>OY282559.1:374929566-377329566 GCA_958295665.1 Tipula vernalis
TTTGAAAATATTTAAATACTGGAATATCCGGGCTTGTAGTGACTTGTGGAAGTTTGACCTCAAACGCACATCGCAAAACTAGCTCATAAATATGATGGCGTCAAGGAAAGTATGCTAGACTGCGTCCTAATCTTTGTTCCAATAAAACACAGGCTCCTTTGAGACGCCCAGTATTTGATGCTGTAGTATCACAACAGAGTCCCTGAACTCGTTCACACAGTCCCCAATTATCTATAGCTTCAAAAACGGCATCAGCTTGATCCTTTCCGGTTGAGCCTTGAAGCTTTTAAATGCTTATCAATTGTTCAATATTCTCGCTTGTAACAGTAACAGGTAAATATTCAGTTGCGTTATCCCGAACATTTAAAGCTGGTAACAATTTTCCGTCCCAGTGGACGATAACATAATTAGGCATAGATTCTTTAAATTGATTTTGAATCAATGCTGCACGTTCAACCCTCAACTTTTTCCGACAGCGATGAATTGACGAACGATTTAATATCAATTCATCAATATTATGTGATAAAGCTTCTGCAGTTGCTTCCAGAATATACATGGAATCTCGCACACTTAACTTACACCTATCTAGTACTGCAACTAACTTTGGAGTAATGAATTTTTGTTTTCCACGTGTCTTTTTGGTGGGGGGTGGTAATAGATATTCTTCTTCGGAAGTTATATCACAATCACTTTCTTCCTCTCCTTCTTCATATTTATCAGGTGAAGTTGATGTTGATGGCTCTTGTTCGACGCGTGATTTTACTTTTCTCTCTTCTTATTTTCTTAGACGTTGTTCTTTTCGTTTTCTTTCTCCATTAATTTTTTGTTTATACCACCGGCACCGAGATAACCAGGTCGACCCGTCTGCCGTTGGCTTATTAAAAATGCTTTATCTTCTTCGATTCTGATTTTTTGTAATGCATCTGCGTGAGCAATATCGAATAGCATGTCTAATTTTGTTTGAAACTCCTGTTCTTTTTTACGATTACCTTTAGTTTCTCTTAAACAGTTTTTTTGAATCGATCGCCATTCGCTATAAACTTTAGTTAATTTAACTACACAGTGTGGAATAGCTCTGATTAGTATTCTGCCTTTTTCCCAGTAAATACCGCACTCACGTACAGCTAAGTTAGCACTTTCACTAATTGTTAATTTAACAATTCGAACATTGTAAAACAAAACAGAAAGCACTTGTCTTATTGAAGGTAATTTCGAACCTACTATTTGTTGACTAATATGTCCAATTAAATAGATCTCACTCTCACTACGAAGATATCTTGTTGACATAGTGAAAATACACAAAATTCGTATTTTAATATAATTAATACTTACGTTATGACTGATGAATATTATGTGCACAGAATGAAATTTGTGATTCCCAAATTTATATTATCTCAAGGGTTACTGAGCAAACAATGTGCGGGATTTGGCCACAAAAGCCAAAACATCAAAATCGGTGGTGGAACGAGCTAAAACCAGAAATAATCTACGAATAGTCGAACTTATAAGAAGCCAAAAATTCCAAAAATAAGTGTTGAACATTTTAATAGAGGGATAGATCGAGCAAAGAATCTCAATAAATGGTTGAACGAACGGAAAGATTATTGTATCGTATTGGACGACGAGACTTACGTCAAAATGAATTTCTCGACACTTCCAGGTCCCTAATATTACATCAGAAAGAAAGATGAAGAACTGGACGAATCAATTTCTACCATACCTGTTAAAAAATTTGGCAAAAAGCGTATGGGTATGCCAAAGTCACTGAAAATACCACCCAGAAGCTAATGGCTTCCATTCGGGAAAAAGTGAATTTTCGCCGTAAAATAAACAAAAAGTCCGACTGACTATTTTTATAATGGTTATATATTGCCGTTTATTTTTAATTCTTCATTTACAAATCACAAATTTCATTCGGTACACATAATATTACGACAAATCTATAAAAAATATAACTTTCGACTGCTAATCCAAAAATTGCGAAAATTGAGGAACAAAATAAATGATCTTTTTTAACGGAAATGCAAACAAAGAAAAAATACGTTCTGACTCTCTGAGGCACGGCTTAACGGCTTTTTTTTCGATTTTGCCTTTTGACATTTATTTTTAATTAGTAAAAGGAAACAAAATAAGGGGTGTGCGTTTTTGAATTACAAACTTCGAAAATAAGGGACACCCTAATATATATATATATATATATATATATATAT
This sequence comes from Tipula vernalis, assembly GCA_958295665.1. Taxonomy (NCBI): domain Eukaryota; kingdom Metazoa; phylum Arthropoda; class Insecta; order Diptera; family Tipulidae; genus Tipula; species Tipula vernalis. Next base: position 374,931,777 of record OY282559.1, read on the forward strand.
ATATATATATATATATATATATATATAAATATATATATATATATATATATATATATATATATATATTATGTATATATTATATATATATACATATGTACAGGTGTATAGATATATAGTTGAATAGATGTGTAGATGTACAGAGGTACGTAAAGATTTATATGTAGATGTAGACAGAGATGTATATATATATATATATATATATATATATATATATATATATATATATATATATATATATATATATATATATGTGGATGTACAGATGTATAGATGATATCACAATGATGACATTTCGATGTTTAAATATATGTATAGATGTGTAGATGTATGTATAGATGTGTAGATGTATGTATAGATGTGTCGATTTATGTAAAGCCGCTGTATCGACGTATGTTGTATGTATAGATGGATAGATATACGTGTAGATGTATGGATGTGTAGATATATGTATAATTGTGCATATGTATGTATGTATAAATGTTTAGATGTATTTATAGATGTATGTAGATATGCGGATATATGTATATATAGATGTATGTATTGATTTATGTATAGCTGTATCGATGTAGAGATGAATAGATGTATAATGTATTGATGGACCGATGTATAACTGTAAAGATGTATAGATGTTGGGATCAAGCCCAATAAGAAATAAATCGTATACAAAATAATAAAGTAATTTTTTTTTTTTTCAATTATATTGTTAGTATTTTTTGTTGTTGAAGCGAAAATTACTTCTTTTCAAGTATTCTTTGACGCTTAATTTCAAAGTTTCTGTGGTAACTGCATTGGCGGCTTTTAAGTAATTGTGCACAATTTGAAGTAGTTCTAATATATTTATGAGATCCGCAAAAACATACTTGTGTATATATAAAACAGAAAAATATATAAATACGTTAGAATAAATTTAATGTTTAATTAAAAAAGTTTCGACAATTTTACCTTTCGAGAGCGAAGCCCACCCACACCATAAATATTTCGTCAGTAGCTCACGGGAACATGCATATAAAATCCAAACAGTTTTAAACTGTTTTATTTAATTTATTGGCTGATATAAACAAAACTGCTGATTTTAAAATAAATAGATGTTTAGATATATGTATAGATGTGTCGATGTATGTATATATGTGTAGATGTATGTATAGATGTGTCGTTTTATGTAAAGCCGCTGTATAGACGTATGTTGTATGTATAGATGGATAGATATACGTGTAGATGTATAGATGTGTAGATATATGTATAGATGTGCATATGTATGTATGTATAAATGTTTAGATGTATTTATAGATGTATGTAGATATGCGGATATATGTATATATAGATGTATGTATTGATTTATGTATAGCTGTATCGATGTAGAGATGAATAGATTATTGATGGACCGATGTATAGCTGTAAAGATGTATAGATGTTGGGATCAAGCCTAATAAGAAATAAATCGTATACAAAATAATAAAGTAATTTTTTTTTTTTTCAATTATATTGTTAGTATTTTTTGTTGTTGAAGCGAAAATTACTTCTTTTCAAGTATCCTTTGACGCTTAATTTCAAAGTTTCTGTGGTAACTGCATTGGCGGCTTTTAAGTAATTGTGAACATTTCGAAGTAGTTCTAATATATTTATGAGCTCCGCAAAAACATACTTGTTTATATCTAAAACAGAAATATATATAAATACGTTATTATAGAATAAATTAAATGTTTTAATAAAAAAGTTTCGAAAATTTTACCTTTCGAGAGAGAAGTCTGCCCAGACCATAAATATTTCGTAGTAACAATATATTTTTCCAGTTTTTCATCAAAAATAACAATATTTAATTTATTCTCAGTTTGCAATCGCACTCAATGTGATTTGTCCCTAAGTGTGTTCAATTTAATTTAGGCGCTAAACAATTTAATATTTAAATTTTTTTAAATATGTACATACAAAATTCTGTTAATAAAAAATATATTTTTAAATAATTGAATGGTTTTAATGGCCTATTCACATAAAACGCGATTTTATTCGTACGAGTAAAAATGATTCACGGATTTCTCATAAATTACGTCGTAAAATAAATATTAGCTACTTAAAAAATATTTAGTAAACAATTCCGAATATAATGTCACTAACACTTTTTTTAACAAACACACATTTCCTAATAAAAACTGCAAAAAATGTTTAAATCGCGGCCATATTGGAAAATTCGCACGAGTAAACACCGCGCAAAAGTGCGTTTACAAAGAAAATTTTCCTTAGCAATACATTCAGAATTATTTATTACCTATTTTTTAAGTGACTAGTATGAATTTTACGATGTAATTTAGGAGAAATCCGTGAACAATTTTTGCTTGTATGAGTAAAATCGAGATTCATGTGAATAGGCCATAATTAAAAATATTTGGAATTAATCGATAATTTAATGTATTTTCTATAAAACAGCTTAAAAAGATTTCCCAAACCAGAGCGGTAACGGTAGCGGTGCGATAACGGTCGATAAAAATGAATGCATGCAAAAAAAATAAACGCGATTTTAATTAAACAAATACAACAAATACATATTGCCCATGTGTCATTTTTCTGTACGCTTATTTTATATATCCATGTATATATATATATATATATATATATATATATATATATATATATATATATATATATATATATATATATATATATAAAGAAAATGGCGGCTAACCATGCGGTTTCGATTTAGTACATCGTAACAAATATAAAAACGTACATGAAAACCGATCCTAAAGCTGCCACATTCAAATAATTGACAAATTTTATTCAAACAAATATATATTAAAATTCAAACAAATATATATTACACTATATACGAATTATTAATATAAAAATTAATTAAATATTTACCGTATTAAATGGTTTCACTTTTATTATACACACACAACACAATTTTACTGTAAACACTAATCGAACGACCACACCAAACTCTAAACTCCAAGTGAAATGAAATAAATAAATTATTGTTGCATTTCATTATGTTCTCGTTTCCCAAACAAAGGCAAACAAGAAAAGAGAAAAGAGAACATATACGAAACTACGAAATTATGTGTTTTAAGATATTTCATTTATTTTATTTTGTTCTTACGCTCTTGACTATACAGTAGTAATCCGATTAAATTGTAGTACCACCGTTTTCGTTGACTAAAAAAATATGTTGAAGGATTGATTTTGATGATGCTTACTGTAAATAGGTATAATAAAGTAACAACACACAAACGAATAATGAGAATTAGAAAAATTTTATTTGTAATATTTTAGATGAAAGAAAAAGATAGCTAGGTTAAGGAAATACTCAATTTAAAATAAATGAGCGTAACGTGTGCTAATATTTGGAAATATTCGGTTCGGTTAAATGTAGTTACATATGTAATTAAAAAAATGTAATTTCTAAAGTATCCTACAATTATTTTAACCTGGTGAAAATCATAACTAAATTATGACAAAAATTAAGATACATAACCGATTCACCATTTTCTAGGCCCGCATAACCAAATTTTACAAAATTTCGCCTGATGAACAATTTTTCTTCATAAACAAAAGTTGGTTTATCAACACACAGAAAACAATTTGTTTATTATCTTGACGTAGTCTACTTAATTTTTTATTATTTGTCGCATGAACAGCTGAATCTTAAAAATACAAAAACGTATACCTAGTAATATAATACATAGACCGTATTTCGGTATTTAAAATTTGTTATTATTCAATATAAATGCAATCTAAATAAGAAGCAGGGATATAAACTAACGTAACATGAATTCTATTGTTTCAGATTCGCCTCTAAACGTATACAGTTTTGCCATCACGACATTTTAGATCGTGAAAAAGAAGACATGAGTCGAATGTAAATGGGTTGATTTTTTTATTTCGCATAAGTTTATTCTCTAAGAAAAATTACTCAAAGGTCTATTCTGCCGATTTATATTATGAATAATTGTGTAATTGTGTACCATAAATAGAACAAAAAGACCAGAACCTCAAAAATATATAGATAAGGCTCAATTCTACATTTTTCCCAACTTGCTGCAAATCGATTTAACGTACAAAAACTAAAATAAGATTTAATTATTCATGATCACATAGGTAATTATGACTCAATAACAGTTTTAATTGATATTATAATATAGTTCTTCAATTAAATGCCATTTCGTGCCATCAAATAGACAAATTATGTATTTTATTAATTGTTAGTCTAGTAATGTTCGTTATTTTTTCTTTATTCATTTTACAATCGGATACCCTTAGGATAGGTACTTATTTTGCTTCAATTTTTCAACTGGCTTTTTACCGTCCCAAACCCATGAAGCTGTCAGCTGTTTGTCGGGATATTTCACAGCCCACTTGACCGTATAATGTAAGTAATTTTACCGGACTTAAAACTGTCTGCGGTACCTATTAAATAAACATTTTAGTATTGATTTATTACCGACCTAAGACAATAATATTCTAGGTTTTTTGACAGACTAGGTTCCGTTTTATTTTCGTGTTTGAATCGGTTGCTGGCGAAAAGTAATTTTTCTTAAATAATCTAGTTGTGTTCGCTTAATAATTGTTTTCTCCGTTTTTTTTTAAATCGGATAGCCTTCGTGTAGATATTTTCTGTTTTGCTTTAATTTTTCAACCGACTTTTTACGGTTTGGAAACCGCAAATCTTGTTGCGGTTCACAATTGTTTGTCGGGGCAATAATATCGTCTTTCAAAAAATCAAGCTCCCTGATGAAAGATTCGTCCCGTGAATTCTTTGCTATAGCAACACTGCCGCTTTTCAACTGTTTGTTTAATTTTATGTATCGAGAACGTAGTGCCCTCCATCGTTTCATTGCTTCTGTTGGTGTTGCACTCACTATTAAGCCAATATCGCGCCATGTGTTTTGCTTAAGGCAAGTGTTCCGATAACTCGGATGGGATAGTTTGTATAAGTACTCCCTGCCTTCCTTCCGGACTTCCTCAACAATTTTCATGTCCAACTCTAAAAACGAAAGAATATTAGTTCATATGATTTGTTTGACATAAAAAAATGATATTTTTGTATATGGAATGAAACTCCATATAAAATAAATGTTAAAATTATGTTATTTTAAACTAATTTATTGATTAATACTTACCATTCATATTTATTTTAGCTTTGTTTGCTTTTAAATGTCCGAGAGTGTAAAAAAATGAAGAAAAACAAAATTTTATTTCTAAATAACACAAACTGAGGGCCTGAATTCCGGTTCGGTGACAAATGATAATGAGAAATGACTTGATTTTTTATTTCAACTAGTCGGTTGCATTTTGATTTAGAGTAGGCGAAATAAAACATAAAGTCATTTCTCATTCTCATTTGTCATTGATCCGGAATTCGGGCCCTGGACACACTTTTCACTTGATAAACACTTCAATATAGTCAATATATTTTTCGAAACACAATAATTAACGATAAAATCACGAATGTTTTCTAAATTAAGATAAAATCACAAACACAAATCGCACATAGCACACAAATGAAAAAAAAATGTTAATGAGCTCAGCAGTCAAATAATAGCTAAAATTAAAATATGGCCTAGCAATGAGCAATAATTTTTTTTTTATTGGAATTATGGTTGGTAACCCTACTGAAATTGTTAGCTCAAAGATACAACAATTTCAACTCGAGTTCTGAACTAGTAGGCGTGGTTTTAAGCATTTCAAGTAATTTGATTGGTTATTTGATATCAAACGAGTTTAGAACTATTTATTTCATATGTCGTGAACGCTACATTACTCTTCTCATAATATAAAATCGAAAAATACCTGAGCTTGCTTTTCTTTGGTACTTAAAGACATTTTTGTTGTTTTTTTTGTGTACTTATACATGAAAAATCCTTTATTCACTGTACGTATTTTGTGTTGTTTTACACTTTTAATCCAATATTTTACGCATTAAATCGAACCTTCTACACTTTAAATTCAACCTATTACAGTACGGCAAGTGCCATATGGAATCATAATATTAATTGATTTTCTGTTTATTTTATATTCCAGGAAAAATGAGGAACAATTCAAGATGTTGCCAAAAAGTAATTTACCAAAAATTATAGCAAACGATGATAATCAACAAATTAGGAATTTTGAATTGGGATCAAAATTATTGAATGAAATCGTTAGTGAGGCAAATAATCCTGATGTACTGAAATCATCAAGAAAAGGTGTTTGGAATCAGGTAATTAGCCTTGACGTCGTTTATTGCAATAAAATGTGAATATGCAAAACTGGCTAATAATTATCATCGACATAAATGTCCAATAAAAATATATTTTAAAATAAATTAGCATATTTTTTTGCTTTTCAAGTTCGGTCACCGAATATGTCAATAAAATTTGTTTTTAAATGTAGATCATGTTAACGTGTTGCATACTTTTGATGACCGCCACTGTCGGAATGACAATGGGATATTCAGCAGTTATATTACCACAATTATATAATTCGACAGATCCCTTAGCCATCGATGTAGCAATGGGCGCATGGATTGGTAAGTTAAATTTAATTTATGGTAATATATTGTACAAAATTTATAAATTAACCTTGTTTTCTTCAATTTTACAGCTAGTATTCACAGTACTGCTTCACCGTTTGGCTCGTTTTTTTCGGGTCCAATGTGTGACTATTTCGGGCGAAAGCCTACTCTTCTGTTGTCAGTAGTACCGTTAGTTACCGGTTGGATATTGATTGCCACGGCTCCTTCACACCTAATGATTTTATTGGGCCGCATAATTGAAGGATTTGCAGTAGGGCTGTTGACCGCACCTGCCAAGGTAAATAGAAGTTTCTAATTTTTTTTTTTAAATAGCAAATAAAAACTTTTAATAACGATGTTACATGGTTAAAATTATACGGACAACCATAAAATTATTTAATATGATTATACAAACTACTTTCACATTTATTAAACGTGTTTAAACATGTTTCCACTGTTATGCAATCACATCAACTGTTGCTATATTAAAATTTTATTGTATGTTGTAGTACATGAACCAAATTTTAAAAATTTTAATTGGTCGTTTTGTTTGTGTTAGCGCGTAGCAACCGGTTACTTTTTATTGAAAACCATGCAACACAAATATCGGTTATTTCTCCATGATCGTTATGATTCTGGTTTAATTTCAAAGTCAAGGAATTTGATTTGTATTATACACATGCAAAATATTTGCTCAAAAATTGTGGTACTGGCCCATAATATTTAGGTAAGTTATTATTCACATGATAAGTTAGAATTTGGTAAAATTTTCGTTATTCGAATGTTTAACCAAAACTTGTCATTTGCGTGCCCTTCTTTTCATTGTTTGATGTAGCTTATTTCACTTGTTCGCTTATTATTCCTCTTTCACTGTTTATGTTTCTTTTATGCGACATTAAAATTGAGAATATTGTTTTCCGTAATTACGGTGTATTATATCGCATATCCGCCTGTATTCAAGGCTGCCTCCTATAGTGGCGCTTCGACTTTATACTTCAGCCATTGGCTACTCCTCTTACACCTTGGCTGTGGCCCCTGCCCATATTTGCGCCCCGCTGAGTATCTCAGAAAACACTCTATTCCGCACTTTCTTCTTTTCCTTCCTAGGAGAAAATATTGAAATTAGTGAACGCACTCTTCTGGTGTACTGGTGTAATTTACTTAAAGTTAGTTTTGATATATTGTATTTATGAACGTGTGCACCGTGTTTTTAGACTCGACCGGTGTACTCAATTGTAAGAGTTGTTTTAGTTTTTTTTGGGATAGCGAACAAAACACACGCAAGTTTTTTTATTCGTTCCACTGTGTATTGTATGTACAAGTATTTGGACTGAGGGTTGGAGAATTAGCAGTCCATGCCAACGAGTAAATCAAAAGAATTAATTAATTTTTTTATAGTGCACGCAAGTGGTGTGCACGTGTATTAAAATTTTTTGAGGTTACAATATTTGCAAAGTGTTGTAAATTTTTTTTGAGAAGCGTCGAGAAAGGAATATTTTTTTTACAATTTTCATCATCGTGTAAAAAAAAAAGTTGAAACAAAATGGAAGGCGATCGGGTGAACGTTGAAAATTTGGAAGGTAGCGAAAATTGGCTAACATGGAAATTTCAGATGCGCCAAATTCTAGAAGCTAGTGAAATGTTCGATGTAGTGGATGGCACCGAAAAAAAACCAACGGTTTCGGATAAGGACTATGCGAATAATATTAAGATATGGAAACAGATTGATTCCAAGGCAAGACGTGCAATTTCAACGACGTGCAAAAAGCAGCCATTGCTGGAAATAATAAATTGTGACTCGGCATCTTCAATGTGGGCGACGCTCAAAAGTACGTATGAGCAAACATCGAAGGCAAATATTATGTACTCGCAACAGCGGTACTACAGTTTCACAAAACAACCGGGTGATGATATTGCAACGTGTATGTCAAAGCTCATGGAAGTCGTGCAACAATTAAAAGATCAAGGTGAAGTGGTTTCCGATTCTATGGTTATGACGAAGATTTTAATGTCCTTGCCAGCTGAATATAACCATTTTCATAGTGCGTGGGACTCAACGAGTATGGACAACCAAACTATGATAAATTTACGTGCGCGATTAATGGCAGAGGAGCTTCGACTAAAGTCACAGGGTCAGATTGAAAAAACGGAAGCGTTAATGGCCAAGATGAATTTTTAAAAAAAAAATTCAATAAAACAAAAAGATCACTCATCGGAACAAAACAAAACAAAGAAACCTAAGGGCAATAAACCAATGGGAAGGTGTTTCCGTTGTGGCGAGCGTGGACACTGGAGGCGCGATTGTACGCAATGGACGATGCTTTTTTGTGCTATGACCCAGCATTAGGTGGAGACAAAAATACTTGGGTGTTGGACTCAGGAGCAAGTGACCATATGTATCATCGACGTGAATGGTTCGATAACTTTGTGGAGACATCGTCACACATAACAGTGGATAATGGTGAAATGATCATCAAGGCGATATCAACATTCTTGCGTTCAACGGCGATTCATGGATTGCTAGACACATGGTGGATGTGCTGTATGTACCAGAAATTCATATGAATTTATTTTCGTCGGGAAAGGTCATGGATCATGGCTATCGATTGCAATCGAATAGCAAACGCCGTGAACTACTAAAGAATGGAAACATTTATGCAGTGGGAGTTCGATGCGACAGACTGTTTCAAATGCTGTTCAAAGTTGAGGAATCAACGGAGGTAGATGAGGCCATTGCACGAAGATGTTGCGTGAGAAGCGTGCATCTACGGAAAGCATCATCGTGGAAATTATAAACTTCGTAAAGAAAAGTCAGAGGAATGTGACAAAATTATTCATGCGGACGTTTGTGGACCAATGCTAACGAATTCAATTGGGGGCTCGAGGTATTTTTTTTACTTTTAAAGGATGATTTTTCACATTTCCGTTACGTATATTTTTTGAAGAAAAAGTCGGAGGTCACAGAAAAGGTCAAATTTGCGGTAATGCGAATGCAGCAAGAGAACGAACACAAAGTGGGCAGTTTTCGATCAGACAACGGGACAGAGTTCGTCAATGCGGAATTGGAAACTTTTTTTAATGAGATGGGCATTGAGCATCAGCGAACTGTACCGTATACGCCAGATCAGAATGGCTGTGTGGAACGTGATAATCGCACAATTGTGGAATCTGCGCAAACAATAATTTATGCGAAACAGTTGGATTACAAATTTTGGGCGGAGGCTGTCAATTTGGCAGTACATGTACTGAATCGAACGGGAACGAGTACAGTGCGTGAGAAATCACCGTACCTATGAATTATGGCACGGTAAAAAGGCGAAAATCGATCATTTGCGGATTTTCGAGTCAGAAGTGTTCATACACATTCCGAAGGAAAACGACAAAAGCTGGATGCAAAGGCAGTCAAGTGTATGTTCGTTGGATACGGTAATCATCAGAAATCGTATCGAGTGTGGAATCCAGAGACGAATAAAATTGAGGTAGCTCGTGATGTGATTTTTCTTCTGGGAAAATCAATGGTTGCACTAGATATTAGTAACACACATAAGAAGGCTGACGAAGACGCGAACGTAAAAAATATTGAATCAGAGGTGAACGATGCTGTGACCACGCCGGCGCAATTAATACAACGCGGTGCAATATGCAATCTGGATGAGAGGAATATCATTGAACGACATTTGCGCGATCGTATTATGCATCAGCAGAACACGTTGCAATGTTGGCAATAAGCGAAGAACCAAGGACATACGAGCAAGCAATTGGATCGGATGATCACAAGCAGTGGGCGCTGGCAATGAACGAGGAGTACGATTCGCTAGTTAAAAATCGTACGTGGAACTTGGTTAATTTACCAAAGGATCAAAAGGTGATTGATAATCGTTGGGTATACAAACTAAAGCAAAATCCAGATGGAAGCATTGATCGATACAAGGCACGATTGGTGGTGCGGGGGTTCACGCAGGAATATGGCATTGATTACACAGAAACGTTCAGCCCTGTAGTTAAGTTTACATCGCTAGCGGCATCAAAAACGAATGAGATTGCAGCAGTTCGACATTAAAACAGCTTTTTCTGAACGGTGTTTTGGAGGAGAACCTTTATATATCAACCGATTGGATATGACGGTGGCAGCGGACGAGTGTGTAAATTATTAAAGAGCTTGTATGGATTGAAACAAGCGTCACGCTGTTGGAATAAAAAGTTTACGTCATTCATTAAAAAGTTCAACTTTGTGGCCAGTGAATCGGATTCATGTGTTTTTGTGTGTAATGGGAAGAATGGAATGATGATACTTGCGATCTATGTTGACGACGGGTTGATTGCAAACGGAGAACGAGGAAGCAATTATTCTAGTTATTGAATACTTGCGCAGGGAATTCGAGGTCAAAGCATTCGAACTCAAATGTTTCTTGGGGCTTGAAATCGAACAACGACCAAACGGATCGATTCATGTGAGTCAGCAGACGTATGCGAAAAAGGTACTAAACCTTTTTGGTATGATGGAATGCAATGCAGTGGCAACTCCATCAGACAGTGTACAGAATCTTAGTGATTTTAAAGCGGATGTAGAAATCAATTTTCCGTATCGTGAGGTGATCGGTAGCCTAATGTATTTGGCCGTGGCAACGCGACCAGACATCAGTTTTGCTGTTGGCAATGCAAGTCGATACTTGGAGAAACCAGCGGCAGCGCATGTGAATGCGATAAAACGCATTATGAAATACATAAAGGGGACAGTGGACATGGGAATTCGATTTGAAAGCGGCATCAATTTGAGTCTACGTGGTTACAGTGACGCAGATTATGCAGGAAACATTGAAACCAGGCGTTTAACGTCCGGGTATATATTCATGTTTGGCAACGGAATTATAAGTTGGGGCTCAGTACGCCAAAAATCAGTGGCATTATCGACAACAGAGTCGGAATACATGGCGGCGGCGTATGTAATAAAGGAACTAGTATGGCTGCATCGATTATTGTCCGAAATTTTATCAACCAATTTGGACAAGCCGTTTTTTCTTATGGACAATCAAAGTGCGATTCGGCTCATCAAAAATCCGGAATTCCATAAGAGGACCAAGCACATAGACGTGCGATATCATTTCATCCGAAAAGGTATGAGGATGGAGCTTTCAATTTGGATTATGTGGCAACGGATAAACAGGTGGCTGACATAATGACCAAAGCATTACCAACAGGTAAACATCAATATTTTTGCAAATTGATGGGCCTTATGTCAAAGAATAATTGATATTTTTTAAATAAGTTTTTTTATTCGTTCCACTGTGTATTGTATGTACAAGTATTTGGACTGAGGGTTAAAGAATTAGCTGGATCAAGATTAGATCAACTATTACAAAAGAAAATCCACCGATATTCGGTATCAGCCTTGCAAGACGCTAGTTCGGGTTTATCCGTTTTTGCAACAAGCACATCTTCCGTTTAATGGACTGCTACGGTCAGCTTTTTTTCTTAAGGTCTCCATGAGTTTGTTCCATTGACATACGAGAAAGGAGTTTTTTTAATTTCTAAAGTTATCAACATACAGTAATCCTTGATCTGTCCGGTCCCCTTCTTTAATTTTCCTGCAGTGTTGATGAATTCCGCTGTGACATCTAATGTAGCAATCCAAACTATATTTTAAATAACGCTACTCATTGCTTTCAATGCACGCCTGGAGTCTTTCAAGTACCAGTTTATCTAAAGGTTTCCTCAAGTTATCAAGAAGACATATGAGTCAATTATCAGTCACCATCATGCTCCTCTAGCGGTTTATTCCCGTTCCTAAGTAGGATTTGTCATTCCTAAGTAGTGTATCTTCCATCGCATTAGGGAAACCCCTTTCTACATATATGCACCGTAAATTTCTAACAAAACTTCCAGCATATTTTCCTTGGATGTAGTCGCTTTCCCCCTTTATCTAAAAATAGCAATAGATGCCGTTTGGTCTTTCTTCTTTGGTCGTGTTTCCTGGAGTGAGTTTGCATGGTCACTATTTCCTTCATCCTTCTCGAGCTCAGTATCAAGGTTTCCGACCTCCTAATTTTTTGTAACTAGTAACTGGGATAACCCTCCTGATCCTCTTATATTGAGCGATAGATATTTTGCGCGCCAACACACGCATTTTTTGTAAGTCGCCTACCTCGGAATTACACCAGAATACCGGTTTTTGTTGCGTTTAATGATTTCTTACGCTTTGGCATGGCTGCATCACATTTTAGTTATGATATATATTTAGTACTCTACTCCATATTTAGCGAGCTCCTTGGGATCGCCAGTTTCTGAGAGCTTCCGCATCTCTCCTTGAATTTGTATGTTATTAACGTCGCTTTAAAGCACTAATCCACACCCCTTTTTTTAACCCTCAGTCGAGCTTTGAAGTTGTCTCGATACTCGTGTTAGACGATAATTTCAGGTACATCGGTCATATACCGATGGCTGCTGAGTGTAGTATCCTGTAACATCCGTCAGCCTTCCTTCTATCAGCGCTATCTTCTAATGCCAGCGTTACATTTACCACTGAGCCGGTATACCCTCTTCTTATCGTGAATAAATTTCCGTCATTAAGAACCACTAAGTTGAGGTTAGCCCTTATTTTTAAAAGGACTTCCTCCCTGCAATCAATTTTGTTGCAGCCCCAGTTTATCGGGTTACCTGCTTTACGTTCCGTGATTTTCTTCCAGTTGGCCGATCTGCCTCTGAAATTCTTCGTGATTCATATATGGTACAAAGCACCAGCTCTACACTTCTGCCCGTTCATTGTCGACCCATTTGGATTTCGGTGTTGATTTCCTAGCCTTGTCCTGTTGTATCCTGAACCCATGAAATTTCTATATTGCTCCATCACGATATCCTACACATCAAGACTCTTCCCCAGATTTATTTGCAGAAATTTGTACATCTCTTCATTGGTTCCAGTACCTTCTGGAACGACGGATATCTTGCACCACCTAAGATGTAAGATAGAGATTATCTCCATCAGCAGCCTCATTTCCCTCGATTCCAGTGTGACCTACATAAGTGTTACCTTACCTAGACCTTACTAGTTGTTTAATTACCTCCATACCCGCCTTAACCTAACGGTGCAGGACCTTTAAGGCCAACCGGCTATCTGATACAACATATACCTTTGCGTCGTTTAGGCATTTTCCTAAGTCTACTCTAACGCAAAATTCTATAGCGTGTACTTCTGATTGAAAGACGGTAGCATTATTGCACAAGGACCTTAAGTGGCAGTCCCACTTCCATATATTCCTACCCATGGCCCGTCTTTCGTTTTTGGTCCATCTGTATAAACCATACCATTGACCCTCGCTCAAAGAACAGTCTATCTATACTCCATGTGTTCCATTCTGGTAAAATAACACAGAATGGTTTGTGGATGTTCAGTTTGGGTGGCATACAGTCAGAAGGTTTTCCTTTGGTACGGTCTATTTGAAATTCATATTGCCATCATATTCAAATTCATAATTCATAATTCATACATTTACCTGGTAATACTCTATACTATCCCAGTGTCGGTCGCCAAATCGAATCTTATTATTTACTGATTGCTCAAGTCCGCAACTGGGAAAGTAGGTTCCTGTCTCCTATTGAAAATGTCTACATTATTTATAATCAAATATTACTTCCGAGGTTTACCTGTAGCCAGGCGATGTGTGTCCTAAGCCTGACCGCCTCCAGGGCCTTTTAAGCGACTTACACGGGACGCCCCCTCGCCTCTTGGACAGACCACCACACCAGGGATCTTGTCCACAGGTGCCGCCACCGTAATCCATACAGATTTGACCAGATGTGTCCCACCCACAGCGGCCGGCTTGGCATCACCCTGGCCGCCTTGGGATGCTACTGGACAATCTTAAACTTGAAATTGCCCCTTTAGGTTGTCGATGCATAGTAGTCTACAGAGAAGGTGTAGAAGGCTGCAAATCATTTCGCCTCTCTGCTGACCCCTCTCCACTGTATCGACTGCATAGTTTTACCTTCTGATAGAACCAAGAAGCTGATCTGTGGGTAATTCAGCACTATTTGAGAAGGTGTCAAACACAATATGGCCTCGATGCAGGTTTCCCGACTCAACCGGTCCACTATGGCCTCCCTAAGCCACTGTAAAGTAACCTAGTGGGGATATTTTACCATCAGCCATCCAATTCGAAACTGGCTATCAAGGAACCGTGGTTTAAGTTCGCTGGCCTCCTGCTTCAAAACTGTTTCTAGGATAGCTTCCTGATAGCCATTTAGCAAATTCCTTCCGCCTGGGCTGTTAACTGCCGGAAAAGATAGTTACAAATTATAGGTCGATTTCAAAGGCAGCCTAGAACTATGTCACATTCCTAGTAAATGGACAGAAGTGAAGGTTGTTTTCATACCTAAGGCGGGAAAATGCTCACACTGCAATCCCAAAGACCTTAGACCGATTAGCTTGTCTTCCTTCCTTTTTAAAACACTGGAAAGACAAATAGAAGCTCATATTATAGAAAAGCTGTCTAAATCTCAACATGCCTATTGCAAGGGAAGATCTGTAGAGATGCTCTTCATTCTCTTGTATTTTTCATTGAAAAATCTTTCGAATATAGAGACCACGCAATGGTAACCTTCTTATATATTGAGGGCGCCTTTAACAATGTGCTTCAAGGGGCTATAACTAGGGCACTTTTAGATCTGGGAGTGGATGAATCACTCAAGGACTGGATAGATCAGATGCTAAGAGGCAGGATCATAAATGCCAGTTTTGGGAAATCCTCCGTCAGAAGATTTGCAAGCAGAGGTACGCCACAAGGTGGCGTACTGTCGCCCCTCCTTTGAAACTTGGTCATAAATGACCTGTTGCTGAGACCGGAGGATGGTGGCTTCAAGGTGGTTGCCTATGCGGATGATGTTGCTATTGGTGTCCGTGGAAAATATCTCGGCACCCCTAGTGAGCTTATGCAAAATGCCCTGAGCCCTATTTCATTATGGGCCAATGGCTGTGGGTTGAATGTGAACCCACACAAAACCGAATTGGTTCTCTTCTCTATCCATCCACTTTAAATGGGTTCAGCTTCACTTTTACAGTTAAAGCGAAGTTTCTGGGTCTCGTTTTGGATTGTAAATTTTATTGGAAACCTAATATTCTGGAAAGGGTACAGAAAGCTACGGTAGCGCTATACTCTTGCAAAAATGGCATTGAGAAAGGATGGGGGCTGGAGCCCTGCATCGTGCATTGGCTTTATACCGCAGTAGTCAGACCCATACTCTTGTATGGGGTAATAGTCTGGTGGCCTGCTCTGGACAAAATTGTCAACCAAAAGCTGTTGACAAAAGTTCAGAGAATAATCTCTCTGTGGATAAGTGGTGCACTGAGGAGCGCATCCACTCAGGCACTAGAGACTCTGCTATTTTTGACTCCTCTAGATATCTTGGGGCAACAGTTGGCATCTTGTACTGACGTACGGCTGAAATCCATCTTCTTCATCCATCTCAGTTTGTGATATTCGCATATATACGGACAATCAGGCTGCCATCACGTCGAAAGTAGTCCAGAACTGTCTCTCATCTCTTAACGAGATAGCAGATCAGTTCAACATCCACATTTTATGGGTGCCAGGACATTTCATAAGTACAGGGAATATAAACGCCTCAGAAAGCAGAAAGGATATTGAAATGCCTCTTGCGGTATGCAAACTGCATTCATCAGCTTGCTGCTTCAGGAAGAAGCTAGCAAGCTGACGAATGACAGATGGTCAAGAATCACCCCTTACGTAATAACTCGGCAGGTCTGGCCAAAGTTGGACTTGGCGAGATCCAAACAGCTGATCTCACTTCAGCGAATTCAGATCAGTGTGGTTGTTGGAGTGATTACGGGTCGCTGTCTCATAGGGAGGCATGCGAGTAGACTTGGTGTTTTCTCACATGACCTACTGCCGTAGTTGCGTGGACGAAGAGGAAGAAGAGACAGTACTTCATCTTCTTTGCAGCTGCCCTCGTTTGGCATGAAACAAACTAAAGTTTCTAGGGGCATCCCTCCTCAAGGACCTGATGGACCTCTGTAGGATGGACGTCAGGAGTATCCAGCGCTTTGGTAACAGCCCAAAATGGTTCCAATGAGTTGGAGGTAACAATTATACGTGGTATGGCTACGGACCATTTTTATGTGTATGCCTGGTTCTAGTGGACCGCCACCCAAACCTAACCTAACCTATCAAGAAGACATATCAGTCAATTATCAGCCACCATCAGGCTCCTCTAGCGATTTATTCCGTTCCTAAGTCTAAAATACCAAATGATGCCGTGTGGTCTTTCTTCTTTCGTCGTGTTGTTTCCTGGAGTGAGTTTGCGTGGCCAATATTTGTTTCATCCTTCTCGAACACAGTATCAAGGTTTCCGAACCCCTAATTTTTTGTAACTAGTGGGGGGATAGTTCTCCTGGTCCTCTTATATTCCGCGGCAGATATTTTTCCAGATCTTTCTCTTGCTACTTTTGATGGCATCCACAGCCTCTTTCTTGTCCTGCGCCCCAACACACACATTTTTTGTATGTCCGCTACCTCGGGATTACACCAATTATCAGCTGATCTTTATAGAACCTCCACAACAATCATACATCTTTTCTCATCCCTCAATCGAGCTTTGCTGTTGTCTCCTCGATACCTGTATTGGCCGGTAACCTTGAGTGTAGTGCCCTCTAACATCCGTCAGCCTTCCTTCTATCAGCGCTATCTTCTAATGCCAGTGTTTACGTCTGTTGTATCCTAAAACCATGATATGGTATTCAAATTTCTATATTGCCCCATGATAATAAGTATAACAACACATTTTTCTGCTGCCGCTTACATCACGATGTCCTATATGTCGTCAGACAAAGTAAAGGAGGGTTTCAACATAGGATATCGGAGCTGCGGTTACTAACCGGTTTCCTCACAGGCTACGTCCTCTTAAGATACAACCTTAATATAGGCCAAAGTACGACGAGATGGCACTCCCACTCTCATACCGCTCTGCATTCTATATGCTGAACATTATTCATTAAAGTTTGCGCCAACTTCTGCTCAATTGTAGGCCACCATTCTAACGACGCGTATGTGATCATAGGCCTATAATGATTGTTAGGAATATCCTGTAGACCATTTTTAGGTGTAATCCACATGTACGTGCAAATAATACCCGAAAGGCCCAGAAAGCCTTGATGACTCTATTTTGATCTTTCAAATTGTTTCGAATTCAGTATTTGGTCTAGGATGACCCCCAGATATTTAACCTACCGTTTAACGAGGGAATTAACTATAAGCACAAGCTTTTTCCTCCAGTTATGTTTTGATTGAGATTAAGTCCTTCCTGCTCACACCATTGCCATATTATATTTAGTGCATTTGACATTAGATCAGAAATGATCCCATCAAATTAGCCTCTGATTATGATAGCCACATCATCGACGTAGCCCTGACATTGGTATACATCATACCCATGGCTACCCAGCAGGATCAGTAGTCTGTCAATAACAAATGACCATAATAGGGGAGACAGTACGCCTCCTTGGGGATGCAAAGGGCAATTTGTTTATTAGCCACTTACCCCTCTTTCAAACCTCCTGACTAGACCGCTTAGAGCCATCACAGTAGAATTACTAGTATGATTTGCAAACTGGTACCGATGCAGTGGATTTGTAACGAGGATCTCACTTCATATTTCATAATCAAAGAAGAAGCAATGTAAGACCAATTGGCCGATTTGCCTTAGGCTGGATGTCTGAAGGACCCCTTCCTTTGGTATATAAACCACATTTACCCTCCTCGAGAGATTCGGAATATTGTTAAAAGCATAACTTGCCCGAAAAATTCGGATCAAGGTAAGGAGAATTTTCTCAATACCTTGTTGAAGTAATTCTTGAAAGATGTGGTCTCCCCCAGCGGATTACAAGGGTTAAAAAGAGCCAATAGCCCACCTAACCTTACTGGTTGTGAGTACCTTTATACATTTACCTGGATGCAGCTCCTCCCCCTATTGACTCCGGAAAGTGAATATCTAGTAGTACCTGTAGCAGTTTGCTTCCGTATCTCAGTGAACGTCCCGTTTACCTTCTAGAAAGGACTTTCTGGAGACGAGCTGTAGATTCAATCACAGAAATTTTTCTAGGTTGCGCATTTGGATATTCTCAGTTCTAGATTATATTCCGCCAAAGTCATCGAATTTTCGCCCCATTCACCGGTGCATTAACCTTGTTGAAGAATCTTCTCGACTTTTTCCTCAATATTTCAACTGCCCACCAAGGGACCATCTTAGTCTCTTCGCTTAACTGGGCAGCTGTTGTCGAAAGCCAACTGTATAGAATTATGGAGCTAATTTGAACAAACTCGAACTCCTCTGGGGACTCTATGTTCCCCGTATCCGAGGACGTTTCTGATCTAAGTAACACTCTACATGAGTCACAGTCGGTCGGGTTGGGAAGGTTCCAAACACAATATTTTCTCGAGGCAGGCTGCCCGCCTCAGCTGTCCAAGACCCAATATGGCCTCTCTGAGTTACTGTAAAGTGACCTAGTGGGCATATTTTACTATCAGCCATCCAATGCGAAACTGGCTACCAAGGAACTGTGGTTTAAGCTCGCTGGCCTCCTGCTTCAATACCGCCTCTAGGATAGCTTCCTGATCGGCCTTAAGTTGATCCACCGTCAGGACAACCTCAGGGAAGCCAGAGGGAAGGATCCCAATGATTTCTGGCTCTGCGTTGGTTTGTCGCCGGGACAAAATCCTTCCCCCTGGGCTTTTAACTGCCGATGGCAATCTCAAATCATACCAATATTTAAGTCTGACGTTTAAAATATAGTTACAACGATACATAGGCCGCTAAGGATTTTAAATTGCTGCATAAAAATTTTGGAAAAAATTTCAGCAAAAAAATCATTTTTTAGCTTCAACATGGTTTCGGACAATTTTAGACCAAGTACGTCTATTTTATTACAGTTTCCTGATTATGTGTATGAATAAACTTCGAGCCACTGATGTAATATATGTATAGGGAATCGAATTTTTAATTCCGCCATTCGAATATCTCAACATGAATTAAATCCGCGAGATTTAATTTTTTTTTTTAATGAAATAATTTCGCGCGAATTAAATTCAGTTTTTAAAAGTTAAATGCCGCGGTTTTAATTTATATTGAAAAAGAATTAAATTGGCGCGGGATAAATTCAAGTTCAATAACAAAGTAATTCGGTTTCCAAATGAATTTAAATAAGCCGATAACAACAAATATCGATACAAATATCGTCACCGAAAGTGAAATGTATGTAATGTCATGAAATGAACTTGCATAAATTACCACAAAGATGGAGATAGCCGAAAAACAATAAGCTTTCTCGAAACTAGAATCGCTAAACTAAAAATATTATATAGCGAATACTTAACCATCGATGAGGCTATTCGAAAGATGGATCCGCCTTTAGAACCGCAGTATCCATATCTTATAGTGAGAAAACAAGTTGCTGACACATATACGCAGCTGTTAGATGATATGCGGCTTCGATTAAACAACGGGCCACCGAAAACGCCGACAATAAACATACCAGTGAGCAACCTGCAACTTCCAACGCCCTCCAAACAACAACCAGCAGAGAAGCTGCCAAAACCCGCATCAGCCATCATACATCAGTAGCTGGCCATCTCAAGCGTCAAAAATGGCAGACAATAACAACAAAAGGTTGTTTAAGAGGCAAGGCGTTCTGATGCGACAAATTTATCAGAAGCTAGCCTCAATAGAGTACTCACTGGATACCAACAAAAACCAGAACGCGTACTTCGAAAATGAATCAACTGACCAAGAAGATGGAAGATATTGATTCATTACACATAACGATCCTCGTCGAAACAGAAGAAGAGGAGCAGACATCTGATTATTTCCGTGAAAACTACTACGGTACACTGAAGGATAGGATGGACTCACTGCACGATACAGCAAGGGAAATGCTCCACAATATCAACCGCCTCAATATAAGCGCTCCATTTGATGCATTTATAGCTTTCATCTTAAGCATGAAATTAGATCCAGAATCCAGTAGGCTGTATGAAGCAACATTACCAAATCCTAGGGAAATTCCAAAAATAAACGAATTATTTAGTTTTTTGGAAAGAAGATTTCAATCTTTAGAGGCGATGGGATACACTAAAGTAAGCAGCCCTCGGTCACAAAATATGCCGCCCCTAGGACGTGTACATGCTGCAACAATCAACAATCAGTGCCTGGTAAAGGGATGTCATTCCAACAATGACGTCACTCCCTATTCCTGCTCATCAACTACACGCTGCATGGTATGTAAAAGAGCTCACCATACTCTTCTACATGGAGACAACTCAGTATCAACAACCACTAAGGGTACGACACAAACGTTCCTGGTCAATACAATTAGCAGATCCATCATATTACTAAGCTCAATCAATCGATCTTGTGCTAGGGGCAGACTACTATCCATCGATAATAAAAAACAACTTGATAAAAGGCGGGTGTCAGGAGCCCATGGCACAACACGCGGAGTTCGGATGGATCATAATTGGAAGCAAGGGTAATTTAGAAAACAAACCAGAACAACCATGTTGTCAACCAAATCAATCGAAGAACAATTTAGATTGTTCGTGGAAAACGACAACATTCCTGAGCAACGAAGTCCCACTGAGGAAGAAGATAAGGTTGAGGAGCTGTTTCAGAGAACAGTAGAACGATGTCATGATAAGCGATATATAGTACAAATTCCATTCAAGGATAACCACGGTAAATTGGGAGAATCAAATCGAAAGAAGATTTATGGAAGATTCCGCATACAAACAGCTTTATCATAAATTTATGCAGAAATACATCGAGTTAAACCACATGGAGTTGATCCAGGAAAGACCGGAAAACGAATTAGCTGAAAACATATATTACATAGCTCATCATGGTGTGATCGAAGAAGACAGCACAACAACCAAGTTCTGAGTAGTGTTTGATGCATCCTCCAAAACAACAAGTGGACTATCCCTAAATGACATCATGATGACCGGCCCCAAACTTCAGGAAGAGCTGGCCGATATATTACTGCGTTGGAAAAACACCGAGGCTACCAACGAATATTATGGAGAAGTAATCCTGCCCAGCCAATAAAAGCTTATAGATTAAACACGGTAACATATGGAACTACTGCAGGCGGCTATCTAGCAGTAAAATCTTTATTACAACTAGCCCAGGAAGGAGCCAATATACATCCCACAGCAGCTAACATTATTATGACAGACTTCTACGTAGATGACCTGCTCACAAGCACTAACAGCGCTACAAGAACTAAGAGAGCTCACAGCCCAAGGTGGATTTCAGTTAAGAAAATGGGCATCCAACACGCCCGAAGTAATAAGTCAAATCCCCCAAGAGCAACGACCCGAAGAGAACATTCAAATTAAACTAAACGATTGCATTAAAACTCTGGGGATTATATACAACCCCCAAACAGATTTTTTTGAATTTAATATAGCCCGCTTGGAGTTCACTAAACAGCCCACAAAACGCTCAATGCTATCTGAGTCAGCAAAGCTATTCGACCCTGTAGGATGGCTGTCACCAATAACAATTATGGCCAAAATTATGATGCAGGAAGTATGGATAACCGGAATAAACTGGGATGAACAATTACCAGCACGGATGAATATGCACCATCATGCAACTTCAGGACATCAAAACAAAACATACACCCAGAGAAATGATTGTATAGATTATACTTATAAGAGCAATATTTATCCAAACTTTTTGTGCGATTTTCAACAGTGAATAAGATAGGAATAATAAATCCAATTTAAGTATGATCTATCCAACAACATGAATTGCATAGCCTATTCCTTCAAGGAATAGTCAATCCTATGATGTACACATAAATCATGCAAATGTTTTGTATAATATATACATAGACGTTTACGATCATACAATAAATTTGGATATACCGTGCAACGGTAAGAATACTTACTCCTTTCAATTTGTGCAGCACATCCGTTGCAATTACATAATTTGACCACTCGTAGAGATAGTTTATCTAATTAGTATCATGAATTATGCATTCGATATGTACATATATATTAAGAAAAATAAGGGATATTATATACATAAACATTACATATTAATTGACTTTATTACATAGTAAATGAAGTTGATTTTTCGGCATTTTTTATAGACAAATATATTAATTGTTCATGGCAATCCCAATATTTTCGATTTGGTAAATCAGAAAAATATAGAGGCCAATCGCTCTCAATATATCTACTGAAAAAAGTAGAAATATCTTCCCCCCTCCCCGTAATTTTAATTTTGGCTGAAGGCCCAGAGTTATACCAATGTATAACTCTGCAAAAATGAGAACCCTCCATGAGTTCTGTTTATAGTTTGGTTTCGTACTGAAAAGTATGGTCTACTCATCAGGCAGCTACGACCAAACTACAAAAATTTCCACTCTAACCACATACATTAAGTATCTGGCCAGAACGTACTGACATAGCGAATTATTATTCAACTACATCAAATATAAAAACCCATGGAGAAACCAAGGAGGGGGGAAGATATTTCTACTTTTTTCAGTAGATATATTGAGAGCGATTGGCCTCTATATTTTTCTGATTTACCAAATCGAAAATATTGGGATTGCCATGAACAATTAATATATTTGTCTATAAAAAATGCCGAAAAATCAACTTTATTACAAACAGACAAATTAAATTCTTAACAAATAGTAAATGAAATTCATATTTTATTTGATTTATACAATATTATTTATTTTGTATATACATACATACATATAAGTTATTTTTGAATGAATAAATAATTTTGTCTGATTAAGTATAATATTTAGTAAATAAAGATAATAATATAAAATAATAATTATAACTAATAACTAATAATTTAATTATAGCAAATATAACAAATTTTAAATTAAATTTTATTTAGTTTAGATACATTTCAAACATCAATTTTTGTAAAAATTTGAATTCATATCAAGTAAAAGAAAATATGACTTTGTAAAACCACCCTACCACCCCTCCTCCACTATGAGAAAACGACCGAATGGAGGCCTGTACGGCGCGTAAAATTTAAAAATTTAATTTACATCACAAATTAGAAAAATGAAAATAAATTTAATGAACCAATTTGTTTGAAATATAAATATGTGTATACATATGCACATGTATACATATAAACATATATACATGCATATTCATACACATATAAAAATTAAAAATAAAATAAATTTAATAAGTTCTAGGTAGAAAAAATTTCTTTCCGTCGCTAAAGGTATGTAATTGAAGTGGTTTTTTTGTTTTCAGAGTGTTAATGTTTTTCAAAACATTGTCACCTTTTTTTGTCCCGGTGTGAAAAATTTTTAGGTTCGAATCAAAACATTTAATTTCAATTTCTAACAGAATTAACATCAAATTATTATCGGACATTATCATATCCTGAATTAAATACAGTTTCTCTGATTCATATATATGAAAACCACTTTTAAATAACGTTCCTTTATATCGAACTGCTGAAATAATTTCCACTGTACCATTTCTTAAATAACTATGCAAAATACTAAAATAAACATTATTATGAGATCGCAATATTTTTTTTTTAATTACTTCTATGTCATTTTTCTGTTGATATATAATGTTAAATGCAAAACTGTAACAACACTTTTTACTAAGTGAAAGAGGTAAATTAATTCGTGAGCTACACACTTTAGAATATTCTTTCACTTGTTTGTTCTTACTTTCCATCCGCATGCAACTTAATAGTTTCAATGGGCCAGACTGTTCAATTAAACGAGGATAGTGGCAGAGGAAGTGATGTTTAGGTTTCAATTTAGTATTAAAGCAGCTTACATATTTCTTATGGTGATTTTTTATGAGTTCTCTAAAACCATTAACTTCTGCTTGAGTAAAAGAATCTTTGAGCAAGAATTCTACAAGTTCATATAAACAGAGAACGTATTTCCAATACGAATCATTTTTAGGGATACTCTTCCCTACAAAAACTGGAAAATATTTTAAGAAACTATAGCTCTCTCTAGCAGACATACGCAGATTTAGGGTTTTTATATGTTCTTCTTTGATTGAATTTGGGCGGTTCTGAACTTCGATTTCACCATAATCAAAAGAATTAAATTTGGCATTGAGAAACTCTAGCGTAAAATATTTTTTTTCATAAATAAATATTTTTACCGCTCGTGCTAACCCAAATTTTATAATACCTTCAAAGACATCATGCATAATATCACTGTAGTAGTTTTTGGTTACATGAAATGTTCTAAATTCGTTAAATTCGTTTCCCTACATTTTCAGTATATGAACACTCAAGAATTGATTTTTCCACTTTACAAAATCGACAATAATAATTATGTGAAAAAGATGAACTGAATCCCATTATAGAATTTAAAGCTAAATTATCCCCAATAATAAGACCTAGAGCAAATTTAACACATTTGGTATTATTTTCTATATTTATTAAAATACCTGTAGATTCAATTTCCTTCAAGCAATCAATTAGATAACTTAGAGATAGATTACTACCAAATCTTTTTAAATAATTTGTTTTCATTAATTGTGCAACCAATATATTATTTAAATTCAAGTCACCGGATGGTAGAGTTGGAAAGTAAAAAAAAAATCCCGCAATAGATTGGGACCCCGCATGACTACCCAATGCATTTCCAGTTTCAAAATCATCATAGTATAAAATATAAGGTAGAACAATTTCTTCGGGTGAAAATAATTTTCGTTTATTACGCCATAATTTACCTTGAACAAAGTTTTGTAACTCATCCTTTGAATTCAATAAGCGATTTGTATTATTTATTGTTTCTTTGAGGATATTTGGTCTTTCAAAAAAACTTTTTATTTCAAAAATAATTGGTGAAAGTACGCAATAGTAATTAAAATTTTTTAATAATGGTTGACCCGATTTATATACTTGTCGTATTTCATTGTGAATTACACATTTCTGTGGATTTTGATACCCTATCGTTTCAGTTAATTCTATATTAAACAAATATTCAGTTTTAACTTTATCAAATATTTTTGCAATAATATCAAGAAACTGGTAAACTTCTATTTCAGACTCGGAAATAATTGGTTTAAGGGTAGCAATCAAAAGTTGCAAAATGCTATCAAAACTTGCTAGAATTGTTTCTATTAACACAGTAGTTAAAGTTCTTTTTGAATATAGTTCTAAAACAAACTTTAATAACTGGTTTTGAATTTTTTTAGTCAAATCGATGATATTGGTTTTCGACGTTTTCTCCAATGAATCAGTATTACATTTATTTACAACTAATTTATCGGACGTTTCAGACGATATAAGAATAGAGTTGTATGCAACTTGTGCTTGTTGCATGAAATTTTCGTTTTTTGAGTGGTTGTTTTGTAAGTGGCGCTTAAAAGAATTGCGGTTCGAAAATAACTGATTGCATTTATTTTGACAACACTGCAAGACAGAAGATGGACCTAGCTGGTGTATATAAGTGAAGTGTTTTAATAAAAACTGAATTTGGCCGAATAAAGCAGAACACATAAAACAGGTATACATAATAACTAATAATTTATGACGTTAGAAATTAAAAGTGAAAATTTTGAATTATTATTTATCTATTTCTGATATTAAATCTACTAAATCAGGTGTAATTTTATCAAAATTGGTTGTTATATTATAAAAATATTTTTGAATGAAGAGCCAAAATTTCTCTGACTGTTTTGGGTATGACAACTTAAATACAAAGAATGTTTTAAAGCAAACATCGAACGCAACTAAAAAGTGGTCGAATGTATAAACAATTTCATCGTACACAACACAAAACTGAGGATTATCGTTATTAATAAAAATTATAAACGGTTGTAACGTTAAATTTCTCGAAAGGCAAAATGTTTTAGTATTATATACCTTTTCTTGTATATGTGCTGGATCTATTACTTCTATTAAAAATGATTGTATCGAGTCGTTGATTGTAAACTTCCAAACTATGTCATTTTGCTTCTGCTTTCCGGAAGGTTTAAGAATATAATGCATCAATTTGCAAATTTGGATGTTTCGAATATCTGCAAAACAAAATAAAATAAAAAAAATTTAATTTCAAAATACATGGAATTATTTATTATTGTGATTACCTTCGTCAGTAGATGGATCGTGATATATTTGCAACGCTAATTTATCCTTTAGTTTCTTCTTAAAAGTTTCTCCAATTTGATCTTTAAAGGTGATCCATTTCTTAAATAGCTGTCCATGAGAGTCTACATGCATCAATTCAAAGTCAATTTCGATCTAAGTAGAATAAAGAATATAAAATAAATCAACAGCTACAATGGTAGTGCACCTAGAATACTAATGAAACCACTGCTTTTGCAACATATTATCCTAACAATTTGCTATGTGAAGTGAATTTAATTCGACGGTTACACCTTTAGCCAATGCGTGGCACTATATAAATTGAAAAATGATATAATTTTTTTGGTATAAAATTTCTTATAATTTCTACCGAAAGGAGAAAATGTTCTTAATAAATTATATTAAGTTTGCAAATTATGTATTTGGTATTAATACATATGCATTAATGTATACTTACAAGGCGAAATCCTTTTGTATTTTGATACAATGGCCATTCATTTATGAAAGATGCGCTATCCTTCGATTTTGACAGCTCTTTCATGCGAATATCGTAAGAAATTTTCCATTTCTGTTCAATCACTTCTCATGGTTGGTTGTGAACCTTCAACCAATCTTTAGTTACCGCGTCGCCGTTTACTGTCAGTGAAATATCCCACCTTCGATAAATTTTTTTGCATCACTCTGTATCTGTTGTATAACTTCCCTGTCGGATGCTTTATGTTACAGAAATAGTAATCCTATTTCCATATACAAAAAAATGTTATTAGAATCCTGAATTTATAGATTTATAGTACAGAAAAAATATTGAATTTTTTGTAACTCACTGGATTTTCTTCTGGAAAACGATCAATAATTTGAGCCGTTATGCAACGAAAATCATTAATTGTCATACATTTATTGTTTTCGACAAAGAATCGCGCTATATGTGTGCAGAGTAAATCACGTAATTCCGAAGTAAATTGAGGAGGTTTCTTATCTTGGTACATGGAGTTAATTTTCACTCCAGCTGGTGTTGTTAGAAAATTAGCCAACACCTAAGAATTATGATATACACACAAATATACATATACTACATAATTTTAGAAGTTAAAATATTAGAAATGTTTGAGTTTAGCAGTGTGTTAGTGTGCAGCTTTAGTTTGAATTTACTTGTAATGAAAAAATAGATTAATACCTTAGCCACAAAAACTATTAATTTTGCCATAAGACAAACATAATGAAGAATCAAAAAGTTAAAATAAGAAATAGATCCATATAATGGCTAAATTAATTTAACAAGTTGCGTGCCAAAGTTGTAAAAAACATACATTCCTATAATAATACTGGCATACACAAAACTTTTAAGGAATGAAATTTGGTTTTTGGACCTTCGATAAAAGTAGATACTTGCAAGACGTTCACAGTTACCAACTTTTAAACCCAAACAAAATTTTAAATACATACAAAAAAATCCGCTGGCGGCAGAGGCGATGCAGATGGAGATAACGATAACGGAGATGGTGAGAATGACATATTTGATACTCTAGCAAGTCTTTCTTGTAGTAAACTGTCACTATTGGTAATTGTCGTAGCAGTGTCATTTAAAGTTGAAGAATGCGGCGGGAAATTCTGTAATAAATATTTTACAGAACATATAGTTTCAAGTTTTTTACAGAACATTGTCTTTAAGCAGTGTTGGCATATCGCGTTCCGTTACAATAACAGTATGCCAACACTGTTTTTAAGTAATCTTATAAATTAAAGTACATTTTTTACTCTCCAATCCAAAAGCATAGCTCTGAACCGTGCTTTATTTCCTAAATCGTCCTGAAATATAGAACTAAGTTCTAGTTCGGTTAAGTACTGGAAACTGTCTGTAGTGACATTTTTACCTTATAAAAATGCAATATTTATTTGAAAATGTTTTGTTATACTTCGAGTACAATATTACTTACTTAATAATTTGGGAAGTATTGATTCCAAGGACCATTGCTTCAAAAGTTCGTGTAGGCCATTGTCGCTCGAGAGAATTATAACATCATCAATACTATATACTTGTTCTTCATCAGTAAATGAATGAGTATCACTGAAATTATCCATCTGTTAAATAATCAAGCGTCACGGTATAATAACGGCCGAATTTCTTTATAAGAAACATCAACAATTCGAAAAAACTGTACTTGGCTAAAATTGATTTAATATATTTCGGCACTCCAAAATTTTATTTTTACACGCCACACTAAATTTAACACACAAAATTATCACAACGTTTTACTATTTAGACTGCAATAACTAGAATGACGAATGATCGACTTCCTTCATCTTGTTCGGTTGATAATACCGTTACCGAGAGAAAGAAGAAATTTTTTTTTCATTTTATGTTTTACTCTAACGCACCTAATATCCTATTTTGGTTTTAGCACAAATGTTAAAATGCTGTTTCACATAAGGGAAAACGAAGAAACTTAACAATAAAATAATGAGTGATTGGGAGATAGAATGACTGGCTAGGTACAAATTATACAAAATATTGTATAACTTATGCATTCGATTTGTGCGTATTATGAAAATTATTAGATGTCCTATACATACATATCGGTTTGCTTTGTTTGATATGATTTTTAGTATATGGCATCGTTTATATTTCTAGCGAAATATACTTATATGGATTGGTTTTTTGGATTGTACTAAAATCGTTTGATCTACATTAAATCAGATGTTTTCTTGTAAAAACCTACGAACTTCATTTGTGATGTATGTATTAAAAATATGTATAAATTTTATGCAAAGATATTTTTATGCAAAGATATTTTGGATTTCCCTATATTTAAACTATTTGATCTATTAATATTTTATTTCTTATATATGTAATATATATGTATAAAATATTTAATATATATTATATATGTACTTATAATATATTAAATGGTCATGTCACTCTTGTATCTAGATCTACCACTGAGAGCGACGCCGCACTATAAGTTATTGCATTACTAAAGATCTTTACAATGTTATATAAGCTACTTACATATGTACATCGAACGTAAAATTGTGTTCTTCCTCACCGTGGAGATTTTTACTTGATTTAGAACAAAAATCGAGACGCGAGTTTATTTAACTTTTTCTGCAAATAAATATGTACATTGGTTCATCACGCAAAATTGATTTTGTTTTAGCTTCAACCAGTTAGATTAAATGTATGACCTTCTCATACTTTATTTGAAAAATACTCATGTACAATACATTAGCAGACGAGTAATAGACGAGAACCAATTGAAACAGATATAAGTAGAAATTTTAGCCTAAAATCGCAATACAATAGACAATTTTGAAAAATCAAACAACTTTACAAATTAATTTATTCGCAGATAATTCTGAGGAAAGCCTAGCAAATTTGTATAGATCAACAGTTTTAGTATACCAACAACAATTGCTTCACTTTGCCATCCGTGCTTTCCCACAATCGTTTTAAACAGCCATTCTCAAGCCTTGACAATGGGAGTTTTGTCCGCGATTTCGCTCCAAGTTGGCCGGTGTTCCTTTTCCTTCCATTCTATTATAACTGATATTTCCGTATCATCCAATTGCTCTTTTCTGAAAATTTCGTCGGTCTACTCTTCATCAGACAGCACTTGCGTAAGCCGAACGTCGATGATGTCTTCCTTTGCCTCAACATGGCCACTATGTTTACATTCTACTGGACACGGCCGTCTTGACAATGCGTCGGCATTTCTGTGTGCACTTCCCTTCCGATGTTCAATTTGGAAATCGTAGCTTTGAAGACGTTCGATCCAGCGTGCTACTTGCCCCTCTGGTTTCTTGAATTGTAGCAGCCACCGTAAAGCGCTGTGATCTGTCCGTAAATGGAATTTTTGGCCATAAAGATACTTATGGAAATGCTTGACACACTCCACTATAGCCAACAATTCTTTCCGTGTCACGCAGTAATTACGCTCCGGTTTTGATAATGTTTTGGAGAAGTACGCAATAACTCGTTCTTGGCCATTGGTTTCCTGTGATAACACACCTCCAAACCGTCATTACTTGCATCGGTGTCCAAAATAAATTTCACGTTGGGTATAGGGTACGCGAGGATTGGCGCAACACATAACCGTCTCCTTATTTCCACGAATGCTTCCTCCTGGTCATTCTTCCATTCGAATGCCTTGTTCTTCCTGGTCAACTCGTGTAAACTCTTGGCGATGTTGGCGAATCCGGGCACGAAGCGTCTATAATAGGTGCACAATCCCAGAAAGCTTCGTAATTCGTGTAAATTTGTAGGTGCGATCTTTTCTTCGTCGGTGTGAATTCCATTAGTCGTTGCGGGATGACCCAAATATTTGACTTCAGTTCTGAACAGCTTACACTTCTTTGGACTTAACTTTAATCCGGCGGCCTGTATCCGACTTAAAACTTCCGCCAAGTTCCTTAGATGCTCGTCGAAATTCTTCCCCATAACGATGATGTCGTCCAGTTATATTAGCCACGTCTTCCAATGTAATCCCTTTAACACGTGCTCCATTAATCGTTCAAAAGTCGCAGGGGCATTACATAATCCGAACCGCATAACATTAAATTGCCAAAGTCTGTTACCCACACTGAACGCTGTTTTCTCACGATCTTCCTCATGGACTTCCACCTGCCAATAGTCGCTTTGTAGATCTAATGTCGAAAATATTCGAGCACCCGATAATGTATCTAACGTGTCATAGATCCTTGGCAGTGGGTAGCTATCCTTTTTCGTCACGGCAATGAGTTTTCTGTAATCAACGCAGAATCTCATGCTACCGTCCTTCTTCTCGACCAATACTACCGGTGAGCTCCATGGGCTATTAGATGGTTCAATTACTTCTGCTGCCTACATATCTGTTACCATTCGATTGACTTTTTATTGTTTTGCCAAAGGTAGCCTCCTGGGTGGTTGACGAAGTGGCATCTCCGCTCCCGTATCAATTCGATGCTTTACCATTAAAGTCCTTCCGTTATTATCCGATGTACTGCAAAATATGGACGTGTACCGTTTGAGTAGTTGATGTGCAGAATTTTTCAATCGGACTTTCCTGCTCACACTTTACTATAATTGAAACCTCGTTACATTTGCCGATGATTGTCCCTTTCTTGATGGTTTTCGTCTTATCCGAGAGATTTAGAGTCCTAATTGGTACTCTATGGTCGTTATCTGGTTTAACTAGGGCTTTTCCGATTATAATTTCCTTGGCTCCGTTCTCGTTAGCTTCAACAACCCACAACCTGGGTGACCCAAAACCTCCCTCCAATCTTCCCCATACGATCGTCTCCGAGTTTGGTGGCAGCTTCTCCCGGTGATCAATAATAATTCGCCTGGTAGTTACTCCGGCACTGCTAGATTTAAGTGGCAACTCGATATTATCGTAAATTAAAACTCCTCGTCCAACATCCACCACGAAGCCATTTGCCCTCATAAAGTCCATACCCATAATGACTTCATCCACAATATCTGCAATCAACACTTCGTGTAGGAAAAGAGTTCTCCCGATCTTTATTTTCACGATCTTTTTGTCTTTTATTATTGAACTATCTCCAGTTGCTGTTTGTAACTTCAATCTATTAGCTGGTTGTATACCTCCGTCGATCAGATCTTTACGGACAATCGTGCGATTGGCTCCCGTATCCAGGGTGATGATGCAATCCGTGCCATCAATGTCGCCTTTGATTGTTAAGCTGTCACCGCCCTTTGCTACTTTCGAAACGCGGATGGAGGTTATGGGGCAATCGGTTGTCAGAGTCAGCTTCTGCCCCTTTAAGCTGTCTCTATGTAGTTTAACGACTCCGCCGTCATTTGGCCTTCTTGCCTAGCCAACGCCTGCTCCCCGCTTGGTCGTCGCTACTTAGGAGATGGTGATCTTCCCCTTTTTCTTCTTAATTCCCAGCAGTCCCGTGAGATGTGACCGATTCACCAACCGGGCATGATGTGACCGTTCTGTGTTTATGCTGGTGTCGATTTCCACTCGGCGTATTTTCATTGACAGTTTGGTGATGGCTTGTGTAGTTTCATTTGTTAACGCACAAGCGATGGTTTCCGCAAAGGTTGCTTTAGGTGACAACATCACCACCCTGCGTGTCTCTGGATCTCGAATGCCGTCAATGAATGCATCAATTTTTAGCCTTTCCATATTATCGGCCGACGTACTGGTATGTGCTAGATGTACTAATCGCTCGATGACCGATGAAAATTCCTGTAGCGATTCTCCTCCCTTTTGATAGCGGCTTTTCAGTTCCATTCGATTAATTTCCCGCTTATCGTCACTGCCGTACTTCCGATCTAGCGCCTTCATAATTTCGAGATAACTGTTGCGATGTTTTTCCGGAATTGTTTGTAAGGCCTCCGCTGCTTCACCTTTAAGGGCCACTATTAACGCTGCGACAAGATGTTCATCATTCCAATCGTTTTGATTGGCTGCCGTTTCAAATTGAAATTTGAAAATGCCGAAAGATGTTGTACCGTCGAAGTTTGGTGGTTTTAACTTTACTGATTGAACGGTCTGTACCGCTTGCGTCGTTGTTCCACTTGCCTTGACATCAGTTAGATCTTTCTCGAGACGTTGAAATTTTTTCACAACTTGTTGAATCTCCGTTTGCAATTTCTCTTCAACATGTTGAACCTTCGTTTCTAATTTTTCGTTAACCTTTTCAATCTCCATTTGCAGCTTCTCCACTTCGCCGTGTATGTTAGTAGATAATTCGAGAAGTTTCTCATCCATTCTCTTTTGCCCATCTGCAATTTCCTGGATTGGTTGTTCAATTTTCTCTAGTTGTTGTTCCTTTTTTAGGTTTGACTGGTTTATAGTCTCTAACTGTCGCTCATCTTGTTGTTTCATTTCGTGTTTAATTTCTTGGTTTGACTGCACTGCTTGTTGCACCATCATCTGCTTCATAGCAGCCTTTTACTGTGACAAACCCAAATTTCCAGATGGTGGTTGTGTTGTTTCGGCTGACGGTTGTTTATCTCCTTCTTTCTGCTCTACGATTGCCGTATCCGTTACCTTCTCTCAAAAATCATGATGCTCCGCGTCTAACCCTTCTTTCTCCATGGCGTCACGTAGTCGCGCTTGTAAAGCTGCTTTACTACCATCAGTTGCCAAAATCCGTTTCTCTAGTTCTCTTTTTAATTCTGGTACTTTTAATTCGTTGAGAATCATTTTCTTTATCTTATTATTCACAATCCCACCGCTGTCACCAAATTGTTACGTTTTTGCCTTGTCAATTAAGGTTCGTATCACTGGATTGTGAATAATACAAAATCAATTTAATTTATCACCAACGAATTTATTTATTTCACACAAGAATTATTACAACACAGTTTATTAATAAAAATTCACAAAAACACTTTTTAATTCCTTTTTAATCTTTACTCTATCGCTTACCAAATACTAATACTCCAATTCGATCTTGTTCGCCTTTTTATATACACAAACCAAACTTCTCGAAAGTTCATGACTTTTTCAGTTAGAGTAGCGTAGAAACATTAAGTAACAATTTTATCATGGAAAATTCCATTTTAGTACAGTAAACATTGAGCTATTAGTTTACTTATTCTATTACACACTAGGTGTCACCGTCACAATACAATATTGTGACGGTGACACCTAGTGTGTAATAGAATTATTAAAACTAATAGCTCAATGTGTTACTGTCCTAAATGGAATTTTCCATGATAAATATTGTTACGTAATGTTTCTACGCGATAAATAAATTCGTTAGTGATAAATTAAATTGATTTTGTATTATTCACAATCCAGTGATACGAACCTTGAGTGACAAGGCAAAAACGTAACAATATTTTACATAAAAAATCATTTTTTCTAATCCCGGAGCTGTGTGACGTGTAAATCAACAAAAATCTCTTATTTAAAAAAAAAAAAAAAAAATTATCACTGATTTTAATTTTGTTTATTTCCAGATTCTGTTGGCTGAATGTGCGGAACCAAAATTACGCGGTATTCTAGTTGGGGTACCATACGCCGCATTTTCCGTTGGTGTACTATTAGTTTACGCAATGGGACCATTTATGAGTTGGCGTGCTGTCGCCTGGTGCGAACTAATATTACCAATTTTATCTTTTATTGCAATAACCTTCTTATACGAGAGCCCCGTATGGTTAGCGCGTAAAAATAAATGGGACCAAGCCAAAAAGGCAATGACATGGTTACGGGGAGGTGAACAATACGCTAAAGTTGAGTTTGATCAATTAAAAGATCGCCTGCAAAAAGAAAGGGAATCAAATAAGCTGAATAATTGTAAAGAAAATGAAAGTTCGTTTGTATTAATTAGAAAACGTACCGTGCTCAAGCCAATGATCATAATCATCAGTTTCAATATACTACAAGTAATATCGGGAACGTATATAGTTGTATTCTATGCGGTCGATATAATTAAGGGATTTGGGACCAACATAAATGCTTCACATATTGCAATCGTTACAGGATTTAATCGACTTCTATCAACATTCGTATTCTGTTATCTACTGTACAAAATTTCGAGACGTACAACCATTATTATGTCTGGCATTATCTCGGGTATGAGTTGTTTTATACTCTCTGGCTATCTAATCATACGTAGAGATGAACCAAAATCTATGCTCGATTTGTATATAGCTGGTACATGCATGATCATTTATATTTCGGCTAATACTTGTTTTATGACGCTACCCGGTTTGCTAATCGGTGAACTAATACCGGCCAAAATACGCGGCCGTTTTGGAGGTTATGCTTTTACAATGCTCAGTTTAACTATATTCGGATCTTCTAAAATATTTCCACACATTCAACCAGATTTAGGTTCGGCTGGCACATTCTTCATATTTGGAGTCGGATCATTTGGAGTATCATTAGTTATGTATCTTATGCTGCCAGAAACCAAAAATAAGACGTTACACGAAATTGAGGATTACTTTGGAGGAAAAAATTGGTTATGGGCAAATCGTGACAAAAACAAATCAAATGATAAAAGACTGACATCAATAAATGAGTCTTGAAAACCATTTTCAAGATATTTTATTCAGAAAATTTGTGAAATAACTTACCGCACGTTTCTTGTTCAACATCAATGTTGCAAATAAATTTATTGAGCTGCTGGCTCAACCAATTAAACTTAAATTGCATACAAATCAATTGAATGTAGATATAAATCCCTTCTTTAGATTAATTTAAAATCCCTTCCATTTGTTTGAAGCGAAACACTTGCTATGATTCCTATGGTTCCAACGGATATACCATTTCAATTGGAAAGAGATTGCATTTTCTAATTCGATTGGCATTTGCAATCACCATCAACAATAAAGCTCAGGCCCAATCTTTAGAATTGTGCGATTTAGGTCCAGACACGGATTGCTTTTCACATGGACAATGGAACAACAAAAAATATTGTGTACCCACACAATCATTGTGAAATTAAACAACGTGTGGCCGGGTACCGTGCTAGTATTAAATAAAATTTTAAACTGTAAAATATTTGCAATTGCCTTTAATATTCAACAAAAATTTTTACTTTGTATCGTCATCAAAAATTAGAAAATCCCAATTGCCCATCTGGCCCATGTGAAACATGTGACTTTGACTATCTGTGAAATATTTATGCTGCGACATTTTTCATAGAAATATTATTAGATTGCGATTATTATTATTATTAGTGAAGGGGGCGTCCAGCCACCTCGCTCTAAAAGGTCACTGCGATCGAAAAGATCTTTTTTGTCTATTCAGCCTCTTAATGAACCTGATAATACTGCCGGCCAGTAAGTCGCCTATAGGTTACCTAGCTTTACTACAGGAAAGCTAAATAAAACTGGACGGTGCCTGGTATCTAGAGTCCGCATACTTTGGACTAATTAACCTAACGGCCATTCATCCATCGGCATATTATGCTGTTCCACCTTAGATTCGGTTTTTTGTCAAGGATTTGCGCAGTACTGGCACTCACGTGATGCGCACCCTACTGGTAGGTTACGGAGGCGGTAGATTATTCTACTCAACATGATTTGTGTTAACCTTAAAAATGTTATGTGAGCTAAGTCACCGAAATAAAATAAATATTTTAAAAATATTGATTCTTTGGTTTTATATAAGTTTAAACTACTTGTGTTGAAGCAGAATATCATCAGCAGCAATCTTCACCTAAAAACAAACACAACATTAGAATTAAATATTCAGTATTATAAATTTATTTTTTTTGAGAAACTTAGCTTATTTTTTATCGTTCTAATCACAACACAACACCACTGTTTATTATTATTTAAATTTTTTATTTGACAGAAGAATTATTGTCAAAATTGATTTATATAACAGTTTGCTCAATTTATAAAATTATCTTGTACACACATGAAAGCTCACGACAAACTTAGTTTAGCTACACAATAAGAGATGTCACTTATTATTTGATTAAATTTAAAGAAATAGTAATTAGTTAACATGCTTAAACAAAGATGTCAATATGTAAAAACCATCAAATTTTTGGCGGTTTTAATTAAGCTGAAAAATAAATAAAGAAAATTCTTCCTATTCGAAACGAGATTCCATCGAGATCACAACAAGCGAAAATAAAGATATCAAGTGTTGATAAATATTTAATAAAGATTTTGTTCAAACGGTTTACAATTTTATTTTATTAAATATTAAATACATCCGTAAATATAAATTTACAATAAAATTGGAGTACGATAATCTGGCTGAATTATCAAGCAGCATCATCCTGAATTCACGAGGATTATCAACCTTCATAGTAACAACTTGTACGAATTTTAAAAGATGGTTTGGTGTTGCGTTTTGCCTCGCATCTTAGTTTAACATTTATGTAATAATATTATTTGTAAATTAATTTTAGTGTTTAGGTTTTACAACAAAATGTCAACTCAAGATTTTAAAAAAAAAATTAAAGTTATTAGGTGCAAAAAATACTAGGAACAAGCCAGTTCTATTGAAAAGGTTATCCTCTGGTACATATTATATTCCCCTGTGCTTTGTTTATGACCATGGCAAAACACACTCGTACGGGAAACTGGAGGCGTTTGAACTGAAATGGAACATCACTTTTTCTCCAATCGCGCAGCCGGTTAGAACTGTGGCTTCTATTACGAAGTTTTTGAGACTGTTTACTTGTAGTTTCCATTACAGAGATTTGGTGGTTCTGTTTTAGCTGGTGGTTCGGGTTTAATGAGTTTCAAAATTCGACAGGATATTGAATTGTTTCTTGAGGATCAACGATTGTATCTATGGATTTGTATGTTCTGAACAGGTCATTTATTAAGATGCACAACTGAGGATTGTCGACGGATACCTTACGTTCAGTTTCAGGTAGGTCACTATTTCCTAGTTTCGGCAGAGTGTTGGCAAATTCGATCAAGTTGCTGTCGCCACAGACCATATGTAGGACCGTTTTAGACATACATTAATCTCGTCGGCACGCGTGCCTCTCGGAGTGATTGAAAGGGTTTGTCTAAAGTCTCTGACATGTTCTCTCTATGTGCTACCCATAATGATAAGGGTACGGATGGATGGCAGAATATCAAAATGCTGGAAACCAAATTCCTAATAGAGGCAGCAGAGCAGCCTAAAGCTGCCTCCGTCAACGTATTGCACCAATGAGCATCACCCTCCGACAGACCGAGCTCCTTGCGGGGTAATTGGAAAGAAGCGTGCGTTACACCGTTTATTGTGGGTAAGTTCGCAAAAGAGGTGGAGCCCTTCAGTAGCATTCGCTATCATTTGGGTGGATTATGTAGACTCGACCAAGACAACCACCCTTCTTTAGTCCAAGATGTCCTTCCACGGAGACTCCTTGCTTAAGACGGTTAAATTTCTTATTACTTCAAGCTCAGTAAGAAAGAATCTCATTATTTGTCAAAATTCTGGCAAAAGCATCGTTCCAGCATAACATAAAAAACGCAGTCATGGTTGTGGGGGGATTATTAATGATGCAGGCAGTTTTATTCTCTGTGAAGTAAACGCGCTGTCCATTTTCAAGGTAGACCGATAGTTGGATTATTGCCGGCTCGCGCTCATGAATTTCGAACGTTAGTATTCTCCACACCGCTTCCAAAGTGTTAATGTACCGCCCGGACGGAAACTGATCTACCTTGTTTATATACATATTTACAAACATATTTAATTGACTAACACCGGTTGTAAATGAGGAATGCACCATTGAGTACCTTGTATATCGTCTTCTCCCGTCGATGTATTACTTCGAAAGCTATTCGAATATTTCTTGCCGCATGCGCCAGACTGCATACACGGTGACGTTAAGTTCATATGACCGCATGGACCATGGATCATGTGCTTCAATACGGTCGCATGCAACTGGGGGTCAACATTGATATCCGGGATCTCTGCACTAATGATGGAATCAATATCATTTTTTCTGATTTTATTCTGTAGCCAGAGCAAGAGGTGCATATGTGGCAAACCCCGCCTTTGCCACTCCACAAAATACATGTAGCACTGTGTTGGTCTGAAAATGTTTCCTTTTGTGATAAGCTTCACCAATTTTTGTATTTTTAGGTTAAATACCCTGTTCACTATGTCGTATCTGTCTTGCGGGACGTTATTTCTAAATATATTACTCAGTATTTCTGGACATTCTGGTAATAAAGAGGTCCGGCCGCCATTAATCGATGAAGACGGTATTGTCAGTTGAACCACATCGCCACCATATTCTTTGTCTTTTAGGGCATCTTTTAGGTGTATATATTGCTCGACCCGCAATTTTTGTTGATGACATCGGATGTAATTGAGTCTTTCGGTTTCTCTTGCGATATTCTATATAAGAGGTATAGTGAAAGGTAGAATATTCTTGAATGCGCCAATCAGTGAAAGTAGGATTCGCTCTTTGAAAGCTATCTTCTTCTAGAACTCTAGTTGCCCTAAGTTCATCCCGGCGCATGCTGTCTTGAGCAAGTTGTTCAGGTCTTTGCACGGAACTTGCCTTTGTAAAGCGTGCTACTCTCCGTTTAAAGAAAGACGCTTTCTAAAAAATAGGTTCGCTCTCTTTGTAAAGAGAGGCGAGCTTCTCTTACCTCATGGGTTTCACTCCCCCTAAGTACTCGGCTTCGCTCCCTTTGGAAGGACAGGCGAGTTCATCTCTACTGTGGAGTGTCACTCTCGGTTTACCAAGTAGTGATGTGTTCTATTATTTGCGAGCTATCTTCATTCCGTCTTCGGATGCGAGCTCTTTCATCCGCAGTAGTTGTTCGACCAAGTGAAAATATTCTCTTGGGCATTCACCAATTCCATTAGTTCCATGTCAATTTTGTCACGCGTACATACCTTATATTTGTTTACATATCTCATTTGTTTATTCTATGTTAGATTCAATCTGCCGAAATAAAATCTAGGGTTTGATAGTTATATAATTTATATTATTTTGTACAATTACAAAACACCAACAGTTTTCACTTAATTAAAAATAAAAAAAAAAAAAAAAAATTTATTTTTGACCATCAAAGGGATCCTGGCAAACTAACAACAACTCATTGAAGCAAGTGCTTAGGAGACAGGACGTCAAAATGCGAGAAATGTACAGAGATATTGACAATGCAAAGGAAATTCTTATAGAACAGCAAGGGAAACAAGCATTGCAATTTTCTCTACAATATATGAAACGCGCAATGGAACAGATCATGGACAAATACGAAGAAATATGTGTCGAATCATCAGACGATGACCAAGACGAGTTGGAGTATTTTACAAAGGAATATTATGAAACCTTAAGAAGAGAGTACACCAAGATGGCAATAAGAATGACAACT
The DNA here is from genome assembly GCA_958295665.1 of Tipula vernalis. Classification (NCBI taxonomy): domain Eukaryota; kingdom Metazoa; phylum Arthropoda; class Insecta; order Diptera; family Tipulidae; genus Tipula; species Tipula vernalis. Next base: position 374,972,144 of record OY282559.1, read on the forward strand.
GCGATAGAAGAGAATACAACAAAGGGTGATACAGAGATGGAAATAAAGTTGTAACGAAATCCCAAAAGGGATTACGTTAACAGACATGAGAATAGCGGTCTGATGCAGTATAGTAGCTGGCTAGAGCTCACGGTGCGGCGTGGGGATTCTCAGACATATTTCTCATGCTTGAATAACCGCATGAAGAACAAAATTAGAGGGGCAAATGGAAATTAAAAATTAAATTGCCACGGCCTCAGCGGCAAAAAGAAAATGATAAGCTGGGAGTGATTGATCCGGAGTGACCGTCTCAATCCCAGGCGATCACCGCCGTGACTGCCACACGGGCCTCCCCTCATCGGCCCGCCTACTGGGATGCGGTTTCCCAGTCGCGTCAGCTACCGATGCCATTTATGAGGGAAGGACGCCCGCATGACAATCCCAGCGACAACCCCCGGAACGGAGACCGTCACCCCGACGCGATCAACTCATATGGCGTGCCGCCCTCCAGCACAGCCTGTCCTGGAGGAACGAACGGCACGCACGGGAAAGGGTGGAAAAGAGGCCGACCCTTCACATTACCACACCCCACATCATCCGATCAATTATTTGTTTACACGCACATGGTGCAGCGTAGCACACTACAGTAAGAAATTCAAAGAAAAAATTTTAGGTTATGGTAAAAGAGAAAAAATTTAAAATTAAACAAGATAAATTACCTTAAAACTGATTCTACGTTAATGTTAGATTTCACTTTCACTATCACTGTTTTTTAAGAAAATTAAGGAAAACACAAAAATACCTGAAAAAAAAAATGAACCGTTATGGGGTCGAACCACACCCAAAAACGGACAACCGAACAGAAGTGAAGAGAAAAAAAAAACGGAAATTCCAAACGCAATCAATAAAAATGACGGAAAAAGAATATAACCGGACAATAATTGCTCTGAGTGGGGTTTTCACCAAATCGGTGCACCACCACGAAACGCCGAAAACAAACGGTAAAAATAATAATATATATGTACAATATAATGAAAATAGAAAGGAGAAACAACCTGTTACAAACTTAAGAAACTAAAAGTTACTTAGCCAGATTGTTTATCCCTTATTTGTTTTACCTTGTTGTTTTAAAGGGCTGTCCGACCAACCGCAACCAGCGCCGACGCAGGATCCCCCTCACAACTGATTGCCCTGCCCAAACTGGCGGGAATACGGTCTCAATACACCAACAATACTTTTAATAAAATTTTTTTTCTTTTTTTTTTTTAGTTTTGTTTATTCGATTCGTATTGTAAACATCGCACTGACTTTATACTGTTATGAGTAGATTAAAAACTTATATTTTTAACACGTTTGTTCGTTTTATTTATTAAAATTTTGTACAATATTTTAAGGCTTTATTTAAGTTTAATAGACAGCATCATATCATAATTTCAACAAATCAGTTGAACACACAAAAAATCCAACGAAACTGGTGATCACTAAACGGTAACTCCACCGATGAACGGACGTAGCCTCCGCTATCTTTATCCGCACAACAAAAATATTTCTTCGATAGTTTTTATTTATTTTTTCTTTGTTTTTATATTCGTTTGGTGTTACTAGTTTTCATCGAAATTTACGAATAAAAGAAACACAAGCAGGTCCACTTCCAGTATTAAATACAAATTTTTATTTTTATTTATAATTAATGTGAAATGTATACATGATACAAACATACGAAATTTATTCACTTATAAACTACAATGAATGATATAGTTATCAATATTAACATTTTTTGTTATTTACTGTTTTTTTTTTCAATAAAATGTTTTGTTTATTTCAAAATGTTATATTGCTTAAAAGCCAAATACAAAACTATGTAATTCCATCACAGTTTTTGTATGGTGTATGGTGATACAAAATGCACTCACAAAAAAGATTTTAGAAAAAAAAAAGTTCATCATAATTTTTCAATCACCATATTTAAAATATATTTATTATTTATTTTTTTTTCTACTTGGTAGATAAATCAAAAATTACCAAAACGACTAATTTTAAGTTATTATTATTTATAATTTTTTTTTTTTTGAAACTCCAGACTTAACTTATTTTTATATAATAATCAAAATCTAGACTTATTTTTACCAAATCAAAAACTAGACTCACTCTATCCAAAAAATATTTTTACATCAAAAAAAAATCAGAAAAATTTCCCCCTCCTATTTTCTCTCTCGCATCGCTGTTCGTCCCACTTGTTGTATTTGTGCACATGTTCATCATTTATTTATTTTTTTTTATTATTGTAAAATCTTTATTAACATGTATATTGTTTATTTTTTTTATGTACAAAAATACAACGAATAAGACAAACAACGCCGACGAACACATGTACATACTTATCTGTACGGCCGCATCGGATTCATGTCTAATACACCGATCGGTTCTATCCCCACTCAGAGCAAATATCACGCGTTAATTTAAGCCAATGATACCAGAAAGAAAAATCGAATATTCCAGATTGAATATTTTAATAACCAAATATTCCATCTCATACTACATAATACATGTACACACACCAACTCGCAAGAGATATATATGTTTGTACATGACAATATAGAAAACAAGTAAATGAAAAAAAAATTTAAAATATGTTTACATAGCAATCGGTGAGAATATTAAATTTGAATTTGGCAAAGCATAAATTAGAGCATATGTATATACAACACTATGGTGGTCATGGTATTTTATAATTAAAGAAAAATTTCAAATTATTTGAGCGTTTGGAATTTTAGAAAAAAAAAAATTTTTTTCACTGTTCCAAGTGGAGACGTATGCCAGTCGTAACATAACCATAGATACAACATCATAGTTCATTAAAGATATCAACTAAATTTAATTAATTTGATTGTGTTGTGCCAATGTAAAGTTCATAAAAAACTGATCAACATTTTAAAGAAAATTATAGTATATTAAAGAAAACTCTTTATTTTAAAACTTTATTCTTAAATATAATGAATTTATTTAACATTTTTTTAAGGAATGTGCCTTCGTTAATACCATGTAAGAATTTCTCTCGGTGTGGCGAATTGGTTTAAACGAGTCACCAAATTGATGTGCGTTTAATTTTTTATTGGAATGATTATTCCCTGGTATGTTCTGTCGCATCCGGTTAGATTCGTGGGTTGGTTTCGTGTTTTCGTACCATACAATTTTTTCGCGAAGCCTTTCTAAAGACAGAATGACGTCAGATAGTAGAGAAATGGAAAATTGATGATCGTTTATTCCATTTATTATATATCGAATCATTGCTGCATCAGTAACTTTGGCATGGTTACCTATTCCAATCATTTCGTAATAATATGTCAACTTGTCTTGATTTCGCGGACGCATATTATTCCTTAACCGTTCGTGAACATCTACTTCGGTAATGGTTTTTTTAAATTCATTTAGGAATAATTACGAAAATTCATCAAGTGTACGTATTTTTATATTCGTTGCTTTGAACCACATATTTGCTGTTCCATTTAGTTTTGATGATATCGCTAATAACAAACTGCTCTCATTAATCTGATAGGTATATCTCGCGTAATAATTCCAATTGTTTAATAAATTGTTCGGCCGTCCTTGTCGTTAGATGCGCTGGATCAAATGATGGTACTGGATCAATTATATCCCTTATCGAGTGTCTTGGCATGTAATGTTCCTGCGATTGTGTCATCAACACCGTTTTCGCTAGTGACATTTCGTTTACTTGTTGTTCGCTTCCAGTTGAAACTTGAATATATGTAAGTAGGCATTGATGACGTTTGATGCAGATGATATAGTTGATATGATTGCACCGGATTGAATTGTGTTTGTAACATTTGCGGCTGATAATAATGTGTTGGATGAAGCGTTGATTCATACTGGGCTTTCGGTGGTATCTATTGATGATCATTTTGATTATCCGCTGCAGTTGTCGGATTCCGGTTTCCGAATTAACAAATTGTGAGCGATCGATTTATCACTGTTTTGTCACCCTGCTCGCTATCATTTGATTCGTTTTCTCTCACTATCATTTGATTTCTTTTCTTTTCGCTTTCGTCTTCTAACTTTGTTTCCACTTGTAATCAATCCCCTATTCTTTAATTCCTTACGAAGCCGACTCACATTCATACTACCAGTTCATTTGATTTCCAAGTTAATTTGAGTGGAAAATATTTTTTTAAGTAAATTTTCCAGGTATGAGCAGTTTTCGGCATATCCGAGTTCCGGCTTTGAGAAGTTTTACACCATCAAAATGATTCCACGTTTGAAGTGCCACAAACAAACATAGGTTAGATTTTTATGTAAAAAATAATTTTTTTTGCGGCTATAGGATCAATACCATCTAAAAATATTCCTTTGAGGACATTTGAAAGTGCAGTTAGGTGCAATACAAACCAGCGAAAAAACCGCTATAATTAGGGTTAGGATTTTTAGGTTCTAAAAATTTAAAAATATGTTCCTAAAACATGTAACTAAACTTGGAAAATATGTGGTAATGTTTTGAAAATAAAACCAAAACTAGACCTTATCTTAAGAGGATTTCCATTCACTCATTAACAAAACACATTATCCAGTTTTTTACTACAAAGTTGGATAAATTAGCATTCCTGGACAACAAAGTGCTGGAAAAGTAGTCGAAAAATAGTTCCACATCTATACCCTTAAAAATTTGAACTGTCAAAAGAACACTGTGACGGTTGAGGCTAAATTACGCTCTTATTTTTGAAAAACTAAATTACGCTCTTATTTTTGCTCAAATCAAATTGTAATTCACAGCACATTACATCAGTGCAATCGTGTTTCGTATTATTCGAATCATTTTAAAATTAAAGCTGAAATTGTAAATGTTCTATTTTAAATTTCACTCAAAATTATAAATCAATTCTTCCTTCAAGTTTTTTCAAATCGAGTTTGAAACTTAGCCTACTTGTATTCAAAATATCACAAAATTTTTATATAATTGCAACCAAAAATTTTGGAATTCAAAAACTAAAATTTTGCTCAAATCGATTTTATAATTCTAACTTAATCTTTAATTATTCTCTTGCCCGTTTAATTCGAAATACAAACTCTACTTTAAATTAGAAACAAAATTACAGTTATGTTTTTGCTCAAGTTATTTACCCAACGTGTTTTTTCTGTTAAAAATTCTGAAACAAATTTAACAAACCTTTTGATTCAAACTAGAGTTTTAAATTCGACTTTAACTCAGCATTTCTAATACCACTGAAATAAATTCTCAATAAATTTCTTAAATTCACTTGCAACTATAGCTGAAGTTGTATTCCAAATTTCTAATCAATCACATTTAGCCAAATCTAGGTTGGAATATTTACTTAATTTGTAAACAAAATTTCACAAAATTTTTAAATTTTTTTTTTAAATTCTGCGTTAATTAAATTTGGAAATAAAAAATCCTTTTATAAATATTTTTGCTCACTCTCGATTGGATTGAAATTTAATTTTTAGTCCAAACTTTGTTCAAATCTGGTTTTATCCCGTTCTAAATAAAAATGTTGCTCGAATAATTAACTAAATTTTTAAAATTCACTCAAACTTTTATTAAAGATAGTCAGAGTTAAACTTTATTTTTAATGTAAGTATACTTAAGATTTAATGTTTGTATTATAAAACAAATTTCTTTCAGATTTTTGCTGGATTCCTGATTTTCTAGAATTTAAGCTTATTCACATAAAGGGCCATAAATTAAAAAACCACTAAAAGGACAAAACGTATGTGCTTACTTTGCGGTTTAAATTTCGGCAAATAGTGATGTTGAAGCAACAGTATGATGAAATTCACCTAAAAAGAAAAAAAGGTAAATCTATTAGCATCAACACATAAAATATTAATCATACTTTGTTGTATTTGTAATTTCCAATTTGAAATCGATTATTTCTATTGTATACAAACCCAATCAAAATCTGAAATCAAATAATTGTATTCAAATTAAATTTATAAACTTGTCAATTTAGAATTATTACTTATCTTGATCACATTAATTTATTCGCATCAAATAAGGCACTTGAATTAATTAGATTTTAATTTAATTGAATTTGTAAAGCTCTTGCTTTTATTTGTTTACATTTTTATGTAATGAATTTATCCCAAATTCCAAATTTTAAATGTAAAGTTTTATTATTTTGTCAACTAGATGTTTACGCCTTGATGGTTGGTAAGTAAGATTTGATTGATTGATTTCGATGTACGATCAAGCATTAAGCAAGTCTCCCGTATTATAAATGCGAATACCACACCACTATACCCATGTTGCAACACGACACCATAAACTCTCCCTTACCAAGGAAATATGTACCATCATACTCAGCTTTTCATGAAGCCAACATAGCAATATTTCACCCTGTAAAGGAAGGCGCCACATCGATAACCACATAAGTCTAATAGTTGTGATATCCGCCCCTGGCCAGGCCGCCGTCGTACACCTTTTTACATATAACAAAATCGAGGGATGGGAAAGGAATGTTAGCAACAAAGACTCAACCCGGTTCCAGACACCTAAGTAGTTGATAGTTAGTAAATTTGTTATTTATATATTTTTAGTAATTTATTTAGCACAAGACAACACAATTTACAGTTCATCTACTGCTCCAACTCATATAAGCTTGTTTCAGGTTCTTCAAGACTTTCCTAAATTTAAAATATGCATTAATTCTTAATAATAACTATTTTAAAATTAATTAAGTATAAATTTGATTCTCTGAAATAAATTATAGATCAATCCCTATGTACCACAAATAAATAACCATTAATAGTTTGATAATCATTCAACCAACTACCATCGGGCCATCGTGCTGTCATCACAGCCATTGTCATCTTGGTCGAGTTTCTCAGGAGTGTTCTAAACTAAAACCATTTTAACTAACCAATATGAATACTAATATCAAAACTATCATTAACAATTATACCAATAAGTATGAACATTAACACCAGTACGAACACCAATACCAACACCCACTTCAATACCAATACCAACCTCAACCATAATATTAAGCCATATGAATAATTCAACATCAACTATAAAATTCTACGGGAATGTTAAAAAATTATAAATTGCCAAGTTACAATTCAGATTCACAGCACTCGTTTCATTAGCCCCCGTTCTCCTGTAAATAGTTAATTAATGGTTTACTTACTGCAACTAGATGATTCACAAATAGAAGCTGAAAAAATATATATTTTATATATTTTACCATACTATTAAAAATTCAACTAATCGGCAATTTCCTAAAAATCTTGCAAAAGGATATTAGTAATGCTTAAATTACTTATTTATTTACTCAGTTAATGATGTTTAAATTAATTATTATATACTACGGAAAGGTTTAGAATATTAATCGTTTAGTTAAATACTACTTGTACCTATTTATGATATTTACTAATAAGACTCAAATAGAGTTTCCCAGGTTACTCTGAAAACTAAATTGCTTTACTACTTAATTAATAGCAATCAACTTATACAATTTAGTTATAGTAATAAAATAAATAATAAAATAGATATCACAAGCTAATCAACCTCCACGCCACACAGCTGCTGTATGCTTGGCGTTTGCGGGGGTTGAGCGAGAATTCACCATTATTTCTGCAGCTTGGAGATGATCTAACAATTATATATAATTTAGTGTAACCCATCACAACCACACCATCAGACAAAGTACTTGAACAAACTATGACACTTTGATATAATTAAATTCAACAACCAAAATGTGCTGAAACGTTTTCATCAATACCTCAAAATTCTTGCAATGCAATGTAGTACACAATATCATACAAAAGGAATTCTCCCCCATCCTAGATAACGTGCGATGCTGTTCATTCAATCAGTATAGTGTGTTTATTAAAAGCCTTATAGAAGTTCAAAAAAAGTTATCAAAAGCTTCATAAAAGTTTAAAAGTTTAAAAATTGAAAAGTTTAAAAATTCAACAATTTAAAAATTTATAGGTATACAAATTTAAAAGTTCAATACAAGCTTAACAATAATCTTACAAATGCCCATCAAAAGTCTATTAAAAGTTTAGTAAAAGTCTAATAAAAGTTTAAAAAATTTAATAAAAGTTTAACAAAACTTAATTAACAGTTAAAAAGTTTAAAAGTTTAAAATTCCAAAAAATTAAAAGTTTAAAAGTTTAAAAGTATAAAAGTATAAACGTATAAAAGTGTAAAAATATAAAAGTATAAAAGTATAAAAGAATAAAAGTATAAAAGTATAAAAGTATAAAAGTATAAAAGTATAAAAGTATAAAAGTATAAAAGTATAAAAGTATAAAAGTATAAAAGTATAAAAGTATAAAAGTATAAAAGTATAAAAGTATAAAAGTATAAAAGTATAAAAGTATAAAAGTATAAAAGTATAAAAATATAAAAGTATAAAAGACTAAAAGTTTAAAAATTTCAAAGTTCAAAAGTTCAAAAGTTTAAACGTCTAAAAGTTCAAAAGTTTAAAAGTCTAAAAGTTTAAAAGTTCAAAAGTTCAAAAGTTTGAAAGTTCAAAAGTTCAAAAGTTCAAAAGTTTAAAAGTTCAAAAGTTTAAAAGTTTAAAAGTTTAAAAGAAGTTTAAAAGTTTAAAAGTCCTAAAGTTTAAAAGTTTAAAAGTGTAAAAATTCAAAAATCTAAAAGTTAAAAAATTTAAAAGTTCAATAAAAGCTTTATAAAAATTTAATAAAAGTTCAATAAAACCTTAACAAAAATCTAATAAAAGTTTAACAAAAGTTTAAAAGTTTTAAAAGTTTAAAAGTTTAAAAATTAAAAAGTTCAAAAGTCTAATAAAAATTTAATAAAACCTTAATAAAAGTTTAATAAAAGTTTAAAAGTTCAAAAATGTAATAAAAGTTGGAATAGGCCCCTAAATTATTTAGTTTAAAAAATTCCTAATCGATACGAATCGTACGTTTAATAAAAGTTCTACAAAAGTATTTTCTTTGAAATCATACCTTAACTTTAGAACGCCATATTCCGTTTTTAATGAACACTTAAAAAATAAATCAATCAAAATTACTTTAATATCGAACGAACAAGAATTTGTAATATTTTTTGTTTTGTTGTAATTTAGCTAAAGCTTGATTTTCTAAAATCATTTTCAAAATCCTACTCAATTGTTTCAATAAATAATACTCAATTTTCCTATAAGAATTTGTTTTGACAGTGTAATACATACTAATACATTGATACACCTCTGGAATGTCTGGGGTGACATGTTACAACCATCACCCCTCTCGCACCGATGCAACCCCGACAGAATAACTGTATTCCATTGTTAAAATATAAAATTTTAAAACAATTTAGATGTAAGATACCGCTACTCTGCCGAAAACGCATCGAAGCGAAAAAAGTGATGGTCACCCCTGGAAAACTTCACACTCGTGTATCATCATTATATTTTAAACAAAATATGGTTCACTTCCCCATTAATTAAAATACGGTGGCACGCACTCACAATACGACATGCTTTACAAACTTGTTTCAACTAAAATCAAACAAAAATACAACATGAAACAACGCACAAAATACAAAACAAATCTACAACATTTTTCTGTTTTTTTTTTAATACCAATTTTCAACTAGTATTTACCGTAGACACTAATACTAATATACCCTAATGCACAAAAAATTCCTTACCCAAGCCATATCATTTAATAAATATAAAAAAAACTGTACACAATTCGTCATCACACATATGTATTTCAATACGTGTGATGCGAAAATACCTGTCTAACGGTACTAGAGAGTACCGTTAATTTATTTTTGAGCACGTTTGATCACGTTTTCCTCGATAATCACTTCACCTTAAAACTATTAATTGCACTACACTTACATATATGTACATAAAAAACAACACTTGCACTACATATTACAACACACCACATCACATCAAAACTATTGTTTCAATACACTATTTCACTGCCTAACAACACAACACATAGTAACACTAATTTAATTAATTTTAACTAATTTAAATGAAATAAAATAAATTTCACTTACGGAGACAGACTAAAACACGTCCATCTCCGCCGTCGTAAACAACATCCAATCGCCTTGATGGTTGGTAAGTAAGAAAGTTTTTATTATTTCATTTTTACAAAAAATTAATTCTTAATGACTAAGCGCTTTTCTTATGATACCAAAAATTTAGTTTTATACTCAATGGCAGATGGCCAAGACTCTACACAACAGCATTAGATATAATATATGGTATAATACATTTTTGGTTTTTAACTTTTTATGCTTAAAGGCAGAGGGCCGAAATTCTACACAACATTTGCAAAGTATAAATTTAGATAATTAAAATGTCATTAAATATAATGTAAACAAATAAAAACAAGAGCTTTACAAATTCAATTAAATTAAAATCTAATTAATTCAAGTGCCTTATTTGATGCGAATAAATTAATGTGATCAAGATAAGTATATAATTCTAAATTGACAAGTTTATAAATTTAATTTTAATACAATTATTTGATTTCAGATTTTGATTGGGTTTGTATACAATAGAAATAATCGATTTCAAATTGGAAATTACAAATACAACAAAGTATGATTAATATTTTATGTGTTGATGCTAATAGATTTCCCTTTTTTTCTTTTTAGGTGAATTTCATCATACTGTTGCTTCAACATACCGGCCGCCTTGAATCGGATGATTCAACCCACTGGGAGTAAACACAATTTATGAATTGGACGTCTTATGTTTCCAAATTTAGTTTTTAGTGTAACTACTCTTATGTTGTTGTCTGCACCGGGGTGTACTTCAATTATCTTGCCCAACAACCATTTAGACGTAGGTAGATTATTATCCTTGACGACAACAACGTCTTCAACTTTGATATTACTTTGTTGTCTGTGCCATTTGTTCCGATGCTGTAAACTCGTCAAATATTCTAGATGCCACCGCTTCCAGATGTGTTGGTTCATCTTGGTTATTATCTGCCATCTGGATAATTTTGACATCTTTATTTCATTCAGATTCTCACTGGGAAGTTGGGTAGTTGGTCGACCAATTAAAAAATGGCCAGGAGTTAAGTAGTCCAAGTCATCGTCCGACAATACGCAAATTGGTCTGGAATTCATCATTGCCTCTATCTCGATCAATAGGGTTGACATTTCCTCCATGGTAAGTATATGGCCATTGGTAACTCTTCTGAGATGGTATTTGACACTTTTGACGGCAGCTTCCCATAATCCGCCAAAATGTGGCGAGCTGGGTGGAATAAACTTGAATTCAATTTGATCTGTCAATAAAAAATCAGAATAGAGGTTAGCATTTTGTCTTAGAAAATGGAAAAACTGGTATAAATGGTTGCGTGCTATCACTTTGAATTTCCTTGCATATTCCTCTACGGGCTATAAATCTACGAAGTGCAGCTATGTACGCGTCTGTGGTAAGTTCGGAAACCAATTCAATGTGTACTGCTTTGGTGGCCAGACATATAAATATACATACGTAGCTTTTATATGATTTTTGTCCTCTTCCTCTCCTCAAATGTGTTGTGAAAGGACCTGCATAATCCACTCCAACTTTATGGAATGGTCTAACTAGTTCCACTCTTGGTATGGGAAGATCACCCATGATTTGGTTTAATTCCTTTGCCCTGTATTTTACACATGTCACGCAGCTATGAACAATTTTTTTAATTAAATTTCTGCAGCCAATGATCCAATAACTGTTACGCAACGTTGCCATCATCAGGGTTTGCCCAGCGTGTAGATGCTTAAGGTGATGTTCCCTTACAATGAGCTCCGTTAAATTTTCATTTGCAGGTAATATAATCGGATGTTTTATATCGTACGTAACGGCAGCATTTTTTATTCTGCCCCCGACTCTTAGTAGGCCTGACTCATCCAGGTATGGATTGAGGAACTTCAGTTTGCTTGATTTTGGTAGATCTTTGTTCGCCGCTATTAGTCCAATTTCCAACTCGAAGTGCTTACGCTGAATGTGCCCAAAGACAAGGCACCGGGATTTTTGTAAATCGGAACTTAGTAGAATTGGCAGAATGGAAGTTTTTGGTACTTGCTTATGTCTTATGTTGATAAAGCGAACTACATAGGCCAGAATCCGGATTATTTTTCTGAAACTGGAATTCTTCTCGACGAGATCATCTATTAGGGTGTTTTGGGGTTTTTGAACGGACATTGATTGACAACGACTATCTTCTCGGGTAATAGGATGATTTATAATATTTATTGGCTAGTTCAGTGAATCTACTAACCATTTTGGTCCATTTCACCACAACGCGAATTTTTCTAATTTTTCAGGTTCCATTCCCCTAGACGCACAATCGGCCGGATTATCTTTGGTGTCCACGTGTCTCCATTGCGACCTGTTAAAATTGGTAAGTATTTCTCCGGTTCTATTGCCAACAAATGTATTCCATTTATTTGGGTGTGCCGATAGCCAATCCAATACTATGGTGGAGTCGGTCCATGCTACTATTTCTGAAATTTCAGATTTTAACGCTTGCTTAACACTTAAAAGAAGTCTGCTGAGGAGTAAAGCACCACAAAGTTCTAAGCGTGGGATCGACAATTGCTTCACTGGTGCAACTTTTGTCTTTGCCGACAGTAATTTAACGACAGAATCTCCGTTTAGTTGTGTTATTTTGCTGTATGCTTGTTTTGAAGCGTCTGAAAATCCGTGTAGAACGATTTTACTTTCGGAATTCGTCTTTAGATTTTTAGATATTTTCGATTTTTAGCAGGTTATCTCTTAATTTTGACCATTGGTTTAATAAATTAGGTGGTAATTGATCGTCCCAGCCTAGGTGTTCTGCCCACAATGATTGGATAAATACCTTTATGTTGATTGTTATGGGAGCCAGCCAACCTAAGGGATCGAACAAACGACTAGCTTCAGACAGGATTCCTCGTTTAGTTGTAGTAGCTTGATCATTTAAGCTGACTTCGAATTGAAAGGTATCCTTTATTGGATTCCAATGCAATCCCAATACTTTAGTTGAGTCGCGGGAAGATTTTTCTATTTCTAAAATGTTTGCTTTAGTACCAGGTTCTAAGGCATCATTTAGTACACCTTCGTTGGACAACCACTTATGAAGTTGGAACCCTGACCTTCCCAGTATAAAGTTGGTTTGGTTTTTAATATTGATAGCTTCATTTAATGTGTCGGCTCCGGTCATTAAATCGTCGATGTACATATCAGTTTTAATGCGATTGACTGTTTGTGGGTACTCTTCGTTATATTTATTAGCTGCTTCGATTACTGCCCGAGTGGCCAAATAGCTGGCACTCGCTGTTCCGTAGGTTACAGTTTGCAATTCATATGTGGTGAATGGTTTGTTCGGCTCTTCTCTCCATATGATTCGTTGAAATCTGGTGTCAGCTTCTCTTATACGAATTTGGCGATACATTTTTTCAATATCGGCTGTGATCGCTACTTTGTACTTCCTAAAACGAGACAAGATTTCATAGAGACTTGATTGTATGGTCGGTCCGACTGCCAGGCAGTCATTCAGCGATTTTCCTGTAGTGGTTGTCGCAGAGCCATCAAAAACAACCCTTAATTTTGTTGTTTTGCCTTTGACTTTGATGACGCCGTGATGTGGTAGATAATAGGTGCTTTCATAGTTGTTTGTGAAATCATTGTCTACTTCCTTCATGTGTCCCAGATTAAAATATTCTATCATGAAAGCTTTGTACAACGCTGCAAATTCATGATCTCTTGCGAATCTTCTTTCAATAGAATGCATTCTCTGCACCGCTTTGGGATAAGAACAGCCTAAGACAGACGGGGCTATTTTGAATGGTAATCCAACCTTTGTTCGACCAGATTCGTCTATCGTTTTGGTATCATCGAAACATTTCTCACATAATTGTTCTTCCTGGGATAAATGAGGTCGGGTCACTTCTATATTTTCAATCTCCCAGAATCTTCTTAATAAATTCTCGAGATCATTCTCTACGTTGTCGATAGTAATGGTAAATGATTGTTTTGGCCGCACTTCGCTTGCTTTTTCCGCAATTATCCATCCTAGAAGTGTGTTCTGCATGATCAATTGGTTTTTGGTGACAATCTTTCCATAGGTCTGCATTTCAAAGAAACTATCTGCTCTTATTATAACGTCGATATCTGCTCCGTTGTAAAAGTGTGGATCGGCCAATTCATACTGCTTAATTTCTCTCAGGTTAATATACTAGGAAATTGCCCTTTGTTTGTTGGTCAGTTTAGGGAATACGAAGGCCTCTACGTGGAAACTTGGTTCGGTTTTATTCCATGGGGTTATTTCTAACGATACTGCTCCTCTCGTATAACCGTTTGTGATGGCTTCGATGCCCGATATAGCTAGTTTGGCGCTGCTTCTCTTTAATTGGAGTTTTTGTGCACATCTCTCCGTGATGAATGAACCTTGTGATCCGGAATCCAGTAACACTCGACATAATTGGTTTTGCTGCAGCCCATCAAGTACACGTACCAAAGCGGTGGGTAATAGTGAATCTCCTACTTGGGTATTGGTAGTGTAGTTTAATGTCTTAGCTTCAGTTTGGTTGCAGTTGGTTGCTGATTTTGTGGCTACATCTTCGTGGAGTAGACTATGGTGTTTTCTATTGCATTGCTTGCACCGGAATCTCGATTTGCAGTTGTACACATTATGGTTGTTGTTGAAGCAGTTGAAACATCGGTTTTCATTTATTAGCAAAGATTTTCTTTCATTTACGGTCATTTCTTTGAGTTTTACACATTCGAAAAGTTTGTGGTGTTCGGTTGGACATATTGAACACGGTTCGACTAGACTGCTTGATACGGTATGGCTTTTGATCGCCGGTTTTGGATGATTTGATGTTAATTGAAAACGTTTGTTTTGACCTTTCAAGCATTCAAGTGCGTCGATTCGTTTACTGAGGAATTCAAAGAATTGCTTTAACGTTGGAAGATTGTATTCTGCAGAAGCTTGTGCCCATAAATTATTGGTTTCATCGTCTAACTTATTAACCATAATGTGAATTAGCCAATGGTCTCTTGACTCTGCTTCGTCTCCCAATGCCTTCAAACCTCGGATTATTTCATCTGAGGTATCCAGTAGACGCCTTACATTCATACTACTTGCCGTTGTTACCGAAGGTTGACACATAAAATTTTTTATGAACGCTTGAATAGTATGTTTTTTGCGGTCATATCGTTCTCTTAGTTTTTTCAATGCTTCTATGTAGTTAGCATCCGTAATGCTAAAATGTTTCAAAAGACCGGACGCTTCACCCTTTAATGATCCCTTCAAATATTGCAATTTCTGCGACAGAGTTAATCTGTGGTTATCGTGTATTGTTGAACAGAATAAGTCGTGGAATGACTGCCATTCAGTGTAATCTCCGGAGAAACATGGGATGCTTATTTTTGGCAATTTTACCTCCGCGTGAGCTCCTGCCATCGAAGCTTCAATCATTGTATCATTAAGCGATACAGGTGGTTCGATCTTGGTTCTTAAGGCATAAGGCTCAATCCTGCCACTGCTCTGTAATAATTATCTTCAAAGTTCGTATCTAAATCCTCGTTATTATCTAAAGTAACTATTTTATTTTCGATCTCCATGAATTCATTCCTGTAGCGCTCAGTGTTGCTCAATCGCACTTTTATGTCTTCGATGTTGGTGGAAGTGCTTATGGTGTTAATATAATTCAATAGTTTGGTCAAGCTTCCTTTGATATAGGCTCTTCTTTTCTTCAAGGCCGCGATATAATAAATCTGGCAGCAATCCGGCTCGAAGGACCAATGTTTTCGTACCAAGGTTTCGGGTACCACGAACAATAAATAAACCCGGTACAAAAGAAGGTGCAATAACTTTAATAGAATTGGTTCTATTAAAGTTATTGCACCTTCTTTTGTACCGGGTTTATTTATTGTTCGTGGTACCCGAAACCTTGGTACGAAAACAAGTGATGAAACCAAATCAATCTTACGCGTCGTGGATAGCTGATTTACGGGGTGCTGCGCAAAATTGCGATTACAGATGCGCGAAATGCACAGAATCTTTCGTCGATAATGAGATTCGTGATATGATTATTTTTCATACGCCTCACGACTCAGTTCGCACAGCTCCATTTCAATTAGAAGATCACATCTTAGCCAAAGTTTTAGTCCTTGCGGAAACATATGAATCCACACAAAAATCAATTAATGTTAAAGATCCAACATCACTTCACAAATTAAAAATAAAAACAATCAATTTATAACCTAAAAAGAAAAAAAAAAGAAAATAATTTATAATTCAATATTATATGTTAAAATAATTAATAACTTATCTGTAAACATGTTTATAATTCTGTTTTATCCATATGTTAGTCTTGGATCTTTCTGAAAAGTAAAAGAAGGGTTTAAACTACATCAAATACGATTAAACATAATAATGATAACTTACCTAGTCAACATTTAATTTGTTTTCAAGTTGATTTTAATGTTATGAAAAGAAATGTCAAATCATTATAGTCAATTTCAGATGAGAAAACTATTCAGCAATGTTGCAAGATGAATCAAATATATTTTGTTAGAAATTAGTATGTATCGGTGTAAATTGGGAAAAAATAAAATAAATTGTCATCTTGCACAGCTGTTCTCTTCGATATTTCAAACAAAACACATCAATAGCTAAAAATTGTATTCTTCGTAAAATTTAATAAATAATTATAAAGCAATTAAATTATTGTGTGTTTTTTATATTGAATTTATCTTCAAAATTAAGTTTAATAAAGTTAACTCAGAAAAATATACATATATTAATTGAGAGTGCTTTCATTTTGGTCCTTCGAGCCGGATGGTGAAACCGCGTGCTTAATTGTTACATACGTAAAACGTACAGCCATTTTGTCAATCAGGAAAAGTTACCTGGTGCGTTCACCATCCAACCAATCTTCGATTTATTAAATATCCATAAAATCAGTAATCATCGATAAATTAGCAAATTAATTTTTCAATTTATTTCGTCGGATTTATGATTTATGTAAACTCATATTAAAGTCGGAACCATCTTGAAAATTATTCAAGAAAAATCCTTCATTCAACATCATCACATTTTGAAATTAACCCGTGTGGACAGTGAAATTGGTTTTATGAGGTTAATTCTACTAAAAGCATCGTCGTGAATATAATCAAATCATCGGATAATTCGATTTACACTAATCGTTATACAAGTCATCTAGTTCTACGAAGTACATCGATACACATCATATCACAGTCACTATCTTTAGTGAATCGTCATCGTTCAGTCATCGTGAAATATTAAATATAAAATAATAAAGCATTTGAGTACCGTACCGATAGTTTCATCGAAGTTAATTAACATAATTCGTCGTTAGCCAGGAGGTATTCCAGTAAATATTTCATCATCGCTATATTGCAATTATCAGCATTACCAGTCGCAGCATCAAGGAACCAAGGTCGTATAATTAAAATCAGTACATACTGAAGTCAGAATAAGTTGTAAGTTATACTAACATTTACGTTTCTAGCATAATATTTATTTTTTGGTTTACTATTTTGGGTAAGCAGAAATAACTGCTTCTTTTGTAGGTGACAAACCACTGATTCGTTAATTTTAATTTTTTTTTAATTTTTTATTCACATAAAGTTAAATAAGAATGTCAAACCGTGACTCTGACGAGAGTGATCACGCTAGTAATAGGGACTTTAGCCCCATATCAAAAACTGTGACTTTAGATTCATTAAAAAGGAAACGTGCTGCATTTAAGGGCCAAGTAACCCAATTTAGAAACAAACTATTGAGCCTAAAAACAATAGGTGAAGTCGAATCTAACATTCGTAGATTACAGTTGGTATATGACAAGTATCATCAAGTCCAACTTAAGATAGAGATCTTAGATGAAGCTGCTACAACTGACCGTATATCGTTTGAAGATGATTACGAATACGTTGAAAGCGCTTTGTTAAATAAGCTTCACGATCTTAAGAAACTAGAAACTCAAACAAAAGAACCGGTTTATGGTGATGTTTCAGCTAATAGTACCCAAATAGAACAAAATATTCCCGTAATGTCGATAAAACTCCCAGAGCTCAAGTTACCAACTTTTAGTGGCTTAGAGAGTGAATGGTTAGCCTTTATGGATATTTTCAAAGATCTAATTCATAACAAAACTACCATCGATAATACAGTAAAATTTGTTTATTTAGTATCACACATTCGTTCCGGAAAAGCTTATAATTTCATCGAAAACCTTCCGGTAACGTCTGATAATTACAACGTGGCATGGGAAGCGTTGTGTAAACGCTACGACAATGCCATTCTAATTCAAAGAATTCACATGAGAGAATTGTACGAAATTAAATCTCCTCATGAAAATTCAGCAGTTGCTTTGCAAACATTTATTGACCATTCTGTAAAAAATTATAGTGCTCTAAAATCTTTGCACATCGAGGTTGAGAAGTGGGACTTAATGCTAATCCACCACTTAACTGAAAAACTCGATAAGGCATCTAAAATCTACATAATTAAAAATTCAGAAATTAATAAATTATTGAACTTCGACAAATTTATCAATTTGTTGAAAAATCGTGTACGAATTTTAGACGCCATCAAGCTGACAGCCAATTCAAAGTATCCAAGTGATAACAAACGATCTCATTATTTTAAAGGAAAATCAATCTCGTTAGTCTCTAATAATATAAAGTGCTCATATTGTGAAGGATCACACTTGATTACAAATTGTCCAGGTTTCTTAGATATTAAAATATCTCCGCAAATGCGTTTTCAATACGCACGAAGTAATCAATTGTGTACCAATTGCCTAATTTCTAAACATAGAGTTGGAACATGTGATAAACCACCTTGTAGCAAATGTTCTTTGAAACATAATGAACTGCTTCATTTTGGGACAAACACAAGTTTTCGAAACTCTAAGAGCTTTTCAGCAACTACAGGGCTAAACGGAAATGAATCTCGTAATAATCGTCGAGAAGAATCAGGTAGTGTTGAAATTTCTGGATTATCATCGTGTCAGTTAAGCAATACTCAAGTCAAAAATTCGGCTAGTTTAAGAAATGTCGAACAGATTCTGATTGGAACTACGTTGCTTAATGTTGCAACAGAATCCAATGGAAAACTGTTGTGTAGGGCATTATTAGATAGTGGATCACATTTAAACTTCGTGACTGAAAGTATTGTTAAATTATTGAAGCTGAAAAAACAATCAACCAGTAAAGTCGTATCTGTCATCGGTGGAAATGAAACCGTAATCAAAGCAAAAGTTTCTCTAACAATATCGTCCAGAACATCTAATTTCTCAGCAACACTCGATTTCTTTATCATTCCAAAAATCACAAATCAGTTACCAGCCAATCCAGTCAATATTGATTTAAATTTAATTCCTGCCGACATTCAGTTAGCTGACCCATATTTCCATGTACCAAACAAAATCGATATGTTACTTGGTGCTGAAATTTACAATCAACTGTTAAGTGGTCAAGCTATTACTGTACTTAAAAATCTACCACCATTTATGTCAAACGTGTTCGGATATGTAATTAGTGGTCGAGTATGTTCTCGTCAAAGTATTGATGAAGGACCAGCCACTGTATTGTGTACGAATGAAAGTCTTCATAACGACTTAAAACGTTTCTGGGAAATGGAAACAATTTATGTTAAAAATGATTTTTCATTAGAAGAAAAATACTGTGAAGAACATTATATTAAGAACGTCAAGCGTCTCCCGTCCGGTCAGTATTCTGTTTCATTACCTATAAATGACAATATAAAACGCCTTGGTCATTCAAACTTCACATCGCTTCAACAATTTTATTCTATAGAGAGAAAACTAATTCGTCAGCCTGAAATTTATCAGCAATACCGTGAATTTATGAGTGAGTATTTGGCGTTGGGACACATGATGTTAGTTCAAGATCCACATAGTATAAATAATTCATACAATAAGGCATACTATCTGCCACATCATTATGTAATGAAAGATACTAGTACGACTACTAAATTAAGAGTAGTGTTTAATGGATCATCGAAATCAGCGTCCAATGTATCTCTAAACGATTGTCTAAATAAAGGTCCCACGGTTCAGCAGGATTTGCTGTCTATCATTCTTCGATTCAGGACACACATAGTTGCTTTTACAGCCGACATTACTAAAATGTACAGGCAAATTCGCATACATGATGACCAACAAGATTTGCAGCGAATTTGGTGGAGAGATAACCCAGCAGATAATATACAATGCTTTAAGTTGTGCACAGTTACCTATGGCACTAAAAGCGCTCCATACCTCGCAACTCGCACCTTGCAACAGTTGGCATTCGATGAAACAGCTTCATTTCCCGCAGCATCATCGGTCTTGATGAATGACTTTTATGTCGACGACGTGCTGACGGGAGCTGATAATGTCACTGATGCACTAAACATGAAGGAGGAATTATCCAAACTATTATCTAAAGGCGGTTTCCAGTTAAGGAAATTTTCCTCAAATGTTCCTATTCTCTCGGTACCCCCTGAATCTACTTCGAAAAAATCATTAGTACTGGGACTTAATTTGGACACTTCGCAAGATGAATTCGAAATGAATTTTTCCAAATTTTCTCTAAATACAATGTGTACTAAACGAAACATTCTATCAGAAATCTGTCAATTGTTTGACCCTTTGGGATTATGTTCCCCAATGATGTTGGTTTCAAAACTTATAATGCAGACAATATGGACTTTGCACACATTAGATTGGGATGATTTGATCACAAATCAAATTCGGGATCAGTGGATCGAATTTAAAAAACAATTAATTGAATTGAACCAAATAAAAATTCCACGATGTATCCTAGTGCCTCAATATCAATCTGTGCAGATCCATGGGTTCTCAGATGCTTCGGAAAGGGTTTTTGGTTGTGTTGTCTATATGAGAAGCACAGAAAACTATGATACCCAACATGTTCAATTGATTTGTTCAAAGTCTAGAGTTGCTCCATTAAAAAAGCAGACGATTCCACGCTTGGAGCTTTGTGCTGCGTTGCTTTTGTCGCAAACAGTGAGAAAACTCGTTGACAGTTTAAATATGCAGTTTGATCAAATTTATCTTTGGTCCGATTCGGAGATAACATTATTACGAGTTAAATCTGAACCGGCTAAATTTGCTTCATTTGTAGCACATAGGATCACCCAGATACAGGAAAATTCTTCAATAACCAGCTGGTGTTACGTTCCAACTTCGCAAAATCCAGCGGATTTAGCATCACGAGGAATAATGCCAAACGAATTTCTGAAGCAAGATCAATGGTGGTCAGGCCCATTATTTCTTCGACAAAATCAATCAACTTGGCCTAAAAATCCTAATTTAAAGATTAGCTCAGAACTACTAAATTTAGATGTCCGACAGCATACAGCAGCGCCGGTTTGCAGTGACACCGAATCTTGGAATTTATTTCATCGATACTCATCACTTACCAAGCTTCTTCGTGTTACAGCTGTAATACTTCGATTTATAAAAATACTCAAATTAAAGGGGCAGCTAAAGATTCCTGGTGCACTTACATCAGATGAAGTAAATGTTGCACTCAATACTCTTATAAAAATCATTCAACAAGCAGAATATAGTATCGAAATTCAACAGATTCAGAAAAAATCAATGACTCGACACTCCAGCAACTTAAAAAATTTACACCCGTTTATTGATGATTTGGGAATTCTTCGCGTAGGAGGTCGACTTCGTAATGCGAGTTTGGACTATAACAACAAACACCCAATTATACTACCTGGAAAACACATCTTCACAACATTGTTAGCCCGATCCGAACACTTTCGCCTGCTACATTGCGGTCCACAAACATTATTGTACAACTTGAGATCACATTATTGGATCATTAACGGTCGCAATCTATGCAAACAAATTGTTCATCGATGTATTACCTGCTTTCGAAACAAACCAAAATTATCATATCAATTAATGGGAGAACTACCAGCTGACCGCGTAAATCAATCAAGGCCATTTTCCATAGTAGGCATCGATTTCTGTGGGCCTTTCTTCGCCAAGCCAAATTCCCGGTCAAGAGCTAAAAGTAAAATTTATATATGTTTGTTTGTTTGTTTCGCCGTGAAAGCTATTCATTTAGAATTAGTTATGGATTTGTCAACACAGTCATTTTTGGCTTGTCTTCGTAGGTTTATTGCTCGTCGTGGCTTTTGTTCTAAAATTTACTCTGACAATGCTACAAATTTCATTGGAAGTCGCACTGAATTAAAAGAATTGCGAAATCTGTTTTTAGCACAGACCTTTCAGAATGAGGCAAAAGCGTTTTGCGCAAATAATCAAATTGAATGGCTCACTATTCCACCGCGATCTCCCCATTTTGGGGGACTATGGGAGTCTGCTATAAAAAACGCGAAATGGCATTTAAAACGAGTAATAGGTTCGCGTACAATGACCCAAGAAGAATATTTAACTTTAACTTGTCAAATTGAAGCGTGCCTCAATTCTAGGCCACTGACCGCTGTTTCGAGTGACCCAACGGATTTTACTGCGTTATCACCAGGTCATTTTTTGATTGGTTGCCCGCTCGTATCACTTCCTGAACCATCAGTACTAGATTTGAATATTAATAGGTTGTCTCGGTACCAGATGATACAAGCTATGTGTCAAGAGTTCTGGAAACGTTGGCATATAGAATATTTAAATGACCTTCAAATTAGATATAAATGGCAAACTGCTTCTAGCCACAATTATAAAATTGGTTCATTAGTTCTTCTACATGAGGATAACACTCCACCTTTAAATTGGATTATAGGCAGAATCATTCAGACACATCCCGGTTCTGACAATCGTATCCGAGTTGTAACAATTAAAACAGCTAAATCGGTAATCAAGCGGTCCATTAATAAAATCAGTGTTTTGCCACTTGAATCGGAGACTCAAACCAAAAAGTAAATATTATCACTTTAGAATTAAGTTTAATAAATTATTAACGTATTATTGTAAAATTTTTTGTAGTAATTAGTGTGAAGGATTTGGTTACTTAAACATTGTTTAATATGATAAAATTTTGACAATTTGAATATTTATAAGAATACAGTGAATTTAAAATACATCATTTATTTTTTGAACTAAATACTTCAAGGGCGCGGATATGTTAAAGATCCAACATCACTTCACAAATTAAAAATAAAAACAATCAATTTATAACCTAAAAAGAAAAAAAAAGAAAATAATTTATAATTCAATATTATATGTTAAAATAATTAATAACTTATCTGTAAACATGTTTATAATTCTGTTTTATCCATATGTTAGTCTTGGATCTTTCTGAAAAGTAAAAGAAGGGTTTAAACTACATCAAATACGATTAAACATAATAATGATAACTTACCTAGTCAACATTTAATTTGTTTTCAAGTTGATTTTAATGTTATGAAAAGAAATGTCAAATCATTATAGTCAATTTCAGATGAGAAAACTATTCAGCAATGTTGCAAGATGAATCAAATATATTTTGTTAGAAATTAGTATGTATCGGTGTAAATTGGGAAAAAATAAAATAAATTGTCATCTTGCACAGCTGTTCTCTTCGATATTTCAAACAAAACACATCAATAGCTAAAAATTGTATTCTTCGTAAAATTTAATAAATAATTATAAAGCAATAAAATTATTGTGTGTTTTTTATATTCAATTTATCTTCAAAATTTAAGTTAAATAAAGTTAACTCAGAAATATATACATATATTAATTGAGAGTGCTTTCAGTGATCAAAGAAATAAAACACGACCTACATCCAAATATGGTAAACACCGTTGAGAAATCCAGTTATCATAATCGAGGCCGTTCAAGAAGTGGAAATCGTGGACAGCGAACAAACCGGTTCAATTCAAAGACGAATAAATCATGTCCATGATGTTTTAGCCAACATCAACGAAGTGATTGTCGATTCTTTTCGGCAAAGTCCACTAATTGCGAAAAGATCGGTCACATAGCAGCAGTGTGTAATTCCAAAACACGAGGCGATCAACAGCGAAATAAATCGACTTCACGCTATAATGGTAGGGAAGATGTTAAAAATGTCGAAACATCGTTCGAATTTAATAGCATCCAAACTATGGAATTGTAAAAATCACCCGATTGTGTGGTATCCAATGAAGTGTCGAGTTCTAATGAGATTTTGAAATTTTCGGATTCTATTTTAAGGAAAGGGAGGAAACTCTTAATTAAGGTTTGCGTAAACGGCAAACAGTTAGACTTTCAAGTGGATACTGGGTAACGTGTTCCATGGTTGGTCTAAAGGGGTAAAAGAAGCTATCAGAACCACCAGTGCGCCAATCCAAGCAGAGTTTACGAGCATATTGAAATACACACGTGCCGGTTAAAGCTATTCTCGACATAAATGTCGAATACGACGGTAATATATATATGTTATCGCTCCTGGTTACAAATAGTCAGGATGGATCGAACATTCTAGGAATGGATTGGTTTGACGCGTTTAATTTTGATCTGATGCAAAAATCTGTTAGTTCCAGTTTCGATTCCAATAATCAAGCTCTTATTCAAAAGATGTGCACAAATTTTGAGACTATTTTTCAGAACACGCTAGGTTGCTGTGTAGGTTTCCAAGCGCATTTGCAACTACCCATATAAGAACGCTTCACCTAAGTTTTTTAAATCACGCCCGATTCCATTTGCTCAACTTGCAGAAGTAAAGAACGAGATCGAAAGACTTCAATCTCAGGAAGTCATCAGGCCAGTACAATTTAGCCGATGGGCGACACCGATAGTAGTTAATATAAAAGCCAATGGGTCAATACGCATTTGTGGGCATCCACAAATTGAAGTAGAGCGATTTCCTATTCCAAGAGCCGAAGAGTTGTTCCATAAATTACAGAATGGGAAACATTTTTCGAAGATCGACGTGTCGGATGCTTATTTCTAAATCGAGCTGGACGAGGAATCGAAGCAGTTGATGGTGATCAATACCCCCTTCGGACTATTTCAGTACCAGCGCTTACCGTTTGGCGTGTCCAGCGCGCCTGCTATATTCCAGCGTCTAATGGAACAAGTGATTGCGGGATTGATACATTGTGGTAGTTACCTAAATGACATCATCGTCACGGACAAAAATGAAAAGCATCATCTACGTAATCTAGAATCTCTTTTTCAACGATTACATAAGTTCAACCTAAGGTGCAATTTAAACAAAAGTAAATTTTTTCAATCAGAAGTCGAATACCTTCGACACATAATTGATGTTGCAGGGATCCGTCCAGCGGATTCTGGATTGAGTGCAATTCAAGATTTACCGCAACCGCGCGATGTTAAACAATTGGAAGCGTTTATGGGTAAATGCAACCATTATAACAAATTTGTTAAGAATTTTTCACAGATTTCGGCGCCGTTGAACAAATTGAGACGGAAAGACGTTCCTTTCGAATGGGGTCGAGCTGAAGAAGAAGCTTTTCATCAATAAAGAGTCAAATAATAGATGCGGCTAAGTTAGTTCACTTTCGAGATCACTACCCGGTGTTGCTGGCAACAGATGCTTCGAGTTATGAAATTGGTGCAGTACTTTCGCACCGATATCCTGATAGATCAGAACATCCAATCGCGTTCGCTTCAAAGACGTTAGCGGATTACCAAAAAGCATACAGCCAAATTGAAAAGGAAGCTTTGCCAATTGTTTTCGGCTGTACAAAATTTAACCAATACCTCTATGGTAGACATTTCGAACTTTTCACAGATCACCAATCATTGGTACAAATTTTTCATCGACATAAGCAAATTCCGACGATGACCGTACACCGATTGCAACGATGGGCAATCAAGTTGATGGCTTATGATTTTACTATTAAGTATAAGCCAACCTCAAACATGGTAATGCAGATGCACTATCACGACTCCCATGTTGACCCGACGAAATCTTCGACCAGGGTGAAGATGGATGTATCCAGATTGATGATGAAGTAGACAACTAATTAAACGTTTTTCCAGTGGACGCCGCAATTATTCAAGAAGCGACAATGCAAGATCCGATCCTAAGCAGAGTTGTAAAGTATGTACAATGTTCTTGGCCAAGGTATGCGGAGATTGATGAAGGGTGCTTAACATTCTGCATGAATGCCATTGGGGTACAGTTCGAATGAAACAAATGGCAAGACGTTACTGTTGGTGGCCAAATATAGACAGAGACATAGAAAAACTGTCAGTGCATTGCGAGGTTTGCCAAGGTTCACACGCTGACCTAAAGAGGGAATTTGCAGCTTGGCCTGCTCCAGCGAAGCTTTGGGAACGAGTTCATTTAGACTTTGCTGGTCCATTCATCTATAATATGTGGCTCATTTGCATCGACGCTTATTCAAAATTTCCTTACATTACAAGAATGAGGAGTACCACCGTAGTTCAAACAATTCGATCACTACAATTAATTTTGGAGATTGAAGGCATCCCTGATATTATCGTAACGGACAACGGACCACAGTTTGTTTCCAGGGAGTTCAAGAAATTCTGTGAGATCAAAGGAATACAACATATGACGATGGCTCCTTTTCATCCAGCATCGAATGGGCAAGTGGAAAGAACAGTTCGAACATTCAAGAAATCAATGGAAAAAATCCTAACCACTACCAAATCTCCAGATGAAGCGTTGACCAAGTTTCTGGTCTCCTATCATACTCCACCATCGCCTATCCTAAATGGGAAAACTTCAGCAGAGCTTCTTCACGACCGACAGTCGAAAACCATCTTGTCTCTACTTTCCTCAAAAGTCGAGTTGGATAAAGTCGGGAAATCTAAATTTCAAATAGGACAGAAAGTGTTCACAAAAAACTACTCAAGAGGTCCTAGATGGGTGCCTGGAGAAATTGCAAAACTTCTTGGTAAAATGGTCTACTAAGTGAAGACAGATCGTGGTTTATGGAAGAGACATCAGAACCAGATTCGACAACCTAAGATGGAAAAACCACTGTTATCAGAGAACAGGCATCCTGCATCATCGACCGATCAATCAGGAAAACATTTTGATATACTTGTTAATCGTTCTAAGATTCTACGGGTAGTGAGCAAGTTGATGTACCTCATGGTGAAGGCGATCACACACCAAGGGAGATGCCGAGACGTTCCGAAAGAGTGAGGAAACCGGTGGTCAGATTTGCGCCTGCCGCAACCTAAATTAAACGGAAAGGAATGTACACCATCATCATTAATATCATTTATACAACACAAATACCATTGTATATAATAACCGGTCATTCTTTATTTTCTTATTTTATTGTTTACTGTATTAACTAATTATTTCCTCTTATTCGATTATATTAAACTCAGTTGAGCTAAATACTGTTTGTATAATATTATGCTTGTCGCACGAATAAAATACTCAGAATTATGTATTATTACGTATAATATTTACTGAGGTTATATCGCAAGAACAGAATACAGAATAATGACAAAGGAAAGGAAAAAACGTTATACAAAAAAAGAAAGGGAAAAACTCAAATACGACGTGGTATGACCAGATGTATACGGGTGCGTTCTATCGCAATTAGTCGGTGCGTTCAGTAAACATCTTTTACTTCTTCGTTCGCATTCGGGGTGGTCGATCTTATACATTCCTGCCCGGCCAAACCGGTCCGGTTTGGAACTTTCCCATGTGCTGAAATTAGCCGGCATACCTTTTGGATCGGTCGCTGACATTGATGTTTGATTAGCTGTCCATCAGATGTTTTTTGATCGCTATTGTACTCAATCGTTAATACACGTACCAGCCCATCACTGCCCGAATGTATTTTGATAATGCGCCCTATGCGCCATCGAGATGGTGGTAGGTTATCTTGTTGAATGACAACGATGTCGTTTATTTGCAAATTTGGCTCCGCTCGGGCCCATTTACTACGTGCTTGTAATAAAGTGAGATATTCCTGTTGCCAACGCTTCCAGAATTGTTGGTACATTCGTTGTAGTTGCTGCCAATATTTCAGTCGATTTCCTGGAACATCTGGAACAGTTGGTTCAGGCCGTGCTGTTATTGGTCGTCCTATTAGAAATTCGCCAGGGGTTAAAGCAAGACCTCCCCCCGGATCATCATGAAGCGCTATGATCGGTCTGGAATTGAGACACGCTTCGATTCGTATGAGAAGCGTGTTCAATTGATGATAATACATCGGTTGTTTGCCAATGATCCGCACTAAATGTTTTTTGGCTGATCGGACCGCTGCCTCCCATAGGCCACCATGATGCGGGGCGGCAGGCGTTATAAATTGCCATCTAACACCGGCATCTGCGATATGCTGTTGAGCATGCTTGTTGCTCCACTCGCGGAGTTCACGTTGCATTAGCCGGTCTGCGCCAACAAACTGGGTTCCGTTATCGCTGCAGAGTGTGGTACAGTAGCCGCGTCGACTAATGAATCTGTCGAATACATCTAAAAATGATCTAGTCGACAGATCTTCGGCAACCTCTATGTGTACAGCCTTGGTGCTCATACAAATAAAGATCACTGCATATGTTTTTGTTGTCGTTATTGCCCGTCGTCCGCCCAGTCGGACATTAAATGGGCCACAGTAATCTAGCCCAGTATTTGTGAATGGTGGGCCCACCAAAACACGTGAACGTGGCAACGACGCCATCTGTTGCTGTTGCATTGCTCGCTGATAGAGTTTGCAGGTGACACATTGATGGATGAAAGTTTTTACCAATGCACGACCATGAACAATCCAGAATCGTCTTCTTAGGTATTGCAACATTTCTTGAATACCACCATGTAACGTGACAATATGCGCATGATTAATAAGTAAACGAGCCAATGTACATTCCTTTGGCAAAATCATCGGATGACGCTGATCGTATCGAAGATCCGCATGAGTCAGCCGTCCGCCGACACGCAGAATCTCCTTGTCATCCAGAAATGGATTAAGTGCAAGCAATTTGCTAGTTGCGTCGACACTACAACGAGATTTTAATGAATTAATTTCAGTAAGATATGCATTACCTTGTGCTTCGCGTATGTGCAGAAGCAGCGCAGCCTCAGTCTCAGATGCCGCTATGAACTTAGTTCGCCAATATTTCCGTCCAGCTGGTCGGAAACGTTATACAATTGACGTCGTGTGTAACACTCTTTGTAAAGTGCTAAATCGCTCAATGAGTGGGATCCGATCTCCACGCATGTAGTGATCTTCCACCTGGGATTCGTACTGAGTAATGTACGGAACGGTTTTGTTTCGTTGACAAATATCTCTTGCTCCGGTGAAGTCAGCGTTGGTGGTTCATCAACATCGGTCGATACTTTATATAATCATGAGGGGCCTTTCCACCATAGGGAATGGCCTTCTAGTGCGGTTGGTGATATTCCGCGACTAGCGCAATCTGCTGGATTGTGTTCTGTGCGGATGTGTCGCCATTGCTGGACATCGGAATGCTGCTGGATGTAGCTCACTCGATTTGATACGTATTGTTTCAAAGTCGTCGCTGGTTTGCGTAGCCAACATAATACAATGCTCGAGTCGCTCCACAACGTGTAATCCGCACCAGTTAGTTGAAGTGCAATACGTACATTATTGATAACCTTTACAAGGAGATGAGCGGCGCACAATTCTAGCCGAGGAATGGTGATTTCCTTCACAGGCGCAACCTTCGTCTTTGCTGTTACCAAAGACACATTTATATGACCCTCATCATCGATTATCCGCATGTAAACTACGGCTGAGTATGCCTTGCTGCTTGCATCACAGAATCCATGAAGCGTTATTGTCCCAGCTTGTCTTATACCAAGCCAACGCGGAACACGGATCTGTGCCAATTGTTGTAAACCGTTGCGAAATGTTAGCCAGTTTGTTCGTAGTTCGCCTTGTAGGGGTGTATCCCAATCAAGTTTCTCACGCCATAAAACCTGGATGAATATTTTTGCGGCCACTATTACTGGTGCCAACATGCCCGTTGGATCATAGAGTTTAGCTATGTCACCAAGAACGAGACGTTTAGTAGGTATGGCGTCTGATTGACACATGTTGATTTTGTAGAACAGTTGATCGGTGATCGGGTTCCAATGAAGACCCAGTACTGTCGTATCAGAATCGCTGAGATCAAGTTCTGGAGCAGTTGGTTGTGAACCAACAAGCGCTGCAACTGTTTCCGCATCATTTGAATTCCATTTTCTTAAATGAAATTTGCCTTGTCGTAATATAGAATCAATATCGAACGCCAGAGCTACTGCTTCACTTGGAGAATCCACGCTGTCTAGGAAATCGTCCATATAAAAGTTATGCAGAATGCTGTGGCGGGCTGCTACTGCCCGGCTGGCATCAGTGATTATCTGGTGGTTGTCCATTGCACATTGTCGTAGCGTCCGAATAGCAAGGTATGGTCCACATGCCATACCGTAAGTAATTGTCTTCAATTGATATGTCCGTAGTGGCTCCGTTGATGATTCACGCCACAATATCTGCTGCCATCGTCGATGACGTGGATCAATTTCGACTTGGCGGAACATTTTTTCAATATCGCCTGTAATGGCGATTTTCCGTCTAAGGAAGCGAAATATTATACTGACAAGAGTGTCTTGTAGTTGTGGGCCGACCAGTTGTGTGTCGTTCAGTGACACACCGTTACTTGTTTTGGCCGATGCATTGAATACCTATACCACTCTAAACTTTTCGACGACAGCATGATGCGGAATATAATATGATTGCGAAGGATCGCCTCGAGAATCGGCCACCGCTTCCATATGGTTTAGTGCTATATATTCCCGCATAAACTTCACGTACTTTGTTCGTAATTCGGAATTGCTGCTAAGTCTTCTTTCCAATTGATGATACTGTCGAAGTGCCAGTTGATGAGAATTCCCAAGCGCTTGGGCGTTAGGACGAAATGGAATTTGAACACTGTAGCGACCATCTTCGTTGCGGCGGACAGTGGTTTCGAAAATCTTCTCATATGGATCTGGAGCAGGATCGAAATTAGTTACGGGTTCTTCTAGTTCCCAGAACTTATGAAGCAATTCATCAAGTCGTTGCTCACCGACACATTTGTTGGCTGTAAATGTGTGTAATGGTCGATCAGAGGTTGTATTATTCATAACAGGCCCAAACACAACCCAACCCAGATGTGTTCGAATCGCACATGGCTCGTTGCGATGGCCAGTGATAATTCCGTGTTTTATTATACTTCCCCAGATATCGGAACCGATCAAAATATCGATACGTCCAGGCTTAGTAAATCCCGGATCAGCCAGCTGTAAGTTACGCAAATGTTTCCAACAATCACCATCAATCGACGTCGCTGGCATTGCCGACGTGATTGAGCGTAATATATATGCCTCAAATTGCAATTCGAAGGTGGGTTCTACCCTAGAGCGCATGATAAGTGTCGCCTGGCCGCGGGTGTAGGTATTAGTTGATGCGCCAATTTCTTCGACAGCTATCTCACATCGTTTTCTGTGAAGATTCAGATTGTTAAACACCGATTCAGTAATAAAGCTCACCTGAGATCCCGGGTCACAAAGTAATCGACAAAGGTGACTGTTTCCAAGCCGATCCAGTATAAATGCGTTTGCGGTGGCAAGCAAAACGACACTGTTGGCATGGAGTATGAATGACTGAATGTGGTCGGTCAGTCATGCTTCTTGATTATTGATCTCCGGTGGCTTGCTCGGCAATGTGCCATGCGATGATTGTATTGTAGCTGGCATTGGCGCTCGAGCTGGTTGTCGCTGAACAGCACCCATTCCCTTTGTCTGCTCACACAATAGGGAATTATGTTTCTGATTGCAAAGTGCACACATACCCGATCGACATTCTCCATGAGTATGATTAGGATTCAAGCAATTAAAACATAACATGAGTTTCTTCACTACATCCCAGCGCTGATGTACACTCAAATTCTGGAAATTATGGCATCTATAAATGCGATGTGGACATGAACAATGTGGGCAAATCACTGCTGATGGCGATGCTCGTTTTGAAGTAGATTGATGTGGTGAGTTAGTTGCAGCCACATTTGCACGAAGCATTCGATAAGACCTACCTCGGTTACTTGCCTGAGATATATCTACCCGAGGGCTCGATGATGGCATATTCAATGCTCGTCGCTCAAAATATACTAGCATATCGTCGAGTTTCGGCAATTCTTCATCCGAAAGGCTCATTGCCCATTGGCTGCTCGCCGCTCTTGGCAATTTCCTTAATATAATTGGATAAATTATCGCGTCCCATTTATCCGTCGGTTGTTTCATGACTGACAATGCGCGCAATGTACTGCGGATGCAGTCGATGATGTCTTGCAAAGCTCGTTGCTGATCAGGCGGGTGATCAGGCAGATCAAGCAGACGATTAACGTGGGTCTCAACTAAACGGCGTGGATTATCATAACGTTGCTTGAGTTCGGTCCACACTTGTTCGTAACCACCAGTGTAAACACCAGCGACCATAGGAACATTCTCACTTTGTAACGAATCCCCCAAAAGGGATTACGTTAACAGACATGAGAATAGCGGTCTGATGCGGTATAGTAGCTGGCTAGAGCTCACGGTGCGGCGTGGGGATTCTAAGACATATTTCTCATGCTTGAATAACCGCATGATGAACAAAATTAGAGGGGCAAATGGAAATTAACAATTACACTGCCACGGCCTCAGCGGCAAAAGGAAATAATAAGCCGGGAGTGATCGTTTCGGAGTGACCGTCTCAATCCCAGGCGACTACCGCCGTGACTGCCACACGGGCCTCCCCTCATCGGCCCGCCTACTGGGATGCTGTTTCCCAGTCGCGACGGCTCCCGATGCCATTTATGAAGGAGGGACGCCCGCATGACAATCCCAGCGACAATCCCCCGGAACGAGACCGTCACCCCGACGCGATCAACTCATATGGCGTGCCGCCCTCCAGCACAGCCTGTTCTGGAGGAACGAACGGCACGCACGGAAAAGGGTGGAAAAAGGCCGACCCTTCGCATGACCCCACCTCACATCATCCGATCAATTATTCGTTTACGCGCACATGGTGCGGCTTAGCACTCGACAGTTAAAAATTCAAAGAAAAAAAATATTTGTTACGGTAAAAGCAAAAAAACTGAAAAATTTGTTAGAAAAAAAACTACGTTACCACTGATTCTACGTTATATTAAAATTTTTTTACTTTCACTAATCACTGTTCAAAAAATCAAAAAGAAAAATAACACCAAAGTACCTGAAACAGAAAGATGGACCGCTATGTGGTCGAACCACACCCAAAGCGGACAACCGAACCGAAGCGAAGCACAAAGAAAAATCGCAAAAACTCCAAACGCTATCATGCAAACAACGAAGAAAAGAAGAAATCAGCGGGATAATTGCTCTGTGTGGGATTTCCACCAAATCGGTGGACCACCACGAATCGCGAGTATGACCGCACAAAGTAATATATAGTATATAAAGGGAAAAAAACGGAGGGAAAAACAACTGTTACAATTAAATTTTACAGTTGGTTTTTCCTCAAAAATCGTACCTTCTTTGTTCTTACCCACCTTGGCCCGTCCGACCACCGCAACCAGCGCCGACGCAGGATCCCCCTCAAACACCGGTTGCCCTGCTCCCACGGGCGGGAATACGGCCTCAAAACAACCGTTAACTGACGCAGTTGCTGCCACAGATTTACACAACTTATTAATTGGAGTAAACTTTACCAATTTGTACTCAAGTTCACCAATTAATCCACCGAGATAAATATCGTGGTATAATAGATTTTTTTTTCCTCATAGGGATTTCATCACCACACAAAACTGTATTCCCTCAATTGTTTATGGGATTATTATTTTAAAACGCAAGCGGAATTTGAAGGCTATTCGACATTTTATGCGAACCAAACCAAACTCATGACGTTATAACAAAACACTGATGAAATTTTTTTTTTTTATATAAATATACGCATGTATATATAAAGGTATACACTTTTATTATTAGTAATGGTTTTCAACACAAAAAAAACTTAATTAAGGCTGATGAATATGACACCAATAGTTTATAATTTAATTTTCTCAAAATATTTATTTATTTATGTATAATATTTTATTTATATATATCTAATTTTGTTTTTTTTTTTTACAATACTCCAAGCTTGACTATCGTCTCACTATCTTGACGCATCACAAAAATCTTCATAACCAGATTTATTTCGTAAAAGTTCAAACTAGACTTTTATTTATATAAAAAACTGGACTGATCGTCCCAAAAGCAAAACTAAACTGTATATAAACCAAAAAAAAAAAACGGGTCTTAATCAACCGCGTTCAAAACTAGACTTTTTCCACCAAATTCCAAAAACAGACTAACTCATAAAAAAAAATATTTTACCTCCAAACAAAAATCAGTAAAATTTTACCCCCTCTCTTTTTTTTCTCTTCGCATCGTTGCCTGTCCCGCTCGCTGTATCTGTGCACACATACATCATTTTTTTATTGTTTTTTTTTATTTTTTTATTATTGTAAAATCTTTATTCGTATTTATATATATTTTCCTTATGTACACAAATACAACGAACGAGACAAACAACGACGACGAACATATGTATACACTTAGTTGTACGGTCGCCTCGAGCTCGCGTCTAATCCACAATTGGTTTCTTTTTTTTTTCTTCTTTTTCCCACACAGAGCAAATATCACGCGTTAATCCACGCCAATGATATCAAAAGAAAAAAATGGAATATTCGAGATTGAACATTGTAGTATTGTAAACATTCCATCTCACACTCGCGATACATGTACACACACCGACTTGCAAGAAATATGTATACCTGTACATGACAATATAGAAACGAGTAAATACAGGGGGAAAAAAAAATATTTTCACATAGCAATCGGTGAGAATATTAAATTGAATTTTGGATAAGCATGAACCATAGCATATATACACACAACACTATGGTGGTCATGGCATTTTATAATGAAAGGAGGGAAAAAAAAATTCAAAATGTATGAGCGTTTGGAATTCTCGCAAGAATTAAATTCTTCCGCCTCAAGTGGAGACGTATGCCCGTCGTAACAACTTTTAACACATTGTCGAAGTTTGGCTAATTTGTATGTTGGTTCCAGATCGGCCCGATTATGGACAAGAGCCTTGAACAAATCCTTGAATACGAGCCAGTTCTCTGGCCTTCCATCAAAGGCAGGAATAGATAATGGATCCATGCGCATGTCTACGGCATAAATGCGTCCGGTCTCACACACCGGCTCAGGTTTGTAACTCGCAAGTAATCGGCGTAATTTGATGCAAACCTTGTCATATGATGATTCAGTTTGGGCAAATAGTTCCTCGTGGGCAGCGATTGCATCTGGCTGCGCTTCACCAACCAAACTCAAATGATTTTCTACGAATCGGTTAAAATGAGCTTCGATGTTCCGCAATGTTTGTTCAATCTCCACTCGATCGGGAGCATAACCATTCGCCTCTACCGCGAGCAGCATGCGCGAAATCGATGAGCGGGCAGATGCGCGCAAATTTAATGCAGCCATTCTCAATTTGAGCTTTAAAATGAATTAATTGTACTAATTTATTGATTGATTGTACAAATTGATTGATTGATTGTACAATTGTGTTAAAATTACCGTTGCTCGATATAACGGTATGCGCAAAAAATGAAATTCTCTCGTTCCACGTGATTTTATTTCTCCGAGATTTCCTTTGTAATTCGCGAGATGATAATTAATTCACTAGATTCACACTGAATACACTTAAATTGAATTCACTTCCTCACAGGAGGCACCAAAATGTATAATATTATGCTTGTCGCACGAATAAAATACTCAGAATTATGTATTATTACGTATAATATTTATTGAGGTTATATCGCAAGAACAGAATACAGAGTAATGACAAAGGAAAGGAAAAAACGTTATACAAAAAAAAAAGAAAGGGAAAAACTCAAATACGACGTGGTATGACCAGATGTATACGGGTGCGTTCTATCGCAATTAGTCGGTGCGTTCAGTAAACATCTTTTACTTCTTCGTTCGCATTCGGGGTGGTCGATCTTATACACTGTTTTTTAACATGGCCACAACTCTCCACGAATTCACAGATATTTTTAGATTACTTACCGTTTTGAGATTTTGAAGTTTTTCTCGTAGGGAAGAGTACCGATCAGCGAAACCGTAAGTTGTTAATCAAAAATTTAGCTTCGAACCCTTTTCATTTTCAAGAGCATAATTTTTATGGTGAAACCTAATAATTTTAATTTTTTCAAATCTTGAGTTGATATTTTGTTGTAAAACCTAAACACTAAAATTAATTTACAACCTGAAATCATCTTTTAAAATACGTAAAAGTAGTGCCAACTTATATAAAAACAAAGAATCAATATTTTTAAATATTTATTTCGGTGACTTAGCTCACCTAACACAAATCAAATTGAGTAGATTAATCTACCAGGTTGGTAACCTTCCTGTAGGGTGCACTTCACGTGAGCTGTTCTGCTCATGTATTAGGCAGCTGCGTATTGGGTACAATTGTGTAAGGGCTAATCTCTTCACAATTCGCAAGTGTACGTGCTGCCTCCTCGTGGCAACCACTGGTAACTGGGGCCAGTACAGGGCTAAAGTAAAAATCCTTGAAAAAAACCTAATCTAAGGTAGAACAGCATATGCCGATGGATGAATGGCTGTTAGGTTAATCAGTCCAAAGTATTCGGACTCTGGATACCAGGCACCCTCCAGTTTTATTTAGCAACTCGCAAGAGTAACACATTAAATGGAAGACGCGGCACTTACCGGCCGGCAGTATTATCAGGTTCATTAAGAGGCCGAATAGACATAAAATATCTTTTAGATCGCAGTGACCTTTTAGAGCGAGGTGGCTGAACGCCCACATGGCCCTTCACTAATAATAATGATAATCGCAATCTAATAATATTTCGATGAAAAATAACGCAGCATAAATATTTCACTGATAGTCAAAGTCACATATTTCTCGCATGAAACTATCATTGCAAACAAATATTCTCATTGTAAAAAATATCGCATACAAAGGTGTTGCCATAAATTCAATAACTTGACCTGTAATTGGGATTTTCTAATTTGGGATGACGATACAGAGTAAAAATGTTGAATATTAAAGGCAATTGCAAATATTGGCAGTTTAAAATTTGTGATACGTACAGTTATATAATTTTGATTTGCCGGCTCTAGAACACCCAACACATAATTGTCCATATGAGAAGCAATCCGTGCCTAGATCTAAACCGCACAATTCTAAAGATCTAAATAAGCTTTGTTGATGGTGATTGCAAATGCTAATCGAATTGGGAAATGCAATCTCTGTGCAATTGAAATGGCATATCCGTTGGAACCATAGGAATCATAGCAAGTGTTTCGCTTCAAATAAATGGAAGGGATTTTAAATTAATCTCAAGAAGGGATTTATATGTAAATTCAATTGATTTTTATGCAATTTAAATATAATTGGTTGAGCCAGCAGCTCAATAAATTTATTTACAACATTTTTGTGAATGTTTAACAACGAACGTGTGTGGTAAGTTATTTTACAAATTTTCTAAATAAAATATCTGAAAAATATCTTGAAAATGGTTTTCAAGACTCATTCATTGATGTCAGTCTTATCATTTGATTTGTTTTTGTCACGATTTGCCCATAACCAATTTCTTCCTCCAAAGTAGTCCTCAATTTCGTGTAACGTCTTATTTTTGGTTTCTGGTAGCATGAGATACATAACTAATGATACCCCAAATGATCCGACTCCAAATATGAAGAATGTGCCAGCCGAACCTAAATCTGGTTGAATGTGTGGAAATAGTTTAGCAAATCCGAATGTAGATAAACTGAGAGTTGTAAAAGCATAACCTCCAAAACGGCCGCGTATTTTGGCCGGTATTAGTTCACCGACTAGCACACCGGGTAGCGTCATAAAACCAGTATTAGCCGAAATATAAATGATCATGCATGTACCAGCTATATACAAATCAAGCATAGATTTTGGTTCACCTCTACGTATGATTAGATAGCCAGAGAGTATAAAACAACTCATACCTGAGATAATGCCAGACATAATAACGGTTGTACGCCTCGAAATTTTATACAGTAGATAACAGAATACGAATGTTGCTAGAAGTCGATTAACTGCTGTAACGATTGCAATATGTAAAGCATTTATGTTGGTCCCAAATCCCTTAATTATATCAACCGCATAGAATACAACTACATACGTTCCCGATATTACTTGTAGTATATTGAAACTGATGATTATGATCATTGGCTTGAGCACGGTACGTTTTCTAATTAATACAAAGGAACTTTCATTTTCTTTACAATTATTCAGCTTATTTAATTCCCTTTCTTTTTGCAGGCGACCTTTTAATTGATCAAACTCAACTTTAGCATATTGTTCACCTCCCCGTAACCATGTCATCGCCTTTTTGGCTTGGTCCCATTTATTTTTACGCGCCAACCATACAGGGCTCTCATATATGAAAGCTATTGCAATAAAAGATAAGATTGGTAATATTATTTCGCACCAGGCGACAGCACGCCAACTCATAAATGCTCCCATCGCGTAAACTATTAGTACACCAACGGAAAAGGCGGCGAATGGTGCCCCAACTAGAATACCGCGTAGTTTTGGTTCCGCACATTCAACCAACAGAATCTGGAAATAAACAAAATTAAAATCAATGATAATTTTCTTTTTAATTAAGAGATTTTTGTTGATTTACACGTCACATGGCTGGCCGGGGTTGGAAAAAATGTTTTTTTATGTAAAGTATTTATAATAATAATGATCTTAGAATTTTTCATTTGGTTGGGAAAACACCATGTCGTGGAATTTTATTAAATACTAATAAAGTGGGATTTGAATAGCATCAGAAACCTTTTTGTAAAAAAACAGCAGGTATTAGTTCAGGTCCCGCACTTTTCGTGACAATTTGATGAAACATTTGATAATTTATTAACGGTAGCTGATGTATACTTATTATTATGGAGCAGTATAGAAATTTGAGTACCATATCATGGTTTTAGGATACGACAGACATAAACACTGGCATTAGAAGATAGCGCTGATAGAAGGAAGGCTGACGGCTTTTAGAGGGCACCACACTCAAGGTTACCGGCCATCGATACATGAAATTTTCGGCCAACACCGGTATCGAGGAGACAATAGCAAAGCTCGATTGAGGAATGAGAAAAGAGATATGATTGTTGTTTAGGTTCTATAAAGATCCGTTTAATTCCGAGGTAGGTGACTTACAAAAAATGCGTGTGTTGGCGTGCAGGACAAGAAAAAGGCTGTGGATGCCATAAAAATTAGCAAGAGAATCTGGAAAAGCACCTGTCGCTCAATATAAGAGGACCAGGAGAGCTATCCCCCCAACTATTTACAAAAAATTAGAGGGTCGGAAACATTGATACTGTGTTCTAGAAGGATAAAACAAATATTGACCACGCAAGCTCACTCCAGGAAACAACACGACCAAAGAAGAAAGACCACACGGCATCATTTGGTATTTTAGACACTACTTAGGAACGGAATAAATCGCTAAAGGAGCCTGATAGTGGCTGATAATTGACTGGTATGTCTTCTTGATAGGTTAGGTTAGGTTGGAGTGGCTGCTTACGCACACTTAGACCGCTGACGGTCCATTGTGATACCACAGGATGTATCCCTTTTTACCCCTATTGGAACCATTTCGAGCTACTTATGTAGCGTAAGACGTCCCGCACTTTAATGTTTTCGAGATCCGAGAGGCAGTCCATCCTGAACTTACCTAAGTGTTTGTGCCTTCTGAGAGCCAATGCTCTGGACACGAGCAAAGGAAGTGGACCAACGTCTCTTCCTCCTCTTCGTCCAAGCAGCTTCTGCAGAAGTCATTAGCCTCCAGACCCAGTCTTCTTGCATGTTCTCCAAAAAGGCAGTGTCCCGTGAGAATTCCTACGACCGTTCTTAATTCACGTCTGCGTAAGGATATTAATGCCCTAGTGCGCCCCAAGTCCAGCTTTGGCCAAACTTGTCTTGCAACTCTACAGGTGAGGGTGTTAGACCACCTTTCCCCCACTGAAGATAGCGCCTGCATCCCAAGTGCTTGTCTCAGCGCTGTAATAGGCCTCCCCAGACTTGCCCTTTCCAGTTGCAGCTGGAGAGTCGTACCATGCCTAGCAAGTTCATCTGCCCTGCAGTTCCCCATGACGCCCGAGTGACCCGGGACCCAAACTACCTGGATATTGAAATGCTCACCCATCTCATATAGAGATGAGTGACCACTCAACGCCACCCGTGCTCCAAAGACACCGATTCTAACGACCGGATCGCCGCTTGACTGTCTACATAGATTGTGATATCGTCTGAGGATAACACATTATGTTTCAACCACGTCATGACCTCCTCAATCGCTACGACTTCAGCTTGGTACACGCTGCAGTAATCAGGGAGACGAATAGAAATGTTTACATTTAATTTGTCACAGAATACTCTAGCTCCTACTTTGCCGTCTACCTTGGAGCCATCTGTAAAGAATTGCAACGCTTTGGTTTCCGATAACGGTTTATCCCTCCAGGATTCCCTTAAAGGGAAGGAGGTCCAAAATCGCTTCTCGAAGCGTAGAGTAGGTTTAATATAGTCAAGATTCGCCAACTCATCCTTCAACGATCTGACAATAGTGGATTGTCCTATACTAAGACACCTCCACTGAGAGACGGCTGCAAGTCGTACAGCCGTATTTGCCGCCATATGTTTGCCAAAAATGACTACCGGAAGAAGGTGCAACATAACCTCTAAGGCACTTGTTGGGCTTCCAACTAAGCTTACTGTCCAAGATAATGCCCAGATATCTAGCTCTGTCAGTAAAAGCAAGTCTCGTGCCATTTAAGGTAGGAGGGACAACTACCGGGATTTTGTATTTCTTAGTGAAGAGTACCAGTTCTGTCTTGGACGGGTTAATACCAAGTCCACATTTGCCAGCCCATTTCGTAACGATAGTACGCGCATTCTGCAATACGTCTACAATCGTGCCAAGGAATTTCCCGGTAACAGCTAAAGCCACGTCAGCAAGTAGTAACCCGTTTACCACTATGTTCCAGAGAAGAGGGGACAGAACCCCCCGCCCTGCGGGGTTCCCCAAGTTACTCGCCTCTTGATGGTGGAGTCCCCCAACTTCGAGCTAACAATAGTGCTTCCCAGCATATAATTGATTAACCCCATCAGAGGAACGTCTACCTCCAAAAATGACAATCCCTCCTTCATTGCCTACGCTTTCACATTATTAAAGGCGCCTTCTATATATCCAGGAAAGCCACCAAACAGAATTCCTTCGAACTAATCGATTTCTCAATCGTACAGACCAAGGCGTGCAGAGCAGTGTCCACAGATCTACCTTTGTGTACGCATGCTGAGACGATGCCCACTTCCTGGCACCTATTTTATCTCTGATGTATACATCCCGCAGCCTTTCCAAGGTTTTCAAAAGAAAGGGTGATAGAGTTATTGGTCTTAGGTCCTTAGGATAGACATGTGAGCTTTTCCCCGCTTTCGGTATAAACACCACATTGACCTTCGTCCAGTACCTAGGAATATAGCCCAGCATCAAACACCCTTTGAATATAGCTTCCAGGTAGGGAAGAATAATTACTGAGTTGTTTTGAAGTTCAGCTGGTATAATTTGATCCGGACCAGCCGATTTAAATGGTTTAAAACCCCTTAGTGCCCATAGGATCCGTTTTCTGGTTACGATATCCTCTGGGAACACTGACAGTGACTCCTGATGATTGCTACGCACCAACAGGTCTTCAAAGCTCCCTGGGAAGTGTGTCTCGAAGAGAAGCTCCAGAGACTCTCCACTAGAAGCTGTCCAAGATCCGTCCGGTTTTATCAAAAAACTGGGATTATATGTACTTTTGGAAAGAATCTTTCTGAAACGGGAGGTTTCGGATACCCCTTCCATTTTATCACAGAAAATTGTCCAAGACCTCCTTTGTGCCTTTCTTAATGCTTTCTTATAAATTCCGAGTTTCTCCTTATAGGAGTCCCAATCCTGAGCCTCCCTTGTATTTTTGGCTCTATTAAAGGCTGTCCTACAAGCCTTACGATAGGCTCCCAGTTCCCTGGACCACCATACCGGTTTTTGTCTACCCTTAGGCTTAGCCAGTGGGCAGGCAGCACGAAAGGATCTGTTGCATGCGCTAGTAACGCTAGCCACCATGTCCTCCAGCTCCCCAACGGTCGTCGGGGGCGTCATAGCCCTCGTCGGTAACATTTCCTCCAATAATTCCCCATATTTGCTCCAGTTGGTCCTTCTAGGGTTCCTGAAGGCTTCCCGGGTGGCAGGGTGAAGGTCGAGGCTATAGGTTAAATATCGATGATCAGAAAAGGAGTGTTCCTTATCCACCCTCCAATTTTTAACCATATGAAGAATATTATTTGAGGCAAGGGTCACGTCTAGTATCTCCTGCCTGTTACTAGTAATAAATGTGGGTTCCCGCCCAATATAACACACTGAAAGGTTAGTACTCATCAAATAATCAAAAAGCGACTCATCCCTTTCATTAATGTCCGTGCTTCCCCAGATAGTGTGATGCGCATTAACATCAACTCCCAGTACCACACCTACCTTTGATTGTTCCGCTTTACGGATCAGCTCCTCCAGGTTATCCGGAGGAACCTCCTTCTCCCGGTCCATGTAGGCTGAAACTAGCCAGAATCTACAAGTGCCTACTTCCAGGCTAACTGCAGTAGTGTCACCATTGCTGTATTGAGAGAGAAGGAAAAGAATAATATTATTTTTCCCAAGAATACAAGATCTGATCTTCCCAGACTTACTAGAGGATATAATTTTGTACCCTTTAGTTCTGAGGCCACAGATCCCTTTATTCTTAATCCAAAGTTCTTGGATTAGTATCACATCCTCACCCGAACTAGTCAGCCTGAGGAGTAGAGCTGCCGAAGCAGCCTTAGAATAGTGATGGTTAATTTGGGTTATCTTAATCATAACCATTTAACCTCTACCCACCTCTATGATAAATTCCTGCTACCACAGGAATATTAATTCCCGGTATTTTGGGATGCGCCTGATACGCCCGTCTCGCTAACCCTTCTACCCTCTGTAGAGGACTTGTCAGTGCCCCCCGTCTGGCCGGGCTGCCGTCATCCTCCTCCATCGGTACACCAGCTCCTTCGCTTATGTGCCCCTCCTCATCCTTCGAGAGAGTCCTTGCCCTACCGAGGTCGCCTGATTCACTCTCCCCCCTACCCTCAGCTCCTCCCCCTCTGCTGCTGGTACCCCGTTCAGGGCTGGGCGGGTTGCCACCATCCTCCGGTTGGCCTCCCGTACGCGCTTTCGCCCCATCCTTCTTATAAACGTTGAGAGTAATTGACCCGAAACCGAAGTCAATTACTCCCTTCGTTTTGTGAAGGAGGACAAGGGACTCCTTATTCGTTCGCCATA
The DNA here is from genome assembly GCA_958295665.1 of Tipula vernalis. Lineage (NCBI taxonomy): Eukaryota > Metazoa > Arthropoda > Insecta > Diptera > Tipulidae > Tipula > Tipula vernalis. Next base: position 375,015,477 of record OY282559.1, read on the forward strand.
GTCTTCTTGATAACTTGAGGAACTTATGAAAAACGGCTGACCGTAGCAGTGCACTAAACGGAAGAGATGCTTGTTGCAAAAATTAGTAAACCCGTACTAACTGCTTTCAGCGTCGATGGCAGTAGCTTTTGCAAAACTGATACCGAATATCGGTGGATTTTCTCCTAGGGAAGAAAATAAGGAAGTGCGGAATGGCAAGGACCGCAGCCTAGATGGAAGCGAGGTAGCCAATGGCTAGAGTATAAAGCCGAAACCTTCAGGATAATGGCCTGAATGCCCGGGAGGCAGGCTTGAATTCTGGCGGATATACCATATAATACACCGTAATTACGGAAAACGCTAAGGCACGACTTCTCACGAGTCCTCATGAGAGTACTGAAGCAGATCGTCAGGAGCAGAAACATAAACAGTGAATGAGGAATAATAAGCGAAGAAGTGAAATAAGCTACAGCAAACAATGAAAACTAGTTTTGGCTAAACTTATGGCTTTTAATAAATAGTCCCAGGAGCACCTAGCTATGCTCGTTCCGAATTACATTAGCGTTTGTTACACGTTCATGTCACTGAGTTTCACCTCATTCAATTGAGCAATATGTTATTTCCATTTAGACTGTCGATTTTCCAGAAAAATTTCCGACACTCATGTTTGAATCCCATACTATACTAAACAAATCCCATTCTATACAATTCATCCCAATTGAAAGGAAATGGTTTAATTCTATTGAAACTAGAATAATATTCATATTCCCATTTTACAATCCCATTTTCATGGTACATACCGAGTTCTATCGAAATCGGTTGAGAAATGGCTTTGGTCCATTGGAATTGGCCATTTTACAGAACCTATACGATCCATATTTGGAACTAATTTATGATCTCTATATAATTCTCAAAAATCACAATTGAACAAATAAAAAAAACAAAACACAATGCAATATCAATAGCAATAACAACAATTAGATTTCCTTTGTTAGAAAATAAAATAAAAATGAAACCCGAACCTCTCCAGAAAGCCTACTAAAATATTTTTCCAAGAAATCAAAACCCATTACAATTGCTTCCTTTCACTAGAAAATTTCCATCTAACCAATTACTATTAACAAAATAAAATAATAAAAATATGAATTCCCATAGGAGGATCCTCTTAAACGAATTTTACTGAAATAAAACCACCCCAACCAACATTAATAAAAATCAAATAACCGTTTCAGAAACCGGTAGTAACTTAAAAAGTAAGATAAAACCAAGCAAACAGGGGCTCACCGGACGAGAACTTCCTTAACGTTTTTTTTAAGAATCAATACCCGGTGTTATCGCGTTTTGGCACTCGAAAACTCTCTTTCACCAATTATGATCAATAAAAAAATATTCAAAAAAACGAACCCCAGGCCTATTAGAGGACCCACTAAACGACATTTCCCGAAATCAAAGTCCACTGCAAATGTTTCCTAACACTAGAAAATCCCTGCTCACCAATTATTACAAAAATCGTTGAACTTAAAAAATGGACCTCGACCATCCGGAGGACCCTCTAAACATATATTTCCCCAAATCAACATCCATTGCAGACCTTTAAAAACCCTATTTGACTTCAATCAATACCCATGGCGATCGCTTCCTGCCGCTCGAATATCTCTCATTACCAAATGTTTACCAAAATTGTTAAAATGAAAAAAGGAACCCGGATACCACTGAAAGACCCTAAGCTAATTTTTTTAAACCAAGACCCATTGCAATCTCTGTCTGGCACCCACCCGCTCACAAATTTTTACCAAAAATGTAAAAATTAAAAAAAAGAAGCCCGGGCTCAACTGGAGAACCCCCTAAACGAATTTTCCAAAAATTTATACCCATCACAATCGCTTCGTGGCACTCGAAAACCCTCTTTACCAACTTTTAACAAAATAGTTAAAATTTAAAAAACCCAAATTCCAATGGATGACACTCTGGACTGGTAAACATACTTACCAATTTTCAACAAAATCATTAAAACTATAAAAATGGAGTCTGAATTTTCCTGAAATCAAGACCAATGGGGATCACCTTATACCACTTAAAAACACTTCTTACCAATATTTACCAACATCGTGAAAATTACAAAGGAGCCCGAGTTCCACTGAAGAACCCCCTAAACTATTTTTTTCGAAATCAAGACCGGTCACAATTGATTCTTGGCACACGAAAACCCCAGCTTACCAATTTTTACCAAAATCGTAAAAATTAAAAAAAGGCCTGGGCACAAATGGAGAACACCTTCTAAATTATCAAGACCCGTCGCAATCGCTTCCTGGCACGAAAAGACGACGTTCTTCGAAGTTCGACGAAGAAATGACGTTCCAAGCATCTGATTTTGTATTAAAATAAAAAACTAGTGTTTTTTAAATAAACAACAGTAGTTGTATAAATAAATTTTTTATTTGTATTATTTTTCACAAATGATTTTGTACTATTATCATGACCGCTAGCCCGCTACAGATATTTTCGAGTCGAGGTGCATTATCTCTATTAGCACATTTCCTTCCGATAGTATATACCGAGAGTGCTAAGATAATTATTGGTGATTCAGAATAGGAAAAATCAAAAGGGAAGTTCAATAATCGGGGAATTGGTTAAAGTTGAACCAAATTATGATTTATACGAGGACGTTGATGGTACCTTGATGGAAATATCGGATAAAATATCAAATATTGTTTCAGTACCACCGCATTCTTTAGCCACAATTGGATAATTCTTGAAACTGCCTGCATATTCAGATGTGCTATTGCGCGCTAAAATAAAAGCACAATGCTTACTACTCTTACCTTGTTTACCGGAGATGGTGGAGGAATAAAATTTATAGTCTGTCGCTAGCTTCATCACTCCTAACGCTACCACCATTTGAAGTATTACGACAATTATTTTATTTGCTCTACTAAACCACCGATGACGCTTGAAACCAAAAAGCATCCACCAGTCAACGGTGTTTTAATAAAACTTCTTTTTATAGTTGCGTGAAAAACGCTTTAGTAAAAAAGTGAAAGTACCACCCAACGTATCCTATGGGGTAGTCATTGATCCAAACATTTATACTGTTGACAATGGGCACTTGAAAAGAAAAAACTGAAATAATTTTCAAAACTTAAACTATTTTTATTAATCAATTTATTGTATCATCATGTCGTGTTGCTGTTTCAGCCAACGCTAACATGGCGAAAGCGGTAATACTTCGTACATTTCGGTGTTCATCAATTAAACGATTTATTATCACTTCGATCAATAGCTTGATAATACAAGATGAAATCTCGTTTATTCGAACAGCGATTTGTTGTACGATTTTTATGCCAGTATAACGATCTTGCCATTTGGTACTCTGGCAGACCACCTTGAGGAACGATAATAATGTTAGAATGCCAAAAACAATTGCGACCACCACAAAAGCATGTGCAATGGTATTTCGTATATACGCCTCTATATTATCGATATCGGGACGCATTGCAGAAATCATTGCTGTTATACCGGTCGAATTTACTATTTTTGAGATTATCTCGTAATCTTTATATTCCTTAAGTTCAGGGTCATAAATAGTTTCCTATAATTTTCAATAACACAATATCTAACAGATATTTATCATAATTTTGTGCATCCACAAGCGAAGGATTAGTATCGCATTTTATTTGAGGAGTTACATCCCATCGATTATGCCGTGTTGGTTTTGATACTCGTACCTTATTTTGATTTAAGAACGATTTTTTATGTGATATTTTATTTTTATATATTTATTCTATTCCACTCATTTTCGTGATTTTTTGGTCAAGAAAATCACTGGAATAATTAAATCCTACAATTGAAAATTGAATCCAATATTTCCAGAAAATTATTTCAATATCGATTTCATATAAATTTTCAAGATTCTCGCTCGAATTAATGATCCTTCACCTAAATACATATATATATATATATATATATATATATATATATATATATATATATATATATATATATATATATATATATATATATATATATATATATATATATATATATATATATATGTATATATATGTAGTTTCCCAAATTATACCTACGTTTACTGATATATATACATTTACCGTAACTTAAATGTAAATGTAGTTTTTGTAGTCTTGATTTTTGTGAAAGTAAATGTCATAATTGCGCCTTTGCAACACAAATAATTTACTATAATAGCCTAAATGTAGCTTACAACTTTTACATTCCTCTTTTATTATTATTCAATCATACATGCCATATAAATTTGAAAAAAAAAAACGAAAAAAAAATTTATCTCAAGAATGTAATTTTCGAGGTTCGAACTACGATCTAAAATTTTAAAATCCACAACGCTAACACCTAGACTACTGCGGCATAGGAATTTGCCGAAAAATTACTTGGTTTTATAAAAAGTTTTGAGCATTCTACTAAATTATGTAGATAGATTTACACAATGTGACGTATCAACATAGAGAAAGATAAAATTTGTCAGATCTTTCTGTAATTTGGTATACAGATGAAGAAAAATATTCTAAGAATAATTTCCTTTTACATCATATCGGAAAAATCACGGAAAATGCGAGAAAATCGAGAATTTCCACTCGGAAAATTCGTCGGGAAAAGACTAAAAAAAATATGCTGATCATCCAACATTAATTTAAATTTTTTTTTTTTGTCGTGATTTTTGAAAAATGGACATCCATGAAAAAAAAATCATAAAAAAAAAATTAAATACATCCCAACTCCGTATGCTGCTAACTACGCAGTTGTACTATTTAAAAAAATCATCAAACATTCTTTTCTATAAAAAAAAATACACAATACATATCGCTCATTTGCTGCAACAATGACACAATTTAAAAATAACAAATGTTATAATTTGAGAGACATTTCCGTTTGTCTTGTAGTGAGCTTTATAGCTTTAGGTGTGTCGTTATATCAGTTTTAACTATATTAAAAGGCTGGCAATAAAGCGGCACACAAATAATTAATATTTGAGATACAAAAAATTAATAAAGTGGCACAAATTTATGAGCAACAAAAAAAAAATTTCTTGGCATCATAAAATTAATTTTTTGGAACAAAATATAATAATTTGGCAACATTTATTATTTTTTGGCATTATTTGAAGGGAACACAAAAAATTATTTTTGGGCATTGAATTAAAGGTTTTGAGAGTCAACCATCAGAAACAAAAATAATAAATAGGTATCAAATAAAATATTTCTGTCTATACAAAAAATGTTCTTTAAGGAACCAAATAAAATAAAGTGGGGACAAAAATTATCATCAAAATTAATTTATTGCCAACAAATTAATATAGCGCAAATTTATGGGCATACAATTTTTTTTTGTAAAGAAGTAAAGAAAATTTTATGAGGTTTTCGGAAAAATTAAGTAATACGACCCCGTTTTGGTTATATAAAATTGGTTATATTACATTTTTGAATCTCTATCTTTAATTTGTTACTGAAATGAAACTTTTCTAAATGTGCTACGAAATTTTAGGTTTACTTTATTTGTTAGCCTGAAGTAAAGTACTTTTCATACCAGGGGGCCTATTCTCGAATTCCACATCCATTTTCCACATGTGGACATCTGTCAAAACTCATAAAAATTGAATTTTTTCGGTACTAAGGGAATATTTCCGAATGGGTATAAGCATGTGGAAAAATTCCCCATACAGGAAAATATCAATGCCGCATGTGTTTTATATACGAATTACAATTTTCGAACCAATTTTTGACAACTTTGACAGATGTCCACATGTGGAAAATGGATGTGAAATTCGAGAATAGGCCCCCAGGCGCCTCGGCTTTCAGCTTCAAAAAAAAAGAATTCTTAATTTCGTTGTTGACTTATGTAAATTAGTTTTATTTGATTGATAACGTTTAATTTTAAAAAAATAAATTCAATTTATTGAAAAATAATTTATTTTTAAGTAATAATTTTAAACAAGTCAAAATATATTACAATGAAGTTATCTATAAAGCCAAGGCAATGCGTTCCACACTCGACTCGACTGCAACATTTTAAAGTAGTACAAAGCGAAGTGCTTTGTCAACATATCCTACAAATCACATTTTTGGCCAAATTGTTTTATATTTACCGAAAAATCTAGCTCAAATGTACGTTACAAATTCAGAATATCTCAGTTCTTGCTATAATTCATGTGTAAAATAGACCTAAATAAAATATTTGTTAGCAACCGAATGTTCAAGGCCAACGCCACCGGTATGAAAGGATCTCAGCTTCGCATTTATGGTACCTAAAAATTTTGAGGCGAGGCGTCTGGTATGAAAAGTACTTAATTCCTACCGTGTATTTTCATTTCGGAATGAATAGTTTCAAACAAACTTTTTTTGGTATAGAATTATTCTAGAAATAATTTTGAATATTTTTTTTGTTTTTTTATTTAATTTTTAATCTCCACTGATAAAAGTAAAAGAAATTTTTTTTCGGTTTTTATTTTGAGTGTAATTTGCATTTTTATTTTTGTACCAATAACTGTTCAAGTGACCAAAGTAAGGCGGCATTTGATTCTTGAGTTTAGTTGTTTATTACCCTTTGAACAAAGCGGCTCGTTTACAATATAAAATTATGTTTGTTCTTTGTTGTTTATTGGAGATTTTCATCAACAAAGGGTGAAACATAAGCGTGAAAGTAGGCGCATGCCAAAAGACTTCAGGTTTCTCGACACGTATTCTATACTTAGGCTGTTTCCCAAACCGATACTTATTTCGTACTTATTGACTTATTTGCGGCCATCTTAAATAAGTAAATAAAACCGTTCCAATTGATTTGAGTTAATTATTTTGACAGCGACGCCAAAACAACAGAAATTAACAAAATATTTGTTTGGTGTTAAAACAATTATTTATTTAAAAATATGTATTCAGACATTAGTTTAATAAAAAATACTTTACATCGCGTATTATATTGTTTCCTTTTTATTATTTTTAAATAATTACAATAGTTTTTATTTTTATTAAAGTGTTATTCACAACTTTAAAATAAACAGAAATAAAAGGTTTGACAATGTTGACATATTCAATATAGATTTTCTTGCTAGAAAAGGACAGAAAATAAGTTACCTCGCCAGCTTACTTATGTGAATAAGTTAGGTTCCACAAATAAGTATCAGTTCGGGAAACAGCCTTAGGCCCTTTTCCAATTACCTACTTGTTTGATGGAACCTAACTTATTCAATGTAATTTCTTATGTATTAAGTTAGGTTCCACCAAATAAGTAAATAATTGGAAAAGAGCCTTAAGGCATTGCCACATGCACAAACGGCAAACCGGCATTTCAAACCGTCATATCAAATTATTGACAAAATTGTTTGATTTTCTATATCAAAATTATTAACAAATAGTTCGAATGTATAAGTTCTACCTTCTTCGTAGAAAACTTTATTAAAATTGATTTAATTTCATTTAAAAAACCCCAATTTTATATTTTGACGGACGGATTTTTGCTTGACGGCCGACAAAACATAAAATTGGGGTTTTTTTGAATGAAACTAAATTCATTTTAATAAAATTTTCTTAGATTAAGGTGGAACTTATAGATTTGAACTATTTATTAATAATTTTCATTTTGCAAAGTGAAGCAACTTAACTATAAATTGGGTTTGACGGTTGTAAATGCCGGTTTTCCGTTTTGCATGTGGCAATGACTTTAGGCTGTTTTTGAAACCGATACTTATTTTATCCTTATTTACTTATTCGACGTCATCTTAAATAAGTAAGTAAAATCATTCGAATTGATTTCACTTACTTATTTTGACAGCAATAACAAAAAGATATTTGTTTTCCATTGAATTTTGATGACCTCTAAATAATTCATTATCTGAAAGAATTCATTTTTTGCTTCAATGTTCGTCAAAAGCAAATTTTAATTTTTTGGTATCACGCTACCTTAGAAAAATATTCATAGGGAAAATGACAAGCAATTTAGATTTTTTTGTAAGAAAGGGATAGAAAATAAGTCACCTCGATGGGATACTTATTTGAATTAGTTAGGTTCCCCAAATAAGTATTCGTTCGAAAACAGCCTAACTTATTACATAGGAAATTACATTGAAAAAGTTAGGTTCATAAGCATCACCACGTGTTGTTGGACGCTTATATTTCGTGTACATTTTCTAGATATTTATATACTTCATAAAAAATAAACGTATTTAAATAAAAATTACTAGAATTGTTTTTATTTATTTATCAACCACCAAAAATGTATGTAAAAATTCAAATTGACAGGTCTCTAAATATTTACCAATATATTTGGAGAGTGTTTTTAAGAGATATTTTAGGAGTACTACCAACAGAATACCAATTAAGAGATTCTCTTTAAAAAAATCTCTTATCAAAATGTCTCTTAGCTGTGATACTCTTAACGGTCTTAACGTCAGAATCGCACGGTAATTAAAAGTTTTATAAAAAATTGAATTAAAAATTATTTAATAGTTAAAAATTAAATGCGTTGTTGTCAAAATAAAAAATAAGTGTGTGAAGTAAATTCGAATGATTTTACATACTTATTAGGGTTGGCGACAAATAAGTCAATAAGTATGATTAAGTATTGAGAACTGTTAAAGTACGTGTAAGTGACATCTAGAATTGAAAATAATCAAGTGATTGGGCATTTTGAGATATGAATTCGCGATTTGCGTGGAGAACCTACTGCAAATTCCACAAATAATACTGCTAAATAATTATTAATTGAACAGAACCAAACTTTATATACAAATTGAAAAATAATTTTCGTCCGTTTGCCTCCATCAACCTTTAATTTCCTGCCGCCAAATCTACATACAGTTCTCTATAACTTTCGGAAAGAGCCTAAAAGCCATTAGAATAAAAAATACAGAAAATTAAATTTTGTGTTTTTTATTGTCGGCAAAACTTTTTGTTTGATGCTGAAATATATTCTTTTGTATAACCTTAATAATTTAACCACATATTATATTTGCTGCTTATTTCTAATTTTTGATGCTACTCTTTGTCGCTAAACTATTTTTTTTGACGCTGAAAATTATTTGTTTGTATTTTCATTGATTTGTTCCAAAATATTATATTTGTTGAAAATTTATTAATTTTGATGCCAATGTTTGTCGTCACAGTATTTAATTATGAGCTTCAAAAATATTTGTTTGTTTTTCCATATGTTGTTCCAAAATATTATTTGTGATGCCAATTTATTTTTTTTGATGCTAATGTTTGTCGCCAAAATTTTTTTCTTGTATGCCCGTTTAAATTGTCCCATATTAAAAAGCCGATATTTCTCTATAAATAAGTCAAAAACGACCGATTTTGAGTTATGCCATTGTGGTAGCAAATGAGCGATATACAATTGACCATTTTAGAGATGGCGCTGTAAAATTTGGATAATTTTTCCAGATTTGAAGGCTTTACAGAGTTTTCCCAGACTTGAGACCAGACTCAATCGCATTTTCATGCAAAAAGACATCATATAGCCATTTTACGTCAACGAAATCGGTCTCGAAGTAGTTTTTCGTGCGGACATATTTACATATATACATACATGCAATTATTGCTCGTTTAATAATATAGAATATGGCATAGTTCGCAAAAGTAAGTCATGTGGCCGTACCGCAATTTTTGTTGTTGTTTAGGTTAGCACATATCTTACATGTGTATAATATTTTTTTTTGTTTTTTAACTTTTTATTTATTTGGCATAATTTAATACAAATGATAATTTTACGCTTAATTGGTAACTAAAATTTTGAGCTTAACCTCCTTGGCTATAGGATTTTATTTTTTTCTTTAATTTATAAAACATGTGGGGGACACCGTAATCTATCTTATTTCTTATTAAACGAACAATAATTGTATATTTGTAAATTTTTTCTGAAAATTGGCGTGCTACCATTTTATGGTGTGAAAAAACGATCTAGATAGGTCACGACTTTGGGAAAATTCATTTAGGGCCTTAATTTTGGAAAACAAAATTAAAACAAATTGAAAGTATATGGTGAACAAAATGACAAAATAAATTTTATCTATTTTTTTATTTTTTTGCCTGAACGAAGTAAATTCAGAAAGTTTTAAAAAGTTTTATTTAAATTTTGATTTTTCATCAAGGTAAAAACCAAATTCGAAATATGCCTAGGGGACGCCCCAAAACCCGCAAATTCCCAATTGTTCAAAATGATGCGTCGTTGGAAGAACAACAACCTAGACAATCAAATGTTACGAATGATATCGAATTCAATCTCAATATGCAAAATCGAATCGAAGAAATTTTTGTCCAACAACCTGGACCATCCAACGCGGCAAGACCAATCTGAACAGGTAAAGTAAAAGGCATGGAAAAAATGTCTGAGGTAATTATGATACTTAATGAATCTCAATCCCAAGAACACCTTAAATAAATGCACCCACCAATAAATGCGCATCATATCGTAAACGAAAATGATGAAGAACGTAATCATCGCTTGGAACAAGAGCGAAACCGATCTTCACAGCGAATCGCAAACGAAAATGATGCACAACGAAATCAGCGGTTAGAAGACATGCGACAACGAGCATCATAACGAATCGAAAACGGAAATGATGCACAACGAAATCTGCGATAGAAGAACAACACCGTCGCAATGTTAGACGGTAACGAGCTAACGCCAGCGTTAATTACAAATCATTGGGGCCCTTCAACGTTGTATATATGTATTAACTGCGGAACCCTCCATTTCCCTGAAGAAAGAGTAGCAAATAAAGGTGATTCATTTGAAGATTGCTGCTTGCATGGTCGAATTGTGTTGCCATCTTCACAGTTTCCAAATGAATTGGTTTGTTTTTTTTACGATGTCACCCGCTTGCTAATGAGTTCCACAAACGAATCCGAAACTTAAACTCATTTTTCGCTTTAGCTTCATTCAACGTAAGCGATAATCGAACCATCAATAGTCGTAACATTTTTAGCTTCAAAGCAGCTGGACAAGTATATTACAAAATTAATATGGCGGTACATCCGACACAAACCACTCCAGATGATTTCGAACCACCTTCATACAGCCAAATGTACATTTTAGACTCTGATGATGCTGTTGACGAACGCCTTGTACATCCTCTAAATTATGGAATCAGTCGTGAATTAATGGATCTGTTGGAGAAATATTGCGAGAATCAAACATTTATGGCCAAAGTTATATGAGGATGCGAGAAGTGGAGGATGATATAAATCAACGTGCTGCTGAACTGGGACTACAATCTCCGAATGTGCAGCTCATTTTTACAGTGCCAGTTGGTGTGGATTATAGACGGTTCAACCCTCTTGCATGTAATGAAGTATGCGTTGTTCTTACGCTTAACGCCGATCAAAGTTTCCCGTCAAATGAAATGGTTGTAAAACAACGTGGCAAAGATGTTGCCATTTTGAAAAATATCGACCATCGTGTGGAGCCCTCTACCGAGCCATTGTTTTATCCAGCCGGAACGTCAGGATATACCGTGGGTATACCACTTCGAATACCTTATGCAAGACGTCCACATCTAACACGACTTGAACTAGAGCAATATACCTAATGCTTTAATGCCCCTGATTATCTCATCTGATGTATCGCTGAGTTGGCGAAGCGCATGGAAAGACCCGTTACTAGCGGATGGCTGATAAAAAAATCGGCCGATGCGCGCATTTAATAACGGTCGTTTTTTGTCGTACCGCTTGACTAACTTGTCCCAAGCTTCTGTATAGTTAGCGTCGGTTACTAAAAAGTTCCGAATTATGTTAAGTGGTGGACCCCTAAGCAACCCTTTTAATATCTGGAATTTATGAACCTGGGAGATGGTATCTATATTGTGCACCGAAGTAGTATATAGATCATAAAATGACGGCCATGCTTCGAACTCCCCACTGAATTTCTCAATTGATACGTGAGGTAATTTAAACTTCTCTGATGATTGAATCATTGATCGCTCATTTATTGCTTGAGAACGATCAGCAAGATTTTCTAAGAAGATTCGTTGCTGCTCTAATAATTGATCAAACGAATGTTCTTTGACTACTTGCGGATTGTGTGGTTGTCTCTGGCGATAAAATTCTAATAATTTAGATTTTGTGTTGAAAAATTTGGTCTCAAAATCTTCTTGTTTGAGTTCAACACTTGCATTTGGGTTATCTGCAAGTATAGCGGCTATTTGTGTCTCGTGTTCTTGAAACTCTTTCCACAGATCATCGAGTTTGTTTAGTCTAACCTCAATGTCACAACATGTGGTTTCCGATGTTACCGTTAACAAGAATTTGTTAATAACGGTTAACGAGCCCATAACACGACCACGAGACTGTACTGCTGTCGCCATGTTTATTAATGTAATTGTTCACAAAACTCGATATACACCCAACAGAAAACAAACAAAAAGTTGGCAAAAAACAAACAAATATTTAGATATAATTTAAGTAGGATTTGATACTTATCGATTCTCGCTCCTGATGCACCTCTCAATGATGGATAACGTTTCAATAAATTGTAGCGTGCTTTATGCGAACTGATATCTGCGTCTTGGTTGAGCAGCAATTATTTGAGGTTATAATTTACAGCTGCGTCGTAAAACAGCAAAACGTAGGCTGGATTGTTGTATCTCTATGGCTAGATTACCGTTAATTAGCGGTGTGGTGGCAGCAGCCTTAACTGTGAATGTCTTTCAGTTAATTATAACGTGGTTTTACGCGCCAAATCGGCGGCGTCACTTTTTACAGAAATGTTCACTGTGTATTTGCACTCGCGAGTTTGCGGCACGAATTGGCAAAGAATAAGCGATATCGCGTTATTTTACTCTAATTAACGTCCACTCAAATTCGCGATCCGGCTCGAAGGACCATGAAAAAAATCGCTGCGATGGTAGATAAATGATTTTATAATTTTAAACTACAGTTAAAAGAAACACGTAAGTATATACTTGAATTATCTTAATAATTTTATTTTTATTTAGTTACTAATATTTTTTGGAAAAGAGAACCTTTTTGTCTCAATGTATTGCGCAGAATGTTTTTACAATGCAAGTTTTGTTTTTTACAATATTGTTTTTTGATACACGGATTTTGCGACAGATGTCCTATGTAGAATGCAAATATATTGTACTACTGAATGCAACCATATTACTCTACTGAATGCGACCACATTATATTTGACATTATGATCGAAATATCAATGGATGCTAACAAAAACAAGTGAGAATTATTTAATACATAATTAGTTTTACAAAATTACATAAATTAATTGAAATTTTAATTTTATAGGTTACAATCATGTGGCGATAATTTATTTGCAACAAAAGCTAAGTTGAAATCTAGCCTTGATACTTTTTGTTTGTGTTTATTTAACCTTTTCTTTTGTTTGTTTTCAGATCAGCTGGTTGACATCACGTATTCTGAACAGATTCTGCCTTGCTTGTTGTTTTCAAATTTGAAGATACTCCTCACGTTTAGGGCACCTAATCGAGTTTGCCCGGTGATTATCCTGGCAGTTGGTACAAATATGTTTATTCGTATTATTTTTTAATGGACAATCATCTTCCTTATGAATGTTGGCGCAGTAATTGCATTTTCTAGTCATGTGACAGTTTGCTTCACCATGACCATAACGGAAACATCGTCTGCATTGGGTGACTCTACCCGCCGTCTATTTTGCAACATCCCATCGCACTACAGTATGAGCAACGTATTTGTGGTTTCTCAATTGGTTAAGGTTGTACTCCCCTTTTTTAAATGATACAAAGTATACCGTGGCACCTTATTTTGAAATTGTTTTATGTATTTTAGTGGGTTTGATATTTATATCCGATAAACATTTCAAAAATTCGTTGTCTTCCATAGTGTGAATGCCATATAATATGAATGTCCTCAATTTAAGGTTGTCCATCGTAAATGAATAAGACTCTGTTTTGTTTTCGGCAAGCCATTGTTTAATATTATTGAAGTCAACGAGTTTTTCAATAGTAATTTTGCTACCGGTCTTTAAATTTTTGATGATATTGTTTAATCCCGTTACTTTCCATATATTTATGGATTAAAGGTGAGTTCGCAGGCGTAGTTGGTTTGGGCTTAGAAACTTTTGTTTTTATTTGAGATTCACTCATTGTGTTAAATAACTAAAAACGTTGACTAGTAGGAACGTTATAAACCCTTCCATTATTATTTTTTAATTTTTTATGATAAGGTGCACCAATAGGTTCAGATTGTCTATCCACAGACCCATCCCTATTTAGCCCCATAATGGGGGACCGATCACGCACTTCACTAATTTTCACTTATATAGTTTATTCGACTTCCCGTTAGACAAATATTAAATGTAATTTGTAGAACAATAGGATTTAATTTTTATTAGACTTCACTGTTCGAGAGGCAAACATAAACTGACATGTGTATAATATAAATCAAATTCCTTGACTTTAAAATTAAACCAAAATCATAACAATCTTGAAGAATTAACCGATATTTGTGTTGCATGGTTTTCAACAAAAAGTAACCAGTTGCTAAGCGCTAACATAAACAAAACGACCAATAAAAAATTTTAAAATTTGGTTCATGTACTACGGCATACAATAAAATTTTAATATATCAACAGTTGTGATGTGGTTGCGTAACAGTCAGTGGTAACATGTTTAAACACGTTTAATAATTGTGAAAGTAGTTTGTATAATCATATTAAATAATTTTATGGTTGTCCGTAAAATTTTAATCATGTAACATCGTGATTTAAAGTTTTTATTTGCTATTTAAAAAACAATTAAAAAATGCTATTTACCTTGGCAGGTACGGTCAACAGCCCTACTGCAAGTCCTTCAACTAGGCGGCCCAATAAAATCATTAGGTGTGAAGGAGCCGTGGCAATCAATATCCAACCGGTAACTAACGGTACTACTGACAACAGAAGAGTAGGTTTTCGCCCGAAATAGTCACACATTGGACCCGAAAAAAACGAGCCAAACGGTGAAGTAGTACTGTGAATACTAGCTGTAAAATTGAAGAAAACAAGGTTAATTTATAAATTTTGTACAATATATTACCATAAATTAAATTTAACTGACCAATCCATGCGCCCATTGCTACATCGATGGCTAAGGGATCTGTCGAATTATATAATTGTGGTAATATAACTGCTGAATATCCCATTGTCATTCCGAGAGAGGCGGTCATCAAAAGTATGCAACACGTTAACATGATCTACATTTAAAAACAAATTTTATTGACATATTCGGTTAGCGAACTTGAAAAGCTAATTTATTTTAAAATATATTTTTATTGGACATTTATGTCGATGATAATTATTAGCCAGTTTTGCATATTCAAATTTTATTGCAATAAACGACGTCAAGGCTAATTACCTGATTCCAAACACCTTTTCTTGATGATTTTAATACATCAGGATTATTTGCCTCACTGGCGATTTGATTTAATAATTCTGATCCCAATTCCAAATTCCGAATTAGTTGATTATCATCGTTTGCTATAATTTTTGGTAAATTATTTTTTGGCAACATCTTGAATTGTTCCTCATTTTGCCTGGAATATAAAATAAACAGAAAGTCAATTAATATTATGATTTCATATGGCACTTGTCTGCCAGAGAAGTTTTTTCTTGAATAGACTTCCTAAAATAAACAAAATATGCCGTACTACACAAAATACGTACAGTGAATGAAGGATTTTTCCTGTATAAGTACAAAAAAAAAACAACAAAAATATCTTTAAGTACCAAAGAAAAGTAAGCTCAGGTATTTTTCGATTTTATGTTATGAGAAGAGTAAATGAAAGACAGTAATGAAATTTGTATGATGGACTGTATAAAGCTGCTCTTACACAGTCAAGATTGATGTCATTACCGATTACATCAACCTCCAAAACTCTAGCGTCTTTACTCCTTGTTTGAAAATAATGAAGGAGTAATGATGCAAGAGTTTTGTAGGTATTGATGTTATCGGTAAAGTAAATGATGAATTCATCTGTATAAAAATATTTTATTTCTAAAAATCGCCGCCAATGAAGTGGAAAAGGTAAGGAAAAAGTAAATTTTACTATTATTGTTTTTTCACATTTCAAAAACCGTTACACACGAGGAGTCTAAAGGGAGTCTAAAAATGTGTAACACGTGACACTCAAAACTAAAACTTGTTGACCGAAAAATAATAAAACTCTAAAATTAAGGCTTCAAACCTATCCAAAAACCAAACCAATTTTTATTCGCGCAACCTTGAAATTGACTGATCTTACAAAAAAAACTCTTCTTTCTTTTTGTGTCTGTGTCGGCTGACCTACCCTGATGGTTGACTGTGTTTTGTGAATCACCCTAAGAAAATCGAGAATGAAAGGAAAAGAAAAAATGTCCACAAACAACTGAACACCAATTAAGCGCCACTCCAGTAAGCTGGAGAAACCTGCCGGCGTTGCTACGGAATTATCTAGCTGGAAAAAAAACTAAAAATAGGAATTACTCACCGGCTGCTTAATTCATCTCTGTCCGCTTTACCCTAAATTGCGTGACTGGCGTGTGGCAATTGTCCGCATATGGGCTGATATGCGGAGACATATACAGATATATCCATATAATCTCGTTTCACTTTGTTTGTTTAAAATATCTATCTATGCGTAGATACTATATATCTAGGCTCAGCACCACCCTGTCGCGCACTATTCACAACACCAAACTACATACCAATTAATTAATTTTTTTATCACTAAAAAAAAAACTTATGTCACTTGGATTGTCTTCACCTTCAATCACTATTAGAATAAAACTGCGCAAATAAATTACTTAGTGAACGAAAAACTTATTGAATTTCTTATTTGTTTAATGTAAATCTTTTATTGTATAGCGTTACAGACCAAAAAAAAAACAACAAAACGGAAACTATGTATTTGGAATTTTTGCTTATTTTAATTTATAATATTACGTCACAATAACTTTTCTTTAAAGTTTTTATTTTAACACATTTTTGAAATTTGAATATCAATAACTTATTAAATTGCACTATAATTCACTAAAGAGACACACTTTACTTGTAATTTTATACATAAGTATATGGTAAACGACATTTTCGTAATTTGATGCCACTTGCGGTTTGTCTATCAAGAATTATAATAATAATATTAATCTTAAACTAGGTCCTAATTAATTTTAAACTAGGTTATTTTTAACTTCATGTATTTTAACACACGAACAGAGCCAAAATTCTTTTCTCGCACCGCAAATTGATTTCTTTTGTTTTTTTTTTTTACTAATAATCACGTTCTAATTCCAAAACTGTTCTCCGCTTAATGTTCGCAGAATGCGCCTTATATCGGCTACTCTTGTCCATGTATGGGTGATTTTCATGGTTTCTTTAAAAGACAAAAACAAACCTGTATCTCCCACGCGATTAGTTATGCATTGGTTTTGTAACACTCGGCGTGAGTTACGCAGCCCAGCTTCACCAGTCATACTTACCGAACTACCCAGACAATCATCATGTTAATAAAGTCAGCATGTTAAAAACAGCAAAGATAATAAACACAATTAATATAAAAAGATCTCACGCTAAAATCAACTAAAGATAATAAATACCATGAAGACTAAACATAAGCAGATCATCTTGCAGACGATGGGATAATAAACAAAAAATCAAATTAAAACAAAAATATATATTTCAATAAATAAGAAATGCATTCCACTGTGTACACACAGGAAATGCAATAGTATATAAAGAACGTAAAATGTATAATAAAACAGAGTATATAATTGTAACTTCAGTAGACAAGACGTAGTCTTGATTTTGATTTGATTGATTGATTTCGATGTACGATCAAGCATTAAGCAGGTCTCCCGTATTATAAATGCGAATACCACACCACTATACCCATGTTGCAACACGACACCATAAACTCTCCCTTACCAAGGAAATATGTACCATCATACTCAGCTTTTCATGAAGCCAACATAGCAATATTTCACCCTGTAAAGGAAGGCGCCACATCGATAACCACATAAGTCTAATAGTTGTGATATCCGCCCCTGGCCAGGCCGCCGTCGTACACCTTTTTACATATAACAAAATCGAGGGATGGGAAAGGAATGTTAGCAACAAAGACTCAACCCGGTTCCAGACACCTAAGTAGTTGATAGTAAGTAAATTTGTTATTTATATATTTTTAGTAATTTATTTAGCACAAGACAACACAATTTACAGTTCATCTACTGCTCCAACTCATATAAGGTTGTTTCAGGTTCTTCAAGACATTCCTAAATTTAAAATATGCATTAATTCTTTATAATAACTATTTTAAAATTAATTGAGTGTAAATTTGATTCTCTGAAATAAATTCTAGATCAATCTCTATGTACCACAAATAAATAACCATTAATAGTTTGACAGTCATTCAACCAACTACCTTCTAGCCATCGTGCTGTCATCACAGCCATTGTCATCTTGGTCGAGTTTCTCAGGAGTGTTCTAAACTAAAACCATTTTAACTAACCAATATGAATACTAATACCAAAACTATCATTAACAATTATACCAATAAGTATGAACATTAACACCAGTACGAACACCAATACCAACACCCACTTCAATACCAATACCAACCTCAACCATAATATTAAGCCATATGAATAATTCAACATCAACTATAAAATTCTACGGGAATGTTAAAAAATTATAAATTGCCAAGTTACAATTCAGATTCACAGCACTCGTTTCATTAGCCCCCGTTCTCCTGTAAATAGTTAATTAATGGTTTAGTTACTGCAACTAGATGATTCACAAATAGAAGCTGAAAAAATATATATTTTATATATTTTACCATACTATTAAAAATTCAACTAATCGGCAATTTCCTAAAAATCTTGCAAAAGGATATTAGTAATGCTTAAATTACTTATTTATTTACTCAGTTAATGATGTGTAAATTAATTATTATATACTACGGAAAGGTTTAGAATATTAATCGTTTAGTTAAATACTACTTGTACCTATATATGATATTTACTAATAAGACTCAAATAGAGTTTCCCAGGTTACTCTGAAAACTAAATTGCTTTACTACTTAATTAATAGCAATCAACTTATACAATTTAGTTATAGTAATAAAATAAATAATAAAATAGATATCACAAGCTAATCAACCTCCACCCCACACAGCTGCTGTATGCTTGGCGTTTGCGGATTTTGAGCGAGAATTCACCATTATTTCTGCAGCTTGGAGATGATCTAACAATTATATATAATTTAGTGTAACCCATCACAACCACACCATCAGACAAAGTACTTGAACAAACTATGACACTTTGATATAATTCAACAACCAAAATGTGCTGAAACGTTTTCATCAATACCTCAAAATTCTTGCAATGCAATGTAGTACACAATATCATACAAAAGGAATTCTCCCCCATCCTAGATAACGTGCGATGCTGTTCATTCAATCAGTATAGTGTGTTTATTAAAAGCCTTATAGAAGTTTAAAAAAAGTTATCAAAAGCTTCATAAAAGTTTAAAAGTTTAAAAATTGAAAAGTTTAAAAATTCAACAATTTAAAAATTTATAGGTATACAAATTTAAAAGTTCAATACAAGCCTAACAAAAATCTTACAAATGCCCATCAAAAGTCTATTAAAAGTTTAGTAAAAGTCTAATAAAAGTTTAAAAAATTTAATAAAAGTTTAATAAAAGTTTAACAAAACTTAATTAACAGTTAAAAAGTTTAAAAGTTTAAAATTCCAAAAAATTAAAAGTTTAAAAGTTTAAAAGTATAAAAGTATAAACGTATAAAAGTGTAAAAATATAAAAGTATAAAAGTATAAAAGTATAAAAGTATAAAAATATAAAAGTATAAAAGATTAAAAGTTTAAAAATTTCAAAGTTCAAAAGTTCAAAAGTTCAAAAGTTTAAAAGTTTAAAAGTTCAAAAATTTCAAAGTTTAAAAGTTCAAAAGTCCAAAAGTTTAAAAATTTCAAAGTTCAAAAGTTTAAAAGTCTAAAAGTTCAAAAGTTTAAAAGTCTAAAAGTTTAAAAGTTCAAAAGTTCAAAAGTTTAAAAATTCAAAAGTTCAAAAGTTTAAAAGTTCAAAAGTTTAAAAGTTTAAAAGTTTAAAAGTTTAAAAGTTTAAAAGTTTAAAAGAAGTTTAAAAGTTTAAAAGTCCTAAAGTTTAAAAGTTTAAAAGTCCAAAAGATTAAAAGTTTAAAAGATTAAAAGTCTAAAAATTCAAAAATCTAAAAGTTAAAAAATTTAAAAGTTCAATAAAAGCTTTATAAAAATTTAATAAAAGTTCAATAAAACCTTAACAAAAGTCTAATAAAAGTTTAACAAAAGTTTAAAAGTTTAAAAATTAAAAAGTTCAAAAGTCTAATAAAAGTTTAATAAAACCTTAATAAAAGTTTAATAAAAGTTTAAAAGTTCAAAAATGTAATAAAAGTTGGAATAGGCCCCTAAATTATTTAGTTTAAAAAATTCCTAATCGATACGAATCGTACGTTTAATAAAAGTTCTACAAAAGTATTTTCTTTGAAATCATACCTTAACTTTAGAACGCCATATTCCGTTTTTAATGAACACTTAAAAAATAAATCAATCAAAATTACTTTAATATCGAACGAACAAGAATTTGTAATATTTTTTGTTTTGTTGTAATTTAGCTAAAGCTTGATTTTCTAAAATCATTTTCAAAATCCTACTCAATTGTTTCAATAAATAATACTCAATTTTCCTATAAGAATTTGTTTTGACAGTGTAATACATACTAATACATTGATACACCTCTGGAATGTCTGGGGTGACATGTTACAACTATCACCCCTCTCGCACCGATGCAACCCCGACAGAATAACTGTATTCCATTGTTAAAATATAAAATTTTAAAACAATTTAGATGTAAGATACCGCTACTCTGCCGAAAACGCACCGAAGCGAAAAAAGTGATGGTCACCCCTGTAAAACTTCACACTCGTGTATCATCATTATATTTTAAACAAAATACGGTTCACTTCCCCATTAATTAAAATACGGTGGCGCGCACTCACAATACGACATGCTTTACAAACTTGTTTCAACTAAAATCAAACAAAAATACAACATGAAACAACGCACAAAATACAAAACAAATCTACAACATTTTTCTGTTTTTTTTTTTTAATACCAATTTTCAACTAGTATTTACCGTAGACACTAATACTAATATACCCTAATGCACAAAAAATTCCTTACCAAAGCCATATCATTTAATAAATATAAAGAAAAACTGTACACAATTCGTCATCACACATATGTATTTCAATACGTGTGATGCGAAAATACCTGTCTAACGGTACTAGAGAGTACCGTTAATTTATTTTTGAGCACGTTTGATCACGTTTTCCTCGATAATCACTTCACCTTAAAACTATTAATTGCACTACACTTACATATATGTACATAAAAAACAACACTTGCACTACATATTACAACACACCACATCACATCAAAACTATTGTTTCAATACACTATTACACTGCCTAACAACACAACACAACACATAGTAACACTAATTTAATTAATTTTAACTAATTTAAATGAAATAAAATAAATTTCACTTACGGAGACAGACTAAAACACGTCCATCTCCGCCGTCGTAAAGAACATCACCCCCAGTAGACAAGACGTAGTCTTGATAAAAATAAATATAAATTTATTATATAAAAATAAAATAATAATAAACGACTGTAAAATAAAATATTATCAAACATCGAACCTATATAACTCGTGCCATGCATATTCAATTTGTCCAGAATTTTTTTTTTTGTATACACCTGAACGGTGGAGTGGAACGTGGCTTGTATGAATTTTTGTCCTTTATCCGCCGGTTGCATTGCCTGCTCGAGATTCCAAAAAACAGTATGAAAAAGGTACCACCCAAAATTAGAATTCTCGCCTATTCCGCTTCGGGACAATCAGTTCATCTCTAACCACGTTACAAGTGATACATCACGTATAAAAATTTCCTAGTGGTCGCACTCCGAGGATAAGGCATTTCAAGAAAAAAAACACAAATGTTTAAATAAGCAGTATATATAAAAAAAATTGTTTGTGATTTGTGTAACGTATTTTTATCTGAATTTAAAACGTGTCTTTTATGTAAAAATGCCTAAAAAATGCCTGAAATTAGAAAACTTGCACATCTGGTTATCGGTCAAAGTTGTTAGTCAAACAAATTATGGGAGTCTCTTGAATTTGAAATTTTAATCGAAAAATATAAAGGGTTGAAACCTCATGAGGTTTCAGCCCTTTAGAAGAATTCCCCAATCGAACTACTTACTTAACACCAACGTGAGCTAACCTAACCTTAACCGAACTTCAACTGAACTTAACTCATACCAAATCTCAACTCTCCATTCAACTTCACACTTAATGGCCAAAATCCCAAAATCAACTCGATACGAAAGATGAATGCGTCTGTTAAGAATTAAATGTAATTTTTTTAGTTTTATATGCACAGATAGATGTCACTAGTAAATAATTTTATTCATGTGGCAATTCTCGTTAAAAATGAAAATTTAGTTAGTTGGGTTTGTGTTGCTGTCACACATGGTTGTGTTTTATTGGCATTGTGCTCGAAATTTAGTATAAAATAAAATGTACAACAAAAACAAAACCTTAACATTTGGTCCGATCGAGCCATATAGAAGCTAAAATTGATATCGTTGGTTGGTTAAAAACAAATTAAAAATAATAAAAATGTGTGGTTATAGTTCAACCAAACCTCATGATAAATTATACAAAATATTAAACTTGTGACAATAATCGTAGAATATCGTCGTCATCGAGTGTTATCCTTGGGATATCACATTAAAATATTATCGAGTGAATCAACATTAATCAATCTAGTGATTGATAGTTTTCATAATTTGGAATTAATTGTAGAATTTCAAAATGGAAGAGCTTCAATCGGCAATGAAAAAATTAAAAATGGAGCGACGTGGTTTTAAGGTATCATTGGCATCGCATAAGAAGTTTATCGATGGGTTTACGAATGATGATAAATTAAATCAGTTTACACTGAGAGAAAAGTTCGAGAAGTTTGACAAATTATTATTCGGTTTATGAAAGGTTAAAGGAGGTCGCCATAGATATGTTCGATGAGAAGGAGGCAAAAGAAAATGAAATGGACAATTTGGAAAACATTGGAATTCCAAGCAAGCTGATGGAAATCATTCAAATAATGGTGATCATGTTGATCAAAAATTGGAAGTGTTTGATAAAGAACAAAACAATGTTGAAGTTGCAGATCGTGTATGTGGTTTTGGAGGTGAAATTGTCAGTGAAAATGGTGATGGTCGAAAGTTACAGTGTGAACGTGTTAGTATGGCAAGTGCTGAAAAAATATGTAGTAATGGGACGCAAAAACCAAATTTTCATTTACCAAAGGTGCCATTGCCCAGATTTGATGGGAATAGGAAAAATTGGCCTAAGTTTCGGGATTCGTTTTATCGAATGATTGTCAACAATGGATCAATTTCTGACGTAGAAAAATATTTGTATCTAAAGGGCTCCTTGGATGATAAAACAAAATAAATTATATCAAGTGTTGAATTTTCCGAACGTGGGTTCCAGTTGGCTTGGAATAGTTTGTTAACTCGTTTCAACGATGATGTGGATATAATTGACATACAAATGAATGAATTTTTCGGATTAAAATTAGTGAAAGATGAATCGGCAGTGGAGTTGCAACATCTTTTAGATCAAAGCAGTTATAGTACACACAGTCAAGAAAAAACTAGATGTTGAGTCCCGAAAGCTGTAGGAATACGAAAACAAACATAATACAAGGCAAAGCTGGACAAATTTGGAAGAATTCATAAGAAGGAGAATTAGAGTTCTGGAAAAATCGCAGGAGCAACATGCAAGTATGAAGTTATAAAAACAAATTTAAAAACAGTTCGTTTACCAATTCCAAAAGTTTTGTGGTTGATGCCAAACCAAGATGTAAGTTATGTAATAATGAGCATTTGTTACATAAGTGCACGATATTTTTGAAGATAACACCTCAAGAACCGCATAATCACATAAAATTGAACAATCTGTGCTTGAAATGTTTCAAATCATCACACAGGGCAGATATATGTTCATTTTTTAATTGTAAAATTTGTAATCGACGGCATAACCAATTGTTACACTTTGTGAGTGTAAATAATTCAAATAATGGGTTTCGACATAGCAGTAGGAACGATCCAGAAAATAGTAATGTGAATTCAAATTCTAATTATGGTGAAGGAAACAGTCTGGCGACAGCAGATATCAAAACAGGTTCAACTGATTCATGTGGTGGTATAGTCACTGCACATATGTCTTATTACGAACAGGGTCAAGTTATACTATCAACAGCAAAGGTGTTGATTTGTCATCAGTTTGGTGGATTTCATTGTGTACGTGCGCTATTGGACAGTGGATCTATCAAGAATTTTATTACCAATGACGTGGCTGAAAAATTGAATTTGGTTAAGCTACAAACTAACGCTGCTGTAAGCGGATTGAATAATATGAAGGCGATTATTAAACATCGGGTAAAACAATTGTTAAATCACGTATTACAGGATTCCAAAGACATTTTGATTGTATGGTTATACCTACAATTGCACACAATTTACCAATGAAATATTACAATGTTGATGATTGGGCATTTTTGGACAAAAGAGAATTGGCGGATCCTGAATTTAATGTACCCGATTCGGTAGGATTACTACTAGGAGCAGAAATATTTCACCGAATAATGCTCATTGAAAAATTACGTGTAGAGGCTACTATGCCTAAAGTAAGAAATACGATGTTTGGATGGGTAATTGGTGGAAGGATTGGTATGCAAGAAAGTGCTTCCTTTTTCTTAACCAATAATAAGGAAATTCAGAAGACGAAAATTTAAATCAACTGGTGCAACGTTTTTGGCAAGCTGATTCATTTGAATCAACTACACGTTTATCACGTGATGAAAAATACTGCGAGCAACATTTTCGAAAATCTATGCCTATTAAGGACAAGGTAACTGAATTAGAGGATTCATTACATACATTAATGCGGAGGTTTCAATATCTAGAAACCAAGTTGAGCAAAAATCCCGATTTGAAATCACAGTACATACATTTTATGACGGAGTATCGGGTAATGGGGCACATGAAGGTGTCAACAAAAAGGGCTGAAACAAGGTCAAATGAGGAATATTTCATGCCACATCACGCGGTGTTCAAACCTTATTCGTCAAGCACCAAACTTCGTGCAGCCTGATCTTTGTATGGTTATGTTGCGATTCAGGTCATTTGTTTATGCCATTACAACTGATATACAAAAAATGTATAGGCAGGTGAATGTCTGTAATCAGCACACTAAATATCAAAAAATCTTGTGGCGCGAAAATCCAATACATCCCTTGCAAGAATTTGCCTTGCAAACGGTGACTTACGGAACTACATCGGCCCCATATTTAGCAACAAAGGTACTACAACAATAGGCGAACGATGAAGGTGAACATTATCCTTTGGCAAGACAGGCTTTAAATGAAAATGTATATGTTGACGATTTGCTGGTGGGTGCACAGAATATAAATGATGCACTGAAGTTGCAAACGCAGTTGATTGCAATATTGGCGAGTTGTGGAATGAAATTAAGAAAATGGGCGGCAAATGATAATAATTTATTAGCAAATATAGTTGAGGAAGATATGGAAAAATGTTCTGATACAAGTGAATCTATTAAGACACTGGGCCTTCACTGGGATACTACAAAAGATCAGTTTCGTTTTTTGAATACAGTCAACCTAGACAACATAGTAACAACAAAACGGGATGTGTTAGCTACGATTGCGAGATTATTCGATCCATTAGGATTCATAGCACCTTGCATTGCACCTTGCAAATAGGCTGAGCTTTGATAGATGTATTATAATACCCTGTTTTATAAAAATGGAAATCCATGGATTTGCTGATGCATCTAAGGCTGCTTTTGGTGCTTGCATTTATTTGAGATGCATTGATGAGTCAGAAAATATTAGTACAAAATTAATTGGCAGTATTGGCCCAAACAGTCAGTAAGGTTATCGAAGGGTTGAAATTCAATCAGAACAGTTTGAACTTGTGGTCTGATTCTACAATTGTCTCACAATGGCTTAAAATCCAGCCTTGTATGTTGAAGGATTAGGTTGCTTATCAAGTATCCGAAATTCAGAATACAACATCACAAATGTAGTGGCGATATGTAGAAAGTGATCGCAATCCTGCTGATATCTTAAGTAGAGGTGCGACGCCTTTAGAATTGATGGATGACAACAACTGGTTCATTGGTCCGAATTTTCTGAGAAATGATGGAGAACCTTGGCCAAAATATATAATCGGGAAAATTGAGGTACCTGAAATTAATCATAAGACTACATCGATGGTGCACGCTCTTCAGACCAGGGATGTTTTCGAAATAACTCGTTTTAATTCATATACAAAATTAATTAATGTGGTTTCTTATTGCAGGCAATTTGTTCACAATTGCCGCACATCCACTGAGAAGCGTATTGGTGGTTCAATTACTGTCAATGAAACAAACCATGCTTTGAAGTGGTTGATCAGAGTGGTACAGCATGAGGAATTATATAACGAGATTCGCCATATTGAATGTTATGATGTAGTTGGTCATAAAAGCAAATTATTGAGTTTAAACCCATTTTTAGACGGGGATTTATTAATGCGTGTTAGTGGTCGACTAAGTAAATCATCATTCTCGTTTGACAAGAAGCATCAGTATATTTTACCACACCATCATTTTAGAACTGTGATTGTAGGACATGTACATTTGGAAAACGGTCACTGTGGTGTACAACAAACTGTTGCAACTATGCGCATTCGTTACTGGGTTATTAATGGTACGAGTTTCACAAATCAAGTGATCCGTAGGTGTATACCATATATCGAGTTAAACCAGTGTCAATGAGGCAATTGTTAGGCGAATTACCTCAACATCGAATTGAATCATGCAGGCCATTTTATCATACTGGTGTGGACTTTTGTGGACCTTTTTCCATAAGATATAAAAACCAACGAAAGGACACCTACCATAAGGTCTATGTATGCATTTTTATTTGAGCTGTACATTTAGAGATCGTTGAAGATGCAACATCTGATTCTTTTATCGCATGCCTGAAGCGATTTTTTAGTAGGAGAGGTCGCAGTGCTCATTTGTGGAGTGATAATGGAACGAATTTTGTGGGCGCCAATAAAAAGCTTAGTGACATGTTTCAGGTTTTAAAAACATCTAGTAGCGATATTGAACCATTTTGTGCTGGAAAAGAGATGAGATGGCAATTTATACCACCTCGAACTCCAAATTTTGGAGGAATATGGGAGTCAGGAGTGAAAACATTAAAAACCCATTTGAAGCGCATAGCGGGTAATAGGGTGTTAACCTTGGAATCAATGTATACGATGGTGGTTGAGATAGAGGGTATAATGAACTCCAGACCTCTGTCACCTGTTTCATCTGATCCTGACGATTTGGAATCATTGAAATGATGGAACCAATGGAACCATTGATTAAATGTAAATTTTTAAGTTTTATATACACAGATAGATGTCACTAGTAAATAATTTTATTCATGTGGCAATTCTCGTTAAAAATGTAAATTTAGTTAGTTGGGTTTGTGTTGCTGTCACACATGGTTGTGTTTTATTGGCATGGTGCTCGAAATTTAGTATAAAATAAAATGTACAACAAAAACCAAATTTAAGTTGTTTCTCTATACAGTCTACATTAGTAAAAACTTTAACAGCGTCTCTCAACTCAACTAAAATCAACTCAATCTAACCTCCCACTAAACCCTAAACTCGACCCTAAATTAAACCCTAAAACAGAACCACTCACTTAAATCTGACTTAACTTCAACTCAACACCTATTAAACTCTAACTCGACCTCAACTGAATCCAACTCTAAACTTACCATAACTCAACCTCCTTCAACTCAACCCCAATTTATTCAATTCAACCCAAACTCAACGTTGAACTCAAACTATAAATGAATACGGTTCGAAAACTAGAAAATTACATGATTCAACAATCTAATCTATATTGCAACGCCCGGCTCAACCGCGTAATAACCCTCAACGTAACCCCTTAATCTTAACACCCACCTCAATCCTCAAACCAACAGGATTCGAAAAATTAATTGCGTACATAATCTCAATTCAGAACAAGTCAAGCTAACTTAAGACTCAAATCTCAATTGAACCTCCAAATACTGCTCAGTAAATCATAATCAACCCCAAACTCAGCAACCCCAAACGCAAGCTAATTTCCAACGCAACCCAAATCTCTCCCTAAATAAATCAGGAACTGGACCCTCACTAAACCTAAACTCAATCCCGCACGAGGGAGGGCCCTCTGTTTCTTACATCTCTGGCAGGCCTGGAATTACGTATTGCTGACGGAGTTCGTTAACAACGGTTTCATGGTTATGGTGGTGGTATTTTCGATTGTATGACATGACTAACAGATAGGTCACCGTGTGACCTTTCTGCAGCAATATTGGTCGCTTTTGATCCCTACCTACATTTTCCGAAGAATCAATCCTTCCTTTCATCCTTAAAATGCCAACGTCGTCTAAATATGGCGAACTCCTATAAATAGGGCTGCTTTCCGGAATATTCACTTGCTCATCTATTGGAAGCGATTTGTTGCTTAGCAGGATTTCTACCTCCTTTTGATAAGCATCAAACTGGGCTCGACGATACAGCTCATTGTTTCCTTTAACAAGCTCGGTTTGAGTGATAGGTCCTACGCTAACTGCCATGTTATGGATTCTGAATCTTAGGTTATTTACATACCTCAACACGTATGCTTGCACACAAAGAAGGCGTTGCCAGCTGGAAAATCGCTCTACCTTGATTACCGATGGATAATATTTACTGTATATATGTAGTGAGCCGTTCCTCAATGGGAGCCTCGTGAACGTCTTGGGTTTGGTTGGGCCACCATGGTTCAGCTAGTCGAAGAAATTCAGGCCCGTTCAGCCATCGACTCGATGAATTCAAATCTGGCAGTTTCTTCCATTTAGTGCCATCATCCGCTACATTATTGTTGGTGGGAATCCACCTCCATTCCTTTAATTTCGTGGTTTCCATTAGTTCACCAACGATGTGCCACAATGGTGTAGGCAATTGCTGCAAAGGCGTGTTCACTCGCATCGACAAATATATGCAGTTGTATTGTTTCTGTGTCTCCTCGTATTCCATACCATCGAGGAATCCGTATCTGCGCTATCTGTGGTAACAACTGGATCCAAGTTTTCCATTTGTCGAATTGTTCGTCATTCAACTGTTTCGTCCCAGCCGATCGATGATCTCCAAACATCTTGCAATAGAATTTTAGCGTAAACCAAGTAAAAAACCAAGAGGCCCAGAGGATCGAATACGGACATTAGAGTCCTTTAAAAGACAAGAGATCACTACCCTGTTGTTGATGAGATAATGAGTAACTAAATGTGTCGGTCTCGGTGTTCCACCACATTCCTAGTACCTTTTCGCCTTCTATTCGGAGCATTAGATCTCCAATCTCTTATTTCAAACCCTGCAAGTTTGTGTATTTGTTTGATCCGTTTTGCTAGTTCGATGGCTTCATCCGGGGGTTTCGACGCTATCCAACCAGTCGTCCACATAGTGGTTGTTTTTTATTGCGTCAGAAGCTCGTGGATACTTTTCTGCAAAACTTAGTGCGTTCACGTTTTTTACATACTGCGCCGTCTCTCCTTAGGAACCGTTGTGATTGTTGATCGGCCTCTCGAATGCGTATCTGGTGAAACATTTCCTTTATGTCACCACAGATCGCCACTCTTCAACGATATTCCGTTGACTTTGTAGGCTGCGTCCCATACAAGGCGAACTTTATTCGGGTTATTCGGATTATTCACCGCAAATATGGGTAGATACCATATTCTTGGAGATGGCTCAATCAACTTATGTGATAACTACGCTATACTTACGCGCATTGACAACTTGGCGAGATAATCACGAATTTTCTCCTTTAGGATTTCGACCAAATCATGGTTTCGTTGCATCTTCTTTTCGAGACACACTAATCGTTTTTGCGCCATAGGTAAACTATCTGGGAGCCGTACTCCATCATATTTCCAGAGCAAACCTGTTTCAAACCAGTGCTCTCTGCGGATCGTGGTTGTCTCTAATACCTCGCGCGCACGTTTTTCTATGCTAGTTTCTAAAATGATGTCAGGCTCCTTCTCGCCGAAGCTTTCTAACTAGAAAAACTCTTTAACCATAGTCTCCAACCGCTGATCACTGTTGCAATCACACATATGTAAACTATAGTGATAATGCAGTGATGACAAATTAGAATCGCCTGCTTTGTTTTGATCGTAAAAACCGTGCACAGCCCACCATAATCTTGTTTTGGTAGCCGCCGGTTGGTGTGAGGTTCCCTCCCTCGCATGTAATGGTATACCCTAACTTCCAGTTTTCAATCCCAATGATAATACGAGGAACGGTTTGATAGTAATACTGGATCGGAACTCCCCGTAGGTGATGGTATTTAGCAGACATTTCTTGCGCTGCCATGGATTGCACCGGTAGATTAAGACTACTGACGGTTCTGACGTTATTGATGCGGTTCCCGATATTTGCAGCGAAACTACCTTAGAATCCTTTTCTTCTCGAACAGTGTCTGCTGTCCATCTCAGGCAGAAGCTCGCAGGTGTTCCTTCTAATTCGAGCTCTTTCGCTAATTCTTTATCTAAGAGCGTTAAAGATGAGCCTTCATCAAAGAAAGCAAACGTATTTGCTGATGCTTTTTCCCCGCGGAGAGTGACCGGAATGATTCGGAAAAAGTGGATTACAATGTAAAGCGCAATTAGCTACTTGTTTCACGGCTCCTTTCACTTCGAGTCGTACTTCGCCATGAAGCAGTGGGTGGTGTAACGCTTTACAACCCTGCATGCCACATTGCTTGGCATATTTGCAACGAAAGTGGTTGTGCAGTCCGAGACACTTTCGGCACAGATGGTTTTCTTTTACGGTGTTCCAACGTTCATTGCGATTCATGTTGTTGAAACTCTCACAGCTTTTTAGAATATGACCGGATAGTTTACACAGGTGACATTTCCAATCATCATTAATTGTTTGATTACCTTTGGTATCTCCCGCGTGCGTATGTAGATAGCCTTTCTCGCTAGATTGTCGCTTTTCCTGCCTGGCGTTAATACTGACAGAAACGGGAGAAGGTGTGATAACTGCACTTGCTGGTGCCGTCTGGCACAGACTGTTGATATTCGGCTCAGTTTAATTTTATGTGAGGGGGTAAACGGTCTGTTAACTCCTGTAACAACGGTGGATTATTCATATGTGCTAGTAGTCCGGCAGCTTCG
Organism: Tipula vernalis; assembly: GCA_958295665.1. Lineage (NCBI taxonomy): Eukaryota > Metazoa > Arthropoda > Insecta > Diptera > Tipulidae > Tipula > Tipula vernalis. The sequence continues at coordinate 375,046,831 of OY282559.1, forward strand.
ATCGTGGCGCATAGGTTTTGCATCGACAGCGCAAATGAAATTAGGGTGTCTAGTTTTTCTGATTTCGGAGCCGGTTCGCCTCTGATCTTCTGAAGTAGTGTGTGGATGATCAATTTTGGGCGACCGTACAACATTCTCAGGGTTGTTATCACATCCGATACTGACGATGGTAACAGTAGACGGCATCTCACAGCTTCTAGTGCTTTTCCTTTCAAACAACGTTGCAGACGTAATAGATTTTCAGCATTGCTAAACCCATATGTCTCCGTTGAACTTTCGTAGCTGCTTATGAACATCGGCCATTCCGATGATTGCCCGCTGAAGTGAGGAAGCTCCTTGGAAACTACATGTCTTGCGGCGAGCTGATCAGCCCTCAAAATGGACGCCGTTGCAGCATTTGGTACGGGTAGTTGTAGGATACCCTTAGACGCTGCTGGTTGAATATAAAACGGCTCATTGGTGTTGTTAAAACTGACTGGAATGGCGCCACGGTCTTGTGAGACTGGTATCTGTCTATTTGAAATTTGTAGCGTATTTGACTTCACACGGGGTTGTCGATATGGCTGTTGACCAGTTCTCGTTATCGATACGTTCGCCATTTGATTAATGATAGGCATTTCAACAAATGTCGCCATGGCAGCCATATCAGCTGCTTGAGGTGGAACTTGGTTAATTGCTGGCTTTCCCAACTGACTTTGGTCCTGCTCAACCCACTGGCTGACATCCGCATGGTTTGACTTAAGCCCATCGTCTTGATCAGATTCGGATTCATCGTCAATTTGCTGCTCGAGGATTTCGAACTTCTTATTTATATAATCGCGATCCTCGGCTTCCATTTCCTTACATCTGATTTCGTTTAACTTGCGAAATTCCTCCAGCTTCTGAAGTTCCAACTGTATCTTCTTGCCCGTGGATTTTGTAGATCGGGCATTTACGGATCTATTTAAGTTCTTCTTGCTCGACGTCTTCAGCACAGGGTGGGTGCTTGTGGTGTCCCCGGCAATAGACAGGCCGGACGGAGCACGTGCTACAAACTCAACCCCCGAAACCACTTATCACACTTGTCGCACTGCACCATATCGTTGGTGTCAACGCGTTCGCAGTTGCTGCAGTTCGATTTGTTTAGCACGTGATGTGGTGGCGATCGAACTGTTATTGATGATTTCTGGAAATTGTTCTCACCGTTCATTGTGTTTATTGATTTATATGATGAACTTCACGAGTGGTATTATTCCAATCAAACCAACCCAATCCAGGAAAAGTGAAAGGTAATTTTGTAGATTATTGCATGCCGGCGCAATAAGGATGGGATGTTTGCGGCTTTTTCCTCGTGGTGATCGATTTTTGTGGATCGATGCTGCTTGGTTCACTTTCTAGATTAAATCAATAAACACTTTATTTGTTAGCTAGAATATTTGGTATTCCGCTACAAAAAAACTTTTTAATTTAATTTTTGGTGTTGACTTCACTAATTTTCTTTTTTATCTCCTTCCCTTTTTTTCTGTCAAATTCTTTTTTATAGCGCGAACCCATCCATACAACAGGGCTGGCTACATGGTTTAATATGTGGCAACAGATATCATTAAACGAAATTGTTTGCACGGTTTCTTATTCTAAGGATAGCAAAGGCACTGCTTTTAATTTTTACTCGGAAGTTGTCGACCACAATTAAGGTTTAACTTTAGGCAAGCGGAAAATGTGCAATAGCTTGGGCCTATTCTGTACGATAATATCAATTATATTGTATTTTGTTAAAACCTGATGTTTAAATCTTATAAAGTACGAATAAAGACTATTTCATGTAAAACAAGGCATTCCTCAATTTATCCAACTGAACATCTACAGTAGTTACCTATATAGAATACGAATACTCATATTCTAAAATTCATTCACCGCCCGAATCTATCAACCAATCATTGGTATAAGATCATTTTAAAAAGCAAGGGGATGCTGATGGGCCATGTAATTTTTTTAAAACCACCCGAGTAACCCGAATATTAAAATAAACAATACTTAAATAGCCGGATACTTTGAAACTCGAATAATTTGGATACCTTAATTATGCCACTATGCCATTAAACCACCGATGCTACCATCGAACCATCTTACCATCATATCACCCATCATTCCATCAAACGTCGTAGCATCAAAACATCATATAATCATTCCATTGTACTATCATTGTACTCTTATCAAATGTACCATCATACCATCATATATACCATCGTACCATCATATTATCATACCATCGTACCATCATATTATCATACGAAAAAAGAGGACCACAGCAAATCAATCAGTTGGCAGAATTTCAATTTGTATGCCGTCAAGTCTGCTGAGCATAAGCATAGAAGAGCATACTAGTTTCCAAACCAAACCAGTACCTGTATAATGCAAGTAAACAATAGGAATAAATGAGCGATTGATCAAAATTCGAAATTGAAAGTAAAAAAGTAAAAAACAACATAATTGTCTATTTCCGACTTCTTTATTTGAACGGCAGCTATTTTCATAAATAAAATTATAAAATTTGGTAAAATGTTATCAACCTCTATACAAAATGCCTGACTTATTTTTTTTTTCTTATATATCAATACTATGAATGAAGAAAACTAGTTTCTGAATCACGCTATTAAAATATCGCCAATAATCCATATATTACCATAATAAATTTTCTACAGTTTTATTACCACAAATCTCTAAACCAGTTAAAAATCGCTAATTTATCAATTTAAATTCTTATCGTATTTTGGCTGTTGAGGATAGATTCAAGGTGAGATAATTATTTAGGCTAGTAATTTGTTCGGCTTACCTCCACTTTCCTACATAATGAAACTAGAGTTTTTTTGTGATAATTTCGGTATAAATTGTTTTTTGCGGAAGTGATTGGTACAATATGAATTTTGCACAATAACAATGTTAGTACGGACACCATTCCTTGTAATAAATGGGAATCACACACAACCCCAATCACTTCCACTAATAATACATAGACGGATCATAGAATAAGAAAAAAAAAAAAAAAAAACTTTCAATTTCTAAAGATTGAAAAATCGACACCTGCTTGTAAGCACCTATAACATTTCTCACATTATCACTAACTTTAAATATAATAAAATATTTGCAATACTTTTTAAAGACGATCGTACTTACAATTTTTCTTCCATTTTTAAACAAAATTAATTTTATTGAATTATTCGTGAAAAATTAAAAATTTTCCTAAACGGTTATGGGTACACTGGACAGAAATTAATTAAGTTGCACACATCACATATAATAATTAATAACAACACTAATTTGAAACAGAAAATATTCGTATGTTTCAACGGTAAGTGATCACCAGAAACTAATAACGACTTGAGAAAATTTGATAATACAAAACAAAAAGTGATCAACCTCCGAATGGTCGATTTTTGGTTTTTTTTTTTGTTTTTTTGCTTGGTTGCGTACTATTTTGTGTTTACGTATTAATTTTGGAAAAAAAAATCTACGATAACACCAACAATAAGACTTACTAAATGTCTGGTCGTAAATATATGTTTAGTGATATTAAATCAGGTTTTTGCTGAAACAGGTTTCATGTTATATCAGGTCATCACGATATAATGTAAATTCACAACAGAGAAAACTAGGTTTTTCAAAAATGGAAAAATAAAACCTTCATTTCAACTGTAGGGGAAATAGACAATAAAAACTAAAGGTTTTTGGCTCTTATTAAGTGATTCCACTCTGGTGCGGGTGTTTTTGGATTGTTGCTAAACTAATTTTTCAAATCTGATATTTAAATTTATAATAGAGATCACTTGGGATCAAGTTGGTTAAAAATTTGGGAATCAACCTATCTTAGCTCTTCGTTCGGCGGGCCAGGCTTATTGGACCTAAATGTAAATAACATGTATCCAAGAAGGGCAGATTTTGTATTTTTGTAGCTCAGAATCTGCTGAATTTCAGTTAAGTGATTTTCAAAAAAAGCGAATTTCCTATGAAATGTCTAGAAATAATCAAGCAAACTAAATGTGCGTTGGCACAACAATTACAGGTCCCGAAACTTATCATCAGAAGTATTCAGACCCACAATTGGAGTACAGTTGCAGATTTTGAATTTTTGTGGCTCAGAATCTGCTGAATTATAGTAAGGTGATTTTCAAAAAAATCGAATTCCCTATGAAATATATAGAAATAATCAAGCAAACTAAATGTGCATTGGCACAGCAATAATAGGTCCCGAAACCTATCATTAGAGGTATCCAAACCCACAACCGAAGCACAGTTGCAGATTCGGGATTTTTGTTGCTCAGAATCTGCTGAATTATAGTAAGGTAATTTTCAAAAAAATCGAATTTCCTATGAAACATCTAGAAATATTCAAGCAATCAAATACGCATTGGCACAACAATTATAGGTCCCGAAACCTATCATTAGAGGTATCAAGATCCTCAATCGGAGCACAGTGGAAGATTTTGGATTTTTGTGGCTCAGAATCTGCTGAATTATAGTAAGGTGATTTTGAAGAAAATCAAATTTCCTATGAAATGGCTAGAAATAATCAAGCAAACTAAATGTGCGTGGGCACAACAATAATAGGTTCCTAAACCTATCATTAGAGGTATCAAGACCCACAATCGGAGCACATTTGCAGATTTTGGATTTTTGTTGCTCAGAATCTTCTGAATTATAATAAGGTGATTTTCAAGGAAATCGAATTCCCTATGAAATGTCTAGAAATAATGAAGCAAACTAAATGTGCGTTGGCACAACAATAATAGGTCCCGAAACCTATCATTAAGGATATCAAGACCCACAATCGGAGCACAGTTGCAGATTTTGGATTTTTGTGGCTCAGAATCTGCTGAATTATAGTAAGGTGATTTTCAAGAAAATCGAATTTCCTATGAAATGGCTAGAAATAATCTGAAATGCAAGTTGGCACAACAATTACAGGTCCCAAAACCTATCATTAGAGATATCCAGACCCACAATTGGAGTACAGCTGCAGATTTTGGATTTTTGTGGCTCAGAATCTGCTGAATTATAGAAAGGTGATTTTCAAGAAAATCGAGTTTCCTGTGAAATGGCTAGAAATAATCAAGCAAATTAATATGCGTTGGCACAACAATTACAGGTCACAAAACCTATCATCAGAGGTATCCAGTCCCACAAACGGAGCACAGTTGCAGATTTTTAATTTTTGTGGCTCAGAATCTGCTGAATTATAGTAAGGTGATTTTCAAGAAAATCGAATTTTCTATGAAATGCCTAGAGATAATCAAGCAACCTTAATGTGCATTGGCACAACAATAATAGGTTTCGAAACCTATCATTAGAGATACCAAGACCCATAATCGGAGCACAGTTGCAGATTCGGGATTTTTGTTGCTCAGAATCTGCTGAATTATAGTAAGGTGGTTTTCAAGAAAATCGAATTTCCTATAAAATGGCTAGAAATAGTCAAGCAAACTAAATGTGCGTTGGCACAACAATAATAGGTTCCTAAACCTATCATTAGAGGTATCCAGACCCACAATCGGAGCACATTTGCAGATTTTGGATTTTTGTGGCTCAGAATCTTCTGAATTATAATAAGGTGATTTTCAAGGAAATCGAATTTCCTATGAAAAGTCTAGAAATATTGAAGCAAACTAAATGTGCATTGGCACAACAATTGTAGGTCCCGAAACTTATCATTAGAGATATCCAGACCCACAATCGGAGTACAGTTGCAGATTTTGGATTTTTGTGGCTCAGAATCCGCTGAATTATAGTAAGGTGATTTTCAAGAAAATCGAGTTTCCTGTGAAATGGCTAGAAATAATCAAGCAAATTAATATGCGTTGGCACAACAATTACAGGTCACAAAACCTATCATCAGAGGTATCCAGTCCCACAAACGGAGCACAGTTGCAGATTTTTAATTTTTGTGGCTTAGAATCTGCTGAATTATAGTAAGGTGATTTTCAAGAAAATCGAATTTTCTATGAAATGCCTAGAGATAATCAAGCAACCTTAATGTGCATTGGCACAACAATTACAGGTTTCGAAACCTATCATTAGAGGTATCAAGATCCTCAATCGGAGCACAGTTGAAGATTTTGGATTTTTGTGGCTCAGAATCTGCTGAATTATAGTAAGGTGATTTTCAAGAAAATCGAATTTCCTATGAAATGGCTAGAGATAATCAAGCAAACTAAATGTGCGTTGGTACAACAATTACAGGTTCCGAAACCTATCATTAGAGGTATCCAGACCCACAATCGGAGCACATTTGCAGATTTTGGATTTTTGTGGCTAAGAATCTGCTGAATTATAGTAAGATGATTTTGAAGAAAATCGAATTTCCTATGAAACGGCTAGAGATAATCAAGCAAACTAAATATGCATTGGCACAACAATAATAGTTCCCGAAACCTATCATTAGAGGTATCAAGATCCACAATCGGAGCACAGTTGCAGATTTTGGATTTTTGTGTCTCAGAATCTTCTGAATTATAATAAGGTGATTTTCAAGAAAATCGAATTTTCTATGAAATGTCTAGAAATTATTAAGCAAACTAAATGTGCGTTGGCACAACAATAATAGGTCCCGAAACCTATCATTAGAGGTATCAAGATCCACAATCGGAGCACAGTTGCAGAATTTGTATTTTTGTGGCTCAGAATCTGCTGAATTATAGTAAGGTGATTTTGAAGAAAACCGAATTTCCTATGAAATGGCTAGAGATAATCAAGCAAACTAAATGTGCGTTGGCACAACAATTACAGGTCCCGAAACCTATCATTAGAGGTATCCAGACCCACAATCGGAGCACAGTTGCAGATTTTGGATTTTTGTGGCTCAGAATCTGCTGAATTATAGTAAGGTGATTTTGAAGAAAATCGAATTTCCTATGAAATGGCTAGAGATAATCAAGCAAACTAAATGTGCGTTGGCACAACAATAATAGGTTCCTAAACCTATCATTAGAGGTATCAAGACCCACAATCGGAGCACATTTGCAGATTTTGGATTTTTGTTGCTCAGAATCTTCTGAATTATAATAAGGTGATTTTCAAGGAAATCGAATTCCCTATGAAATGTCTAGAAATAATGAAGCAAACTAAATGTGCGTTGGCACAACAATAATAGGTCCCGAAACCTATCATTAAGGATATCAAGACCCACAATCGGAGCACAGTTGCAGATTTTGGATTTTTGTGGCTCAGAATCTGCTGAATTATAGTAAGGTGATTTTCAAGAAAATCGAATTTCCTATGAAATGGCTAGAAATAATCTGAAATGCAAGTTGGCACAACAATTACAGGTCCCAAAACCTATCATTAGAGATATCCAGACCCACAATTGGAGTACAGCTGCAGATTTAGGATTTTTGTGGCTCAGAATCTTCTGAATTATAGTAAGATGATTTTGAAGAAAATCGAATTTCCTATGAAATGTTTAGAAATAATCAAGCAATCTAAATGAACATTGGCACAACAATTACAGGTCCCGAAACCTATCATTAGAGGTATCCAGATCCACAATCGGAGCACAGTTGCAGATTTTGGATTTTTGTGGCTCAGAATCTGCTGAATTATAGTAAGGTGATTTTGAAGAAATTCGAATTTTCTATGAAATGTCTAGAAATAATCAAGCAAACTAAATGTGCGTTGGCACAACAATAATAGGTCATGAAACCTATCATTAGAGGTATCCAGATCCACAATCAAAGCACAGTTGCAGATTTTGGATTTATGTGGCTCAGAATCTGCTGAATTATAGTAAGGTGATTTTAAGAAAATCGAATTTCCTATGAAATGTCTAGAGATAATCAAGCAAACTAAATGTGCGTTGGCACAACAATAATAGGTCCCAAAACCTATTATTAGAGGTATCAAGATCCACAATCGGAGCACAGTTGCAGATTTTGGATTTTTGTGGCTCAGAATCTGCTGAATTATAGTAAGGTGATTTTCAAGAAATCGAATTTTCTATGAAATGTCTAGAAATAATCAAGCAATCTAAATGAACATTGGCACAACAATTACAGGTCCCGAAACCTATCATTAGAGGTATCCAGACCCACAATCGGAGCACAGTTGCAGATTTTGGATTTTTGTGGCTCAGAATCTTCTGAATTATAGTAAGGTAATTTTCAAAAAAATCGAATTTCCTATGAAACATCTAGAAATATTCAAGCAATCAAATACGCATTGGCACAACAATTATAGGTCCCGAAACCTATCATTAGAGGTATCAAGATCCTCAATCGGAGCACAGTGGAAGATTTTGGATTTTTGTGGCTCAGAATCTGCTGAATTATAGTAAGGTGATTTTGAAGAAAATCAAATTTCCTATGAAATGGCTAGAAATAATCAAGCAAACTAAATGTGCGTGGGCACAACAATAATAGGTTCCTAAACCTATCATTAGAGGTATCAAGACCCACAATCGGAGCACATTTGCAGATTTTGGATTTTTGTTGCTCAGAATCTTCTGAATTATAATAAGGTGATTTTCAAGGAAATCGAATTCCCTATGAAATGTCTAGAAATAATGAAGCAAACTAAATGTGCGTTGGCACTACAATAATAGGTCCCGAAACCTATCATTAAGGATATCAAGACCCACAATCGGAGCACAGTTGCAGATTTTGGATTTTTGTGGCTCAGAATCTGCTGAATTATAGTAAGGTGATTTTCAAGAAAATCGAATTTCCTATGAAATGGCTAGAAATAATCTGAAATGCAAGTTGGCACAACAATTACAGGTCCCAAAACCTATCATTAGAGATATCCAGACCCACAATCGGAGTACAGTTGCAGATTTTGGATTTTTGTGGCTCAGAATCTGCTGAATTATAGTAAGGTGATTTTCAAGAAAATCGAGTTTCCTGTGAAATGGCTAGAAATAATCAAGCAAATTAATATGCGTTGGCACAACAATTACAGGTCACAAAACCTATCATCAGAGGTATCCAGTCCCACAAACGGAGCACAGTTGCAGATTTTTAATTTTTGTGGCTTAGAATCTGCTGAATTATAGTAAGGTGATTTTCAAGAAAATCGAATTTTCTATGAAATGCCTAGAGATAATCAAGCAACCTTAATGTGCATTGGCACAACAATTACAGGCTTCGAAACCTATCATTAGAGGTATCAAGATCCTCAATCGGAGCACAGTTGAAGATTTTGGATTTTTGTGGCTCAGAATCTGCTGAATTATAGTAAGGTGATTTTCAAGAAAATCGAATTTTCTATGAAATGTCTAGAAATAATTAAGCAAACTAAATGTGCGTTGGCACAACAATAATAGGTCCCGAAACCTATCATTAAGGATATCAAGACCCACAATCGGAGCACAGTTTCATATTTTGGATTTTTGTTGCTCAGAATCTGCTGAATTATAGTAAGGTGATTTTGAAGAAAATCGAATTTCCTATGAAATGGCCAGAAATAATCAAGCAAACTAAATGTGCGTTGGCACAACAATTACAGGTTCCGAAACCTATCATTAGAGGTATCCAGACCCACAATCGGAGCACAGTTGCAGATTTTGGATTTTTGTGGCTAAGAATCTGCTGAATTATAGTAAGGTGATTTTGAAGAAAATCGAATTTTCTATGAAATGGCTAGAAATAATCAAGCAATCTAAATGTGCGTTGGCACAACAATAATAGGTCCCGAAACCTATCACTAAAGGTATCAAGACCTACAATCGGAGCAAAGTTGCAGATTTTAGATTTTTGTGGCTCAGAATCTACTGAATTATAGTAAGGTGATTTTGAAGAAAACCGAATTTCCTATGAAATGGCTAGAGATAATCAAGCAAACTAAATGTGCGTTGGCACAACAATTACAGGTCCCGAAACCTATCATTAGAGGTATCCAGACCCACAATCGGAGCACAGTTGCAGATTTTGGATTTTTGTGGCTCAGAATCTGCTGAATTATAGTAAGGTGATTTTGAAGAAAATCGAATTTCCTATGAAATGGCTAGAGATAATCAAGCAAACTAAATGTGCGTTGGCACAACAATAATAGGTCCCGAAACCTATCATTAGAGGTATCAAGATCCACAATCGGAGCACAGTTGCAGATTTTGGATTTTTGTCGCTCAGAATCTGCTGAATTATAGTAAGGTGATTTTCAAGAAAATCGAATTTCCTATGAAATGGCTAGAGATAATCAAGCAAACTAAATGTGCGTTGGCACAACAATAATAGGTCCCGAAACCTATCATTAGAGGTATCAAGATCCACAATCGGAGCACAGTTGCAGATTTTGGATTTTTGTGGCTCAGAATCTGCTGAATTATAGTAAGGTGATTTTGAAGAAAATCGAATTTTCTATGAAATGTCTAGAAATAATCAAGAAAACTAAATGAACATTCGCACTATAATTGCAGGTCCCAAAACCTATCATTAGAGGTATCCAGACCCACAATCGGAGCACAGTTGCAGATTTAGGATTTTTGTGGCTCAGAATCTTCTGAATTATAGTAAGATGATTTTGAAGAAAATCGAATTTCCTATGAAATGTTTAGAAATAATCAAGCAATCTAAATGAACATTGGCACAACAATTACAGGTCCCGAAACCTATCATTAGAGGTATCCAGATCCACAATCGGAGCACAGTTGCAGATTTTGGATTTTTGTGGCTCAGAATCTGCTGAATTATAGTAAGGTGATTTTGAAGAAATTCGAATTTTCTATGAAATGTCTAGAAATAATCAAGAAAACTAAATGTGCGTTGGCACAACAATAATAGGTCATGAAACCTATCATTAGAGGTATCCAGATCCACAATCAAAGCACAGTTGCAGATTTTGGATTTATGTGGCTCAGAATCTGCTGAATTATAGTAAGGTGATTTTAAGAAAATCGAATTTCCTATGAAATGTCTAGAGATAATCAAGCAAACTAAATGTGCGTTGGCACAACAATAATAGGTCCCAAAACCTATTATTAGAGGTATCAAGATCCACAATCGGAGCACAGTTGCAGATTTTGGATTTTTGTGGCTCAGAATCTGCTGAATTATAGTAAGGTGATTTTCAAGAAATCGAATTTTCTATGAAATGTCTAGAAATAATCAAGCAATCTAAATGAACATTGGCACAACAATTACAGGTCCCGAAACCTATCATTAGAGGTATCCAGACCCACAATCGGAGCACAGTTGCAGATTTTGGATTTTTGTGGCTCAGAATCTTCTGAATTATAGTAAGGTAATTTTCAAAAAAATCGAATTTCCTATGAAACATCTAGAAATATTCAAGCAATCAAATACGCATTGGCACAACAATTATAGGTCCCGAAACCTATCATTAGAGGTATCAAGATCCTCAATCGGAGCACAGTGGAAGATTTTGGATTTTTGTGGCTCAGAATCTGCTGAATTATAGTAAGGTGATTTTGAAGAAAATCAAATTTCCTATGAAATGGCTAGAAATAATCAAGCAAACTAAATGTGCGTGGGCACAACAATAATAGGTTCCTAAACCTATCATTAGAGGTATCAAGACCCACAATCGGAGCACATTTGCAGTTTTTGGATTTTTGTTGCTCAGAATCTTCTGAATTATAATAAGGTGATTTTCAAGGAAATCGAATTCCCTATGAAATGTCTAGAAATAATGAAGCAAACTAAATGTGCGTTAACACAAAAATAATAGGTCCCGAAACCTATCATTAAGGATATCAAGACCCACAATCGGAGCACAGTTGCAGATTTTGGATTTTTGTGGCTCAGAATCTGCTAAATTATAGTAAGGTGATTTTCAAGAAAATCGAATTTCCTATGAAATGGCTAGAAATAATCTGAAATGCAAGTTGGCACAACAATTACAGGTCCCAAAACCTATCATTAGAGATATCCAGACCCACAATCGGAGTACAGTTGCAGATTTTGGATTTTTGTGGCTCAGAATCTGCTGAATTATAGAAAGGTGATTTTCAAGAAAATCGAGTTTCCTGTGAAATGGCTAGAAATAATCAAGCAAATTAATATGCGTTGGCACAACAATTACAGGTCACAAAACCTATCATCAGAGGTATCCAGTCCCACAAACGGAGCACAGTTGCAGATTTTTAATTTTTGTGGCTCAGAATCTGCTGAATTATAGTAAGGTGATTTTCAAGAAAATCGAATTTTCTATGAAATGCCTAGAGATAATCAAGCAACCTTAATGTGCATTGGCACAACAATAATAGGTTTCGAAACCTATCATTAGAGATACCAAGACCCATAATCGGAGCACAGTTGCAGATTCGGGATTTTTGTTGCTCAGAATCTTCTGAATTATAATAAGGTGATTTTCAAGGAAATCGAATTTCCTATGAAATGTCTAGAAATAATGAAGCAAACTAAATGTGCGTTGGCACAACAATTGTAGGTCCCGAAACTTATCATTAGAGATATCCAGACCCACAATCGGAGTACAGTTGCAGATTTTGGATTTTTGTGGCTCAGAATCCGCTGAATTATAGTAAGGTGATTTTCAAGAAAATCGAGATTCCTGTGAAATGGCTAGAAATAATCAAGCAAATTAATATGCGTTGGCACAACAATTACAGGTCACAAAACCTATCATCAGAGGTATCCAGTCCCACAAACGGAGCACAGTTGCAGATTTTTAATTTTTGTGGCTTAGAATCTGCTGAATTATAGTAAGGTGATTTTCAAGAAAATCGAATTTTCTATTAAATGCCTAGAGATAATCAAGCAACCTTAATGTGCATTGGCACAACAATTACAGGCTTCGAAACCTATCATTAGAGGTATCAAGATCCTCAATCGGAGCACAGTTGAAGATTTTGGATTTTTGTGGCTCAGAATCTGCTGAATTATAGTAAGATGATTTTGAAGAAAATCGAATTTCCTATGAAACGGCTAGAGATAATCAAGCAAACTAAATATGCGTTGGCACAACAATAATAGGTCCCGAAACCTATCATTAGAGGTATCAAGATCCACAATCGGAGCACAGTTGCAGATTTTGGATTTTTGTTGCTCAGAATCTGCTGAATTATAGTAAGGTGATTTTGAAGAAAATCGAATTTCCTATGAAATGGCCAGAAATAATCAAGCAAACTAAATGTGCGTTGGCACAACAATTACAGGTTCCGAAACCTATCATTAGAGGTATCCAGACCCACAATCGGAGCACAGTTGCAGATTTTGGATTTTTGTGGCTAAGAATCTGCTGAATTATAGTAAGATGATTTTGAAGAAAATCGAATTTCCTATGAAACGGCTAGAGATAATCAAGCAAACTAAATATGCATTGGCACAACAATAATAGGTCCCGAAACCTATCATTAGAGGTATCAAGATCCACAATCGGAGCACAGTTGCAGATTTTGGATTTTTGTGTCTCAGAATCTTCTGAATTATAATAAGGTGATTTTCAAGAAAATCGAATTTTCTATGAAATGTCTAGAAATAATTAAGCAAACTAAATGTGCGTTGGCACAACAATAATAGGTCCCGAAACCTATCATTAGAGGTATCAAGATCCACAATCGGAGCACAGTTGCAGAATTTGTATTTTTGTGGCTCAGAATCTGCTGAATTATAGTAAGGTGATTTTGAAGAAAATCGAATTTTCTATGAAATGGCTAGAAATAATCAAGCAATCTAAATGTGCGTTGGCACAACAATAATAGGTCCCGAAACCTATCACTAAAGGTATCAAGACCTACAATCGGAGCAAAGTTGCAGATTTTAGATTTTTGTGGCTCAGAATCTACTGAATTATAGTAAGGTGATTTTGAAGAAAACCGAATTTCCTATGAAATGGCTAGAGATAATCAAGCAAACTAAATGTGCGTTGGCACAACAATTACAGGTCCCGAAACCTATCATTAGAGGTATCCAGACCCACAATCGGAGCACAGTTGCAGATTTTGGATTTTTGTGGCTCAGAATCTGCTGAATTATAGTAAGGTGATTTTCAAGAAAATCGAATTTCCTATGAAATGGCTAGAGATAATCAAGCAAACTAAATGTGCGTTGGCACAACAATAATAGGTCCCGAAACCTATCATTAGAGGTATCAAGATCCACAATCGGAGCACAGTTGCAGATTTTGGATTTTTGTCGCTCAGAATCTGCTGAATTATAGTAAGGTGATTTCAAGAAAATCGAATTTCCTATGAAATGGCTAGAGATAATCAAGCAAACTAAATGTGCGTTGGCACAACAATAATAGGTCCCGAAACCTATCATTAGAGGTATCAAGATCCACAATCGGAGCACAGTTGCAGATTTTGGATTTTTGTGGCTCAGAATCTGCTGAATTATAGTAAGGTGATTTTGAAGAAAATCGAATTTTCTATGAAATGTCTAGAAATAATCAAGAAAACTAAATGATTATTGGCACTATAATTGCAGGTCCCAAAACCTATCATTAGAGGTATCCAGACCCACAATCGGAGCACAGTTGCAGATTTAGGATTTTTGTGGCTCAGAATCTTCTGAATTATAGTAAGATGATTTTGAAGAAAATCGAATTTCCTATGAAATGTTTAGAAATAATCAAGCAATCTAAATGAACATTGGCACAACAATTACAGGTCCCGAAACCTATCATTAGAGGTATCCAGATCCACAATCGGAGCACAGTTGCAGATTTTGGATTTTTGTGGCTCAGAATCTGCTGAATTATAGTAAGGTGATTTTGAAGAAATTCGAATTTTCTATGAAATGTCTAGAAATAATCAAGCAAACTAAATGTGCGTTGGCACAACAATAATAGGTCCCGAAACCTATCATTAGAGGTATCAAGATCCACAATCAAAGCACAGTTGCAGATTTTGGATTTATGTGGCTCAGAATCTGCTGAATTATAGTAAGGTGATTTTGAAGAAAATCGAATTTCCTATGAAACGGCTAGAGATAATCAAGCAAACTAAATGTGCGTTGGCACATCAATAATAGGTCCCAAAACCTATCATTAGAGGTATCAAGACCCACAATCGGAGCACAGTTGCAGATTTTGGATTTTTGTGGCTCAGAATCTGCTGAATTATAGTAAGGTGATTTTCAAGAAATCGAATTTTCTATGAAATGTCTAGAAATAATCAAGCAAACTAAATGTGCGTTGGCACAACAATAATAGGTCATGAAACCTATCATTAGAGGTATCCAGATCCACAATCAAAGCACAGTTGCAGATTTTGGATTTATGTGGCTCAGAATCTGCTGAATTATAGTAAGGTGATTTTAAGAAAATCGAATTTCCTATGAAATGTCTAGAGATAATCAAGCAAACTAAATGTGCGTTGGCACAACAATAATAGGTCCCAAAACCTATTATTAGAGGTATCAAGATCCACAATCGGAGCACAGTTGCAGATTTTGGATTTTTGTGGCTCAGAATCTGCTGAATTATAGTAAGGTGATTTTCAAGAAATCGAATTTTCTATGAAATGTCTAGAAATAATCAAGCAATCTAAATGAACATTGGCACAACAATTACAGGTCCCGAAACCTATCATTAGAGGTATCCAGACCCACAATCGGAGCACAGTTGCAGATTTTGGATTTTTGTGGCTCAGAATCTGCTGAATTATAGTAAGGTGATTTTCAAGAAAATCGAATTTCCTATGAAATGGCTAGAGATAATCAAGCAAACAAAATGTGCGTTGGCACAACAATAATAGGTCCCGAAACCTATCATTAGAGGTATCAAGATCCACAATCGGAGCATAGTTGCAGATTTTGGATTTTTGTGGCTCAGAATCTGCTGAATTATAGTAAGGTGATTTTCAAGAAAATCGAATTTTCTATGAAATGTCTAGAAATAATGAAGCAAACTAAATGTGCGTTGGCACAACAATAATAGGTCCCGAAACCTATCATTAGAGGTATCAAGATCCACAATCGGAGCACAGTTGCAGATTTTGGATTTTTGTGGCTCAGAATCTGCTGAATTATAGTAAGGTGATTTTCAAGAAAATCGAATTTCCTATGAAATGTCTAGAGATAATCAAGCAAACAAAATGTGCGTTGGCACAACAATAATAGGTCATGAAACCTATCATTAGAGGTATCCAGATCCACAATCAAAGCACAGTTGCAGATTTTGGATTTATGTGGCTCAGAATCTGCTGAATTATAGTAAGGTGATTTTCAAGAAAATCGAATTTCCTATGAAATGGCTAGAGATAATCAAGCAAACTAAATGTGCGTTGGCACAACAATAATAGGTCCCGAAACCTATCATTAGAGGTATCAAGACCCACAATCGGAGCACAGTTGTAGATTTTGGATTTATGTGGCTCAGAATCTGCTGAATTATAGTAAGGTGATTTTGAAGAAAATCGAATTTCCTATGAAATGGCTAGAGATAAACAAGCAAACTAAATGTGCGTTGGCACAACAATAACAGGTCCCGAAACCTATCATTAGAGGTATCAAGATCCACAATCAAAGCACAGTTGCAGATTTTGGATTTATGTGGCTCAGAATCTGCTGAATTATAGTAAGGTGATTTTGAAGAAAATCGAATTTCCTATGAAATGTCTAGAGATAATCAAGCAAACTAAATGTGCGTTGGCACAACAATAATAGGTCCCAAAACCTATCATTAAAGGAATCAAGACCCACAATCAAAGCACAGTTGCAGATTTTGGATTTATGTGGCTCAGAATCTGCTGAATTATAGTAAGGTAATTTTCAAGAAAATCGAATTTTTTATGAAATGTCTAGAAATTATCATGCAATCTAAATGAACATTGGCAAAAAATTACAGGTCCCGAAACCTATAATTAGAGCTATCCAGACCCACAATCGGAGCACAGTTGCAGATTTTGGATTTTTGTGGCTCAGAATCTGCTGAATTATAGTAAGGTGATTTTGAAGAAAACCGAATTTCCTATGAAATGGCTAGAGATAATCAAGCAAACTAAATGTGCGTTGGCACAACAATTACAGGTCCCGAAACCTATCATTAGAGGTATCCAGACCCACAATCGGAGCACAGTTGCAGATTTTGGATTTTTGTGGCTCAGAATCTGCTGAATTATAGTAAGGTGATTTTCAAGAAAATCGAATTTCCTATGAAATGGCTAGAGATAATCAAGCAAACTAAATGTGCGTTGGCACAACAATAATAGGTCCCGAAACCTATCATTAGAGGTATCAAGATCCACAATCGGAGCACAGTTGCAGATTTTGGATTTTTGTGGCTCAGAATCTGCTGAATTATAGTAAGGTGATTTTCAAGAAAATCGAATTTCCTATGAAATGGCTAGAGATAATCAAGCAAACTAAATGTGCGTTGGCACAACAATAATAGGTCCCGAAACCTATCATTAGAGGTATCAAGATCCACAATCGGAGCACAGTTGCAGATTTTGGATTTATGTGGCTCAGAATCTGCTGAATTATAGTAAGGTGATTTTGAAGAAAATCGAATTTCCTATGAAATGTCTAGAGATAATCAAGCAAACTAAATGTGCGTTGGCACAACAATAATAGGTCCCGAAACCTATCATTAGAGGTATCAAGATCCACAATCGGAGCACAGTTGCAGATTTTGGATTTTTGTGGCTCAGAATCTGCTGAATTATAGTAAGGTGATTTTCAAGAAAATCGAATTTCCTATGAAATGGCTAGAGATAATCAAGCAAACTAAATGTGCGTTGGCACAACAATAATAGGTCCCGAAACCTATCATTAGAGGTATCAAGATCCACAATCGGAGCACAGTTGCAGATTTTGGATTTTTGTCGCTCAGAATCTGCTGAATTATAGTAAGGTGATTTTCAAGAAAATCGAATTTCCTATGAAATGGCTAGAGATAATCAAGCAAACTAAATGTGCGTTGGCACAACAATAATAGGTCCCGAAACCTATCATTAGAGGTATCAAGATCCACAATCGGAGCACAGTTGCAGATTTTGGATTTTTGTGGCTCAGAATCTGCTGAATTATAGTAAGGTGATTTTCAAGAAAATCGAATTTCCTATGAAATGGCTAGAGATAATCAAGCAAACTAAATGTGCGTTGGCACAACAATAATAGGTCCCGAAACCTATCATTAGAGGTATCAAGATCCACAATCGGAGCACAGTTGCAGATTTTGGATTTTTGTCGCTCAGAATCTGCTGAATTATAGTAAGGTGATTTTCAAGAAAATCGAATTTCCTATGAAATGGCTAGAGATAATCAAGCAAACTAAATGTGCGTTGGCACAACAATAATAGGTCCCGAAACCTATCATTAGAGGTATCAAGATCCACAATCGGAGCACAGTTGCAGATTTTGGATTTTTGTGGCTCAGAATCTGCTGAATTATAGTAAGGTAATTTTGAAGAAAATCGAATTTTCTATGAAATGTCTAGAAATAATCAAGAAAACTAAATGAACATTGGCACTATAATTGCAGGTCCCAAAACCTATCATTAGAGGTATCCAGACCCACAATCGGAGCACAGTTGCAGATTTTGGATTTTTGTGGCTCAGAATCTGCTGAATTATAGTAAGATGATTTTGAAGAAAATCGAATTTCCTATGAAATGTCTAGAAATAATCAAGCAATCTAAATGAACATTGGCACAACAATTACAGGTCCCGAAACCTATCATTAGAGGTATCCAGACCCACAATCGGAGCACAGTTGCAGATTTTGGATTTTTGTGGCTCAGAATCTGCTGAATTATAGTAAGGTGATTTTGAAGAAATTCGAATTTTCTATGAAATGTCTAGAAATAATCAAGCAAACTAAATGTGCGTTGGCACAACAATAATAGGTCCCGAAACCTATCATTAGAGGTATCAAGATCCACAATCAAAGCACAGTTGCAGATTTTGGATTTATGTGGCTCAGAATCTGCTGAATTATAGTAAGGTGATTTTGAAGAAAATCGAATTTCCTATGAAACGGCTAGAGATAATCAAGCAAACTAAATGTGCGTTGGCACATCAATAATAGGTCCCAAAACCTATCATTAGAGGTATCAAGACCCACAATCGGAGCACAGTTGCAGATTTTGGATTTTTGTGGCTCAGAATCTGCTGAATTATAGTAAGGTGATTTTCAAGAAATCGAATTTTCTATGAAATGTCTAGAAATAATCAAGCAAACTAAATGTGCGTTGGCACAACAATAATAGGTCATGAAACCTATCATTAGAGGTATCCAGATCCACAATCAAAGCACAGTTGCAGATTTTGGATTTATGTGGCTCAGAATCTGCTGAATTATAGTAAGGTGATTTTGAAGAAAATCGAATTTTCTATGAAATGTCTAAAAATAATCAAGCAAACTAAATGTGCGTTGGCACAACAATTACAGGTCCCGAAACCTATCATTAGAGGTATCAAGATCCACAATCAAAGCACAGTTGCAGATTTTTGATTTTTGTGGCTCAGAATCTTCTGAATTATAGTAAGGTGATTTTGAAGAAAATCGAATTTCCTATGAAATGTCTAGAGATAATCAAGCAAACAAAATGTGCGTTGGCACAACAATAATAGGTCATGAAACCTATCATTAGAGGTATCCAGATCCACAATCAAAGCACAGTTGCAGATTTTGGATTTATGTGGCTCAGAATCTGCTGAATTATAGTAAGGTGATTTTGAAGAAAATCGAATTTCCTATGAAATGGTTAGAGATAATCAAGCAAACTAAATGTGCGTTGGCACAACAATAATAGGTCCCGAAACCTATCATTAGAGGTATCAAGACCCACAATCGGAGCACAGTTGTAGATTTTGGATTTATGTGGCTCAGAATCTGCTGAATTATAGTAAGGTGATTTTGAAGAAAATCGAATTTCCTATGAAATGGCTAGAGATAAACAAGCAAACTAAATGTGCGTTGGCACAACAATAACAGGTCCCGAAACCTATCATTAGAGGTATCCAGATCCACAATCAAAGCACAGTTGCAGATTTTGGATTTATGTGGCTCAGAATCTGCTGAATTATAGTAAGGTGATTTTGAAGAAAATCGAATTTCCTATGAAATGTCTAGAGATAATCAAGCAAACTAAATGTGCGTTGGCACAACAATAATAGGTCCCAAAACCTATCATTAAAGGAATCAAGACCCACAATCAAAGCACAGTTGCAGATTTTGGATTTTTGTGGCTCAGAATCTGCTGAATTATAGTAAGGTAATTTTGAAGAAAATCGAATTTTCTATGAAATGTCTAGAAATAATCATGCAATCTAAATGAACATTGGCACAAAAATTACAGGTCCCGAAACCTATAATTAGAGCTATCCAGACCCACAATCGGAGCACAGTTGCAGATTTTGGAATTTTGTGTCTCAGAATCTGCTGAATTATAGTAAGGTGATTTTCAAGAAAATCGAATTTCCTATGAAATGGCTAGAGATAATTAAGCAAACTAAATGTGCGTTGGCACAACAATAATAGGTCCCGAAACCTATCATTAGAGGTATCAAGATCCACAATCGGAGCACAGTTGCAGATTTTGGATTTTTGTGGCTCAGAATCTGCTGAATTATAGTAAGTTATTTTTCAAGAAAATCGAATTTTCTATGAAATGTCTAGAGATAATCATGCCATCTAAATGAACATTGGCACAACAATTACAGGTCCCGAAACCTATCGTTAGAGGTATCCAGACCCACAATCGGAGCACAGTTGCAGAATTTGGATTTTTGTGGCTTAGAATCTGCTGAATTATAGTAAGGTGATTTTGAAGAAAATCGAATTTCCTATGAAATGGCTAGAGATAATCAAGCAAACTAAATGTGCGTTGGCACAACAATAATAGGTCCCGAAACCTATCATTAGAGGTACCAAGATCAACAATCGGAGCACAGTTGCAGATTTTGGATTTTTGTGGCTCAGAATCTGCTGAATTATAGTAAGGTGATTTTGAAGAAAATCGAATTTTCTATGAAATGTCTAGAAATAATCATGCCATCTAAATGAACATTGGCACAACAATTACAGGTCCCGAAACCTATCATTAGAGGTATCCAGACCCACAATCGGAGCACAGTTGCAGATTTTGGATTTTTGTGGCTCAGAATCTGCTGAATTATAGTAAGGTAATTTTCAAGAAAATCGAATTTCCTATGAAATGGTTAGAGATAATCAAGCAAACTAAATGTGCGTTGGCACAACAATAATAGGTCCCGAAACCTATCATTTGAGGTATCAAGATCCACAATCGGAGCACAGTTGCAGATTTTGGATTTTTGTGGCTCAGAATCTGCTGAATTATAGTAAGGTAGTTTTCAAGAAAATCGAATTTTCTATGAAATGGCTAGAAATAATCAAGCAAACTAAATGTGCGTTGGCACAACAATAATAGGTCCCGAAACCTATCATTAAAGGAATCAAGAGTCAAGACCTACAATCAGAGCACAGTTGCAGATTTTGGATTTTTGTGGCTCAGAATCTGCTGAATTATAGTAAGGTAATTTTCAAGAAAATCGAATTTTCTATGAAATGTCTAGAAATAATCATGCCATCTAAATGAACATTGGCACAACAATTACAGGTCCCGAAAGCTATCATTAGAGGTATCCAGACCCACAATCGGAGCACAGTTGCAGAATTTGGATTTTTGTGGCTCAGAATCTGCTGAATTATAGTAAGGTGATTTTGAAGAAAATCGAATTTTCTATGAAATGGCTAGAAATAATCAAGCAAACTAAATGTGCGTTGGCACAACAATAATAGGTCCCGAAACCTATCACTAAAGGTATCAAGACCTACAATCGGAGCAAAGTTGCAGATTTTAGATTTTTGTTGCTCAGAATCTACTGAATTATAGTAAGGTGATTTTGAAGAAAACCGAATTTCCTATGAAATGGCTAGAGATAATCAAGCAAACTAAATGTGCGTTGGCACAACAATTACAGGTCCCGAAACCTATCATTAGAGGTATCCAGACCCACAATCGGAGCACAGTTGCAGATTTTGGATTTTTGTGGCTCAGAATCTGCTGAATTATAGTAAGGTGATTTTCAAGAAAATCGAATTTCCTATGAAATGGCTAGAGATAATCAAGCAAACTAAATGTGCGTTGGTACAACAATAATAGGTCCCGAAACCTATCATTAGAGGTATCAAGATCCACAATCGGAGCACAGTTGCAGATTTTGGATTTTTGTCGCTCAGAATCTGCTGAATTATAGTAAGGTGATTTTCAAGAAAATCGAATTTCCTATGAAATGGCTAGAGATAATCAAGCAAACTAAATGTGCGTTGGCACAACAATAATAGGTCCCGAAACCTATCATTAGAGGTATCAAGATCCACAATCGGAGCACAGTTGCAGATTTTGGATTTTTGTGGCTCAGAATCTGCTGAATTATAGTAAGGTGATTTTGAAGAAAATCGAATTTTCTATGAAATGTCTAGAAATAATCAAGAAAACTAAATGAACATTGGCACTATAATTGCAGGTCCCAAAACCTATCATTAGAGGTATCCAGACCCACAATCGGAGCACAGTTGCAGATTTTGGATTTTTGTGGCTCAGAATCTGCTGAATTATAGTAAGATGATTTTGAAGAAAATCGAATTTCCTATGAAATGTCTAGAAATAATCAAGCAATCTAAATGAACATTGGCACAACAATTACAGGTCCCGAAACCTATCATTAGAGGTATCCAGACCCACAATCGGAGCACAGTTGCAGATTTTGGATTTTTGTGGCTCAGAATCTGCTGAATTATAGTAAGGTGATTTTGAAGAAATTCGAATTTTCTATGAAATGTCTAGAAATAATCAAGCAAACTAAATGTGCGTTGGCACAACAATAATAGGTCCCGAAACCTATCATTAGAGGTATCAAGATCCACAATCAAAGCACAGTTGCAGATTTTGGATTTATGTGGCTCAGAATCTGCTGAATTATAGTAAGGTGATTTTGAAGAAAATCGAATTTCCTATGAAACGGCTAGAGATAATCAAGCAAACTAAATGTGCGTTGGCACATCAATAATAGGTCCCAAAACCTATCATTAGAGGTATCAAGACCCACAATCGGAGCACAGTTGCAGATTTTGGATTTTTGTGGCTCAGAATCTGCTGAATTATAGTAAGGTGATTTTCAAGAAATCGAATTTTCTATGAAATGTCTAGAAATAATCAAGCAAACTAAATGTGCGTTGGCACAACAATAATAGGTCATGAAACCTATCATTAGAGGTATCCAGATCCACAATCAAAGCACAGTTGCAGATTTTGGATTTATGTGGCTCAGAATCTGCTGAATTATAGTAAGGTGATTTTCAAGAAAATCGAATTTTCTATGAAATGTCTAGAAATAATCAAGCAAACTAAATGTGCGTTGGCACAACAATAATAGGTCCCGAAACCTATCATTAGAGGTATCAAGATCCACAATCAAAGCACAGTTGCAGATTTTGGATTTATGTGGCTCAGAATCTGCTGAATTATAGTAAGGTGATTTTGAAGAAAATCGAATTTCCTATGAAACGGCTAGAGATAATCAAGCAAACTAAATGTGCGTTGGCACAACAATAATAGGTCCCAAAACCTATCATTAGAGGTATCAAGACCCACAATCGGAGCACAGTTGCAGATTTTGGATTTTTGTGGCTCAGAATCTGCTGAATTATAGTAAGGTGATTTTCAAGAAATCGAATTTTCTATGAAATGGCTAGAGATAATCAAGCAAACTAAATGTGCGTTGGCACAACAATAATAGGTCCCGAAACCTATCATTAGAGGTATCAAGATCCACAATCGGAGCACAGTTGCAGATTTTGGATTTTTGTGGCTCAGAATCTGCTGAATTATAGTAAGGTGATTTTGAAGAAAATCGAATTTTCTATGAAATGTCTAGAAATAATCAAGAAAACTAAATGAACATTGGCACTATAATTGCAGGTCCCAAAACCTATCATTAGAGGTATCCAGACCCACAATCGGAGCACAGTTGCAGATTTTGGATTTTTGTGGCTCAGAATCTGCTGAATTATAGTAAGATGATTTTGAAGAAAATCGAATTTCCTATGAAATGTCTAGAAATAATCAAGCAATCTAAATGAACATTGGCACAACAATTACAGGTCCCGAAACCTATCATTAGAGGTATCCAGACCCACAATCGGAGCACAGTTGCAGATTTTGGATTTTTGTGGCTCAGAATCTGCTGAATTATAGTAAGGTGATTTTGAAGAAATTCGAATTTTCTATGAAATGTCTAGAAATAATCAAGCAAACTAAATGTGCGTTGGCACAACAATAATAGGTCCCGAAACCTATCATTAGAGGTATCAAGATCCACAATCAAAGCACAGTTGCAGATTTTGGATTTATGTGGCTCAGAATCTGCTGAATTATAGTAAGGTGATTTTGAAGAAAATCGAATTTCCTATGAAACGGCTAGAGATAATCAAGCAAACTAAATGTGCGTTGGCACATCAATAATAGGTCCCAAAACCTATCATTAGAGGTATCAAGACCCACAATCGGAGCACAGTTGCAGATTTTGGATTTTTGTGGCTCAGAATCTGCTGAATTATAGTAAGGTGATTTTCAAGAAATCGAATTTCCTATGAAATGTCTAGAAATAATCAAGCAAACTAAATGTGCATTGGCACAACAATAATAGGTCATAAAACCTATCATTAGAGGTATCCAGATCCACAATCAAAGCACAGTTGCAGATTTTGGATTTATGTGGCTCAGAATCTGCTGAATTATAGTAAGGTGATTTTAAGAAAATCGAATTTCCTATGAAATGTCTAGAGATAATCAAGCAAACTAAATGTGCGTTGGCACAACAATAATAGGTCCCAAAACCTATCATTAAAGGAATCAAGACCCACAATCAAAGCACAGTTGCAGATTTTGGATTTTTGTGGCTCAGAATCTGCTGAATTATAGTAAGGTAATTTTGAAGAAAATCGAATTTTCTATGAAATGTCTAGAAATAATCATGCAATCTAAATGAACATTGGCACAAAAATTACAGGTCCCGAAACCTATAATTAGAGCTATCCAGACCCACAATCGGAGCACAATTGCAGATTTTTGAATTTTGTGTCTCAGAATCTGCTAAATTATAGTAAGGTGATTTTCAAGAAAATCGAATTTCCTATGAAATGGCTAGAGATAATTAAGCAAACTAAATGTGCGTTGGCACAACAATAATAGGTCCCGAAACCTATCATTTGAGGTATCAAGATCCACAATCGGAGCACAGTTGCAGATTTTGGATTTTTGTGGCTCAGAATCTGCTGAATTATAGTAAGTTATTTTTCAAGAAAATCGAATTTTCTATGAAATGTCTAGAGATAATCATGCCATCTAAATGAACATTGGCACAACAATTACAGGTCCCGAAACCTATCATTAGAGGTATCCAGACCCACAATCGGAGCACAGTTGCAGAATTTGGATTTTTGTGGCTTAGAATCTGCTGAATTATAGTAAGGTGATTTTGAAGAAAATCGAATTTCCTATGAAATGGCTAGAGATAATCAAGCAAACTAAATGTGCGTTGGCACAACAATAATAGGTCCCGAAACCTATCATTAGAGGTACCAAGATCAACAATCGGAGCACAGTTGCAGATTTTGGATTTTTGTGGCTCAGAATCTGCTGAATTATAGTAAGGTGATTTTGAAGAAAATCGAATTTTCTATGAAATGTCTAGAAATAATCATGCCATCTAAATGAACATTGGCACAACAATTACAGGTCCCGAAACCTATCATTAGAGGTATCCAGACCCACAATCGGAGCACAGTTGCAGATTTTGGATTTTTGTGGCTCAGAATCTGCTGAATTATAGTAAGGTGATTTTCAAGAAAATCGAACTTCCTATGAAATGGCTAGAGATAATCAAGCAAACTAAATGTGCGTTGGCACAATAATAATAGGTCCCGAAACTTATCATTAGAGGTATCAAGATCCACAATCGGAGCACAGTTGCAGATTTTGGATTTTTGTGGCTCAGAATCTGCTGAATTATAGTAAGGTAATTTTCAAGAAAATCGAATTTTCTATGAAATGTCTAGAAATAATCAAGCAAACTAAATGTGCGTTGGCACAACAATAATAGGTCCCGAAACCTATCATTAAAGGAATCAAGACCCACAATCAGAGCACAGTTGCAGATTTTGGATTTTTGTGGCTCAGAATCTGCTGAATTATAGTAAGGTAATTTTCAAGAAAATCGAATTTTCTATGAAATGTCTAGAAATAATCATGCCATCTAAATGAACATTGGCACAAAAATTACAGGTCCCGAAAGCTATCATTAGAGGTATCCAGACCCACAATCGGAGCACAGTTGCAGAATTTGGATTTTTGTGGCTCAGAATCTGCTGAATTATAGTAAGGTGATTTTGAAGAAAATCGAATTTTCTATGAAATGTCTAGAAATAATCAAGCAAACTAAATGTGCGTTGGCACAACAATAATAGGTCTCGAAACCTATCACTAAAGGTATCAAGACCTACAATCGGAGCAAAGTTGCAGATTTTAGATTTTTGTGGCTCAGAATCTACTGAATTATAGTAAGGTGATTTTGAAGAAAACCGAATTTCCTATGAAATGGCTAGAGATAATCAAGCAAACTAAATGTGCGTTGGCACAACAATTACAGGTCCCGAAACCTATCATTAGAGGTATCAAGATCCACAATCGGAGCACAGTTGCAGATTTTGGATTTTTGTGTCTCAGAATCTTCTGAATTATAATAAGGTGATTTTCAAGATAATCGAATTTTCTATGAAATGTCTAGAAATAATCAAGCAAACTAAATGTGCGTTGGTACAACAATAATAGGTCCCGAAACCTATCATTAGAGGTATCAAGATCAACAATCGGAGCACAGTTGCAGATTTTGGATTTTTGTCGCTCAGAATCTGCTGAATTATAGTAAGGTGATTTTCAAGAAAATCGAATTTCCTATGAAATGGCTAGAGATAATCAAGCAAACTAAATGTGCGTTGGCACAACAATAATAGGTCCCGAAACCTATCATTAGAGGTATCAAGATCCACAATCGGAGCACAGTTGCAGATTTTGGATTTTTGTGTCTCAGAATCTTCTGAATTATAATAAGGTGATTTTCAAGGTAATCGAATTTTCTATGAAATGTCTAGAAATAATTAAGCAAACTAAATGTGCGTTGGCACAACAATAATAGGTCCCGAAACCTATCACTAAAGGTATCAAGACCTACAATCGGAGCAAAGTTTCAGATTTTAGATTTTTGTGGCTCAGAATCTACTGAATTATAGTAAGGTGATTTTCAAGAAAATCGAATTTCCTATGAAATGGCTAGAGATAATCAAGCAAACTAAATGTGCGTTGGTACAACAATAATAGGTCCCGAAACCTATCATTAGAGGTATCAAGATCCACAATCGGAGCACAGTTGCAGATTTTGGATTTTTGTCGCTCAGAATCTGCTGAATTATAGTAAGGTGATTTTCAAGAAAATCGAATTTCCTATGAAATGGCTAGAGATAATCAAGCAAACTAAATGTGCGTTGGCACAACAATAATAGGTCCCGAAACCTATCATTAGAGGTATCAAGATCCACAATCGGAGCACAGTTGCAGATTTTGGATTTTTGTGGCTCAGAATCTGCTGAATTATAGTAAGGTGATTTTGAAGAAAATCGAATTTTCTATGAAATGTCTAGAAATAATCAAGAAAACTAAATGAACATTGGCACTATAATTGCAGGTCCCAAAACCTATCATTAGAGGTATCCAGACCCACAATCGGAGCACAGTTGCAGATTTTGGATTTTTGTGGCTCAGAATCTGCTGAATTATAGTAAGGTGATTTTGAAGAAATTCGAATTTTCTATGAAATGTCTAGAAATAATCAAGCAAACTAAATGTGCGTTGGCACAACAATAATAGGTCCCGAAACCTATCATTAGAGGTATCAAGATCCACAATCAAAGCACAGTTGCAGATTTTGGATTTATGTGGCTCAGAATCTGCTGAATTATAGTAAGGTGATTTTGAAGAAAATCGAATTTCCTATGAAACGGCTAGAGATAATCAAGCAAACTAAATGTGCGTTGGCACATCAATAATAGGTCCCAAAACCTATCATTAGAGGTATCAAGACCCACAATCGGAGCACAGTTGCAGATTTTGGATTTTTGTGGCTCAGAATCTGCTGAATTATAGTAAGGTGATTTTCAAGAAATCGAATTTTCTATGAAATGTCTAGAAATAATCAAGCAAACTAAATGTGCGTTGGCACAACAATAATAGGTCATAAAACCTATCATTAGAGGTATCCAGATCCACAATCAAAGCACAGTTGCAGATTTTGGATTTATGTGGCTCAGAATCTGCTGAATTATAGTAAGGTGATTTTAAGAAAATCGAATTTCCTATGAAACGGTTAGAGATAATCAAGCAAACTAAATGTGCGTTGGCACAACAATAATAGGTCCCAAAACCTATTATTAGAGGTATCAAGATCCACAATCGGAGCACAGTTGCAGATTTTGGATTTTTGTGGCTCAGAATCTGCTGAATTATAGTAAGGTGATTTTCAAGAAATCGAATTTTCTATGAAATGTCTAGAAATAATCAAGCAATCTAAATGAACATTGGCACAACAATTACAGGTCCCGAAACCTATCATTAGAGGTATCCAGACCCACAATCGGAGCACAGTTGCAGATTTTGGATTTTTGTGGCTCAGAATCTGCTGAATTATAGTAAGGTGATTTTCAAGAAAATCGAATTTCCTATGAAATGGCTAGAGATAATCAGGCAAACAAAATGTGCGTTGGCACAACAATAATAGGTTCCGAAACCTATCATTAGAGGTATCAAGATCCACAATCGGAGCATAGTTGCAGATTTTGGATTTTTGTGGCTCAGAATCTGCTGAATTATAGTAAGGTGATTTTCAAGAAAATCGAATTTTCTATGAAATGTCTAGAAATAATGAAGCAAACTAAATGTGCGTTGGCACAACAATAATAGGTCCCGAAACCTATCATTAGAGGTATCAAGATCCACAATCGGAGCACAGTTGCAGATTTTGGATTTTTGTGGCTCAGAATCTGCTGAATTATAGTAAGGTGATTTTCAAGAAAATCGAATTTTCTATGAAATGTCTAAAAATAATCAAGCAAACTAAATGTGCGTTGGCACAACAATTACAGGTCCCGAAACCTATCATTAGAGGTATCAAGATCCACAATCAAAGCACAGTTGCAGATTTTTGATTTTTGTGGCTCAGAATCTGCTGAATTATAGTAAGGTGATTTTGAAGAAAATCGAATTTCCTATGAAATGTCTAGAGATAATCAAGCAAACAAAATGTGCGTTGGCACAACAATAATAGGTCATGAAACCTATCATTAGATGTATCCAGACCCACAATCAAAGCACAGTTGCAGATTCGGGATTTTTGTTGCTCAGAATCTGCTGAATTATAGTAGGTAAGGTAATTTTCAAAAAAATCGAATTTCCTATGAAACATCTAGAAATATTCAAGCAATCAAATACGCATTGGCACAAAAATAATAGGTCCCGAAACCTATCATTAGAGGTATCAAGACCCACAATCGGAGCACAGTTGTAGATTTTGGATTTATGTGGCTCAGAATCTGCTGAATTATAGTAAGGTGATTTTGAAGAAAATCGAATTTCCTATGAAATGGCTAGAGATAAACAAGCAAACTAAATGTGCGTTGGCACAACAATAACAGGTCCCGAAACCTATCATTAGAGGTATCCAGATCCACAATCAAAGCACAGTTGCAGATTTTGGATTTAAGTGGCTCAGAATCTGCTGAATTATAGTAAGGTGATTTTGAAGAAAATCGAATTTCCTATGAAATGTCTAGAGATAATCAAGCAAACTAAATGTGCGTTGGCACAACAATAATAGGTCCCAAAACCTATCATTAAAGGAATCAAGACCCACAATCAAAGCACAGTTGCAGATTTTGGATTTTTGTGGCTCAGAATCTGCTGAATTATAGTAAGGTAATTTTGAAGAAAATCGAATTTTCTATGAAATGTCTAGAAATAATCATGCAATCTAAATGAACATTGGCACAAAAATTACAGGTCCCGAAACCTATAATTAGAGCTATCCAGACCCACAATCGGAGCACAGTTGCAGATTTTGGAATTTTGTGTCTCAGAATCTGCTGAATTATAGTAAGGTGATTTTCAAGAAAATCGAATTTCCTATGAAATGGCTAGAGATAATTAAGCAAACTAAATGTGCGTTGGCACAACAATAATAGGTCCCAAAACCTATCATTAGAGGTATCAAGATCCACAATCGGAGCACAGTTGCAGATTTTGGATTTTTGTGGCTCAGAATCTACTGAATTATAGTAAGTTATTTTTCAAGAAAATCGAATTTTCTATGAAATGTCTAGAGATAATCATGCCATCTAAATGAACATTGGCACAACAATTACAGGTCCCGAAACCTATCATTAGAGGTATCCAGACCCACAATCGGAGCACAGTTGCAGAATTTGGATTTTTGTGGCTTAGAATCTGCTGAATTATAGTAAGGTGATTTTGAAGAAAATCGAATTTCCTATGAAATGGCTAGAGATAATTAAGCAAACTAAATGTGCGTTGGCACAACAATAATAGGTCCCAAAACCTATCATTAAAGGAATCAAGACCCACAATCAAAGCACAGTTGCAGATTTTGGATTTTTGTGGCTCAGAATCTGCTGAATTATAGTAAGGTAATTTTCAAGAAAATCGAATTTTCTATGAAATGTCTAGAAATAATCATGCAATCTAAATGAACATTTACACAACAATTACAGGTCCCAAAACCTATCATTAGAGCTATCCAGACCCACAATCGGAGCACAGTTGGAGAATTTGGATTTTTGTGTCTCAGAATCTGCTGAATTATAGTAAGGTGATTTTCAAGAAAATCGAATTTCCTATGAAATGGCTAGAGATAATCAAGCAAACTAAATGTGCGTTGGCACAACAATAATAGGTCCCGAAACTTATCATTAGAGGTATCAAGATCCACAATCGGAGCACAGTTGCAGATTTTGGATTTATGTGGCTCAGAATCTGCTGAATTATAGTAAGGTGATTTTGAAGAAAATCGAATTTCCTATGAAATGTTTAGAGATAATCAAGCAAACTAAATGTGCGTTGGCACAACAATAATAGGTCCCGAAACCTATCATTTGAGGTATCAAGATCCACAATCGGAGCACAGTTGCAGATTTTGGATTTTTGTGGCTCAGAATCTGCTGAATTATAGTAAGTTATTTTTCAAGAAAATCGAATTTTCTATGAAATGTCTAGAGATAATCATGCCATCTAAATGAACATTGGCACAACAATTACAGGTCCCGAAACCTATCATTAGAGGTATCCAGACCCACAATCGGAGCACAGTTGCAGAATTTGGATTTTTGTGGCTTAGAATCTGCTGAATTATAGTAAGGTGATTTTGAAGAAAATCGAATTTCCTATGAAATGGCTAGAGATAATTAAGCAAACTAAATGTGCGTTGGCACAACAATAATAGGTCCCAAAACCTATCATTAAAGGAATCAAGACCCACAATCAAAGCACAGTTGCAGATTTTGGATTTTTGTGGCTCAGAATCTGCTGAATTATAGTAAGGTAATTTTCAAGAAAATCGAATTTTCTATGAAATGTCTAGAAATAATCATGCAATCTAAATGAACATTGGCACAAAAATTACAGGTCCCGAAACCTATAATTAGAGCTATCCAGACCCACAATCGGAGCACAGTTGCAGATTTTGGAATTTTGTGTCTCAGAATCTGCTGAATTATAGTAAGGTGATTTTCAAGAAAATCGAATTTCCTATGAAATGGCTAGAGATAATTAAGCAAACTAAATGTGCGTTGGCACAACAATAATAGGTCCCAAAACCTATCATTAGAGGTATCAAGATCCACAATCGGAGCACAGTTGCCGATTTTGGATTTTTGTGGCTCAGAATCTACTGAATTATAGTAAGTTATTTTTCAAGAAAATCGAATTTTCTATGAAATGTCTAGAGATAATCATGCCATCTAAATGAACATTGGCACAACAATTACAGGTCCCGAAACCTATCATTAGAGGTATCCAGACCCACAATCGGAGCACAGTTGCAGAATTTGGATTTTTGTGGCTTAGAATCTGCTGAATTATAGTAAGGTGATTTTCAAGAAAATCGAATTTTCTATGAAATGGCTAGAAATAATCAAGCAAACTAAATGTGCGTTGGCACAACAATAATAGGTCCCGAAACCTATCATTAAAGGAATCAAGACCCACAATAAGAGCACAGTTGCAGATTTTGGATTTTTGTGGCTCAGAATCTGCTGAATTATAGTAAGGTAATTTTCAAGAAAATCGAATTTTCTATGAAATGTCTAGAAATAATCATGCCATCTAAATGAACATTGGCACAACAATTACAGGTCCGGAAAGCTATCATTAGAGGTATCCAGACCCACAATCGGAGCACAGTTGCAGAATTTGGATTTTTGTGGCTCAGAATCTGCTGAATTATAGTAAGGTGATTTTGAAGAAAATCGAATTTCCTATGAAATGGCTAGAGATAATCAAGCAAACTACTTACGATTGATCGTACACTGCGAGATTTGAGAGGAAACGCACGGATCTTCGGTGGCGTACTCATTTTAATATCTGGTGATTTTCGACAAACACTGCCGGTTATACCACGTTCAACACCTGCTGATGAACTTATTGTATGTCTCAAATTATCAGTTTAATGGCGTCATTTACAGAAATTGACTTTGAAAACCAACATGCGTGTACAACTGCAACGGGATGCATCGGCTGGAAATTTGTCAAAACAGTTAATGGATATTGGAAATGGGCGAATGCAAATTGATAAATCTACGCAATGTATCACCTTGCCAGCAAACTTCTATAAGATCACAGAAAGCATAGACGAGTTAGTGCAAAAAGTTTTCCTAAACATTGCACAGAACTACAAAAATCATTATTGACTCAGTACGCGTGCTATATTAGCGGCCAAAAACATCGATGTCAATACCATCAACTTCACTATTCAGAATGGAATACCCGGCGAAACGACAACATATAAATCCATCGATACTGTGGTGAATCAAGACGAAGTTGTGAACTATCCAACTGCATTCTCGAATTCGCTTGATTTTCCAGGCATACCACCGCACGTTCTTACATTGAAAATTGGCGAACCCATCATTCTTCTTCGAAACATAAATCCACCACGACTTTACAATGGAACCAGACTCTAAGTCAAGAAAATGATGAAGAAATGAAGAATTAATTACCTTTCTATTACCGTTATGCCGTTTAAGCGATCAGCCTGAAGAGTTTTAAGTTCTTACTCCTTCACACTTCATTATTGATGAAACAATAAGAGGCAATCAGGTTGTCACGATTTCAAAGAATAGCTCGGTTGAAACAATTATTCTGGCGTCATTTTCAAAAGGCGTACCTGAACAGTCTACAGCAAAATGGCAAAAACAAGAAGAGAACATAAAATGTGGAAACAAAATACTTTTGAATTAAGATGGTTTACCCACAGGTACGTACATATTGTAGATCAAACACGCAGATAAAGCATATGATTGATAAAGCACAAGTGACGAAATGCTACCCCGGTGAAGATAATATAATGAGGGTAGTGCGGATATAAGAACTTCGAAAGGGAAGTAGAACTTACTTAACGGAGGAGAGGATATTTAACCAGCTGAAAAGCAAATAATAAAATTAAATTTAATTAATTACAGTTCACAAAAGCCATTAATAAATGGCTAATTTAACAATCTCCAATTTGGGGGCTGTCATTGTGCTCCGCAGTTTTTCATATAAAAGCATTCTCAAAAGCAGATCGTAAAGTTTTCAAGAAACAAGTTATTCAGAGAATCCTAACGGGAAATAGCGGTACTCTCACAACAAATTCGGAGAACTATAGATGAATACCAATAACGTTGGTATATTCACTGGGATTTTGGATAACTAATGTAGCTCTTATTTAAACGTTCAACAATCAACTTAATGTTCGCTCTGATGATAGTGCTAGACAACTGCTCCGATGCAAGCATTAAACGAGCGAAATTTTTAACGAAGGGTAGCGTTGGAAAAAATATCGCAGTCAGTCCAAAACGTAGAGCTTAAGACATGGGACAATAAAACGCTTTGCAGGCTTCTTAAAATAAAACTATTAACTACTAACTAAAACTATATACTTATTACCTTTAAAAAATTAAAAAAAATTTATTTAACGTCTCAATCTATAAAAATAGACCAAAGATTCAAGGATATAAATGCGCTTGCTATAAAATATATAAGTAACAATATTACGATTAATCCTAAGTACAAATACATTGCTAAATACTACATCTACATCTATATTACATATACAGTTATACTGTTGTTATTTTGTTATATTAAGTATTATTTCTTATCATAAATTTGAACATTTTTATCACGTTTTGTCCATAACCAATTATCTCCTTGAAAGTAATCCTCAATTTCGTGTAACGTCCTATTTTTGGTTTCCGGCAATATAAGGTACATAAGTAAAGCGGCTCCAAATGATCCAAGTCCAAATACAAAAAATGTACCAGCCGAACCTAAATCCGGCTGAATGTGTGGAAATATTTTAGCAAATCCGAAGACACATAAATTGAAGAACGCAAAAACATATCCTCCATAACGGCCGCGTATATTCGCCGGTAGTAATTCACCGATTAGTACACCGGGTAGTGTCATAAAACCGGTATTAGCCGAAACATAAACAACCATACATGCTGCTGCTATATACAAATCGAGCATAGATTTTGGTTCACCTCTACGGAAAACTAAATATGCAGAGAGTATAAAACAACTGACACCCGAAATCATACCAGAAATAATAACCGTTGAACGTCTCGTTATTTTATACAGCAAATAACAGAAAAGGAACGTAAATAGTAATCGATCGAGTGCTGTTACAATTGCAGTTTGTGTAGCATCAACATCAGCACCAAATTCCTTAATAATATCAACCGCATAGAATACAACAATATACGTGCCCGAAATTGTTTGCAACAAATTAAATCCATTAATTATAATAATTGGTTTGAGTACGGTCGGCTTTCGTATTAATACAAAGAAACTTTCATTTTCTTTCCGATTATTCAGCTCGTTTGATTCGCGCTCATTTTGTAGACGAAGTTTTAATTGATCATATTCAACTTTTGCATATTGTTCACCACCTCGTAACCATGTTAATGCTTTTTGAGCTTGATCCCATTTATTTTTTCGTGCCAACCACACTGGACTCTCATATGTCAAACCGATTGCAATAAATGATGCCACGGGTAATATTAATCCACACCAGGCGACAGTACGCCAATGCATAAATGGTCCTAATGCATAAACGATTAGAATACCAACGGAATAGGCGGCAAATGGTGCTCCGACAAGAAGACCACGTAATTTTGGTTCAGCACATTCAGCAACCAAAATCTGAAAATAAACAAGTTAAAGAAAACCGTTTTAATATTTAGTTGATAATATATCGTGCGAAGGTTAAGTTTGTATGATTCTTATGTGGGTATAATAAAAAATGAAGTTCCTTGACTTTGAATTTAAATTCATAAAATGAGATTAATCGAAACGATGTGATTTCTTCAAGTTTTGCCACTTTTCAATTCTAAATTGTTTGCAGTTATGTTTTTCCCGTTTCGGATACATATTTTATGTACTTATACGTAAATTTGACCATGACACAGTTTTAGGTTATACAGTTAATATAATAATATGTCATATATGTACAAGTGTGATAAATAAAGAATAAGATGATTCAATACTTATGTAGATGATTTATAATGATGTACCTTAGTGTTGTTGGTGTGCACGTAGAGAGAAGTATGTTTGAAGGTTGTTCTTATGCTTGTATACGTTTTTATACATATCTGTAATATGGAAAAATTAAAAATATGCGGAAATGGATAAGAATTTGTTTAATATGTTATCATGTAAACCTGGTTTATGGTTCATATTAACCGGTTGCCGTTTCATAATATTGTATCAATATCAATAAATTTTAATGTTTCATCATCAATATTACTGTTTAACCTTATTTAATCGTTCGTAAACTGCCAACAGCCAACCACTAGACGTTGAAATTACCGAACAGAAACAGGGTTTCTATATTTATAAATATCAGAACTAAACCGCAACCAGACCAAACAAAATTTTATTAAAAAACGAAAACTGAATCAGAACCAAAATGCTAAAATATTTAAGGCATGTCACAGATCACCGCTTTGCTAGAATATGCGCCCACTAAAGAAACCATAAAAGAAACTGAATCAAATTGCTATTGGAGAAGTTTGGTGACTAGTATTGTTGCAATATCGAGAGCCGCTATATAAAATTTGGCTCCGGATAGCGCTCCGTATAAATAGGTAGAGCCAAATATTTTTTATATGAAGTTTTTGGTAAACAATTGAATTAAAAATGATAGTTTGATGTTAAATAAGTTTAGTTTATCAATAAATAGCGCATCAAATTTAAATTTAGGCGTAGAAAAATGATGGCTCTCGATAGCAGCTATCCGGAGCGAATAAAAAAACGCGGCTTTAGATGGTTTTCTATAACTTGCTAGTTGAGGATATTGACGATAGGGACTGCGAAAAAAGTTTATATCCCTTTCGAGTCTCACTTTTGATATTTTTTGAGGAACTTGTTGACCAGCGGTGCTGTTCCGGTTCAGTGATAAAATGAAATGATAAATTTTTTTCGGTGTAAACAAAGCTAAAAGCAAAATACATTGTTTTTCGTATTATGCCTACTAACTTTAAATGTTTAAATTCTATCAAGAAGTCGCCTTTTGCAAAGGCAAAATAATTATTCATTATGCTAGGTTTACAACGGCACAAGAGACTACTACAGTATGAAGTATTCTACAAGTATTTTACACTGAAAAGTGCAGTTGCTATATTTATACGAGTCAATAGTTGCACAAATATGCCCCTAGATGTCAGCACTGCATAATCTTTACAAGCGACGCCTTTTCAAATGACATAAGCTATTTTGTTTTGGTAGAAGGTAGTACAATTTCAAGCATGGTTCATATTTTCGCTAGTTGCATTATTGAACAACGAACGCGAGATTCATTGTTTTCAAGCAAAATTTTGTTTAGCGATGAAGCTCATTTCACAATGGATGGATTTGTCAATAAGCAAAATTGTCGTATCTGGGGTGATAAAAATACTCGTGTTAGTCAGGAAAGATGGCTATACCCAAAAAAAGTTAGTGTTTGGTGTGCGTTTTGGGCAAATCAAATCATTGGGCCAACGTCTTCGAGTTACTGGAAATGCTCATACTGTGACTGCTGAGCGATACCAATCAATGTTGAGTGACTTTTTATGGCCACAATTTAACCATATTGATGTGTTTGAAGTCTATTTCCAGCAAGACGGAGCTTCATGTCACACAACTCGAGGAAACTTTACGTTTTTGCGATCGTTTCCGCCACGCGTATAATTTCACGAAATGCAGATTTCAATTGGCCCCCTGGTAGATTTAGTGTTGTCGTTTGATTTGTAGTGAACATTAAATTCGATTTAAATTAGACAAATCAATATTTTGAAATTTCTTATCTAAATAATGGTTATTAAAAAATCCCAATATTCTTTAAATTTTTTAGAAAGCTTTTTAGAAAATAAAGATGGTGATACCACCGAACCAGTAATCATAAGCGATATTGCGTCGGCCAAAACATTTTAA
Organism: Tipula vernalis; assembly: GCA_958295665.1. NCBI lineage: Eukaryota > Metazoa > Arthropoda > Insecta > Diptera > Tipulidae > Tipula > Tipula vernalis. Next base: position 375,084,536 of record OY282559.1, read on the forward strand.
CCCTTACCTTTCATTTTACGTGTCGAAGTAGAATTATTTTTGGAATTGGCGTCCACTTACCCGTCCACACTTCACCAATCCAACTTGAAAACATTAAGTCGACATTTTTCAAACAAAAACCCGTTGTGTTCTCACAGTGCTCCAGAAGATGGTTTAGGTTTCCATACGGTAACGAAAAAAACTGAAATGGCAGAACTATGCAGTAGCTGGCGAGGAAACAGGAAAATTTTGCCCCGAAATCGTAACGGTTCATATGCTCGAATTATTCATTATTTTTGATCCGTTTTTTTATAACTAATATTTCGTGCGTTGATTATCACGACGCTTAGCAGAATCGAGTGTGTATACGTATGTATATAGGTATACATGTAGCCGATTCGACCGCAACACAACCTTCAATGCCCGCAGCGCCGCCAATACAACCATCATCGCTAGCAGCGCCGCGCCCTACAGCAACTTGCTGCCATATGGGCAATCTATTTTCGAAATCGAAAATTAAAAAAAAAAAAAAAAAACTTGACTCCTTTTGGGGTCGTCGTTCTGATACCTTCGACACACACTTATGTGTTATGGTATTATTCGTGAATTTCGTAAAAATTAAATAAATGTTTTTTGGGAAATGTTAATTAATAAAAGTTTAAATTAATTAACTAATATTTTTTATTTATACCCAAGCGAAGTGCTACAAAGTGGTGACCCAAGACGTCTCTTCTTAGAGTTTTTCACGCAAGCTAACCTAAAGTGAAAGACGTGCTCAAGAAAAAACAAAAAATATGACAAACGCAGAGGCAAAACAAAGTGGCGATGATGAATCGCAAAATATAAATGCTAACGTTGTGATTCCGCGAATACCGATGCCGAAATTAATTGATAGTTTGCATAACCTGCAAAATTATTTCTCCAGCTTGGAATTTTGGTTCAAGGCTAGCAGCGTGACCAGCGATACTAAAAAATATTGTTCAGTAATGGCACAAATTCCACTCGATGACCTAGGTGCATTACAAATGCAAATCGGCGAAGCTCCAGTAAGCGGCAAATATACACATATTAAGCCAATTATTATCGCTTTTTATTCAAATTCGCAGCAAAGGCGATTTCGCGAAGCGATAAGTGAAGTGCAACTCGGCGATTCAAAACCGAGCAAGTTATATCAAAAATTAAAGAGTTTAACACACGATTCTTTGACCGAAACTGCACTTTTTGAATTATGGGCTGCTCGACTACCAGAGATGACGTACGCCGCAATAATTCAAATGAAAAATTCGCCAATTGGCGACCAACTGGCCGCAGCCGATACATTAGTGGAGTCGATTCGTTTGCGTACTATCGGTGATCGCACGATTTATCAAACAACTCCGCAGCCACCTGTAATTCTAGAAAATGCGAGAATGACACCGACGCCGCCTGCTGAAATCAACTTATTCGAAAAGTTAAGTAACCGAATCACAGAACTTGAGCGAAAATCCAGTATCAATCACGGCAGCAGTAAATCATTCAACGCCAACAGGTCTCGGGAACAATCATCTCGTATTGAGCATCCTAATTGCTGGTATCATTGGAAGTTTGGTACCAAAGCAACACGTTGCCGCAAGCCGTGCACATTCAACGCCACGAATGCTGCCACATCAAATCAATATTGAAGCCAGCTGCCTGCGTCGAATTCAGGTAGCGAACAGCCTGAATCCAAATTTGTAAACCGATTGAAGATACATGATAAGTCCACAAATATCGGATTTTTGATCGATACGGGCGCCGACGTATCGGTACTACCTCTCAATCAGTTCGCAGGCAACCGCAAATCAACAGACATTAAATTGTTCGCAGCAAACGGCACTGAAATGAAAACATACGGCACAACAACACTGAAGATAAACCTCGGATTACGATGTGACTTCGTATGGACGTTTGTAGTCGCCGATGTAACAACGCCAATCATCGGCGCAGATTTCATTACCAGATTCGGATTATTAATCGATTTGATGAGAAAAAGGATAATCGATCCAAGCACTGGTTTAAACTCAAATTGTTTGCGAATCATAGTAAAAGATACAACTGAATACAAGGCATATTATGTAAACCCGATTTATGCTGATCTTCTCGAAGAATACAACCAGATTACAAAATTACCAGTGCCAGGAAGCAAAATTTCTACCGCCGTAATTCATCAAATCATCACGACAGGACAACCCGTCTACGCTCGACCTCGGCGTTTGGAACCAGAAAAACTCGAAGCAGCTCGAAAGGAATTCGATTGTCTAATAGAAGCGGGAATATGCCGACCGTCAAGCAGTTGTTGGGCAAGCCCGCTTCATATGGTAAAGAAATCCGATGGTTCGTGGCGCCCGTGCGGCGATTATCGCACTTTGAACGCCATCACAATTCCGGATCGTTATCCCATACCATATCTCAACGACTTCGTCGGTAATTTGCAGGGTAAGACCATTTTCTCAAAGATCGACTTGCAAAAGGCCTTCCACCAAGTTCCAGTCGCCTAGGAGGGCATTAAAAAAACGGCTATTACAACCCCATTCGGGCTGTTTGAGTTCAAATTCATGACGTTTGGACTTTGTAATGCTGCGCAAACGTTTCAACGTTTAATCCATGAAGTTTGCCGTGGCCTCGATTTCGTCTTCGCATACATAGACGATTTGTGCATCGCCTCGACGACGCCCGAAGAGCATCATGAACACTTGCGAATGCTGTTTCAAAGACTGAAACAGTACAACTTGGCAATAAATTTGGGGAAATGTGAATTCGGTAAGCAAGAAATCGAGTTTCTGGGACATCGCGTGTCATCTCGAGGTTTTTTGCCACTACCCGAGAAGGTCCAAGCCATTAAAACTTTTCCACTTCCGGCGATGGTCAAGCAATTGAAAAGTTTTTTGGCAACACTCAATTTTTACCGCAAGTTCATGCCAAACGCCATCGAAACGCAAGCCAAGTTACTTGAGATGATCCCAGGAAACAAGGAAAACGATCGAATTTTGCTTAACTGGACAGATGAAGCAAAAAATGCATTTGAAAAATGCAAACTCGATTTGTCCAACGCAGCTTTACTCAGTACTGCATCAAGTTGTAGACAACGCGCTACAACCACTTGGGTTTTTCTCAAAGAAATTCGACAAGACGCAGCTTCGCTACAGCACGTATGATCGCGAACTCACAGCAATGTATTTGGCAGTGAAACATTTCAAATTCATGCTGCAAGGAAGAAGATGTCACATCTATACTGATCATAAACCGCTCACCTTTGCATTCGCTCAAAAACTCGAAAAAGCCAACGATCGTCAAGCAAGGCAACTAGATTACATCGGACAAATAACCACCGATATTAGACACGTAAAAGGAGCTGAGAATGTGACTGCGGACCTCTTGTCACGAGTCGAAAGTATCTATTCCACTGCCGAGATCGACTACGAAAAGTTAGCAGATGATCAACGAAACGATAATGAATTAAAATTGCTCCTCGAAAAAGGTAATATCGACGTTTCAATTAAGCTAAAACTTTTTACCATTCCAGGCAGTTCGAAGCGACTTTTTTGCGACTACTCAACAGACAACATTCGTCCATTTGTTACTGGAAGATTCCGAAACCAATTCACTCAAGTGATCCACGACATCTCGCATCCTGGAGTACGTGCCACGGCTAGATTGATGACCAAACGATTCGTTTGGCCTGGCATTCGATCTGATGTCGCAAAATACGTTCGAAGCTGCCTGAAATGTCAACGTGCAAAAATTGGACGACATACACAAGCGCCGTTACAACAGTTCGACTCACCGAGTGAACGATTCGCTCATATAAACATCGATCTCGTCGGACCGTTTCCACCATCCGAGGGAAATCGCTACTGTCTTACGATCATCGACCGCTTCACACGTTGGCCTGAAGCAATTCCGATCCCGGACATTTCAGCACCAACCGTTGCAATGGCACTCATCGCTGGTTGGATAGCAAAATATGGTGTGCCTAAAGCAATTACAACGGACCGAGGCGCCCAATTTGATTTGCATCTCTTCGACGAACTAATGCGGACGCTCGGAACTCAGCATTTTAGAACAACCGCATACCATCCGCAAGCAAATGGCCTAATCGAGAGATGGCATCGCACGCTGAAGTCAGCTATCCTCTGTCACAACACCGAAAAATGGGCCAGGCATTTACCAACAATTCTTCTCGGCCTTCGTGCACCGTATAAAGAAGATTTAAATGCATCACCGGCCGAACTTGTTTACGGTACAACACTTCGCTTACCTGGCGAATTTTTCGACGAGCAGCCATCAAGGAAGACAGAATCGCAAACAGTCATCGATCTGCGAAACATGGAAATAGAAAAGCATTCATACATGGTGACCTGAAAACAGCGACTCATGTATTTCTTCGTGACGATTCTATTCGCCCGAGCCTTACCCATCCATATAATGGACCTTTCGAAGTTCTTGATCGAATATCAAAATATTTCCGTTTGCGACTGCCAAATCGCGAATCAAACATCACTATCGACCGCTTTAAGCCAGCATATATGCCCGCGAACAGCGAAGCAACAAACGTGGAGCCGACGACAACAGTAAAAACACCAAACGAACCGGCTACTCCTACTAAGTTACCAACAGCAACGAAATCCACCCGATCTGGTCGACCGGTGCGAATCCCGGCTAAATTTATCGATGAACACCAATTTTCATCTAGGTGGGAAGTACTGTAGCCGATTCGACCGCAACACAACCTTCAATGCCCGCAGCGCCGCCAATACAACCATCATCGCTAGCAGCGCCGCGCCCTACAGCAACTTGCTGCCATATGGGCAATCTATTTTCGAAATCGAAAATTAAAAAAAAAAAAAAAAAAAAACTTCACTCCTTTTGGGGTCGTCGTTCTGATACCTTCGACACACACTCATGTGTTATGGTATTATTCGTGAATTTCGTAAAAATTAAATAAATATTGTTTTTTGGGAAATGTTAATTAATAAAAGTTTAAATTAATTAACTAATATTTTTTATTTGTACCCAAGCGAAGTGCTACATACATCTGTGGCAAATCGTATATTGGTGCGCAATTACGTGCATGTACATGTGTGAACGTGTGTCTTTACAGGTGTGCAACCATGAGTGTTCAAGTCCCGAAAATATACGGTTCATTTTCAATTCTTCTATATTTTCATCACAACGACGTAATGAAAATGAATCCGACAATGTTTCTAAAAGGAAAGCATTCAATAAAATTTGTCACTCTCGAGTATACGAGTCTCCTAAACGTCAACAAACAGTTCCTTAGGATACTTTCTTTTGTTTACGTTTTTGGCTTATGACGTCTCTTTGAGGCCTGTTTATATATTTTAGAGCATGTAAACGTCGAATGATGAACTAGTCAAAAAAAAGAGAGAGCAAGAGAAACTATATAACACGAGTGCAATAAATGCTTTATTTGTTTAGTATGTGCCTAGTTGTGAAGCCGGTTAGATAGCTAGTACTCCTTCGTACTGTGTGAATTATATTTCCAAGAATGTCAAACCCTTGTGACCATAAATGTGATCATAATGAGAACAGGAAAAAGGTGTGTGCTCCTTGTGGTCGTAAAATAAATCTCGGTTCGAAAAAATTACAAGATTTTCGGATTTCGCCCTATCCAACCGTCAATTCCCTTCAAGTATCTCTGTAACTTGTCGTCCTTAAGACCAATAAACCTAACGTTAATTTAATTCTTAAATACTGTATAAAACATGCCTCAAGCTAAATTGAAAATAATAGATTTTATTGTTTTAAAAATCTTTCCTTAGAGTAGGGGGTAAGCCATTCAGGGTCAGTCACTTTTCACATATTTGTTACCAATAATTAAAATATTTTAAGACTTTTTAAATTTCCTAGAGTAGATTTTCCGTTAATTTTGAATTTGCAGGTGCCCAATTAGACAAATTATATAAATTCTCAATATCAACAGTAACTGAGAGATTTAACGTGACACATCAAAACGGGTTAAAATTTAAAATTTTGTGGTGTTGTTGTAAAATTGTTATTCTGTAATTTAAGAACAACAACAATTTCGCATGTATAAAATACATGAAGCGAAACATTTCTCAATTGAGAGTTCTTATTTCAGTTTTTAGAATAAATTGTAAAACTTTTTTTTGCTATTAAAATAAAATCTCTTTTCTAACTGTAAATAATTTTTGAACAGGACTTGAACGTAAACAATTTATTTTCATAACAAATGAATTAAGAGAATTCCTATTAACAAACGAATTGAATTTAACTACTAACGTCATACAGAAACCAAAACTATTTTCCACTATTCGTCTTGTTCGCTTATGAGTACGATACATTTTTGCTCTATTGCATCATCCGGATTTCTTCCCATTGGTGAGATAAGCCAATTTTTAAGTGGTAAGCACTGTCATCCAAAATCACGGCACCGCTGATCGGACGGAAACCAGACTCAAAATTGCTAAATACCCTTATATTTCGCAATACTCTGGAGTCATGGATACTACCTGGCCAATTTGGATTTACTGCATAAAAGCAGCGGTTTGAGCCACCCACCATCATTCCATTCAGTGAATGTTTGCCATGTTGGTTCACAAATTGTTCTTCATTGACCGTAGGTGCATCTATATTAATCATTGTTCCATCGATGCAATCAGCTACCTGAGGGAAACCACCCATCTCAAGAAACTTGTATCCCGGACATTTTCTGGCCAACACACGGTTTCCGCCCATCATATTATCGATGATGGGATTTGCTATTCGATGAATGACCCTACACACAGTTAATTTATTAATTCCGACCGGTGTGAATTTTATCCTAAACTTTTCCTAAAACAACAACACCAACTAAAAAACATGATTGGATTAGTAAAATGCATGCATTTAGGCGATTGCATAAAGAATTGAATTTATAAATCTGTGGTGAAAAGGTAAAGTATCTTATCTCGATTTTATACAATTTTCAGGAGAGCAAAAAAACGGTTAAAATAAATCTGTGAAAAAATATATGACTACATAAGCTAGTTTTTCCAGGGTTTTCGTAAGATGATGCAATGCATTTTTTTTTTTAAAGTATTAGTTACTTTAAATTTTATCAGAGAAATTAAGAAAATTAAGAAAAATGCAAACAGGTTATTTTACGTTTACAATTTTGTTAAAATAACTTATCTTATTTCACTTAATCTTAAATCTTAATAGGACATAAGATATTGAATAAGCATATAATTTCAACAAAAATTTGTAGAATTTTATCATGGATTTTGCTTATTGAAATGTGCATTTTTCTGCAAAAAACTCCCTATATTTGGTAGGGGTGTCGAACTTGACGTAATACTAAACAGGCTTATAGGTCGTTCTCATCGGTTTCCCTAATGGGGTAGTAAGATGTATATATCAGCCAACTAATCAGCGATTTGTAGAATTTTATCATGGATTTTGCGTATTGAAATTTGCATTTATTTGCAAAAACTCAGCCACGCTTATGATAAAGAAAAGACAGCCTTTAGTACCCAAGCCGGTCGTTACATTTTTTGCGAATGCCATTTGGTCTGAAGAAGGCTCCAAATGGGATTAAATGGTTTAATATGTTTTGTATATCTTGATGATTATTCCAAGATTTCCGAACCTTCAAGTCGATTGTTACCGAAAAATGTAGAATTTGAATGGAATGCTCATTGAGTCGTTACTTCATCTCCTATACTTCAACGTCATAATTTCAATGACATCTTCATTCTAACTAAAGACGCGAATGATTACGCAATCGGTGCGGTTCTATCACAAGATGTCGAAGGAAAAGATCTACCAATCTCATTTGCGAGTAGATTGCTAAACGATGCGGAACGAAGCCACCATACCGTGGAAAAGGATCTAGTTTGGGCTACTCAACGACTGATCATCGTCCTTTAATCTGGCTGAAAACAAACCCGAAAGCTTCTTCTCGGTTTAATCCGATGGCGACTTAGAATATAAACCAAAGAATTTTAATCATGCACTTAATCGTTTAAAAAATTGTGAAAGGCTCAACATATCTGAATTCGCTAAAATAATTGCAGCTGTAACCAAAGCACAGTCGAAACGAAATGCTTAAGATGACACTGGTGATATATCTGAGGATACTATAACACAAACTCCCAATAGTTTCATTTTTGGTAGTTCGTTACCGTTTGTAGAATGAGCTGGTAAAGCTCATTCTACAAACTATATCCCAATGCACCAAACCGGAGAAGACATATAAATGAAGTTATAAAGGAATTCCATATTACTCCTCTTGGTAGACATCAGGGATATTCAAGAACAATCAAGCGACTTAAACAATATTACGAGTTTCCTAGTATGAATGATCGTGTCAAGTCATTCATTCAAAAATGTTCTTTATACCAAAAAAAAAAAGTATCTCGTCTAACACTAGAACTACCAACCCGTCAAAATGACGAATTGTTCATTTAATGAATTCAATTTTTTTAAATATTATGTTAATATTTTTTTGGAAGTTTATGATAAATTTTAACATAATTACTTTGTTGTCATATTAAAATTCACCACAGATTCCCACAAAAATATTAACATAATAATTAAAAAAATTGAATTCAATAAATGTATAACCGGTCATTTTGACCGGTCGGTAGTTCTAGTGCTAAATAAATGTGCCATCCAGATTAATGTTGATGTTAAGAGGAACAAACATATTAACGAAGTAATTAGTAATTAAATTTTGAAAGCTGTTGCTTATTTTGTCGGTCCTGCTCTTGCTCATATTTTCAATTTTTCCCTGGAGCATGGAGTGGTTAGATTATCGTAGTGATAAGGGAAACTAAAAACCACTTTCAATCTAACCAGTTCTTCTCAAAGTTCTTGAAAAGGCAAGTAAAAATAGAGTTACCATATTCCTAAATCACTGTAAAACACGAAGAGTTCATCAGAATGAATCACCTATGTTGGAATTTTTGGATGTTATTCAGACCGGTTTCAAGGATGTTAATATTTGTGTAGGTTTATTTATTGGCGCTTCTAAGGGCTTCGATTGGGTTAATCATACACTTTTGTTAGTTATTCTGTTTGACATTGGTTTTAGCGTTATGTCAAACAAGTGGTTTGCTTCCTACCTAGATAATAAAAAAAGTGAGGATCAGAATTTATAATATTTTTAGTGATTTTAGAGTTGTCGATGTTGGAGTACCACAAGGATCAGTGTTAGGTCCTGTGCTATTTCTAGTGTATACTAATCCTATTTTTAAACTTAAATTAAATGGTAACAGTACTGAGTTTGCTGATTATTTAGCCTTAGCTTATATTGATAAATGTCCCACGTATGTGATTTCTATGGTTAATTCTGACCTTAAGGTTTTACATGAATCGTTTGATAAGCATTACCTAATACTAAGTGAAATACCAAGTTTATGTGGTTTAGAATTTGTGGAAACACGGTTGCTTTAAATTACCGCATTAGTTATATATCATAGTGGGTTGGTGCAATCCAGGCCATATTTAAGGAGGTATAATTCATTAGAACTTTATGAAGCGGCCTAATTATAAATTAAAATCGCCTAAATGTTTGCAATTCACCAATACATTCGCATTTTTTTGTATTTTGAAAGATTTAGTATAAACTTCACTTCTCTATATAGACGTTTGAAGTTTTTCCTAAAATAATACTAAACGCCATTTTTTTTTATTTAGGAAAAATTTAGGATAAACTTCACATGCATTAATTCCGTGCATATTGGCAATCCCATGATATTGCGCGCCATTTCCTAACCAATGCAGTGTTGTTAGTAGCTGCGGTAGAGGACTCAACGCATAGTTTCGGTCGCTTCCATGGTGTATACTTGTTCCTATTTTTAATAATACGTGCGTAATTTGTTCATGTGACAAACGAAAATTTTTTATCACTGCCGAGTCTAGAGAATAATTGGTTCTGGCTTCCATTACACGATTTCTACTCGAATAATCTTTCGAACCGACCCATTTTTTTTATAAAAATTATTTTTTCGTTTAATAAATTTCATTTTTTATTCACTAAAGTTGATATACCTATAGTAAGTTGATAGTTTTGTATTAATTTTAAAATATCGAAAATCAACTGTCTTCCATGATATATCAAACAGAATGAAATTATTCTTACTTTGACTTATTGTTATAACATATGTTATTAGAATAAAATAAAATAGCGGTATAAATTTGTATTGTCATTATCATTTATAAACATTTGAATAATAAAAAATTTTATTGAAAAATGTGTTTGTACTCTTTTAAAATTGAACAAAAGTTCTCATATTACAATAACAGCAAAAAAAAAAAACTTTTTTAACAGGCTTCTGTCATACCATGTACTATTTATTTGAGTAGTGAAATTTTTCTTATTGATATTTTGGATAAGTTATCATTAACGTAGTCGATTATTGATAAGTTAAAATTTCTGGTATAACAGAACTACGAAAAACTTATCAAAAACCTCAAACTTATCGCTTATCAAAATATTACTTATCATTTATCATTTCATGAATTGGTCCAACTTAATTTTGATAAGTGAGTGCTTATCACTTATTATAACTCAAATAAATACTTAGCAAATTTCAATTTGGTGCAACAGAAAATTATCAAAAATTATGATAAGTTGATAAGTAATAAGTGATAATCAGTTGGTGCAATAGGGGCCAGAAGTTCTTCTTCTGAATTTTCTTTGGTATGCATTAAATCCCAGATGTCACAATCGTGTGGGCCAAAATTTAATCATTATTTGTAGTCTACTATACTGTTTTTTTACAAATTTTTCTTCTTTACCAATTTGGTTCCATCATCATTTTTACTATTAAAAAACATAATTTTTTTGCGTTTTTTTTGACTCTATAGTTAAAGTTTGGTTATGTATCAATCATCACCATGTCTGAGGCACGAAAATCGACAAGGCGTAAGTATTTGTTTTTATTAAGTAAACCTTGTAATTTTCTTCTAATTTTTGTGTATTTTCTCGGCAAGTGGATGGATCATGTCAGAATTTCAAAAAAATATTCTACCTGTTGTTCACACCTGCTCTGTGAATATTGAGATAAAATTACCAATACAATATTTTTCGCAGATACTTCGATAATAAACATTTTGAGGATGCTGCAATGTATACAAATATCAAATATGTATTTTTTAACAAAAAAGGGATTTTACTTAAAATCAACACCCGTGGAAATAATGAAATTTGTATGGCATATTTGTATGGTTTTCTCATATAACTCTTTATTGGCGGGTTACAATCTTCAAAAAATATCCTCGGCAATGACAAAAAATCGATTTAAATTACTCCGTTCGTCACTTCATTATGCCGATGTCTCAAAAATTCCCGAAGAAGCTAAAACTAATATGTTTTGGCAAGTTTCACCAATTATCAATGCCGTTAGGAATAGATGCCACCAATTAGAACGAGAAGTAGGTCGCTATTCAATTGATGAACAAATGATTCCGTTTATGGGTCGCTGTCCAGGTCGACAATTTGTTCGCAATAAACCACGCCCCGAAGGCCTTAAGAATTTTGTTGTTACTACAGCTGAAGGATTGGTAATGGACTTCGAGATTTATCAAGGCACTACAACAAAATTACCCAATACGTCTCTTGGATTAGGGCCGGTAGTAGTACTGCGATTAATTGAAACCTAATTCGTGGTTCTTCAAATTTTAACTCACTCAAGTTTCACATGAAAATTGGAAAATTTATTTTTCAGTGACTTCAAGTGATAAAAAAATCTAAAGTAACATTTGTGATACTTGGGCGTCACATCATACAAATTAAAAATAAAAACGTTAACTGCAACGCTGTGTCACCAATATAATATCACAAACGTATGGTTTGGTCTTCAATGATTGCAAAAAATGATTTTTTGTTTCCTTTCATTGTAATCCTTACATTTATGATATCAGGGCGCGAAAGGGATATGGGGAAAATAAGATGAATTGGAGAATATCGGTGATAGCGTTTAGTCGCATGAATTATTTTGTACTGTACTACTAAAAATAAATATAGAAAAATATAAAGGGCTGAAACCTCATGAAGTGGAAATTGGGGGAGTAGAATTCAGCATGAAGCCTTTCAGCGTGTACTTCTTAGGTCCTCTTAACCTCTTCAGCGCAGCCTCCAACTCAATTTACAAGTCAACCTCACTACTATCTCAATCGCAACACAATCCTAAACGCAATCACCAAATTAACCGCTAACCCAACCATCAATCTAATCAATAAATCAACATTCAAATCAATACATAACCTAACTCCAAATCTACCCTTAAATAATTCCCCAACGGAATAGCTCACTTAAAATAAAAAACTTCCCAAAGCCGCTAAGCATTGGCCCTTTCTGCGCAAGGATGACACGAAATTATGTAGCTTCCCTTTGTTTTCATGTTGTAGTTAACAAAAATTTAATGTGACCTTCCCTTTTAATGGGACACATTATATTGCATTTTTGGGGATTTTTATTTTCGGGAATATGATGGTATCCCGAAATTTGATTGATTGAAAGGGATTGAGCTAAAATTTCGCAAATTCAAAATATACGCCGATAAATCAGATTTGATAATGAGAATACCCGTGCGCAATGGATACTTGCTGCCTTGTAGCTGGAGCAAACGTTACGATTGATGACGTTTCACACAGTACATTCCTTCATAACCGGCCAGCTATGGAATTAAAGTATGGTGGATGTATTACTCCACTACCTCGTATCCATTGAAAGAACAAATCTACACTGGAATCGCTGCAAACTCACAAAGGGAAAGTAAGCAAGGAGAACGTGTTGTTAAAGATTTATGCTGTACTATTTTTCGTAGTAGTGGTCGAAATATTACGTGTGGCGATCTTTTTACCAGATACAACTTAGCTTGTAGTTTGATGCGTAACCACAATTTATCAATTCTAGGGACAGTAAATAAAAGACAGTGATTCGTACCAGCGGAATTCCTTGTTGTAAAAGGCAAACCTCGACCTGTCGAATCGTCTATTTTCAGATTTTCGAACAACATCACAATGTGTTCGTATATTTAAAAAAAAAACAAAGCTGTGGTGGTTTTATCCCCTATGCATTATGATAAGAAGAAACAAGGATCGGCTAATAAACCAACAATGATCCTAGATTATAACTGAACTAAGGGCGGCGTGGATATAATATGGACAAAATGTTGGGCGAATATTCACGCAAAAGGAGGACGAATCTCTCTGGTCACTGGCATTTTTTTATAACATTTTGGATGCCGCGGCTTTAGCAACACATATAAGAGATGTACAAAGCACATCTATCGCAAAAAAACGTGACTCAAGCGGTAGAATTATACACAAAGGAAACTGCGACCTTTGTGCTAAGAGAAGATTGACCTGGTAAAATTGTGCGAATTGCAAAAAACCAGTCTGCGCGCAGCGCACATTGACTGTAGCAACTTGTTTGCAATGTACCACAAACACCGGGATTTAATTTTTATGTAATTTTTTATTATATGTTTAGTTGTATAACTAAATAATGAACTAAATAATATGAAACTTTCTAATTTTTAATTTTCATTTAGTGTTAAGATTTAGCTACATACCCGGGTACGTTGGTTGTCAATTTGAGGGGTTATTCGAAACAAACTATACTAAAAACAAGTTATAATCGAGTTTTGGAGAAACTTTTCTGGAAATTCCATCCAGAACATATAATGGTTAAGCTACCGAAGGATTCATGTCGATAAGATACCTAAATCAATAAAATGTTGGTCATTAAAATTGAAAACCATACCCGGGTATGCGGTTGTAAACATAAGGGTTAACCCCAATTCAAGCTAACTAAATCCTAACTCTACTTCAACTCTACTTAGCTCGAATCAAATCTCAACCCTCTGCTCAACTCAATACTTATTGGCAAACCCAATCCCAAAATTAACTCGATTCAAAAGCTACATGCGTGTTTAAACCTTAAACTAGACCCAATTCAACTCAAATTCTATTCACCATCATACCATGATAGCAACGTAAAATCATATCGGCATACGTACCGTAGTACCGTCATAACCTTAAACAATCATTCCATCTTACCATTATTCCATCATACCATCATGACACTACATCATTAAATTTTCTTACCATATTAACGTCGAACCATCACACCATCATACAATGATGTACATATATCTTACCATCAATCCACCATACCTTCGTACCATCATACTTAAATCATCTTAACATTACACCATCATACCATCGTACCATCGTAATATCAAATACCACCATCACCATCAAACCACTCTCTAGAAGAATCGCATAGTCTACGCCAAACTCAATCCTAAAACCAGCATATATAAAAAATTGGTAAACTGCTCATTATATCCTAACCCAACTCCAACTCAACTCCCAAAACTAGGGGTTTTAGGTCAATTCATATGGCAGATACCCCACCCTCTTGACCTACAGTTTTCAAAAGCTTTTCAAATCTCCGCCTTGATCATAGAAACAGATTGGCGAAAAAAAATGTCAAATCGGACAAGCCGTTCTCGAGATACTATATCGGTACAGATATCCAGACATCCAGACAGACGAACGGACATTATTTTATTTTGGTTTTTCAGACTCAAAGGCTTTTAAAACGTCAAGAATAGGGGTGTCGGACCTACCAAATTCAATACTTTGGTCTTTTCATAAAAGAGTGCTACAATTTCAGAAGTGGGATCAATATTCCAGTATGGTTAAAGTAAACCAATGCAAGACGATAAGAAAAAGGAATTCACGTGGTTTAAGTTCCAGTAAATGTGCATTGTGATGTCGGAAGAAAATTTAGTGAAGGTCGTAGAAAAATGGTGATGGCACAAGTTTCCGGGTGATGATGGTCGTGGTCGGTGAAAATTTGTGTGAACGTAGTATAGTGCGAAGAGTGCGTGTAGCCAAAAATGTGAAAATTTAGTACAGAACGTGATAAATTCTAGTCCGAGGTATTTTCCGAACATAACCGATAGTTCACGATTGTTCGATCCAGTCATCCGGTGCGTAAAATGGTGCGAAGTAAGGTTTCTCAAACGGGATTCTGGGATCCTCCCAGTCTCAAAATAATTTTATATTGTGTAACTTAATAACCGTATATGATTAATATAATAAGAAAAAACCTCGGTTTAAGAGATTAAGTGGGGATTGGCCTGTCTCTTAGACCCGAATGTAGAAAATTAAAAAATCTTGTTCCGAAATTTATCGATATACACCATTTTCAAGTCAAATTCAGACCAACTAGGAAGGAACTTTGCTATTTCTTAACCGATTATGTTAAGATACGATTTGAACCGTGGAAATGGTATTTTAAATGATATTTGGAAGAAGCTCTGGAATATGGTAAGTTACGAAGGAACTTAGTTGTTTACTAACCGATTATGATGAAACCCGGTTTGTACGATCGAAATGGGATTCTAACTATTATATAGAGAAATTTCTGAAATAAGGCCAGGTAGAAAGAAATTCGATAAATACGACATAAAATCGGTCGAGAAACAAACACGTTCCTTCCTAATTTGCCTTATTCTAAAACTAAGAATTCCACCTCTGTTGTACATGTCAAATTTCACCGTAATCGGTTAACCTTTAACAGTCGAACAGTCGGCCCCGCTATGTGGACTTAACATTTATGTCATAGAAAACGAAAGGCCCCAATACGGGGACTTGTAAAGTAGGCCATCGATGATTAATCGGTTTCTGAACAAAACGGACATATAATTTGGCATGCGTGTTAAAAAACGGATCCTGAAATGATTTTTGGGAGAATTTTTGGAATATGACCACTTATGATGGAATTTGACTATTCCTTAATCGAGTATGATGAAATTCGACGGAGTTAATTAAGATGGAAATTTGATGTTTGTTCTCCGATTTTGGCAGAGGTCTCCGGTTGAGGTTTCTCATATTGCCATATTTATTATACGTCTGACGGGAAATTTAATCATAATCAAAGGAAAATAAGAAAAATTGGGTGAGATAGATAAGTTCTATCCTAATAGCTCAAATTTCAGAACTTCATATATAAACCCCATTTCTGTAGCACATTTCAAATTTCACTAAAATCGGTTAAGAAATTATCACGTTATATGCTACTTGGACACATTCCAGAACTTTGTGCATGCTGAATTTCATCTTTATGAATTAAGAAACAGTTTCTTTCTAATATGCCTGCATTTGAATTCAGATGCTTTTGAGAAAAAAAAAATCGAACTCCGGTCATGCCTCTAAGATAAAAACGGGATCCCGGGATCCCGATTTGAGAAACTCTATAGTGCGAAGCAATAGATTATTATTATTATTTGCTGGAGGGCCATGTGGGCGATAAGCCACCTCGCACCGCGACCTAAAAGATCTATTGTGCTGGAAAGCAATAGATGGGAAAAGTGTAATCGGTTATGGAGCAGGAGTAGTGGATGCGTTAGTAAGTTTTAAAGGAAATCTTATACCATAGTCGGCGTTTCAGTAGAAGTATGTATCCTGGTGGTTCCAGATTCGGCACAGTACGTATTGCTGGTAGGACATTAATTTTTCAAGCAGGAACATAATCGTATCATCAGTGACTCGAGCGGATTACGATTATTTCATGCTTCAACAAAAGTATCAGTCATACCGGAAAATTATACATTGGATATATGATGGTTCACGCAGATATTATGGATGAGGAATTTGGTGTAGAAGGAAGTACTGGCGAAATCATTCTACGGTGTTTGGTTAGATTGGATGGGGACGGAAATGCGAGGGTATCTGTTCTGAATAAAACAGGCGACAAAATGATTGTCAACAAAAATCAAACCATAGCAACAGAATAATTATGTATGGCAAGTGGAACGAGACAAAGTAAAGGAATTGGTCGAGGAACTAAAAGAAACCGATATAATCGAAGATAGTATATCACCATAAACAAGTCCAATCATGTTAGTGAAGAAAAGGAATAGAATAGTAAAATTGTAAAGCATCACTTCCGTCTGCCGCTAATTGATGATCAATTGGATCGGCTACAAGGGCAAATTTATTTCACTAGTCTCGATTTGGCGAGTGAGTATTATCAAGTACCGATAACGGCAGATCACACAGGAGCAGGAGGGTAAAATGTTAAGACCAGTGATGTACTACAGTCGAAAAACTTCTAAAGAAGAAGCAAAGTATTCCGCAATTGAGCTGGAGGCGTATTAGCTATAGTAACGGCGTTGGAAAACGTGTTTATTTAATAGGCTAACATTTTGTAGTACGCACCGCACCGACTGCTTTAGTCTACAAATGTTGGCTAACAAAAATGGCATGGTACCACGAATTTCACGATGGGGTCTGAGAGTGTCGGAGTTAGATTCATCCGGTACATAAAGTAGATGATTGTGATAACAACGAAATATGCTTGGAGATAAACGCGTGAATTCAGACTGGGTAGGAAGTTTGGGAATCTGAAATCAGTTAGAAGAGGAATAGCAAGCAACGCACAAAAAATTTCTATGTATAATTGTCGGGTATAAACAGGGTGACTGACACGAATTTTATTGAATCAAAGTAAAAATATTTAAGTTTTCGAATTGCATTAACAGTTTTTGATTTAGCCACGCTTAGCCGCGACTTTGGCCTTCAAACGGCCGACAAAGCTATTGCATGAAGCACGAAAGTGGCTCTACGGTATTTTGGCCCATTCCCGGCGAAGCGCTTGCTTGAGATGATCGACACTTTGGTATTTTTTTGTCCCAACCTTACTCTTCAAAATACCCCAAATCAAGAAATCTAGTGGATTTGCATCCGGTAACTTTGGTGGCCATTGGGCAGTGGAAATGAACCATGTTATTTCTCAGCCAATCTTGATTGACGCGCGCTTTATGACTCTGAAGGCTTCAACGCTCCCTCCAACACATGATCCCGATAAATTTGAGCATTTATCTTGATGCCATGGTCCAATAAAACCAGCGGTGAACGGTTTTCGGCCGTTACGGTGGCCCATCCATCACCATCGGCGGCGCTTGGTTTCGATTGGCAATCCGTTGGCCCAAATTTTCAGTAGAACGGCCAGGCTAGTAAATCCGGTCGTTTTACTTGTTCATATATTGCTCAATAACGAACGGTGACTCATCGGAGAAAACCAAATTCGGCAAATCGCCACTTTCGTGCAAGCGTAACCACTCCTTTGCTCTTTCCACTCTAACTTTTTTTTGAGCATCGGTGAGACCATGCGTTTTATGGAATTTCCAGGTCTTAATCCAGGTTGATCTTTCATTATGTGCTGCATCCGTTCGAGCGAAATGTTCGCCTCACGAGCCATTTTTCTGCTGCTACGGCGCGGATTCCGAGCCAATTTGGCCTTCACCTTCCGAATGATATACGGCGATGTTGCAGTGCGTTTCGGTCCACCACCATGGCGTTTTGCAATGCTGCCAGTAACGTTATAACGATTTATGATGCGATACACAAACATTTTATTCACATGCAGATGTTTTAACTGGTTAACAATCTGCGGCTGTGATTTTCCAGCCAAATATAGAGAAATCACACTATTACGCTTGAATTCCATTGCGGATAACTTTTTTTCTGAATATTTTCCACTAAAATGCTTCTGTACGCTTGTAAAAAATGAAACGAACTGTCATTATTGTAAATTTGAGCGCTCTGTCATTACTGGTTTGACAGCAATAACAGTCTGAAGTTGGTAACCCTTCGTGTCAGTCACTCTGTATATAAGTGCACGAAGTATAGATGGCAACTCTTTGTGCTAGAGTGGCTAAAATATGATATTGTTAGAGAGGCACATGAGGTTGTGGCTCACAACGGAATTGATAAAACGTTGGCGAGCATATAACAGTCCCTCTATTTTCCGAAGATGAGAGAGTGTATTACAAAATACCAAGTGGTAAGGAGCCAGGATTCTTGCACCCGTTGGAAAAGGGGTCGGAGCCGTTCTTAACTGTACATATTAACCACATAGGTACGTATGTAGCAACCAAATCACAAAATCGCTATGTAACCGTCTTGGTTGATGGTTACGAAAGGACGTTAGCCGTGTTCAAGCTGTTTAAATCACACTACGGCAGACCCAAGAAGCTGATCACCGACCATGGCACAGTATTCTAATCCAAAGCCTATCAAGAGATCTGCGGAAATCATTTCATTCAGCATATAATGGTAGTAACTGATTCTCTGCGAGGCAATGGTCAAGTAGAATATCAATCGGGTAGTAATGGAGATATTAGCAATGGTCAGCTCTGGGGTCAAATATGAAGTCTGGGATGAAAAGCTTTAGGAGTACAGGTAACAAAGAAGACATCGACAGAAGTGTTTTTTCAACACACATTTAGAACATCAAATGACAATCCGTTGACCGATGAAATAGAAGATGTGACTAAAGAGTTACATACCGAGAAGGGGACGTGGATTGGAGCGCAACCGAAGTTGAAAACAACAAAACGTTCTGTTCACCGGCTTACGATGATTCTATAGGAAGTTGTTGGGAAAATGTTAAGTTGCATATGAATTAGTAAAGTGTATTTGGAACGACCTATACTTAGTAAGCAACGTGGAGGGTGAGAAACAGTTACAACAGATTTATCGAGCTATCGCAACGATACGAAGTAAACACACCGAAAAAAAAATTGTATCTGATATTAGTTAACATTCTGGCTTTATTGCTTTTATGAGCGAGGGCATCATCTATTATAGGCTGGCCGAGTTGTTGCAATTTTGAAAAAATGTGTCTTAGATGGTTTGCCATAATTTTGAAGTGTGGTATTTGAGGGTATTTACGATAGCTGTGAGCCAAGTTTTGCCAATTCCATATACATAAATAGGCGTGTTCTTGACTTAATTTGGAACGAAATAGTTTGGTCTGCAGAAGACATCCCAAAAGAGTTAAAGACGGCTCTTATCTGTCCACTTCATAAAAAATGAGGTCGATTAAACTACAGCAACTAGTGGAATAAGGGTTTGCTGAACGCAGGCTGCAATATTTTGGCATCAACGACTGATGAAAGTTTTACTCTAAGGATGGTGCAGGAGAAGTGCCATGAAAAAGGCCTCGCTATGCACACTCTATTAATATATTTTCAACAGGCCTACGTCAGTATTAAGAGGGATAAGTTATGGAATGCCTTGTTCTACCTGGGCATACCATCAAAATTGGAGAGTGGCAAGGCCAAATAGCTTAAACTCTCTTCAACCTTTTATTGGAGTATGCTCAATACGGCGAAGCGCAGCTGCCAGTATTGAAATTACCAGCGCAACAAATTGGCCTTCAAATCAATGAAGCAAAGACTAAATACTTAGTCAGGAGATATTTACACAATATGAGAAGGTGAATGAATTCAAATATCTAGGATCGCTGATCATTGAGAAAAACTCCGTTACTGTGGATATTCCATCGAGAATCGCAGCAGGCTACCGAAATAAACTGGACATCAGCACAAAACTTCCAGAAAATTGGTGTAACTGAGAGTAAGATCATCAGAATAATTGTCGGTCCCATTAAAGATGGAGCCCTTACAGAATGATTGGATATCAAATACCTCTGGAAATTTTCCTATAGCTTGGCTTTGGGGAAACCTGGGTTTTAATTCTCAAAATATCGTCTTTCGTATACAAATCGTAGGTCCTACCAATATTATCATATGCTGGCTCAAATCCGGTTCTTGCCATTATTTTCTATGGTTAGGAGATCACTGAACTTGTCTGCGTCGATAGTTTCCAGCAACGACTCTCACTCTGATCATAGTTATGGAATGTATGACCTTTCGATTAATCTGAATTTATAGGGGTGCCTGGTAAGTACTACAAAGTTTTTCGAGCGGAAGTAATTGGGGCATTCAATCTCGCTGTTATACAAATAAAAATTTTGCTTTTTGTTCACACAGCTTATCTGTGTATTTGTTAAGGGCTGTAAGTACTTTATTCATCTTCTCTGTTCAAGTAACAGAGTGACGATCATGTGGATTTATCCATCCCAAACCAGTTGCTTCCTTAACTAAGTTAAGAATTCGATCAAAAACTGCGCTTTAAGTGAATTAAAGAAGCAGTGGCTTCTTTATCTCTCGGCAGGAACCGTTTGAGAGTCTTGCTCACGACTCTTACTGGTCACGGCCACTTTAAAGAGCACCATCAGTGCGTGGGACTAACTCAGTATGCTTTATACAACTGAGTTAGGCTGCAAATATTTGATTCTAGGTCTATTGTTAAAGATCAGTTGCCTTCTTTGTCTTGGTTCAAACTAATTCAGGTTATTAAGGCTGCCAAATCCCTTTCGCGATTAAGGATAGAATCCATAGTATGCATCATATGCCCTTTGTGTTATTGAGTGCGGAACCTCAGTTGGTTCCAACAAATTTTTAATAATAATAATAAGTGACCAGTGTAAGATCAAAGTTCCTATGATATAAACAAGGGGCAGATATACTTCTTTGTATTAAAAAAGCAAAATTCTACGAACCGGAATCGTAAACGGCACCACTAATGCGCAATCCAATAAACTTCCTGGATGAGGAGAAGCTGGGTGTTTTTACATTGTAATTAAATAGACGGGTTTTATCAAGTACCTCAAATGTTCTGGTGCTATCTGTTAGATAGCAGCTGTCTGAGAAAGTCTCCAAAATGAAAACCGCTTCTTATACAGACTTGGGAGGATCCTCGCACGTCATATCAGCGCAAAGCGATAAAAGGTTGCACATTGCAAGTCTGATAGAGAGTTTAATTCCCAATCGATTGTATAAAGGGTCTACCAGAAATCGATGGTTCCTCCTCTATGTTCTATTGCTTTCTGGTGAGAATTTCTTTTAAGATTATCTCAATGCCGTAAGCGTTTTTTCTTCTTGTTTTGATGGCACTCAAAATGACTTCTATGCTTACTGAATGTCTAATTCAGGAACCGTAACTTCTTGATGGTGCTGTTACTGGATTTTAATTAACAAAATACAGTCCTTACAGCAGTTTATTTTCCCTAAAACAGGTCTTTGCATCCTATTAGGTAGTTCAAGTGCCGGTAAAGTATTGAATTACAAGCATCTTTGCTTACAAATGTAATTTCGACTGACCTTGAAAATGATTGTCTTCTTACATCACTATAACCAGAAGTCTTGGAACAACCCGTTGTGAAGTACTGAGTTTAAAAGATTTGGCAAATCAGTTAAGAAATAAAGGCAACCAATCTAAACTACAGGTTGGAAGTTTAAGCTACGCTCACAGAACTCCATGGAAAAATGTCTGTAAGGAAATTAACAGCAAGTCAAATATTCTATACACACCATAAATTCTGAGCCAAAAAAAATCGAAAATCTACAATTACCCTCCGATTCTGATGGTTAATATACCTCTAACTCAGCTCTTTCAATAGGGAGATTGCACTATTATTAGCTCTAATTTTGGTGCTTCGCAGCACACTAATTTGCCTATTAAAACTCCAGACTTTGGCTTAGTAAACAAAATTCAACAAGATTGGAATTTCTTTCATACAAAGACGGTGGTTCAGTTGTAATTTTCCCTGCTGATAGCGTGGTTTTTTCTAAATTTGGAAGCATCTACTTCATCCCTTCCAAGCACAATATTGATTTAAAACTAAAGTTGTAATTGTCCCGAAGGCTGGCAAGTCTGTTTATATGGACTCTAAGTTATTTTGGCCTATTAGTCCACCTTCAATCCAAGGCTGCTTCATGATTAACATTTGGTCCCAAATCAGCTGTTCCCTTTATATTTTAACAACGGTAAGATGGCCATAAAAAATTTCGCTGCTTACTTTTGGTTGTCGTAAGGGATTTGTATGTCAAATTGGAGGTTTAGCAATTTTGCTTTTACTGATCATATTAAAAATCATCTATATCGCTTGGGACCGGCTAAAGCTGATGTAAACAAATATATAACTGTACAGTTATACTACATGTGGGACCATCGATATAGGTAAAGGCTGCCTTTCCTCCCTTGGCCTATCTTAATCCAGTTTGCCAAGGTGGAAGTTCGCATTCGCGAATTGGGATAGATTCCTCAGTTTACACCAAGGACTCTTTTGGCATTGAGTGTGGAACCTATGATGATGAAGGTGTTAAATATTATTTGACGGTGCTATACAAACAGGGGAATAATGGGTAATTATCTAAAATATGTAAGTACCTTATAAGGAATGGTACAATTAAACGGAAAAATGTGTAAATTGTAAAATAGAAAATAAGACGATTGTCTGATGGAACCCAGAATTCATATTTATAAGAGAAAAATTATGGCATACAAGAACAAAATAACCTATAATTAACATTCATTTCATGTTTGAAGTGTAGTAGCTAAACACTAATTTCAGAGCTTTTA
Organism: Tipula vernalis; assembly: GCA_958295665.1. Taxonomy (NCBI): domain Eukaryota; kingdom Metazoa; phylum Arthropoda; class Insecta; order Diptera; family Tipulidae; genus Tipula; species Tipula vernalis. The sequence continues at coordinate 375,107,795 of OY282559.1, forward strand.
TCAGTTCTTGAAGCTTAAATATTTTTGTTAAGCAACATAATTCTGTGTGTTACTCCGAGTTTTACAACCAAAATTATTGACTTCTGATTCGACCGCTGGATTTTGCAAATGTACCAAATTTGAACTATAGGGTGGGTGAGGCATTACTTGCTTGGGTGGTGGCTTGTGTTTCATAACCGGTTATACCTGCACCCGTAACTAAATGTTGATGGAAAATTGTAAATGCGCTTCCTATAAAAAGCTTCTGGCCAATTCATCTTCTAATGATTCTCGACCACTTTTGAATAATTTGGTTGCTATGGAATTTAATAACAGCCCGATGTTTCCAATTTTTTACTCGAAAGCTTATTACGTACAAATCTTCTTGCTTGTTCCATATAGGTAAACCCAACCCAACCGTCAGCTCAATCATCAATTCAGCATCAACAAAACTTCAAGTCAACCCCTACTTAACCCAACGCTAAACTTAATCCTTTATTCAACCCCAAACTCAAATCTCAACTCAATCTTCAAATCAGCACAGTCCGAAACTACATGCGCACATGAACTCAACTCAGAACAACTTAAGGTTGAGTTCAGGTTTAAATTGGAAGTAAGGCTCAAATCTCAGCTCAACCATTAAATAAATACCCAACTAAATAACTGGGTTAACCCCTGTTGTCCGTTGTATTGAATTTATGTGGTGCTGGTGTTATTCGTTCTTTTGGTAACATGCCCTTCAGCTGGTGTGACGCCAGTTTCCTTGCTCTCGTACAGACTATACATTCATGTATAGTGTAACGAATCATATTTTTGGCATTCATTATCCAATACTACGTTCTCAGGTGTGCTAAAGTTGCTTGATTGCCACCATGTAGTGTTTTTTTATGAGCTTCTTTGATAAGCAAATTTGACAATTTGTGACCTCTGGGCATTATTATCGGATGTTTTGCTTCAAATGGGAGATTAGAATTGGTTATTCTACCTCCGACTCTGAGTAGGTCATTTCCGTCTAGAAATGGAGTTAGCGTTATGATTGTATTATTCTTTGGTAGGTTTTGATTCGCTTTTAACTTCTTTAATTCTGATTATAGCCCTTAGCGATGCATTCAGTTCCTCTGGTTTGAAATGGGAGTTATTTTTAGTCTTTGATTTTGTATTTGATGGAAATCGTAGACAGTATGCAATGCTTTGAACAAGCCGTTGTAACGAAGAGAATCTATCGAATTCAATCACAGGCTTTTTCAATGTTGTTGTAAATGTTCTTATTGATTTTCGTTCCATGCTGGCCGCTTGTTCCATTTCTTCATTATTGATTTTTGTTATTGGATAGCTCAAATCCTTTAGCCATTTTGGCCCTTCCCATCAAATTTTGTGGGTTAATAATTGAACTGGGTTTAAACCTCGAGATGCGCAGTCAGCAGGATTCTCATTAGAGACCACGTGATGCCATTGGTTGGGATCGGTGATGGCTTGTATCTCTGTTATTCTGTTCGCGGCGTTCAGCTCTAATCTTGGCAGGGATATTGTTTGGTTTAACGGTGCAACCTTTGTTTTGGCTGCAATTATTGTGATTTGGTTGTTTATTTTACTGTATACCATTGCAGCATACGCTTGATTCGAGGCGTCACAGAAACCATGTAGTTCAATTTTGGCGTCACTGTTGTAATTTATCCAACGGTGAATTTTGATTTCCTCTAAACGTGGTAGTTCCATTTTGTAGTTTAACCATCTGTTTTCAAGATTTACGTGGAGTTTTTCGTCCCATCCTACACCAGAAGCCCATAAATCTTGAAGTAGAATTTTTGCCTGGTGCTAACCATCCTAGCGGATCGAAAAGCCTTGATGCCTCTAATAAGATTGTTCGTTTGGATATTGTTATTTGAGATCCTGGCAAAATAACTTTGAATTGAAAGGTGCCTGTTGAAGAGTTCCACAGGAGTCCAAGTGTTTTCACGGTATCACTAAATTCTATAGTGTGGAGTCCTGTTTCTTTCAGATTTTCTGGAATCTCTTCTAATAATGCCTTTACATTGCCGGACCATTTTCTGAGGTTGAAACCTCCCCCGGAAAGGAGATTTAGTAGTTCCCTTTTCGCAGCGATTGCTTCTGCGATTGTGTTAGCTCCAGATAAAAGATTATCCACATAGAAATCGTTTTGAACAATCTTTGAACCAATTGGATATCTTGACGCTTCGCAATGGTTAATTCTTGTAACGTTTTTGTAGCCAAACAAGTGGCAGACGCTGTTCCGTATGTGATAGTTTTTAATCTATAACTGCTCATTGGCTTATTTGTCTCAGATCGCCAGAGGATTCGTTAAAAATCTTGATCTTCGCGGGCTATTCTGCTACGTTTTTTCCATCTGATCAATATTGCCGTTAAGTTGTCTTGTAATGTTGGACCAACATGCATCATTTCATTTAGTGATGTCCCTGTTGTTGTTTTGCAGGAAGAGTCAAAAACAACCCTCAATCTCGTAGTTGTGCTTCGTAGCATCTTTTTCCGTATCATCTTTAATTAGTTCCATGTGATTCAGCTGGATGTACTCGTTTATGAAATTGTGATATTGATTCTTAAAGTCTTCATCCTTCTTGAATCTTTTTTCATTTTGAAGCAATCTAGCTGCTGCTTTACTTTTAGATTCTCCTATTGCCAGTACTTTGAGCTTGTCGTAGGGAAGCGGCATTCGAACTTCGTATTGTCCATTTGTTAATCGCTTGTGAATCTCTTCATAGTACTGCTCACATTCGATCTCTTCAGCAGTTAGGCTTCGTTTAGAATGCAGTTCTTCGTCTATCTCTGCTAATGTGACGTGGCTATTTATCCGGGTGACTGAAATGCTGCTGGTTTGAGTTAGACGACCACATATGATCTATCCTAGCTCTGATCTTTGCGCTATGCACTTATGATGCGGATCCCTTTTTATGCCTTCTAACATGATTTCTCCTTTATAAGTCGGTACCTATTAAAAGATCAATAGGTCCGGGAGTATCGAAAGTAGGATCGGTTAGGATTAATTCTTTTTTAGTTCGCTGTCTAAACCCAATAAGTTCTTGTCTGGAAGTAGGTTAGTGATAGTTCCCAGAACTAAAGCATTAACTTCGATCTTGAAAATCGATGGAAATCTTGGACTTATTTCTATCACTATCTGTTGATGGGCTCGTCCTTTTGTTGCTGAAATTCCGGAAATTTCAGTTAGAACCCTTGTCTTTGGCAGGGCTAGTTGTTGTGCTGCTTGCTCTGTGATGAAAGTAGCCTGTGAGCCTGGATCGATCAGTGCCCGTAGTAGAGTAAAACTACCGAACATATTCTGTATTTTTATTAGGGGCTTTTGCTAAAAGTACCGGGCCACTATCCTTGTCGAGTGTTGAGATGTTCAGCTTTGCAATAATGTTTTCATGATTTTTTACGTGTAGATTACGTGTGATGTCTGCCTTTGCAGGTAAAACAACTCAGTTTGATGATGCAACTTGTTGCCGAATGGTTTTGGCTGAGACAATTTCTGCACAAATTGTGCAGCATGACCATCTGATTTCTTTCAGAAATGCTAAAATCATTGAAACGTTGGTATGATTCGGTTCTGTGGTTTTTCTGACAGCATACGCAAATATTACTTGGTTGTGTGGCAGTTACGAAAGCTCGTCTTAGCGGTTGTGGTTGAAATTTCACTTGTTGGGTTGGTATTATCTTGTTGTTACCGATCGCTTCTAAAGATTGGAAACGCCTTTCTAGAAACTTCAAGAAATGATTTGTTTCTTGAAATTCTCTTGGGTTTTCTAGAGAGCTGAAGATGATGAAAGATGATGATTTTTTTACAAGCTTAAGATGATGAAAGGTCTCCATGTTTCAATATTTATGCCTGTATTCCTTATGGAGTATTGGCACTCGGTTGTTGTGTCATGCAAGTATTTGATCGCAGCAGCCGACTCCGTGTTGCTCGTATGCTGATTCAATAAAGTGTTCAACAAATTAGATACGAGTAATCTCCTGTTGTTGAAGCGGTTCTCCAATATCTCCCAAGCTGCATTGTAATTGTCTCCACTAGGTTCCAAATGACTCAATAATTTTCCAGGTAGTTCATTTTATGTGTCGAGGTAAGCTGATTATTGTTATGAACTAAACGTTTGAATGTATCAGAGAAACCTACCCACTTCGTGTAGTCCCCGTGAAAATGTGGGATTTCTACTGGTGGTAGACGAATTTCTAATGGTTTTATCTTGCCTAATTCCTCTTCTTCCAATATTGTTGTTAATTGTATTACAATCTTCTCGTGTTCATTGTTTAAATTTTCGTAGTGTTGGTCTACGAAATATTTTGAATTTACTTCCTGTTCTTCAGGAGTCTCCATGCATATTGGTTCATGAAGGTCCGTGATCTGCATTATCATTCTCTCGATGTTTTTTAATTTGATTTTTAAAGCTGGTCTGGATCTGTTGTTACTAGTCAGTATGCCCTCAGCTAATCTGATTTCTCGATATAAACCCCGCATTCGGATGTCTTGCTGCTTCAACTATTACCTGAATTTTGGCAATTGGCTTAATGCAACGTTTGACTCGGCTGTGCTTAACTTGAATTGTTGATGTCTCATGCTCTGTTGTGTTGTTGTTGACCACTTCAGATGGGATGAAGTTAAATTTTTCATTTGTTCCTGCTGCATCTGATGTTGGAAGTGGTGTGGATGACAAACTTCCTCAATGGTTGTTCTGTATCTTATCGAAATCGTTTCTCTATCCTTGAAGTATTGATGTGTTGATGTCAATGGATTTTGAAAGTCTCTAATCTTGTTGTCTTCATCAACATACTCGTTGTAAGACTTGTTCAACGCTGCGATTTTCCTCTCAAGTTAGGTTTTTGTTTTCCGCTGCGCTCCGCTGCTTGTTGTAATTTGAGATGAGCTGCTGTATCTCTTCTGTTTTTTGTTCTTGTTTTCTTAGCAGTTCTTCCATATTTATGGTTGTACTTGAGAAAGCTTATTAGGCGGCAAATGGCAGGAACAATTTTTCATGCAAACTAGTGTTTCGTCGTGCAGCTTCTATGGTTTGGTATTTTTCTTGAATTTGCCGGTTGTTGCTTGGCGTATTTCTAATAGATCCCAGTTGTTTTTAATGGCTCGAAAGACCAATGTTGCCCGTTGTATCGGATTTATGTAAATTTAGTTAATTAAAAGGTTACCGATGGTGGGGTTTTTTAATTAATGAGAACAAAATCAGTTAGTGTAATTTGAATTCTGCCTTATTTTATTCAATGCAACGCTTTATATATATAATTTGAAATTTTCAATGTCAGCACAAAATGTAAAGTATAAATCAAAAACATTTACAGTATGCATATTATTACAAATTAAGTTAACTGTCAGCACAATAGATACAAAAAACAACAAACACCAAAATTTTATACTTTGGTGGAAGTTAAACGTTGTAATGTTGATGAGTTAAAATGATGAGTCAACAACCCCAATTCAACACCAACCCAACCCAACCCCAACTCAACCCCAACAAAACCCCAACTCAAACCCAACGCCTAACTCAATTTTAAAGCCAATACATATAAAAAATGTTTCAACATGATCCGAATAGTAAATGATAACTGTAATTGCCATGCCAACGGGTATCTAGGTTGCTCGAGCAATTCTACACTTTTCGTGGAAAATTCAATTTTATGGAAAATCGCCTGAACAATAGACCACAAATTCAGAGCCCCAACAATCGAAAATCTGCAATTGTGCTCCGTTTTGGATGATTGACACGTCTACCAATATGCAATGAGAACTGTAATTGTCATGCCAACGGGTATCTAGGTTGCTCGAACATTTCTACACTTTTCGTGGAAAATTCGATTTTATGGAAAATCCCCTGAACAATAGACCACGAATTCAGAGCCCCAACAATCGAAAATCTGCAATTGTGTTTCGAACTGGATGATTGACACGTCTACCAATAGGCAATGAGAACTGTAATTGTCATGCCAACGGTTATCTAGATTGCTCAAACATTTCTACACTTTTCGTGGAAAATTCAATTTTATGGAAAATCCCCTGAACAGTAAACCACAAATTCAGAGCCCCAACAATCGAAAATCTGCAATTGTGCTCCGATTTGGATGATTGACACGTCTACCAATAGGCAATGAGAACTGTAATTGTCATGCCAACAGGTATCTAGGTTGCTTTAGTATTTCTATACTTTTCGTGGAAAATTCAATTTTATGGAAAATCCCCTGAACAATAGACCACGAATTCAGAGCCCCAACAATCGAAAATCTGCAATTGTGCTCCGATTTGGATGATTGACACGTCTACCAATAGGCAATGAGAACTGTAATTGTCATGCCAACGGTTATCTAGATTGCTCGAACATTTCTACACTTTTCGTGGAAAATTCAATTTTATGGAAAATCGCCTGAACAATATACCACAAATTCAGAGCCCCAACAATCGAAAATCTGCAATTATGGTCCGATTTGGATGAATGACACGTCTACCAATAGGAAATGATAACTGTAATTTTCATACCAACGTGTATCTAGGTTGCTCAAACACTTCTACACTTTTCGTGGAAAATTCAATTTTATGGAAAATCACCTGAACAATAGACCACGAATTCAGAGCCCCAATAATCGAAAGTCTGCAATTGTGGCCGATTTAGATGATTGACACGTCTACCAATAGGCAATGAGAACTGTAATTATAATGCCAACGGGTATTTAGGTTGCTCGAACATTTCTACACTTTTCGTGGAAAATTCAATTTTATGGAAAATCGCCTGAACAATAGACCGCGAATTCAGAGCCCCAACAATCGAAAATCTGCAATTGTGCTCCGTTTTGGATGATTGACACATCTACCAATATGCAAAATACCATGTTTTAATGACCACGTGGTTTTTTCCCAATTCTTATGGCATATACACGATCCTCTTGACGTACATGTTTTAAAAGCTTATCAATCCTCCGCCTTTGGTCATCGATTATTTTGGCTTAATACGATTTTCATGAAATATCTCGCTATGGAATGATTGTCGCATAACGGAAATGGGCTTTGATCCTGGCGTTTCAAAATGATAGACTGTTTCTTTCATGTTGTTGCGCAATTTAAATCTACTGAAATTATGAAGCGATATACGACATATCATATTGCCAACACATGAAAAAATATTTTTTTTTGAAAGCTTTAGAAACCTTTAATTCAACGGTCGCCCCCAAATATAAAAGAGCGATGCACGAAACACCTTCAGTTTTTTCATCATGTCAAGAAAACGAATAACAAAATATCTCTACCTTGAACCACGAATCTATTAAATAAAGCTCAATGTGACAATATTTCAACAAATGACCACAAACTTTCCAGAGTTCGCCGGATTTCCATATTTAAATAACTTATTCCTGCCCAAGTCTCTAATTACAGAAATTTACGGTCTAAGAGCAATACTAAGTACTAATAATATCGAAGCTTACCGGAAGAATTTGGATCCGACTCAATTATTGATCCAGAGTATATTCGCCACGCGTGAATGAGTTAAAAATTTTGTAAATAATTATCAGCTTAAACAATTTACTTTTCTTATCAATAAAAGTGAAAGTAAATTGCATAATCGGACTAAATAATTTTATGGTTGACTGAAAATTTTTACGATGTGATATCGTGAAGATGATTCAATTCAGTATAATTGTCGAGTTTTGATTTGTCAAATAAAACTGTGTTTATAGGCCAACCATAAGTACTTACAGTACAATCAAAAACTATTTTTGTAGCTACAATACACACAATATAAGATTGATGAATATTAATCATTAGGTCAAGGTGAAATTTATTTCCAAAATTTATAAAAATAAAATACAATAAACCACTTAAGTTTGTTTAGTCGGTGAAGGTCATTGTAATTTGTATAATGTTATTATTCGGGGATTATAATATTCCAGAAAACTAATCGCGCATGCATAATAGTACATAATAAAATATTTATATATGTAGTTACCTTAGCAGGTGCGGCCAGCAGACCAACAGCCAATCCAGCAATTAGGCGGCCTAATAAAATCATTAAATGTGACTGAGCCATGGCAATGAATAACCAACCGACCATTAGTGGCAGCACTGAAAACATGAGTGTTGGCCTTCTTCCAAAATAATCACTCATTGGACCCGAAATAAATGAACCAAATGGAGTGGCAGCACTGTGTACACTTGCTAAAGTATAACGAATACCAAAAGTTTAGTTATAGTAAAATGTATTAAGCAAAATTTTTTTACTTACCAATCCATGATCCCATTGATACATCGATAGCTAACGGATCAGTTGAATTATATAATTGTGGTAATATAACAGCGGAATATCCAATTGGCATACCGCTAGCGGATGTTATCAAAAGTATGCAACTTGTTAGAATTATCTAAAACAAAAAGAACAAAAAAAAATTTTATTAGCCTAAATGTCGACTATGCCATAAATTTCTTTTTGTCGATCAACCATAACAAAGCATAATCTTTACTTATTCTATTTATGATAATGACCGGCTCTTAGAAATAATAAATTTAATTTATTGAAATTGTCAAAAATTGAATTAATTAAAATGAGCGTTTAGCGGCACAAGACAAACATTATTGGTTGTAATTTTGGCCACATACATACATAAACAAACAAAACAATTAAAATTAATTATTAATTTGACATCAGCTGATCTTTATGCGGCGCTCATGTGCTCATTTATTTGAAAACCTTTTTTGGTTTGTTTGCCGACTTAAGTCAACATAATATTTAACTTGTTTTTGGTTTTGATCGTGTAATATTAAAACAAACACGTTATGCTAAATTTGTGCGCGATCTTGCGATCGCGCGATTCTGGGAAGTCAATATAACACAAAAAAAAATGTTGGTTAAAATTTTATTTTTTTTATAAAATTTTCGAATTGATCGTGTGCCTTATATGGCAGATAATATATTGTTAATGTGCGCAAAAAGACAAAAAAATGATGCAACATAATTGCAATATTGTTGCATCTTTTAAATTATGCTGTTAAATTATGATTTTTGAAAAGGAAATGAAAATAATTTGCTGGTGGTCATTGTACGATTTACATTTTTGGATATCACAATAATCTGACTTTACAAATTGGGCTGAATTAATATTTTGCTAACTTGTTTCGAGAATGTCCGCTATCTTGCGATCGCGCGATTCTGGGAAGTCAATATAACACAAAAAAAAATGTTGGTTAAAATTTTATTTGTTGTATAAAATTTTCGAATTGATCGTGTGCCTTATATGGCAGATAATATATTGTTAATGTGCGCAAAAAGACAAAAAAATGATGCAACATAATTGCAATATTGTTGCATCTTTTAAATTATGCTGTTAAATTATGATTTTGGAAAAGGAAATGAAAATAATTTGCTGGTGGTCATTGTACGATTTACATTTTTGGATATCACAATAATCTGACTTTACAAATTGGGCTGAATTAATATTTTGCTAACGAAACAGAATGTCAATAAAAAACATGATTCATCGATTAATTTTTTGCCAGACAAAGTGATTTACAATTTAATTTATTATCTATAAATTATTTACAAATAATTGATTGTGACGTTATTAAAATAATGTTGTAAATTAATGCCAATATACAATCAAAATAATGCAATAAACTGATAATGCCCATGGGCTTATCAAAAAAGATACTTTGGACATAAACGCATTCTACTATTTTTGGGGGAGTATTATTTAAGAATGTTTAAGAGAAGCCTCGTGCATCACAGTTGTCAACAAAAGCGGAATTTTGTGGAACAAGTGTTTTTGGTTATAATAACAAAATCGACGAATCTAAAAATGCAAATACGACTATAAAGTGATGCTTTTGGTATATTTAAACCCAATTTGTTTTTTTTAATAATTGAATATTAAATATATAAAAAATCGCCCATCCTTAAAAAACAACAATAAACTGGTCGATAACAACAAAATATTGTCCAACAATTTTATAATATCCGCACATAAAATTATATCAACAAAATACTGATCAAATATCAAATTTACAGTACCGGTAATAGAAAACAACAACCAAATCAACTTTCTAAGCATCAAAGTATAAAAAACTGACAACAACAATCCGACATGCATAATTTATAGAGAGCTAGCACAATAAATATTACATTTAACTACTTGCGAAGAGAACAAAAAATTTCAAGCAAGACAAGATAAATCATGTCAACACCAATCTACACGGAGAAATAAATAGCTAGGTAGTATTGGCTTTAATTTCAATATTTATGTTCAACAACAAATAAGTTCCACAACTACATTGCTGAGATTTAGACTACAGATATAAAGGGAGATTCACTGGGAGGAAACAATTTAAATCCGGCATAACTTTAGTTCTGTCACCTGATATTTGACATTTGTAATTATTAAGCATTGATACGAGGGAAAAACGCGAATCTGTAAAAAACCCGTCCATGCTGCCAATTCATACATGATTAAATTGACCATCGATTTACAATCGGACACGAGATATTTACAATTCTACAACAATATATGTATAAGCTTCTGCTGATATCTTAATTTTAAAACGGTGAATTGCGTCTTACACGTGCATATTATGCAGAAATTCAGGCCAAACTTATTGGCGACACTTTTTTCATAGTCCTTCGAGCCGGATTAGCACCATTTTTAATAAGCCTTTAAGTAAATTCAATAAAACTGCACTGAAAAAAAAGAGTGTTAACCAATTATTTGGGACCTGTAATGTAAATGATGATTACTGATGTTATACTATATACAGTGCTGGTAAAAAAAAATTGGGCAAACAAATTTATTGCAAATTGGAGTTATTTTTTGCTAAAATTACAAAACTTTTGAAAGCAATTGGTTTATTGTTTCATTTTAAATACATGTATTACGTAATTTTTTGAAAAAAAAAATTGACCTGCAATTTAGGGACAAAACATCGAAAAATGCCAAAATATTCAAAATACGTTGATTGGTGTGGAAGAAGTGAAAGAAATGGGAAAAGTTAGTGACCAGTGTAAAAGCAATATGTTGATTTTGGCTGGAGAAAATTTAACCACGCGAGAAATAGGTAAAAGATTAAACGTTCCTAAAAGTACTGTCGCGTGGAATATTAAAAAAAATCGAGAGATTGGCGGTACACAAAGAAAGAAAACCTCTGGAAGGCCCAGAAAGACAACGCCAGTGGAAGATCGTTTTATTCTATTACAAAGTCGTCGGAACCGATTTAAAACTTCATCAGACATAAGACATGATCTTGAGCGAGCAACGGGAAAAAAAATTTCAGCCGGCTTAGTGAGAAAAAGACTTGTTAAAGCTGGTTAGAGAGCACTTAAACCAGTCCAGAAGCATGAGTTCACATTACTAGTGAAAAAGAAAACGTTTGCTATGGGCCCAGGAGCATGTTAATTGGACTCCAGAGATGTGGAATGATGTGATTTTCTCCGATGAATCAAAATTCAAGCTGCATGTTGGAGATGGAAGAATTCTCGTAAGGAGAAAACCTGGCGAGAGGCTTAGCAACGAATGTCTTTTAAGACTTTCACCGAAAAAAGAAGAAGTTATGGTCTGGGGATGCTTTTCTGGAAATGAAACCGGTCGATTGTGCTTCCTTAGTTCCAGCGTTACAGCAGATGTTTATCTGCAGGTCCTTCAGAACGAATTTGAGCCTTCTGCGTTAAAGCTTTTTGGCGAGACTTGCAAATTTATTTTTCAATAGGACAACGCTCCGTGCCATACCGCCAAAATTGTGAGTTATTAATTTTGAATTGTAGATAGACAAATTGGCTTTCAGATAAACATAAATAATTTGTTAAAAACTTGTTTTTTTTCTTATCTCTTCATTTAAAGGTAAAAAAAGTACTTCGAAGAAAAAAGTATCGATGTGTTGAGCTGGCCCCCGTATAATCCAGACTTAATTCCAATTAAAAATATTTGGTCTATAATAAAGCTAGAAGTAGCAAGGAAGCGCCCAGAATCGATTGAAGCTTTAAAAAGTTTGTTGATGATGATTTGGGAATCCATATCTCCTGCGACTTTGAAAATTTTATCAAATTCAATGAATCGGAGGTAAACCACCAAAAAATTGTATTATCACAAGCGGTGACGCCTCAAATTCATGGAAGCAATGGTTGCAACAATTCGAATGGTTCGAAATAGCAACAGAATTGTCAAAAAAAATCACCGCCAATACAATGTGCTACGTTTATGGTCAGCTTAGGACCTGATATAATCACAACTTATAATAACCTTAAATTGTCAAAGGATGAACAAAACGATTTAGCAGTACTAAAAAAAAAGTTAACGGAATATTTTGTTCCAAAAAAAAAACATTACGTTCGAAAGATATACGTTCAACAATATGCGACAAGAATCAAGTGAATCATTTGATGATTTTTATAATAAAATCTTAAAACAGTTTAAAAATTGTGACTTCAGTGGATTAGCAGAAGACTTGGTCAAAGATAAAATCGTGATTGGGGTTAGTGATAATCAATTGCGACAAAAGTTACTCGCGGTGGATAAATTAGATTTAAATAAAGCAGTAAATTGTTGCAGAGCTGCTGAACAGGCACAAATGCAAGTAAAAATAATGGAATCAAAAACAGATACATTAGCTGTTAATATAATGAAATCTCAAAAATGGCAGAAGAGCAATGACAATGAGAAGACCAAATCACAAATAAACACAATAAATTGCAAGAGATGCGGTTCAAATCACGAGCAAGGTAAATGCCCAGCATTCAAAGAAATTTGTACGAAGTGTCAAATCAAGGGACACACGAATATGATGTGTAGAACCTCAAAACAAAAAATTGCAATAATGAAGTCCAAAAGTGATGAGGAGGCACTTCTCGTATGTTGAATATTGGACAATATTCAATCTGAGAGTGATTGGATTGAAAATATTACGATTAATAGTAAAAATACTAAAGTCAAAATCGACATTGGCGCAAGATGCAATGTAATGGCTGAAAATCAAGCAAAATCGTTAAAAATACAAATTAATTCCAGCGAAACTAAATATATTGTGTCTTTTACGGATCACAAAATGCAAGTGCTTGGTGAAATTACAACAATCTGCTTGAACGGGACAAATCAGCATCCAGTAACTTTCAAAATAGTTCATAAGCCAATGATTACTATAATTGGATATGACAGTGCTAAGAAACTAAATTTCATAAGTCAAATAAATGAAGTGAAACTACCCGACCTATATCAAGGTCTCGGATGCGTTAAAAACTTTGAGTACGACATAGATCTCATAGACAATCCATCATTCGACATTAAACCAGCACGGAAAGTTCCACTAGCAATTAAAGAGGAAGTAAAACGGGAACTGATAAAAATGGAAAAAATGGGTGTAATCAAAAAAATGACAGAGCCTACTCCAGTAGTCAGCCCAATGGTCGTGGTTAAAAAGAATAAAAAAATTCGAATATGCATTGATCCGACTGATGTGAACAAATGTATAAAACGACGCCACTATCCTCTAAATACGTTAGAAGAAATCGCAGCAAAAATATATGGCGCAAAATTGTTTACCAAGAGCTAGATTGCAACAAAGGGTTTTTGGCAAATAAAGGTAAGCAAAAGGACGGAGAAATACTTGACTTTTGCAACGCCATGGGGTAGATATTGCTGTACAAGATTGCCTTTTGGTCTTTCATCTGCACCTGAGGTGTTCCAAGAGATGATATCATCGTTACTTCAAGATATCGAGAACGTCGAGTGCTCTATGGACGATCTTCTCATTTATGCTACGTCGGAAGAAAAACTAGCTGAGATAACGCTAAAAGTGTTTGAAAAATTTAAGACAGCTGGTGTAGTATTAAATAAAGACAAATGCCAGTTTAAAAAAGAGTCCATCAAGTTTTTAGGCCATATTTTAACGGCTAATGGTATCGAAGCTGATTCGGATAAGGTCGAGGCCATAAATAAATTGAAACAACCAACAAATAAGGAAGAATTGCAAAGAATATTGGGAATGATAACACACCTCCATAAATTTATTCCTAATTTGTCATCAATAACTGAACCATTACGAGAACTACTAAGAAAAGACGTTGTTTGGAATTGGGAAGCACATCATACAAGCCCTTTTGAAAAAATCAAAATACTATTGAAAACATCACCGGTACTCGCATATTACAATGTAAATAACGATGTCTTACTAACAGTAGATGCTAGTTCAAAAGCTGTGGGGGCTGCTCTGATTCAAGATGGACGTCCTATAGCATATGCAACAAAGCCTTTAACAAAATGTCAACAACTGTATCCACAAATTGAAAAAGAAGCGCTGGCGATCAAAAACGGGCGCAATAAATTTCACGAGTATGTGTACGGTAAACGGTTAACCATCGAAACAGACCATAAACCTTTGGAGTCGATCTTCAAGAAATCGATCCATAGTGCACCTCCAAGACTTCAACGAATTTTGTTAAAAGTTATTCAATACAATCCTAAGGTAACATATAAAAAAGGTACTGAATTATATTTGGCAGATACGTTAAGCAGAGACTGCATCAATGAAACTTCAACAGATGACGATGAACGCAATCTCGAAGCTCAAATAATATTGCCTATGACACAGGAATGCTAAACAGACATGGTGGAAGCAACACAACAAGATAACGAGCTACAATCTCTAACAAAAACAATTACAACTGGTTGGCCGATTTTAGAACATCGAAACACAATCGGAAAAGAAGTACAGAAATATTGGAATTTCAGAGAAGAATTATCCACTTATAAAGGACTTATTTTCAAAGTTCACAAAATAGTCGTGCCACACAGTCAAATTAACAGAATGTTAGCTGTATCCACCAAGGTCATACAGGTATACAATCCTGTCAAAGCAGAGCCAGATAATCTCTGTACTGGTATGGTAGTGGCATGAACAATGACATCAAGAACTATGTTGAAAAGTGTTTAACATGTCAAAAAACACAAAAAAGAAATATTAGGGAGCCAATAATGTCAAAAGAGGTTCCACAATATCCATTTCAAATTGTTGCGAGTGATATATGTACTATACACGGAAATAATTATATTGTCTTGGCAGATAGTTATTCCGGGTTCTTCGACGTAGAAAAACTGAATAATTCCACATCAGAAGAAGTGATAACATTTTTAAAACGTATTTTTTCAGTACATGGAGCACCAGAAATTGTTGAATCGGACAATGGACCGCAATATTCGTCAAAACTATTCAAAGATTTCGCTAGAAATTGGAAGTTCGAACATCGTACATCGAGTCCAGGGTTTCCTCGAGCAAATGGATTAGCAGAACGATATATCAAGACTGCGAAAAATATGATAAAAAAGTGTATCATGGATAATACTGACATATGTATATATATCGCACTAATGAATCATCGCAATACGCCTGGTTTGGGTAATATTTCGCCAAATCAAAAATTGCAAAGTCGAATTACTAACTCTCAATTAATATATGACAAAGAGTTACTTAAGCCAAAAGTATTCAACGAGGTATCACAACACATTAAAGAAAACAGAGCGAAACAAAAATTGTACGCAGATAAACATTCGAAAAAACGCAATGACTTACCAACTAAGGGCGATAACGTCAGAGTTCAAGTTAATCATCGTGAGTGGGTTGGAGCAAAAGTAACTGATGTATCAAGAAATCCGCTATCACTTATAATTCAAACTAATCAAGGACAAAACTTGCGACGAAATCATGCATACATCAATAAAACAAAAACAGACTTTCCCAGTAAAGTTTTATTAGATCTTGATGAAACAGTCACTGAAACGAATTCAAATCAAACTGCACAAGTAAATAATACAGAGGTTCCTACGTCATCACATTCGAAAACAATTACCAATGCTGGTAACAAGGAAATACCCGAAACTATTAATATCCCATCAAGTTCAAACATTTCGAAGACAACTAGATCCGGTAGATTGGTTAAGCCAATAAATAGACTAGACTTATAATTTCCACAATCATTTCCTTCTAACATGAAAGGGCTTGTTTGAAATTCTAATTAGTACTTCCCAAACAAAATTCTTTGTTTGAAATAATACTTCTACGTAGTGTTCGTGAATAATAAAATATATGTTTGTGTTATAATTTTGATGCCGTTATAAAACACGTTTCAATAATTCTAACAATGAACATGTTCATAATTCAGATAAATTTACATGAGTTTGGATGTGAATAATTTAATTAAAATAATTAAAATGAAATTATACATTAAAATGAAAATAATTAACATTAAAGTGCATAATAATAATTAAAAGTGAACTAATTAATATTTTGAGGTAGGTTAAGTGATTTTTAAATTATATGTTTAAGGATGGTGATCTTATATGCAGCTTAGTCCTAATATAATTTATTTATAAGATGGACGAATATTTTGAGGCTTTTCCGGTAATACTTATAAAAAATGTTACGGAAATCGTACCAGCAAAGGGAGCGGGGGAATTTTCATGTATTTCATAGGGCCGGTATTATAAATAAATTTCTCATTTAATTTTAATGTTTTAAGTTTAAAATAAACATGTATTTTATATAGTGGCTTCACATTTCTTAATTAACAAACCGTTTAAGATTGTTCATGGACAAAGCGGGGCGGAATTAAAACGGGAGTTTTTTGTACAAAATGTTAAAGGATACCCGAACAATTTAACGCACCTAGTAATGATCTATTGAATAATGACTATGTAGATTCAATTGAAGCCATCGCACCAAACGGCGAAATAACTGTAATCGAAAATATTTCAATTTCTAAAGGTGAACTTGAACCTCCCCTTACAAAGTGATTAGGACAATATCATGCGTAGTGGCAGACGAGTTTAAACAATTCAACAACCGTAATGCGACACAACGAAAAATTTAAATTTAGTTTCGAAGTAATTATTAATATTTTTTTTATTTTTATTATGAGATTGAATATAACAAATTTAAGTGAAATTTATAACAGGCCGTATTCCGGCACCATGTTATGTTATGTTATTTCCCCGATAAAATATTAAATCCCGGAATACGGCCTAATGAAAGGTCCGATTCTATACAGATTTTCATGTTACTTTTCGAATTTAAAATTCTTTAATGAATCGTAAGAGTATAAAATCTTCATTTAAATTAATTTTCGTGATACAATTTTGATTTATAATCAGCATTTGCCTTTTAACTTAACTTTTTACAGGAAATTCATATAAGCTGCTTCGAACTTCGGCACAGGAAATCCTTAGTAAATATGAAAAAAATCCTTAGTATTTGCAAAATGCAAATCGTGTCAAAATTTCGAAACTAATAATTGTTGATGCGCTTTAAACAAAAATCCTGATCACGTGTATGTATTGATTACCAAAAATATTGTTCTATTAGTTGCTTTCCAGTCGACCACCAGTAATTATACATGTAGGAATGGAGGTTCGCCACCTCTGTTTAAACCAAACCGGTAAACAAATACTAATTGGTATATTAGTAATTAACTCTTATTATAATATACTCTTCACTGGTTATCCAGCCGTGTGCCGTATCAGCCGTATATTTCGTATTTATGTTAAATTAAAATGATTGTTTTGGATTACAAATAAAGTATAAATCTAAATTTAAAAGTCGTGAGTTTGTATTTTATCGAAGGAACATAATTCCCTTATTGTCCAACTCTACATACATAAGTACTTAGGTTTGTGTATTTGCTTAAATTAAATACTCGTAACTGTTATTACTATTGTAGCAGTTAGGAGTATTGAATTTAATCCAGTTCCAGTCTCGATAAGGCATCAGCGACCTTATTAGTGCATCCAGGTTTATAAATGAGCTCGTAATTGTATTCTTCTAATCGAGCTTTCCACCTCTTAAGCTTAGCATTATTAATACTGTTGCCCAGTGTAAATGTTAAAGGTTGATGATCTGTCAGAATTTTGATTTTGTTTTGCCCCATATAAGTAATTTCGAAGATTATCCAATGTCCAGATTATGGCTAGCATTTCCTTCTCATTGGCCGCTTAATTCTCCTCATCAGTTTTGTTTAAGGATCTGGAGATGTAGATTATCGGCCTATCTTTGCCGACTTCACCTTGTGTTAACACCGCACCGATTGCAAATGATGATGCATCGGTAGTGAGTATAAATGGTTTGTTGAGGTCCGGAAAAATGAGTATTTCCGAGGACGATAGTAGCTCCTTGATATTTCAAAATGCTTCAAGTTTCTTCTCGTTCATATTGATTTTAATTTTCTTTGACTGGTTTGCCCTGATTTGAGCGTTTTCCCCCCTTGTCAGATTAGTCAATGGTTGCACTATTTTGGCGAATTCTCGAATGAAGCGTCTGTAGTATGATGCCAATCCCAGAAATGATTTTAAATCCTTCAAGTTGTCGGGTTTCTTGATGCTTCGAATAGTGGAGATTTTCTTTGGGTCCGGTTTGATACCATTATCCGTGATTAGGTATCCGAGAAATTCGGTTTGTATTTTTGAGAATTCTGTCTTATCCAGATTAACCCGTAAGTTGGCCTTTTCTAATTTTGAAAAAACTTTCCTATTATGTTCGTTAAATGTTCTTCCTCAGTTCTCCCTCCGAATACTATTATATCATCTATATAGACGTTGGATAAAAAATTGGATCGGCGATGAATTTCAGCTACTTTAGTGAATTTCCGACTTTAAAATAAATGTTTAGATAATTTTTGCATCGTTACAAGCAAGACAGAATTTTTTCATTTAATTTATTTAGGGTATTTTGCGAGTTGAGAGATTTTAGTTTAATTTTTAAATTAAAATGTGAAAAGACCTAAATAACCTCAAAAAAAAAATTTGTTATATTTAATATAAATTTGCTGTGTGTCATATCAATTAATATTACATTATAAAACACTTTAAATTAATTTTTATAGAGTTTAAATTTTTTTTAAATTACTCTTTTTTTAATTTATTAAGTAGCAATTTATTAGTACTCTATTAAAAATTCTATAAATAATGTTCTGACACATTTTTTTCTTTTTCTTCGTGTTGGTTCAAAAATAAGAGCTTGAGGATTCTAATTTTTGTCTAAGGCAGTACGAATTCATAGGAAATTGATTTTAGCTGGTCTCCTTTTAAAGTTAAAGCAAACTTAGTAAAAAAGTGCTTCACCCTACGGCAACCAGAAGTAGCATGTCACTTAAGAGCGAAGTTTTTTATATCCTTCCTACCAGTAATAATAGATAAGGGAGCCGCCCGCGAACCAGCCTTGGCTAGGGAATCGAGATAGTTTGGAAATAGTCAAGCAATTGTTCAATGAATTCAGCACAGCTTTACGGATAGCCGTACAGAAAAAAATATTTTTGTTTTCAAGAGCAAAAATCATTTCTTCAATACCACTATAAGTTAATACTATTAATTCTGCCTGAAAGACAATACAGTACAAACCCAGACTACCAAATGATCTGAAATAATTCAGAGGGCAGTAAGATCCAAATCCAGGGCCAAGTTCAGAGCAAGAGCTATCAGAAAAGAATGCAATAAATTCCGATAAAGTTTTAAGAAATTGCTCCGAGGACCACAAATTTCTCGATGGATAAACTACCGAGAATAAATTTTCGAAGTTGAATTCAAGCAATAGCCTATCATTAACCACATACATTTCTGGTATCAATGAAAATGTCTAGTGTATGCCGCACCATTGTACCTAAAACACTCCATGTACAATTCCATCTCAAGCGATATGCCACAGAGCAAGCATAATGAAGTTGTTCAACTGCGCCATACACAAAATAAACTCCATAGCAAGAAGTGGAATAGAAGACAGAGCTCCAGTAATGGCTCTCCAAGCGATATTTTGCAGTCCATTAAGATAAATTAAAGAAGTCTTTAATTTATCTACTGGATATCAAACAATCGAGGCGTATGAGAGTAATATTAACGTTTTAACTGAAGTCACAACCAGAGAAATGAAATGTTTAATGTTCAGAACTCCAGAAAGGTATGTTCCGAGACTTCTAGTTAGTGATAAGAGGACAAGAATTTTCAAATGGAGTCAAAACTGCCTTTGTAAGCAAAGATGCTTTTAATTCAATGTCCGCAGCACACCGATTTGCGTTCGGTGTAACAAGTAGAGGAACGAGCTCGAGCGCGAAAAAACCAAATCGGTTAATTTCTTGTTAGGGTATGGTTTAAACGGTAAAGGCGAATCATAAGGAAGATAATAACATAATTTAGTTGAAAAACTAGCATATTCAAGAGAAATGATCACAGCTATCAGATCAGCTATAAAACACTCCTCAATAAGCGAAGCATTATATTGTACCAATAAAAATGCACGTTTGACTTCGAATGACAGGGATCTTACAAAAGATTCTACCAATAGTTGATTTCAAGCCAGAAACAGTACCATCAAGAAGCTATTGTTCCTGAATTAGACAAAACATCTGGCGATACAGCAAGCAACTCCCTTAATTCAAATAAAGCCGACTTACTGTGGTGCAAGTTGATCGGTTTTATTGCAAGCATGGAGATCATAATGAACACACAATTAACACAATCGATTGACTTTTCGCATCACGCTTGCAACGGACAACCTTCCACTCTTTTATTGAAAGAAAAGTATTGGTCGAATATTGGTAATTACTACACGAGGATCCTCTGGCGGACCAGTTACCCAAGTCTGTACAAAAAGGTATTTAGGAGGGAAATTTGGGATATCATTTGAAGAAATCTGGTGCAATGATAAAATGTTCTCCGAAACAACGATTTAAAAGCTGAAGAAACTTAGGTTAAAAAGTCTACACATATCCTCGGGCATGCTCCATAATCGTTTGTTTAATTCCCTCTTAAAGTTTTGTTTTGACTTTTGGTGCCAAAGAGAATGTCTTTCTTCCAAAAGTAATTCATTAATCGTACAACAACAGGAGTACATTAATGAACTCTGTTGTATCAATTTAAACACACCAACCCAAATGACAAAATCAATCTCAACACACCAGCTCAAAATTTCTTCAATACCGTTAGTACGAGTATTGTTTTTCAATTAAGGCTGAAATATTTTTCAGGTCATGAAATAATAGGTTTTATATATGGATCTATTTAGGATCTACAAAATATAGTATTTCAGATATAAAATTTCACAATATGTGCTGAGACTTTTGACTTATTTCGTCCAAAATATCATTGACAGTGGTTCCGTAAACTGCCTGGATTAGTTGTTTATGTAAAAAAAATGGCAAAACAATTTTTAACAACCATAACATCATTAGTGGCGGGACGCAAGATTCCTTGAACTGGGCTTTAATTTTATTTAAGAAATTCGGCTCCGAACGGTATGACCCAAGGAACTTTTCAGAATGAGAATAATTCGGCTTCATATTAGGAACTACTTATAGAATCGGCTTAATAACTCAGATATACAATTTTATTAAAATCCATTAACAATCGTTCAAGTTCCATTTGGTGCTGGGAATCTAGTAAAAGCCTGGATTGGTTATGTACTACATGTAACAATTAGATTAGAAATTTTTTTGGCAAATGTAATTGATTGATTTATGGTTTCTATTTATCCCACCATGTTTGTTGAATTCTGGCCATATTTTATTGAAGCTCTCCTAAACTAAACGAAAATGATCCAAACCAAAAGGAACGTTTTCGAACCGAAACAAAACTTTTTCTAAACCAAATGAAACTTCCTCTAAACCAAGCGAAATTTATTAAAATCCAAATAAAACGTTTTCCAAACCAATCCAAAATTTCTCCGAGCTTTGGTTTAAAAATCAAATAAAAGCTTTCCACAAAAACGAAACGTTTTCCACACCAAATGAAACCGTTTGTAAACCAAAAAAAATTTCAACCTGTGTGGAAACATTTGGTATTGTATAGTTCCTAAATTCAATGCCTGCCCCAAATGGAACGTTAGCGATTATGCGCCAATTCCATTGAAATTTGGTATATGACTTAACCAACATATTTGGTGACCAATGAATTAGTTGCAGCACACCCAAATAATGAATCATGTTAGCGGATTTGAAATTTTTCTAGAAGGATTTCTTACACATCTCTTTTGTAACTAGTGGATAATGGTCGCTACTGAGGTAATTTTAAATCAAATACATACATGATAAATACATCGAGAGTAATAAGCAGGACGTCGTTCTGCGTTTTCAAAATTTTCAGACCTGCCCATGCTGGCTTGAAATTACTTTTAATAGTACAAAGCGTTAGTTAATAAAAGCTGTTTGCTTTAGTCTCAGCTAATTTTTAAGGTCAAGTGGAGGTCTTTTTAAATATGAACATCACAAGACTAAAACCAACTTACCAAACTATTCAAGCATTTAATAAGTGAATGTAGTGAGCTGGTACTTTCCTCGTAATTTACCCGTTTCAGGGAAAAAACAAGAATCACTTGAATAACAGGTTGCCAAAAATGATTGATGAATTAGATGCGTTCTTAGAAATCAAAATATTTTACTACGATTGCTGCTAATCAGTTGGAGGATCTAAACGAGTCAATATACCGGGTTTCTTTAGGGTGGCTGGGATTCGTTTTTTTTTTTGGGAAAAATTGTATCTAGTTTCACTTTTTATGGACATTTTCTATTTAATTAATTCACTTTCACGAAATTTGCAAATTTAATAATTCAGAAATTATAAAATTAGAAACTTCCAGTAAAATTTGGTGTGATGTCTGCTTCCTTATTTCAGGTCAAATCAAACTTCAAATTTGAAATACGAATCATATGCCTTTGGTTCAAATTTGACGGTATTTAAGTAAGAGACTAGAACTGTTGTCAATTAAAAATGTGAAAACTTCCTAATCAACAAGGTGACAAGATGAGCAGTTCGGTTGAGGTCTTTCATTTTTGGATACCGGCAACAATCATCCGTAAGAGACTAAATTAGCTGAGAAAAGCAACAAAATAATCAACCGCAAATTTGTCATTGAGACGATTATATCGTTGAAGTAGCAGACTAGAACTCACTGTAAATGAAGTATCGGCAAATATAAGTTTTCGGAAGCAAAAGGAGATGCAAGGACGACAAATCCAATGCTTCTGAAAAGATGTTATGAAGCAGAAGCAAAAGCAAACTTTAAGAAGATTAAAAATAAAACTGAATGTCGTGGAGGGCACCAAACCCGTATAATAAAAAATTTTCTTGGTATACGCAGTGTCATACACCCTTCGAAAGAGCTTGATCGTTATCAATTTCATGTTGACACATTAGAATCCCTTACTAGACCTATTATATAATCGTTCTAGCTAATGGTTCCAATGTATCTTTTATCGATCAAGAATTATGATCCAATAAAGGAAGAAGAACTTGCAATAATGTTCAAAAATTGTGTTGGTTCATCTTCGTAAGAATTTTACCTTTCAAACTGGTCATCAACTTTTACTAGTCCCTAAATCTAAAAAGAAAATTTCCACCTCCACAAGATTCTCCACAGTTCTTTTTTTGCCAGAAAGCCTTTGATTATGAAACAGTTAAATTACGCGACTGAAACTTTGGAACCCTAGTTGAATTGTAACAAGTGGATTTGTCACTGCTTCATATTTTACATGTTGGTTTGGAAAAAGCATCATTCGTTGTTGAAAGGTTTCATTTGGTTTGGTGTAGAAAGGATTCATTTGGCTTGGAGAAAATTTCGCTTGGTTTGGAAAAAGTTTTAATTCTTTGGTTGGAAAATTTTTGTTTGGTTTATAAAAGTTTCATTTGGGTTGGAGGAAAAGATTCTTTTGGTATAGATTTGTGAACAATTTCATTTGACTTGGTAAAAGTTTTAATTGGTTTGGAAAAATTTCGTTTTGATTAGAAAAGGTTTCATAAGGGTTGACATTTTTTTTTTTTGGTTTAGAGACGGTTTCATTTGGTTTGGAAAACGTTTCGATTCTAAGCAAAGGTTTCATTTAGTTTTTAAACCAAAGTTCAGAGAAAGTTTGGATTGGTTTGGAAAACGTTTAATTTGGATTTGAAAAAATTTCGCTTGGTTTAAAAAGGTTTCGTTTGGTTTGGAGGAAGTTTCATTTGGTTTGGAAAACGTTTTGTTTCAATTCGAAAACGTTTCCTTTCCTTTGGACCATTATCATATAGTTTAGAAGAGCTTCAAGTGGTTTGAAGAAAGTTTTATTTAGTTTTGAAAAGGTTGGCTTTCAAAAATATTCGTTTGGTTTAGAAAAGCTTTTCTTTTGGTTGAAATAAGTCTTGTACGAAACGTTTCATTTAGATTGGGAAAAGTTTCACTTTTTGTGAAGAAAGGTTTCAATTGGTTTGGGGAAAAGTTTGGATTGGTTTAATAAAGGTTTGAAAATAGTTTTATTTGGTTTAAGCAAACTTTCGCTTGGTTTGGAAAAGGTTTCAATTGGTATCGTAAATATTTAGTCTGTTTTGGAAAAGTTTTCAATTGGTTTGGTGAGGTTTGTAAACAGTTTTGCTTGGCTTAGAAAAGGTTTCATTTGGTTTGGAGGAAATTTTCTTTTGTTTGGAAAAGGTTTCAATTGGATTGTAAAATATTTGGTCTGGTTTGAAAGAGGTTTAATTTGGTTTAGAAAGCGTTTCATTTGGTGTATATAGGTCCCATTTGGGTTTCAGATAGTTTCAATTTGTTTAGTACAGCTTTATTCGGTTGAAAAGTTTCACTTGTTTCGATTGATTTAGAAAAGGTTGCAATTTGGTTGGAAAATTTTCGTTTGGGTTGGAGGAAAAGTTTCTTTTGGTATAGATTTGTGAAACATTTTATTTGCCCGTAGAAATTTTCGATTGGGTTCGAAAAGGTTTCATTTGGATTTGAAAAAATTTAGTTTGGTTTGGCAAAGGTTTCATGACATTTGAAAACAGTTTCGCTTAGTCTAAAAAAGTATCATTTGGTTTGGATTAAGTTTCTTTTGATTTGGAAAAGGTTTCATTTTTTTTAGAAAGGGTTTCATTTGGTTTCGAAAACGTTTCGTTTGGTTTCGAAAAGGTGACCAAAAGGAGGTTTGGTTTATAGAACGTTTCATTTCAGTTGGAAAAATTTCTTTTAGAATGAAAAATTTCACTTGACTTGGTGGAAGTTTCAATTTGTTTGAAAATTAATTCATTTGGTTCAAAAAGTTTTAATTGGGTTGAAAAAGTTTCGTTTTGTTTAGAAAAGGTTCCAATGGTTTGGTTGAGAAAGGGTTTCGAATGGATTGGAGAATTTGTGTTTTGTTTATGACAGGTTTTCTTTAGGTTGGAAAACGCCTTGTTTTATTTACAAAATAATTCATTTAGGCTGGAAAAAGTTTCGCGTTTTATAAAGAAAGGTTTCATTTGATTTGGAGAAAGTTTGATTTGATTTCGAAAACGTTCCTTTTGGTATGGTGCATTTAAAAAAAAGTTCTTTTGGTTTGGATCATTTTCGTTTAGTTTAGAAGACCTACAATTCGTTTGAAGAAAGTGTCGTTTGGTTTTGAAAACATTTCAATTGTTTGGTCGGGAAAAGGTTTCATTTTGGTTAAATTTTTGTTTGGTTTATAAAAGGTTTAAATTTTGTTGGAAAATCCTTGTTTATTTTAGAAAAGGTTTCATTTGATTTGGAGAAAGTTACACTTGATTTAGAAAAGGTTGGCTTTCAAGAATATTCGTTTGGTTTAGAAAAGTTTTAGTTGGGTTCGAAAAAGTTTCGTTTGGTTCGGAAAAGGTTTTCTTTAGGTTGAAACAAGCCCTCTACAAAACGTTTTATTTAGGTTTAAAAAAGTTTCACTTTTTGTGAAGAATGGTTTAAATTGGTTCGTGGAAAGTTTCGTCTGTTTTGGAAAAGCTTTCAATTGGTTTGATGAGGTTTGTAAATAGTTTTGCTTGGCTTAGAAAGGGTTTAGGAGCGTTTTATTTGGTATCGAAAAAGTTTTAGTTGTTTGGTTGAAAAAACTTTTCATTTGGATTTTGAAAGTTCCAATTGGTTTAGAAAATTCTTCGTTAGATTTCGAAAAAGTTTCTTTTGTTTTGAAAAAGGTTTCAATTCAATTGGTTTGAAGAATGCGGAACGTTTCGTTTAGTTTAGAAACATTTTTAAAAATTTTCATTTGAATTTGAAATGGTCTAGTTTGCAATTGAACTCTTATAAGAACGTTGTGGGCGCAAGTTTCCAAGGGAAGTTACTAGTACGAACGTCCAACAGCTTAATCGTCGTCATCCTTTATTCTACATTTTCCGAAAATCGAAGAGTTCCGCATTCTTCAGCTGAATTAGTTAGATGGCCTTCAGATATAGAATACATGAAATCTGTTCCTTTTATTGTCCAGACTTCATAAGCATGTCAAGTTCTTATGAAGTTGTCTATAATTACGACCTTGTGCCTATATCTACAGTCATTATAACTTTATCATCTTGGCCAATAGCCGAACGGCCGTGACAACAAATTAACAAGAGGCTAATTTAATCAGTATTTTTCCTAATCATCATAGGCACTTATTTCAAGTAGAAAAAAGTTTTCAAAATCAATAAACAACTCAATGTTCGGTTTACTACAATACTCTAAATAACGTTCGCCTCTTAAGTTATTTACTTAATTGTTACAAACATTCATCATTCCTTCATTCATATATAAGATTGTGAATCAATCTTTCATTTCAATTTCCCTCCAACTTTGACGACAAAATTTGCATGAACAAGATAAGAAAATGTTTCTCAAGTCTTCTTAGTTCCTACAATTATTTATAGACTAATTATTTAGATAGTTGCAAACGAGAACACTGAACTCGCTGATTATCACAACATAACAACAATTGCCGCCTTATTATAACATTTGGGTCGTATACCATTCAACTTTCTTGTTCGCAACAATCTCAAGTGGGTGCGCGCGAATTATTGGTTACGGTGATGTCATGATGTCACATAATAAACAAAAAGAAAGACAAGGTCGTTGCTTGCTATCGCAAAGTAAACATGTTGTTGAGCAAAAAAAACTTTCATTTTTAATATTTTAGTCAAGTGCATGGTTACGCTTACCTGATTCCAAACACCTCTTGTCGTTGACTTCAGCGCATCCGGATCAATAATATTGTTTGTCTCATTGTTGGCGGTTTCATGCGGCAACAATTGTGTATCATTTTTTGGTATAATTTTTGGTAAAATTTTTTCTGTCAACATTTTGCCTCGTTCTCCATTTTCCCTGAAATCGGCAAAAAAAAAAAGAAAAACAACAATCAATAATCAATTCAGCCGCCCCCAAATATTTTTATTTACTCCCATCGTATTAAAAAAAAAACAACTGATTTATACTTAATACATATGATTTAGTTGCTTATCAGGTTTTTACTAAAATAACAAAATATCCAAGTATAAGGTTATTGAGTTATAATCAGTCAACCATCTATAAACATATACTGACCATATTACTAGCAATTAATTGTTTATTGAAAATAATTATTATAAGCGGCTGCAGTACGTTGAGTACGTCTTACATGCAAACTTATGATAAAGCTTAACCTATATACTTGTACAATTCTTATAACTATTTTATTGTGTTATCATAATTTTTTGTTTTCTTCTTAAGTCACGTGATTACTTTTTTATGCATGATAATTGTTCTACGTAAATATCTTTGTTTATAATGCTAAATGATAGACCTGTTTTTATAAAAAGAAATGAACGATTCAAATATAAAGTTAATATTTGCTTTTGATAGATCAATATTTTATAATAACAACTGTATTTTTGGGTTTCTAGTTCAAAATTCTGGTTTTTCTAAGTGTTTGGCAAATATTTAAAATTTTAATAAAGAAATAGAATATTATAGATCGCTTATTACGAATTCTTTAAACATTACATTAAACCTTAATTTTGGCGACATGAAAACTCTTATGTACATATTACGTTAATCCTCTACGCAAGCTTTAAATCAATAAGGCCCTTGCATTAGAAAGTATTAAAAAGTGTGTTACGATCTGTTCGAAATCATCAAAACGCTAATCGAGAAAAAAATAAAAATGCAAAAGCAAAATTGCCAAAGTTCCATTCAGTTTTGTACGGTCCGATAGAAACACAGGCCACATGCAATTCTAGCATCAACGGGTACAAATGACAGTCAATCACTGATTGAGCTTCATGAGACTATAAAATTGAGCGAAACACGTAAACCATCTTATGGGACGCAAAACTGTCCTATTCCAAATTTAATGGATGCTCCCGATATAACAACCTCTCAAAAATATAATTGTTATTGTTTAGATTCTCCAGAAGTCGCAAACATCGCTAAATTATCGTCCAACAGGTACGAACATGAAATAAGCAATGAAATAGCCAATTTAACTTTTCAAGTTCGTGACCGGGACTCGAGAGCCCTATACGACCACTCAGGTCGGAACAGTGACCCTATTCGAAATCTCAGACAATCGGATATAAGTGCTCAGAACCATTTCCAAGAACTAAATGATCACACAAACATGGCATCAAATCAGGTTCCTGTTATGCCTAATCACGGTATCAAAGTAGAACGTAATCAACCCTATTCGGTTATGCGCAAAGCACAATTGCCAAAGTTCCATAGGCCAGTTTGTGGTCGTGGTCCAGGAAATCATATAACGCAACGCCAAAATCAGGAGGCGCCTCAGCAAAATGAACCTCAGGAATTACCGCCACATAACTATGTCCCACATATATTCAATGATCAGAATAAGTTTACCTCTCGAATTGTTTCGTCATGGAAACAAACGTTTGGTGGAACTATTAAAGATTTACCAATTGATCGATTCATCTTTAGAATTGAATATTTGGCTAGAGCCGCTAACATTCAGTTAGATTCATTGGTAGATCACCTGGGTACACTTCTTACCGATTCGGCATCAGACTGGTACTGGACATATGTCGAACGTCAAGTGCGTACCGACTTGATCGAACAATTCAGTTTTGTACGGTCCAATAGAGACATCAGAAAAGCTCTAATGGCACGTAAACATAATCATCGCAACGAATCGTTCATTGAATTTACGTATGCAGTTCAAAAAATAGCGTTGCAGGCCAGACGCCCAATTCCCGATTCCGAAATAGTCGAAACTCTAGTAGATAATATTCTAGAACTTTCCATTCAGTAGTCGATTTATCCCACGAGTGTCGTAAACTAGAGAAACAATTTGCCGAAATGGGATATGTTGCCGAGGACCACATGGTAAATAAATATAGGGTAGGTCGTGTAAATTCAATAGATGCCGGTAATCCGTTAGAAGTAGCCGCACACCAAAATTCGTATAAGCCTGATAATTGGTCTGTTCCCGTTGAAATATCTTCACTCGGTTCCAATTTCACTCACAATGACGCAGGTTAAAATATTGCTGCTATAAAATTACCTATTCCCGCTTATTGTCCACATTCTACACAATTTAGGGATACCACGAAAATTGTATGCTGGGATTGCAAAGACATAGGGCATAAATTATGGATGCGGTCGAGAACAGGTGTACTACAGTGATTGCCATTACTGTCAGGTGAAAGCTTCGAATTCGGGAAACGCAACGAGGAAGAATTTGGTAGTGCGGGAGACAAATCTTCCAAACTAAACTGTCCCGAAAAGAGAGTCGCCGGTAGATTGTGCGTCCAACACAGACCCAGAGCTGTACCAACGACATCGACAACTGTAAGTAGTCCCCGTTTACCTAATCCCAACAATTTTGGTCGAGCATATCGTTATTTTAAAACTAAAAGGTTAATTCGAAAACAAATAATATCATCATTATTGAGCAGTGAGTTAGATGGTAGACCTTATGCCACTATCGAATTGTATATTAAGAAAATAAATGGTTTGCTTGATTCTGGCGCGAACGTCAGCGTTTTAGGAAAAAATTGCGAAGAATTTCTATCACAATGCGACTTTGATTTCCATCATTTCCCTTCGTGTGTGTCAACGGCAAGTGGACAAAAGGAGTGGATTTTGGGTTATGTGACAACTAAAGTTCGTTTTAACGGTAGGGAAAAATCCTTAAAATTATTTTTGGCACCAAACCTTGACCAGCAACTATATCTAGGAATTGATTTCTTTAACGCGTTCGATATAACCATACAGATCAACGAACTAACCTCGAACCAGTCGCTTCATAGCCACGATAAGCGTAATAACAATATTTCAGCTTCTACCTCTACCTTGGTTGATACCAATATGCACGCTTTGACCGAAGGCCAGCGAAAAGATCTACGCTCGATTATTGATAACTTCCCTTCATCGGAAAAATTAGGATTAGGTTGCACAAAATTAATAACACACAGCATCTATCGCGGCGCACGTAAGGTAAACGATGTAACGGAGAAGGACGTCCCTCCACTACCACTCATAAATGGATTACTGAGTCGTTTGGAAAATAAAAAATGCATTTCCAGTATTGATCTGAAAGATGCATTTTAGCAAATTCCACTCGACGATGATGCTAAACGGAAAACTGCATTTGATGTAGCTGGAAGGCCCCTTTATCGTTTCAAAGTCATGTCTTTCGGGTTATGCAACGCACCTCAGACCATGTGCCGACTGATGCACAAAGTTGTTCCTTATCAAGATCTTTCAAAAATATTTGTGTATTTAGACGATCCGTTGATTACAACTAGTACGATAGAGGAGCACTTTGAGCTTCTGAAGCTCGTGAGTCTGTGGTGGCGGCAGGCCAATCTAACGATCAACGTTGATAAAAGCAAGTTCCTTCTCAAGGAACTTAAGTATTTAGGACATGTGATAGGCAACGGATGCATAAAGGTAAACCCAGAGAAAGTTTCAGGAGTAAATAATTTCCCAATCCCACGGTCAACGAAAGAATTACGAAGATTCTTGGGTATGAGCGGCTGGTATCGTCGGTTTATTCTCAATTATGCAACAGTCACCACTCCGCTAACTGATCGGTTAAAGAAAAAGACCACTTTTAATTGGTCTGAAACTGCTCAACAAGCCATGGATGAGGTATAACGGCTTCTGACGACCGCCCCAGTGCTGGTGCACCCGGATTACGATTTGCCATTTTTTATTCAGGTTGATGCATCGTCACGAGGAGTCGGTGGGGTGCTATTCCAAAAAGCTCAATTCATCTCAGAGAAACTATTGCACAACGGAGTTAGAGTGTTACGCAGCTGTTTTAGGTGTGAAAGCTTTTCGACATTATGTCGAGGGCTTTAAATTTACTATCATCACAGATTACGCTAGTCTCCGCTGGTTAATGGACCAATCAGACCTGTCCGGCAGGCTGGCCAGATGGAGTCTAAAATTACAGGGATTCAATTTTGATGTGGAGTACCGCAGAGGCGCTTTAAATGTCGTACCTGATGCGCTATCACGAGCCTTCTGCGAAGCTTTACATCAGGTTGGATCGTCTGGATCTCGTGATGATGGTATGTTGCACGTAGATCTAAATTCATCGGCTTTTCGTGATGAGGAATATGTCGCAAAAATACAACAGATCGAACGGTACACCAATATTGAGTCGAATTTACGAGTGGAGGATGGTAAGCTACTGATCTGGCCAGCATATGGTAAACGGTATGTCGAAACTGACATCTCCCCTTGGAAACTAGTTGTTCCATCGAGCCTAACCTGCACACTTTTAGAACAAGCACACGTCCCACGTAAATAAAACAGTAGATCGGCTGCAGCGGTATTTCTTCTGGCAGGGGATGGCAAAACAAGTTAGGGACTGCATCAAATCCTGCGATATCTTCAAAATGTCCAAAGCGGTCAATTATTCGACGCGCCCACCCATGGGTCACTATATCGAGGTAAGACGATAGAGCTAGATATCTGGGCATTATCTTGGATAGTAAGCTTAGTTGGAAGCCCAACATGTTGGAGAGAATAAACAAAGCTACTATTGCTTTGTACTCCTGTAGGAACGCCATTGGTCATAGATGGGGTCTGAAGCCGGAGCTGGTACACTGGTTCTACACCGCTGTAGTGAGACCTGTACTCATGTACGGAGTGGGTGTTTGGTGGCCAGCTCTGGACAAGGTAACTTATAAAAGTAAGATTGAGAGAGTACAAAGAACGGCCTGTATGCTTGTTAGCGGGGCATTGAGGTCGACACCGACAAGTGCCTTAGAGGTTGCACCTTCTTCCGGTTGACATTTTTGGCAAACAGATGGCGGCAAATACGGCTGTACGACTTGCAGCCGTCTCTCAGTGGAGGTGTCTTAGTATAGGACACTCTACTATTTTTAGATCGTTGAAGGATGTGCTGGCGAATCTTGACTACATTAAACCTACTCTACGCTTCGAGAAACGATTTCGGACCTCCTTCCCTTCAAGGGAATCCTGGAGGGATAAACCGTTATCGGAAACCGAAGCGTTGCAATTCTTCACAGATGGCTCCAAGCTAGCTACGGTCGTAGGAATTCTCATGGTACACTGCCTTTTTGGAGAACATGCAAGAAGGCTGGGTCTGGAGGCTAATGACTTCTGCAGAAGCTGCTTGGACGAAGAGGAGGAAGAGACGTTGGTCCACTTCCTTTGCTCGTGTCCAGCATTGGCTCTCAGAAGGCACAAACACTTAGGTAAGTTCAGGATGGACTGCCTCTCGAATCTCGAAAACATTAAAGTGCGGGACGTCTTACGCTACATAAGTAGCTCGAAATGGTTCCAATAGGGGTAAAAGGGGATACATCCTGTGGTATCACAATGGACCGTCACCGGTCTAAGTGTGCGTAAGCAGCCACTCAAACCTAACCTAACCTAACCTATGATGAATGGAGAAATGACATTGAACGCAAGAAACATGGACCAATTTCAACGGATGATTTTGTCGTGTTTCAAGAACGACTAGAATTAGTATTTGCGGTCAAACAGATAAAAGAAGCGGAGAAGAAAGAAATGCATCTACTCGTTCTTATGTGCCTATCGATCGCTGTGTACAAATTGTTGCGGAATATGTGTTCGCTTAAGTCACCAAGCGACAAAACGTATGAAGATTTGGTAGAAATATTGACAAAACAGTTTGTTGGAAGAACAGTTTTATTCAAAGAACGTCGGAGATTTTATGAGACGCAATAGCAAGTTGGCGAAAATGTGCTACAATATTTTAATAAAATTCAAGCATTAGCTGTTAGTTGCGAGTTCGGGGTAAATCTGGACACCATTTTAAGCGACAAATTTGTCTGCGGAGTGCGTAAGGGTAGTGTATTTGAGCGGTTATGTGAAGAAAATCTGGCACAAAAAAGTGAACACTATGTTAAAATTGCAATGGCAAAAGAAGCAGCAGTGGCAGCGGACCGTTTATAATATTTACGGGAAGAGCAATATGTCGCGGCAAGGTTGTACCATGTGGTATGCAAGGTCATGCTAGTGATAGATGTAAATACAACAAGTATCGGTGTAACAAAAGCAAACGTATAGGGCATTTAGCAAAGGTTTGCAAAGAAAAGCCAAATCAAAGCCATGGAAAATTTGCAAGACGAAATCACATGGTGGAAACATGTGACGAAACAGAGCAGCATATTAATGGACAATCAATTCAGCAAGTGAAAGGTATAGAGGATCTGTCGTTATTTTCCCTGGATATAGCAGCAGCACAATCAATAATAGAATTTAAATATCACGATATAGATCAAATGAAAACATATAAAAATATTGTAAATTCTAATGAAAAACTTTTTAATATTTCCAGGTCGAGTTTGTTCGTGGTGAGTGTCAGGATGTGCAATTCGGGATTGATACAGGAAGCGCAAAAACTATCGGATATACAGTTGTTGCCATTCTCGATTACATTAAGGGCATATAACGGTGGATTGATTGACACATCGGGATACATTTACGTGGATATTATACATCATGGCCATTAATAGGCCCGTGATATTTTTAAATTATTGGGTTTTACGATATGTACAAATAACGAAATGAATAATATTTCTCAATCGCCATCAGTTCCTGAGACGATAGATGTACTATTGGAAGAATTTGGTATGGTTTTTAGTAAAAAGTTAGGAATGTGTGATGCGGAAAATTCACTATGGGGTACACCACTGGTAACCGTTATGAAGAAGGATGGCACGTCACTGTAAACAAACATATAGAAAACGTGAATCATCCACTGCCAAGGATAGATTGTTTATTCACAGCGCTGCAAGGCGGAAAAAAATTCAGAAAAATAAATCTGTCACAAGCATATTTGCAGTTGCCGCTATCCGAAAATACAAATAAAATATTAGCGTGGTCAACGCACAAAGGCAGTTTTGTTCCTAATAGGTTACCTTTCGGGTGCAAGCCCAATTCATCTATTTTTCAATCCATTATTTTAAAGGTTCTAGTAAGTTGCGAGGGGTATAGTAGCTTTTGTAGATGACATTGTGGTAACAGGGCGTGACGAGACAGAGCATTTAAGAAATTTGCGTGTAGTGTTGGGTAAACTGCAGAATGCAGGATTTACGGTAAATTTACGTAAATGTGATTTTTTTCAAAATAGTGTGAGTTACCTTGGTTTCGTTATAGATTCGTAAGACAGAGCTAAAGAACAGGCAATTGTAGCGATGCCAAATCCCACGAATGGTACCCAAGCCAAAGCATTCTGTGAGTTGGTAAATTATTATGCAAGGTTTTTTCCAAATTTAGCATCGGTTTTAAAACCACTGTATGTAAATTTGTTTGGAATGATAGATGTGAAGCAGCAATGAATCAAGTAAATAATGTTATAACTTCTGATATAGTGCTAGCACATTTTGATCAAGATCTACCGGTCATGATAACTACGGATTCTTCGGAATATGGTATTGGTGCTTGTTTAGCGCTTGTCACAAATTCTGGTGAAAGACTAGTAGCTTTCGCGTCTTGGTCATTATCAAAAAGTGAAACAAATTATTCGGTGATTGATCGGGAGGCCTTAGCAGTATACTTTGGTGTAAAAAAATTTGAGCAATATGTCATGGAACGCAGATTTTTGATTCGAACCGATCATAAACCATTAGAAGCGATGTTTGGTGGTAACCGGAGAGGTATTCCAAGCATGGCGGCAAGTATGATATAAAGTACCTGACGGGTAAAGATAACGGATGTGCTGATGCCTTATCGCGGTTGCCATATGAAGTAGTCAAACCTAAAGAAAGTGAGAGTAGCGATAATGAATTTTTATATTTAAATTTTGTTACTAATGAATTTAATAGACCGATTAAGAGCACCGATGGATGTAGCATTACAATCGGAGAAAGCTTTAGTATTACGTAAAGTCATAGGATATGTGCGCGAAGAGTGGCCAGAAAAAATAATAGATGAAGAGATTAAAAGTTTTATTAAAAGTGAGCGACATCGTGTATGTGAAGGATTTTAAAACGAAAAAATGGGTGAAAGGGAAAGTGATTGAAATTCTGGGAAAGTGATGTTATCGTATTTTGATAAACGGTAACCTAAAATGGAAAAGACATGCGAATCATGTAACAAAAGCATTAACGAATGCAGATACTGATAAACCACAAAAGGACACTGTACATTCTGAATCAACATTGAATGATGTGCTAAATGAGAAAGTCAAGATGTCTGCGCACCAGCCCAATATGTCTGGAAGTAATGAGAGTGATAACAATTGTTGGGTTCAAAATACGAATAATGCGGTCGTAGGCCCTATTCAGGGTACTGAGACTATAACGAACACAGCTCGACCTAAAAGAGTGATTAAACCACTAATAAAATTAAATCTGTAAAACAATAGAAGTTAGATTAAGTATTTTTAAATGTATTTAAATGTATGTTTTAATTCAATCCAGTTTCGAACTGATGAGCTTATGATTATGAAAAAATCAATCTTCTCATCAGGCCGCGGCGACTGGATTGATTATACCACAATTTACATTCTATATATACAGAATGTACTTTGCGTAAAGTACTAGCGAATCATAACTAATACAGA
This sequence comes from Tipula vernalis, assembly GCA_958295665.1. NCBI lineage: Eukaryota > Metazoa > Arthropoda > Insecta > Diptera > Tipulidae > Tipula > Tipula vernalis. The sequence goes on from OY282559.1 coordinate 375,143,527, forward strand.
TAAATTCTCTTACAATTTTTTCTTCTTCACGGCATTCACACAGCTCTATTTCTGTGTGCGCTAATTTTACTTTCGCTCGAGTAGCAAGACGTACATACTGTGTTTCATTTGTATACGCGTTTATCATCATAACCATTAGCAAGTATATTAATCACCCCCATAATACACGCCAAATTTAAAACCAAAGTTCCGAACCATATTAATATAAACATCAAACCGTTTTAGTACAAATTATAAATTTGTTCCAATAAGAATCCAATTTTCTGTCCAATAGATAAACTAAATTACAACAAAAAAAAAAGTGTTAAGCAAACAGTTTCTAAAATACATTTCCGTGAATATATGTCAATAGGTCGCGAATTTGTTGAGGTATTCCGTGTAATATCAGAAACTGAGTTGAAATCTGTCGCACAAAGTGTTAATGAACTTTTGCCAATTTCAGTCAAAATTGCGACTAAAAAAGTAAAATTTGAAGCAAATTTATTGCTGGGGATAAGGTATCTTTCTGGTTTGAAGGAGAGTTTAATCAACCACTCTGTGTATAATCAAAACCTGTCTCCAATTGTCTATTATTATTATTATTATTAAAAAATGGTTGGAACCATCCGAGGTTCCGCACTCAATGCCACGAAGGGCCCATGGTGTAAACCAGTGATTCTATTGGAAATCGCGATGGCGTGTTGTAGCCTTAGTAAACTGAAGCAGTTTAGGCCAAGGCAACGAAGACGATGTATTAGCCCCATGCGCTGAAGATGTATTTTAAAATGGCCGTAACCAGTGAGAGGCGCAATCAAGACTCTCAACTGGTTCTTGTTGAGAGATAAAGCAAACCTAGTAGCCCTTAAGATAGGTTCATTAATAAAAGGTTTCGCAATGCGGCAGCTACCAGTACCAAGCCATTGCTGATTTAATTCACTTAAATCGAAATTTTTGATCGCCTTTCTAAACAAAGTTAAATGGTAAGGAAGCAACGATTCGGGACCGAAACCCAGCCCCGGCTTTTGCTAGAGGATCAGCAATATCATTGCCCTCAATACCACAATGGGCAGGAACCCACATGATCGTCACTCTATTATTTGAACAGAGAAGATGTATAAAGTATTTACAGTTCTTAACAAATTTTGACACAGTCAATGGATTATCCTGCGAATTCAGCACAGAAAATCTGTCTGTACAGAAAAGAAAGTTTTTATCTGTAACAGCTAAATTCAATGTCTCAATAACACAGAGCGTAAGAGCATTTGCTTCCGCTTGAAAAACTGTGCAGTACCTATCGAGGCAGCCTGAAAAATTCAGATCAAACTGACAGCAGTACACTCCGTAACCAAAACTATTGACGATGCGAGAGCCATCAGAAAAGAAGACTATCGACTCGTGCAAGTTCTCAAGAAAATTCGGTGATCTCCACTGATCTCTCGAAGGCCGCACCACCGAATATAATTTAGTGAAAACGAATTCAGAGATTCAGAGATCAGTCTATCATTAACCATATCAATTTCTGGTACTAATGATGCGTAATCATTTAAAATGGTTCTATGGCCCACAATTGAACCAAGAATGTTTCACATTGAATAATTCGATGGCCAGAAGGGGAGTTGATACCATAGCTCCTATAATGGCCCTACAAGCAATAATTGTAGCCTTTAATTTAACATCGGTAGAACCAACGATTTATAGATGAAACACTGATGCATTTTGGGAGTTAAAGCCGTCGATTTTTGAAGTTTATACTCAAGGTGAAAATTCCAGGAAAGTTTACTTTCCAAGAACACACCTAAATGCTTAACATGGTCGGATCTGTTAATCGGCCTCCTGAAAATAACGGGCACCATCAATATTTCGATGCCTGGTTAATATAACCAAATCAGTTTCAGAAGGATTGACGTGTAAATCTTTTCCACCGCACCACAACTGCACAGAAGTTTGTCCATACGGTTCTGTGAGCGGATCATAAGCTTTTTTCATACTCCTTGTGAGCTATTAGGAAACAATCCTAATCGCATTTAAGATGAGTATTTTTTGCTTTATTCTTCAGTTTCCTAGTATGTTTTCTTTGGGCACGAACTTTTAAAAGCCGTCGAGAATGCTTTTGTCAGCTTGGAAGCTTGTAACTCAATGTCCTTAACCGAGAATATCCGTAGCAGGATGAATTAAGGAAATAAGTTCGAAAGGGAATAGATCAAAATTGGTTAATTTGCGATTACGATACTTTATTTATTTATTTGTAAGGATTTATTTATTTATTAATACATAAATTTTGGCACTCATTCATCATAGGGTATACATAATCCATCAAAAATTAAATAACGTACAAAATGAAATATTAATTAGACACTTGGTCCTAAGACCTCAGTTATCCGCTTCCCTTAAATGGTGAAAAATCCTAATTCCAAGTCTTAAACAAATTGGACTGATAGTTTTTGGTCAAAATCAATACAGCCGCTACAATTTGGCCTTAAGTTATCCGTTCAACTCGATAATACCGATGAGTACAACATTTCGGATCCTCGCGATTTAAAACTTTCTAGCATTCCAGTTTATTTGTTTTAATTAATACAACAAAAAAATTTAAAATTATTATTTTTAAAGAAAATACAAAATAAACCTTATACGGTTTAAGAGGTTAAAAGACCACCCCAAGTTGATGTTAAAAGTATTGCACCTATTGTCAGAAGTGAGAATATCATTTAGTCAACGAACACAGACTTATATCAATAACTTCCCGCCGCGTAGAACTGACAAAATATGGCTCACAACCGTCATTGAGTATTATTCCCTGTTATTAATATTAGTGCTACCCCAAAGAGTATGATTCGCGTTGGCATCGCAACAAATTAAGAGGGGAAAATTTTTATCCATACTCCACTTTAAGAGTTCAGTAAGTTCCTCCGAAGAGGGAGGATGAGAAGAATCAAATGGAAGATAAACTGAGGCAACGATCAGTTCAGTACAAGCCTTACCATATTCAAAAGTGATCAGAACCGCTGAGAGATTATCCGAACTGCATTCGTGAATATGACTTTTACTGATATTATTAGAAATATAAATGCAAGCTCTAGTTTTATTGTTAACCTCTCGTTTGTACCGGACGACTTTCCAACCCTTGCTTGAGATATTTGGATTCATCACACCAATGTTGGTAACCACAATGCTAGGATACTATGGTGGCTCAGGGACCCAAGTGTGTAATAAAATAGGCTTCGAAGGATCACCAATCGAAAGTCGACAACCACTCCAGATATCCTTAATGCTGGAAACCTTATCGCAAAACCACTTATAGGTTTCCTCGTTACTGTTTTTCCAGATGAATACACCGTCAGTGTTATCAATCCAGAAGATTTCACAAAACTAATAATTCGCTGGCTCTCCATCCGGAAAATTCCCAGCTTTCCCTCGTGTCCAGGATGATATCTGGATTATCATCACGAATACAAAAATTTTTCACTACGGAACCAGCGAGGGCCTGTGCATAGGAACGAACCTTTTTTAGTGGCCAGCTTTGTGGCCCGAGCATAAGGTCAGGCAATTGTCTAACAAAGGGCGTTAATGCCCTTTATAAATTTCAGTCAAAAACGAAAATCGAAGACTAGAATTCGGAACAAATTTATTTCTGGGGATGGAGAAAACAATTCTATGGCACACTTCTTTGAACATTTAATTATTTATTTATTTACAACATACAATTTGCGATATTTTATTTTGAACATAAGCTCATTCAAAATAAAGGGTCAATGTTCGGGAAATAAGAAGGGGTCCACAAAGCACTACATTTTCTGCATATGAGGGACAATCACAGCATATCGATACAATTTTCTCACTGGTACCATTCAGGCCTTCCTTGTACGAAAAAATCGGATGTTTTCTCAAAATATATCTTGGAAATTTCTGCATCATTAGCTATTTCGTCTACTATAACAACTTAAGTCTAAATCTCTGGCTACACGAAGAACATTAACTAGTGGGGTAGGGGATATCTTTATAGCTTGATAGATTAAGAATTTAATTAGCGATTTCGTGTACAATCACAAGCTGAGTCCAAATCTCTGATAAGGCACGTTAATGGCCCTTTATCAATTTCATGCAAAACCGCAATTTGATGTTTAAAATTCAAAACACATTTATTTCTTTGGATAGGGATAACTTGGTATCTCGAAAGATTAGTAATTTAAACAGCTATCAAGGTATCTCCAATCTACAGAAATAAATGTGTTTCGAATTTTAGACTTCGAATTGCGGTTTTGCATGAAATTGATAAAGGGTCACTAACGCCCCTTGTCAGAAATCTGTACTCAAATTGTGACAGTTGTCGAAATAGCTGATTAAATTCTCTATCCATCAAGGTGTCAAGGTATCCCCTATCCCAAAAATAAATGTTCTTCGAATTTTAAACTTTAAATTGTTGTTTTGAGTGAAATTGATAAAGAGACAACAACGCCTCTTCTCAGAAATTTGAACTCAGATTGTGATAGCATACAAAATAGCTAATTAAATTCCTAATTCATCAAGCTTTTAAGATATCCCGTACCCCCAGAAATAAATGTGAATCGAATTTTAAATTTTAAATTGCGGTTTTAGAGGCCATTAACACTCCTTGTCAGAGATTTGGATTAAGGTTCTGATAGCGCACACAATATCTTATAAATTCTCTAAAAGATATCAAGGTATCCCCTATATCCAGAAATAAATATATTTCGAATAATAAACTTCAAATTGGCTGAAATTGAGAAACGGCCATAAACATGCCTTGTTAATGTTTTGGACTTAAGTTCTTATAGTACACAAGATATTCGAATATATTCCCTATCTATCAAACTGATATGGTATCTCCATGCCCAGAAATAAAATTGTTTCGAATTTTAATCTTTAAACTGCGATTTTGGTTGAAATGGGCAAGCGCTAGATTCGCGACAGATTTGGCAGGCAAACAGGCAACATGACACAGGCAACAGCTGAACGAATTCCAAAGGTCCATTTATTTAGTCTATAAATTATATGACTAAATTCATTGTCCGGTAACCCTAAATAATTTTCCCTGTTTCCAGAAATAATTTCTATTCGAATGATTCTTTTCGAGTTTGTAATAAAATTACGTTTTTAGGCTGCGGACCAATAGTCGGGGTAAATACACTGAATTCGGTGAATGTATTTACCTTTATCAAAAGAAGGGTAAACGGAATAAATAACAGTAAATATTTTTTGTTTAGATTATTAATTTTTTAGTATTAGACGAATTGGGTATAACTCGAGAATTGGTTCGCAGCCATAGTACTAAATGTTTCAATGGGATCCCAGTTTTTTCCAATTGGAGTTCAATTTAATAGTGTGAAACTAATACATATGGTATATAAAAAACGGGAATTTGTGAAAAACTTCACACCTATTAGAGATTAGTCTAATTATTAATGATAGAAAAGTGTTCACTCTTAAGAAGGGGGATAACTTTAGCAACCTCTAAGCAATTGGGATAAATACCAGGTAATAAACTTACATTTAAAATATTCGACAAGAAATTTGAGAAGAAATCAGTTCCATATTTCAACACAGAATTATTAATTTTATCAGGACTTCCACCCTTATAGTCCAGTCACTTAGTGAACCGAGAACGTTATAAACTCCAGGAAATGTATTAAGATCAGAAATTTGTGGTACGGCGACTTATAAATCTCGATAATTTTTCTAAAGCTACACACATAATACAAGTTTTGAAGAGACAATAAAAACATTCGTACCAACGAAATCATGGCTAAGTTTAGCAATTTTGCTGTGCTAAATTTTATGACCAATTAGATGCTTCCACATTTACATTGTATTTACTCTTATGCCTTTCTAGATAGTAGATTAAGTACAACCTTCATTTAGTCGTAATATCTTTTATCTCATAAGTTCTATTCAATTTAATGAACGTCCTTCCACTAATTTTTATTTTTGGTTTGGTTATTTTATTTGTGTGTTAATATGCAAATTTAGTAAGTCACAAGCACACGACTTTTTTGTTGTTGTAATAAAATACAGAACAAGCACAATTTTTGCAGAATTATCTAATTACTATTATAATAAATGCAATTACAGCATTACAAATATTGCAAGGTTACTTTCGAATTGTAAATGTAGTGTGCTAATAGTCTAGACTTAGACTACATTGTATAACAATAATAATTAAAACTACGTAAGAGTTACATTCAATATTATGCAACATCAACTGATTTTGATAATTGAATACAATAAAATCATAAATGCGCCACACAGTGTCAATACTGTCGATTAGGTGTAAGAACATTTGGCCACCTTCTACTTTCTCCAATATCTTATATGGTGGAGTGGTTTAAAGCCCGTAGTCTTATATTAGTGCCCGTAGTGTTGTGTTGCCATAAATATTTCATTCTACATACATACATATATCAACAGCAGTCTGGTCAAATTGTAATTAAATCTTACTACAAATCGTGTGGCCACATAAGATGGCAGCGCAAGTTTAATTAAACCGAATAAAAAATTACCACTTGGAACCAATTTCAAAAATTGAAAAAAAAAAAAAATGCAAAACAAATTCACAAAATACATATCGCTGATTACGATGCAAAAGAATGTATCTACGTTTTTCATATTTTTTTTAAGGAAGTGAGAAAAGCGAGCTAATTTAGTACACTAAAAATGATCTAACAAAAGGCTACAAACACTAATCAATAAAACAATTTTGAGGAATTTTATAGATAAACACGTTTGCATCGTCACCACCGATATAAAATGTGTGAAAATTATGTGATGATAACTAAAACTGCAACAAAATTTACTTCAGTCTAAAAAGACCAAAGTATTGAAATCCTGTTCAAAATGATCAAAAATTTGATTGGTCCAAAACCGCTTTTCTCGACGTTTTAAAAGTCCTTGAGTCTAAAAAAAGAAAAAAAAATATACGTCCGTCTGTCTGGAAGTCTGGCTGTCTGGATGTCTGGATATCTGGATGTCTTACCCATGGTATCTCGAGAACGGCATGTACGATTTAGAATTTTTTTCGTCAATCTGTTTCTATAGTCAAGGCGGAGATTTCAAAAGCTTTTGGAAAATGTACGTCAAGAGGGTCTGGTACCTGCTATACGAATTCACAAAAAACACCTGGTTATAGAAATATTTACCAATGGCTTGTTTAAATATAGAGTTGAGCATTAAGTTTGGGGTTAAGTTGAAGGTTAAGTTAGGGGTCAATTTGGGGGTTGAGTTGGAGTTGAGTTTGGATAGAGATAAAGATATTAGCAGGGTTGTGGAGTCTGAAAAAAATATTCGGCTCCGGCTCCGGCTCCGACTCCGGAAATTTATAGATTGATTAACGACTCCGGCTCCAGCTCAGGCTCCGGCTCCAGCTCCGGTTCCAGCTCCGGTTCCAACTCCGACTCCAGCTCCAGCTCCGACGCCAAATATACATAAATTTAGTTTGGCAAGCTGGCAGTAACTGGCGTTAATTTGCATTGTCACCGCAGGGGCACCATATTAGCAGGGGAAGGCTGCTATACGGTGCATTTAAGACTAGCCACAATTTTATTCCAATGATATCTTTCTAAAAAGTCAAGAAGTTAGTTCCCCTTTTTCTTAACAGGTGGAACAAGTAACAATAGGTCATCTCTAAACTGTGGAACTTCTACAAGTACGCAGAGTTTCCGTCTTAGGGAGAGGAGGTAGCTCGGATCATCCGTATGATTATCTGTTGAGCTGTTACTCAATATACATAGAATCTGTAACGGTGACGTGGATATTGTTTGAAAAACCGAAAAAGAGGGTTTTACTTAATGACAGTAACTTTTTATTTTTTTTTTGTCCAGATTTATTTGATAACCATTTGTGCTTTTCAAACAAATCTGTGTTTTTTTCATCGATTTTGAGTTATTGATGAAAATAACTCGACAATTTTGTAAATTTTCAAAAATAAGTTTCAGATTTTGAATATTTTCCTAAAAGCTACTGTGACATTTTCAGTTACCTTGTTTTTTAAAAGAAAACATAGAAATAAACTAAAGGTTATTTGCGATTCTTCCAGTTGCTTCATAAACATACAATTATTTTGCCAACGAACGGAAAATGCCATCGATTTCTGGCTCAAATTGTAATCTTCCATGTTTGAGTTGAGTTCTGCATAAAAAAAAAATTCGGGTATGGCTTCAGCTCTAGAAGAGTAGCTGTAAGATCGCGTTGAGAGATTTTGAATAAGCGTTGGCTATTTTGCAATTTTTTTTGACACCCCAGGATTTTATTTCATTGATTTGTAAGATACATTTAAGGCACGATGATTGGTTTGAAAAGGTTTATGTACAAATTTTAAGTAAGTAATTTAAGTGTGCCCAACAGCAAAGTTAACAATAAAGCATCCTTAATTCCAATTTCCAATTTTTGTTTGGTCAAACATCAATAATTTTCCGTGAAATGTGATAACAAAATATTTATTTCGATTTGCGTGCTTAATACAAAATTGGAAAAAATTAAAGATTTCACAAAATTCTGGACCCAAATTTTTTAAATTTACCACAATTTCGGCTAATACGATTTGGAATGCCAAATTGAACTGCAGTAATTCATATAGTATAAAAATATTTGAGATACGTAGGAAAATAGGAATAAAAACAAACAAAAATCTGGAGCCGGAGTCGGTCAATTCCGCCCGGCTCCGGCTCCGACTCCACAGCCATGGATATTAGTGAGCAGTTGACCAATTTTTTATATATGGTTTGAGGATTGAATTGAAATAGAGTCTGCGGTTTGGTTGAGGGATGAGTTGGGAGCATTTTGCGGGTTGGATTAGTATTTAGTGAACAGTTGAGCAATCTATTTAAACAAATCCACACGCCTTGACCGATTTGAACCAAACTGTACACAAATATTGTTTAAGACTTAAAAAGGTCACTGTTAATATCTCAAACCACAAATTGAACCTTTAGCAAAATATATGAATGGCCAACAAGGATGTAACTTTTCTATTTCTTATTGGATTTTAGTTAACAGCTGCATGATTCACAGGAACCTTAATAGACAACGTTACAGAAGCCATATTGACATATTTCTCACAACCTCGTCTAAAAATAATTTTTGGCTTACATTTCCTTTTATTCGTTGGCGTCAAAATTCATCATAATCGGCTAAAAATAGCTAAGTCGAGAATGTAATTCGGAGAGTAATTGCGATCAATTATTTATAAAATTAATAATTATAATTGGCGCTCAATCACCAAATCCGATTACATTACGTGTTGTGTTGTAGCGAATTACAATTAGCCAAACTATATTCGACTAAATTACTGGTATTGTTTTTACCGTAATAATAGTATCGTGTTTGACCACGTACTAACCTGTTTTCAATACCTTAAGTTAATATATCAGGTATTTAATTGGATATTAAGTGAATTGTTTAAAATCGTGAGAATATCTTTGGAAACTCTATAACTATGCTCAAACCAGTAAAAAGGTTGACGCATCCGAACTAGATCTAGAGCAATTGAGGGTTCGTTTGCGACGTGCAGAGTTTTTATTAGTGGAGATTCACGAAATAGAGAATGCTATTATTCAACAGGATACCGAAGATGAAAGCCACCAAGAAGAGTTTGAGGATAAATATTATACTGTAGTGGCCGAATTAAATAAACTAATATGAACGTCGAATTTTGCTGTATGAAATATGTCACTAGACTTGAACGATAGTCAAAGAGAAACAACCAAGCCAACAAATGTTGAAGTTAAACTGCCTAAAATCAACGTAGCTCCATTTGGAGGAAATTATACGGAGTGCCGGTCATTTTATGATTTGTTTTATCCTACAATTCACGAAAATGCCAATTTAAATCCCGCTCAGAAGCTTCAGTACCTAAAGGGTTTCTTAAAGGGCGAAGCAGCCAATCTATTAAAAGATCTGCCGATTTCCGACGCAAACTACATCATGGCATTGAATAAACTCAAAACCCGGTACGATAAAAAACGTTACACGGTACAGTCATTTATGAAAAGTTTTGTAGATTCACCATCCTTTAGCAATCCAACATCCCATCATATTCGACAATTAATGGATACGGCGGATGAAGTTTTACAAAGACTGAAGGCCATCGGACCTGAAGCAGAATCCAGAGACCCATGGTTAGTTTTTCTTTTAGTTCAGAAGTTAGATGAAGAAACTCGAGATAAATGGGCTAATGACACAGCTGATGTAGAATTTCCAACCTGTCAAAATCGTTGCTTCAATTGCCTTAGTGAATCACACACTGTTGCTCTTTTAAAAGATGCCATTATTGCAAACGAAAACATAATTCCCTGCTACATTCTGATGCAGAAAATTGTGATAATCCTATAAAAGTGTCCCAGAAAAGACATCACAATCAACCAGCGCATTAGTTGCAGCGATACCACCTTCAAATTCTGAATTGAAGACAACATCCTGTCTGCATGCCGGTGACATGATTAATCCAGCTATTTTGCCAGCCGCCACAGTAAAGATCCAGGATAGAATTGGTCAATGACAACTATGTCGAATTTTACTTGACTCTGGGTCTCAAAACTCATTCGTCACAGAAAATCTGGTCCAGAAATTGGGGTTAACACGTACCAGTGGATAAATTTGCATTCAGGGCATAGCCAATCAAAAGCTTGTTACCACAGTGAACTCTGTGAAGAAGATTAACTGGTTAGATTGCAAATGCATCTCAGCCTTACCATTAGCTGACGCATAAGTCCAAGATCAGCATCCAAAATTGATTTACTTATCGGAGCGGATAAGTTCTTCGAAATTATGAAACCAGACCAGTTGAAGGATTCCAACCAGATCTATGCCCAAGATACACATTTAGGATGGGTACTAACGGGTAAGGCAACACATACACAGAATTCCAGTCAATGTGAAACCATTATTGTCGATAATAATAGGTTAGATAAGACATTAAAACAATTCTGGGAATCGGAAAGGGTATTTGGTCCCACACCATGACTATCAGAACATCAGATTTGTGAAGAATTAGATGAGAACCATTACATGGTGAAATTGCCCTTCAAATCCACGAATAACCCTTTGAAGGGTTGTCCCATGGCTGTCAACCGACTGAAAGGTATGGAGAGAAAATTCATCAAAAATCGAGGCCTGCAAGAACAATACGTTGAATTTATGGAGGAGTATTTACGATTCGGCCACATCATGACGTGTGGAAGGAAACGTCTACAACGACCAAACTGCGGGTTGTTTTTGACGCGTTAACCAAAACCAGCTCGTGGTTCTCACTAAATGTCAATTTACTTACAGGATCAATTCTGCAAAATCTGTTAAGTGATATCTTAACTTAATATGATTCCGTATTCATAAAATCGTGTTTACAGCGGATGCGGAGAAGATATACCGACAGATTAGGATGTACCAAGCCGATCGGCGATATCAACGAATAGTGTGGCGGAGAACACCAGATGAATCTATCAAATACTACGAATTAAATACGCTCACATACGGATTGGCGTCAGCACCATACCTGGCAATTAGAGTGATTAATCATATGGCTATAGTTAACTCGGAAGAATATCCGAAGGCATCACAAGCGTTATTAAAAGACATGTACATTGATGATTTACTAACCGGAGCACCATCGCTACCAGAAGCAATATAATTGGCGAAGCAGGTTGCACAGCTAATGACCGAATCCGGATTTAACCTCCGTAAATGGTCATCCAATTCGTCTGAAACTTGCTGATTCTATAGCGTCAATTCCAAAGATAATTTCCGAAGATCCCTCCGAAATCAAGGTACTGGGGTTGCAGTGGCAACCAAATCCTGACAAATTCACTTATCATATCACATTAGATGTGGAGCTAGTTCCAACGACGAAGGGACAAATACTATCCGAAACAAGTCGGATCTTTGATCCACTAGGCCTCTTGTCACCATATACCATCAAAATTAAGGTATTTTTTTAAGCTCTATGCGGGTCTATGCGGTTACTTGATTTAAGTTGGGACGAGGAATTAGCACCAAAAGTGCAGGATCAATGGCTAATAATTAGAAATGAAGCGCGTGATATTTCTGTCTTAGCAATTCCGAGATGGTTGCAAATTACCAAGGAAGAATGTCAACTGAACGGGTTCTGTGATGAGAGCGAGGTTGCTTTCGCTGCTTCAGTTTATTTACAAACAAACTACAATGGCAACTGTGTTACAAATCTAATAGCTGCAAAAACCAAGGTTGCCCAAATTAAAAACATATCACTACCTCGCTTGGAATTGAATGGTGCCTTATTATTAACACGCCTGATGAAACATCTTCAGAAACTACTGGCTATTCCGGACCATCAGCTGTATGGATGGACCGATTCCACAATTGTTTTAAACTGGCTTGCCGAACCTCCTTGTCGGTGGAAAACATATGTAGCCAATCGAACAAGTGAAATATTAGAAGTCCTTCCGCGAGGAACACAAGAGTTAAAAACTCATTCACTATATGGTGGAAAGGACCAGCGTTGTTAAAGTTAGCAGCGGACTCCTGGCCAACCTTCCAGAAATCAGACCCAACTAATCAACCAGAACGAAGAAATAAGGCACAAGTTTTGACCGCAATCTGCAGTGACACGTCAAAATCTATAATCGACGACCTAAGCGAGAAATATTCGAGTTATGATAGTTACAATAAAAACCGATCTGATTGGCTATATGCAGAGGCTGAAATTTTACGGTACTCCCAGTCATTAACTTTTACCCAAGAAATTAAGGACTTACAGGAGAGTAGTATGGTTTCCCCAAAAACCAAAACACAATCATTGAATCCATTTCTCGACAAAAGCGGTCTTTTGAGAGTAGGAGGTCGAATCGAAAAATCAATAGCGCCGTACGATACACAGCATCCAATAATTTTATCAGCAAATTCTAACATAACCAGACAAATAGTTGAAAAGTACCACAAACATATCTACATTGCGGTCCTTCTCTGTTATTGATTCTACTTCGGAGGAAATATTGGATACCCGGAATTGTATATACTGCATCAAACAATGGCCGCACACTGAGAGGCAACTAATGGGGAACCTGCTGGCCCAATCAAAACGTATCTGAAACACGGGCGAGGTCAACGAGCAGAGAAAACATATATTTGTCTGATAGTCTGTCTTAGTTACCGAGCAACCGATACATTCATGGGCGCATTGAATCGTTTTTTTTTTGCCAGAAGAGGTGTCAGTACAGACATATTTTCAGACAATGGCACTAATTTTCAAGGCGATTCCAAAAAATTTAAGGAAATCAATATATTTCTTAAACAAAACATAAAACTAATCTCTAATTTATTTCTACAAAGATATCAGGTCGCGGGTGTTAAATCAGCCAAGACACAGATGGAAGGAGTGATAGGCGATAAGTTTTTGTCACAGGAAGTGCTTCACATATTACTGGTACAAATTGAGGATTTACTTAATTCAAGACCACTTTGTGTATTGTCTGATGATGAGATCGATCCTTTAACCCCAACGCAATTTTTTAATTGGCCATACGGTGATAGCGATCCCACGGCCAGACGTCCAGACTAAGAATGAGCCAACTGTTTTGGAAACGTTGTCACCAAAAGTATCTCACGTCAATGCAAGCTCGCACAAAATGGAACAAAAATCAACAAAACATCGGAATTAATGATGTAGTTCTTATCAAAGAAGATAATCCACTAATGAATCAATGGAAAATGGGCAAGGTAATCGAGGTTTTCCAGGAACTGATGGACTAGTGCGAGTCGCAGAAATTAAAACCAACCAATGGTATACGATGGTATTTGATGTGCTATTATGTTGATGGTGTCATAATGATGGTATGATGTTATGAAGGTAAGCCGATAATGATGGTATGATTGTACGATGGTATGATGGTATGGTGATATTATTGTATGATGGTGTGATGGTAAGATCGTATATATGACACAACGCACGGTGGTAGGTCGGTATTTATCGTAGAATGATGGTGTGATAGTATGATGGTATGATTATATGATGGTATAATGGTGCGATGGTAAGATGGTATGATGGTATGATTATAGGACGGTATGATGGTATGATGATGTAGTGGATTGATGTTATGATGGTATGTTGGTATGATGTTATGAAGGTGTGGTGGATTGATGATAAGATATACATCATGGTGTGTTGTTAGGATGGTTCGACGTCACTATGGTACGATGGTATGATTGTATGATCTTTTAGTGGTATAGTGTCATGATGGTATGATGGTATAATGAAATAATGATATGATGGAATGATTGTTTAAGCTTACGATGGTGCGATGGTACGTACATATGCCGGTATGATTGTACGTCGTTATTATGGTATGGTTAGGGATTAATTTTAGGTCGAGTTTACACGCATGTAGCTTTCGAATCGAGTTAATTTTGGGATTGGGTTGGAAAATAAGTGTGGAGTTGAGCAGAGGGTTGAGATTTAGGTCAAGCTAAGTTGAGTTGACGTAGAATTAGGATTTAGTTAGCTTTAATTGGGCTGTGAGTTGTTCGGTTGGAGAATTATTTAAGGTCTGATTTGGAATTAGGTTGAGGATTGATTTGAAAGTTGATTAAGGGCGGATTTGGTGATTTCACTGGTGGCTGGGTTGGCCGTTGAGTTGTAAATTGAGTTGCAGGTTAAGCTAAAGATTCACTTCCGAGGTTCAGTTAGGGATTGATTGGCAGTTGAACAATTTTTGCTATGAATTCATACACCTACTATTTGAAAACACGTATAGAAAAACTTGATGGGGCTTGGCATGATTTTCGCGAGGTCGACGGTTTTGTTATTCATATTAGCAGCCGTGCATGGTATATAAAATATATAAAATGCGTGAGGGTTAACTTCAAGTATTTTTTTTTCTGTAAGCCGCTATGTTCCCCACTCATATTGGCGCCAGTATCGTAACCTTGACCTTTCATATTCTTTTAAAAATTTGCAAATGAATTCAAACATACCGGTTGCCGTGGTGTCATTGACAGCAGAAAAACATAAAAAATGTTTACATATTTCAGATATTATCGTTTATTTGTTGAAATAAAGGAATCTACTCTATACGTGACTAACTCATCTGCCCTACGTGACTTTTGTCCGGAATGCAATCAGCAATAATGTTAAAATATTTAGCTGATTTTATTTTGGCTAAAATTACATTCCTGGTTTTGATGCCAATATCTGAATGATTTCATTTTTAAATTTTTCACCAATGGAATGAGGCATTTTACTATTATCGACCCCTTTCAAAAAATTCCCGTTTGTTGGTGTAAATAATTTATTAGATGATCCTCTGAACGCCAAGCATTGTTTTACTAACAATTGAACTAATTGATGATGATGTAGGTATGTTTTGATTTTAAATTTAATAAGTGGCCAAACTTCATTAACTGAAATGATTTTTAAAGTGAAGCTACTAATTTGATTCAACATTCGACCGCATTTTGGGAATTCAAGGATTCGTGGCTAATTTTTAAACCGTTAAATAAATTAGAAAGAATCTAAAGAAACAGAGAATACATTTGCCAAACGACAACCGGCATCAATATCTAAACATATTCAGTTCAAGGATAGTAAGACATGTCTATTAGTGTTGCTATATATTGTTTAAAGGTTAAATGAACGTGTGAAAAACATTACATTGATACTACCACAAGAACGTTAAATGGACAATCATTTGCCGATTTCATACCAAGAATATTGCAATTGTGCCCGTTACAGAGAAAATGTATAGGCAAATGTTGATTGCCAGAGAGTGATTTGGAGGGATATCAATCAACAAGACCGTAACTTATGTGACATCTTGTGCTCCCTACAAGAATGAGTTCAATGTGCTCATTACAAGAATGAGTTCCCAAAGCATAAAATATTTTACAACGAGACTTTTATGTGGATGATTTGATTACATGCAGTAATAATCATGAAAACGCTAAAAACATCTACCATCAAATGCCAAGCTGTGTAGCGATTGGGAGATTTACATTGAGGAAGTGAGTATAAAATTCAAGAGAACTTATTCAAGCCAAGTTCCTGAAAGAATACTGGCCTATTCGAAATCACGGGGAATTGAAGTAAATCATATTAACAGTGGTGTATCTATATATGATCAATTATTTATCAAAGAGAATAGTTTGCTGAAGATTAAACGGATTTTGGCATACAAATGGCGTTATACTCAAAGATTAAAAGTGAGTAAGCAACTAAGAAGTGAGAAACCACAACTGCAGAACACTTACGAACTATTACGAAAGGGAAGGATCCATATAACAGACAATACCGTTCCAGCTTCATCACTAACATGGTTGAGGTCAATTGGGCCGAAAGATTATATATCAAATGGGCACAAATCGAGTTCAAGCAAAACGTTGCTGACATTCAACGAACAGGGCATGTGGCTGATAGGAGCAACAAATAAAAATTGTTTTATAAAGAACAAATCAAGCCACGATTAACTGATTTTATACCAGTAAAATCCGTCTGTCCGTCTGCCCGTGAATTTATTTTCTTTCCTCTAGCTACCGATAAAAGCAGCGTTTCTGTAGCAATTTTCCAGAACTGTTCCATTTTCGAACAATAATAGTGAATCGGGGTAGCATATTATGGCGTAGATGAATTTGTTTTAAGTCAAAACAAAAAAGCTATATTTAGGTACAGCTATGGGATTCTGAAATGGATTTTAGATGAAGTTATGGAATACACCCAATTCAGATGGACATGCGCGATGGAAATGGGATTAGAAATTGGCTTTTTCTTTACTGATTTTTGATCTTCCTCACAGCAGATAAACCTGGTTTACAAAAACTTTAACAGACAATAGCTTTATGATATTGCCTGTTGATGTTTTTGTGTATCTGGCAGCGCTGCAGGTTCCTCAAATTGGCATATTTACTATACATCTGCGGACAAACTTAATCACAATCAAAGGAAAATATGAAGGGTCCTGAAATTTAAAAAAATCATTTTAGAATCTCATTTCTGTTGTGCATCTCCAGTTTCATCATAATCAGTTAAGGAATATAGCCTAGTTCTATCCTAACCGGCCATATTCCAGAATTTTATCTAAAATTATCTTTAGGATGCCATTTCCATCGCGCATGTCAAATTTAACTAAAATCGATTAAAAAATAGCCAAGCTCCATCCTATAGTTGGCCAGAACTTCGTCTAATCCAGTCTTTCAACTAATTTTAAAAAGTTCTCGACCGTTAAGGGTTAACAGAATTTAAAACAAGTTAACATGAAAGAAGTCGTTTTTAGAAAATATAAAAATTAAAATAAAAATTAAAAGTTTTTGAGAAATTCGATTGTGGTGTACGTATAAAAGACATTGCAGCAGAAACAAAACTCCAATAAATTGGAGCATGCAATTGAGTAGTGCTCATAATTTTCCGGTCTCTGAAAATCAACAACCTTAAAGCAAGTGATGAACGGCTCGCGAAATAAATAATTAGGTTACAAATAATTTGCTGTTTGTTTAATGCTGAAACCGGGAAGCAACAAGGAAGGGAGTAGCTTCAACCTTAAAGGTGGAGCACCCTCCTTAGCGGCAGGGGAAAGCAATACCGTGACATTAAAGCCAGGTAGAAGCGGAACCGGAGCCAAACAAAAAGCAGGGGATCGGAAGGGGTCCCGCCGGCGAAGCGACGATATTGTAAAAAACGGTCGGCGCATAGAATTTTGAAAAGGCTGACTAGGGGCAGGTAACAGCAGAACAGGTAACAGCAGACAGAGGGGCAGGTAACAGTAGAACAAAAGGAATCTGTGGCATGTGCGAGGAAAGTTGTCGGTAGCGGCACTTTGAATAAGGATCTTGGTTCGAAAAGAATGAGGTCACTTGATGAGGAAATACCGGGCGACGCTAAACGAGCCAAGGTGACCACAGGAGCCCAAAATGACCAAAAGATAAAGTTGTTCAGCGAAATATTGAAGCAGCATGCCTTGAGGTTAGCCGTCACTGACAGGGGTCAGGAATACGGGAGCATTACTGCTGAAAAATGGAAGTTGGATTAAAACGAAATGAACTTCGTATTTTTGGAAGTCCTGAGAGATAATCCGGGACCCCCACCGTCCTGTAGGTATGCAGGGTGGTATCAGGGGCCCTATAAGTTGACTGCGTGCTCAGATAAAATATCGGTGGATCTGTATAGAATCGCAGTGTCCAAAGTAGGCGAGGTATGGCAGGGCGCGAAGCTGGAGGCGGTCAGTAAGGAGGAAATTCCGAGCAGACCGAGGGTACGCGTCTGTCCGCGTTTGGGGTAAACGTCGGGAAGGAAGGTGTTGATCTTCCGGAAATGGATACGGATACCGAAATGATAGTTTTTCAAGCCTGCACCCTTTCTCTGGACTCTGATGTGGAAATCCTGTTGAGGTGTCCGCCAGAGGGGGATTTCAACGGCGACCACATAAAAGGATTAAAGGAGAAGACGGGCGGCGAAACGACGGATAGCGGCGGTTGTCGAGGGGTTACTTTTCCGATACGGGAAGTAGAGGAAAAGATGAATAAGGTAGGTCACAAAGGTTAACATAGTACAAATAAACCTGCATCATACGAAGGCTGCCTCGTCAGCTCTCGTTCTCAGACTGACTAAGTCAGGTGAGGACTTGGTGCTAATCCAAGAAACTTGGATTAAAAATAACAGGATCTGTGGCCTCAGAACGAAAGGGTATAAATTATTATACTCATGCAACTCTGAGAAGATCAGATCGTGTATTTTGGCGAAAAATAATTTGAATATTTTTCTTCTTCCTCAATTTAGCAGTGGGGATGTTACCGCGGCGAGCGGTTGAGGTTGGTTGTGAAAAATTATGGCTAGCCTCAGCCTATATGGGTTGGAAGAAGGAGGTTCCACCGGATAACCTGAGGGAACTGATCCGGGAAGCAGGTCAAAAAAAGGTAGGTATCATATTTGGGTGTGATGCAAACGCGCATCACACAATCTGGGGAAGCACAGACATTAATGAAAGGGGTGAGTTATTTTTTGAATATTTATTAAATACTAGCCTTTTAGTTTGCAATATTGGGCGAGAACCAACATTTATTGTCAGGAATCGACAGGAGGTCTTGGATGTGACATTTGCTTCAGATACAGTCAACCCTGTTACCCGGAAAGCCTTCAGGAGTCCTAGAAGGACAAACTGGAACAAATATGGGGAAGTGTTAGAGGAGGTATTGCCGCTGGAGGTTCCAGAACTTCCGGCGACAGTAGAAGAACTGGATTGCATGGTTGATATTGTCACAAAGGCATGCAATCTTTCATTTAATGCTGCGTGTCCCCTGATAAAACCTAGGGGCAAACAGAAGCCGACATGGTGGTCCACTGGGTTAGAGACCTATCGGAAGGCTTGTAGGGTAGCCTTTAATACGGCCAAGAATACCAGGGAAACTCGGAATTGGGACTCATATAAGGAGGACCTGAGGAATTATAAAAGAGAGTTGAGGAAGGCACAAAGGGGGTCCTGGAGACCCTTCTGTGGTAAAATGGAAGAGGTATCTGAGACTTCCCGCCTTAGGAAGATTCTTTCTACCAACCCAACCAGTCCTAGTTATTTAATTAGGCCGGATGGGTCATGGACAGCTTCTAGTATGGGATTTCTGGTGCTTCTAATAAATACGCACTTTCCGGGAAGCCTCGATGACTCGACGGAGCCGGGAGCTCATTGAGAATTACCTTCAATAGAAATGGAGGGTATCGTGGATAGGGAACGGATCGCGTGGGCAATGAACGGGTTTAAGCCTTATAAATCGACTGGCCCAGATAAGATTTTACCAGCGGAGATCCAGAAGAACTTGGCAGTCGTCCTTCCCTGGCTGGAGATGATCTTCAGAGGATGGCTCAAATTGGTCTATATTCCTAGGAAATGGACGGAGGTCAAGGTGGTCTTCATTCCGAAAGCGGGGAAAAGCTTGCATGCTTATCCCAAGAACCTGGGGCCTATAACTCTATCATCCTTTCTGCTGAAAACATTGAAAAGGATGGTGGATGTATTTATACGATCAAAAATTGAACCCAGCAATTGGGCAATGTCACAGCATGCGTACTATAAAGGGTGGTCGGTGGACACAGCCTTGCACGCTTTGGTACGCATAATTGAAAAGTCAATTTACTCGCAGGAGTTCTGTATGGTCTCATTCCTCGATTTGAAGGTGCCTTTAATAACGTGAAGACGGAAGTGATCAAGGAGGGATTGTCAGCTTTGAAGGTGGATTACTCTATAAGTAGGTTGATTAATCATATGCTGTTAAGCAGGGTTATTATCTCAGAACTTGGGGATTCCACAGTTAGAAGGCGGGTGGTTAGAGGAACCCCGCAGGGAGGTGTAATATCCCCTTAGATTAGAGATTTTATGCAGAATACATTATTGATCGTTACCAAATGGGCCGGCAAATGTGGATTAGAGATCAACCCGTCCAAGACAGAGCTGGTACTTTTTACCAGGAAGTATACAATTCCGGTAGTTTGCCCGCCTAAGATAAACGGCACTAGACTGACTTTTTCTGATAGAGCGAGATTCTTGGGCATAATCTTGGACAGTAAACTCTGCTGGATGCCTAACACATTAGAGAGGGTAAATAAGGCCACTGTAGCCATTTACTCGTGCAGGAACGCCGTAGGTAAGAGATGGGGTTTGAAACCGAAGCTGGTACACTGGCTGTACACTGCCGTAGTGAGACCTTTACTTATGTACGGAGTGGGCGTGTGGTGGCCAGCTCTGGACAAGGTAGCATACAGGAATAGAATGGAAAGGGTGCAAAGAACGGCCTGCATGCTTATAAGCGGGGCGCTTAGGATGAAACCTACTCGCGCTTTGGAGGTTATGTTCCACCTGATTCCAATAGAGGTTTTTGGTAAGCAGAAGGCAGCAGAGGTGGCTATGCGACTCACGGCGGTCTCTCAGTGGAAGTGTCTGCAGGTGGGGCACTCGACGATAGTTGGATCACTAAGGGATGAACTGGTGAATCTAGATTATGCTATACCAACCTTGTGCTTCGATAAAGGGTTCCAGACCGTCTGTCCTTTAATGGAATCCTGGAGGGACGGATCAATACTGGAAAACGAGGCAGTGCAATTTTTCACGGACGGCTCTAAGCTAGATGGTAAGGTAGAAGCCGGAGTCTTCTGTGAGAAGCTTAATGTTAATATTTCTGTTAATATAACTGACTTTTTAGGAAACACGCGAGAAGGCTAGGTCTACAGACAAGTAGAAGTTGCATGGAAGAGGAGGAGGAAGAGACTATAGATCACTTACTATGCTCGTGTCCGGCACTATTATACAGAAGTCATAAATACTTGGGTGTGTACGGTATGGACAGCCTTTCGGAACTCGCGAATTGTGGAGTACGAGATATTTTACGCTACATAAGTGGCACTGGATGGTTTCAGGGGTAAAGGGGAGATAAGATCCTGTGGTACACTCTAAACTAACCTTAATGCTGAAACAGAAATTTTTTGTCAAGTGCATTCGACTAAATACTTACACTTTCCAAAAAGAAACGTGTCAGATGTTATGGAGGCAAATATTCGAGAAGTTGCATTTAATTGTCATCGGAAAAAGTAAGAAACTCCGCTGTCTTAAAAATATGAAGTCGTTACGCGATTTAGACAAGAAATTTACAAAAAAAAAGCGCAGTACATCATAAAAATTTGCAAACCAAATAAAAACCCATCATGGTTTTTACCACCAAATACAACGTCTGTTTTACAACCTCTTGATCTTGGAATAATCAAAAATATCAAGCATCGGTCTCTGTAATGGACAATTGGTGCGTCAAAAAATTCAAAAAATAAAAAAAAATTCGAGCGATCGGAATGATGACTGCATTACGATCTTGACTGCTATCAATATTTTGGCGAATATATGGTCAACAAAAGTAAAACCCTCAACCATTCATATTAAATGGTGAAAACAGTATTCCATTAAAACAAAGAATTCTAGAAAACAGGGAAGTTAACAGTGAAATTCAGCAGATGGAACAAAGCTTTCAGTTGAATTATTACAAAATTAAATTTCAAGAGTATTGTTTGTGGAATATTATTAGATTTAGATATTATCGAAGCAGTGGGCAGTCACTCTGAAAGCGATTACCAAAATGGCCCAAAAAATTTATAATTTACTATTTGTCCTTTTTTCTCCACTATAATGGAGTCGATTGTCACAAATAAAAATATTTTCATAAAGAACACATCAAGCCACAGATAATTTGTCTTATTAAAATCCATCTGTCCATTGTTGAGAAATAAGAACTAAAAATACAAAGTATGTTGCTGCGCAACTAACTAGAACTATTCGTATATTTCCAGAACCTTTTTCCTCTATTTACCACCCTCTAGTTTTTCACATTTTCGAGCCCTAATAGATAAACGGCAGAAAGAGGAAGTTATCAGTGTTCCTCAGGGCTCTGTTCTATGACCACTATTTTTCCTGATTGTTTTTGCTTTACACAAATATGCTGATAAATATGTCGATTCGCAAATTTTTGGAAGTCATGTTTTAATTTTATGATTTTATATTTTCACCATCTTAGTCACTATTAGTCTTCCTAAGTGGGAATTGGGTTATTGTAACTTTTTCTAGTACAGTTTTTTACTATTTTTCCCAAAGTTTGCTGTGACGAGGTATATTTTTAAAAACCACTACCACCATCAAATTCCCCAACAAAAATAAACCCATTGGAAACCCATACCAAACTATCCCAAGCCCCGGAAAAACCAGAGAGTAGTGCCACTAAGCATAATTTTTTTAACCAAAAAATGGTAAATCAACATATTTAAACGTATCCTGCAAGAAAACGAAACAAGATGATATGCTGACTTTTTACTATATCCAATAATAAATAGAATTAAATGAGGAAAAAGATAACAAGCAAAAAAATGAACATTGGAGAAATTTCAAAAATAACCTTTCATTCAAAACATAAAAATCATAAAATTAAAACATGATTTCCGTAGGAGAATATTTTTCAAATAAACGTCAAAAATTAGTACTAAAAAATATTTATCACAGGTTTTGGACACAGTCTAAATTTGAACTTCTTTTGTATTATATTTAACTAGTTTTTGTGTAGAAGTCGGTATCTTCCGATGACTTCATTGTAATATGTAAAAAACTCAGCACAGCGATCAGAGTATGCATAAAAATTAAAAGGTCGAGGTTGGGTCGGGTGAAGCTGGGCTCGCCCGGTTGAAGATCTCTAAATTCTACGAAATTTCAATATTTTTAAGTATTTTGAAAAATTAAAGGTTATAATGCTAAATATACTCTGAAATTCCATATTATAAAATATTCAAATTCTTAACATTTTAACAGAAATTAAATTTTCGAATCCATAATTGGCAATTATACTATAACTATATCAGAATTCGAGCTAATGAGTTTGCAAAATTTCCGTTATTTTGAAGAGTCTCGGAACAATAACAAATTATTCTTGAAAATTTTAAATTCTTAAAATATTAACATTTAAATGTTTGTACAAAATTCTAAGACATATTTTTTTTCCCCCGATTCTGAATTAAGGTGTTTTCGATTCTTTAAAATTTTATTCTAAATTGAGAATTTATGATTTTAAAAAGATTTTAAAATTTAGAAATTTGAATTGATCTAATTTGTAAAACTTTACTACAAACCAAATAAATACCTTGCAAGCAACCTCCTAAATTTCAAATAATGAACCAAATTTCTCTTGCCATCAATGCTTAGGGTACTTCATTCCAAGGTATCATCTCATAAACATGCTGCAATAGCACTTGATCGTTAACTTGAAGAAAATCTTAAAAATAATCAATGGCCACATAACAGGAACATTAACGAGTAAATATATATACCACTACCAATCACGTTCTGAATCATAAAATTTAACAGCTTGATAAAATCAGTCTTACGATAATATTTTCTTTAATAATACACTTAGGTATAAAGAAGAAAATAATTGGTTCTTTCGCTTGCCACGAATTATTTTTAATCCGCGAGAACAATCATGTTTTTTAAATAATTATATACAACTGGTGTTTTTTTTTTTTTTTTTGCCCAGAGCCCAGTGAACACTGCATTATATTGTACAACACAAAATAAATAAAAAATTTAGAAAGTCTAGACGACAAGAAGCATCAAAAAAATTTCTTGATCGTATATGGAATAACCAAGCTACTGGATCGCGATTTATACAATTCATTATATTTTGACAGTTTTATCGAAATCACCACTAAAATACACAAAAAAAAAAAATCACAATGTTATCGTTAGTTAAGCACATATGGTTTAGTTTAAGTTTTGAAATTACATTTTTTTGTAGGTATTTCTTATTATCGGACAACGTAGGTACTTGATCTAAATAAATCACCACTTATACAAAAATTCCAGAAAAATGATGACCGTGCGGACAAATTCAAGGTTAATTGGTAGAATTTTATGCATTTGCAATGTTTATTGAATTATAAATTATGTAATTATGTATGTCTGTGTATAGACAAGTATGTCGTGTTGTTCCAATTCCGCTAATGCTTTATGATTGATTTTCTATAATTTCCAATTATTACCAATTACAGATTTTTTAACGGCAGTCAATTAAAAATGTATTGCAGAAAAAAACAAAAAAAGCGCACTTAGAAGAAACATATAAATAATAATACAGAACGTTATAAGCATAAAACTAGTAACATAAACAAAAAACTTTTACTTTCGATTTCTATAGATCGTACGATCGATATTACGAAAGTTCATAAAAATATTATCGATGCATAAGGATCTTGAAAAATCGTGAAAACGCGAAGGTTTTTCGATTTATTATCAGGTCAATGCACCGAAGGTCGATAGTAAGTAGAGTACGTAAGCACCTGTGCGTTTTATAACAGATCACATACCATATGTGTTTCACGATCAACAAAAAAAAAAAAAAAAAACAAAAACAATAATAATTTTCTTTATATGTAATCTCGAACAAAAACTTTTGTTTAATAATTGCATACACTATAGAAAGAAAGGAATTTGCATATGATCATTATTTTTAGAAAATTTACGATCAGTTTTTTTTTAGCTTGTTATTGTCTAAACTTATTTGCAAATTTGAATGACAATCACATTTAATTAGTTATCATTATCAAACAGTCAATTAATTCAAAAATTTTCACTTAAGATAATCGCGATCACTTACAATTTTTCCTCCATGATTTCAAACAAAACGAAGTAAAAATTTTTATTTAACTTATTAATTTAATTAACCAATTTTTATTAAACACTATATATAAAATTTATTAATTTTTGTACACATCACATAATAATTAAAAACTTAAAAATTCGCGATCGTATTCGAAACAAGAGTATTTAAGAATAAAATGATCAAGTGATCACAACAAACTATTAACGACTGAAGAAATAAATCAACTTTAAAACAAAATAAAACAAAAATTGATCTGTCTGAACGATCGTGTTTTTTTTTTGTGGCTTGCGTTTTTTTTTATTGTTTTTGGAATTTTTAATAAATAGCAAAGCAAGAACAATTTTAAATGAACAAATCGACCAACTACTTATATTATTTTGAGTACATTATGACAAGTAATTATTTTGTATGCACACATAAACGCGCAAACACACATATAATAATTTATTATAAGCGAGACATGATCGTAGCACGCGCGTTTTTAGTTTTTCGCGATCGTACAAATCGTAAACAATAACAAGAAAGACTTTAACACAAAACAACAACAAAAAGCAAAATGCTTTTTTCGTAATAGCTTAGCGATATCAGTGTTAATGACGATAAATCGTACATATTTAGATTTGTAATTGGTGTTATTGGAGTCGATAGTTTTGTTGTGATTGAGTAACAATGGTGTAAACACTTGAATAATCAAGGAGATACTATAGAGCAACAATTCATCAATACTTGTTATTTACTAAGTGGAATTTTAATCAATTTATACTAAATCGAAGTTGATAGCTAGTTTTTTATTTTTTTCTTAGTACATTGTCAGTTAAGGTGATGTCAGAAAAATTTTGTCGGACTGCGCCTCTTATTCGCATAAAATATGTTTTTAATTATATGAATAATTAACAATAAGTAGCCTTCACAATTCATCATAAATTCATAATATGTTTGGTCATAAATCAGAATGGCTGATAAGAAAACGATAACACTTTTAACAATGAGTAACTTAACGTTTTTTATTTTATTACACCAACATAAAAAAAGTCTCAGCTACTGGTGAATAATATTTGTTATATTTTGAGGCTGTTTCACTTATAAACGAGACATACAATTTTATTGCCCCTGAATGTTGATATCACGATGAATTTTTTTTTCTTTGGTGTTTATTAATCGGTCAGTAAAAATTTATGTTGTGAAATAGCGATTTGCCACAAGTTATCATATATATTTAAATATTTTCGCATAATGACATATTTGTACATATTTCAACTTATTGATGTCTTAACACATATTTTACAACTTTTTCCAAATATTTTTAATTTTTGAGAAATTCGTAATTCGACTTACATAATTAGCGTAAAGCTTGATAAAGCAAAAACATTTAAGCCAAAAAAAATATTTTTTAGGAGCTAAAAAGTTTTCCTTTTTTCCTTAAACTACCTAAGTTAGAACAATAAATTAAAAACAAACAAACGTAAAATTAAAATAACTCCATAGTTTAACGATTCGGAGTACTTCTAGAATTGCTGTCTTATTGTGATTGCTGTCTTTATTCGACGGCCTAGTAGTAGGAGAGCTGGTGAACGTTTTATTATTACCGGCTGAAAATTTATGAAAAGGTAGTTTTTATCCTTAAGAATGGTATCGACAACTTGGCTGAACCCCAGAATTTGTCAAAGTTCCATTAAAATATACGCAGCTCAAAGGAAAGTATATCAGTCGCAGTCATGGCGGTTTTCTTGTTGTAGTATGTGCAGGAGTGAAATTTGAAAATAAATATTTGGTGATGAATCTGTAGACAACATAAATCAAACTTGAACGGAAATGACAACAGGAATTTGATGACTCGGATCAGGAAGTTACTGGTGAAGATGAAATCTGATTTGTTCGAGTTTCAATTAATTCCATTCTAAAAGCTTAAAACATCAAAAGTTTATCCGATAACCCAGTATATAAAATAATTTCAAAATCAAAACCTACTCGTAATAAATGTGAAGTAAAAGCGATAACAGACATACCAAACATTCCAATGGCAACTTTCCAAAAATCAATCCTACAACTGGAGAAATGCTTTTAGGTATACCTACGTAGCACAAAAAAGAATTTACAGGCGATTTGACTTTTATTTTTGAGTGTTACATTTAAATTGTTTTATGCCGCCTGTCACAGTATACATACATTCTGTCAAAAAAGTATCGGGAATTGTTAAATAAGACACAAATTTTAAGTCCAATCATAAAAATTTATTTTATCGCTCTCAAAGTATCCCCATTCGAGGATATACACATATGCCAACGTTTTTCCAATCATCGAAACATTTTTTATAGGTACTTTCCTATAGGGGCTTCAGTTCACGGGCCGAATTTTGATTTATGGTTTAAATGGAGTCAAAACAGGTTCCACAGAGTAGCAATTTGAGTCTGGGAAACAGACCAATCCGAGGATATACACTTAAGCCTACGTTTTTCTAATCATCGAAATATTTTTTATAGGTACCTTTTTGTAGGGCCTTCAGTTCACGGGCAGAATTTTGATGTATGGTTTCAATGAAGTCAAAACGGGTTCCACAGTGTAGCAATTCGAGTCTGGGAAAGAGACTCATTCGAGGAGAAACATTTATGCCAACGTTTTTTCAATCATCGAAACATTTTTTATAGGTACTTTCCTGTAGGGCCTTCAGATCATGGGCCGAATTTTGATTTATGTCTTGAATGGAGTCAAAGCGGGTTCCACAGAGCAGAAATTAGAGTCTGGAAAACAGACCCATTCGAGGATATACACTTATGCCAATCATCGAAACATTTTTTATAGGTACTTTTTTGTAGCTCACAAGCCGAATTTTGGTTTATGGCTACAATGAAGTTCAAACGGGTTCCACAGAGTCGCAATTTCAGTCTGGGAAACAAACCCATTCGAGGATTTATGCCAACGTTTTTCCAATCATCGAAACATTTTGTATACGTACTTTCTTGTAGTGCCTTCAGTTCATGGGCCGAATTTTGATTTATGGCTTCAATGAAGTGAAACGTGTTCCACAGATTACCAATTTGAATCTGGGAAACAGACCCATTCGAGGATATACACTAAGACCAACGTTTTACCAGTCATCGAAACATTTTTATAGGTACTTTCTTGTAGGGCCTTTAGTTCAAGGGCCGAATTTTGATTTATGGCTTCAATGGAGTCAAAACGGGTTCCACAGAGTAGAAATTTGAGTCTGGGAAACAGACCCATTCGAGAATATATACCTATGCCAACGTTTTTCGAAACATCGAAACATTTTTTATAGATACTTTCTTGTAGGGCCTTTAGTTCAAGGGCCGAATTTTGTTTTATGGCTTCGATGTAGTCCAAACGGGATGCGCAGAGTAGCAATTTGAGTCTGGGAAACAGGAAAAAGTCACCTGGTACTAAATCAGGAGAAAGTGGTGGTTAATCGACGGTAGGGTAAGGTTTTTCAAGTCGTACCCCTTAGAAAAGTTTTCACAAATCAGAGAATGTATTAATAAACACATATTTATGAGTATCATTGGAAAGCTTAGTAAACCCTGCTTTTATTTATTGAAAAAAAAAATTTAATAGTCTATGCACATTTTCTTAAAACTTATAAAATAATAACCTTCAGTCCTACCAGTACTACCTACTCGTATTAAAACTATTTTGAAAAAAATCTCCTAAACCCCAAAACTATTTTGAAAAAAAATTTCACAAAACTGCTAAAGGCAAACAAATCACTAATAGAAATATAACTTATACTAAAAAACCAAAATGTATTTAACTAAGTAGTGGTTTTTTTATCTAGGAGCTTCCACACACCAGATAAAAATTACATTCAAACGACTATATGTAAATGAATTTGTTTACCACGAAACTCATAAGTACAGCCGAACAGTATAACTATAAACTGTGCCATTTGTAGGTCGGCGAAAAGTACTTTTGAAATCATTGAGGTACGATTTAGGCAACGGTACGACTTAGGCGACTTACCCCTATTTATTGAGTTGTTGGCCTCATATTCGTATTCACTTTTTTCGCATTAGCACAAGAAATTTTGTTTGCAACACAAAATTTAAGGCAAACCCTTTAAAACTCGCACTAATGAGGTTGAGGTTGACTGATCATAAGTTTTAAATTCATTCAGCGCGGGCATTTTAAAAATCTTGATTGACCAGGGCAATATTGAAAATCCTTGTATTCCCCATAAAAAAAGATAAAAACAAAAATTGGTCTGTGGTTTATTCTGATGAATCAAAATTGTAAAATAAATTTAAAAAAAAAGCAATAAAAAACATGTTTATTACTAAAATATGTAACTAAGTTGTTTAACCCAGTAGTGCCTTTAAGTAGCTATTAGTGTCATATTAAAAAGGTAATTTGAAAAGTCATAAAACAAATTTAAATTACTTTTCATTACTCATATAAGTTAACAGAAATGATCGTCAATGCCATTTTCATGTACTTATGTAATTTAATTAGCCTATTTGTACAACTTCTGTTGATTAAGAACATCCAGAAGATGCAATAAAATTTAAATAGCCTCAAAGAAATCTGAAAAATCTATTGGCGATTAGAGTCTACAAATTTACATAAAGTTTAAGTATTTTTTCTTCGGAAACAGGCGCTGATTATACTTTTGCTATGGTTACCAACGTCCCAAGTTGCATATAGCTAACCCTTGTCTTTTTCCCGCAAGCAGCGCGTTTTCTACTTCTTTGTAATCATCAATTTCGATCAAACACCGAACAAAGGTGACCTATAAAAACTATGATGAAATTTGTTGAATGGATTTGTTTTTATTGGTTAAGTCTGATTTATATTCAACGACATTCGACGTCCGCAAAAAAATTGAAACACAACATACGAAAAAGTACAAAGACAAAAAGAGAAACAATAGTCATCTGTTTAAAAAAGTCAATTGAAACCCGAGAATCAAACCCAGAAGTCGTCTTGCAGATGTTGAGTTTCATCTTTTTTCTGTAAAATCGCCGATGCGTGAATAAATAACTATAATTCACTTAATAGAGATTAGATAAACAAGAAAACCAATCATTTGTATTGGTTTATGACATTTTTTGTTTAAATTTATTTTTTATGTGTAAAGAAAACCAATTTTTGAATTGAAATCTGCATCTGCGAAAATCTTTGAATGTAAATAAGTCTCAATCGATATAGTCTAGATTAGAGAAAACACGAATTAATCAATTCCAAATTGCAAAGCCGCCTTAATCTATGCTTTTATATTCTACCAGTTTAATCAAAATCATAATTTTGTTGTTGCATGTTTTTACGTGAAACGTTCTTCAGAGCAAGCAACAATTTTGTAAAACCGGCTTATTTTCAAATTTCATTTGTTTCTCTTTGATGGTCACTCACTTGTCAGTTAAGTGATTTCTTTTGACTTGAAATGTTGTCGTAAATGTTTACGTAAATTAAATAAAGTTGTATAGTTTGTAATGTA
The DNA here is from genome assembly GCA_958295665.1 of Tipula vernalis. Classification (NCBI taxonomy): domain Eukaryota; kingdom Metazoa; phylum Arthropoda; class Insecta; order Diptera; family Tipulidae; genus Tipula; species Tipula vernalis. The sequence goes on from OY282559.1 coordinate 375,174,092, forward strand.
ATTTAATTAATGTCCTCTAATGTCAGCCATCTAACCATTTTATGCGTTTATTAAGTAAGTTAATATTTACAAATTTTCTATGAATATTTACTAGATTCAACTAATTTATTGTTACTTTCTAGGGAACTTCTCTAATTTTTGTTATTATGTGTATACAATTGTATTTAGCATTAGCTAAAACCAGAATGACTTTTTATTTAAATATCTACGATACAACGATAGTTGTTTGTTAGTAGTATCGGGTAAGTATTATTATACAATTTAGTGTGTTGCTTTCAACCAAAATGAGTTAGGTATTTTATTTGGTTAACGGCTGGTCAATGCAACAGCAAAAATTAATCAAATTTTCGTGCATTTTCTTGTCAATTCGGCTCTTGTGGCAGGTATTGAAACTAAAAATTTGGTTAAGATTTGTTTAACCACTAATTTTTTTTTGGATTAGCTCAACTATTTGTTGGTCTATCTAGTACGATTGTCGTTGTAATTTTTTTATTTTTGGTGAAAGCAATACAACTAATAATACACAATTGACTAAAATCAATCTATAATAATTGAATTCAAGTAAATATTTAAATAAGTTGTTCATAATAATCTTTAATAAATATCATTCATTGAACCTTTGTGGTTTATGTACGATATTTATGTTCGTCGAGGTTCCCCATTTTTTTCTCGTTTGGTTGTTTACTCTTGCTGAACATGATTTGGTGACTTTACTTCACTATATATTCTCTTGACCCCTTACCTTGAATAAAATGTCGGTGTCGAAATAGATGACGAAATTCTTTGGCGCTATTGTTGTGTGTTAGCCAAATTTTAATTTCGTTTACGCAACAATCAAGTTTTATTTTAATCATTTTATTTACACATGGGCCACGATTATGTATCTGTCGTATTACGAGTTACAAGGGAAACGGCATAAACAGTTGTGACGAAACAATCAGCACGAACAACTTTAACTGCCTTCTTCAAGCTACGCCAACATAACCCATTTGCCAGGATTCTACACCACGCGAAAGTGCCAAGCTACTACACATGGGATGTATTGAGGAAAAAATTCAGTCAACGAAAATGTGGATTGCCAACAGATGAAATATGGGAACTATTAGTGGTTAATCGTCTATGGCTTAAATATCGGAAAAGCATGAAGCGGCGTTATCTTTATTTAACGACGAAATGTTCATCAAAGCTCTGATATTGCTGGAAAATAAATACCTTGCGATGATCAACCAAACGCTAATACAACTGAAAATCCAGCCTCCGCGACGAAGTGGGTCTGACACCATAAACAGTGAACTATAAAGGGAAAAAACTTACAATGTTGACGAACATAATAAATCTCTACGAGCTCCTGTTATGCCATTGCATTTCGGAGTGTAGCTGGTCGTGCATCTCTCAAATTTTGCTCCCTGATCTGACTGATCTCATGAATTAAAGTACCCCGAATCTAGCTATCCAATTTGCAAATACAGCAAATAAGACCGTGGCAGCAGTTATATCCGGCACCAAAATTGCATCAGAGTCGGTTGTTTCCGGAAATCAGTAGCGAAAAACGTAGCGATGTAACTTTAAATGAGCCGAAATGTGATTTGGTGTGCTTTGAAATCTTTGATCTTTGGGTTGGTAAACAATTTTGAGCCATAATTTTTGAATCTTTAGAAATAGACGCTTCATTCAAGTTTAATAAACAAATTTCCGAAATATTTTTGGAATAAGAGGTCTTGATATACCAGTTGATACGTCACAACATATAGATTTATTTGCGTTCAACGTATGAGAAATTTGCTTGAATTTAAGAGTTTTAGTTGCGTTATTATTTAATAGGTAGATTTGAAGTTCGTTGTCATTGGTTTGACTATCTGCTATTGCCCCCATAATTAATACTTTCAGGATTATAAAGCGAATAGTCTAGATGTCGAAATTGATGATGATATGATTTTCCGTTTCTCGGAAATCGTTCACAATTTCCTCCAGCGCTACTTCTTTTGTACTTAAGTTTAAGACTCTTGGTTTTGTATATTGATCTTGGGGAATGGGCTGGAAATGTTTTTGTTTGCTTCAGTCTGATAATTGAAATGACATTGTGGTGATCGACCAAAATTTAAGCGATTTATATTTTTGATCAATTTTTCGAGGCATTTTTCCTCGAACTTTGAGATATAAAAATTGAAGTAATTTCGGAAAAAAAAATATTTAGTTACTCCAGGATTGAATCGGAATTGCTTTCTAATTTCCAGTTGCAGGAATTCAAAGATAAAGTGTAAAAGTTTAGAAATACAAAACTTGAGAATTGAGATAAATGTGTTTGTTTGGTTCAAACTAATAATTAAAGCCATTATTAAGTTTATTCTATTTATTGTCTCATTATTATGCGCCTAAATGATTATAAAATGTAATAATTTGTTTTAATACATCAAATTACCCATTATTATGAATTTTATTATTTTTAATTTGATTAGAAGCATACGTTACAGGCGTAAATATTGATATTTGTTTGGTTATAGAAAACATTCAGGGGATTTACATTTTCGAATAATGATTCAATGATACTAAAATTCATTTTAGATTATGACTTAGTCATAATCTAAAATGAATAGTCTCATATGATCCGATCTACTCCAATAAAGAAACTTTCTACAAACGTAGAAATCAAGAGTGAACATTTTACAATTTAAATCATCAATTTTTTTCTTGAAATTTCTATAATTGACAAAATTTCATTGTGTGTGGTAACAATTTCAATCAGGATACTATTAATCTAGATCCTTAGCAAAACCTTCTTTGGATTCTTTAAGTAAGCGGTTAGTACATGCCTAGTTAGGAAAATGGCTTTCTGGCATAAACTCTACGATATCTTGTTATCAACCAAGTTAGAAAGATCCGATATTCTATAATATCTTAATGAATTTATAGGAAAAATGTGTTATTTCCCTCCATGTAGAAATGACACTTGGAACATTTCGTATACCAAGTTATGAGTACTAAGTATCGAATTTTGACGTTATTATTATTATTATTATTGAGGGGGCCATGCGGGCGATCAGCCACTTCGCACTGCGACCTAAAAGATCTATTGTGCTGGCCCCTGCTTAATTATCCGTCCAGTCAATATTCAGGTTCTTAATGAACCTGACAATACTGCCTCCCGGTACGTGATACATACTATCTGGGCTTATTGCTCTCCCTCCTAGATGTTTACTACAGCATGTAGTTCCGCTAGAAAGACGGTAGCATTAGAGCTCAAGGACCTCGAGGGGGTTGTCCCACTCCCGTATATTCCTACTCCTGCCCCGTATTCCGTTTGATTTTACTCTTATGAGTTGCTGGGAATTGCAAATCACCTGTAGGTCACCCAGCTTTACTACAGGAAGGCTAAATAAAACTGGAGGGTGCCTGGTATCCAGAGTCCGCATATTTTGGGCTGATTAACCTATCAGCCATTCATCTTTCGGCATATGCTGTTCCACCTTAGATTAGGGGTTTTTGTCAAGGTTTTCTCCTTTAGCGCCGTACTTTAGCCTGTGCCAAATGGCCAAAAATGTGCCAAGTGGCCTTAGTTACCAGTGGTTGCCACGAGGAGGCAGTACGTACACTTGCGAATTGTGATCAGGTTACCCCTTACACAATTGTACCCATCACGCAGCTACCTAATGACAAGACCAGAACAGCTCACGTGATGCGCACCCTACTGGAAGGTTACGGAGCTGGTAGATCAATCTACTCAACTTTGACCCCCCCCTCCAATAGACGCCAAACCACCAATTTTGACGTTTAGTAGGTTCGTTTTCGTACTTAAACTTAATCGAAATTTAGTCTGTAGTTTGAGTATTACATTACGTATTGCATACTATTATGTACAAAATGGATTATGTATTTGCGATACTCAGGTAAAATTTAACTTGAATTAGGCTTCAATTGCTAAGCCTAAGGTGAGTAAGTTAAGGTGAGTCTCCAGTACATATCTAGAATTCTACTATTGTGTTGAGTTTTGGGTTGTGAAAAGTTTGAAGCCAAAAATCGAAATCTGTTGACATGTTGGTAAGAGTGAGAGTGGGTTAAGATAAATGTTCGAAAATGAAATTTACGTTACATTACAAATCGGGTGTGGATTGTTGGGCATTAGTGCGAGTGTAGATGTGATTGTGGCTGGTTTTTGATGTAGGCGTGGCTGCTAGTGCGCATGTAAGTTTCGGTGTTGGTATAGGTGCGTATGTGGGGGTGAGTATGAATGTTCGTTTAGCTGTGAGCGTAGGTGTCGATGGAATTATATTATACATATATGCATTTGCTTATTTGTTTGTGCATAATAGTGGGATGAGTGTCAGTGAATAGATTGTTGTGTTTGGAAGGGAAGCTTTGCTAGATTTTTCGATGTCACGAGGTCGTAAAATAGTGAACTTATTTTGTGCTGCAGAGTGTCGGGGCGAAGAAAAAGATCAGTAGGGGTTTTATTCCCATCACTGAAGACCGGGTTTCAGAATGGACAGTTTCCGCGTGGATCAAAGATTTCCTTCTATTTGTGTTTAACACTCGAGAGGCGTAAAGGTACAGGTGAGGCAGTAGCTATTTTGTAAGCAGTGAGTCCAACAGCAAATACAGTGATTTGTGTTCTTTCGAGTTGGATCATACATTTTACAAATGAAATAACTGACATGTTGGAAGATGTGTTCTAATTAGAATAAATAAAATATAAGAAACCATCGTAAAAAGGAAGCGTTGAAGAATGGAGATGATGTTAAATGTAAAAATGATAGACAACATCACCCTACGCATTTTGATATCTTCCATCGAAAGGGATTAAATTACCAAAACTACCCTTACTAACTAACAATCTAACACCTTTAATTATAAAAATGAAAAATAGAAAAGGCTGAAATCTTACGAGGCAATCAGAACTTCGGTCCTAACCATTAACTCATCCTCTCAACTGAACCTCTTAACTCAAACTTCGGCTCAACCTAAAACCCAATTTACAACTCAACCCCTCACACTTAATCGCAACGCAATCCTAAATGCAATCACCCAATCAAACGCCATCTCAACCAACACTCCACTCAATGACTAATTCAACCCAAAATAACTTTCAAACCAACTCTTAACCTAACCCAAAATCAACCGCCAAATAATTCCAATTATATGAACTCAATTTAAAGTAACTTCCAACTCAACCAAATGTCTCCCACTCAAAATTCAACCTAACTTCCAACCAAACCCTCAACACCACTCCTACTCAACTCAATCCAAATACAACTCAAACTCAACCTGCAAACCGGCCCTTAAATCAACCCCAAACCCACAAACAACAATAACTCAACCACAAAACATCCCACAAATGGAACCCAACTCAACCGCAAAGTCAAAGCCTAACTCAATTCTCAACCCTAATTCAACTACAAACTCAATCCGCAAACGGAACCCAACTCAACTCTCAGCTCAACCGCAAATGCAACGCCCAACTAAATCTTCAAGATTCACACTGAATTCCAATTAAATCCAAACTCAACCTGCATATTGACCTTCAACTCAACCCTAAACTAAATGCCCAATTCAATCAACTCAAACCAGTATTTATAAAAAATTGCTAAATATTTATATAAACAGGTTGTTTTGGGTGAATTGTGGCAGTATTGTGGAAAAACGACAGCTCGCTCTCGTATATTTCTTCAAAAATTAAATCGTTTAACAAATCCATATCTTGTAGACATGGTAATGGACTCTGCCCTGTAAAAAATTCCTAGTTAGTTCAGTATGTGATAATCGAATACAATAGTGGTAAGGATCCGCTGAAGTCATTAAGTTGTTGCGTTGCTTAAAGGAATGTGTGGAACAGCTTGATATGGACAGGGAAGCCTTGTTGGCAACCAGTTTAAGCCCAGCTTTGTTAATATAAATAATAGCGTATTATAGCGTATATAATTAATACTCGAAATATGCATTACAGAATTACTCGAGACATCACTCGAGTTTACCCAACAGGTGTTTGGCACTGAATGTTAGATATTATTGGATTTATTTAGATTTTTCGATAATACTCATTTTTAGCTTGAAGTTGAATTAAACATAGCACTAAATTACTTAATCCGACAGATATGAGTTACTCGAAATTGGAGATTTTTGGATTTAAACAGCGTTGAGTTGCATCGATTCTTTTCTTTTAGATATTTAAGATTATTCTATACGATTATAATATATTCGAGATAATTAGTGATTTGTCGATACTTTTGTTTTAATTAAAAAAAATTTAAATTAAAAATTTTGGTTTCTTTAAATAATGTGACAGACCTTTAAAATTATGCTGATGTAGTATCAAGTTCATTCGAGACAGTTTTGGTGTTATACGGTTAATTAGTTTTTAATAATTCTGACGGATTAAACAGTGATTTACAATACCGCAAATATCACTGTTAGTGTTATATAGGCTAGGACTGAAACTTAAGAGAATTGAAATCAACTAAGTTAAATTCACCTCAGGGGTTACTAGTACATAATAAATGGAACTAATAACTGCAGATTCAAAGCAACTATGAACTTATTAGCAATTGATCTCACAGCTTGCAAAATTAATTATAAGCTGTACTGCTAATCGGAGGTGAGGTAAAAGTCCTCATTTCTCATATTTCATGGGTAGGTGATTACAAAATTTTGTAATATCGATACTACACTGGTACACTGGCTTACTGGTTGGCCTATTACTGAAGTTCTTAGTTATACTATTTTCCATTTCAAATATACTCATCAATTATTTATCAAAACTTTTCGATAATTTTTCACTATTTCGTTTTTTTTTTTTTTTTGGCGTAGTATTTTTACCAAAGTATGGTTATCAAAATATCCAAATCACTTTCTCAAGGTTTCCAAAAAACATGGCAAATCTTCAAATGGAAGGCAGACGAGTTTTATTTGTAAACAATCGTGTTTTGATTTTTTATTACCCGTTTATATAACGGTTTATATAAAAAATCGAAGACCAACACAAGATATAATTGAAACGTTAAGTAATTTATTTCAAGGACAATATGTGTTTAAAACCAGTTATATCAGTTATCTTATATAGTATATAGTATAGAAGATTTACGTTTAGAGATTTATGTAGATTAAAAAAACAAACATCTATGGTAATTAAGTTTTCGCGTAAATAAAATAGCGTTGCTGACTTCTTGAAAAATCAAAAAAGGTGCGTTTTTTAAGAATCGGTTGATGATTCTTTCCCCAGTGATTTTATTCAACAAAATCCACCATCATCCAAGAAAATACCTTGTTTGTATATTTACAATTCCAATAAAATAGTTGGTCATAATAAACAAACCTGAACCCATTAGAATTTTTTGAAAGCGATACGCAATAACCATTAAATATTTATACGTATAGTTTTGAAAGGAAAATATTCCCACGGCTCTAAAATAATTGTAATTAGATAAATTCACTAGTTTAAAAAACTCTTCGTTGACCTTCGTCATCTCTTTTCGTTTTAAAAACCCGCTTACAAGCAATTGGTGTTGTATGGCTGGCACACGTCTGTCAATTTCCAGATGAGCATCGTATTCCTCTTGCATAGCTGAGCTCCACAAATTTGCATATGATCTCAATAACGCTTCCTCAACTGTCACACGATCATTCAATTCAATTGATTTTATGAGACATGTGACCCAAAATCATCAATCACCTTCGGTTTCGAAACTCTACTTAACTTTTTCATTGCCTTTTTCAATTTTTTGGCCGCCTTCGAAGTGATTGTTGTCTTCATGTGAACGTAATTTATAGAGCGGAATAGTAAAACTATTTTTAATTGCACTTTCGTTTAATTCTTGACGTCCTTGACTCCCCAATTTGTTTAACTTCGATCACCAAAATTACCAACAATTTTGCCTGGATGTCTCCCTTTACACAAGGAATCTCGAGAACGGCTTGTCCGATTTGAAATTTTGTTTTTTTTACCTGCCAAACAAATTGACCCAAAAACATGTGGTGATATTACCACGTTGATCAATTTTTATGTAACCTGATTTGAGGGTTGAGTTGGGCGTTGAGTTTGAGTTAAAAGTTGAGTTGGGTTCCGTTCGCGGGTTGGATTGAGATTGAGTTGGGCGTTGAGTTGGCGGTTCAGTTAAGTGTTGAGTTAGGTTCCAATCGCGAGTCTAGTTGGAGTTAAGCTGGAGTTGGCTAAGGTTTTAGTGAGCAGTTCAGCTGATGTTTTATTTTTGTGTGTTGAATTTGAGATAGTTATCTTTAGTTGAGTTCATGTGCGCATGTAGTTTTTATGACCTTATTTATTATAACTGTTAAAACTAACAGATACTTATAAGCCAACAAACATATAAGCCAATGAGCAAAAAGCTCATTAGTCGTCATATTTTTTACAAATAAATCAGCATTTCATTTCAATCATTTAGGTATCGTGAGTCAAATCAAAATTACAGTCAGAATCGATAACGTGGCCAACCACGTTAAGATTCACTTTCTAATTCATATCGACGCAAAAGCTTAAGGCTCTCGAGATAGCTCATTATCGTCACGAAGGCCAGATTCTGCTTTCTGTGAAATTTGGATTGCATTAAAATTAAATCGGCAACCAATTTCATTTCAAATGGGCACCGGTACACTTTCAATGATAGGACTTACAACTTATGCATAGACGGGGTTACCAAAATACAGCCTATCCTCAAAATTAGTAAGAGTGTACGGGGGAAACATCATTCAAATTACGGATACTTTGGATGTTACAGAGTCAAATAATAAATTTGAAAAACCATTATCTTTATTTGTCGTAGATTTCAATGAGTGTGTAAATCTTATGGGACTATATTGGTTTAAAGAAATAAATTTTAGCATCAACCATAACCAAAATAATATATTCAACGTTGATGTACAGTAAATTATTTAATTCTGAATCCACTGTACATCAATCTAACCGGATGCTATGCTAAAATATTTCAAAGCTCGAGTCCTATACCGTTTACTGTTCAAAACAAAGTGCAAGAAGTCAAAGTTAGTAAAGCAAAATATTTTAAAACCGATCAAGAAAACACAATGGGTGACATCTATCATTCCGGTACTCAAACCAAATAGTGATATTCGAATATATGCCGATTTTATAATTTCAGTTATTTCACAAGTAGAACCAGGTTGCCTACGTCTACTACTAATGGAACAAATAACGATTAACATCGAGTTTTGTGCAGTATATCTCGACGATGTCATAATTTCTTGCAATACAAACTCCTAAAACATAAGCAACGTGAAATTTTTCTTGAGTAGATTGGAAGAAAAAGGATTTAGATGCCGGTTAGATAAATGTGTATGTAAGTTCACCAAATCTAATATTGCAGCTCTGCTAATTAGCTAAAAAGGAAAAATTCCAAATTTCAATTAACGAAAACGCAAGAGGAATCATTTAAAACGTTAACAGCCCAATAATGAATACGGAGCTACTAGCCCATTTCCGGAAAGATTAGCATATGGTATTGAAGCATTCGATCGCTTTTGCTTCAAAAACTGTTGGCAAAACAAAACAGAGATATTCACAAATTGACAAGGAGGCCCTCTCAATTATTTATGGAATGACGTTAAATATTTTTTCTTTAGTAAATTTATTGAATTTTTTCACAATTTGGTTTTAAATTACGAGGTATGCCGTTCTAAACCCGTTAAACCGGTGAATAGAAGGAGTAATCAAGCCGGAATCTAAATAGAGGAACATCCAACATTTATGCGGGGCTGTGAGCCTGGCTAAGGACTTTTAATTTTTGATTTTTAATACATATCAGTTTGTTAATCGTGTGGTTGATCATTTGCTATACACTCCATTATAAATTAGCTCATAAGCTCAAAATCGAGTTTTTATATCATCTACAAACTAATACGTCATAAAATAAATGCTGACGTACTGTTACGATTGCCTTGTGGCCCAGACACACAGTTCGTTGCTACGAAACAGGCTTGTTATAGCGTGGACGACGAGTATAATAATCCAATAAATTCCGAGATTATCGGTACGTAGGAAGTCTAATCGAATTCTCTCCAAAATTTATCGGTTTATACAAAATGGTTGGTGAGATAGAGGTTAATACATTTATCTCGCAGAGATTAGTTTAAGGTATTTTAACGATATTATCTTATTACAGACAGGACAACATACTCGAGTTGTCATTCCAGGTACTATGCGAAACAAGGGGCGATGGGGTTCAGTTGGAGATTTATTTGGGGTTAACTACTGAAAGTTGGACCTGGGGAACCATACATAGTGAAAAGGAGATGTACCTGAGAAGACAAACGGAAAAATGATGGCAGAGTAGAGAACGATCATCACGCAGCGTGTGACCTACTGACGCGTCGGCTCGGGGTGGCTGAAACACACATCGGCTGAAACACCAACCGGTCCCAATAGTCCTTACCTTAGCTTTACCCACGATTCGAGGTGCTTGATTAATGCGAGTCTACTTGTTTATTACGTTTCAGGGTGACTGATTAGCGTGAGTCTCATCGCCTACCACATTTCAGGGTAACTGATTAATGTGAGTTCCTCGTCGCTTATGTTTCGGGTGTGCTTGATTAGTGTGAGTCCCCTTGTCTCTCACAAGTGTCTTAGTGATCTGTCGTAATCCAACTTAGAATAATAAAGTACTTTAATGCTTTTGAAATGACTCTTTGCCCAATTCAGAAGAGCTTCTGGTGTTAAGATAGCATCAGATGGTTTGGCTAGTAGGCTACCTAGCTCCTAATCTGGTACATTAATTTCTGAAAATCAACACCCAAATATTTAGTATTAATACATTCCTCAACACATCTAATCATATTAAGTCCTAATTTTGGATCTACTATTTATCATACTGAACACTAGGAGCACTATTCACAGAAGCGGCGAGTAAACGGAAATCGGAACAGAACGAATTAAGATTAGAACAGGAGGAAACCTTAAGCAAAGCTGCACTAGGATTATCAATGGACAATTCACCATTTAACGACTCAGATCGGAATACCGTAGCCAAATGATCATTACGACTACAATCAGAAACAGAGGGAGACACATTTACTGTATCGTATGCCAATTTATTAACACCTTGATTTAATGATAACGAATTCACTTTATTTATTCTCATAAAATATAATCCAATATTAAAAATATGTAGTATATCTCGGCCCACTAGCAAATCAACGGGAAGTATGCGATCTGGAACAATGAAAACAAAAACTAATTTAATCTTATGACGGATACGCAAATAACACTGAACCTTACCATAGGTTGTTTACCAATACTAATGAAGGCGAATTTAACTAAGGGGCCAATAGATACATTATTAGGAAGCAAACTCCTACGCAGAAAAATGGTCGGACTACCGGTATCCAAGAGAGAATTAATTAAATTTAATTGCGTACATTGCTTAAGATTTTTACCAATTGCAACACTTACCTGTGGCATACTGCTCATGGTCTGAGACAGCTCCTCAACCTCATTATACTCTCCGGGAATAAACTGGATTCCAGCAGCAACACCTTTTTTGTTTTTTGGACAATTTAATTTTTTATGCTCGGGTGAGCCACACGTAAAACAGGACCATGGTGCTCGTCTAGGTGCCAAACAGTTAGCTGACATATGTTCAGTCAGAAGCAGCAGACAAAGTAGATAATTTTCTAATATCCGAAGTTTTAATTTTGGCCCCAATAGAGTTACTAGTACGGCCATAAGATATCAATCGCTCGTAAGCAGGCATGGCATCAATCAACTGCTCAACTATCTGAGCACTGGCTAACAAAGTAATATATCCGGAAGTATCTCGTAGCCCAGAAATAATAAGAGATATTAAATCTCTTTCTGAAATATTGGCTCGCATTGCGGTTTCCTGTATACACGTAACATAATGCGCAATGGTTTCATCATTACGGCGAATACGACATCTCAATTTTTCATAAACTTCATATGATGATACTTGACGATCAAAGCGCTTGAGTAAAGCTTCACGTAATTCATTCCAGGTAGTAACTCGAATAGTATACGTAAAAAGAGCTCAGCTTTGCCCTTAAGCAAGTGACGAGCCATACATCAAAATCAATCATCCACTTTGAAACCACATAATCGTCTGCACCACTAAACGTTGAAATCAAACGTAAAATTAATCGTATTGCTGAGGTTGCTCCAGTTTCGCTATTTTTGCTCGTAAATTCAATAGTCGCTCACGGATTTCCAGTTTAATAGTTTCGTCAGCCATTTCCTCTAGGGTGTCTTCGGAGGTTTGATTCAAATTTTCATTATTTAAATTGAAATCCAGCTGATCAATACAAACGGTAGTTGCTAACGCAGAAGCAGCATTGTCAATCGGAGGGTGAACCACAGTTATAATTGGTATTGGTGTAGAGCTCGATGGCACTTAACTTCCGACACTTACACTGGTTACAACTGCTGAAGTTGGCGTAATTTGGTTTACAGAAGTTGGAAGTATAATTGACTGAGGCACATAATTTGCATCCGGAACATAAGTCGTTGAATCTGAAGCTGCTGAATATGAAGATGCTGAAGTTATCGTAGCTTTTAACGTGGTTTCTGAATTGGATTTTTTTGGGTTATCCACTAACTCGGTATTTTCATTATCTCAATTATTGTCATACAACGTTCTTATATTCGCAAGACTCGTTGTTTTTTCAACCTGGATGCCCAATACCATTTCGCCACGAGTTGGGAGCGTTATAATTTTAATTTTCTCGATACACGTGTATTTTGATTATTGCACAGAAATTTATTTTTTATTATTATTATTATTAATAATTGATCGGGTTACTCCACATCTGATGTTTTAAAACAATCAGATTTCAATTATCTTTAACGATTTTTATTTTATTAATTTATTAAAGTAACACTTCACTTTAATTACATGTATTTTTAGTTCTCTTCCACAAGATATAATGAATCTCTTCACTTTCCCATTTTTTTTGACATTTTCCTTTTCTACTTCGTTCAGAAGAGGTTCATTCTATTTCGAAACGAGTTCAACTCTCTACCAATACAATTTTATTCTACAATATATACATATATATATATATATATATATATATATATATATATATATATATATATATATATATATATATATATATATATATATATATATATATATATATATATATATATATATATATATATATATATATATATATATATATATATATATATATATATATATATATATATATATATATATATATATATATATATATATATATATATATATATATATATATATATATATATATATATATATATATATATATATATATATATATATATATATATATATATATATATATATATATATATATATATATATATATATATATATATATATATATATATATATATATATATATATATATATATATATATATATATATATATATATATATATATATATATATATATATATATATATATATATATATATATATATATATATATATATATATATATATATATATATATATATATATATATATATATATATATATATATATATATATATATATATATATATATATATATATATATATATATATATATATATACTATATATATATATATATATATATATATATATATATATATATATATATATATATATATATATATATATATATATATATATATATATATATATATATATATATATATATATATATATATATATATATATATATATATATATATATATATATATATATATATATATATATATATATATATATATATATATATATATATATATATATATATATATATATATATATATATATATATATATATATATATATATATATATAATATATATATATATATATATATATATCTATATATATATATCTATATATATATATATATATATATATATATAATATATATATATATATATATATATATATATATATATATATATATATATATATATATATATATATATATATATATATATATATATATATATATATATATATATATATATATATATATATATATATATATATATATATATATATATATATATATATATATATATATATATATATATATATATATATATATATATATATGCAACTCTCGTTTCCCGAATGGCGCTATTATTCTTAATTTTTGTTTTGGTTTTGTTTATTTTACTCTTCTGTGGCAACTTTTCGATAATTATTCTGAGAACGCGGATGGCCCGAGGAATGTGGGTTTTCTTCGTAGAGACGGGAAATAGGGGCTCCAATAATCGAGCCGAACTTTTTTTTGGCTTCTCGATTGTTCCTAACAATCAGGGCCATTCCTATTCCTTGTAAATCCAAGTAGCTGTACTTATGTTCTCGCATGCCTTGTTCGTTTGATTATGGAAATTAGATTAAGTTGAGTTATGTACGCATTTCAGTTTTCGAACCGGGGTTGAGTTGGGGGTTGAGTTTGAAGCTTGAATTGCGGTTGAGTTATGATTGAGTTTATGGTTGGGTTGAGAATTGAGTTGAGGTCGAGTTAGTGTTGAGTAGGGTTTGTGTTGAACTTGAGTTGAATTTGAGGGAAGTTGAGTTTATGCACGCATGTAGCATTCGAAACGGGTTGATTTCGGTATTGACTTGTTGATTGAGGAATTGAATCGGAGAGTGAGATTTGGTTCGAGATACGGTAAGTTGTTTTCAGTTAGCTTGCGTTGAGGTTGAGTAAGGGGTCCAGTTGGCGAATTATTTTGTTTTTGGCTGGGTAGAAAGTTTTTTTTATTGGGTAATTCATTTTTGGAATCTTAATTTTAAACTCTTAAGTAAGTATCTTAGTCTTTTACCAACACCAAAAGTAGTTTCTGTGCAATGAAGTCATATGGCGATTATGAAACTAGGCCGAAGACATTTGTTGTACCTACCTGTGTCCTAACAAACAAATCTGTTTTAAATGCACAAATTTGCAAATACTCCAGGTATTTGAATGTCGATAAATTCTGTAAATTGTATGGATGTGTTAAAACTTAATTTTATTCATCAAAGTTGTCAAAATGTTTTAAGTAATTAAAAAATACTCTATAAATAAATCGCTTGTTTATTGTCAGAGATAAAGGTCATCAATTTCCGGTGTTATAAATTTTTATTTTTTTTTGCTTGGCCTATAGTTTCAAAGGTTTCTTTCAAGGTTTCTCAAACTTGTAGCAAATTCACGTGGACACAAAAATTAAAAAGATCAAGTAGGTATATTGATTGTTGAGAAGTGTTCCCTTGCTGCAGAGGCACAAAATATCTATTTTAGAAAAGTGGAAACGGCTCACGATATTCGCAGGGTACAAAATAGAATTTTTTTTTGACGTTTGTTGTTTATGCGAGTCATGTGAATGAATCATAAAATCAACAGCGAGGTTACTAAAGCTTGAGAGAGGCAATACTTTAACACAATCGACAGTGAATTTTAAAGGGCAATTCTGAGTTGTTTCCGAAGATGAACACGTTCAGGGCAACAATCTCAACATAAAACAATCTCCATAAATTGTGTCACATATTGTATAAGTTTGTATGGAATAACTATACGAGTTCGCTATAATTGCTGAACTTTGGAAAACCGTCACTAATTTTTATTTACTACTAATAGGTATTTGCTTGTCTATAAATTCTATAAATTTTATTCATCAAAGTTGTCTTAATTATTCAGGTTATAAATCGCTTGTTTATTGTCAGAGATAAAGGTCATCAATGTCCGGTTTCATAAAATTCTTTTTTTTTTTGCTTTACCTTGCAAGAAGTGTTGGCACCGACGGCCGAAGCATTATCGGCAACCAAACTAGCAGAGCTCGCCGACCGAGTACTAGAGACGATGGCGCAAGCAAGTGTGATGGCCTTAGCACCACCAACAATACAGCCACAAGCAACAAATGAAAACAGCATGTCCACACAAATAAATGAGATTCTGCGTCGATTAGACATAATGGACCGAAACGTGCAAAGAAACCGCTGCCCGAGCAATTCGCGCACAAGAAGAAGAATATAATACAAAAAACTAGATAAACCCTCAAAATGTACGATATATTAACAAACCAGACATATCTCATCGACACGGGCGCCGACATTTCGGTTATACCACCAAACATTAGCGACCGGAGGAATCACAACCCTGAAGTTAATCTACATGCGGCAAACGGGACGATAGTCAAAACGTATGGAAGGTGGCTGCTGAATGTGGATCTAGGACTACGATGGAAATTTAGCTGGACATTCACCATTGCAGACGTCACCACGCCAATAATAGGCGCGGATTTCCTGAACCAGTCAGGGCTGCTGGTAGACATACAGCGAAATCGATTGCTCGATCCGCTTACATCGATTTGCGCAGTAGCTAGAAAAACGTACAACACAGTACCAACAATTGAAGTAATCAACACGAATATCGTGGATGAGCGAGTGAGGTCACTATTAACAAAATTTAACGAAATTACATGCGATTCGCAGCAATTAAAATCTCAACCACATCATAACACGTGGTCCACCCATATACGCAAAAGAAGGAATTCGAATACATGCTGGAACAGGGTATTTGTAGACGCTCGGATAGCCCGTGGGCGAGTCCGTTACACTTTGTTCCCAAAAAGAACGGTGATTGGCGACCTTGCGGGGACTACCGAGCGTTGAATAATGCCACGTAACCAGACAGATATCCTATACCATACATCCACCATTTCACACAACAACTACAAGGAACCAATTACTTCACAACTATCGATCTGGTCAGGGCATACCACCAGATCCCAATTGAATAATCCGATATAGCAAAGACAGCAATATCAACACCATTCGGACTATTCGAGTTCACAAGAATGACGTTTGGGTTGAGGAACGCTCGAAATTTATTTCAACGTTTTATGCATTCGGTTTTACAGGGGCTAAATTTTTGCTTTATTTACTTGGACGAATACTGGTGGCTTTTCGAACAACTGCTGAACATTTAGAAATTATTTTCTCGAAATTAAACGACGCAGGTTTGATCATTAACACGGATAAATGCCAATACGCCAAAACACAGGTTCAATTTTTAGGTCACGAGGTATCTGGAGAAGGTATTCGACCCTTAGCAGAACGAGTTGAATGTATAGTAAAATTCGAGCTACCCACGACGGTAAAACAACTGCGTCTGTAAAAACACAACTTTGCGAAGCAACAATGCTGCGACATCCAAATCAAGAGGCAAAACTCGCATTAATGGTAGATACATCAGATACGGCAATAGGTGCTGTATTGCAGCAAAATAACGGGAACGAGAGCAATATACACAAAATGGTCTGTGAACCATTGCGCCGAGTGGAAGGCAAAACTAACAGAAACGCAAAGGAAGAACAGCGCATACAATCGAGAACTCTTGGCCGCTTACTCGGCGGTCAAGCACTTCCGACACATGTTAGAGGATCGCGATTTTATACTTTTTACCGACCACAAGCCTCTAATATACGCGTTTAATGCAAAATTCCGCGAAAGCATCACCGCGACAATTCCGCTATCTCGATTTCATCGCACAGTTCACCACGAACATTCAAAACATCTCAGGTTGTGACAATGTGGTTGCTGACACCCTATCTCGAAGTGAAAATTTGGAAATCAGCGAATCAATCGACTATGCTCTAATTTCCGCTGCTCAGCAGAGGGACGACGAGCGTTCGGTCAGTTGCGTTCGGATCAAACATGTCGCTACTTTGCGATGTGTCCACGGGAAACACACGCCCGTACACTCCAGCCGAATTTAGAAAAAGAGTGTTCGAAGCGGTACATAATTTATCACACCCAAGCGTGCTTCCATCGATAAAAGCCATGGCGCAGCAATTTATATGGAAGGGAATAAAGAGGGATGTGAGAAGAATGGTACAATGCTGTTTGGCATGTCAACGAGCCAAAGTAAACAGACACACGAAAATTCCAATGGGACATTATGCGCCAGTAACGAGACGATTTGACGAGATTCATCTCGATCTGGTAGGTCCATTACCAATCTCAGAGGGGCAGCGTTTCTGCGTCACGATTATACACAGATTTACTAGGTGGACGGAAGTGATCCCGACACCAGATATTAAAGTCGTAACAGTCGCAGTCGCAGTATATAGCCAGTGGGTAGCCTGCTATGGAGTTCCATCTGCAATAGTGACCGACCAAGGGGTACAATTTGGATATTAAAAGCAGCCATTATGTGCCACGGGAAGAGCGACTGGACAAGGATACTCCCAACAATACTATTGGGACTACGCACCACGTATCGGGTTGATTTCAAAACAACATCGGCAGAATTGGTTTTTGGCGAGAAAATCAGGGTTCCCAGTCAGCTACTGTTCGAAACCAAAGGCGAAATTAATCAATCTGAATTCGCAGAAGAACTACGTAAACATTTCGAAACGATCCGGCCAACTCCACCATCTCGACATTGCAACAACAAAATTTTTATGTCTCAGGAACTCCATACTTGCACGCATGTTTTCATACGTACAGACGCTGTGAGGAAATCGGTACAGGCAGCCATATGAAGGTCCATACCTGGTCATCAGTCGCGGAGAAAAAGCATTTGTCATAGTGGTAAAGGGACGAAAATGCAACATCTCTATGGACACGCTGAAACCATGCTTCACTGAAGCCGATCAGGATAAGGGACTGCCAGATGCTGCAGTAACACCTCGAGACACCACCGCGACACATGACTCCAATCCAACAGCTGAGGGTACATCAGCATCACAAACAATGGGTGAGCGACCGAGCGCAGTAAAAGTTCGTTTCAATTTTAACGAACAAACATCCGGAGCAGCAACGACGAGAGCAGAGAGGACCACGAAACTACCAGCACGTTTCACGTAATCGCTCATCGCCAATTGAAATTAAAATGTACTAAATTATAACAGGCATTTTGTTCTCCTAAATTATTCCGCGTGACCTCTAGTTATGAGCATTCTGAACTATAAATCAAAATGCGAAAAATACGAGTTCACTAAATTTACGCTATCGCAGTATGAGCAGCAAAACAAAGGGAGAATTTATATAAAAGGAATTTTCCTATGCAATAAAAAACAATAATCATTTAAATTAGGCATGACGCACATCGTCGTGTCGTGAATAAAGTTGGTACTAAAAATATAAAGATAACTACTAACCATTATACTGAGCCATTATATACGAGGCCAGTAAGTTATTATAGCAATTTAACGATTTATTAAATATATTGTAAATCGTTATACCAAATTAAAGCATAAAAATAATAAACTTAATTCAATAAAAATAAAGAAAGAATTATAAATGAAATTGTGACTAAGTTTGTAACAACACCCAAAGTAACCGAGCTTGATTGACTACTTCTAAGAGAGAAGTAAAGAAAATATTTTGTGCTAAAGGGGTGAGCCGGGTTCACTAACAATTGACAGAACATTTTTTGATGGAAAATCCGTCAGAATCTTTTCAAAATGTAATCATCCTTAACATTTTTAGGAAAGTCTGTTTTACTGGAATTTCACGTTAATTTATTAGAATACATAACTATGGAGATTCGGTCATTTATAATTTTTTAGTTAAACACTTTGCGCACATTTACAAATTAACATTCTAATTAAAATGTTAACGTAAACAACAAATAAACAAAAGTTTTTTATTTTTGTTGATTTTGCGCAGCTTTTTTGCAAGCAAAAAATTTGGACCCTATTTGAACCGTGGATATAAATATTTATAAAGCCATTATTAAACAAAAGCCATGATAAGTGGGTGGTGGCATTAAAAACAATAAAATTCGTTTCATTGCACTTGCCGAAAATTTAAAAACTGACCTTTTGTCCAAACCATTTCATTGTTCAAATCTGGTCAAAATACTCTTTGGGTTTATTAATTATAGGTAACTTGTAGATTTTTTTTTTATGATATCAAATTCACTTTTTATAATGTTTGAGTAAAAGGTACACATTTTTGTTGAGGCAGCCAAGAAATTATTTTTACGAGACCAATATACACATTATCCCAAAAAATAATGCCATTAAAACTAGTATTTGTTAAGGTGAATGGATATTTAAAATGACTGACCAGATCTACTAATTGGTAATATACTTTTATATTACTATCAGTCACTTATATTATTACCTCATACTCTATTTGACTGCTCTTATGTTTTATACAAATGTTTCAATGTTATTCAAATTGATTAATTGGCCAGGTATACATTCATATATATAAAAAAAACAAGAGTCCATTGGTTTAGTCATTTGAATTACAACAGTTGAGCTGTTTGTACCTTCGTGAAATATTGTCGTGTTAAGGCAATTAGTTTGTTAAGTGTAGTGTTGAATAAAATTTTTGCGAAAAAATTGTGAATAGTGAAAATTGTATAGGTGAGATTGTGTATTGTGTATTTTTACATATTGCAAATATGTGTTCTGTAATTTTTATTTTATTTATACGTTATAATGAATTGTGTAAACAGAATAGTGTTCAAAGTATAACTTTGAAATATTTGTTCTTCCCGATGAGGTTCATCTCGCTGGAGATGTGTAAAAATATTTAGAGTTCTTATTGTAATAAACCCTTTTTTCTTAAGTGATGACTTTCTATGATGATAATGTTGTTTGATACGGGTTCAAATTCTTTTTCGATTTTGCTGTTTTTCACCTTATCGTTTTTAAGCTTTACTTGCAAAAATCCTATATTGTTGGAATTAATCAGCAAATCCTATGAAAAAAGGAACAACATTTGACAAATTTATGAGTATCGTAGATGTTCAGTTACCGGTATAAAACGTATCAGCCTCACAAATTAAAAACGACATAGGTAATGTGCATTTGTGCGTTTGTCCGTAATGTAGCTGACAAATCAATACTAAACGATTATTTACGAATTTGAAGTTTAAAAAATTCAAAACGATATACTAACACTAAAGCTGCGTATTTGTTAAGCTAATACATTTGTTTATTGTCATAAACAATTAACACGAAAGTGAAGTTTTTTTAAAAATGTTTACTAAATTTTTAAACTGTCTATGTATTAGTAAAAATCAACTCCTGCGTTAAACGGAAAATGAACTTTATAAATGTTAATTCATTTAAAAAGTTTACTAAGTATAATTAATTATTTTAGATCAACAAAAATTTAAAATAATTTAATCAATAAATAGCAAACTTATTTGTTTGCCAAATTGTTACGCGAATCTAATATGAAATGGTTAATATTTCTTTTCGAAACAATTAGCAAATAAGAAACGATCTGCAAATTAAATACATTAATTACAAAAATAAAGATAATTAAAGAAGTAACAAACATAAAAGTGAAATTACAAGCTTAATATTTATTATGAGCAATTAAAAAAAAAAAGAAAAATATTTGTCATAATTCATTACTAACAAATATCTATAGGTTAAACAATAATATTCTCTGATCCTAGAGTTCTTGCCAATTGGCCACATACATATAGAAGTAACTAGAAGCTATTCCAATAACAAAAAATACCTTCCCTATTTTTGCGGATCGTCAGGGGCTTACAACACCATTTGGTACCATATCGTTTTGAACAAAAATTGATTAAACAAAAAATTCTGTGAATCTAATCCTAGAGATTTTGCCAATTGGCCACATACATCATGAAGTAACTAGAAGCTATCCAAATAACAAAAAATACCTCCCCTATTTTTGTGGATCGTCAGGGGCTTATAACTAAATACGGAGATGCTACAGTTCCCATTATGGAACAAATCTGCTCTAAACATGACGTAGAAACTATTAGCATGTTTTTCTGGATTTTAAGCAACTTTATTTCTAAATATAAACGGAAGATTCATATTCCTAAAGTTTTTGTTACGGATTGGTCTTGGGTACTTTTGAAATCTATTCTTTTCCAAATAAATGGAATACGAACGACGATAAGTTAAGTTTCGATCCAGAAAAAGAATCTGAAGCTAAGAGGATGGAAAGGAAACTTCCGTTTTATTTGAAGTCACCGATAGCAGTATTTATGAAGCGTCGCCATTCTATAAACGATATTTAAAGGTATTAAATGCTACCTTAGAGGACCTATTGTTCTCTTATGAGTCTGTGAAAGACAATAATGAATTGTTTTGCAATGATTTTGTGGTATTTTGTACAAAAAAATATATGTCCTTTTTACCATTATGGGCAAGGTTTTTTTTAAAAAAAATGTAAATGTACGCATAGGGTTTTCAATTCATTGGTTGAGAGTTACTTCGGGGTAATCAAACATAGGTTGATTTCCCATAGAAACTTGAGATTGGGGAGATTTTTAGACGAAATTAAAGAGATTAATTCATTAATGATTAAATCCTGTAGACTAACGGCTCTACCTAATAATAATAAACGCAATTACCCAAAAATATCCAAAAACAATCCGGATAGTCCAAATAACACTGAAGTATGGCGTAAAAAGCAAATTAATAAAAGATGTCCTAAATATTCTGGTAAAGATTCATTTGAAAAAATTTTAAATTCAAACACTCAAACAGACATCGAATGGAAGGACAATAAAAAGAAATCATTTGGAAAAATGACAAAACTTGGATTCAATTTAAAAATTTTGAAATTTTCATTTCACGACAATTGGGATACGGCTATCACTAACACTTGCTACAGCTCATTGTCAAATAGGGAGTTTTTGAGTTCGGAAGTTGTGTATGCTTCAATAAGTTTAAAACTGAATGGAAAAGCTTTATGTTTAGACCCTTACCAAATGCTCAAAATAGGGCATAACAAAAACTACAAAGCACGTAAGCACGTAAGCAACCAGAGTTCGAACTTTGCCGCCGTAACAAGAGCCTGTTAATTTTACAAAGCTGTGAAAATAGTCACTGGAATATTTGCGTCATAGATTTGTCTAATAAAACGATATTATCTTATGACCCATTAAATCCAGAAAGAATTCAAAAAGAATTATTGGATAAAGGAAAAAATGTTGCTCTGGAGTTAGATACATTTTATCAAAGGCCGTTTACAAAGCTTCAGTCAGCGCATTGTAGATATTTACCACAACAACGTGATGGTTTTAATTGTGGGGTATTAATTATATACGCAATTGGTTTTATATTTAATAATAATGTAATAGAAAATATTCACTCTGCAAACGAATCAATATGTAAAGAAGCTCTCCACGATTACAGGGAACATTTAAAAGATGTTTTAATTCAAAATACGGATTCAATGTCTGGTTATTGCTTAGTACCTATGCTACAATCATTTTGAAAACAAACCATTCAGCTTCGAATGCATCTCCTGTCATCGGAAAGTGCATGATACACATTTAAGTTGTTAATCAACTTTGCATGTTTGGTTCCATATAATTTTTTTATATTTACGTTTTGATTTATATTATGAATACATTATGAAGTCTTATTTTTATTTGATACAACCAACAAAAATTAAAAAAAAACCAAAAAAAAAACCAAAGAAAACCCCTTCATGATTACGGCCTTGACGTGGCGAAGAGGTTTAACGATATTTAAAAAATTAATCCAGAATAAATGTTTCTAGTATCAAACAAACGTGATCACATAATCATCAAAAATAATAAAATCACTAGTGTGAAGTTTATGACAAATAATTATGACAAAATATAAAAACGCGTTAGTGTTAGTAAATGTAAAACCTAACAACAGCCGAATAAAAAAAAGGATTTAGAAAAACTAAAATCATTTTAGTAAATGTTAACACAGATCAGCGTATGCCATCATATATTGTATGTTTTAAGGATGTTTTGGATAAAATGAAATATTTGCGTGCCGTTTCAAACAGTTTAATGAATTTTTTAAAATTACTCTACTCAAAAAAAAGGTGAATGTGTGCGTTTGGTGGCCTTTGACACGCAATCGTAGAAATGGCTACGCATATCTGAGTATGCCATCGTATTGTATGTCCCTTTGGGGATGTGTTAGGTTATACGAAATAATTGCGCGACCCGTCAAAGGGTTTTTATGAATTTTTCAAAATTACTCTACTCAAAAAAAAAGGTGAATGTGTGCGTTTAGTGGCCTTTGACATGCAATCGTAGAAATGGCTACGCGTATCTGAGTGTGCCATCGTATTGTATGTCCCTTTGAGGATGTGTTAGGTTATACGAAATAATTGCACGACCCGTCAAAGGGTTTTTATGAATTTTTCAAAATGACTCTACTCAAAAAAAAGGTGAATGTGTAATGTGAATGTGTAATACGATGCGTGATATGATGTGTAATACGAAAAAGGTGAATGTGTAATACGATGCCATACTCAGATACGCGTAGCCATCTCTACGATTGCGTGTCAATGGCCGTCAAACGAACACCTTCACCTTTTTTTGAGTAGAGTAATTTTGAAAAATTCATAAAAACCGTTTGACGGGTCGCGCAAATATTTCATATGACCCAAAACATCCCAAAAGGTACATACAATACGATGCCATACTCAGATACGCGTAGCCATCTCTACGATAGCGTGTCAATGGCCGTCAAACGAACACCTTCACCTTTTTTTGAGTAGAGTAATTTTGAAAAATTCATAAAAACCGTTTGACGGGTCGCGCAAATATTTCGTATGACCCAAAACATCCCTAAAGGTACATACAATACGATGCCATACTCAGATACGCGTAGCCATCTCTACGATAGCGTGTCAATGGCCGTCAAACGAACACCTTCACCTTTTTTTGAGTAGAGTAATTTTGAAAAATTCATAAAAACCGTTTGACGGGTCGCGTAAATATTTCATATGACCAAAAACATCCCCAAAGGTACATACAATACGATGCCATACTCAGATACGCGTAGCCATCTCTACGATAGCGTGTCAATGGCCGTCAAACGAACACCTTCACCTTTTTTTGAGTAGAGTAATTTTGAAAAATTCATAAAAACCGTTTGACGGGTCGCGCAAATATTTCATATGACCCAAAACATCCCAAAAGGTACATACAATACGATGCCATACTCAGATACGCGTAGCCATCTCTACGATAGCGTGTCAATGGCCGTCAAACGAACACCTTCACCTTTTTTTGAGTAGAGTAATTTTGAAAAATTCATAAAAACCGTTTGACGGGTCGCGCAAATATTTCATATGACCCAAAATATCCCTAAAGGTACATACAATACGATGCCATACTCAGATACGCGTAGCCATCTCTACGATAGCGTGTCAATGGCCGTCAAACGAACACCTTCACCTTTTTTTGAGTAGAGTAATTTTGAAAAATTCATAAAAACCGTTTGACGGGTCGCGCAAATATTTCATATGACCCAAAACATCCCAAAAGGTACATACAATACGATGCCATACTCAGATACGCGTAGCCATCTCTACGATAGCGTGTCAATGGCCGTCAAACGAACACCTTCACCTTTTTTTGAGTAGAGTAATTTTGAAAAATTCATAAAAACCGTTTGACGGGTCGCGCAAATATTTCATATGACCCAAAATATCCCTAAAGGTACATACAATACGATGCCATACTCAGATACGCGTAGCCATCTCTACGATAGCGTGTCAATGGCCGTCAAACGAACACCTTCACCTTTTTTTGAGTAGAGTAATTTTGAAAAATTCATAAAAACCGTTTGACGGGTCGCGCAAATATTTCATATGACCCAAAACATCCCAAAAGGTACATACAATACGATGCCATACTCAGATACGCGTAGCCATCTCTACGATAGCGTGTCAATGGCCGTCAAACGAACACCTTCACCTTTTTTTGAGTAGAGTAATTTTGAAAAATTCATAAAAACCGTTTGACGGGTCGCGCAAATATTTCATATGACCCAAAATATCCCTAAAGGTACATACAATACGATGCCATACTCAGATACGCGTAGCCATCTCTACGATAGCGTGTCAATGGCCGTCAAACGAACACCTTCACCTTTTTTTGAGTAGAGTAATTCTGAAAAATTCATAAAAACCGTTTGACGGGTCGCGCAAATATTTCATATGACCCAAAATATCCCCAAAGGTACATACAATACGATGCCATACTCAGATACGCATAGCCATCTCTACGATTGCGTGTCAATGGCCGTCAAACGAACACCTTCACCTTTTTTTGAGTAGAGTAATTTTGAAAAATTCATAAAAACCGTTTGACGGGTCGCGCAAATATTTCGTATGACCCAAAACATCCCAAAAGGTACATACAACATGATGGCATACTCAAATACGCGTAGTCATCTCTGCGATAGCGTGTCAATGGTCGTCAAACCCCTAGTTATTTTATTTATATGCTTAAACTGTTGTTAGGTTTTTTTTGTACAGCGTTACACTTTTACTAATACATTCACATAGTTTGTCATTTGTCATAAACTTCACGTTAACATAAAATCGAATATACTCGTACGTGCTATGAACAGATGTACTTAATAAATTGCTAATGGTGGGTCGACACACTCAAATAGTTTCCACAGTATTTTTGGTTCATGGAAATTTGTGCAGAAAACTTGCTTTTCTGTACGTTCAATTCAATTGCTTCAATTCAATTTCTCTATTAAGTTAATGACACTTGAGGAAGGGCAATAACGTTTAACTGATTTATTAGGATATTACCTGCTACATTTTAATTTGCTTTCGTATTTATAAAATTTTGCTCATGCCAAGTTTCAACCCGAAATTTGCGCAAATTATTTTGAGAGATTTTGTTAGACAAATGGAGTTAAACTGATGAAATTTGAAAAGATTTTTAGGTGAAGAGCTATTTAGGACAAGGAACTTGTTGTTTCTCCACAGATTGTAATAAAATTCAATAAAGAAGTAAACGATGGAATTGATTTCCTTTGACATTTTGAATGAATTTTTTAAAAATGTTTTAGAACCCTAAAAATAAAACTTCACATAGCTATGCCCATGTCCACTGATTTTTTTATTTAACCAATTATGGTTGGGAACGGTATGGCATAAAACAAAGTAAGCCCCGACTATCCACAAAAGTAAGAGAGGTATTTTTTGATACTGGGATAACAGTTTAACCAATTTTTGTTTAGAACGATATGGTACCAAATGGTAGGGGCTTACAACCTGACGATCCGTAAAAATAGGAGATGTATGTTTTGATATTGAGATAGCTTCTAGTTACTTTATTCTGTAAGTGGCCAATTGGAAAAATCTCTAGGATTAGCTCCACAGAATTTTTTGTTTAACCAATTTTTGGTTAGAATGATATGGTACCAAATGAACTTGTGAGCCCCTAACGATCCGCAAAAATAAGGGAGGTATTTTTTGTTATGGAATAGCTTCTGTTTATGACACTTTATGTATTGCGACATGTAAAACTCCTTAAATATGATCTTGAGATAATAATTTTCGTCTTACACAGGTAAGTAAACACTAATACATCTACATTAAAAAATGTTTTGTAAATTCTTTATTAAAATTTTCTCGCTGCCCAACCGCAACGTGAAGTTTTTGCGAAATGTTCTGCTAAATATTTTAGTAAGAAAATAAGTAAGTACTTCCCGGACATCAATTAACAAACATTTATTGGCATAAACAATTCACAAAAATTTTTTTAGTAAATTCGTTATTTTCATAGTTTTAAATAACATTTTATTTATATAACTAATTTAAGTAAAACTTGTTTTGTTGTAAGCGGCAAGTATAAATTTAACTATTTATATTGGTTCATTAAACATTCATTCATTAATCGTTCATTATCACAGCATCAGCGTTGAATTTAAGGCGCAATGTTATTCATCAGAGACAGGATGTGTTAAAACTTAATTTTATTCATCAAAGTTGAAATAATAATTACTATAAACATACCAACAACCCAATTCTCAAGTTTATAAGCACCAACAACAAAATAACCAACGCACAGTGATTATCATTTTCTCAAAAGTATACAAAGTGAATTTTCCAGTCAAAATTGTTGCCTCGATAACATTGTTCATCATTTTCTTGACTGAGAGTCTGGTTCCGTTGCAAAGTCGTGGTGGATTTATGTTTCGAAGAAGAATGATGGGTACGTCAATTTTCAATGTAAGAACGTGCGGTGGTATGCCTGGCAAATCAAGCGAAATCAAGAATTGAAGTTGGATAGTTGACAACTTCGTCTTGATTCACCACAGTATAGATGGACTTATATGTTGTCGTTTCGCCGGGTATTCCATTCTGATTAGTGAAGTTGATGGTATTGACATCGATTTTTTTGGCCGCTAATATAGCACGCGTACTGAGCCACTGATGATTTTTGCAGTTCTGTGCAATGTTTGGGAAAACTTTTTGCACCAATTCGTCTATGCTTTCTGTGATCTTATAGAAGTTTGCTGGCAAGGTGATACATTGCGTAGATTCATCAATTTGCATTCGCCCGTTTCCAATATCCATTAACTGTTTTGCAAAATTTACAGCCGATGCATCCCAAATGGTTGCCAAAATGAGTGAAAGAAGAAAAGTTTTGAATTGTACCACCGGGCGCATCTATGAAAAACAGTCCACCGCTTTGTTCTGTGATTGCACGCATAATTCTGTCATACGCAATGCGTTGTTCTGGAACCAACTGCAGAAGATTTGTCTGAACAAATGTCCCCAGTTCGTCAGAATCAAAGTGTGTTTCTCGATGCAAATCACGATCGAAAAGGTCGTTCGCTGGTCGGTTCGAAGCAGGCATTCCCAGTTGCACCAGTGCCTTGTTAGCGATTGCCAAACATATGTCTTCAATCAAAATCAATGCCTCATTATACACGTTTGGTGTGAATTGAATGTCCGGATTTTGATTCGTAGCGCGCAAACGATGTAGAATATCTTGACTCATGTAGTCCTTGTATTTTTCCCAAAGATCTTTTGGATTAGATGGGAAGCAGGTTATCAATATTATGGCAAATAACGTGCGTATTTGCTATGGTCGAGCAGTATTCGATGCATCAGCGAGTGCAGTGTCCCAATGTGCATCATTCTCAAGAAGATCTAGTTCCTGGCAAGCTTGGCGATAAGTGGCGCACAGCTAAAGCAGATAGAAGCATTCTGCATTGTTCGGGTGAACAGTGTACAGACGACCCAATGCGTCACTGGAATACAAATTGGGATGCCCTTCAACTGCTTTACCTTGTTTGCGACGTTGAAACTTTTTAGCCGATGCATTCCATGTGTAGAATTTCGGTACCTCAGAATAAAGTAGAGTCTTTGCAAAAATATCATCTTGGCACAATGAGTAAAATGCAGTTAAAGTTGTTGCCGGTGGAACCAATGCTCGTGCACGTACATTATCTGCTGTGAAGTACACGCGCTGTCCATTCTCGAGATGCACCGCCAAGTGTACTACTGTTGGATGTCGTTCATGGATTGGAAATGATAAGATGCGCCATACTGCTTCATTGCTGCTAATGTAGCGTCCAAGTTGGTATTGGTTGATTTCATCGAACGGTGCGGCCACATTCCCTACTCCGAAGACTGCAAATGTATTTGATCGACTTCACTGAATTGCAATACTCAACATTAATGTGTGCTTTGAAGGTCTTTGAGAGCAACAGTGAATATGGCACAACCCAACGATTATCAACTTCGACATCAACGTTTCGTACTTTCAGAACGATGGATTTGCCGCCATCCTCAACTGATCGTCGACGATACAGTGGGTATCCGTCATTGCCAGTGATGGTATCAGAAACCAAGTTTCTTAGGTATCGTTTCTTGCGTTTCCCATCAGACATGCATGGTGAATTGTTGTTGAATGCGCCACATGGACCATGAATCATATTTTTGGTAACGACATCGAATAAGTCTGAATCAATGTTCTTATCTGGTATTTCTGCTGAGATGATTTGGTCAATTTGATCTGGCGTAATTTTGTTGATTAACCATTCAATGGAACACATCCAGCAGCGTATCTCTCCAAAATCGTGATGCTTGATAATAAAATCTATCAAAGATTTCAATTTTTGTTTAAATACGCGTGCGGTAATGTCATGGCGGTCCGAAGATGATTGTCCAGCTAACAGAAGTTCTTTAATTTCATCCCATGTTGGATTGCATGTAAATGTGATGAACAAATCTGGACGACCATATGCGCGAGCGTATGTGCCGTGGACTCCCCGTGAATGTAGACGGTAATATGACCATTCTTCGTAATTCGTTTGGATTCACTTCGTAATTCGTTTGCAATCGTTAATGAGCGATTGCGTCTCGCAAATGGATGTACTCTTCAGAACGCAACTCGGTTTTATTCAATCGAATATATAGGGGTTGTTCTGGATGGATTTGTGGATTTGTGGATGGATGTGGATTTCTCATTTTGATGTTGAAATGATATCCATCTTCTCCTTGCCAAAACATAATCGGATACTGCAATCCGTCGTATGAGCGATGAGTATCGGAGACTCGCTGAACGTCACCACTTCTGCGATGAAGAATTATGTCGCGCGATTCGCCAACTATCACGATCGCCACTTCATCGATTGTTGGTGCATTGAACTGTCTTTCGTGTTGGCCAACGTGTCTTTTGTCTGCTCGAATTACAACTGTGTAGTCATCGGGTTTTCCAAGAAATGTTTTGACTCAAGTGTAACACCTGATACCAACGTTGATAGTGGTTCGGGTGGTGGATATAATTCTGGCAGTTTAACTTTTCCATTGGCGCAGCACATTCCTGGCGTTTCGTTCTTAAATTTTAGGGCGCTACAATACATGCAAATTGTATCCATTTTTCCAATGACGACACTTGGATGAAGACTGTAATCATTATTACTGTCATAATGGAATGCACCAAGATTTAAATCAACGTACAGTGTTCGTCTTGATCGAGCGGTGCTTATTCGAACATTTTGCAGCCTTCTTTCCCGTTATTCAGTTGTCTCAGACGAACGGGCCTGAGTAGTACGTATTCGATCAGTTTCTAACCTCACTTCTCGTTGTGCAGATGATTCAGACTAACGGGTCTCAGCGGCATGTACTCGAAGATTTTCCAACCTTAATGCTCGTTGCTCGTCTGATTCTGAAGCTCGTAATGCTCTTTCCTTCCGTGCTTGAGGTGTAGATCGGCCAATTGCTTGTCGCAAAATATTAGATGTCAATCGGTAATCCGAATCTCACAATGTATCCAATCTAATTGAACCGGCTGTTCACACACGGATGGAAATGTTAATATTGACGGTGATGACCAATTTGCTGAAGGAAATTTCAAGTGAAAAAAATCAGCATTCGAGAATTGTTGAAATCGATTTTAATTCCACTCACGATGATATCCGAAAAAAAAAACTGCACAGCAAATGCGTTCGGAACGTCATTCAGCAGGCAGATCCTTCACATACACATTCGATGATCTTCGTGAATTCACTGTAGAGAATGAATAAAATCAGCTCACGGAAACTACGAAAATTCAATTCGATTGAATTATTTATCTAAATTATTAATTTAACTCACAATGAAATGCACAAAACTATTCGAAAAACGCTCCCAAATATAAAAATACGCACAATATTGTCTGTTCAATGTGAGCCGGACATGAATTTCACAATTTACATAAATTCTTATGTCACCCACAACTCGAAACGTCATCATTCGTTCGCTGTTTTCGTTTCAATTCAAATCAGCTTGAGCTGTCACGGCAATATATGAAATTAATTGGAATGACAGTAGCGCCATTCTTCGTGGGCTTAAGGCTTATGCACACCAACTTTGCTAAAGATCATCACATGATCAAATGCATAGTTTACGATTCTATAAAGGACATACAGACAAACATTCATTTTTATATATATAGATGCCATTTTGTTTAACCTAGTCGTGGAAAATATCGGAAAATCAGAAGAATCCATAAAATTGAAATAAAATCAGCCGATATATCTGAAGTTGAATCGATTTTATGTGATTTGTTAATAGCTATCGAATGAAAAAATTCTGTTAAAGTTTCCCGTGGGAAATCTCGGAAAAATCATTTGAAAATTTGTGTAAAATCAGCCTCTAGAGTGTTATGTCTGGAGATGAATTGCATTGATGTGACTGAAATCGTTCGTCCTGAATGTCAATACCCACAGTTTCTGATTCATTTACCGTAATGCTATCCTCTGAACCTGAATTTGAATACGTAGTGAAGAGATCCCCTCTCAGATGATCCCCGTTAAAGGAATCCGCAGAAAAATCTTGTTCTGATTAGACTGGAATGTGTTTAGTTCCGAACTGATCATGAATATCGCATTGAGGCTGAAGAAATTGCCCGTCTGTATTATTTGATCCAGTTTATTTAGTGGTAGAGGGCTCACTGTCATGTGAACTTGCATTATTGTTAACTATTTCGTTTTCTGTTGATTTAAAGAATACATTTTTCCAGTTCATACAATTATAGGAGAGTTTTCAAGTGCCGCAGAATCTTACCTGACTTACCTGCTTGAATTGGTTGTTAGGCAAGTTTAAACATTAATTGTCCTCGACTTTCGATTATCATAATCACTTGATTACATTGAAGATACGATCACAACACTATGAGTACCTAGTATCTACGTACTATTCCCTTCAACATTCAAATCTAAACTAAACTAAAAGATACAAATAGAGTTCTAAATGTATGTTTCAATCCACAATGTGTAAAGAGAATAGAAAAATGTGCACAGTTATTTCTGATGACGAGGTCCTATCCAAAAATTTTTCGTTTCTTCAGAGTTAATTTGTGTTACAAGGTTCTAAGTACAAAATTGTTGCTAGATAGAATTTAAGTATTTTAAAAAAACCGTTATAAATGCTCTCAAATCGCTCAATGACGTTGCAATTTGGTAGTCACAACGATCATGAGTAAAACGTAATCAATAACTCATTTTTCGAAATTTTATTTGTTAGAACCTTGTCATTCTAAGGAAATGGGTACGGCGGGCCGAATTTCAAAGGGCTCAATGTCGAAGGGCCGAATGGGTCGAAGAGCTGAATGTGTCGAAGGGCCAAATGTGTTGAAGGGCCGAATGTCGATGGGCCGAAAGTGTCAAAGGGTCGAATGGGTCGAAGGGCCGAATATTTCTTTTGTTTGTTTTTTTATTGTTTTTAGAAATATAATTTTTTAAATTTGTTGTTTTAAGGATTATTTTACTTATCTTCTCTTGTCATTTACTTATCTTCTCTTGTCTTTTGCCATTTATGTCTTTGCTGAAGATTGTGTAAGTAGTCAGTCATACTTCTTCCAAAATGTTTGATTTTTCGCTTGGATCCTCTGCCATCTGGATAATGAAGAATCTGCTACTGTCACTGTTATTTCTGGAACAGACCCTGTTGAGGTGCCAATGTAAGCACTTCATAATCGTCATCTGTAGATGTTGTACAAAGCGGTCGTTAATTGAGGATGTTTTCTATTTGACACAAAATGGTAGTCATTTATTCAAAAGTCAGATTTACACTATTAGTTGATTTGAGTAAATTGATTTTTACTGATTTTACAGCTGATTCCCATAGCCCGCCAAAGTGAGGAGAGGCCGGTGAAATAAAGTGCCAATTTATTCCATTACTAGTTAGGTACTCTGAAATTATATAATTTTGATTAATGTTTTGTATCAGCTTACAAGCGTCATTTAGGATTCTCTTTGCGCCGATGAAATTGGATCCATTATCTGAATAAATCTTCTTAGTTTACCTCGAACCTACCTTCGTAGATCCCTCGCCTTGCCGAGACAAACAAAAATGCACAGATATCCTTTTACAGGATTAGGTCCACCTCTTCCCTTCTTTGAAGCGAAATGAAGTGATCGAGCAAAATCAATTCCGCAATCAGTGAATTGACGTGTAGGAGTAACTCCTTTCTGTGGGTAGATTTTTATACACAATTTTTTACCAAAGATCTTATTTTTGACATAATATATTATTGGTAAGCGTAAAGGGCCGGCGTGTACATTTTTGGTATATGTTTCTCTTATCACCCTTTCAGTGAATAAATGATTTGGAGGTATTATCGCGGGATGTTTGTTCTCAAAATCGCATTCTGCGTTGAAAAGGCGACCTCCCACTCTTAGTATACCTGCAGCATCAATGAAAGGTGCTAAAGATAACAATTTAGAATTGTTTCTCACTTTTAATTCATTAGCCTTCACCCACATCACACATTCAGCTATAACTTTTCAATTTCCTTTGTGTTTAGTTCATTGGTTATGTCCGTTCTTTTGATTTTTGGTTTTTATGTTAGCCACGAAACGCCTTACTAAAGCCACTATCCGAAATATTTTTTGGATACTGGATTTCCTTTTAAAGATTAGATTGAATGGTCTGTGATACTAATTTAGTTTTGCTTAACTCTTTCTCTATTGCTGTTTTGTCTAATTTTCGGATTGTTTCAGGCCTTCCGGGCCATACCACCATTGCTATAGATGCAATAATTTTTTGCGAGATAATTCTCTAGAACCGTGATCAGCAGGATTATCGGTGGATTTGACATGCGCCCAATGCTCTCTGGGAAATTTGTTCAATATTTGGCTCGTCCGATTCGCGACAAACGTCTTCCAACGAGCGGGGTATGTCGAAAGCGATGTTATTAGTTTCGCTAATATATTTGCCGCACACAATTCCAATCCATTGAATGTTAGTACATCTATATTTTGATGCCAATGAAGTCCCAGGACTGATACTGCAGAAGTGAAATCATTGCATAATTCTGCTGAAGTTGTGTTGTTTACCGTATCACATAAACTTTGATCATTGGATCGCTACTTTCTCAGTGGAAAGCCACCTTGGTTCAATAAACGTACTATGTTCTCTTTTAGGAGGGTCACACTTCTTGAGCACCAGATAAAATGTCATCAACGTAGAAGTCTTCCAATAAATGTTGAGAAATGTTTTCATTGCCATCATCACGAGCTATCCTTATCATCAGGAGAGACAACGACTTGTCGATACATCCTTGCTATGTCTGCGGTTATCGCGATTTTGTTGCCTTTGAATCGCACCAGTGTTTTCCATAAGGGTAGGTTGAATGGTTGGTCCTACCATCAGTCTGTCGTTTAGGAAAATTCCAGAGGTAGTTTTACTAGAACCATCGAATAGCACTCTAAGCTTTGAAGAAGTAGTAGACTCTTTAATGACCGAATGATGAGGCAAATAGTATAAAAGTGTTGCACATTTGACGAATTCCTCAGTTTGCACGATAAATTATTAAACGGAAGTTTAACAACGTACCTCCCGTCTTCCTACCTTTTGTGGGTGTTGGTAAACATTTCTTTACATGCTGGCCAATGCTGCATCTTCTGCGGTGACAATATATTGCCTTGCGGTGTCTTTTCGATCTCCCAAAACTGTCGTAAGGTTTCATCTAAGTTGATACCCAACTAAATGTTAAGTGCCATATAGGTTGGATGAGCCCACGTTTAGCATTGACTTGGTTTGACCAGACACTATCCATCCAAATACAGTCTTTTGTAAAATGGTTAAATTTAATTGTCGCTTTCCGCCCTCAAAATATCTATAGGTGCCGGCTTTTGGAAGTCATGATCAGCCAGTTGTATGTCCTTCAGTAATTGAGTATGTCCGACTTCGATGCTGTAGCTTGGTATTTTTGATGGTAACTGGTTGATTATTAAAGCATTTACTTCCAATTGCACCATTATTAAAGCCTTCCCCTTCGATATCACCGAACCAGCTAATATGCTAATTATGCTGACATTGGCTCTTTGACGTGGTAATCGTAGTCGTTGTACACAATTTTCAGAGGTGAAAGATGATTGCGACCCGGAATCTAGAAGAGCACGGCATTTATGAGAACAATCACAGTTGGTAGAACAGCTTTCAATTATTTAACCTGTGGTGATCTGGTTTCCACTACCGTATTGTAACTGGTTAATTCTGATTTGTTACACGAATTAACATCTTCTGAGGTAGGTTCTCTGCTAACTGTAGTGGCATTATCAAAGTGTACAGTTGAATGATGAAGTCTGCTACCAATTGCTTACGTATCTGGAATCGGCATGTCTAGAAATTAGTGCTCTCCTGCACACATTGGCCAATTAACAATATCGGATTGTATTACCAAAGCAATGATTTCACTCTCTAGTGCATCGCTTCTTTTATTTAAAAAAGTGAACAATTGATCTAGCGTTGAAAAATCAATTGTGGCAGTTTCGTGAGCCCATCCCTCCTTGGAATCGTTATCTAACTTCTTTACTAAAATGTAGATCAACCACGGATCATGACTTTCTCGCCTTCTCATCAAGTACTTTCAGTCCAAGCACTACTTCATCTGATCTAGCCTTAATTTTCTCCCACGCTTCATCATAGTTGGCATCAGTGACTGCTATGTGATTAATTAATGGATATGCTTCACCCTTAAGCAGACTCTTCAGGTATTGCAGCTTATGAACCTTGGAAATGTTGTCATTGTTGTGAATTGATGCTTCGAATAACCCTGTTAAAGTTAGCCGAAAGACAAATACAATCTCTATCGCAGGAAAAAAATTCAGTTTAAGTTTCCCGTGGGAAATCGATAGCTATTCACAAGTCACATCAATGCAATCCACCTCCATACATAACACTCTAGAAGCTGAGAATTTTCTAATGATTTTTGGAAAATCGAATTTGCCGAGATTTCCCACGGGAAACTTGAATTGAATTTTTTTCATTCCATAGCTATTGACAAATCACATAAAAACAACTCAACTTCAAATATACACTCTAGCGTCTGATTTTATTCCAATTTTGTGGATTCTTCTGATTTTCTGATATTTTCCACGACTCGGTTAAACAAAGTTATCCACGTGAGATGATCTACGAAAATATTTATTTAAATGCATGTATCCGATTTACTTTCGGCTGATAACTACAAAATTTTTTATTTTCGGCTGGAATGTTAATAAAATAATCTGCATTATCGGCTTTTTACTTCCGACGTGAATTACACAATCTGCATTATCGACTTTTCACTTTCAGCTGCCAACTTTCGGCTAACTTTAACAGTATCTTCGATAGGTCACGGAATAATTTGAATTCAGAATATTTACCACTAAACCCCAAAATGTTGGCACGCGGTAAACGCACCTCACTTTCTCACTTATTTAAGGAAGACATTCGTTGAAGGAAATTAGTCTGATTGAGTATTATTCATTCATAGAGAAATTGTTTGGGTTTTGATAGGCATTGTTCTCTTTAAATCATAATGGGTTCCCTCGATTTTGTCTATAGATTCGGTATGTGCCTCATCGAATTTACCTTTCACACTTCTTTCGAACGCTTGGCATCCTTTCCGCTAGGCAGCTAGGAGATCCAAGCATGCCTTTATTTCACTTGTTGCTTAAGTTGTTGATGCACAAAATGTGCCGAAGCACATTTATTTCTTAGGATAGGGGATAACTAGTATAGCTCAGTTATCAAGGTATCCACAATCCCCAGAAGTAAATGTGTTTCGTATTTTAGACTTAAAATTGCTGCAACAATTAAATAATGACTTTAAACTAAAAATCAATGTTTCTAAATTGGACTAATAACCTTACTTTTAAAATTTTGTTTAAAAATAGAATTTACGTAAATTAAAAATCAAATTGGCCGAAGAATATATCCCTGGGGGGACACCCGCCTATAGTACCAATAAGCCACTGAAACTATTTTTACAAGTAACCCTTTGCGACCGATTAGTAATGAATGACTTGAACCAGTTCAATATACAACCTCAAAAAACCAATACTCCTCAGTTCATATCAAAAGCCTTAGTAACATCCACAAAGAGGCCAGCTAGTGTATACTAAAACTATTATATTAATACTATACTATTAATAGTTTGATCAAAGCATCCTCTGAACCTAAACCAGAGAGAGAACCAAACTGACATTTACTGAAATAGTTAAAGCTATTCAGAAATTCTGTCATTCGCAATTTAACTGCTTTTTCAAAAAATCTTAGAAAGAACTGAAAGGATGGATATTGGTCTATAATTACACAACAAAAGAGAGGAATAACAGTGGCCATTTGCTGTGATTCCGGATATATTCCTTCGGTTACACTTCGTTTAAACAATGCACTTATTACATCAACAATGTTGAAACTAATTATTTTAATAATTGCACTACTAAGGCCAAACAAATCTGTTGAGTGTTAAAAAGTTTAAGTTGGGGCTCATATCAAGTATAACGGAGTTATCAACTAGTTGAGAATTATTGTTGAATTCCAGACACATTTTTGAAACTATATTACAAAAGTAATTGTTGAAGGACCATTAACGCCCCTTGTCTCAGATTGTGATAGTAAAAGAACTAGCCGATTGAATTCATAAACAAACCATCAAGCTATCAAGGTATTCTCTATCGCCAGAAATAAATGTGACATTTTCTGAAATTGAGAAACGGCTATAAACATCCCTTGTTAAAGATTTGGACTTAAGTTCTTATAGTAGGTGCATTCACCCCAGAAATAGTAAATTTGTTTCGAATTTTAATCTTTAAATTGCGATTTTGGTTGATATGGTCAAAATGTCATTAACGACAAATTTGCGACAGATTTGGACTCAGTTTCTGATGACACGATTTCCAAAGGTTCATTTATTTAGTTAATAAATTATCTGGCAACCCTAAATAATTTTCCCTGTTACCAGAAATAATTTTTATTCGAATGATTCTTTTCGAGTTTGTAATAAAATTACGTTTTTAGGCTGCGGACGAATATTCAGGGTAAATACACTAAATTCGGTAAATGTATTTTTTATTAGTAAATATTTTTTGTTAAGATTATTAATTTTTTAGTATTATAAGAACTGAGTAAGAGAAAAAATGAAAAAATTCTTTATTTAAAACAACATGGCCCCTTAACTCGAGAATTTTGCAATGCTAAATTTTATGACAAATTAGATGCTTCCACATTTACATTGTATAGGTTATGGCTAATGTACAAAATAGGAGAATGTACACATTTACCGGTAAATGTACACATTCCCAAAAGTGAGTGGTAAATGTGCGTATAATTTAAACAAAATACACAAATTTCGTACATTTTCCGATCAATGTGGACATTTCCCATAGCTCATTGGTGAATGTAATTTTCCTCTAGATATGAAAATTTGTACACAAAATG
The DNA here is from genome assembly GCA_958295665.1 of Tipula vernalis. Lineage (NCBI taxonomy): Eukaryota > Metazoa > Arthropoda > Insecta > Diptera > Tipulidae > Tipula > Tipula vernalis. Next base: position 375,212,996 of record OY282559.1, read on the forward strand.
TATGCAAGTGTACGTTTTCTAATTAAGAAACAATTAAGGTGGAACTTCGCTGTTTCTTGACCGATTATGATGAAATTTGACATGGGCGACGGAAATGGGATTCTAAAATGATTTTTATGTAGTGAGATAAATAAAAAAATAAAATACAAAAAATTCAATAAATCATATTTTATTTAAGAAAAAAAGGGGATGTACTACATTCTATTACGGCGAGTTTTAGTCGGTTACCAATTATACAATCATTTCAAAAAAATTATCGCTCGTCTCCGTAAATTTAATTACTTCTGATGGTCCAGTGTAAAATTAACGTTAGGTTTTCAACAAAAAAACATAATTCTCTGCATCTCTGTATTTGATTTCGACCGTGTAGTCTACATTTGGTTTTTGTTTTAAGGTTTCGCCCAGGCTGATTATATTCGAACATCTTTACGAATCTTCGAAATTAAAGATTAATTCTCTTTTAGCAGATTTTGTTGGTAGATTTGTTCCTAAAACTTGTATTTCAAAATCACTAAAGCCTGATAAACCGTGCATAATTAAATTGGCCAAAACTGTAAATTTTGATATCCATTTCTGTTTTGGTGCTGGTTTTTGACGTTCCCATGTTTTATCATGTTCGGAACGAAGTTGTGCCATCCACCTTGCATTTGTACACTGTTCTTTCAGCACAATTTGTGTTGTGTTTGTTGTGCAGACGTTTTGTCTGCACAACAAACACATTTTCCAACTTCATGTTGCAAACGAATGACTTTGTCTAAAAGGCAATTGTCAAGAACTGTCAGATATGGAAGATATAACCAAACAACTTTTCAACAACGAATTCATGTCCGACATTCAGTTTCTTGTCAAGGGAAAGACAATGTTTGCCCATTCTTGGGAGCTCATGAAGCGTCGTATGGTTTTTCGTGAACAATTTAGAGAGACACTAGAAGATAACAAGTTAATAACAATTGATGATACTTCGCATGAAGTGTTTTATCAATTTTTGCGGTTTATTACACAGATAACTGCGACGTTAAGGAGCCAATGTGCCCTGCTATGTTAAAATTAGCTGTGAGATATAAAATTGGAAAAGTTTGTGTTGAATTTGCTTACAACCCCCGGTACTGACTTGACGCTGCTTGAATTCAGTGTAAAGAATAAATATGAATTGTACTTGAATTTTGCTTTCCATAAGGACAATTGGTAGTCTGAGTGGTGTGATAGAAAGTGATAAATTTTTAACCATCAAATCAAATGTTTCGGAGAAAATTTTAAAATCTGATCATATGCCTTCTGAAATGACAGTAACCGCACTCTTGAACAGCTTGGTAAGGTGGATGAAGAAGTCATGTGAATTATTCGGAACTTCAATATGACAACAACGAATACAATTTGGCCAATTATTACGACTAATCCGTTTTCCATTAATGTCCATTAATGATGAACTTAACCTTTCTGTAAAATATTATCCAGATTTATTATTAAGCGATGAAATTTCAACAATCTGCACACAAATTGTGCTGAAAGAATAGTGTACAAAATCAGAAATGGATATCAAAATTTACAGTTTTGGCCAATTTAATTATGCACGGGTTATCAGGCTTTAGGGATTTTGAAATGCAAATTTTAGGAACAAATCTACCAACAAAATCTGCTAAAAGAGGTTTAATCTTTAATTTCGAAGATTCGTAAAGTTGTTCGAATATAATCAGCCTGGGCGAAACCTTAAAACAAAAACCAAATGTAGACTACACGGTCGAAATCAAATACAGAGATGCAGAGAATTATGTTTTTTTGTTGAAAACCTAACGTTAATTTTATCGTCCCTGGACCATCAGAAGTAATTAAATTTACGGAGACGAGCGATAATTTTTTTGAAATGATTGTAAAATTGGTAACCGACTAAAACTCGCCGTAATAGAATGTAGTACATCCCCTTTTTTCTTAAATAAAATATGATTTATTGAATTTTTTGTATTTTATTTGTTTATTTATCTCCTAAAAATGCTTACTCCATTTCTTAAATGCGAAAATTCTCGTGACGAGCCCATATGATTTCCTATCACTCAGAGGCGGTCCGCAAGCACTTTAGCGCCTGGTGCATTTTTACATTTTATTGCGCCCCAATTATTTTTACTTATTTTATTCAATATATATAATTTTTGGTCAAGTTTATTATTAATTTAGTATATACATACATACTTATGTATGTACCATATATGTATTTTTATTATCTCTATTCCACACAACATGAAGTACCTTTCATTAAGGATATTTCTTTCAGACTTATAACTTATATCAAATCAGATAGATTTTATAGCTGAAGATTTATATCTTAACCTTAATATAGAATGGCACAAAAAGGTTAGAAAATGATGCGTTTTTTTTTATTGAGGTATCCCCAGTAGAAAACATTAAATTAAATAATATAAAATAATTAAAAGCGAAAAAACAAGTTAATCTCATTTATAAACAATTTATTGTAAAAAATTAATATTTATTTATTATTAATATTTCGTTATTATTTATTCTTCGAAGGTGTTCAGAAAGCACAGGATCAAATTTACTTACAAATTCAACCAGTTTTAGAAAATTCCCTCCAGGTTCACTTCTACCACAGATTTTCCCCGAAATGCAAGTGATTGTGTTCCTTAAAATTCAACAAATATTATTAACCGCTTAAGCACTTCCCTCCAGTTTCGAACTTCTTCAATCATGTGTCGTTGAAGATCAAAATCTATAGTTGTATTTAATCTTAAGCGTTTTTCTAATTCATTCCATGATTTAAAATTATCAACTTGTACTGAACCATTTTCTACAATTAGTTGAATAATCTTTTCACTTAGCTTTGGCCATTTCGCTGGATCACTTAAATCAACTAAAACATGCAAATTATGTTCAACTTCGTGAGAAGAATTTAAGACAGCTTGATCAACACTTAATTTTTCTAAATCATTTTTATCTAGTGTAACAGATCTAGATACTAAATTTGGATCTAGAATTATTTCTTCGTCAATCAGGGGAGTATTCGAATTAGACGGTATTGTACTACAATAATTAAAATTATAACTAATCGCAGTAGTGTCTTCAACCAAAGAATTCTGTGTACCTACTAGAGGAAAATTTGTGTCTAAATATTTTATCAAAGAACTTGCCTGAGGTTTTATCGAAATGATCGCGATTTCTTTTTCGCTTGCGAAATTCACATACCGCGATAATTTATTATTCGCACTTATTTTAAACAGCAAAACTAATATGTAAATATAATTTACACTAACGAAATATAAAATTTCCCGCGCAAAAAGACCGATTTTAGAAATCAAATTATATTGCACAATTAAACACAGCTTTTATTAATCAGATCACTCTATAATTTCACAACAATATATCACATCTGTATATCACAATCACAGGCTTTATCAAGCAAATCCCTTTATTGCACAAAAATAGTAAAATATAACAGCTGATCTAAAGCGATTGACATAAATTGAACTTCAACTTCAAAACAATGTTATTCAAACGAATATTATGCAAGTGTAATTCACACGGTATAGGGCGTTATATAATTTACCTTGTGCTTTTTTATGGGTAAGAGTGAGACAAGCAGATAGCGCTCCTTAATTTCACCGTGTATGCATTTTATTCAAACGAAGCAAATAAAGAGAAGAGAAATTAAGAGAGCCAAGAAAAAAATCCAATACGAACAAATACAATATTATGCGTTTGGTTTTTATTTTTTTCTGGTTGATAAAAATAAAGGGAACCAAATATTTTTTCTAATAGGAAATATGAGATGTGAATATATCGCTCATGACATACAAGAGTGACACAACTCAAAAAAACAAATTTTTCAGGAGAGCAAAAATAAAAATTCGTCTTTAAGAAATTTTATTTTTTTGCAAGTCACAGGTTAAAAAATCTATCGCTTGTATCAAAGTTAGTTTTCTGACATAATTGAAAATCCTTCTGCGTTATATTTTTAGAGGTTTGGTTGGCAAACAAGCGGCAATAGTTCCACAACTTAGCCCCTACCCAAGTTATGTCACTTTTATCCGATGGGTTGTAATTCTTTTTTAAGTTATGACAGTTTTAAGCTAGAGAACAACTAGTAAATTAAGCAAATTTAAAAAATTCATTTATTTCAATACAAGGTACACAAAAAACTTAATCATAATTAACATAAATCACATTTAATTCATTTTTATAGAAAAATTTGAACTTATTCTTGGATATAGAAAAATATTTAGGCATTTAATATAGATGAGTAGAAACTATTATACGTTTTAGGAATATGGTTAGATTTTATGAGGTCATTTATATCGGATATTTTACGGTCAGAAATTTTGGGTTTTTTTGTATATGCTCGTCGCAACTCACAAGATGAGTTTTTTGCCTGCGATTTCCGTTTTCTATTATTTAAAACAATTTTTTTGTATTCTTCCTGCTCGTACGAGGTTTTCACGAAAAAAGCTCCAGGTTTATCCTTCTCCACTTTTATTACTTTCATTTCCCCCATTTTAATTTGTTCTCCATCTTCCGTTAACTGGAAATTGGTACCGTAGTGTTGACAAACATCCTTAAAATCAACGAAGTCATCGTAAGAAAATTCAGTTAAGGTATACGGTTTGCCGGTTTTCTTCGCTCCGCGAATGATTGGTATATACTGGTGTGGTACATAAATCGGTCCCGATCTTAGAGATTTTTTTACAGCTTTCTCGATAACGGAATGTACGTTATCGCCCTCATTTTGCGTATGTCCCTTAATCAAAAATTTATGGGTTATTGATTTAATATTAAAAGTCGCTACTGCATGCATATACATAGTGATGGTAAATTTATTCTTTTGTTGACCAGCACAACTGTCGGAATAGAAAACAATGTCTAGATTTTGTTTTTGAGCAGCTGGTGTTATCGATAGCTGCTCCAAATATTTATAAATACATGAATCGATTTCTATTGCCCCTCTATTCCCATCGCCTTCATGCCAGAAAAAGCAAGAAACATTATCACTATTAAGTTCGGAAATAGTAAAATTGAAGCTGTTTATTTTAGATTTATAATAAAAGACGGAAATGTCACCTCTTGGAGCAGGTAAGACAGCTTGAAGGTCATAACAAGCAACAATGTAATTTTCCTTAGTCTTTTGTTTGTCATTATCTTTCTCTGTACGAGATAATTGCTTTTCCAATTAATGTTTATCATATTGTTCTTTAAGGGTCTTCTTTTCCTCACTATCTGCATTCATGAACTCCGCGCAAAGCTCACATTAGTCCTTTTTTGGAACAAAAAATGAAATATTGAATTCATGATTACATAAATACGTATAGGTTGATAATGACGCACTTGGCTTATGTTCTTGTTCGCAGTTGGCTTTGTAATCCCTGAATAAATCCGCAATTGTTTTGCCACCATCAATATACTCTCTAGTGGTATGTTGACGGAGGTAATGGCTTTCAATCCGTGGAATGGAATTAATGTGCTTACGAACTCCATCCTTAATTTCTGGTGCAAGCTTTTTGAGTTGGCCATGCTTGCCTCGTTAATCTTCAGCGATAAACTCCATTTCATTCTTTGTAATAACGGTTCGTATTGGCCGATCACTTATATCAAGTGTGGCCTTAAAAAATTGTTTGCATACCTTTACCATTTCTCCGTCAATTTCAAAATGAAATGAACTATTGAGACGTCTTTTGCTCCCAGGTTTTTGATAACGGTATGATGGGTTGACTTTAACAATACTTTTAAAAATAAAGTTTCGTTGTTTTATTAAGTCTTGAAGTCCCCAGTATTTTTCAAAGATTTTAACTCGTTGTTCCTCTGATATTTTATTTGAACATTTCATTCTGCATTTTTCGCCACAAGGCGGTCGCACCTGTCGATCTCGAATAATTTTCTTTGAGTGTGGTGAACGGTATGACTTTCCGCTATTTCGTAGGATTGACGCTTTATTTCTTATCCATTCATCTGGGTTTGAGTATCTGGATTTAAATACTTTCTGTTCCCTGGTTGAAATATTGGAGTCAAGCACAGCAGACGAGTTTTGTATATCAGAGTCTACAGACTCTGATTCACTGGACGATGTTGAGCTTTTTGAAGAGCCTCGGAAATTAGGATCGTCTAACGAGTCATCTGAATCTTCTCCAAATGAGCTTCCACTTGAGAGCTGCGCGCTTTCATTGCACTTACTTTGTTTAGACTTCACCCGATGTAATCGAATTTTCAGGGCCATTTCTGATACTGTTTTGTCCGTTTCCCACTGTTCACTAATTTGTCCCGTCGATGTTCCGGCCTTATATTCACAGATTTATTCAGTTGCTACATTTATTTCCTCCTTGTCGGTCGTTTCACTAATTTGTCCCGTCAATGTTCCGGCCTTATATTCACAGATTTGTTCAGTTGCCACATTTATTTCCTCCTTGTCGGTCGTTTTTTAGAATTTTTATTTTCTAGCCTTATTTTCTCTAAAACTGCCTCTACCATAATCTTGCCTCGTGATGCCATCATAGTATCTTTGAAAATAAAATAAGTTATCCGAACTAAATAATACTAAACTCAATAATATAAATAGGTGATTTATTTGAAAACAGTCCTAAAGACCTAAACAGGTTAAAGAAATTACTCAAAATTGAAACAAATTTTAGTTAGAAATTAATTTGACATTTTGTTTACTTAAAACTGGAAAAACATTTTTAATATCGCTAAACCTAAACCTTAATAGGGAAAATCGTCACAAGTCAAAATGAAACCATTACAAGTTATACATTTTTTTTTGTCACTTTTCATGAAGAATGACACTTTTTTACTTAGAACTAGCAATGTTCATGTAAATATCTTACCTTATTAGTATTAGTCACAACTAAAAATGAAACCGTGTTTTTGGTTTGAATTTAATTTTCACCACTCGACAAAAGTGACACTTTTTGAGTTTCGACTATTAACAACCAAATATTGTTTTATTTATTAAAAATATTGTCACAACTAAAAAAGTGTCGTTTTACTATTTCATAAAATATGAACCATCCCGAATGAACTCCGAAGTGACACTGTTGTATAATTGTGAAAAGAGAGAAATCAAAAAAGAAAAAAGACATTTGGTGGCTTCTTGCGCTAAATAAACGAAACACAATTATTTCGTTATTCCAGGTTATAATATCGAATATTGCGAATCTTTCTAGCGTATTAACTCAAAAACCCGATTTTTTGAGTTGTGTCACTCTTGTATGTCATGAGCGATATGATACTCAATTTTTTGGTATTGTTATTTGTATGTGATTTTTTTTTTTTTTTTGGTTCCCAATTTTTTTTAAAACCTATGCATATCAATCAATACATTTTATTTTATTGTCTACCTCACCTCCTTATATTAAAAATATATGAAGTAAATAGCTGGTTAATATTTGTTTCATGTACATACAAATTGGCAAATATAATAGTATCATTTTCGATATCAATATTTAGTTAATAGTATATTGAGGTAAGATGCGACATTATTAATAATTTTAAATTTATTTGGAGAGCGATTTTAGAATTAAAAAATTAATAAAGCGACCAATATGTAAATTGGATTTTGTTGTTGATTTTGATACTAAATAAAATATTTATCGTTTATCAAGGTAAATTATGGGTAAAATAAATTATGAGTCGAATAATAGACGTTGATTTTTCGTATGAAATTTTTATTTAGTTTAATAAATTAAATTGAAATTTTATTAATGTTAATATAACAGTGTATTTAAATTAACTATTGCGCCCATTAAATATTGGTTTATTTTTGCGCCCGGTTGCAGTGCACCATTTGCACCTATGACATGACCGCCCCTGCTATCACTACATAAAAATAATTTTAGAATCCCATTTCCATCACCCAAGTCAAATTTCATCATAATCGCTCAAGAAACAGCGAAGTTCCACCTTTATTGTTTCTTAATTACAAAAAGTACACTAGCATAAATAATCTACATAAAATAATTTATCCACATTTACCAACGTTAACTGGCAAATATGTACATTAGCTAAATTTAGTAGGTAAATGTAGGTTGAACTCACATTACCCAAAGTAACAGGCGAATATGCACATTTACCGGCGAATGTACATATTCGCCGCTCTATGTACATTAGCCGTGACATACACATACATATGTACTCTAGATCAAGTACAATCCTAATGTAGTCGCAATTTAATTAGTCAATATACGAACTAATTTGTATTTTTTTTTTTTTTTTTTTTTGTAATAAAATACAGAACAAGCAATAAATGCAATTGATCATTCGCGTGAAGTTTATGCTAAACTATCCTAAAAAAAAAAAAAAATAGGATCGTTTAGGAAAAACTTCACGTCACTGTCAAATGTGTGAAGTTTTTCCTAACTTTTAATTGATTTGCATGTGTTCGTGATACTTAATTCGAATTAACCGATAATCAGCATTATATAAAGAAGGAAACGCAATTCGAATTAGATAGTTTATGTAATGAATATGGCCTAAAATGAGCCCAAACCTAAACTTTCCTAAAATGAGAACATCATCATTTGAATAATAAATAAAAATCAAGCGAAATACCTGATGTTGTTTTTCACAGCAAATTTAGTTCCCTAATATTTAAGAAAGGGTGAAGAAAGTTTATAGCGCTAATACACCTTTGGTCTTGAACCCCATATTTTATACTGGCTCTATGCTTCAATGATAAGGCCCATACTTTTATACGGGATTGTTGTTTGGTGGCCAGCCTAAAATAGTAAGGCTAACCAAAAGTTGCTGATGAAAACTTAGAGAACTTCCACCCTTTCCACCCTGCACTCAGCAGTACACCCACTCAGGCATTAAGGATCAAATCCATTTCTATGTGGACCTGTAGTAATACGGGATACTCATCTTTATTGTGTAACAGAGATATCCTTGGTACCACCGATTACTTGTTTCCATTACCATCTTTTGAGGAAAGGTTTCGTACTGATATTCCCTCTTAGGGACCTTAAAATGAATCTCATCTTAAACGAAATCCAGGAAAAAGCACGGAGACATGAAGAAAGGCTCCGCCAACATGTGAACATTGAGGCAACTTAGCTCCTAAGCAACACGAATTAAGTACGCAGACTTAAAAGAACCAAACCTTTTGAGCTGGTATGATTGTCAGTTTAAACAGCATTGTGCTGATCTAAAATCCACTACAAAGATGTGGTTTACTTCAATTTACCAAACACTACGGAACGCCAACGGGAAGAAGCCATAGATTAATTTAAGTTAGTAAATTAAGTCAGAAACAAATTGCTCATTAGTTCAGGAGACTAGATTGTAATTACATATAAAAAATATTCCCTCCAGAGAGGACTAACTTAGTGAAGAGATGTTGTACCTTAAAGTTTCAAACTTCTTCACGGATGGTTCGAAAATGGATGGTAGGGTTGGTTGTGGTGTTTTCTTTGAGAAACTAAATGTCAACCTCCCGTTTCGTCTACCCGATTATTGCAGCATTTTTCAGGCTGAATTAATTGCGATAATTGAGGCCGAGGATTGGTTGAGATATAATGTAGTATCTGTAAGGGATATCCGCATTTTTACGGACAATCTATGACCTTATTTTCTTACGTCGAAGGTAACCCAGAGTAGTCTCTCATCTCTTAACGAGACGTCAGATCACTTGAACATTCACTTAACGTAGATGGCAAGGCACTTCAGCGTTGCGACGAAAGAAAGGGTAGATGAACTCGCTCTGCAGGGTACAAATTGCCCCACTTTACCAAGTAAGGTAAATGTTTAAAATCCGCTCGCTCATTTGAAAAGTTATAGAGACTAAGGGTGTTTAGTATTACAAAATCATACTACAGTTTAGGTTTATGTCTTACTTAAATTTCCGAAGCATTTTCCGCAACATAGTCCCTCCCGTAATTTTAGCCCAAGGGGCAAGAGTTATACCAATGTATTACTCTTCAAACATACAAATGAGGTTTCTCCATATATGTACTCAAAAATATACTTAGTATTTTTGGCCGGTTTTTCTAAGTTGCGGAAAATGCTTGGGAAATTTACGTAAGACATATACGGAAGCCTTAATATGATTTTGTTATACTAAACACCCTTAGTCTCTATAACTTTTCAAATGATGATGTTTTTCTGTTAGTTTACGTCCACAGTTACAGTTTTTCTAAGTATCGGAAAACGTTCGGAAATTCGACGTATGGTTTTGATCATTAGTATTTTTATCAACATAAATTATCATACAGAAATTAATAATGGAATATTGAAAAAATATTACAGATAATATTTAGACGTATTAATACAAAAGTTTTAATGCCCTTTGCTTAATGAGTACTAATGACAATAATTTATTCGTTAATGCGAAGTTTTACTCATACATTCTCACAATTTGTTGTTTTTGTGATTTTAGGAAAGTTTAGGAAGAAATTCACATTCATAATTGATTAAATAGCAAATACTCTTTGGGTCAGTGCTGTCGAAGTGAGTACGATCGGAGTATTTGTACTACTTTCGCCTATTGCTTACTCCTGTACTTCACTATTTCATTCTGTACTCCCTTTTCTAATAACTGCTATACTATAAATCTTTGCACAATATTTTAAATTTTCGGGTTTTGCTGGCAATAATTATAATAGACTAGGACCTCTACATATATAAAAATAATATTATAAAATCATTTCTGCAGTCGTTTAACCTTTCCAGACCAGAAAGTTGTGTGGAAGTCTGGATTTATGCAGTGTGATATCAAATCATTTGTTTACGTTTGAATAAAATCCAGACTCTCATTCATCTTTTTTGTCTGACAAGATTAAATGCTGATAGCAGAAATTATCTGTCAATTTTATGAGCCTACCTGTCCTGGTTTTTAGATAATATTTATTCAAATCCCTAAATTTATTAGCAGTAATGCAAAAAATTCTAAATAATAATTTGAACTCCAGCCCAAATGACTGGGCCAACAAATTTTTTAGGACCTGATTTAACATGTTTAAGGTTAGAAACTCTTGATATAGAATCGGCTTAACACCTCCGAAATAAAATTTCACTAAAATACATACATCCATAAATGAGTGTGCATGTCCATTCGGTGCAGGAGACGAAGAAAATTGTCTGGATTGGCTGTGCATGGCAAACTAAAATTAGCAAATCTAATGAGTATGAATAGTATTCCAAAATATTTCTGTCCTGATGAAAAAAACTTTTTTCAGGCCATGAAATAATACGTTTTGTAATAGGATTATAGAATTCACAAAATAATGCAGATAATAAATTTCACTAAAATCCATCAACACATGTGCTTGTTCCATCCATTTGATGCTGGCGACTGAGAAGAGACAAATAAATTTGGCATATATCATTTTTGATAAATAATTTCAAAAAATATTCTGAATTTGAGCCATTGCTTAATTAAGAAATCCGACCCCAGATGAAATGGCCGAAGAAATTTTTGCAGAGCCGGATTTAATAAATTTTATATTAGGAACTGCGCCTAAAAATAAACTTAACATCTCAAATTTCAGATATAAATTCAATTTATTATTATTATTTATATTTTCAATTTCATTGAAATTTTTTATCTGACTTAACCAATATCATGTTACCGGGTTTAAAGCTTTTCTAGAAGAGATCTTACCACGTGCGCGTTATTTTTTAACCAGTCGTCCTCACCAAACCAATTTTATATAGCAACTTTTTCGAATATATTTCGAGACTTAATAACTATTCTGGGGCGCTATTCTCGAATTCCACATCCATTTTCCACATGTGGACATCTGTCAAAATCTATGTAATTATATTGATGTTTTCGTATATGGGGAATTTTTTTCACCTGCTTATGCCCATTCGGAAATATTCCCATAGTAACGAAAAAATTCCATAGCGAATTGAATCTAAATTTCCGAAAGTTTTATAAATTTTGACAGATGTTCGCATGTGGAAAATGGTTGTGGAATTCGAGAATAGGGCCTCTGTTTTTTTTTTTAATAAGACAATTAAGTCGCCCTAGGTACCTATTGTGGTATCGTCTGGCTATGATAATGCTTTAAATTGCACCATAATATGTTCCAATTCTCAAAAATAAAATGCTGAATTCGCATTTCTGCTAAAATTTCGCTTTTGAAATGAAAAGGCTTCGAAGCTTAAGTTGCTTTAAGATAAGTTTTCCGTTTAGCACATAAAAGTTAGGTAAAAATATGTAGCTAAAAATTAAGAAGTTCGCTTACGGTTTCGCTGATCAGTACTCTTCTATACGAGAAAAACTAAAAAATCTCAAAACGATAATCTAAAAATATCTGTGATTTCGTGGAGAGTTGTGACCATGTTAAAAATCTATTTAGCTCGATCAATATACAGAACTTTATTAGTAAAATAGATAAATTGCCCTATAAGCCAATAAATAAATCAGTTTTCTTTTAATATTCAAATATGGCTCAAAAACTAATATCAATTTTAGTGTTATTTGCTAGATCAATATCTGGAAAATGACACATGCTGAATTTCACTTTGTGGTAAGCAGTTTAGCTAGCGAAATGGGAGTTTTCGTATTTAAATACAGATACCTCTATTTTATCTCTACACATTTTTCACTTTATTTTTATTTTCCTGGGGCCCTATTCTCGAATTTCACATCCATTTTCCACATGCGGATATCTGTGAAAATTCATCAAAACGTTCGGAACGTATATAAAACACATTGGTCATGGACATTTTCCTATATGGGGAATTTTGTCCACCTGCTTATACCCATTCGGAAATATTCCCTTAGTACCGCAAAAATTCAATTTTTATGAATTTTGACAGATGTCCACATGTGAAAAATGGATGTGGAATTCGAGAATAGGGCCCTGTAGCCTTAATCTATAAAAAATAAGATAATGTTTACACGTTTTCACGTTTACACATTATCTTGTTTTTTACAGAATAAGAGTGCTGGACGATAAATGTGAAGATAAATTTTGACAATTTCATTTAGTTTCGACGTTTTGAGGATCGAAGTGAATTTTATTGTATTGTCAGAGGCAACACGGAGTTATACACAATAACATATTAACAAAACTCGCCATACTAAATTTATACATCAGATTTATCTTCCAATTTTGGAGACCAGTGAAAATTTCATTTCACTTGAACAGCGTACTAGGCTTAAGGTGTAACTATTTTACTTCGTACGTACTACCTTCTGACTAGAAATACTCCCCTAAAGATTTAAAACGTACTCCATTTAAAGTTTTCGGAGCGACAGCACTGTTCCGTGTCTATAAATTATGTAAATTGTATGGATGTGTTAAAACTTAATTTTATTCATCAAAGTTGTCTTAATTATTGAAGTTATTAAAAAATACTGTATAAATAAATCGCTTATTTATTGTCAGAGATAAAGGTTATCAATGTCCGGTTTCATAAAACTTTTTTTTTTTTTTGCTTGGCCTATAGTTTCAAAGGTTTCTTTCAAGGTTTCTCAAACTTGTAGCAAATTCATGTTGACACCAAAATTAAGAAGATCAAGTATATTAGGAGAAAAAACAACGAAATCAAAATATAATCAACAATAGATTTACGAGCAAAAATGATTGGTTGTTGAGAAGTGTTCCCTTGCTGCGGAGGCACAGAATATCTGTTCCAGAAAAGTGAAATTGGCATTTTTTTTGACGTTTGTTGTTTATGCGGGTCGTGTCAATGAATCATAAAATTAACATCGAGGTTACTAAAGCTTGAGAGAGGCAATACTTGAACACTGAGCAAACCGAGTTGTTTCCGAAGATGAACACGTTCAGAGCAAAAATCTCAGCAGAAAACAATCTCCACATATTGTGTCACATATTGTATAAGTTTGTATGGAATAACTAATCGAGTTCGCCATAATTGCTGAACTTTTCGACTGGTTTCAAGACCATAAGTTTAAGCAATATAATCGACGTTGTATAGAAATGTGTTTGACCCATAAAGATTTTCCGAGCAATTGAGAAAATGGTCCGCCCTAATTTAACCGAGCCAAGCATTGACTACTTCTAAGAGAGAAGTAAAGAAAATATTTTGTGCCAAAGGGGTGAGGCGGGTTCATAAACATTTTTTGGTGGAAAATCCATCAGCATCTTATCAAAATGTAATCATCCTTAACATTTATGGAAAAGTTTGTTTTATTGGAATTTCACGTTAATTTATTAGAATACATAACTATGGAGATTCGGTCATTTATAATTTTTAGTTAAACACATTGCGCACATTTACAAATTAACATTCTAATTAAAATGTTAACGTAAACAACAAATAAATAAACATTTTATATTTTTGTCGATTTTGCGCAGCTTTTTTGCAAGCAAAAAATTTGGACCCTATTTGAACCGTGGAACAGGTATAGTAATGTATAAATATTTATAAAGCCATGATAAGTGGGTTGTGGCATTAAAAACAATAAAATTCGTTTGATTGCACTTGCCGAAAATTTAAAAACTGACCTTTTGTCCAAACCATTTCATTGGTCAAATCTGGTCAAAATACTCTTTGGGTTTATTAATTATAGGTAACTTGTAGATTTTTTTTTTATGATATCAAATTCACTTTTTATAATGTTTGAGTAAAAGGTACACATTTTTGTTGAGGCAGCCAAGAAATTATTTTTACGAGACCAATATACACATTATCCCAAAAAATAATGTCATTAAAACTAGTATTTGTTAAGGTGAATGGATATTTAAAATGACTGACAAGATCTACTAATTGGTAATATAATTTTATATTACTATCAGTCACTTATATTATTACCTCATACTCTACATATTTGACTGCTCTTATGTTTTATACAAATGTTTCAATGTTATTCAAATTGATTAATTGGCCAGGTATACATATAGGTATTCATATATATAAAAAAAACAAGAGTCCATTGGTTTAGTCATTTGAATTTCAACTGTTGAGCTGTTTGTACCTTCGTGAAATATTGTCGTGTTAGGGCAATTAATTTGTTAAGTTTAGTGTTGAATAAAATTTTTTACGAAAAAAGTGTGAATATTGAAAATTGTAGGTGAGATTGTGTATTGTGTATTTTTACATATTGCAAATATGTGTTCTGTAATTTTTATTTTATTTATACGTTATAAATGAATTGTGTTTAAATTTAAAACAGAATAGTGTTCAAAGTATAACTTTGAAATATTTGTTCTTCCCGATGAGGTTCATCTAGCTGGAGATGTGTAAAAATATTTACAGTTCGGATTATAATAAACCCTTCTTTCTTAAATGATGGCAATGATGTTGTGTTTAACGTATGCAATTCTTTTTGTATATCAACAGTTACTGGTTTAAATTCTTTATCGATTTTGCACTTTTTCACCCTATCGTTTTTAAGCTTTACTTGCAAACATTTGGCAAATTTATTAGTATCGTAGATGTTCAGTTACCGGTATAAAATGTATCAGCCTCACAAATTAAAAACGACATAGGTAATGTGCATTTGTGCGTTTGTCCGTAATGTAGCTGACAAATCAATACTAAACGATTATTTACGAATTTGCAGTTTAAAAAAATCAAAACGATATACTAACACTAAAGCTGCGTATTTGTTAAGCTAATACATTTGTTTATTGGCATAAACAATTCACAAATTTTTTTTTTAATAAATTCGTTATTTTCATAGTTTTAAATAACATTTTATTTATATAACTAATTTTAGTAAAAATTGTTTTGTTGTAATATAAATAAGCGGAAATGTTTAGAAATACAAATAATCAGTTTTTGAATAGTTAATTAGTGATTTAGTCACTTACATTTTGCTGACCGATCATTATATCATTAAAATGTTTTTATTGGATTTTGATTCTAATTAGAATCAAAAATTAATAAAAACATTTTAATTATTTTGTAATAGAACTGGGAGTGCCAATTTTTTCTACCACAAACAGTTAAATTCAGAATTTTTTGAAGCAATTTTACGACGTGCAAATACAACTGAACAAGTTCAAAATTCAAGTGTTAATCAACGATTAAGAAGAAGCTCAGCAACGTCGTGCACGTGCTGCTAATCAAGTTGCAAGATCACGTGGTGCGCGTTATATAACATTACCAAATCATAATGATTTTGTTGAAAATAAAATACATGAACATTATTGTGGTCCTATGAATGTTTTCTATACTTTCTGTAATTCAGTCAATTTTGAAGGCAAAAAGTCAAATAATACCCAAGTAACAATTTGATAGGTAAATTGTCCTAGACAGGAAAAACAAAGATGTTACAACGTCGTGAAATCCGAAAAATTACACAAATTAGTTATAAATGTTAAATAGATATTCAATAAGTTTTTATAACGTTGTGGCAATGAAAAAAAAAAGCTAATTAGCCTTAGTTGGTATATAAGACATTCCAGCAGCAATTTTGCTGTGGTAATCAACTAAACAAGCAATTAGTATTAGTTAAAGTTAATTTTCAAACATATTTGCATTTAATCAAAATTACTGTTAAAATAACAAAATAGTTAGAAAACAAGTCTAAAAGGAATTTATAAGCAATTTTTTGGAGGTGGAAAAGGGTTTTTTCGGCAATGATTATTTACGGATTCAAAAATCCAATATGCTGTACGGTCTAGTTATGCGCTTTAGGACAAAAAATCAAATAAGTCGAATAGAATGGCGAACAAAGATTTATAATTTTATTTATTTATTATTTATAATAATTGTAAATAGTCATGTGATATCTTGCAAATGAGTCCTACCAAATGATATGTTTGAAGATCCATCTTGCAATTGACTAGTATCAGTTGATGCGGATGGGTGGTTTTTCCATTGTTTTTTTGCGACTATCGATTACATCTTGCACCGAAGGAATATTTGATATATCTTAATTTAGAAAAAGTTTATTAAAAAATTAACAAAATACTTTAAACTTACTACGTGAATTCCTTTTCATCCCAGCGGCCCTCTTCGGAAGTGACTCCTTCTTCTAAACTTTGCTTCTGTACTGCCGGCAGATAACCGAATATTTGGCGAGCAAGACTGCTGGTTCTGAGCACCATAAATTATCGGCTTTTTGCTCTGTAACCCTTGATATTTGAAGAATTGTTTGATGTCCGGTTGATAATAAACTACACCATTATCTTAATCTCCTTCAAACCAGCACGTGGGACATACAAACAACAACACAAATTCCTTCTTGCTTACAGTTTTGAGAACACAGAAAACCTAATAATCATAACAAACCTATTAAATAATACTTTTATAATATTAAATAAACTTAAAATCACTAGAATAATGATTTCATAACAAAGACTTACCATTATTAAAGATAAAATGTACTGTTTCAGTAATTACCGCGTTAAACTGACAATAATGTTGAATAACAAATTACAGAAATTCAACTTTATATGCCAATTGGTTTGGAAAAGAAAAAACTGCTTAACACACCGCAGAATCTATATGTGTACTATATATATGTAAATTTAGAACTAAAACAATGTTGTTAACCCTGTAGCAGGTATTTCCGCTTTTAGACGGAGCACATAAAACATGAATAATAAATAGAAAATTAATATTTGCTTTTGTACTTTTTGCGCAGAGTTACGTTTTTATAATATTATAGGTGTATGTGCCATAACGGTTATTATTTGTGTAATTCAAACATCTCAGTTAAATATTTATGTGAACAAAATTGGGCAAACAAATATTTAATTGTCATGTCCAAGTGTACAAGAAATATTATAAGTGTCTTGTTTTTTTTGTCGTAGAAATCAGAGAGTGTGCTTGAGAAGCCCCCTTCGAGTACAACGCCAAATGTTGACATTATTTGGAGGAGTACTTCGAGTGCAAAGAGCTAATAATGTAAAATGTAGAAAACATCGATACGTCGTGTGAGCGATGTTAGCTGACATAACGAGGCAATAGTAAAATAGTTTGCATTGCTCAAAACAGGAAAACGTATCTCGTTTGATTTAATGCAAGTGTGCTAGTAAGTTTTGAAAGGCTTCGTTTGCAATTGAAAGATATGTATAAACAAAATTATCTCACATCGAATAGCTTCCAGATTTAGATTTATTTTTCAGCAAAAATAAATTTTTCGAAAAAAATTTTGATTTTAATTTTATTATTAATTATCAAATATTTTTAAGTCGCGTTTTCCTTTTCGGACCTACTTTTTCAAATTGGTCGAAGAAATTTGTTTCCCGTGTATTTTTACGATTAAAAATCACAAGCAAAGTCATATTTTCCCTGCCAATATTTCATATAATATTTGTGACATTTATTATAAAAGTATAGAAAACATAATTAGAATGACATCATTAAAATTATTGTAGATGCAATTATAGAAATAAGTTTTTTTACCAATCATTTAGCAATAAATTGTTATTGTTACAATAATTTCCAAAATAATAGCTCTTTAGTTATTTCTGACTGTTTTGCTATTTTGAAATCGATTCCTTTAACTACGTGTTTGCTGTTATAACATTAATTTTTCTTATGTAACTATTTTGCTTTAAGCACAGCGAAACTGCAAATATAATTTTTTTTGCTATATGGGAACCTTTATTTTTAAATAAATCAAACTGCTGTCTCAAAAGTAATTTACGATTTATTTCGAGTTTACTGTTTGAAGTTGTTATAACATATCGGCAAGCTAACTACGATTACCATTTTTGCTGCTATTACGTCGACAAACCAACAAACTCACGTTTTTGGTTATTTTTTAAGAAGTTATTATAACTAAATTGCTGTAAATTTTAGATGGCACAACGTTTTGAAAACTCCAAATTGTTACTTGGGTATTCAAAAATTGGTGCCATAAAGGTCAGAATTCAGCAAAATAATCAACAAGTTCGTCCTTTTCCACAGTACTTACAAGAACTTATCTCAAATCCTGGTTTTCGTCTTTATCGTCACTTTCAAAATAACATTAGACAATATAATTCAGCAATGTCGTTCGCATCTATGAGTGGCAAAATTGATAAACTTACAGGACATGGTCCATATGTATTTATGGTTCATGGGGCCAAATATAGTACAGCTCATTTGCATCCAGAAAATGATAACCGACCGAAAATGTTGTAAACGATGTCATAATTTACCAACTGTTAATGAGGTTGCAATAATTTTTCGTACTGCTGATGGACAAATTCTCTTTGATCGTGATTTTCGTGTATATCCAAGAAATGATGAACAGCCTCTGTCGTACAATGGTTCATGGGCCGAGTGGTGAACAAGTACAAATTGGAACAAAAATTGTTTATAATTGTTGTATTGTTCCTTACAACAAGTATTTAACCAGTCATTATAACTGTCACATCAATGTCGAATCATGTTAAACAATTCATTCGATCAAGTACATTTTTAAGTATATTTTTAAAGGATACAATTGTGCAACAGTTGAAATAAATTCATCTGAAGGTCGTTGATGCAATAGATACGTTTGTGAACCGGAGGCAACATATTGAGGATCACATGTTGTTTATCGTTCAACCTAGATTTGTCTAAATGTGCTTGATTAGAAATTTGGTGTACAACTTCAGCTGTAGTTGCAAGTGCATGTTAAGAAAAATTCGAGTGTTATTAGAAATACTAGTTTGCGTCCAAATGTTTGTTAAATTTGTATCAGAATTTTGAGCTGAAATCAGGTTAAGTATCGAAGTATGTGAATTTTAAGCAGTAATTTGAAAAGTAATTTGGACTTGAGCAAAAACATAACTGTAATGTAGTTTTTAGTTTAAAAGTTGAGTTTGTATTTCGAATTGGACTGGCAAGAGAAAAATTAAAGACTAAATTACAATTATAAAATAGCTTTGAACAAATTTTTATGTTTATTGAGGGCAAAATTCTGTGATATATATATATCAGTGGCGTACGCAGGATTTGTCTAAGGTAGGGGTCTGTTTTTTTTTTTTATATAAGAGATATTTTTTGTGTATTATTATTCAATTTAAATAATAAAAAAGTAATTCATAATATAAATATTTAATTTTAATATATTTAAAGTAAAAAATCGGTTCTTCTTGGTTTTTTGCATAATTCTGTAATTATACTTTCGACAGGCACATCTGCTTCTCTATAAACATGCATTAACACCATTCCATTCAATCTGTCTTCAGCCATCGTAGATCTTAAATATGTTTTTAGCCGTCTCAGCGTCGAAAAACTCCTCTCCGGCTCACATGATGTAATCGGAAGTGTTGCTAAAATACAGAGAAGATTATAAATGTTAGGAAATACTTCTTGGTTGCAATCACGTAAAACTTGAAGTATCGGCGTGTTATTTGTAGAATAAGATGCTCTATTTGTTAGATATTTCTGCCACATAACTATTTCCGAGAATAGTTCCTGACTACTACAGTTTACGTCATATGGATAAAATTTGCACAATTGTTCAATATTTTCAATATCCAATGAAGTTGTAATGAAGGTGTGTGAGACTCACAATAAATGTTTCTATCAATGGTAAAAATATGTTGTTTTTATAATATTCGATGGGGGTTTCAGTAGATCTGATATTTGGTCTTCCTCGTAGCTTTGGTTTTTCTACTGGAAATTCATACTTTTGTGCTATTTCAGTAGCTTCTTTGAATATGCTGCTAAATACGCTAGTGTCATTTTTCATTTTGATTAATATTGCAATGAGATCGTCGGTAGCTTTAATGACTTCAGTGATTGCAATGTTTTTGGATTGTAAATATCGACAGAGAACTACGCTATAATTGAATATATGATTTAAACAAATTATGCTAAAAGTGAATTGAACATTTTTAATAGTGTTTAAAAATTGTTGAGCTTTTGAAGATGCAATATTATTTGTCCAATTCATTATTGATTCTAATGCGTCAATAACGGCGTTTTCTAATTCTAAAAATGTTGAAACAGAATTATGTCGTTCTACCCATCTATAGTAGCACACAAATTTATAAGTTTTTGTTTTTTTGATTCCGGACAAGCTTCTTTTATCGACGCAATCAAAGTTTGTTGTTTTTTTGGAACATTAAAAAATAGGTAAATTTCACCTAAAAGAGACATACAATGCCTTATTTCACGTGCATCACAAATACTACTAATTGCTAAGTTGAGGCTATGACTTGAACAGTGAACATAAATGGCACTAGGAAATAAGTCGCTAATTTTGGCTTGAACGCAATTTACAATGCCGCTCATAACTGGTGCGCCGTCATATCCTTGGCCACGGAATTTTTTCATATTAATCCCGAGGGATGATAATGTTGAAATCAAACTTGTTGCTAAACCTTCCGCAGTAACATCTGGTACCGGTATAAATTGTAAAAACTTCTCACACAATTTTGGTTCATCATTGTTAGAAGACAAAAATCGAACACAGATTGACATTTGTTCGATGCCCGCAATATCAGCTGTTTCATCAGCAAGTAACGAAAAACACGGAGCTTCATTCACTTCACTTACAATTTGATTCACTATCATTGTCCCAACTGTTTCAATTATTTCATTTTGAAAACGAGGACTAATATAGGATGCATTTCTCGGAGCGGCGACTAACTGTAATTTAAAGCTTTCGTCATGTTTAGCACAAAATCGAATAAGGGATCGAAAATTACCATCATTTTCATCAGGTTCAGAGTCAAATGATAAGGGACCCGAATCTCTATGTCCTCTCAATGGAATATTCTGCTTCCCACATAACAAAATTATTTCGATAATTGGGATCAACAACTTTCTATTATTTTCTGCTTGCTTACGTCGCTCATTATGTATTAATAAATCGATTGAAGTGATTTTATTTTCTTCGACATCTGATAAATTAGTCACCATTATCACACAAGATTTGTGGTAAGATGCATCATTATGCAAACGGAAACGTTCAAGAGCGTGTTTCCATGCGTCAAATTTAAGTTTAACTAATTGCCCTAATTCTTGTTCACAGTATTTACAAAAGGCACCATCAAGACTTTTAGAATAAACTAACCAGGTAAATCGTTCACACCAACTTAAGTGGAATTTTAAATTTTTTTTACCTTTTGCCGGAAATTTGAAGTTGTTTTCTGTTTTTTTTAACTGTTTGATGGCTTTTAATTTTTCTTAGGAATTTAATTCATTTACTTTATCCAAATAATATCCAATGTCATCGGTTTGTAAGTGAATATCATTTGATTTCTCGTTGGCTTGCTTTTTAGATTCACTAGAATGATCATTATTATAATTTGTAATATTGATGGGTGGAATTTGAGAAAATCCCTCATTTATAGAAATAAATTCAGCTCCAGAATTCTCTGCAGATGGTTCATTCATCGAGTTTAAACTGTAATCCGTTACGCGTCATCATTTGAATCCAAAACGTTTTTGGGAATTTTTGAAAAATAATTGAACAAATTATTTTTTCGTTTATTCATTTTAGGCTAAAATACAAATACAATTAACTACATATATTTTATATTTAAGAAGCATTATTCCATTTTTCTACAAATAAAACGTACTCACCTCTCAAGAATGTACCGCAACATACACAAAAAAAAACAAAAAAATCCCTAAAAATCAAATTATATTTTTGTAATGATTATGATTTTATTATATTCTGATCGTCTCAGGAATAATGTCAACACCGAGTTTAATTATAAATATAATAATTATGTAATTGGATTTTAATTGTTTTAATTATTATTGTTACTAATTTGGTTCACACGTCCAAACGAATAAAGAAGATTTACATCAAGACTTCAAGAGTGTGTATCGAGTAACTGTAAAAACCGAATAATCAAAGAACAAATACATACATATTTTATTTTCTCTTTGTTTTGTTTTATTGCGGTTCTTTTAACTATGTTTATATGGATGATTGAAATGCAGTTGATGAGGAGTATTTGTTTGTGTTTTCAGAGAATTGGAATTTTCGAACGAGCTAATGTTAATTTGAAGATTAATGTTCTTAGCTAAGGTGGGGGTCCAGACCCGTTGGACCCCCCTTGTGTACGCGCCTGATATATATATATATATATATATATATATATATATATATATATATATATTGTGTTGTCACTCAAGGTTCGTATCACTGGATTGTGAATAATACAAAATCAATTTAATTTATCTCCAACGAATTTGTTTATTTCACACAAGAATTATTACAACACAGTTGAAAGTCTGTCTCTATTCAGTTACTGTTTAATTATAATTTTTATTTTGCACACTTTTTAAATCACTTTTTAATTACTTTTTAATCTTCACACTGTCGCTTTCCATTTACTACTAATCCAATTCGAATTCGTTCGCCTTTTTATATACACAAACCAAACTTCTAGAAAGCTCATGACTTTTCCAGTTAGAATAGCGTAGAAACATTACGTAAGAATTTTATCATGGAAAATTCCATTTTAGTACAGTTTAACATTGAGCTATTATTTTAACTTCTTCTATTACACACTAGGTGTCACCGTCACACTACCCCTCACCTAAGCCTGTTCGTCCCGAACAGGACCCAAATCACCTCCTTTGTATAGGGCCAGCCCTTCAAAAGCACCACCTTCGATTTATCTCCTTGTCCTTTCCGAGTCCTGTAGGGTGCCGTCCATACAGGTTGCAGTTTCGTCGTTGAATCCCCCTTCTTTTGTTGGGAGTTGTAAAGCCATACCAATTGCCTTTCGTGGAATCCTTGGCTGGGGGGGGCAAATCGTATGGCATATCGAGTTTTCATCCAGTCGCCCGACACTCGCACTCCGCTTCGCACAACTCGGCCATTCTTATCCAATATCTGCTTAACTTGGTGTTCATTGGTTTCCTCAACAATTGTTTCAGATTTCGATGGCAGCTCCTCGCAATGGCTGATTGTTACTCGCCTTACTCACGCATCCATGCCGTTAAATTTAAGTTTCAGTTTGATGTTATTGCTGCTCAATATTCTTCGTCCAAAATCCAACACAAAGCCATTCATCCGCATAAAGTCCGTTCCCAAAATGACTTCGTCCACGATATCTGCGACCAGAACTTCGTGTTCGAAAAGGGTTCTCCCGATCTTTATTTTCACGAACTTTTTGCCTTTTATCATTGCACTCTCTCCATTTGCCATTCTTAATTTCAACCCATCAGCCAGCTGCACAGCTCCTGCGATCAAGTCTTTCCGAACAATTGTGTGGGTTGCTCCGGTATCCAGCGTAATGATACACTTCCTCCCATCAACACCTCCCCTAACTGTGACGCTGCTTCCGCCTCGTGCTTCACTCGTAACAGGGATGAATGTTATAGCGCAACCAGACGGCGAAGCCAACATCGGTTCCTTCAAACTGACTTCTAACCTTTCCACTTTACCGACTGTTGCCATCCGTTCATTCGATACCTGCTCTCCTCTTAGTGCTCTTTTCACAGAAGTTGGTGATCCGTGCCGTTTTCCTCTTGCTTCCAAACAATCGCGCGAGATGTGCCCAATTTTGTTACATACTCAACATCTTAGCTCGCTGCCTCTAGACCTTTTTTCACCGTTCGGCGTTTGCCCGCATAACAGGTGGCGATCTCCTCTCGTCCTGTATAATACTCCGACAGTCCTTGGAGATGTGACCCAACTTGTCATATTTCCAACACCTGCCACCTAAGCCTACCCTTAAACGTCTAAATTCATTTGGCGTCTAAATAATGACGGTCTGGTGAAGTTCTCCACAGCCTCGATCGTTAACGCAAACGCAACGGTTTCCGCGAACGTTGTTTTAGGTGACAACATTACCGCCTTGCGTGTCTCTGGATCTCGAATGCCGTCAATGAATGCGTCAATTTTTAGCTTTTCCATATAATCGGCCGATGTACTGGTATGTGCTAGATGTACTAATCGCTCGATTGCCGATGAAAATTCCTGCAGCGATTCTCCTCCCTTTTGATAGCGGTTTTTCAGTTCCATGTGACAAATTTCCCGCTTGTGATCACTGCCGTACTTCCTATCCAGCGCCTTCATAATTTCGAGATAACTGTTGCGATCCTTTTCTGGAATGGTTTGTAAGGCCTCCGCTGCTTCACGTTTTAGGGCCACAATTAGCGCTGCGACAAGATGTTCATCATTCCAACGGTTTTGATTGGCTGCCGTTTCAAATTGAAATTTGAAAATGCCGAAAGATGTTGTTCCGTCGATTGTTGGTGGCTTTAACTTGATTGATTGGATGGTTTGAACCACTTGCGTCGTTGTTCGACTTGCCTTGACATCTTTAGTTCTTTTCGAGACGCTTGTAATTTTTCTTCAACCTGCTGAACCTCGGTTTTGACAAGTTGAACTTCCGTTTCTAATTTTTGGTCAACCAGTTGAATCTCGATTTGCAGCTTCTCCACTTCGCCTTGTATATTTGTAGATAATTCGAGAAGTTTCTCGTCCATTCTCTTTTGACCATCTATAATATGGTCTTTAATTTCCTCTCCTTTTTGTTTCATGTAGTGTTTAATTTGTTGATTTGACTGGTTTATAGTCTTCAACTGTCGCTCATTTGACTGCTCAATTTTCACCATTTGTCGTTCGTTTTGTTGTTTCATCAGACTCATCTGTCCCGTCATCTGGTTCAGGGCAGCTATTAACTGCGACAAATCGAAACTTCCAGATGGTAATTGTGTTGTTTCGACTGACGGCTGTTTATCTCCTGTCTTCTCTACAGTTGCCGCATCCGTTACTTCTACGCCAAAATCATGTTGATCTGCATCTAACCCTTCTTTCTCCATGGCACCACGTCGTCGTGCTTGTAAAGCTGCTTTGCTAACATCAGTGGCCAAACCACGTTTCTCTAGTTCTCTTTTTAATTCTGGAACTTTTAATTCGTTGAGAATCATTTTCTTTATCTTTTTATTCACAATCCCACCGCTGTCACCAATTGTTACGAGTTTGCCTTGTCAATTAAGGTTCGTATCACTGGATTGTGAATAATACAAAATCAATTTAATTTATCACCAACGAATTTATTTATTTCACACAAAAATTATTACAACACAGTTTATTAATAAAAATTCACAAAATCACTTTATATAAATTATTCTTAAATTTTACTGTACACTTATAATTTTTAATTCGCACAATTTTTCTATTCAATTTTACTTTTTATTTCCACAAAAACACTTTTTAAATCACTTTTTAATTCCTTTTTAATCTTTACTCTATTGCTTACCAAATACTAATAACCAATTCGAATTCTTTCGCCTTTTTATATACACAAACCAAACTTCTCGATAGCTCATGATTTTTCTAGTTAAAATAGCGTAGAAACATTACGTAACAATTTTATCATGGAAAATTCCATTTTAGTACAGTTAGACATTGAGCTATTAATTTAATTTCTTCTATTACACACTAGGTGTCACCGTCACAATATGTATTCATTTGTATTTAGATTTGTATACATATATCTGGGGAAAAAAATGGGAAAAACTTCACATCCATGAATATTTTATTGTCAACCGTTACAGTGTTATTTTGAAATAAGTATCGCTTATGTGGAACCATTTTTGATTACTTCTCCAACACTTTGTAACCCTGGAATGTTGGTTTATCCAACTTTATAGCCAAGAACTTGATTCTTTTTTGTAAACGAGTGAATTAAACTCCTCTTAGGATAAGGTCTAGTTTTGGTTTCTTTTCAAAATTTGACCACATATTTTACTACATGTTTTGTAATTTTAGTTACATATTCTAGGAACATATTTTTGATTTTTTAGAACCTAAAAATCCGAAACCTACTAATAATATATTGTATATACTCAGAGTGTTCAATCGGGCAAAAATGAAAAACCAGTTTTACTAAATGATTTTTTTTAAAATACTTACCTTTTTGAAATGCGACTATTTTCGGCTGTAAATATTAGCAGTTTAACGATAAACTACATCACAATTATTAACACAAAAATACACCTTTTAAAATATTTTACTATTTTTATTAATAATTTTTAAAAACATATTTACATTACTATGTAAACACAAAATTGAAATGTAAAAATCTATTTAACATATTAGCGAACGTATTTGATTTTCTAATTACTTTGAAATTTTTATTTAGGTTCTGTCTATACATCTTTATGGTCGTAGGATTTGACAAAATTCGTTTAGTGAAAAAAACGTATCATTAGGCTTTATATTGATGGCTCTGGAACCAGATTTTAATAAGCCTTGTACAAATTTAAATAAGAAATTTCAAAAACTGAGGTAATTAAAATACATGTGTTAAAATACAGCCTTGCCTGAACCCATAGCTCAACCGATACCCATCATAAACTACACATAGTCTCTATTTGCGGAAAACATTTCGATTTATAACTTTTCGTTTTTTACCCAAAATCAAAATAAAAATTTGATAATTGACGAATGGAACGATGTGCTCTAGCAGACAGTGAAATATGTGATAGGCTGTAACAAAAATTAGCTACATGAAGTTATATGGAAATAGTGTCTATTTAATTTACATTTTTATTTATGAAAATAGTAATAATTGCACAGTTGAATTAATCCAATATGTAGTTTGAAATGTGATTTTTGTAAATCTGGTTCATTTTTAACACTCTTATCATTTTAAATATCAGAAAATTGTCCTTAAAAATTGCAAAAATTTATTATTAAACTTACTATAAATATATATGTGGGTCACAAAACGATTTTGGAGCTTTATTAAACCACAGTTGCCACGCTTTGATTTATTAATACAATCGAAAATTTAATATTTTTAAAACATTTATTTAAAACCACCAAATTTTGATTTACAAAATGAATAAAAAATAAAAACATTTATTTTAGAAATTTAAGCAAAATGCATTTTGTGAAGTAAAATTCACATGATGCGAATTTTTCTTCACGACATACATTTTGCATAAATTTGTAAAATATGTACATATTTTGTATTTGTTTTATAAACCAAAATTTGGTGGTTTTTTAAACTTTCATTTTTAAATTGTGTGTGATTTACGGTATTCCTAAATTAAAAAACGATTTGAAATTCAAAATCATTTTGGAAAATAATCAATACAATTTGTATTAAATTTTTATTCTAGAGAAAAGTACAGATGATATAGTCTAGTTAATCTGTAAAAAAGGTTAAAAATGGGAAATCGATTAGTTCGGAACACCCTTAAAATGGGAAAACACTCTTCATTTCTACCTCCTTTTTAATTATTTTACAAAATGTTAACTTTTTCAACATATCATTTTGAATTAACGAGACCAAGTATGAAATGTTCAACTTCTGGTGGAAACAATGAGCTTGCCAGGTTAAACATGAAAAAACGATTTTTTTTGCTAATTTACTTATTTTATTTGTTTAAAAATTTTAATTCAATTATTTCTTTCGGTCATTTAACCAAATATAATTTTTGAACAATTAATTTAATAATTTTCCGTTCATTTTAACATTTAAAATTATTACAATTAGTTTTAGAGTAATTTGAAAAATAACAAATATTATAAAATTAAATATTTAATTAAATAGTTAAAATATTTTTTGTATATACTATATAAAATAATATTATATTGTATTTAAAATATTTGTAGTTTTTTTTTTTGTATAGAACAAAGATTTCTAGCGGTTTGTAATATTACAATACTTTTATTACGAAGATCGAAATTATCAAGAATTTTGCAAGTTCAGTTTCGATCTGAATGAAAAGTATGAAAAATTAATTTTTTTTTTCATCTCACGCTATAGCGACTTAATTGCTAATTGCAGATACGAAAGAAACTTATATTTCAATTACTTTTATTAGTGCATTAATACAAAAAGATAAATTAAACTAGAAAAATGGCAAATGAAAATTATTTCATACATCCAAATGGTACATAAAATGATGCTCTTACGTAATTTTAATGAAACTTTGGATAGAACTCTTAATAGATTGTTCTCATAGTTCATTATTTGCCAGGCTTTTATTATTCCTTTATATTTTCTTATTAACTTCAGTCTATTTTGAGTCTATTTCGTGTGTAAGTCAAGTTAATTTTCTGCCAATCTTCTACCAACTGCCATGAAAATTTGCACCTCGTAAAAGACCTCGCAAGGTCTCGGCATGAACTTTTCAGCCATAAAGATTTTTCTAGATTATACGAAAATATGAATTTCATTAGTATACAATATGTATTTTTATATTTTTTTGAAATGCTGCGAGTTGGTTGAACAAAATGTGAACTCATGAATTTTAAATTTTGTAATGGACGATTACATTTCCTTAAATGCATTTCCGGGTTTTCAATCGAAACATTAATTTAGGTATGGAGAGATATGTCCCTAGGATAACAGCTTCAAGTATAAAAAAGGGAATGGGTACGAAGGGCCGAATTTCAAAGGGCCGAATGTCGAAGGGCCGAATGTCGAAGGGCCGAATGTCGAAGGGCCGAATTGGTCGAAGGGCCGAATGTGTCGAAGGGCCGAATGTCGAAGGGCCGAATGTCGAAGGGCCGAATGTGTCGAAGGGCCGAAAGTGTCAAAGGGCCGAATATCGAAGGGCCGAATAGGTCGAAGGGCCGAATCGGTCGAAGGGCCGAACTGTTTTTTTTTTTTTTGTTTTGTTTTTAGAAATATAATTTTTAAAATTTGTTGTTTTAAGGAATATTTGGTAATTTTTTTTTGTCAAATATAAATTAATTTCTTATGAATTTATGTATTTTATTATATTTGATCTTTGGATATTCTATCGACAAAAATATTGCATTAATTGAGGTTGTTTATATTTTGCGTTCCTTTCGGAATTATCAAGTGAAAAAATATTTGTTCATAATAGGTATTTTACCAAAACCAAGTCTTATTATATCAATATAAATGGAATATATATGTAGGTATACATATATGTATTACTTTTGTAGTATAACCCGCTCGTATATAATAACAAAAGGCGCAGGTTTTTTTTTCTAATATGCGTACCAAATGTAAATAGATTTTAAATAAGAAAACGGAATTTTGTCATAAAATGTCATAAAAATTCAATTTACTTCTGTTCTTTAAACTGATGATAATATTCATTCTTTTCGAACGATGTTATTTTCTAGACCATTATATAGTTTATTGCTATTGTTTTAGAAAAAAAAAATGTAAGTGGTGGAATTTGTCCTTTGGAACAAAGAATCCTAATTATCGGTCGGCTTTCTTTCAACCTCACTATACGAAAATGCATTATTTTGCTCTACACGATAAATACATAAAAAAAAGGGATGGAAAGATTTTTCAAGTGTGGATCTACAAAAAATAGTTTTATTGATGTGTCCATGAACATAATCATAAATAAATAATGTTGTATTATGTATTTTGGTTATTCTATATACCTATTTGCATCATGGACAAATATATCTAGAAAAAGAAAAGACAAGAGAAAGATAACAAAAATATCTAGAAAAAGAAGAAAAGCTCAAGAAGAGAAACTAACTTCCGGAATTATAATTTTAAATAAAATTTGTGTAATTATTACATTTTGTTTTTTATTAATTGAATCTGAACCATCTTGATGTAAGTAGATAAATGCCTACTCATATAAAAAATCAACTTAAAATAAGGGACATAGGAAAACTGACTTTGGTATGTAAATTTTGAACGCTTAAGGGCCAAATACACGGAAAATGGAAAAAATGCTCGACTTTAGTGTACCTTTTCTTGGCGATTACTGATCGTTTCAGCCTCAACTAAAGTTTAAAATCTTAATTAGGGTTTAACTTAGTTAATAACGGTTCGTTTTTCCAATTTCCCTCTTAGTTTTCCTGCAATTTCATTTTAATTGTGTAAGGTTTTCACAAAATTATGAAAAGTAAATGTACCTTTTCTCAGTAATTAGCCAATGAAACTAAGACTATAATATATCAAAATGCGTAGGGAAAAAATTTGGATTTAATAACGGTGGAATTTTAAAGTATTAATCGAAATAATTGCAAAAAACTAAAAAATCATTGATTTTACCATTGTGTCTGTGATAAAATTTAGCGCCGCTGTGTGCAAATGTTTTATTTTTTAGTTCAGTAAACTAATAATAGATAGCAGGTTAAAAAATTTGTTTTATTGTTTTACTTTTCTTGGTCACATAGTTTCTATGGTTTATTGTTTTACTCTTCTTGTTCATAGTAACTATCAATATGTTGTTTGGACAAAGTGATAAAATAATTATACATTTTTAATAAACAATTAAAATTTAATATGGGAAGAAGTGAAAATTATGGTGTAAATGAAAAAAGAAAGCAAAAAAATCGGCAAGCAATACGATCTAGGTAAGTATAAAATGACCAGTAAATTGTCTGATTTATCTGGAAATATGCTATAATAATTAATAATATATATATATATAAAAATATATATATATGTATATATATATATATATATATATATATATATATATATATATATATATATATATATATATATAATATATAATGAAATTGGTTTTTTCATAACTGTATAAATTCAAAATATTTTGATGTATTTTCAGAGGGCGTTTTGTTAAAAAAACCATTCAACTGGAAACACAAAATGCTGCCGGTGAAGCAGACGAAATCCAGAATGAGCTTATTTCAATTGATCAACAAACTAAAAGTGATTCTTATGATTCATCAAATGTAAATTCAACATCAACATTTCCTCAACAAAACCAAGATTTTATTATGGAAATTGGAACACCAAAAAACGATTTTCAAGATAATTTCAAATCAATACAAGGCAACCGTATTTTAAATATAAATCATTTTTTAAACCAACTCGTAAAAATGAGCAACCACAATACGGCTTTCGGATGTTCGCTACAAAATTTGCAATTCATAAATGAACACAGAATTGGACTAAAATTAATTTTTTTTTTAAATGTAAAATGTGCAATACAACGTTAAGAATTTCATCTCAAGATTCAACTGAACAAAAACCAGGGTCAAATTCAATCAACTACCAAAGCGTTTTAGCCGGTATTTCAACTGGTATCGGATAGATTCCGACAAATAGAAGAGTTTTTTGGCGTCATTGACATACCATATTTGGCACCAAACACATTTAATAAATTACAAAAAGAAGCTCAACTTGACATTCAAATAGGATGTGATAAAGAAATGTATAAAGCTGCCGTGCAAGCAAAAGAAATTGCAATTGAAGAGAATAGTGTAAATTTTGATGGCGTGCCTCTAGTTTGCGTTCAAATAGACGGGTGTTATTCTAAACGAATAGACGGACATAATAGTAATTATTCCTTACTTTCTCGTGTAGGAACTATTGCGCAATCAACAAAAAAAGTTATATGGGGCGGTGTTCGCAATAAATATTGCATTGTTTGTCGCTGAAAAGAACTAAAAAAATACTACAGCTGAAGATCATGAATGCAATTCGAACTACGCTGGCTCATCAACTGGAATGGAACGAAATGCCTTAGTCGAAGGTTTTAGAAAAAGTAAAGAATTATATGGCATTCGATACCATAAAATAATTGCAGACGACGATGCTAGCGTATATGTAAAAATTTTAGAGGCTAAACCGTACAGAAATACGCATATAGAAAAAATTGAATGCCGTAATCATTTACTTCACAATTTTCGAAAGCACGCTAAGAAATTGTGCACAAATCGCACCTACCCTATCACGCAACGAAAACTATTAGGAAATCAAATTAATCGTTGTTCCAAAGACGTACTCTGCGCAATCAAAAAAAAATAAACATTCTAATAATTCACATGCCGAAAAAATTGAGAAGCTTGCGCTTGATATTGGAAATACCCCTTTCCATGTTTTTCAAGATCACAGGAAATGTGCCCCATATTTTTGTGACCGGCAATCTTATGAAATACCTGAATTATATCGTAGATTTATGGAAAATGTATTATTTAAGGCATTTAATGAATTATTTAAGAGACTAAAATTTCACGCCAAAAGTCTGGCGTAAACCAGTCGACTCAAATGCTGTAGAAGGGTATAATGCAATTGTTGCAAAAACATTTGGTGGAAAGAGAATAAATTTTTCACGAGGACAATCATACACGTCACGAGCTAAGTTCGCAGTATTGCAACACAACAGTCAAAGAGGGCACTACAATCTAGCAAAATATTCAACAAATTATAGTCCTAATTCAAGGATAAAATAAATTGAAAATCGACGATTACTGCTGAATCAAAGAGCCATCGCAAATCATCCAAAACGACGAAAACAAAAATTAATGTTTTCTGGAGAAGATGGTGAATACGGAAACCAAACATGTCAATGTTTGGACGCTGTTGACCATCATAATATTGAAATATCAATGATTAATCAGTCCAACGAAACGAAATGGCATGAAATACGTAAGAACCGTTTAACTGCTTCAAAATTTGGTGAAATATGTCGCAATAAAAACACAAAATTTTTGAAAAATAAGGTGTCAAATATTTTGTATATAACTGCCATTTACTCAAAACCTACAGCATACGGGTTGGAAAATGAAAAACACGCAATAGACCAATTTTCGAAAGAAAATAATGTCGAAGTAGGGAAATGCGGTGTGTTGTCTTGCAGCGACTCCGGATGGATTGATTGGGAATGATGGAATAATCGAAGTGAAATGTCCTTATAATGCAAAAGATTTACATCCACTAGATGCTGTGAAATCAAAATTAATAAAATTTCTTGTGTAGGACGAATGTACCGGCAGCGTGGCAATTAAACAAAATCACCCTTATTACTATCAGATACAAGGGCAATTAGAAATATCGAATCGAGAATACTGCTTCTTTATCATTTGGACGCCAAAAGGGCTTATAAATATATACGTATACTACGGAATCCAGAATTCTTCAATCAAAATATATGCTACAAAAACTATTAAATTTCTATTTTAACTGTTTACTCAAAGAAATCATAGATGGTCGTCGTTAAAGAAGTATGCCAATTAGAGACTTTCCAGAAAATCCTGAAACGGATTTTAGTAACGTCTTTAATTAAATATTTACATTTTATTATTTTAAATAAATTTGTAGTTTAGAAGACTTTATAATTGGAATTTTGTATACATAAAGTAATTACAGTATAAAATAAAATATAAAAAAATGGTTTTATCTATAAAGTTAAAATAAACACATAATTAAATTATCCCAAATATCAGATTTCATCAAAATTGACAAATAAATGACCAAGTTCCATCCAGATTGGCCAAATTTCCGAACTTCATACAAAAGTAATTTTGGAATCTAATTTGCATATCTAATATCGAATTTCATATTAATCGGTGAAATAAATTCTATTCATATTCAAAATATTCCAGAAATTCACATAAAGACAATTTTAGAATCCCATTTCCATCCTTGGCTTACCAAACATACATGGTGAAAATTTCATATCGATTGCTTGTGCGGTTTTTTAAAAAATGCATAAAACATACAAAGAAAAAACAGACAACATTTCATTTTTATATCCATAAGAAAAAAAAATTTAAAAATACATAAGAGCGAAATGAACAATAAAAATATCGCATAAAAATATACGTTAGTATTTGTGCATGTGGTAGTAAGAAAATAAAACAAAATCGTAGTGTGTTATTGTTTTAAATCAAATTTTAACTCCATCTATCTTTTGTTAATTTATTTAAAAAAATGTGTCATGGCTTGAAATGCGATGACGTCACTCCTTGTATTTGGCCCTTAACGAGACATTACATACAAATATAAATACGAACTTTAAATCAAATTACGCTCACCATCTAGTCACACAGCAACATACGTTTACAGACATCAACACAAATTTACAAATATTACACACTCTGAGGAAAAGCAATATGATGGACCGTTTAGAAGAGATAGAGATTTACAAACATCGACACAATCCACACATTCTCAATGATAAATTGAACACAAAAACAAATAAACTGTACGATATGATTCTGTACAGGTAATTGCATGAAATTTTTACAATGCAAACTACAGTAGTTAAAATTTATTGGAACTGACGATGGATGAAATCCGAAACCGGTCTTCCTAATTTAAATTTATTATTATTTTCACATTAAGAAAGATAATTTTAACCATAAGTGTTTTTTAAAATTTGTTTATTTTTATTTTGTATAAATAAAATTTGTGTTTTTTTAAAAAGACATGTCAATGTGGACATGTCAATGTGGATAAAAAGCAAAGCCTACTTAATAAATAATTTTTTTTTAAGAATTTAATTTGTCTGTCTGTAATAAGTTGATTTTTCGGCATTTTTTATAGACAAATATATTAATTGTTCATGGCAATCCCAATATTTTGGATTTGGTAAATCAGAAAAATACAGAGGCCAATCGCTCATAATATATCTACTGGGAGGGTTCTCATTTTTGCAGAGTGGTACATTGGTATAACTCTTTGGGTCTTCAGCCAAAATTACGGGGAGGGGGGAAGATATTTCTACTTTTTTTCAGTAGATATATTATGAGCGATTGGCCTCTGTATTTTTCTGATTTACCAAATCGAAAATATTGGGATTGCCATGAACAATTAATATATTTGTTTATAAAAAATGCCGAAAAATCAACTTATTACAGACAGACAAATTAGATTCTTAAAAAAAAATTATTTATTAAGTAGGCTTTGCTTTTTATTAGCTGTCATCTGATAATATGCTTCATATTATGTATTTGCTTCATTTCTCTTATGTTTACCTTGTTTCTATATTGTTTGTCTTGTTTATTATTGTAAACCGCCTTTTCCTTTATATTTATATCTCTTTTTTACATGCATGTACTCTATTTTTAAGCTTTTTCAGATATAAAATATCTTATTTTGTTATCATTATTACCGTAAATTGGAAAAGCTCACGAAAAAATCGTCCAAGTCAGGTGGAAAATAATGTTTATAGTTTCTATTGAATTAAAATAAAATTAATATCGAGTCAATTTTCATTAATATATTTTGAATAAACTGAGGTCATATCTCTCCATATAAAAACTATGGTATAAACATTTTCTTTTGGATTTTTTGATACCTTAAAAAAAGCTTGTTTTCATCATGGAGGCTTTATTTATTAAGTAGGCTTTGGTTGAACCTACTATTGAGCTTTTCCTTATGCTTCTGAATTTCGTTATGATCTATATAAAATCAAAATTGATATGTAATATTAAGTTAAAAATGTTCCATTTAAAGGCAAACTCAAAATAAATCAAGTGGTATATCTTTTTTTTTTTTTGAACATGATAAACAGAAGCTGAGATATTTGTGAAAAACATAATTAAAACGGGCGTTACTACCGCTGATTTTTTTTTAACGAGTTATTAGGTGTTTTAAAAAATTAAACTCAATATCCAAATAAGTATTTCATGAGGTGTTGTGAGGATAAAACGATGAGCTTCCTTCCAAAAGCTAGTGTCGTTCGGAGTAAAACGAGAAAAGTTACAAAGGTGTGAATATTACGATTTCCGAAAAATTGGGTGCATTCAAACGCTTGTACCCAACTTTAAAAGTGATTGGGGTCATGAAAAGATGAAAAAATTGAGTCAATGTATTTTAGTAAAAATTCACTGATTTAGCGAAAATTTTAAAACATGCCATTTTCTAATAAAAAAATAAGATTGTACCTTTTGGTGTCGCATTTAGCCAATATTAAATATGAGGCTGAAACTGACTTCAAATGAAAGTTCAATAAAAAACGAAGAGAATGATGCCTATAACATTAAAATAAAGCAACCTAAGTTGAATGGTTACCTATCGAGAATAGCCTAAAATCGCTTAATTTCTTAACTTCCAAAAAGTATTACTCGTGGAGGGGGAGAGGAGGGGCGCTGGAAAGAGCCAAATTTTGGGAAACTCTATTAAAGAATATATATATATATATAAATATAGTATATATGTATATACATATCTTTACATCAGTTATATTCTGGAGCTTGCATCATCAACTAAATCAAAAGCCGAATAACTTTTCGCATTTTGTTAATTACAAAAACAAATCTAATGGTTACCCTTCTACGATGTTTTTAAATTACCGTTCGTGTTAACGGAGGAACTTGTTATTTGCTTGCTAATTTCTTGGAGATTGTATATAATTCAAAATCTATGTATTTTGAATAATGTTGTAAGTGAGTCAAAATATTCTATGTTTCGTCTGGAAGTAGATACTATTTCATCCGAATTGTCAATTCTTGATATTAATGAAAGTGCCGAATTCGATTGTATTCCACTCATTTTCTAAAATTAACCGGTAGTGCAATTTTTGGCCATATTTCCCTAGTTGCTTCTCTCTTCTATGGGAACGCTTACTTATTAAGCCAATTTTCAAATCTGGATCTCGAAGCGATGTGGAGAACTACAGAGGTATTTGCATTATTTCAGTTTTACCAAAGCATTGTGTGTAACTAGTTAAAGGGAAATTGTGGTTTCATGTTAAGATATTCATTTCTCATTGATTTTTCACAGGATAGTTTGAATTTTTCATTGATAGGTCAACTGTAACTAACTTAGTTTTGTTTTCAAATTGTATTTTATATGCACTATTAAATGGTAATTTTGTACAGGTCATTTACACTAATTTGTAGGGCATAGAGGCCGTTGACAAGATCGATTGTAAGGCCGTTGACAAGATCGATCATGACTTGACTCCTTGGATTGTAACTTTTTGCCAATTGATTGGATTAGGTCTTATCTGGAATTTAGAACTCAAATGGTGAAAATTGGTATAATTTCACTTCAAGAGTTCTTTAGGAGCCCATCAAGGTAGTCATTTGGCTCCATGTTCTTTATTCTTTTCGTAAATGATGTGGTAAATTGTCTGAGTAATTTATGCAGACGACATTAAAATTTTCATAACTATTTCTTGCGCCAATGATGCAATTGACTTTCAATCTGATCCGACAAACTTCAAAGCTTCGTGTATACATCGCATAATTTGATGCTATAGATCTACAAATGCAAAACAATCTGTTTTACCCGATTACACTAGTAATCGGCTAGTTACGTTTACTTTTTTGACGATTGCATTATTGAAAGTGTCGATAAGTTTAAGAATTTAGGTATAACTTTTACTTCGAATCTGAGGGTTGCTTTTCTAAAGCGAATTCTATGCTTGGGTTTGTTAAAGGTTTTCCAAAGATTTTCAGGATTCTTACGTGATTAAAATTTTATAAATCTCGTTTGTTCGTTCATTGTTAGAATATGGTGTTGTTGTATGGAATTTGTTTTATAATAACTACTCAGATCGCATAGAGAGAGTGTAAAAGCGCTTTTAAATGTAAGCTCTCCAAAGGCTACCTAGAGATGTAAGCCTGCTTGCTTTCATACTTCCAACGGATGAGAAGTTTGTCCTAAACTGTCCTAAACCAACAACAACAAATGTGAACGTGAGAATGTATGTGTTTAAGTAAAAAAAAACAATGTCATTTAGGCGAAAATTATATATTGTAATAAAAAAACTTTATATATTTGAAATATTTTACATTAATATAAATTTAATAACTGAACTAGATCCATTCTATCCAAAACATGTCACATTTCCGGAAAATGTTGGGGCAAAGTATGTTAGGATTCCATTCCAAGTAAAACTTTTCATGAATTTTCTTTCGATATTTCTAAGAGGTTACTACGGCTGAAATGTACATTTTTACATTGAACTAGAACCATTCTATCCAAAACATATCACATTTCCGGAAAATGTTGGAGAAAAGTAGAATAGGATTCCACTTTAGTTTAGTCTATTTATGATGTTCTGAGAATAGATTTGAGATGTATAAATTGATGTGTCATCAGCGAACAATGCAATCTCGCAGTTCGACATCTGAGGTATATCGTTAAGAAAAATGCTGAAGAGAACAGGACTGATTACTGAACCTTATGGCACACCGGATTTAATGTCGATAAGCTGGGATTTAATATTTCCAATCTGTACAAAGAATTTCCTATTCTCAAAATAGGATTTCAGTAACTTTGAAATGTACAGTGGAAACCCATATTGTTGGAGTTTATGCAGTAAGCCGTTTATCCAGACCGAATCAAATGCCTTTTCAAGATCGAGGAGCACCATGCCTGTTGATTTTCCCAATTCCCTTTGTGTTTTGACATGTTGAACTATGCGGTGAACTTGATGAACTGATGAGTGTTGATAACGAAAACCAAATTGTTGAGGCACTAATATATTATTTATTTCGATATGATCATTAAGCCTGATTTTAATGAGACATTCAAAAACTTTGCTTACTGAATTAAGCAAACTTATGGGCCGATAACTGTTTACATCAGCAGGATTTTTATTGGGTTTAGGTATTGCGACCACTTTGGCGGTTTTCCAACGAGAAGGGAAGTATGAAATTTCAAAGCAACGAGAGAATAAATTTGCCATGCATTTAAATCCCGATTCAGGTAAGTGTTTAAGTACGACATTTTGAATTTGATCTGGACCTGGTGCTTTAAATGGGCGGCTAGTTAGAACAATACCCTTTACTTCATGGGCTGTTACTATGAACTTTTTGGAATCCAGCTCTATATGGTCTACAATTTTTCGTATGCTGTTTCTGACCTCTTCGGTTTCAACTACATTTGAGGAAATATCATATGCTTGTTGGAAACTATTTATTAAGTGCTTTGCATTTATCACCAGTATCAATAATTCTAACATTATCATCGTCCGGATTATTTAATGGAGGTATGGATGAATATTTTTTTTTGATACATTTAATAGCATGCCAGTAAGGCTTTGACCCTTTTATTAATTTACTCAGCTTATCCTGCCACTTAGCGTTAATAATCTCGTATATTTTTTCTCTAATCACGGTATTGAGTAGTCGTACAATATTATTAAGATAGGGGTCCCTTTTCCTTATCCATTGTCTCCTTCTGGCATTCCTTAATTTAATAAGAGATAAAATTTCATCCGAAAGAATTAATTTATATTTACTCGTAGACGTAATTGTTGGAACTGACAGATCTACCGCTTGTTGTAAGCTTGACGTAAAATAGTCTATAGCCCCGTCAATATAGTTGTTAGATGGGTAAATTTCGTTGAAATGAGAGTTCTGTAAATTATTGTCTATTATGTGTTGAAACGTACTCCAATCCGAATTTTTGAAATTGTATGATGTCTTTGATGGAGAATGATATGTCATAGCCAAATGAATAGTACACAACACTGGGAAGTGGTCTGAGTTAAGCTCATTCTTAGCTCCAATAAAATTTACTGGAACAGCCTCGTTTGCTAGGAAGAAGTCCAATGTACTGCTTCTTCTAGTAGTATGGTGGTAGGTGGGACTACTGGGAAAATGTATAATGCAATTTCTTCTAGAGCTTAAAAAATCAAAGAGTGTGCGTCCACCTCTGTTTGATCTAACACAATTCCAGTAGGAATGCCGACAGTTGAAGTCGCCCCCATTATGTAAGGATATAGTTACAAGTGGTGAGTCTATTCAAATCACTTCTAAAGTTAGAGTGATTAGAATTAAAAACATAACAGGAGCCAACTTTTAAGGTATGATTTGGTAATGTTAACAATATCGATATATATTCGATGCTTTGAAACCTCGAAAGTAGGAGTAGTGCATGACTAATTGAATTTTTTATAATAATAGCAACACCTCCGCCAATTTGATATACTCGATCATTCCTATGTATAATATAATGAGGGATATGGAAGGCAACGTTAGGTTTGAGGTAGGCTTCTGTTACAAGTAAAATATCAATGTCCTATTTATCTAAAAAATTAATTACCTCGTGTTTCTTCTTTGATATGCTATGAGCGTTCCAGGTACATATATTAATTGAATTACTTACAGACATATTTAATCGCGGTTGTAAGGATAACATTGACTTGTTCTGCTGGCGTAGTACACTTATTAAATCCATCCATGACACTTTCCAAAATCAAAAGAAGTTCTGTTGAGGAATATAATTTGTTAGCATTACGCGAATTAAGTTGCGGTGAATTATAATTCTGTGTACTGCGATTAAACAAGCTAGAAAAAGTTGCTTGTGGAGCATTACTATCATTTATTGTGAGCGATGAATGTTGTTGTTCCTGTCTAGCCAGAGTTTCTGGAAAGTTTACTGATGAAAATGTAAACGACTTTCCATTGTTGCTCGTCTTCTTGTTGAGTTGCTCTCTAATTTGTAGGAATTCCGTACGCTTTGGACAAATTACGGAATTGGCTGTGTGATTACCATCGCAGTTTGTACATTTATGTTGTATTTCGGTATCACTGATCATGCATTCTGCATCATCGACATGTGTAGTACCGCAAAATTTACATTTCGATTTCATATTGTAATTACTAGTAGTATGGCCATACATCCAGCACTTTAGACATTGAGTGAGGCGTTTTGGTTTTTTAAATGGTATATCCCATCTACATGAAATATGGCCTATGTAGCGATGGTTTTTTAGATGATTTGTGTAATCGATTTAGGAAATGATACAAAGTAAATTGCGGTGTCTTTGGATCTACCCTGTTTAGGCTCAATTTTATTTATTTTTGAAGGGACTAACCCGGTTTCTTTTATGTAGGTCTCGACGTCATCAATGGACATGGATGGCAATCCGAAAAGTACATATCTTGACATTTTGCTTTCATCGAGCGTAAACGTGTAAAACTCCGAGTTTTGTTTTTTTAACTTATCTGAAAATTCTTTGTAATGATTCGAATCATATAATGTTATTTTCAATCCAATTGATGTGATTTTCATATCAAACTTATTGATTTTTAATTCTTTCATAGTCAATCTTATTTGATCGGATTTTAGTTTAGTCACAATTGACGGTAGTTTAGTGGTTTTGTGCTGCTTTGGTAGGACACCGTTACCCTCTTTCGCATTGATGTTGTCAGCAGGCTTGTTGTGTGGTAAAAATTTATTAAAGGTATTTGTTGTTGGAATCGAATATGATAGCGGATAACCGCTATGTTTTGTATTATTATACATTTCAAGTTTTTTGTGAATAACGTTGTTATCCCACCTTGCAATTTTATAATTATGATTATTGTCTTCTTCCGTGCGACAAACGTCACTACATAGTCTTTTAAACATAAGTTAGATAAATCTAACTTAGTTTATCGAACACACTTATTTTAGAATGTTTTTTTTTTATTCACTTTGTACTTAAGGAAAAGGAAATTAAACTATTATTATACACTTTAAGGGTTTTAAATTTATTTGTGATCACAAACGGTATATTGAAACCTCGTCTGTATAAATCGAAATCAACAATTGAATTGTAAACAAATACGTCTGTATCGTTCGATTAACACAGTAAGACGGTACGTTTAAATCAAAAATCAAAATTTTCCTGATTTTTTTTTCGATATTTCTAAGAGGTAACTACGGCTGAAATGTACATTTTTACATTGAACTAGAACCATTCTATCAAAAACATATCACATTTAGAGGAAAATGATGGGGAAAAGTATGTTAGGATTTCACTTTTACTTGCGTAGTACGTTTAAATCAAAATTTTCATGAATTTTCTTTCGATATTTCTAAGAGGTTACTACGGCTTAAATGGACATTTTAACATTAGCCTAGAGCCATTCTATCCAAATCATATCACATTTCCGGAAAATGATGGGGAAAAGTATGTTAGGAGTCCACTTTTACTTGCTTAGTACGTTTAAATCAAAAATCAAAATTGTGTCAATCAAAATGTAAAAAATTCATGAAAATTTTGATTTTTGATTTAAATGTACTAAGCAAGTATAAGTGGAATCCTAACCTAGTTTTCCCCAACATTTTCCGGAAATGTGATATGTTTTGGATAGAATGGTTTTAGTTCAATGTGAAAATGTCCATTTCAGTCGTAGTAACTTCTTAGAAATATCGAAAAAAAAATTCATGAAAATTTTGATTTTGACTTTACATTTATTTATTTATTATTATTAAGCTTAATAATTACATCAATCTCAAAAAAAAAAAATCCGCCTTAATGTTTTCTTGTTTTTCTTTACAAAACTTCATTATGTTCACTCATACTAATTTTGGGACCTAGGACAAACTTCTTAGTATTATATAGTCGTATGAAGTTTTTCCTAAGCTTGTCCTAAACTGTTGTTTTGGTTTTTAGGACAAATTTAGGACAAACTCCTCGCGAATTACTTCCAGCGTATCGAGAATGATGCAAATTAATAAATTCTGAGCCCCTCTTTATTCTTAGAGACCCATTTAAGAAATTGATGCCAAAGCATCTTTTAGATTATTGGTAAATTTAAAAAAAAAAAATTTTGAAATATTTTAATGATGTAACCAGTTCGTTATAACTAAATAAACAATTAAATAAGTTGGTGATAAGGATAACTAAATAAATAAATAAATTCACAGATATTCAGGAATTTAAAAAAAAGTAAACAATTACAAGCAAAAAATATTTATATATAGAAATGACACCGGGCAATTTCGCCGCTACGAGGTTGGTATGTCGCTGCAAGCGCGATTTTTGGTTTGTTACTTTACTACTTTTTTTACAAAAAAATGGGCGTGTGTTTACGCACTGTTGTTTATTTATTTTCTATTTTGCTTATTGTTATACACTAAATACCGTAATTCTTTTATTTTCAATTCATTCAAAACACAGTGAAAAAAGGATAAATTCGTTTTTGTTTATGGATTTGTAATTAGTTGCATGTTAATTTAAATATGGTTTACATTATCAAATTTTCTTAATTTTTTTTTTTTTCGCCGAAGCATTTATAATTTTGAGTTTTGCACGAATGAGCACTCGCATTGTATGGATAATCAAATGATTCGTGTGTTCCAAAATTTCACAAAGTGTTTTATCTTCCTTTTCACATAAATTAAATAATTGTTTTAACACGTTGTGTTCGAAACAAAATTCATCAAAATTATTCTCGAAACAGTTGATGATGTTTTGAATTATAACAACAAATGCCGTTGTTGGAACTAATAAACCCCCATTTACAGTATTTGTGAACTGGCGATATTTTATTAGCCTTTCTGATTTGACGTAATTATTATCCAAATTTTCCTTGCACAGAAAAGATTTGCAATCACTACAGTTGTGTATTCTTGACGGCATGTGCGTGCAACGTATCCTGCAAAATAAGTTGTTGCCATATCGTTTACAGTTGGAGCCATTCTATGTTCGTCAACAACAGTATCTTCGGCTTCTGCATCAGAATCATCAAACTCGCATTTTAATATATAAAAAGAGAAGAATGCATAGTTAATTTATAATGTAGTGTTTTAATAGCATTTAATTAATTCTTACATGTTAAACTTGGCATGAGTTCGTTCGGAATTGCTTCATGTGGATTGGATTCGTCGTTCAAACTGGAAT
This sequence comes from Tipula vernalis, assembly GCA_958295665.1. Lineage (NCBI taxonomy): Eukaryota > Metazoa > Arthropoda > Insecta > Diptera > Tipulidae > Tipula > Tipula vernalis. The sequence goes on from OY282559.1 coordinate 375,257,036, forward strand.
CAGTGCCATCTGGATTCGAGAAGTCTGTAATTGTTAATAATTGCAAAATAACTGAACAATCCGAAATTTCACAGGATGTAGTATTTGGAGCCATTATGTTGTAAAAACACATTTGCATCAAGTTTTTATGAAGCCGAAATAAAGAAGGATTTTTCTCGTAAGATCCTCGATTACTTCTTACAATAAAAATTGTGTTTTCTAAACAGTCCGAATTTAGATGAGATGTAATGAGATATTGTTGCATTTCTACTTTTATGGCATCCCATAACTGAAGGGTCCCATTAATCGTTTGGCATAAACCACTAAAGCAATATACGTGACCCCTTTTTTCTCTCTTCCATTTGCCTATCCATTCTAATGATTCTTTTAGGTTCGTTTCTACATCCGTTTGTTGAATCGACAAAGCACATTTGTCTGGATTTTTTGAATACTTGTTTTGTACTATTCATATTATCAAATAGTTTGGTTTATTTTGAAAATAAAATTAGCAGTACTCAAAGCAACCCATTTTTCCTCTTCGTTGAACAAATTTGTTGACGCAGCTGCAAAAATTGCCGCTGAAACATGGTGGCTAAATACTTGAGTTGCCAGTTTGACCCTCATTTTTTGAAAAGTGTCAGGTTTTGCATCGAACGAATCACTCGATTTTCGGCATAAAATAATTTCTGTAGTATTGACCAAGAAACGACTTCATCATCAATAAAAATGTTAGACACTAACAAATTATTTCGTACACTCTTGAATAGATGTACAACATCGTAAAAACAAAAAAGTGTACGTTCCATAATTTTAAAAGAAGGTTGCTTTGTTGTAACTCCCAATCTATTGTATGCAGTTCTGTTTGCAGCGCCTTGATCACTTACAATCGCAACAACTTCAATACCTTGTTGAATTAATATTTTAGTCGTCGAAGTAATAATTTCCGCCAGCGTAACACCGCTGACATTTCCAGAGTAGTAGCCAATAATCTAACAAAAATAAGCAATCAAGAGATTTTTTTTTATTAATGATTTCGAAACAAAAAAATAATTTCAGACTCACCTGTTTCCATGATTTATTTAAACCACGAAGCATAAAAAGAAGAGAATGGTTAGCAAAAGATTTAGATCGTCCAAACTCTCCTAAATCTTCAAATCCATACACTTTATCTTCCTTAGAATTATATTCAGGTTTTTACAATTTATATAATCACAAAAAAACACTTTATAACACGTATTATTTTATGTTAACTAAATTTGTTTGTAGTTATCACTAATTATCACATCAATTTTAATTTTCAGAAATTCACTTAAACACTCAACTGAAATTAAGATGCCACTTGTTTACACAAAAGAAATTAACGGTCTTACTGAAAAATCAAGCTATTTATACCCCGAAATCACAGAAAAACATCAAGCAATAAAATATAATTTCAAATGTCAAGTTACTGTTTATAAATACATTCCGTATACTTTACGGTGACCATATAGCCCGCATTTTATAGGACTCACCCACATATCAAGACCCTGTCCTTCAGACATTTTTTCCCTTAAAAAGAACTAGCAAAAAAAAAATAATAGCCCGCATGTCCCGCATTTGTAAAAAATTAATTTAAAAAATCAAAGTTTTGTAAAAAGAAAACGAGGATTTACCTCGTTTTTTGCTACCTTATTCTTTGAAACCCGAAACAATAAAGGAACCAACATAAAGGGTGTTCAAATTAGAGGTATCTTTTTAAATTTTAAATAAAAGATATAAATTGTGTGACATCTTTATTTATTTTTATTGGAAATTAAAGTACATTGGTTCCGGTTAATAATGAAAAAAAATGTCGTTCAAGTTTGGCAGGCTGTCAATCTTTTACTAAAATTTTGAATAATTTTTTCGCATAATGATGGTTCAAATAGTGATATTTGCTCGATGATGTTGTCTCGAGGTGTTGAACAGATTGAAGACTATCGGCATAACCAACTTCTCTTTCAAAAGATCGATTGATTCCGTTCCTGTGTGGTATGTTGCACCTTCCTGTTCAAACCACATATTCTGCACATAAATATCTTCCAATTGACTCCACAAAAAGTTTCTAATCATCCCTCGATATCAAGCTCTATTTACAGTAATTGAATTGAATTATTGGAAAAATATGGACCAATTACCACCACCACACCAAAATCCCAATTCCAATGTTAACCAATAGGAATGTTTGTACTTGTCATTTGTCAAATATCATATGGTACTCTAGTACCAAAAGTATAAATGGCGGAATATTTGAAAAAATACCTCAAATTTGAACATCCTTTACATATTTGAATACTGTTAAAGTTAGCCGAAAATTGCAAGCCGAAAGTAAAAAATTAAGTCGTAAACAGTCGACAGTGTTTAGCCGAAAATTACTATGGATGGATTCGATTTTCCAAAAAATCATTAAAAACTTTGCATAAAATCAGCCTCTAGAGTGTTACGTCTGGAGATGCATTACATTGATGTGACTTGTCAATAGCTATTGCAGGAAAAAATTTAGTTCAAATTTCCCGTGGGATATCTGGGAAAATTCGATTTTCCAAAAATCATTAGAAACTTTCTATAAAATCAGCTTGGTGTTATATATTGAGATGAATATGTGATTTGTAAATCGAAAGCAACAGTCAAAAACACATGTTAAATCGCAGCTGCATGGTGGCCAATTGACAACTCCATTACGTGCCATCCTGTTGAAACCAAATGTCATGTGTGTCTTCCTCTTGAATTTTAGGTACCAAAAACTCGTTTATCATGGCTCGGTAACGCTCCCCATAGAGCACGATGGCGAGTTGAAATTGATAGATGCTCAGACACATTCTCAGCAACAGCTGAAATGGTCTTGGCTGTACGCGCTGTTAATGCAAGTGCACCTGTTGGTTTATCCAATAACAATCAAGTTTCACGAACTCGCTTGCCTTGTAGGGATTTCATTTCTACTGAATTTTCCATGTAAATTTCTTACAGTTTGGGTAGAAGACTCACCACTTTGAAAGTAAGTTTTCAATATTTCCCAATTTTGTTCAAGCGTAATGCAACTCATTTTGTAAATGTCAAAAATTAAACTAATTTTCTGTCTTAACACGAAGAAGAAAGTGTCACACTCGAAATAACCGATACTTGAAATTGCAAACGCTAGATTGACCATCATCTTATATTTTCCCTAGTTAATAATTTATGGGCAGGTGAAAAAACCCAAATTCAAATAGAAACCGCTTTAAAGCAATATTATTGGTTAGAGGAAAGCACGAAACATGTGAAAAAATTTACGAAGACATTTCGAAAAATAATGATTTACAAATTACGATATGTTCTTATCCAAAAACAAGAAAATTCAAAATCCCAAATAAATTTTTATTTATTGATTCTCAATTCTTTCATTATCTCAATTCGACGAAATATGAACACACACCACTTTCAAAATATCCGACATAATACCAAAAAATATTTACATACATCTGTTTACCTAATTTTAATACAGAACCAACAACAAATCTAATGTCGATCATTTTATGTTTTCGTTTCATTGGATTTGTAGTTGGTTTTTTAGAAGTAAAAAGGACGGTAAACAATTTTTATGAATGAAAATATATTTTTGAACACAATAACCAAAGACCCAATCCATTTGAGATTTTTAGTACTATTTTTAGACACTTCAGCTGGTATGGCGCTTTGAAATTTGCGGTGTCATACTCTCTATCTGTTTACTCAATGATTACAAGTATAGTTTACTACTGAAAAACGCGTATCCATTTTCACAACATAACGAACACTGTACTACATATCTCTGCCGAAATTAAGTTCAAGTATTTTAGTTTGACCCTATAGGACTTTTAAAATAAAGAAAAAGGGCGAAGATGGGATGCTTCTTCAAGTTTAAGGGTGTCTCGCATTAAGCAGCGTACACTTTATATTTTGACGTCATGTATGGCACACAATCTATAGGAATTCAAAAAATATTTCCTTTAAAATCGATTTCAGTGTAAAATTAGAGAAGTTGGCTGAACTAATAATGAAGCTTTATTCAAAACTGCTTAAAATATGTCTTCAAAATTGTTTGTGCATATTAAAACTTAAGACAAAAAAGCAGATTGTGAGACACGACCTTTAAATGAAGAACTACATACGCCTAGAGTATAAAGTAAGAGGTCACATAGAATAAGATAGTTTGGTAGTATATGAATTAGGATAGTTTGATCGTTCCATGCAAATTAAATGTTGTTGGTCGACTAAAGGCCGTTCAACCCTTACCGAGGTATAAATAATAAAACAACGCGCGGGCCGGCGATCTTAAATGAGAGAAATATTTTCTGCGATTTTCATAAATAAAAATTGTTATAAAGATGTCGTCGAACCGCGTGAAAAGGTTTTTGTCCCGTTAACGGCCGTTCATCCATTATCGAAATATAAATAAAAATGTGAAGAAAACAAAAACAAAAAAAAAATTGGTAATTCCATCTCCTTATGAAAAACCCTGAATGTATGGATTTGAATAACTAAACATTAGCAAAATTTCCATTTGCATACAGTTTTGATTCATATATAAATATGAATGAAAATAATTCAAAACAACTTATCACATTTCATTTTTGAGCATGGAGGCTATAGAATTTTGAGATATGCTTTTACTTACAGCTTACTCAAAACATAAATTTTAAAGTGGTTTAGAAGATAACACTTTTCTCGGTCTACCCGTTTACAAATTACCCTGAATGTTGTTAAAAAAAAAATGAGAGCGGTTTTCATGTAAATAATATATTTTTAATCATTATAAATCAAGAACCACAACTACATACGTACTTTGAAAAAACATCACCAGAAATGTATCCAATTTCATCAGAAACAGACATGTTCCAAGAATTGTTCAATATTAATTTTTTTTTTAATTAATGTTATTACACTTTTTAATTAACAATAATGTCAAAATAAATTTATGTCACACAAACACTTACTGCGCTTAAGACTGGTTAAGACTGAATTTTTAATTTTTTCCTACCGAAAATCATTGAGATGAGATAATGTTTAATTTAATGGCTTTCATGATTTATATTCTAAGCGCTTGCACGCAGATAACAATTAAAAATGATTAACTTACTGTTTGTTGTTTGATATAATTTAGACGAGAAATGTATAATGGCTTGGTTTGAAACAAACCTTTTTTGAGTTAGTCGAACAAGTATAAATATAAAGAACTACTCGCCTTTTGTCGATAGAACAGATTTAGAATCTGGAGGGATTTTGTGAATCGAGTATGTGAGATTTATAAATAAACTGTTTTGTGTAACAATACACGGTAAAAACAAATTCTAGTAAATTTACTAGAGTTGAGCATACTTGACAATCTAGTTGAATCTAGTAAAAAAACTTTACTAGATTTCTGATAATAACAAATTCAAGTAAATTTGACTAGAAATATCAATAAATTACGCGAACTTCAGTAAATAATCCGGTTGTTATTCATAACAAGAATTCTGGTCAAAATATCAGATAAATGATACTTTTATAAGGTTTCTAGCAAAATTAAATCATATTGTTTACTGAATTTTCTAGTGAAACTATGTGATTTCTGATAATTTTACCATTCCAACTAGTTTAACAAAATAACGAGGAAATCACATAATTTAGAACGGAATTCAGGTAAATAGGTGTTCCAGCTAGATTTATCAGTGAAAATACTAGATTCCGTTGATTTTTTCATAAAAACAAAAGTGGATTTTTGTTTTAAAATTTGGTACATACAATATTTCTTATATGTAGATATATATTTATTTAAAAAATTCTTTGTATATCACATTTCACGCACTAAAAAATTACATTTCGTTTTTATTGTAAAGTTCGGTGCATAATTTTGACACTCTGGCTGATGGCGTTACACCTTTTATTTTATAAAAACACACCTCCATGAAATTATAAAAGTGTACGCATTTTTCCAAGTATTTCAGTCCGAAAATGTAGAAAACTTTAAATATAGTGTCGAATGCCTCTAAAAAGCTTTTGTCTACAATATAGGATTCACCATCGATTATTAAATGGTAAGTTCCCTGGTGATGCATTGGTTCGATTGCATAAGAAATAGGTCTGCTTATTTGTTTCGATAACCTCAATTGATGATTTTTGCAACTAAGAAATAAATATCAAATTATAATTATATAGTGGAATAACTATAAACAATTGATATTTTAATTACTTCAGCCCAAATGCAAATGCCACTCATGCAGGTAACAGCAAACTCCCTGTTGTATGTATCTGATGAAATTTTTGAATTAAGGTTATTTCCAGTTTTACATTTTATTGAAGTCAAAGCCCTCAGAAAATCTTAGAATAGAAGAACGAATAATTTACAGTAAACTTATATATCTACATATATGTAAATATATATATATATATATATATATATATATATATATATATATATATATATATATATATATATATATATATATAAATATATATATATATATATATATATATATATATATATATATATATATATATATATATATATATATATATATGAATATGTTTATAAAATTTTCTAGGAAATATAAATTGCCGTACCGTCTTCGATTATGCTAAAATGGCCGGCTTGGGTATTCGAGGAAATTATTTTGTATGGTATTCTCGTGTGTATTTAGTAAATTAAATTCCAGGTTAATCTAAAGTAAACAGAACAAAAAAAAAAAGTAATGCAAATATTAACATTTTCGGTATAATTATTTGGCATAATTTACAATTTCACCTTGATAATTCACTAATTATCGATAGTGCTTCAGAAGCTCGGTTGCTGATGCCGAGTTTGCCCTTAAAAGTTGTCTTTTACTGAATGATTTTTGAAACAGCTTCATAATTGTTTCCTTGTTTTCGTCCGTAGGATCTATTTCATTGAGATCTTCAGTGCTAACCTGGATTTGCTAGATTAGAAAAAATACACGCACATATAAATAATATATACATACGCATATATACATAGATTTGTAATTCTTACCTCGTTGTCTTCTATAATGCATATATTATTTTTTTTTGGAACATATTTTTTCCGTGGTGATTGGTAATGTTTTGCGCATATTGCTAAGCCGAAATTCGATCCGTCTGTTTGCTCTTTTTGCCATATAGAACCTCTTGGGTTGAGCCATAAACTCTGAAAAAAGACATATACCTACATATATTTATATATATTAATTTATATTATAGTTCAACTTTATGGGTATTACATATTCAGGAAGGTATTACATATTCCTTCGAATGATCGCCTTAGCACAATTAATTTTATCAACGGTTTGTGGATAGCTTCCCAAATTGTTTAAAAATTAATTTGCATATATGGAGGTTCGAAACAAAACTAAAAGAAACCAAGCTTAGTTTCCACAGACAGATACTAGATCATCAACAATTATTCGAGTTAGGTTTAATATTTCAGTGTAGCCTATCTCCCATTGGTTTTCTAACTTTTGGTAAAGTGGCTGGTTTCTCATCATTAATATGGATTTTAGATCTTTCTCCTAGAAATTAAAAATAATACTGAATATTAAATTATCTTATGTAAATAAGTTAAAAAAAATATTTATTACCGAGCTATAATATCCCGAAGCAGAAGGGCGCATGCAATCGATAAATTCAATTAACAGTTTATTAACTAATTCAGTCTCTGGGATGTTTATGCTACACAATGGTTGTGGTGTCAGCAATAATTGTAATGCTTCTAATTTTTTCCGTGGTCCAATTGTTATTTTCATTTCTGCAAAATCTGCGTTATAACTACAAATAATTTTGTTAACAACTGAATTAACTGTAATTTTGCCTAAAAACAAATTTTTGTTAGAGTAATTAATTCAATTAAATTCTAATTAATATTTTCAAAAAGTTTATTATTTATATACTTTTTAGGCTGTTTCCCAAACCGATATTTATTTGTGGAACCTAACTTATTCAAATAAGTATGATGGCGAGGTGACTTATTTTCTATCTCTTTTCTACATTTAAATCTAATTGCAATAAATAATATTTGTCAATCTGTCAAAACATCAGAACATAAAGTCATTTTATTATCAGAACATGATAACCGTGAGATGTTTGGCTAGAGACAAGAGAGTGATAATGAAAATAAGAATTTGAATGAATTTTAAAATTTTTATTTATTTTAAGAATTAAATTTATTAATTAAATGAATAGAAAAATTTAATTATTTTTTATTTATATTTGTGCACATAATTCGTTGCGGAATTCAGAAGCGGTGGTTTGAAATTGATGATTTTGATCTACATTTGGAACATTATCATCATTTTGAAATTCCTCATCAATATTTATCAAGTCCCCAACATCTAAGCAAATATTATGCCGCATGCAGCAAATCGCAATAATTTTTATTGAATTTTTAGTGCTGGTCTCTAGTGAGCGAAGAAAAATACACCTCCACCGAGTCTTCATTTGCCCAAAAGTTTGCTCAATTGCAATTCTTGCCTTGCTGTGCAGATAGTAATTTTTTTTTCTCGCTGCGTCAAAGAGCGGTTCTCTGTAAATAGAGTGATGATAGCTATCGGTTCCAATATTAACTGGTACCCACTATCACTGAGCAAATAATAGCCTTGTGGCGGATATTTTTTATTGGCATAGACATCACTATTCCTTAAAACACGTTGGTCATGAACTGAACTTGGCCATCCAACGTTAAATTTATAAATTTGTAGTCCGCATCACAAATAGCTAAAAAACAGTTTTTAAAGATATATTAACTTATAAATGTATAATTTAAAAAATTTAAACCTTGTAATTGAATACTGTAGTCCAACTTTCTATTTATGTATTCGTATCATGACGATTAATTGGGCATTTGCACATTATTAAAAATTGAAGATACCGCTCGATTTGCGAACTTCATACCTACATATTCCAAATCAACATGGTTAGGCAGCATTATAATTTTGGGCAACAAATTTAAAATTATCTTCATTGTACGCGCTGAACCATGTTAAAAATTGTAGACTTCGGTAGATTGAATACACGGTACGATGTTCCAGCGGCCAACCAAACTAGCACCACTCCCAACTCAATTTGAGTATCATATCCATGATGCTTTGCTGGAAAAGGCTCCACTAACCTTTTGAATGCTTGCACCGATATTCGTAAATGTTTTTTAATTAAAATTCCGTTTTTATTTAAAATAACATCAAACATGAAGCTTTTCTTATCGGAGCAATATTTTAAGCCCTGTAATTTTTGTATTTATAAATCTCTTTTAAATAATAGTTATTTCAAAGTATATTTTAAAAAACATTTACCTTCCGCATTTCACGTTCCTCCATTAAATTTTAAACATAATTTTATATTTTTATTTACTAAACAATTTAAAAGAATTAACTCTTTTTCTATGTTCATTTTTCCAATAATATCTTATATTTAAGATTAAATAATGAACAAACAAATATTTTGTTAATTTCTGTTGTTTTGACGTCGCTGTCAAAATAAGTAACTCAAATCAATTGGGACGGTTTTACTTACTTATTTAAGATGGCCGCAAATAAGTCAATAAGTATGAAATAAGTATCGGTTTGGGAAACAGCCTTAAAGTTGTTTGTGTTGCGTTGCATTACAAATTTAGCAGGTACAAATATGTTTGTTAAGGACAGTATTATGAGTTTTCTCAACTGAACAATTTATATTTTTACGCGATTTAACCACAAATATATCTTAAATAACTAATTTTACTACAATGAAAAGTGCCATATATTCAAGTACTTCATGGGCAAAATTCGTAAGAGAACAACAAAGTAAAATAATACACGCTGTGATTACATAATAATAATACACTTTTGTTTGAAAACACCGATTTTACAAAATGGAAAATTACCATAAGCATATTTTCTTGGATACAAAAAAAAACATTAAAAATATTACAACACCAATTGCATTGTAAAACAAAAGGGGAATTAGCCATTTTTTAAATTATCTAATGCAATTGTTGATGTAATATTTTAAATTTTTTTAAATTTCCTAGAAAATACACTTCATATTTCATCAAAATTATTTTCTTAAAAATTTATTTTCATCGATATTTCTAGGGAAAAAAACACTGTGTATCGCCATTTTTTTTCAGCGCGTCGTATAAAAAGGATTTTTTGGTAACTACGAAATAAATTAATTCAGCACAATTCTTTTAAATAACTATGCAAACTTACCAATTATTATTTGAATGATTTCGTCTGACACCTCATTCTCTAACAGAATTAATTTAAAGGCATCCATTTTTGAGTTTAAAAAAAACACCACTTTTTTTATTAAATTTCACTATTATTTTCCCACTTTCAAGTGCAACCTTTCCAAAATTTAACAATAGACTGATTAATAGACGAAGATGTATCAGAAAAAATGATGTAAAAATGTGGTTAACGGTTAAAATTACAAGAATTCTAGTTTTCAGAAATCCAGGAAAAATGCAGTTTTTACTGGAATTCAAGTAAAAATTATATTTATATCAAATTAACTAGAATTCAGGTATTATTATTATTATTATTATTGTTGGGGGGCCATGCGGGCGATCAGCCACTTCGCACTGCGACCTAAAAGATCTATTGTGCTGGCCCCTGCTTAATTATCCGTCCAGTCAATATTCAGGTTCTTAATGAACCTGACGATAGTGCCTCCCGGTACGTGATACATACTATCTGGGCTTATTGCTCTCCCTCCTAGATGTTTACTACAGCATGTAGTTCCGCTAGAAAGACGGTAGCATTGGAGCTCAAGGACTTCGAGAGGGTTGTCCCACTCCCGTATATTCCTACTCCTGCCCCGTATTCCGTTTGATTTTACTCTTACGAGTTGCTCGGAATTGCAAATCACCTGTAGGTCACCCAGCTTTACTACAGGAAGGCTAAATAAAACTGGAGGGTGCCTGGTATCCAGAGTCCGCATATTTTGGGCTGATTAACCTATCAGCCATTCATCTTTCGGCATATGCTGTTCCACCTTAGATTAGGGTTTTTTGTCAAGGTTTTCTCCTTTAGCGCCGTACTTTAGCCTTTGCCAAATGGCCAAAGATGTGCCAAGTGGCCTTAGTTACCAGTGGTTGCCACGAGGAGGCAGTACGTACACTTGCGAATTGTGAACAGGTTACCCCTTACACAATTGTACCCATCACGCAGCTGCCTAATGACAAGACCAGAACAGCACACGTGATGCGCACCCTACTGGAAGGTTACGGAGCTGGTAGATTAATCTACTCAACTTTGATCCCCCCCTCCAATAGACGCCAAACCACCTAGAATTCAGGTAAAATATTCTGATTACTAGAAACCTGGTAATTATTTTGACCTGATTTCAGATAAATTAACTAGAGATCCATTTTTTTCATAAAAAATAATTGATCTAGTATTTTTCTAGTTACTTTATTGATATTTTATTACTGGACATCAAGTATTATTTACAATTGAACTAAAATATTAATAGAAATTAGTAAAAATCTGGTTTTTATTAAAATTTGACATGAAATCCATTACATTCATTTTAAAATTTAACTGGAAAGTTGATTTTTCCATATTTTAAACTAGAATTTTACTGAATCATAGTTAAAATTTGTAAAAACCGACAATCTAGTTGACATTTACTAGAATTTGTAATTACCGTGTAGGTTTCAATAATGTAAAATATTCATAGATTTAGTTTGATTAAAATTTAATTTAAAATTAATGTTGTAGCTGGTAGAAAATTGAAACATCACGAAAGAGTTTCTGAATGAAAGTTGAGGTTACAGTTTAGGACGATTGGCACGAAATATGGCAAATATGGTAAGCCAACCATTGAAATGGAAATCAATGGTTGATAAATTAACCGTTGAATTAATTAGAAGCATTTAATACTTACGAATTATTTTTATAACACATATGAAAGTTGAATTAGGTATGTGAAACCCATACCTAACGATATTCGAATGATCTCTAAAATAAGTCTTAATATTCTGAAAAATTTAAAGAAGACAATAAAATCTCGAATAAACTAGAAAGCTTGGAATAATTTCTTTTCCAGATAATTTTATTTTTCAAAAAATATGCAAGCGACAAGTAACCAGAATTCTGACTGAAATACGTTTGAATTGGGAGCAATCCGTCCAATATAAAGTGACGTCCGGCAAACCTTACTCTTTAGTATCGGGACCGGTTTAAAGCAAGTTAAAATTAACTGATTTTGTGGTGGCCGACTATAAAAGGTATACTTGAATATTAAGGACTAAACTTCATTGCCGTTCAACGGTCATGATTTAGTAGTTCTATCTCATTTAACTCATGAGATTTTTTATGTGCTTCCATCTTTTCCCGAAACATTTCGTTCTGCAAGGCATAGTTTCTAAATATTTAGATGCGTCAAGTGCCTGTACGATTTTCAGCAGAATATTGGTAGAAGCTTTTTTCAGAATTTGCTGTAGCATATTTTGTATAATCGGTTCTCATACCTGTTCATAAATTTCTCATACCTATTCATAAATATTTAAACTTACATACATTATTAAAAAATAACCTTCACCTTATAAAACCTTATTGCTATCTTACACACACACACACACATCTTAAATAATATTACATTTCAATGTTGCTGGCATCAAATAATACGAGATTGACGTTTCATTTCCATCGTCAATTGTAAGCGGACAATTGATTCGTGCAAAATATTCCATCGCGTACAATGTGTAAAGCAATGATAATCCGAATATAACTTGGAGCCACAAACAAATATTTCCCAATCGCTTATTAAAGCAGAAATACATAAATAAGAGGCCAAACGTCAAATATGTTATCAACAGCATAGGATAGAAGAATCGCAACGATACAGCTATGACAAATTCATGAAACATCGCCGATATAATAATTGTGGTGATTGCTGATAATGTAACGGATTTTTTCATTACATGATTATATATATCAATGAAAATATATTCGTACAACCATTCGTGTACCGTTATATTCCATGTACGATAGAATTCCTTTGCTGATGTCGCATTCCACCAGTCCTTGTAAAAGAGACGATCACCAAATTGTAACATCTCAGCAAACATATTCATCCATGCGTGTTGCAAACAATAGAAAAAGTAGAATATTATCATCATCATTATGGTGGTGTTCTCGAACAGGCTAATCAATAAATTTATAAATTTAACATCGGATTTGCCGTAGTCGATAAAAGTTGCTGCCAAAAAACAGTCATTCATTAGTGACAAGCTATAAATTATCGCCAGAAATTCGGCCAAATTTTTAAAAACAATTTTCCAATCACGTGATTTTGATCGCGGGTATGAGTCACGATACAGTAGCGTTGGACAGAATAAGTAGTAGGTAAATTGGGCGTGTGATGGTGATGTAAAATTCGTGTTCATTATTACTCGTTCGGCATTTGATCGAATATAACCGTAGCTTTTCATTGTGATTCGGATTGTTTCGAGTATGAGTGCTCCTGATGTGATGATCGGTAGATTATGTTTTAAACATAAATTTGTAGATATCCAGTATACGGTGGTCGCATACATTGTAAATAGTGTGATGAAAATGGTGTTTAGTAGTGGCTTGGATTTAGTTGACCGATAAGTATTCGACCAAATTTTGAAAAATGGGTACACTAAAAATGTTAACGACATGTTGTACAGCCATGCAACGAAGCCATATTGGATTTTACCAAATTTTTGCGCCACACTTGAAAATCCGAATGATAATCTGTAATAATTTTAAATGTTGATTAGTTATGCAAATTGCTTGAATTGAAATTCTGCAATCACTTACGTTCCATTTTCTCGCCATGAGTGTAATACATTGGTGGTGATTAGAAATATTAGAAACGCTATAAAAACATTGTGGATTGTGCTGATGTGTTTATTTTGAGATAAATCGGTTAGGATCGAGTTCCGGTGTTCAAATATTTTTTTGTGTGGACCTCGTTTTGTTTTTACATCTTTACTTTTGTCATGGTCTTGTTTACTATTATTAACACCAATTTTGACTAATTTCACTTCTGCATTTTGAAATAGTTTTATAAAATATTTGTTCAGCTTGCAGTTTAGCAGATTTTCTTCAATATTTACACGCACTTTGTGCAAATTTAATGAGTTTTCATGCTCTGATTTGTCTGGAACTATAGAGATACAGAAATGTGCTTTAACAAACTGAAAACATTTTTATAGTCGGCTAATAATTTTGCAACGACCCAATAAACACCAAGCATGTAAATAATTTAGCTAATAATGATATGTTTAATTCCCTAAGATAACCTGAACACATAACATGTATTCAACGTATTTATAGCTAAAATAGATTAGCAAGCATTTTACTAATATTTTGATATAATTGATTGATTTAGTGCACTGTGTTATCGTACACCAATTTGTTTCCTAATATCTATTTAGACTAATCTGTTTTTGGTACAAATTTGCACCGAACTGAATAAATACGATATACCTAGCTGAAAGCCAATTTAGGCTTGTACACCATACAGCGATGGTGTCATAAAATGTGGGGCTAAAGTGTACCTTCTAGGTAAATCGAAAAAATCGGGCAAGATGTATAATTTTGAAAAACTTTTGAATGAATGATTGCTTGTCTTTAGTTATTAGGAGATGAAAGCGAAATGTGCAACAGGCGACAAAAGTGGATGTTTGGAAGCGACAGCTCTCATTAAGTAAACTAACGCCAAATGTGGCTAATATATTCAAGGGCACATAATATATCACACTCACCGAATTGATTCACTGTATAATTTGTAAGGTTTAACTTATACATCGTGTTCAAAAATTTTTTTTTTATTTACAAATTTTGTTCGATCCTCACTTTGTACTTGTTCAAATTTAACTGAGCACAATTATCATCATTTGTAACGTAGAATAAAAATCCCGTAGTGCGCCCATTTTGAAAGTAGTAAATCCGATTGTATATAATGTGTACAATAAAGTCGTAAATCATTCCAAAGGTTATGATAAGATGAGCTTCCCTTGGCGTTCAATGTTTTTGCTCGTACGTTGATATTTTTTTTTTTTTTTTTAAAATCGGACGCTAATTAATTTGAACAAAACAATAATAGAAAACCGCAAGAGAGTTACCGCAATAAATAATTATTTGAAATGTATCAGAGGCGGATTTGTTTTTTCTTCTTCATGAAACGACAAGCAATGCAAAAACTTTTTCTTGTTGTTTTCAATGTAAATTGATCTGCACTTGATGTCAGGATGTGGTTTTAGTTTCCAGTACAGTTGTTTTAGACAAGTGTAGGCAATTTTTCGCCCCAGACAGGGGCGAATGAACGCCTACCGGTACGACAATGCGACAATGGAACGTTTTCCAGATTTCCTAAATATGAACAGCCCGTCTGAACCTCTGAAACTTTTCTGTTTTAATACTCGCTTAATTTCTGCCCACTAGTTTTCACAATTGCGTTAAGGTCAGGGCTTTGTGGTGGCCAGTTCATATACTTCTAATTTTTGGTCTGTAAACTAAAACTTCGTACGTTTAATAGCTTTATCTATATAGTGAGAAAAAAACCAACACATACATTCCAGTCATGTTAATTTTGTGCGGTTTATCAAGCAAGTTTTTTTTTTTATTGATGAAATGGAAAAATTTTTGTCTCGAAAAGCGAAAGTTAGGTAATCAAATCATTTTAATGGCAAATTTATAGGATGACTATTTAAAATGACGCCAGTGAATCAGTTTTACAAACGGCACGAAGTTCCAGCATAAGATCGATTTCCGAAATAACTGCATTCAAAACATGTGATTCTAAGTAAAGCGTTAATTTGGAACATCATTATGCCAAAACTTTTACTAACTGCTAAACAAATCCCATTGCAATCACGTATAATTTGTGGAATTCGAGAACAACTGAATCATACCTGACTGTTACCTGTCACTTTCTTGCTATGAATCTTAATTTAAAACAGATAGTTTTATGGGCAAAATCGCAGCTTGACCAGATAAATCATAATGCCGAAAACATCGCAAATTCCTTAAACGATGGTTTTCTTGAATAAAATATCAAAAAAAAATTGTTTGCATTGTAACAGAAAATGCCAAATTTATGGCAAAGTACTTTTGTTCTGCAACAAGTGGGATGTTTCACACATTGAATCAATTTAACATTGAAAGACTCGTTGAAATATAGACGAAGTATAATCGATTACTACTAAATGTAAGGTTAGAGTTCGATTTTTGAAAATTAGCAAGCAAATAAGGAATAAACTATAAATTACTGCAAGAGGTGACAACAAGGTGCAATAGCATATTTTATGTGATATAGCAAATTTTAAAACTAATCGACCCGATAGAGAGATGCCTTCTAAAATTGAAAAAAAAAAAACTTCCTAACCAATTGAGGTAAAACATTTATTTAATTAATTTATAACGTTATAACGTCGTTAATTTTGAACTTTGCTCAAGAATGCGAATGAAGAGTATCCTAAATTAATATTAGATTTTACAACAACAACAAAACTGTGCTTGGATAGGTTTAAAAAAGCATACATTCAGGCGAATTTCGGGCGAAGCAGGGAAACTTTCGAATTTTGAAATGAAACTTCCCACATCGATAGATCCGAATTTGTGCTAATTAGTGCTCAGAGGAAACAATTAGTGCTAGTCCAGGAATCGAGAAACAGAAAACAAAAATTCAAGATGTCGCCTGAAAGACGATAAATAAATTCTAAAACTAAACTCGAGTTACAGCAAAAACCGGTAAACATCAGTAAAAAACAGTAATATTTTCAAAAGGTAGATTAATTGAGGAAATTTGTGCTTGGCCTAGGAAAACCAAATTATAATATTTTCATTCATTAAATAAAGAAAATCGAAATTACCCTAAATACTATATTGAAAAGAAAAGTATTTAGTTGTTCAATACTATTTTAATTGAACGATATTAAATAAGTAGATAATAAAAAATATCCAAAAAAATGTTTAGAAATTATTGAAAAATTCCCTTTCTATCACATAATTAATTCAACATATTCATAGACATATAAAAAATAGGCTGAATTTCTAATCCAGATTTGGCCCAATTCCATTGAACATGAAGAATGGTTGATTGAACGAATTTCTGACACAAAATGTTCTACAAACCAACGAACTTGGCAGTTCTAATGATATAATCCGATCAGGAATTATCATAATCATCCGAAAAATATGGTTGCTGGATTTGTGCTAATCCTGATTTGGCCCAATTCCATTGAACATGAAGAACGAATTTCTGACACAAAATGATCTACAAACCAACGAACTTTACAGTTCTAATGATATAGTATATGATATATATTAATCATCCGAAAAAGATGGCGGCTGAATTTGTGCTAATCCAGATTTCGCTCAATTCCATTGAACATGAAGAATGGTTGATTGAACGAGTTTCTGACACAAAATGTTTTACAAACCAACGAACTTGGCAGTTCTAATGATATAATCCGATTGGGAATATTCATAACCATCCGAAAAATAAGGTGGCTGAATTTGTGCTGATCCAGATTTGGTCCAATTCCATTGAACATGAAGAATGGTTGATTGAACGAATTTCTGACACAAAATGTTCTACAAACCAACGAACTGAGCAGTTCTATTGATATAATCCGATCATAACCATCCGAAAAATATGGTGGCTGAATTTGTGCTAATCCAGATTTGGCCCAATTCCATTGAACATGAAGAATGGTTGATTGAACGAATTTCTGACACAAATTGTTTTACAAACCAACGAACTTGGCAGTTCTAATGATATAATCCGATCGGGAATATTCATAACCATCCGAAAAATAAGGTGGCTGAATTTGTGCTAATCCAGATTTGGCCCAATTCCATTGAACATGAAGAATGGTTGATTGAACGAATTTCTGACACAAAATGTTCCTCAAATCAACGAACTTTTCAGTTCCAATGATATTCACCGATCGGGAATATGCATAACCATCCGAAAAATATGGTTGCTGAATTTGTGCTAATCCAGATTTGGCCCAATTCCATTGAACATGAAGAATTGTTGATTATAAAAAATTTCTGACACAAAATGATCTACAAACCAACGAACTTAGCTGTTATAATGACATAATCCGATCGGGTATATTCATAACCATCCGAACAATATGGTTGCTGAATTTGTGCTAATCCAGATTTGGCCCAATTCCATTGAACATGAGGAATGGTTGATTGAACGAATTTCTGACACAAAATGTTCTACAAACCAACGAACTTAGCAGTTTTAATAATATAATCCGATCGGAAATATTCATAACCATCCGGAAAATGTAGTGGCTGAATTTGTGCTAATCCAGATTTGGCCCAGTGTCATTGAACATGACGTGTATGTTGATTGAACTAGTTTCTGACACAAAATGTTCTACAAACCAACGAATTAAGCAGTTCTAATGATATATCCCGATCAGATTCATCCGAAAAATATGGTGGCTGAATTTGTGCTAATCCAGATTTGGCCCAATTCCATTGAACATGAAGAATGGTTGATTGAACGAGTTTCTGACACTAAATGTTTTACAAACCAACGAACTTGGCAGTTCTAATGATATAGTCCGATTAGGAATATTCCTAACTATCCGAAAAATAAGGTGGCTGAATTTGTGCTGATCCAGATTTGGTCCAATTCCATTGAACATGAAGAATGGTTGATTGAACGAATTTGTGACACAAAATGTACTACAAACCAACAACCTGAGCAGTTCTATTGATATAATCCGATTCTAACCATCCGAAAAATATGGTGGCTGAATTTGTGCTAATCCAGATTTGGCCCAATTCCATTGAACATGAAGAATGGTTGATTGAACGAATTTCTGACACAAATTGTTTTACAAACCAACGAACTTGGCAGTTCTAATGATATAATCCGATCGGGAATATTCATAACCATCCGAAAAATATGGTGGCTGAATTTGTGCTAATCCAGATTTGGCCCAATTCCATTGAACATGGAGAATGGTTGATTGAACGAATTTCTGACACAAAATGTTCTACAAACCAACGAAGTTAGCAGTTCTTATGATACATTCCGATCAGGAATATTCATAACCATCCGAAAAATATGGTTGCTGAATTTGTGCTGATCCAAATTTGGCCCAATTCCATTGAACATGAAGAATGGTTGATTGAACGAATTTCTGACACAAATTGTTCTACAAACAAATTAAATTGGCAGTTCTAATGATATTCTCTGATCGGGAATATTCATAACCATCCGAAAAATATGGTGGCTGAATTTTTGCTAATCAAGATTTGGCCCAATTCCATTGAACATGAAGAATGGTTGATTGAACGAATTTCTGACACAAAATGTTCCACAAATCAACGAACTTGTCAGTTCTAATGATATTCACCGATCGGGAATATGCATAACCATCCGAAAAATATGGTTGCTGAATTTGTACTAATCCAGATTTGGCCCAATTCCATTGAACATGAAGAATGGTTGATTGAAAAAATTTCTGACACAAAATGATCTACAAACCAACGAGCTTAGCAGTTCTAATGACATAATCCGATCGGGTATATTCATAACCATCCGAACAATATGGTTGCTGAATTTGTGCTAATACAGATTTGGCCCAGTTCCATTGAACATGAAGAATGGTTGATTGAACGAATTTCTGACACAAAATATTCCACAAACCAACGAGCTTAGCAGTTCTAATGATATTCACCGATAACGAATATTCATAACCATCCGAAAAACATGGTGGCTGAATTTGTGCTAATCCAGATTTGGCCCAATTCCATTGAACATGAAGAATAGTTGATTGAACGAATTTCTGACACAAAATGTTCTACAAACCAACGAACTTAGCAGTTCTAATAATATAATCCGATCGGAAATTATAATAACCATCCGAAAAATATGGCGGCTGAATTTGTGCTAATCCAGATTTGGCCCAATTCCATTGAACATGAAGAATGGTTGATTTAACGAATTTCTGACACAAAATGTTTCACAAACCAAAGAACTTAGCTCTTATAATGACATAATCCCATCCAGAATATTCATAACCATCCCAAAAATATGGTAGCTGAATTTGTGCTAATCCAGATTTGGCCCAATTCCATTGAACATGAAGAATGGTTGATTGAACGAATTTCTGACACAAAATGATCTACAAACCAACGAACTTTGCATTTCTAATGATATAATCCGATCGGGAATTATAATAACCATCCGAAAAATATGGCGGCTGAATTTGTGCTAATCCAGATTTGGCCCAATTCCATTGAACATGAGGAATGGTTGATTGAACGAATTTCTGACAAAAAATGTTCTACAAACAAACGAAGTTGGCAGTTCTAATAATATAATCCGATTGCGAATATTCATAACCATCCGAAAAATATGGTGGCTGAATTTGTGCTAATCCAGATTTGGCCCAATTCCATTGAACATGAAGAATGGGTGATTGAACGAATTTCTGACACAAAATGTTTCACAAACCAACGAACTTAGCTGTTGTAATGACATAATCCGATCGAGAAAATTCATAACCATCCGAAAAATATGGTTGTTGAATTTTTGCTGATCCAGATTTGGCCCAATTCCATTGAACATGAAGAATGGTTGATTGAACGAATTTCTGACACAAAATGTTCTACAAACCAACGAAGTTAGCAGTTCTATTGATATAATCCGATCATAACCATCCGAAAAATATGGTGGCTGAATTTGTGCTAATCCAGATTTGGCCCAATTCCATTGAACATGAAGAATGGTTGATTGAACGAATTTCTGACACAAAATATTCCACAAACCAACGAGCTTAGCAGTTCTAATGATATTCACCGATAACGAATATTCATAACCATCCGAAAAACATGGTGGCTGAATTTGTGCTAATCCAGATTTGGCCCAATTCCATTGAACATGAAGAATGGTTGATTGAACGAATTTCTGACACAAATTGTTTTACAAACCAACGAACTTGGCAGTTCTAATGATATAATCCGATCGGGAATATTCATAACCATCCGAAAAATATGGTGGCTGAATTTGTGCTAATCTAAATTTGGCCCAATTCGATTGAACATGCAGAATGGTTGATTGAACGAGTTTCTGACACAAAATGTTCTACAAACCAACGAAGTTAGCAGTTCTAATGATACATTCCGATCAGGAATATTCATAACCATCCGAAAAATATGGTGGCTGAATTTGTGCTGATCCAAATTTGGCCCAATTCCATTGAACATGAAGAATGGTTGATTGAACGAATTTCTGACACAAAATGTTCCATAAATCAACGAACTTGTTAGTTCCAATGATATTCACAGATCGTTAATATGCATAACCATCCGAAAAATATGGTTGCTGAATTTGTACTAATCCAGATTTGGCCCAATTCCATTGAACATGAAGAATGGTTGATTGAAAAAATTTCTGATACAAAATGATCTACAAACCAACGAACTTATCAGTTCTAATAATATAATCCGATCGGAAATATTCATAACCATCCGGAAAATGTAGTGGCTGAATTTGTGCTAATCCAGATTTGGCCCAGTGTCATTGAACATGACGTGTATGTTGATTGAACTAGTTTCTGACACAAATTGTTTTACAAACCAACGAATTAAGCAGTTCTAATGATATATCCCGATCATATTCATCCGAAAAATATGGTGGCTGAATTTGTGCTAATCCAGATTTGGCCCAATTCCATTGAACATGAAGAATGGTTGATTGAACGAGTTTCTTCTTCTCTTTCGAACTTGTCAGTTTCAATGATATTTACCGATCGGGAATATTCATAACCATCCGAAAAATATGGTTGCTGAATTTGTACTAATACAGATTTGGCCCAATTCCATTGAACATGAAGAATGGTTGATTGAAAAAATTTCTGACACAAAATGATCTACAAACCAACGAACTTAGCTGTTATAATGATACATTCCGATCAGGAATATTCATAACCATCCGAAAAATATGGTTGCTGAATTTGTGCTAATCCAGATTTGGTCCAATTCCATTGAACATGAAGAATGGTTGATTGAACGAATTTCTGACACAAAATGTTCTACAAACCAACGAACTGAGCAGTTCTAATGATATAATCCGATCATAACTATCCGAAAAATATGGTGGCTGAATTTGTGCTAATCCAGATTTGGCCCAATTCCATTAAACATGAAGAATGGTTGATTGAACGAATTTCTGACACAAATTGTTTTACAAACCAACGAACTTAGCAGTTCTAATGATATAATCCGATCGGGAATATTCATAACCATCCGAAAAATATGGTGGCTGAATTTGTGCTAATCCAGATTAGGCCCAATTCCATTGAACATGAAGAATGGTTGATTGAACGAATTTCTGACACAAATTGTTTTACAAACTAACGTAGTTAGCAGTTCTAATGATACATTCCGATCGGGAATATTCATAACCATCCGAAAAATATGGTGGCTGAATTTGTGCTAATCCAGATTTGGCCCAATTCCATTGAACATAAAGAATGGTTGATTGAACGAGTTTCTGACACAAAATGTTCTACAAACCAACGAACTTGGCAGTTCTAATGATATAATCCGATCGGGAATATTCATAACCATCCGAAAAATATGGTGGCTGAATTTGTGCTAATCATACATACAATAGGCATGCACTAAGTATTCGTGAAACAGTTTACCTCCCGACGGGGGAAAATTAATGAAATGTCATTGAATCGACATATTATCTTGACAAAGAAACTCAATTTCTGTAACTTCGATTGTCCAGATGTAGTTGATGAGACTGCAAAATCAATGGAGCCATCTATAGACATCCATCACGATTCATTACAAAAACCGCGTCAATGTCATCATGGGTAGCTGGTGTGTTGTAGACGCGTTGAACGTCATTGGAATTAAGATTGAAAGTGAGCTTAATTTCACGCATTAGCTCTCCTTGGGCTTGAGCTCTTTATTATATTTTTCACGAAGATTTCTATAGCGAGCTACATATGGAGAAACATTACTTAAATCATCAGCGCTCGTGCTTATAGCGCTGTATCGCTGTCGTATTTTTGCTTTTAGTGCCGTTTTGTGTATAAAGACCTTTTAAATTTAGAGGAAAGTTAACAGATATGATTGGCAAAGTTATTCTATTTTTGCAGCATTTACGCGTTTCACCTGTAAACTTTTTTTTTACAATGCTACACAGATCAGGAATGAATACATTTTCTGACTCTACTAAACCAGCTTTGAAGTACGATGGAGCAATAAGTTGTTGTCGGAGCTACAGCAATTCATTGAGAGTTTTCTTGATAAAAAGAGTTCGATCAAAAATTAAATCAAGATTGTTAATGGTATCAGAGAAATTAATGATGGCTCCGTTGACAGATATTTTTGGTAAATTCGTCGACGCAACAAATATGAGACGATATTAAAATAGATTGAGTCTATTGATTGTGGGTATTGATAATGGTTAAATGGGGATAGGGTAAAACTAATGGTGATGATCGGGAGGGTGACGGTGATAGTTAGAGTGATTTTAATGGCGATGGCGATGACATTGGTGATGGTTGTGGTGATGAATATGTTGATTATGATGTTGATGATGGTGGTGATGATGATAATGATAATAATGGTGATGATGATGGTGATCATGACCTAATGGTGAAATTTGTCGTGAATGATGGAAGTTGGAGTTTCAAATGAGGTGGATTGCTAGAATATGCCCAATTAAAACGTAAATAATGGTGATTGATGATGGTCATGGTCATGTTGATGAAGATGGTGATTGAGATGATGATAGTC
The DNA here is from genome assembly GCA_958295665.1 of Tipula vernalis. Lineage (NCBI taxonomy): Eukaryota > Metazoa > Arthropoda > Insecta > Diptera > Tipulidae > Tipula > Tipula vernalis. The sequence continues at coordinate 375,280,771 of OY282559.1, forward strand.
TTGGTGGTAATGATTATGGTGATAATTATGGTCATGGTAATTTTCTTGATAATGGAATGGCCATGATCATGAAATTTGGCAGTTAGTAAAATTATATTTAGTTAAAGTTCTAGAATGTAGGAAATCATGAGGTAACTTGGCAATTTTTTTCTTCGGAAAATTAATTTACCATAAAATAGCTGTAAATTCCTCCTTTTCCAGAATATGTAACTGGAAAAGAGGAGTAAATTGCCTCTTCTCCAAATCATTTTTATAGAATTTTACGCCGTTTTTTCCAGAATATGTCTCGGCTCTTTTCTAGAATATTTGCTAAGGATTGTTTTATGAATAAGCTCTTCCTCAAAAAATAGTGCGTTACTTAAATGATTTTGAATTTATGCCAATAAAAGAATATTACAAGTATGACTATAGAAAGAGCGGAAAATTCTCCCTTTTCCAAAATGGTTTAAAGGATATCCCCCCGTTTATCCAAAATATGCCCTGGCTCTGTTCTAGAATATATTACAAAAAAGAACAGTAAATTCCCCCTTTCCGAAAATATTTTTTAAGAATTCCTCCCCCCTTCCCCCTCCTTTTTCAAGAATATGTCCTCTTTTTTACAGACTACTTCCTTTTTTCAATATTTTGTTGAATGTTAATTAATTCATGTAATATCAAATAAGCTACCGGTGATTACAGTCCATCGCCGCGCCCTGATGAGAAGTTTGATTTTTTAATAATCATAAGCTCATCAGTTCGAAAGTGGCTTGAATTCTCTTACTACAATCCTCGGTACATATTAAAAATCATATAAAAATTTAAAAAAGAATGCTTCCCCTTTTCCAAATTATAGCAGTTAAATATAAAATCCATAACCTCCCCTCCCTTCTTTCACTTTTTATAATTGTTTGTTATTTTCGGCCATTACGCGCCAGCAATACGCAACGTACATAAATCCAGAATGTAAGCCCCTTTACCAAAATATTTCCCGAGCTAAATATTGAATTGTAGTGCTATTCCCACGTCCGAAGCATTTACGATAAATATTAACATTTTGGTGGCGGTCCTATTAAACGAATAAATCAATTCGATGGACTCATAAACATGCACTTTTATTATTTATAAAAACTGTTTTATTAGTAAGGTCTATTTGATACATATGGAAATGAATAAAGTAGGCATTACATTATAAATCAATATTTACCAGCAAACGTCAAAAAATAGTTTATTTTTTTAAAAATAGATGGTTCTTATCTACCTAAGAAACAATAAGCCTACTAAGATTTCAAATTTATTTTAGCAAAGGCACGAACCAAAATAAGTTATTTTCTGTCATTTTACAAGTTATATTATCAAAGATATAAACCAAAAATGTTGTTCCACAAAAATTTCCGGTTCGCTAAATGGCACCACTGTAGTTTTTTTTAGCCAAGGCAAATTGAGTTAGTGATACTGCATCGCTTCCGTGGAACCCTTTTTCTATTCAAACACAAACAAATTTGTGACGGAGCCCTCGTATGTGAAAAGTTTTATACAAGACGCTGCTAGACGATATTTATACGATATGTAATAAATAACCGGGTTGCGCTTTCCTATCGAAACGGAACGAAATTATTAAAGTTCTACTAATATTTAAAGGGATAATGTTGAAAAATTTTCATTAAACGAATCTTTTTAATCATTACGAGTTGTCTGTCGTATTTCGAGAACTCGAAATGTCTTCGCGTTTTGTCGAATTTCAAAAAATTTCTCGCTCGTAATGCTTTCATAATCGCACCCCAGTAACGAATCAAAGCAGACCATAGTTAACCGGTTCATTTAATCTTTTCGGCTAATTAATCTTATATTAACGGAAATGTACCGATTATACAATTTGTACTATAAACTATTTATTACAGTTTTGAAAAAATTACGATGAATTACTGGCAAATCTCATGTTCTCCTGCAAGAGTTACCTGTGCTCGCCTATTATGTGTCATATTTTAAGTGTCACTGTTGCAATTGCGAGGAAATTCGATTATGTAAGTTATGTAGATTCTTGGGTCTATTGGAGTTTTTCGGTTATACTCAAAATTTGCTATAGACATGAGTTGCGTGAATTTACAAATTAGTGATCTATCGATATTTTCGTTGACATTCTGAGCTTTTTAAATTTATTATTCAACATTTTATATCTGACATTATTAAATCTTGAGCCAGCTTCTTTTATTATTTTAGACCACCAGAAGTCCTAGAAGACATACAAACCAGTAGCTAGTAAAATAAGGTCTATACGATGATCTGTCATCTCTGGCTAAAAGTTCGCTGCACTCAATCGTTAAGGATCAGCAGGCAAATTGAAATGAAAATGGGATTTTAATTTGTGATCCAAATGTGATTCTGGAAAAAGACTCATTTGAATAGAACTAAGCCATTTCTCAACCGATGGGGATGAAAGTCGTCTTTATATGATAAAAATGGCCAATTTGAATAGTACAAGGAATGGGTTCTGGAAAACGATCAATTTGAATCTTTGTATTTTTATTATTATAATTGGAGGGCCATGCGGGCGATTAGCCACCTCGCACTGCGACCTAAAATATCTATTGTACTGGCCCCTGCTTAATTATCCGTCCAGTCAATATTCAGGTTCTTAATCAACCTGACAATACTGCCTCCCGGTACGTGATACATACTATCTGGGCTTATTGCTCTCCCTCCTAGATGTTTACTACAGCATGTAGTTCCGCTAGAAACATTGGAGCCCAAGGACTTCGAGAGGGCTTTACCACTCCCGTATATTCCTGCTCCTGCTCCGTATTCCGTTTGATTTTACTCTTACAAGTTGCTGGTAATTTCAAATCGCCTGTAGGTCACCCAGCTTTACTACGGGAAGGCTAAATAAAACTGGAGGGTGCCTGGTATCCAGAGTCCGCATATTTGGACTGATTAACCTATCAGCCATTCATCCATCGGCATATGCTGTTCCACCTTAGATTAAGGTTTTTTGTCAAGGTTTTCTCCTTTAGCGCCGTACTTTAGCCTGTGCCAAATGGCCAAAACTGTGCCAAATGGCCTTAGTTACCAGTGGTTGCCACGAGGAGGCAGCACGTACACTTGCGAATTGTGAACAGGTTACCTCTTACACAATTGTACTCATCACGCAGCTGCCTAATGACCTGACCAGAACAGCTCATGTGATGCGCACCCTACTGAAAGGTTATGGAGCTGGTAGATTAATCTACTCAACTTTGGTCCTCCCTCCAATAGACGCCAAACCACCTTGAATCTATGTAACTAAGGCATTTCTCAACTGTTTCGGATGAAATTTGGTATGTTTGATGAAAATGGCTAATTTGCGCCATTTTAAGCCATTTTTCAACTGATTGGGAAGAAGCTCAGTTTATATTGTACAAATGGGATACCAAAATGATTTCTGGATGTGATTGTGAAAAATTTCCACTTTAAACGGAACTAATTCATTTCTGAATCTGATTGAATAAAGAATCTAATTTGTCTTTATTGAAAGTGTATGAACAGGAAATGAAAGAGTCGAACAGGAAATTGATGTGCACAGCCTGGTTACAGTTGTGTGCATTCCATTGCACATACGTTATGAGACATCTAAATTGTGCCATAACATGATGATTGTCTTCGAATGTAATTTCAACTCTGACGGTGGCAATTCGGCAATTTCGATAAAGGCAAGAACTTTCAATGTGAATTGAAGCGCTCCTTCTGGTTGATCTTACCCTCGTAAGATCCATATTCGTCTATTCATATTTTGGTAGCATGGGTTTGGCAACTTTGAGTGACAGGTATTGAGAACAAATTCGGCAGCAAAATTGACGCAATTCCTGTGAAGGCCACTTGAAGTTTCAATTTTGGAACCGTAGCATATGTAGTAGTAAGGGTCATCTAGATCAAAATCTTGTTTGTTCCATCATATGCGTCTATGATTAAATGAACAATTTTGATTGGCTTTCCTTTAAGCATCTCTTACATGTGTCTGACAAGAGTAGTTGAATTATCGACATTGAAGACTTCTTCATTTATCAGTTCATCTGGTTTCATGGGCAAAATATTTAGCCAAGCCTCGTTTAAACATCTTATCGCCGTTTTGTGTTTTCGGAAGAATCAAGATCAGGACTTAAATAAAAGACTACAAACTTTTGAAGCTTACTCGGTGCACCCGGTACTAATTTATTAATTAATAATAATTCGATAAATATTGAAAATTACTGAAAAATTACTTGGTCATTATAAAACAGTTCTTAGATTTCGTTACTAAAATTTATTGTGGCTAAAAAATGAATCAAAATCCGCCAAAACTTCATTGTGATTATAAGAATGTGTTTTCCACTCTTAGGAAAGATTTTTTTGCTTTTAAACTTTTTAAAATTTGTAGGCTCCAAAACTTGACCCACAATTTGTCGACGATTGGGAGGAATTTAAGGGGATTCCAAAACGGGATCCCGGAAATGGCATAGAAAACCTGTTTCAAATAAAAATGGTTTGTTTTACTCGTAAGTTGACCTTGAGATTTAATTTAAAGGTCATCGAAATAATTTGTATTTCATCAGTATTTCTCCCTTAAATCGAAGCAAATTCTAACTGAAACATTTTGCTCTACAAAGCGTAATTTTCTTGTTTTTCGTGGCTCAGAAGGTCATATTTTAGAATTCGTTTTAATTATAGTACGGCACCATTCAGGTACAAGGGTTTTCCAGATTTTATTTTAGCATATTTTACTTATCAATCTGCGTAGTCGGTTGTGAATGCTAAATATTTGTCACACTTTTTATTCTTAAATCTTATCTCCTATAAATTATTATTACTATCACAAACACACCCACACACTCACACACCCATCTTAAATAATAATATGTTTACACTTCAATGTTGCTGGCATCAAATAATATGACATTGTTGTCGCATTTCCATCGTCAATTGCAAGCGGACAATTGATCCGTGCAAAATATTCCATCGTGTACAGTGCATAAATCAATGATAATCCGAAAATAAGTTGAAGCCATACACAAATATTTCCTAACCGCTTATTCATGCGCACATACATAAATACGAAGCCTAACGTTAAATAGATTAACAGCAGCACAGGATAGAAGAATCGCATCGTTACAATGATGGCATATTCATGGAATATCCCAGATATAATGATTGTGGCGAGCGCTGATAGCGTAACAGATTTTTTCGTTATATAATTATAGAAATCGGTGAAAATATACTCGTACAACCATTCATGTACCGTTATATTCCATGTACGATAAAATTCTTTCATCGATGTTGCATTCCACCAGTCCTTGTAGAAGACACGATCACCAAATTGCAACATCTCAGCAAACATATTCATCCATGCGTGTTGCAAACAATAGAAACCGTATAAAAATATTATCGTCATTACGGTGGTGATCTCGAACAGGCTTATCAGTAAATTGATAAGTTTAACATCGGATTTGCCGTAGTCGACAAAAGTTGCTGCCAAAAAGCAATCATTTGTTAGTGATAAGCTATAAATTATCGCCAGGAATTCGGCCAAATATTTAAATACAATTTTCCAGTTACGTGATTTTGATCGCGGGTATGAGTCACGATACAGTAGCGTTGGGCAGAAAAAGTAGTAGGTAAATTGGGCGTGTGATGGTGATGTAAAATTCGTGCTCGTTATTACTCGTTCGGCATTTGATCGAATATAACCGTAGCTTTTCATTGTGATTCGGATTGTTTCGAGCATTAGTGCCATCGATGTAATGATTGGTAGATTATGTTTTAAACATAAATTTGTAGATATCCAGTATACGGTGGTTGCATACATTGTAAATAGTGTGATAAAAATGGTGTTTAGTAGTGGCTTGGATTTAGTTGACCGATAAGTTTTTGACCAAATTTTGAAAAATGGGTACACTAAAAATGTTAACGACATGTTGTACAGCCATGCAATGAACCCGTATTGAATTTTATCAAATTTTTGCGCCACACTTGAGAATCCGAATGATAATCTGTAATTATTTTAAATCGTTATATAACCAAATTACCTAAATCAAAATTTTGCAGCGCATACTTACGTTCCATTTTCCCGAAATGAGTGCAGTACATTGGTGGCAATTACAAATATTAGAAACGCTATAAAAATATTGTAGATTGTGCTGAAGTGTTTATTTTGATACAAATCGGTTAGGATCGAGTTCCGGTGTTCAAATACTTTTTTATAAGGACCTCGTTTTGGCTTAACATCTTTATTTTTGTCATGTTGATGCTTATTAATATTATTATGGCTAATCTTATTACTATTATCACTATTGGTTTTTACTAATTTCACTTTTATGTCTTGAAAAAGATTTATAAAATATTTGTTCAGCTTATTCTCGAATTCGCACATGATTTTTAGCTGGAAGAGCTGTGAGTGATAAAACGAAATTTAATAAATGTAATTCACGATCAGTTCCTGCTCAGCAGACTTACTTGTAATTTTACACGCACCTTGTGCAAATTTAATGAACTAGTATGGTCCGATTTGTCTGGAATTGTATAGAGATATAGAAATATATTTTAGTTACATCCAAAATGCTACTATATTGTGACTGCTAGCATATTCAAAACAATATTATTGTTGGTCAATAATTTTGCGACAACCCAATAAACACATAAATGTATACAAGTTTGCTCGCGAAGATAACACGAATACATCATGTCTACAATACATATATTAACAGCTCCGATAGATTAGTAAACATTTTACAAACATTGATACACTTGATTGGTTTATCGCACTGCGTTATCACAAACCAATTTGTTTCCTAATATCTATTAGACTAATCTACCTTTTTGGCATAACTTTGCACCGAACCGAATAAACACGATAGTTGTATAGTAATCATCCAATTTAGTTGATTAATTTAGCAAATTGCAATAAATTATTTGCAGCAGTCACAATACAAAGCGAGAATATCCAAGGGCACATAATATCACACTCACCAAATTTATTCACTGCACCGGAATTTATACTCTCATCCATAATGTCTGTCTTCTCTCAACTAAATTATTTTCACTTAAATTTTCTTTTTTTATTTACAAATTTTATTCGATCTTCACTTTCCACTTGTTTAAATTTAACTGAGCCCAATTATCATTTATAACGTACAATATATAAATCCAGTCGTGCGCACATTTTGAAAGTATTATAGTTAGTGCGATTGTACTACAATAAAGTCGTAACACATTCCAAAAGCTAATGATAAGATAAGTTTCCCTCGTTGGCGTTTAATGTTTTTGCTCGTATGTTTATTTAATCAGATACAAATCAAATTGAACAAAATAAAAACCAACAAATCGTAATAGAGTTAAATAAACTGTGTGGTGTGTGCACTTTGAGTTTAGCATTTAAAATGATTAGGATTTGGACAAAAAAAAGTAAAGGTGCATACATAGCCTTGGCCAAAAGTTTGGAACATCCTATAAATACAGATGTTATTCCTTCTGTTTGGTAAAAGGCTTATGGTTAATCCTTTTGTTTTATTTGTTTACTACTGTTGTTCTTACAAAATATGTAACTATTTTTTGAAGACAAAACTCAGTTCACCAATATATGCTATATTTAAAAAAAAAAATTCTGTTTTCCCAGAGTAAAATACCCCAAAAGTGGGGTATATATATAACAAAACTATAAAACAAAAACTTCTTGATAACATTTTCTTTAGTTGTATTATTGTACCTGTGGTGTCTGTGGCTTTACGGGAGGGGAGAGGGGTGGGGGGAGTAAACGAGAAAGAAAAGGCACAAGAACTACCACAACAATCTCAAGCAACATTTCCTTCCTATTGTTAATATCGTTAATATAGAAATTTGGATGACCGCATGGGGCTCACACAGAAGTAAAGTTATGATGATCACGATGATAGAATGATATCTTCCCGCCTCACAATCGGCGGTGGAAAAAATAGTGAAAAAAGGAACAAAAGACAGTGTTAATATAGAGAAAAATAGTAATAAATTAAGTTCATGACAGCTTTTCAGAACTTGCGGTTCTAACTGGGAACGCGGTATTAGGAACGACATTTTTCCCACAAGGCGTCCGTTATAGATCACCAAACCAATCATTTACATTTTATGAAGATTTTCCGTTATTTTGAGCAAGGTCTTTAACAGGTGTCACGGGTTCTCTTTCCCAATATTACAATTGGTCACAATAATATAAATCTTCTACTCTCAAGCCGCCAAATTACAGACTTACAATTAATGTTAGATTATTTAGAACTGAGACTTATTGAACAGCCATCAAAATCACGTTCGCCGAAAATCTGCCGTTTGCCGCCAAATCACAACATTTTGTGAGCAATGTAAGAATTCATCCAGTGCTTCAGTCTGGGCGATTTTGATTGATTGAACGATCAGAATGGGTCCTCCGTACACTCGTAACATGTTTAATAATAATTATAGAACCTAATTACTTTCTTTACGTATGTAAAAAAAAGATGTATGTTCCTCAACCCTGAGTCGGAAAGAATGGTTTTCGAAACGGTGTCTGCCTCTCTGTCAGTCTGGGTCCTCTCTACAGCACAGATAGTTTAACCAACCTTGTTTCATAAATTGGAAGGTCTCAGAAAAAAAAAATACGACTTTCTTTTACGAACAGGGCAGATAGTTTAACCAACCTTGTTTCATAAATTGGAAGGTCTCAGAAAAAAAAAAATACGACTTTCTTTTACGAACAGGGAATTTTGAGAAGCTTATTTTGCAAATTTCCTACAAATTTATTCTCTTGTATTATTTATTTATTTTTTTCCTATTACTTTTTTATAATTTTTATTTTTTTTAATTTTTTTTTTATTTTGGAAATATTTTGGGCAACAATAGTTTTGTGCTCAGTTTCACAAAAAGTTAACAGGCGGTTGGCTAACTTGATTTAGCCGGTTGTTAGTAGAAGAAAAAAACGTAATAGAACAACTAACTGAGTATTAAAACTCTAGTCAACTTAGCTCCCCGATTTTCACCAGCTAAATATTCAGTCGGAGTTTAAATTGATATGAGCGCCGTATTTCGTGACAGTATTAATAGTAGAATGTCATTTGCCACTAAAAATGAACAACGTTCATGATTTCTTGAGTTTTGTAATAACTTAAAGTGAAGTTAAACTTTAAAAAGTGAAAATGATCGATCGATAACGATTGTGATAGTAATGATGGCTATTTATTGAGCTTAGCAACACATATTCCTAGGCTACGGCGATATTCAGAAAGGCCTTGCTTAATATTTAACCAAATTATCTACATTAATATACACCTTTCATCAATTCGTGAATGTAAGAGACAAAGACAACGTTTTCTTTTTGTTTTTTGTTTTATAGCAAAATTGTTTTGCTATAAAACAAAAAATTAAAAAAGAATGTTGTCTTTGTCTTTCATATGGAACATCAATTATTTTTCTCTTTTCGTTTTTTTTGACTGTGAGTCAATATTTATCATGGAATATAGGCTTTAATTGACGTTCAAAATCAGCTAGTTCAGAGACCGTCTCGGCGTAATGTTTTGATTGGGTTAGACCATGTAAATGGATCTTTATGTCGCGTTTTGCGCCAACCGTTATTGAAGACAAAACCATCCTTCACCTGAAAAATGAACTCAATCTAACGGATGTCACATGCTTTCAGGCACCCCCAAAAAATGCTACGGAACATAATAGGCCTTACTCATAATTTAAAATCAATGTTCCTGTTTTGTATTATACTAAAATTATGTCTGCTGAAGCTTGGCTAATGGAGTGTTAATCGGAACAAAGCTACAGCCGAAATACATCCTTAGACCATCTGAAACCCAGCCATGCCATTCAATCATTATAAAGCCGACTCACACCAATATGTGTTAGTAAGGATAGGTCAAATTTTTTTATTATTTTCATCAAAATATTAGAAGTTCACGTAGAAATTTTGATTTATGTTTATGTAATATTGCTGCACTCGAGCTATTTCCACAAATCATTCTGCTTTCCGAAGTCTGAATTAAACATCATGAACTAGAGAGCTATAGATGCCGGGTTTTAAAATTGTTGGTAGTTGCAATTTTATGTATAATAAGTTCTAAAATTTTTGGAAACTGAGCGAGGTTGTCCCGGTACTTCTGAAAATCCAAATTAAAATTAATTATTTATCGATATTTGCTACTTTTAAAATAAACTAAAGAACTATTTAAACTTTGAATCTCATTTAATTCTCTGAAATAAATCATAAATGAGTCCCCATATCCAATAAAATATAGAAAAAATAAATGAAAATCTCTAAAATGTTGTTACAGCTCTCGCCATCCACCCATTTTCAGGCTCGTACCTAGGAGTAAAATCTAAAATGCAACATAATGACGCGTGCTACCTTAATACCAAAAAAAAAATTCCATTAAAGTTAGTTAATGGTACAAAACATACATATAATTAAATAAATAAAATAAATGAATAAAATTAAATAAAATAGATTATATTAGTAACAAAGAATCAAGCCGGTTCCAAACAACTAAGTAGTTCATAGTTATTTCCAAAAATATGTACTACAAATAATTCTAATGTTAATATTAGTAATCTGTTTCTTTTGACTACTACAGATTTCAACTTGTTCCTGTAAATTTGTTGTTATGCTTGAAACTTATCTAAATCTAACTATTAACTGTCTAAATCTAATTTTGTAGTTTATTAGGATGATACCAGTTTTCTGAAAAAAACATTTATTAGTTTGCTGAATCAGATTTTTGTATGCTTCTTAACATCGTAATCATTATTACTTAAAATTTCATTTAAAACTTATACATAGTAGCTCAGAGGCGACTTAACATAATAAATATAATTAGATTAGAACCAACTACTGGTTGTATTGGTCACTGTCGCAACTTAAAACTATAGCTTAGCTCAAACTACTATTATAATGACACATTTCCGCGAACCTGCCACTAAGATTTTAGAAGTTTGCTGTGTCCTGTGTGATGAACGCTGTCCTGTAATGAATGACAATTAATGTCACCAGTAACCAAAATTAAAATGATTAGATCAAATCAGTTTTAAACTGTAAAACTGTAAAAAATGAAAACCCATATATATGCCGTCTTATCTTGGTAACTGTAACTGTTATTGATATAAAAATAAAAATAAAACCGAAAATAATTTCGTTCTACTTTTATCCGTTGACATAAAAATCAAAACAATAAATCTTCAGAACTATTGCTAGAATAATTCTTCATCAACCAACTCTTAAAACCTGGTCCCACACCATTCCAAACGAAATGAAATGAAAATACACGGCATTGCTGTTATAGAATTCCCAAAGTAAGACTCCACTATATTATAATTTACCAGTTCCTCCAAAATTATATCTAAATTTATATTATAAATTTACATTAGAAAAACAAATTCCCCAAAACTTTATATCACTATCGCGACACTGTCGCTAACGACATCGTGGCAGAAATAATAACTAGAAGCAACATGCAATTTTTCCAATTATGAAATATATCAAAATTAAAAACCGAACATTCGGACTCAACAGTGGAGACCCACACGATCACACGTTTTGCTTTGTTCCACACCCCAATTACATCAACACCAGGGCACTTCAACTATAAGAGGCCTGATGGATAGCAATTCAAACTTTGCATTCATTCTATGCTGACGACAACAGCGATGCCTCCACATACACTTTGTGAAAAAAATTTTAAACCAAAGAGCGAAACAATGAGGTGCTATCATCAGCCTTAAGAACAATTATTGAAATAAGATGTTTATTTTTACGTAAAATTATTAAAACAAAAATAACACATTCTGCTTGGATAATAAAAAAACTGTGAAACATCTGTTTAAATTATAACAATTTTCCTCACTAGGTAAATGTTTCATTCGCCCATCAGCTAGTATGATTGTATCTAAGAACAAAATCGCGTTATTCCGTATATCAAATAAAATATTCACAACTAAAACAAAAACTTCAGAAACTTCTGGTTACTGTTATCAGCCACAATATACCCGATTCCATACAACAAATAACAACCAAAACCCAAAACATACACATATATGTACATACATATTTATATAAATTTCCCATATCAAAAAAAAAAAAATGTGGCACGGAAGACGGAACATGATAATTTATTACCCATATTGCCCACATTAGCTCATCTAACGCTTGGTTATACCAAGCATATGTTTTCAGTAAGACAACGCCTCAGAGAATATCCCGAGGTAAACAAAATATTAGTTTAATGATTATAAAGTGAGGCCGAGTCAGTCGCCCGATCTGAATCCGACCGAAAACAGTTGGAAATTTTGGAATTCAAACATGTCGAACCTGGAATAAATTCCCGTTCAAAACTGGCAGGAGCTGGTGGGCTCTAGGGATGCGCCGACGCAAGGAAGTTACTCGAGAAGAAGGTCGCACGACTAATACCACTCAACAAAAACGCATAGTGAATTCCGAAATCAAGTGTGCCACTACTTTGAATTGCCCATTTGTAAAACAAAAAGTCTAATTATCTATATTACCAGAGCCTTCTAGAGTATAGAGCCATAATCTTAATGACGTATTTTTTAGAAGCTTTTTGGTGGCAGTGGTATAACTTTTCACTGATTTCCATAGGAATCCATAGTAAAAATGGTGTTTTTTAGCTTCAAGTTTTTCAATGAAAAAAGCAAAAATATTATAAAATGTTTATATAAAAGTTTTCTACATATGTATCTTTAAGAACAATATACAAGAAGGCCATATTGGTATTAAGTAAATATTAATTGGAGAAATATTAAAATTAAATTATTTCTAAAATATTTTTATCGAACTTTCATTTTGAAAAATACATCAAAGTTGGCTCTGACAAATTAAAATAATACTTGCCAAATTTATCTATAGTTTTACTAGTGTACGTAAGATGTCTCTAATGGTTACAGCAAAATACGAAAAAAAAAATTATTTAATCGCAAAATTATCACCCGTTCCTATATTTTGTGAATTTGTTTTGCTTTTCCTACAATTTTTGAACTTGAAATTTCTCCAGGTGGTAATTTTTGATAAGATTTTTCTAAATTTTTACGGCCATCACTGCCATCTATGTAATGTATATTGACTTAATGACCAAACGAATCGTAGTAAGCTTTTATTTTAATTTGACCAGAATGCTGTTGTTAAGAATTTTTTTTAATATGTTTGTTTAAATAAATCAATTATTACAAGAAAATGAAAACGATTTACTTAAACGGTATTCATATAAAGGGTTTTCCAATAAAGACTTGACAACTTTGAACTTTCACTGTAAACGCACTCTTAAACCAATAACCAAACTGTCAGTATCAAAACATTCAGTAAAGACAACATTTTCGTCGTGGTGAAGTACACAAACGAACAACGTTTACAAATAATTAAAATTTACTACAAAAATTCCGAGTCGGTGACTGCAACTTCAAGAGCATTAATTCAAATTTTTGGTCGTAATTATCGTCCTAGTAGACAAGCAATTCATAATCTAATGAAAAAATTTGAGTCTAAATATTCGCTGTCGGATGTTCCCGTGCCAGCGAGACAACGGGTTGGTCGAAGTGTCGAGAATATTGCTGCCGTTCAAGCGTCCGTCGCAAACGAACCAAAACAGTCGATTCCATGGCGTTCTCAAGAATTAGGCATCGCTCAGACCACACTTTAACGAATTTTGCGAAAGGATCTTGGCTTGCATCCTTATAAGATAAAGTTAACACAAGAACTAAAGCCACTCGATCATATAAAGCGACGTACGTTGTCCGATTGGGCTCTCGAAATGTTGGAAGAAGATGACCAATTTCATCGCAAAATCATCTTCAGTGATAAAGCGCATTTTTGGCTAAATGGCTTCGTCAACAAACAGAATATGCGTTATTGTTCAGGTGAAAACCCTCATTTGCTTCAAGAACACCATTTCATCCACAAAAAATAACTGTATGGTGTGGTTTTCATGCTGGTGGTGTCATTGGACCGTTTTTTTTTCGTTGATGAAATTGACCGTCACGTTACAGTCAATGGAGATCGCTACAGAGACATGTTGCAACATTATTTCTTTGGTCAATTGCATGAGCTAGATATTAATGATATGTGGTTTCAACAAGACGGTGCGACATGCCACACAGCGGGTCTAACAATCGACTTATTGAAATCTAAATTCGATGAACGTGTTATATCCAGAAATGGTCCTGTCGATTGGCCGCCTATATCGTGTGATTTAGCACCTCTACACTTTTTTTGGGGGGCTACGTTAAATCATTGGTCTATGCTAACAGGCCGACGTCGTTAGAGGAGCTCAGAGCCAATATTGATCTAGAGATAGGGCCGTTTTCGTCGAAATGTGTGGCCGAGTCGTTGAAAATTGGGTTCAACGAATCGACACATGCAAACGGTCCCGTGGTGGACATATGAATGATGTCGAATTTCATACATAAATGTTTTCATTGACTTTGATCCAATAATAAAATTATTGAGATATCTTAAATGGTTTGCGTTTTATTTAAAAAAAAAGTTGTCAAGTCCTTATTGGAAAACCCTTTATGTTGAAATTCAAACATTTATGAAAGTATTTCAGAAATCATAATTAAGAATTTGTAACGTTTTCATTTAAAAATTTGTTTTAGGAAAAAAAGTGATTTCCCATATGTTTTGTGTGTTTTACTATGAAAAGTTTCGTTTTTTTTTTCGTCTCTAATTCCCTTATAAAAGCTCAGATTTTTTATTATGGCTCTATAAAATACAGGGTGCTCTGATATTACTCGACCAGCACCCGAATTCCCGTTCAAAGACAAATGAAAATGAGAAATGGCTTTATTTTTTATTTCGCCTACTCTAAATAAAAATGCAAACGATTAGTATTTATAATTCGATTCATATAAGATACGAAAAACGTTATAATTTTAATGCAGCTAATAGCATGTGAATGAATAGGTTCTTATTATTAACATAAGAAATAGAAGATAAGATGAAATTTTTCATAATACTAATGAAATGGTAAATCACATTAACGAATAAATTCATACATTTAAGTTAGAAATTCATTATTCATATGTAGGAAGAATAGAGTGCTCAGTGGTTATGAATAATTCACAAATATGATGATTATTTTCATAAATATATTGAAAATAATCCATAAAATGCAGGAACGGGTTCATAATTGATAATCAAAATTACATAATATTTAGGTATAGTGATTCATAGTAAGAATGCAAATTTTTCTGTTGTTGGATGACTAAATTCGTAAAATTTGTACAGCACAGATGTAAAGAAATAAACAACTTAAAATTTCGTTTTGTAATTCCATTATTTTTTTGGTTTCTTCTATTTGTTCTTAAAATACAGTCAATCTAATTTCATAAAAATAAACAGTGGTTGCTGTCATATATATTTTTTGTTTTTGTTTGTTTCTGTTAATTTCCTCATTTTTTTTTTTGACATTTCCATAGTCGGACTTAAAAATAATTTTTTAAGGTATGTAAACGAAGCTAGGTACAAAGATTTGTATAACATATTTGAATCTACATAAGTAGATTTTTATTTTTTACTTTTATTATTTCTAAAAATATGATGATTCACGTTTGTAACAGATCTCTTTGTACATATCCATATGTACATAATATACATATAGAGAGATCAAGATTTATTTTGTTACTTTGAAAATGCGAAGTATGAAATACTTTTATTTGTATGTGGCTTTCCTTTCACGTGTATTTGTTGGACCTCTATTTATCTCTGTAAAATATTTTTTCTAAACTAATTTGATTTCTTTAAACAATAATTACGAAATTGGGTACAATATAAAATCGCTTAAATGCGATGCCAAAGGAAAAAAAAAAAGAAACCACTAAGGATCACCAATCTAAAACTAATAAATTATAGAAAAGAAAATTTAAAATATTATTGTGGAAAACGGGAGCCGCTGCTAATGCATCGAGCAAACATAAAGATGAAGATCTGATCTATAATTCACAAATCGTTTTATTATTATTATTAAGACATGCCATTAAAAAGTACCATATATCAATTTGATATGCTCTGTTGTTAATGAATAAAACTCAAAACGGAGTGGGCCAAAGATTTGTAAAATTCCAAGTATTTCTAACTAAATAAATAAAATGAAACAATTTTTTTTTAAATAAGCATAAACATTTTTATTGCTTTGTATTAGAGGTTTGCCTTAACATTTTTGCTTGGTTAAAATGCTTAATAATCTGTATAAATTATAATGAAACAAACCCTTTAAATAACATAATTTTTAGAAGAGTAGAACTACATCCCTTGAAATATTACGAGGCGGTTAAATTTGCTTCGTAAACTAATATTTTTGTTTGTGTTACTACAAATATAAAATAATCTAATATCCAAATATTTTTTAATGACACACTTTATAAGAAGATTATAATGATTATGGTATGGAAAATTATTAAATAAATTTCGGTTTAATAATTTACTTTGTACATTTATAATAATTTTTTAAGAAACTGATTCCTTTAAAAGGGAGATTTTATAACTGTTATTTTGAATAATAGACAGGCGAATTTCCTTTTCAGTTGTATTACAAATGGACAATATCAAGATTCGGAATTTTAAGACCACCTCGAATTTTATGAGATATAAGAGAATTGGTTGAACTATAAAACCTGCTATGTATTCTACTACGTTCTCTACAAACTGAGATAAGCCGGAATAATCAAATAAATATCTATCTATTCAGTTGTTAAATATATAGCAACACCTCTAACGGTAAACAATTACCTAATCCTGAGTCTGAAATTTGTGTATGAATCAGTAGTCTTTTATAAGCTGCAGTGAACTGTCGTACAGTAGGATTGTTATTTGAACCTAACCGGGACCTAATAATAGCAAAGGAAAGCTTATGGTGGTCTTGATTCAGTTTATAAAATGGAATAAACTTAAGAAGTTTGGTCCATATATAAAAATAAAAAATAAAATTTATACTTTTTAAACACAAAATCATTCCAATAAAACCAGTTTTACGGGGGGACATAACAACCGGTTGCAAATTATTGAATGTCTTGATTTGTGTGGAACCTAAATAGTTTACAGTAAAATTAACAAATGTTTCTATTTGTTCTATATTTGCTTCACAAGGTGGTTGTTTTAATCGTCTCTGAGCCATTCTTCTGGAATTCAAAGTATCAAATATATTATTAATTGTACGAATAAACTTTACAGTCGGTAACAATCCTGGAAATTGTGGTAAACCTAGCAGATCTTTACAAAATAGAAGAGCATCTGCCACAGAATTGCTAAGAGCTTGTGTAGCAAGTCGTACGTTCATTTTCTGACATTTGCTTTATACCCTAAAAGATTTCCTATAGACATATTAACTTGGCAACCATCAAAAGTAACACCGATTATTTTAAACCCAGTAGAAAAAAGGTTGTGAAGACATACACGCAATAAATTATTTTTTTGTTCACTATTTAAAGAAGCAATTGGGAAATACTCTAATGGTAATTTGCATTGTTTGTTAATTCCGGCCGCCATAAATTCTAGAATCTGAGTAGCTAACTCTTCACGTTCCTGCCCATCCCCTAAATATACACACCCTACCGAACGTTTTTCGTCCCATTCTAATTGACTTTGAATATAAATTTCATCAAATACAATATTACAAAAAGAATTTTGATTATTTATGTGTGAAAAGATTCCTCGGTAAATCTAGGTTTTCCGTTCACACATGTGTACCTCTTTCCTTCCGGATGGGGCAATAAATAATTAAATGTTTTACGAACATAATCGTAACCCTCCGGTGAATATAAGTTTAAATTCATTGCAAATGTCCTTATTTCAATGGTATATTTTTTTTCTAATGAAATGCCTTTAGATCTACCAAGCTACCTTTTCAGAAGTTCTTTACCAGGCTCCGACATGGACACGGTGTTTTCTATTCTATTGGTGCTGAACATTCTATTGGTGCTGAATCCTTCGTCATATGTCAAGCTATTTTCTTTATCAGAATTCTCTAAATATTCCGCTTGCAACGTTGTTTCACCTTGATCTGGTTCATCAAGATTACCGAACGTTCTGAAAAATTCAACATACAGATGCTATTTATAAAGGAATTTTCCCATGCAAAAGGCATCCAATCTTTGCCAAAATTGTTCACTTTACATCATCAAAATTATTAACAAATAGTTCAAATCTCGAAACACAACCTTAATCTTAGAAAATTTTATTAAAATTTATCCATTCA
This sequence comes from Tipula vernalis, assembly GCA_958295665.1. Lineage (NCBI taxonomy): Eukaryota > Metazoa > Arthropoda > Insecta > Diptera > Tipulidae > Tipula > Tipula vernalis. The sequence goes on from OY282559.1 coordinate 375,298,956, forward strand.
AAACTCCGTTTTATATTTTGCCATCCGTCAAGCTAAAATCCGTCCATCAGAACATAAAATAGCGAATTTTTGGATGAAATTAAACAAATTTTAGTAAAATTTTCTAAGATTAAAGTGTACTTATAGATTTAAACTATTTGTTAATAATTTTGACGATGTAAACTGAATAATTTTGGCAAAAATTGGATTGGACGGGTTAAAATTCCGATTTGCTTTCTGTGCATGCGTCTTATATACAGATATGTATTGAATAAATTTAAATTAATAAGCTTACCTTCTTGTTTGGATATAAGCCCTTAAAAAACTCATCTCCTCGGCGAATTAAAATTTTTTTAGTTTTGACTCTCGCTGAGCCACTTGGAATGTTTTTTTCAGTTTTTATGGCCTTCGAAAATGAGTCTCTTAGTTGGCGCCATTTGGCCACGCATTCTTCGGGTGAACCTCCAACCGTTTTGGCAACCTCCTCCCACGCATTGGCGATGGCTAACTTATTTTTCTAAAGCTTACAGCTTTTATCATATATAAAAATAAAATGCTTTACACATTCTACATATTAAACTAAATTACAAACAAATTGATGACAAAATAAAAACAAAAATTAAAGAACACAAATACCTATCACAAATAAATTCTACGGTGTTTCAATTTAAACTAAACGTAAACATAAACGATAAACATAAACAAAACAATTTTGACAATTTTGGTTGAAATGTGGTTAACTTCATTCTTTTTGTTCATGAGGTAAAAGATAAAAGTTTGTTAACTTTTTCCTTAAGGCAACCACCAACATAACGATTATTACGATAATTTTTATTAAAAACGGGACCTTTGTCATACGAATTTCTTCAGCGGAACCACACCTAATGGCTCCCCATAATTGTAAGAGCCTTCGATGAAATTTCGGAGATATTTATTGATTTTCTCCCGCCGCCAGTTAGAAAAGTGTCTCTCTGTAAATATAAATTCTAGAATTAAGCAATATAAACTTTGAACATAACCAGTGACCTTGTCTGAAGCGTTTTCCTTTGGAGCATTTTTTTAAGACGGTCATACAGCGTTTTTAATTGATGTGCATATCTGGTAAAGACCAATTCACAAACATCATTTTTTTTGCTCTTTTTGTCTGTCTTCTTGTTCTCCAAAATATGTTTGTATTTGGAAACTACATCCAAAAGTCAATTTTTTTTTGAGGGTTTTAAACAATTTTTGATCTTACCACATTTTTTATTAGGTGGCTCATTATTTTTGTACATAATTATGTATTTAAATTTGTATTGGTGTCTACAATGCAATATTTATTTAAATTATGGTGCTTAAGTGCTTAACGTCGTTTGAAAAACAAAACAGTAAAGTAAGGTTATGTAATTCAGGATAAATTTAGTTTTGACACATTTTTTTCGTTTTTTGTGTTGGTAATATTTATAGTGTTGAGTGAAATGACTGTATTTATAGTCAAATCCCGATATAACAAACAACGTTTATAATAAACCTCCGGTTATAACAAACTTTTTGGAAATACTTCGGATATATCAAACTTCGGTTGTAACACTCGGCAATAACAAATTTTACAACAGTCCCTTGAGTGATTGTTATACCGAGATTTCACTGTATATCGACAATATCAATAGGTAAATAACAGATCGTTGAAAAAATTTTGTGAAACGGTTTGAACATTTAGCCGGAGGCTAAAATTGGTTGCCGCTTAGCTAACAAATGATTAGACGATTTTTTTTTAGACTAGTCGTAACTGTATAAGCCTATAACAGACGCAATTTTTTTCTTTTTGATTCTCCTTTAAATAGAAAAAAAAAAAAGAATGAATCAATCGCCCATCTCTATTTGCTAATAATTCGGGTATATCTAAATTCTAAACTTATTTTGAATTACGATTGTTTTTAACTAACTTTATTTCAAGTGTCATGTACATATAAACCACAGATAACCATAATATTTATTAAATAAACAAATATGAACTATATTTAAGTACATTCAGTACATATGCACTTGATTCCACTTCAAGCAAATAACAATAATAAAACATAAATAAGTCTACGTTAACGTTACAATAAAATATTGTGACTATCTCCAATCACAATAATCAGTTAATTTGATTTTAAGTACGCAAATTTTAAATAAATTAAAAACATTTCAGTTACATAACACCAACGCAAGAAATGTGCAGATCCCAAGTACAAATTGTCGTAGGTTCGGACGAAGTATACACTAAAAATTAAAACAACAAAACATTTGATTGATAAGAATGTTTGTTAATGTTCTTAAAATATAAAATTAAAAATCGCCGCGCCGATTTAGATAAGATGTGATTTTCTCAAATTGCGTTAAAGTCGAATCCGAATGACTAATCAGTTTAGATAGATACAGTACACAGTTTAAGTGCAAATACATTTTTATTGTAAATGATAAGCGGTGTTATTATTCATAAACTTATATATGAATGTGCCTCTTTTGTGTTATTGCATGGTTGACCTCATTATTTTTATCATATTGTATTATGATTGATTATATTATGGCTAATCACGGAAATAGTACAAATATGAACTTTGTGATATGAAGGCGTATTATGTTTTGTAGGTGCATTATGAAATAGGAAATTAACACGTGAATGGTTCGATTAAAGTTGTTATCTCACCCCAAAATAGATTTGGGTATTTTTATTTATTTTATCGGTTAACGTCCTATGAGATTATTACCTTTACAACTTTGTTTATGAATAAGCGGCTGTAGAAATTCTGGAAACTGAAAAAATACCTTCGACCAGTGATGGATTAAGAAAAATCCGGGCCCTAGGTAATATTTTGTTACCAGGCCTCCTCAGAACAATAGGGAAATCCGGACCACAAGCAAGCTTCTGTTAAAAGCTGAAAAAGTAGGCTGTTTCTTCTCTATTTTCTATGTGAAAAACGTTCGTTTTCTGCACAGCAAAACAGTTTTAGAATCAAGAGGAGAACTCAACGGACTTAATTCTTTCTTCAACGCTATTAACGTTGCGAACTTTTTTTAGCAAAACTCGTAAAAGTCGATATTTTTAAAGGATCTGACATTACAATCAGATTTACCATACATAAATATTCGAGCATCTGCTCTGCAATTTATATAGACATTTTAACCCATGTTCAGAACTGAGTGCGTCCTCAGCAAACCACTTCAATTGATGACTTTGTTTGTATTGAATAAACACAACTACGATTGTAAGATGCATAAAGGGCTGAAATGAATTCAAATTTGTGTAACAATACATGTTTTGTACAAAACCAATCAAATTTTTCTTCCTTTGGCTGCGCACCTGGTTACACGAGTAGAACAAGGCAGTGCCGATTTTGAATTAAAACAAACAAACCTCAACTTGAACAACCCTAATGTCTAGCTCCCATTTTTAGGGTATCGACAGGTTAGAATGAGTTCGAAATCAGAAATTAAAAATTTTACTAGCATTTTAAAATTAGATGGCTGTTCACTCAAAAATATCACTCAATTTTTTAATACAAAATATTTCAAAATTTTTTAGTGAACCCCATTAAGGTTACTTCTACAGCAAATCTGTTAGTCGATGACTATAAGCAAAATTAAAATTCACTTTGAAAACGGTTTCAACTCATGGTCACAAAGATTGACATCAAATTTTAAAATTAATATTTCACTCGCTTAGAATTGGAGTTATTTAGAGGGTAAAACTAAGATTTACTCTAGTAAATTTTACCTTCTACTAATTTATATTCCACTCAAAAATAATTTTTATTAAATTCCACTCAAAAATAATTTTGAAATTTCAGGTAAAACAATCAATCAAAATTCTCCTTCCATTCTGATTAAAATCAGATACTTTAGAAATGTCACTCAAAAATGTCACACATACAAATTTTATTCAAAATTAAGTCGGTTAAGTACATTTTCACTCAAAATTCAGGATTAAAATTTGCTTCGGAAAATCGCTAAAAATAAGTCATTTTTAGGGTATCGACAGGTTAGAACGAGTTCGAAATCAAAAATTAAAAATTTTACTAGCATTTTATTCACTAAAAAATATCGCTCAATTTTAGAATTAAAAAATTAAAAATTTTACTAGCTTTTTTAAAATTAGATGGCTGTTCGCTCAAAAATATCACTCAATTTTTTAATACAAAATATTTCAAAACTTTTGAGTGAACCCCATTTACATAGGTTACTCTTACAGCAAATCTGTTAGTCGATGACTATAAACAAAATTAAATTCACTTGAAAACTGTTTCAACTCATAATCACAAAGATCGACTTAATTGTCTTCGTCAAATGAAAATAGTTTTTTGGAAATTTTACTCAAAATAGCACACAAATTTTAAAATTAATATTTCACTCGCTTAGAATTGGAATTAGTTAGAGGGTCAAACTAATATTTTTGCCCTAGTAAATTTTACCTTCTACTAATTTATATTCCACTCAAAAATAATTTTTATTAAATTGCACTCAAAAATAATTTTGAATTTTCAGGTAAAAATATCAATAAAAATTCTCTATCCATTTTGATTAAAATCAGATACTTTATAAATGACACACATACAAATTGTATTCAAAATTAAGTCGGTTCAGTAAATTTTCACTCAAAACTCAGGATTAAAATTTGCTTCGGAAAATCGCTAAAAATAAGTCATTATAGGGTATCGACAAGTTACAACGAGTTCGAAATCAAAAATTAAAAATTTTACTGGCATTTTATTCACTCAAAAATATCGCTCAATTTTAGAATTCAAAAATTAAAAATTTTACTATCATTTTAAAATTAGTTGGCTGTACACTCAAAATATCACTCAAATTTTATTACAAAACATTTCAAAATGTTTGAGTGAACCCCATTTACATAGATTACTCTTACAGCAAATCTGTTAGTTGATGACTATAAACAAAATTAAATTCACTTGAAAACTGTTTCAACTCATGATCACAAAGATTGACATAATTGTCTTCGTCAAATGAAAATAGTTCTTTGGAAATTTTACTCAAAATAGCACTCAAATTTTAAAATTAAAATTTCACGCGCTTAGAATTGAATTAGTTATAGGGTTAAACTAATATTTACTCCAGTAAATTTTACTTTCTACTAATTTATATTCCACTCAAAAATAATTTTTATTAAATTGCACTCAAAAATAATTTTGAATTTTCAGGTAAAAAAATCAATCAAAATTCTCTATCCATTTTGATTAAAATCAGATACTTTATAAATGTCACACATACAAATTGTATTCAAAATTAAGTCGGTTCAGTAAATTTTCACTCAAAATTCAGGATTAAAATTTGCTTCGAAAAATCGCTAAAAATAAGTCATTTTTAGAGTTTCGACAAGTTAGAACGAGTTCGAAAGCAAAAATTAAAAATTTTACTAGCATTTTATTCACTCAAAAATATCGCTCAATTTTAGAATTAAAAAATTAAAAATTTTACTAGCATTTTAAAATTAGTTGGCTGTACACTCAAAAATATCACTCAATTTTTTATTACAAAATATTTCAAAATTGTGGAGTGAACCCCATTTACATAGGTTACTCTTACAGCAAATCTGTTAGTCGATGACTATAAACAAAATTAAATTCACTTGAAAACTGTTTCAACTCATGATCACAAAGATTGCCATAATTGCCTTCGTCAAATGAAAATAGTTTTTGGAAATTTTACTCAAAATAGCACTCAAATTATAAAATTAAAATATCACGCGCTTAGAATTGGAATTAGTTAGAGGGTTAAACTAATATTTACTCTAGTAAATTTTACTTTCTACTAATTTATATTCCACTCAAAAATAATTTTTATTTAATTCCACTCAAAAATAATTTTGAGTTTTCAGTTAAAAATATCAATCAAAATTCTCTCTCCATATTGATTAAAATCAGATACTTTATAAATGTCACTCAAAAATGTCACACATACAAATTTTATTCAAAATTAAGTCGGTTCAGTAAATTTTCACTCAAAATTCAGGATTAAAATTTGCTTCGGCTTAAAACCTTTATTCAGCATAAATACACGCAAATTTAAATCAATTTCCAAAGTTGATTTGGTATATAAATTTCACTCGAAATGTGAACTTTAAATTTAGAGTGGAACATGATTCAATTCGTGGTTGAGATTCAACACATGTTTTTAAAAGGCTATATTTAAAAAATAATAAAAGCTATACTTGAAAATAACACTCGAATTGAAAAGGAGAGGTTGATCTTCATCGGCCACGGTGATTACCGGCAAGAATAAATTTGTCACAATTGGGTACCCGCTTGTAGGCCTAAAGGTTCAAACAGAATATAACCGTTCTATCCGCTCCGTTTTAGTAGAACTGTCAATTTGTTCTAAAACTTGAAAATGGAACACAACGAACGGATGGGGAATATTGCACGATGCATTATATTTTGTGGAACGGATAAAGACGGACGGCGCGAAGCGGATACATTCTGTTTAAACCTCTATTAGGGTTAAAATGACGCATCGACTGTTCAACTGAAGAAAATTCTATTATTCGCTTTTTAACGCGAAATATCTGACATCTGGTGGAAGATTTACACAACAGAGCCATGGGGATTAATAATTCTAACTAAAACCAAATTTTTCATTTTATTGGTGATTTGGTTTCAAAATTTCAAATCTTTTGCATATTGGCAGTATAAAAGTATCTTACGCATAAAACAATTTAAATTTTAGGTTATGGGTATTAAATTATAATGAAATGAACATAATTTACTAATAACATCATCATTGCAGGTGTTGACCAAAAGCAAAGGGGGCTTTTCCATTTTTGACAATTTTCTAATTTTCAAAAGAAAGTTTAACTTTCTAAATTTTCATAATTTACATACATATATCATACACTAAGACTCTTCGTCATATTCAATGGTTACTTCTTCAAGGCCAATGACCCTTCTATAAAAAACAATTTCGTCCTTTTGATGGCAACATTCTCCGCAATATTTTTTCAGCAAATAATCGACATTCAATAGTTTTTCAGCTTTAATTTTTGGTTTTCCCGATTATGATATCAGGAAGCCGCATTTTTGTTTTTTTAGTACTGATTTTGCCATACACATGTCGGATCTATAAGTGTATTCTCCTCGCACAGTTATGAACTTATTTCTCATCTTTTTTACAATGTATCACTTAGAAAGGTTAAATTTAGAGTGCCACTTAAAAGTCGCGATTTAAAAGTTGTCGCACTTGCTTCGTTCCAATTTTTTATGGGACATTAATCAGATGCAAACTTGATAAGTGTACCGTGCTGGATAGCGGAATGTGTGAGTGTCCTGGTAAGGGATAAACAAGTTCCAATTCCCTTATTCGCCCTGAAGCCTGATTATACAGCCAATAAGAAATTTTAGCCGTCATTGCCTAATTTTTATTTTGGGCTCCGCACCGCATATAAAGCGAACTTTTTTCACTTCTCCCTCAAAAGTCGTCCCACACAACCATTGGTGCACGGCAGATGCAATCGCCTAACTCTTTCGGTCTAATGTTTTTGGCTGTAACAAGCCGCCTGGCCCGAAATTTTTGGCAGCAACATATTTTTCTGGCAATCGAATGAAAATGTTACCATGCTGGCTGATTCTGCACGACCAATGGGTATGGTAAGCTTATAATCACCGGGTAAGTATTGCCTCAAGGAGGTTTTCGATCTGCAATAGTGCTTCTCGATGACACCATATTTACTGATGTATCTAATCACTGCTTACTTTTTTAGTGAAAGTTTGGCGGTAGTGCTATCTCCTCCCCGATTTTATTTGGGAACAATTCCAAAACGGAAATACCGTTCACATACTCCTTTTACTAGGGTATACTTAATCCAATGATGTCAAGAAATGAGGTTTAACAATTATTTTAAAGTCTTGAGAATCCTCGAGAGAGGAATTCCCAATTGCAATGGAAATAAATATTTACCCTATTTGGCTTAAAAACAGACTGGTTCTTGTCCCACTTAAGGGAACACACAAACGAAAAAAGAACTGGACCCCTTATGCATGTACTATATTTCCTTATTCCTTCAACAACATGCTGGTTTCATTTATTTTCCAATAGCATAACGATCCCAAACAGATTGCTAACTCAGTTAAATCGATGTTTTGGGCGTCAGGCCCTGACCTTAACCCAATCGAGATAACTTATAGGCAGAAGTTAAACAAGGAATAAAAAACAAAAGTTTCAGGAATTCAAATGAGCTGCTCTATCATATGAAACAATTTGGAAAAACATTCCAGGGACTACAATCTTGAAATTTCCCCGGAAAAAGTCATCAGCAACTTTCTAGTTCAAAATCAACCTGAGGTACATAGCATTAGATGAAGTTCTGGGATATGGTTAATTAGTATGGACTTGGCCTTTTATAACCGCTTATGGCGAATTTTGTCATTTACGAAACAGGATGCTAAAATAACTTTTCAGAAAACTCTGCAATTTGATTAATTAGGACTTAGGGTTTAAACATGTGCGAATATGGCCATTTAGATTATGTTGGAAATTTGCTATGTTATGTTTTTGAAAATTGGATTCTAAAATCTAGGTGAAGTTCTGGAAAATAGTTCCAATTCAACAAGTGTGATGATGATGCAATTCTAAAATCTGTCTGCACTATTTTACTAATACTAATATTTTCCCGGTAAATACTGGGTACCCCTACTATAAATAAATAATTGACGATTTGGTTTTATCTTTTCAGTGAAATCCCCTTACACAACTACTATGGACGTAGAAAGTATAAATATTAATATACTTGATAATAATAATGGTTCGGCGGAACAAATAAATCTTCCAAAAGGTGGTGGAAAAGTTAGCGCTGCAACCAAAAAACCAGCACCACAAAGGAAAATATTCAAGGAACGAAATTCCATGTTGACCGACTTATATGAGAATAAACATATCAGCACTGTGTACAGTATATTTATAGTGATAACATTATATTTAATTGTAATCAATGTGTTTTACGAATGGCAAGAACATCAGGTGTGAGTACACATGCATCGAGTTGAGCACATAGTATATAACAAAGATTTATTTTTAATTTCACAGCATATCATTCGGCTTTGTGACATTGGCCCAAAAATTTTATAAAATTGAAATCGCTTTACTCGGTTGGTTGCTGATTATGTCGTTAACATTTTTAACGTTCACCGTGTTTAAAATGTGGGCCAACATTTATCAACGAACTCAATTTAAAAAGTTGACGGGTACACTCTTCATCTTATTGTATTGTGTGTACAGCATTGGAATACATGTGATAACGGTTTGGATTTGTTTACAGTTTAATTTAGCGCCTATTACCAGTTTGGTATTACTTGTTGAGACCCTCAGAATTGGTATGAAAAATTATGCATTTGTACGATGGAGCGCTGGACAAGTTACGACACAAAAAGAATATAAAAGTCCGACATTCGGACATTTTGTGTATTTTATGTTTTGCCCCACAATGCTATATCGTGATTCTTATCCACGAACTGGGAAGCTTAGTTGGAAACGTATTTTTAAATATTTACTAGAATTTTTGGTTTGTGTCTACAGTATATCGCTGGCGAACAATCATTTTTTACAAAAATCATTCATCGATTATGGCAAAACCGAAGTAACACTGTTTAGGTTAATTATCAGATGGATCGAGATTACCATCGTTGTGACACCGTTATTTTACTTTTATGTATTTTATTGTTTAATGCATGCATGGTTGAATATGTTTGCCGAATTGCTGCGTTTTGCTGATCGTGCCTTCTACAAAGACTGGTGGACCTCTAAAACCATGAACGAATACTACCGTCGATGGAGTTTACCCGTACACGAGTGGCTGTATGAATATATCTATATGGATTTATATTATCACGGCTCTCGGCAATCGTTTACAATAGCATCTCTCACCACTTTTATAATCTCAGCAATAGTCCATGAATATGTGCTGGCAGTTTCATTAGGATTTTTTGTTCCAGTCCTACTCCTGTTGTACCTAAGTCTGGGACTTTTATATTTGTATATTGATCTTGGGGAACGGATTGGAAAAGTTTTTATTTGGTTCAATCTGATAATTGGAATGGCATTACTGCATTTATTGTACTTTATGGAGTACTATGCACGAATCAATTGTCCGGGTGTTCGACCGGAGAACGCAACACTCTCTTATTATTATACGCCGATGTTTATAAAATGTAATAATATTTTGATTCAATAAAATATTTGTTATAATAAATTTAGTGTATCTACAAATATTTGATTTCAATAGCATCAATTCAAATTTTGAAGTAATTTCGAAGGGGAAAAAATATTTAGTTAGTCCAGGGTAAAATCTAAATTGTTTTCTAATTTCCAATTCCAGAAATTCAAAGATCAAGATTAAAAATATAGAAATAATACAAAACTTGAGAATTGCGATAAATTTATTTGGTTAATGTCTTGATACAATAAATTACTCGTTATTATGAATTTTATTCCAATTAATTTAATTAGAAGCATATGTTACAGGCGTAAATTATTCTACCTGTTTGGAATTAGAAAACATTCAGGCGATTTACATTTTCGAACAGTTTTTTTATGATAATTTTGATCATTTTAGATTAAGACAATGATTGTGTTTTCTCAATGTTATGAGGTGAATGTGATTTTTAGTTGACGGTGTGACCGTGCATGGAGATAGACATCGCTTGCGATATCTGAGTGTAATTTGGTAGGAGCAGTTTTGCTGAGGTTGTGTTTTCCCGCCTAGAAGTAATATTTTATTGTTTATTTTTCTTATTGTAAAGGTTTTGCACCACAAATTCAACCTTTTCCAAATCAAATTTTGATAAATGGTTTAATTTGATTTAGAAAGGATTGATTTACAAAAAGTTGAATTAGTTTTACAAAAGATTGAATTTGATTTACAATAGGATGAATTTGATTAGTAGAAAGGTGAATTTAACTTGGAAAATGGTGAATTTGGATTGGTGTGTGGATTGTTATGAATCGGTATGAGTGTTGGTGCGAGTGTAGGTGTTTATGTGGGCGGTTGTTGCTGTATATGTACATCCTGTTGTGGGTGTGATTCGGGTGTTGATATAGGTTCAGATGTCGGAGTGGGTATGGCTGTTGGTGTAGGTGTGCTTGTGGAGGTTGATCGATGTATATTATATGGGTTTCTGTTTATTTGTTTGTGCTTAAAAGTGGAGTAAGGGTCAGTGATGGATTATTGTTTTTGGAAGTGGAGCCTATCCAATTGTGCAAACGAGTGTTTCTTTTGGAAGCAGGAGGATTGACAATTCATCACAAATTTACAGTGAGTCCCAGATACTGTTGGGTCTCTGCCAGAACACATACGGGGATTTGTGTTCTTTCGGGTTGGATCATACATTTTGCAAATAAAATAAATAAAATTGTGGAAGATGTGTTTTAATCGGAAAAAATAAAATATCAGCAACCATCGTAAGAAGGTTGAGTTGAAGGATGTGCCTGCTGTTAAAGGTAAAAATATTAAACAACAACAACTACCCGAACTAACAATCTTAACTAACAATCTAATACCTTAGATTAAAAAAATGCAAATACTAATAATGTAAATCTGGATTAGTGACGATACACTAGCGAGAAAAACGACCGTTCGCTTTAGTAGTTTCCTTCATAAGATATAGAAATTTTTAAAAATCCTTATTCTGTAGAAGTAGTAATAAATCCTGCCAGATGTAGAATTCCTAGTCAGTCAATCGAACGCCGAAGTAGTATTATGGCTGAGCTTAAGTCATCCTGTTGCTAAACGTTGTTTGAAAGAATGTTTGGACTAGTTGCTTGATATTACAGAATTGGTGACTTAATTCGATTATTTTGATATTTTTTGGGATTTTCGAGTTTTTTTTAACTCTGCTCGAGATTTATTTGGCACTGAGTGTTAGATATTATTCGAGTGGCGTTAAGTTATCACTCATCTCTTAATGATATGGGTAAGCATTTCAATATTCAATTAATCTGGGTGAACGACCACCAGCTGCAACAGGAAAAGGCAAGTCTTGGGAAGCCTATCACAGTCAAGTGTATCACACAAGGAAAGTTGAATTAATAGCCTCACATGTAGTACAGCAAGACAAGTTTGGCGAAAATTAGACTTGGGGCGCACTAGAACACTAATTAATCTTCCTACGTAGATGTGAATACTGACGGTATGCTGCCTTTTTAGAGAACATACAAGAAGGCTGGGTCTGGAGGCACAAACACTTGGGTAAGGTCAAGATACAGAACAGTAAAGTGCGAAATGTTTTACGGGACATAAGTAGTTCTAAATGATTCCAGTAAGGGTAAAGAGGATCAATTCTGTGGTATTAAAATGGACTGTCACCGGTCTAAGTGTGGCTAAGCAGACGCTGCAAAACTAACAAGATTTTGTGATGCCCTTCATGATATTTTTCTTAGAGATTTTGAAGATTTCTTTATTTTTCAAGATTATTGTAGGGTTCTAAGTATATTCGAGGTTTTTCTTGATCATTAATATCCCTAAAAATTTCCAAGGGTCTGAGCTACATTTTGTTACATACATAATGATTTATCAAGACCTTTGTTTTGGACCTTTCCGAGAAGTGTTTCGTCGAGTTATATAAAGTTATGTTAAGTTCGGAGGACGTTAAATTATGTGAATAAATCCTTCTAATTTATTTCTGTAAATAAGGTGACAGACTTTTAAAACTGGCGTTGTCAGGTCTATGAATTTTACACATATCAACTCAGAGGATGTCAGGACCAGCATCTTGATAAATAGAAATCACCTTATCGGATACAATTATGAGCAACTGCTCTCGCAATCTTGCCAAACAAACTGCTAATCGGAGGTGAGGTAAAAGTCCTTCAGAATATTCATCAAACGATACGAGAACTTTCACAACAAGAGTCAACATTCTACTGTACAGGAAGAACTATTCTAGTCCTATAAAAATAGTTTACACATAAACTAATTTCTGAACTGTCGATTTCCACAGGCAAAGCAATTTGCTAATTGAACTACTGGGAGGAACCATTTATCCTTGCTAACCAATCGATGCGCTTTTGTTACTAAAGTCGTAGTTTAGTTTGTGACTTACCATAATATGCCCACGATATGAGAACTCCTATGTGACGGGAAGAACGTTACCGGGAGAGGGTTATCAACAATGTTGTATGCATACAAAATATAAGGAAATATGCTAATCGAAGTGTATCTTCTTATATTTTCTGTGAGTAGCTTTATCGAGTATTAATGAAAGGTGATGTACTCTAGAGATCGACTAATACGTAAATTAGTAAACCTTATGAATGAAGTCAGGCTCATTCATAAAAATAAAACAATCCATAAATTTTGGCGTTGTAATGAATAGTTTCTATGGACAATTAAATAAAGAATTTTGCCAAATGGACTAAATTATTCAAGAACTGCCAGTACGCTAAAGTCGTTTTCTACGATTGCCAGATAGCAGGAAACAAAGATCCTGCACCAAGATTTAGCCGGCCTGATAACCTAGGGTAACTCGGTACTTGACACTAAAATTGAAGTAATGCAAAAAATTTGTATCGACGCCAAACATGTAAAGGCGCTGATAACTGTCGAAAACTAGGGAGAAATAAACAAGTGAAGAATACCAATATTCACAACCACATAAACACGAATGGCTGAGAGGAAGAACAAGTCACGGCTGTACAATTGACTGTGCCAAATAATGTAAAACAAACTATTGCTTCGCCGATCTCATCTAACCAACACCAGTTGCTATTGAGGTGCCTAAGATGAGGCAACTTTATGTCAGTCATTTGGATCCATCAATAACAGCTAAGGAAGTAGTTGGATTTATCTGTAAAAAGGCTTGAGCGTGATCTTTGTTAAAAAAAGGATCGATGAAAAGAGCCAAGACTGAAATTGACACCAGTATTAACAACAAGCGCTTGTCATCAAGATACCGAGTCGGAAGCAGCAAAATAAGATGTTGGACATTTGATAAAAACGATCACACCTCTCGGGACCGTTGGGAAATAAGAAAAAACTGGAAAGATCACCATCACCTATGCAGCGACGACCAATTTAATTTTCCGTAAAGATCTCATCTATGGAGGTATAGAACCAGCTAATGGGGATAGTGCAATAATAAAATTGAAAAAGATCATGAAAATAAGGATCGTAAGCTCCCCATTGTTGCGTACCGATAAAAAGCTGGTCTACTTACAATGAGAGTTTTCTTTGAATTTTTAGATTTGGGAAATATGATTCGCTAAATCAGTCCGGTCTTACCTTGTACTTTACATACAAGGTTTTTTTACCTGATGAGTATAGTAACATTTTGAATGAGTATATTTATTGTAAAACGCTTAGGGAAATATCGGAGAGGGGGAGTGATAATTCTAACTTTTGGGGCAGATATATTGTGATTAAATGGACTTTTTATTTTTCTCACTGGAAATGTCTCAAATATTGTAAATTCTATCAAAAACAAAATTTAACAGTTACAACTAAATGAGCGACAATTTTAGCCAACAAAACAGTCAAACCAAAAAATGAAACAACGGTTGGGCAAGATTAAGCAGTCAAACCGGGAAATTGCCGAAGGCTAAAAAAAATGGACGAGAAAATTCTAGAACTGTCTACAAATATGGCGAAATAGACAAACTGCAAACAGTAGTTCAACTTGTCAAAATGGAAGTTGAAAAAAAATTACAAGCAGAGGTTCAACGTCTCGAGAAAGAACTAACTGATATCAAGGGAAGTGGAATAACGACCAAGTTAAAGACACCAACTTTGTTGAATGGCTTAAGCGATCTTTACCACATGCAATAATTTTAATTTGGTTAATTGAAAAAATCAAACCCGAAACTATTGATAACATAATTTCATAAACCGTTTTACCCTTCACAAATTTCGCAAAATGTTTTAAATTTAACGAATGGAAAATGATACTTTTTGAGAATAGATTGAAATTCCGGCATATATTAAACCATTGTATGCATTTTAATAGGCACATCGCCCCCTGTGACTTATATTCAAGATATTTATATAAATCAATATCAGTATGCTTGTATGTCGAAATCCAAAGAGAAATGATGTTCATATCACAAAATTCAATTTTCCAAATAAGAAAAATATAACGCCATCTATCGGACGGCAGCATATACCAAAACAATTTTGTTGACTGCGCGAGCATATTGTGTAAATATTGTTACGTTTTTGCCTTGTCAATTAAGGTTCGTATCACTGGATTGTGAATAAAACAAAATCAATTTAATTTATCACCAACTAATTTATTTATTTAGCACATGAATTATTAATTTATTTATGATAATTCACATAATCACTTAATATAAATTATTCGCATAATTTTTCTTATCACTTTTTAAATCACTTTTTAATTCCTGTTTAATCTTTACACTCGTCTTTTTATATACACAAACCAAACTTCTAGAAAGCTTATGACTTTTCCAGTAAGAATAGTGTAGAAACATTTAGAACTGTTTTACCATGGAAAATTTCATTTTAGTACAGTAAAACATTGAGCTATTAATTTAACTTATTCTATCACACCCTGGGTGTCACCGTCACAATATAGAATTTGTTAATAACTTAGCGACACCTATCGGATCGTAGCATAGCTATGAACCATCGTCTCAACCATTTTTGCCGCCATATTGAGCCGCCTTTTTTCAAAATCGGTACTTAGCATTCGAAAGTAGTACATATTGGGCTCATAATGTTCGTTAGCAGTTATTTTTAAATATGGATTTACAAGTAAGATTTATATTTGGTGATTTCTTGCTTTAATTTGTCTTAGCTGGTTCGGTAATTTCGTCTTCTCCATACTCGTCGCTACTGTAGATATCTTACTGGCTATAGCCCACGGTTTCATAAAATCTGCAGCCGTTCATGTAAACTTTGGGCCTTTGGGTTCTCCTACTTTGAACACCTTATACCTATCATTTGGAAGAACCCCAGTTATTCTATAGGGACTTAAAAGTTTGCCGCTGATCTTTAATCCACTTCCAAATTATGTGCGCTTGATTGCTATTGCATACATCACTCAGCTCATACTTAATTGTTGGTCTCCTCTTTTTATTGTACGGTCTTCTATGTTCGTCTTGTCCCCTTATGATATCACTCCTTACATTTGATCAGGCGCTTTCCAGCGACAGTAATAACAATTATATAGTCAGCGTGGCTTTGAGCAACAAAGCCTGACTGCTGAAGTTTCATTGAGGGCAACCTTTGGCAACTTTGACCGAAAATATAGCATTATCCAAGTCAACCAAAAATCAATCCATTTTACAAAGGTGGGATCAATACCGAAATTGGAACAGGCGTTAGTAATCGACGAAAACGATGTACTATCAAAGACTTCCGCAATGTTCAGAAAATAACCCACAAGAAACTCTTTATTATTGAGGGATCTTTCGATCCTAGTGACAAGTTCATGTAGAGCTATTTCACAGGACTTACCTACTCTATAAGCATGTTGCATGTTACTGAGTGGCAAATTAGATAAATAATTATCTCTAATAAATCTGTCGACAATCCCCTCTAACGCTTTAAGAAATGTTGAGAATAGATAGATGAGCGGAAATGCTTTGAAATCAGTGTAATATGATTTTCCAGCCTTCGGTAAAAAACAACGTTGCTCTTGCACCAAACATGAGGAACAATGCTAAAAGCAACGCACGCTTTGAAAAGGTGGAGTAGATGGCGCTTAATAATAGAAAAACCATTGTGTAATTCAGCCAGAAAAATTCTATCAGGACCACCTGATTTGTACGGTTTAAAGGAGAAAATATTCCAACGCAGAACTTCGACGTAATTAACCAATCCGCTAATTCTCAGTCGGGAGCTTCATTGCAATTCTTATTGGTTAGAAAGTGAGCAGAATCAGAGTTAACGATGGTACACACCGGATAATGGACCGAAAGAAGCAACTCGCACGCTTCTTTTTTCGTAGAAGTAAATTTGCCATCCGATAGACGAAGAGCATCAAGTCTACAGGCATCATTTTTAGCCAACACTCCATTAAGTCTAGCGACTGCAGAGAGACTATTCATTTCCTCACATAAGTTTTTCCTTGCGGTTCTGCGAGCGGTTCTTAAGCTTTTTTTCTACTCTTTTTGAGCTATTGGAAACAATGCCAATCACAGTTAAGAGTAGTATTTTTTGCTTTGTACTGGAGGGTGACAAATGATATTCTCACCGCTGCCCACAACATTAAAAGACCACCTCTTAAACCACATCGTAATCGGAAATTAATCAATTGGGATCTATTCTCTTTCGAACTTATTTCCTTAATTCATCCTGCTACGGATATTCGCTCGGTTAAGGGCATTGGGTTACAAGCTTCCAAGCTGACAAAAGCATTCTCGACGGCTTTTGAAAATTCGTGTCCACTTATTTCTAAACACAAGATTGGGAATAGACCTTCTTGGTACTCTGATCTTAAAAAACAAAGAAGGAACTTCATAAGTGTTCCTTTTCGATGTTCTAAAGTATAACTATACTCTTCTAATTGTAACGCCCAACCTGTAATTCTCGCTGCTATCAGTTTGCTTAAAAGCTGAACAATTATTAACTATTTTAAAGTTGATATACCCATTAGATATACCCCCAATTTCTCCAGTGCTCGAACGACTGCTAACACTTCCAGTTCGTAACTACAGTAACGGGATTCTTGATTTGTTGTTTTCCGACTTTAATAATAAACACGACGCAGTTTACTGTCCACACTATTCTTCTGGAGCAAAAGTGCCCCATACCAACTCTCACAGTGCAACTCACTCTCTGCTTCTGGTTTATATATTTTCATAATGGGCTCTGACAATCTTTTTAATTCGCGTAATGCATCACGTGGCTTTTCATCAAATAAGAAGGCAGCGTTTTGTTTAATAATTAAGTCAGTGTCCGAGCTATTAAAGCATAATTTGAGATATATGTACTTCAAAAATATCCCGTTAAACCTAGAAATGCCTGGACGTTTTTAAACGAATTTGAAGTTCTGTTGCACACTGACTGCCGGGACGATTACATCGTCCATATATACTAAAATATGACCAGCTAAAATAAAATTTTTAAAAACTATGTAGATTAATTTAATGCTGAAAGGCTGGCGGTGAAACACAAAGTCCAAAAGGGACCCTGCAAAATTCATAATGCCCTAATGGTGTAACAAACGCTGTATACTTTCTACTATGTTCATCCACTGGAACATGGAATAAACCATTTTTCAAATCTAGTATCGTGAAGAACTTTGATAATTGCAGTTGAACTGTAGTGGTGTAGTGGATATCTGATCATCACAATTCCACTGTCGAGTGTTAACCAAAAGAAAATTATTCTGAAACACAAGCTCTCAAAACCGTTTTTATCCACTCCAATATTGGCTTTTGCACTTCTGTCTTTTCTGTCCAACTTAGTCAACAAGGTGATTGCTATACTGAAACTTTGGTTCTTAAGATGATTTTCAATGAAAATGGACATTCTTTTACCTTGAGCGGTTCGTATCCATTATATATCCAAATTGTTGACATTTAAAAAATCGTGGTCCTTCAATCTTTTTGTAACAATTTTTTGAAAGGTGTCCAATTTTTCCACAATTGAAACAATGCTGGCTTTTGTTGTGTTTTTGGGATGTTAGAACATTGTTGCCACTGGAAGTAGATGGTTTCGGATGTTCTGACTTTAATTCTTCTTAGATAAATAAGTTTTCAGCATCGCCTATACCATATTTTATATAGCGATTCTGTGATCGAACGTTGAATGGACAACATCATAAAATAATTAGTGCTCATAAAAAATATTAAAAAATAAAAATAATAAAAAAAGTGATTTACCGGTGTGGAAAAAAAATTTTTTTCATCAAAATTTTTTTTCAAACATGTGGTTTGTGGCAAATTTTTAGAAAAGAAATGAACAATAAGTCATTCTAATAGTGTTAAGTTAAACAATAAATAAACAATAAGTTATTTATTTAGTGATAATTGTAGTGGTATAATTATTTAGTGATAAATTAGTGATAGTTTAAAGTCAAAATTTTTTGATATACAAATTTTTTTTCGAAATTTAACTTGTAGTGATGGTTACGGGTAGTGCATAATTAGTTAAGATTAATATAGTAAACGGGACAAATACATCTCGAATAGTTTTCGAGTTATAGATGTTTTAAGTTTACATGTGCGCATAAAAATAGTGATACACACAAACGTTAAGTGTTGTACAAACTAGTGATATATGATTACACACAAACATTCGTGGAGTAAATCAATGTGAAAGTGAAAAAAAAACAGTGAAATCCGTGAGAAAAAACGTGCTCAAGAATATTCTCGCATGTAAGACAATAAAAAATAACGGTAAAATCAATCATACGATTTTCAACGTTTTGCCTCATGGTATATATAGCGGTAAGCGTTTTATTTTTATAAAATTTTTTTGTGGATAATTTTTTTTGGAACGCAATATTGTATGCGTAATAAAAACATTTTTTTACTAAATAAGTGAATACAGTGGAGTAATACAAACATTTTTTGAATTTATTGGAAACATTTTTTTTTTGTTGAAATTTTGATTTTTTAACGTGCGTATAAGGGTAGTGTGTAACAGATAATTCTGTTTGCCTCAATTAGCTATAAGTAGATATTTATTATGCGAAAAAAACAAACTCGGTTTCAGTGATAGAGTGAAAATTTTTTAGTGCTTTTTTTTTCATTTATATACACAAACTTTCGTGTGAATTTTTGAGTGAATTTAAAATTATAAAGAACAATAGCAATCCAAGTGAATCAACCCTTTCCAACGTGGCAGGGGTTAACAATTTAAGCACAGTGTCAACGGACGCTGAACAAACCGGCTCATCTACTACAATCAAACGAGCACATGCTGATGAAGACAACAGCAACACTTTAAATAAAGTATATGTAGCGTTTTGTTTGTAGCTACAAAGCAATTTAACAATTATTAAAAAACTCTTTTATTTTAGGTTATTTTTATTGAGAGATAGCGATCGACTGACTACTCTTTTTTTGACAATCCATTATTTTTTATACATACAGTACGAGATTAATGATTATTTCAATCGGCAATACTTTTTAGTACATTATAAATGATAATATTTTAGTACATTATAAATGGTAGCATTTTAGTTCACAAATTATAAAATTAGAAAAAATAGATAAGTTTAATTCACGTTAGTAATTAATTAATTGATTAAACCAAGAGCACCACATATATATGGTAGATGACGAAGATAAAACAATGAGTACAAACAGCGCAACAGCACAAAAGTGGGAGAGGGCTCAATCATCTGAGAAGTTCATGATGTACCAACGATGGAAGAGAGAAGATCACGATCGCGATTACCCTTAAAGGCGGATATGGCAGACAACGAAGCAATAAAGTTGGCAACCGAAAACAATCGGTTAAAACAGCAAATTACACAAATGGAAACACAAGCTAAATTAATGGAAGCACAATTTACATTAATGAACGAAACACTTATAAAATTTCAACAACAACAAAACACAAACGAAGAAAGCATCGAGGTGAGCAACCGTTTCGGTCCACTGGAGGTGCAGGATGCAGCCATGGGGGATGACATTGCTGCAGCCAATGATGACGAATCGCCTTTCACTATAATTACAAAGAAAGTTCAAAATAAAAATAAAACTAAAAAATCAACAAATACAACAGCTGTAAATCAACAACAACAGCAACGACAACAAAAACAACAAATGAAGCCAAAACCATCTGGTACAGCGGCAAACACAACAACAACAGCAGCTAATACAACATCAACAACAACCAAGAAAAATATTCGACCACCACCTATCCATATCCACCATCAGGAGATTGGTGATACCATAGCTTTGATCAAGGGATCAAAAATAGAAAACTTCAATGTAAAGCGTGTCAATAAGGACAAACATACGCTACAAATCGACAATTTGGATAATTATAAAATCGCCAAAGAGGTCCTAAACGATTGTGAAACGAAATATTTCACATATACACCGAAAAATGAAAAACCTTAATCAATTGTGTTAAAAGGTCTACATGAAGATGAAGAATCAAACGAAATTAAAAAAACAATTGAGCAACATAATATCAAAGTAATTAGCGTAACGCAACTAAAAACTAAACATACAATAAAGAAGAATATTAAATTACCATTATTTATAGTACAACGCGCACCCGAGACCAATATGGGGCTAATTTACAGTATAACATCAATAAATTACCAAAAAATATCATGGGAAAATTTAAAGAAAAAAGACACCATAATGCAATGCTATCAATGCCAACGTTTTGGAC
The DNA here is from genome assembly GCA_958295665.1 of Tipula vernalis. Taxonomy (NCBI): domain Eukaryota; kingdom Metazoa; phylum Arthropoda; class Insecta; order Diptera; family Tipulidae; genus Tipula; species Tipula vernalis. Next base: position 375,320,218 of record OY282559.1, read on the forward strand.
ATATAGCAGCAAATTGCAATTTAAAATATAGATGCGTTAAATGCGAATTGGACCATGAACCTAGACAATGCGCGATAAAGACTGAGATAATCAAAGAAGAGATCTACTGCGCCAACTGCAAGAGCAAAGGACATCCCGCATCGTACAAGGGATGCCCAATATATTTGGCTACAGTGGCCAGATTAAAAGAAAGAATACTCGAAAAAAGAGCACAACACAAACAACCTGCACAAATATAAATTACCAAGCAAACATATGTGAATAAAGAAAATGGCACATTTGAAGAAATGTTAGCGGGTAAAAAAACAAACGACAACACCAACTACAACAACAATGGGGGAAAATAGTGCAACAATACAAGCAATGACAAATAAAATGGATAAAATGGCAAACACAATTGCACAGCAGGGTGAACAAATAGCTCAACTCCTCGAGTTAATCAGAGAGCTAACAAAATGAGCAGTACAACCGGATTAAAAATAATTGCAACAAATGTAAATTCTATAATAAGCACGCAACGAAGAATAAATCTATTAAATTTCATTTAATCTAATAATCCCGACATAATGCTACTGAGTGAAACAAAATTAAACAACAAACACCAGATAACATTAAAAGACTATGATGTACTACGCCAAGACAGAACAGAAGGGAAACGTGCCGGTGGTACAGCCATAATAATAAAAAATAAATACAATTACCAACAAATAAATACAAATAATAAGAATAATAAAGCAGGTGTAGAATATAATTAAATTAAAAATTTGTAATAAATATCTATATATCATTTCAATTTACTGCAGTCACGCTAACCACAACCTGACTGAATCCCATTTTCATAACGAGTGGCAACAAATTTTTACCAAATATGAACTAAATAATCCCAACAACTATTACATAATAGCTGGTGACTACAATGCAACTCACACGAGATGGGGTAATACAACAAACAACATTCGGGGCGTAAAACTAAATGATTGGCTAGAACAAAACGACATAGAATATAGAGCACGGGTATATATACCAGACAGCCCTACATTCATACGCACAAACAACATTTTAGATTTCGCCATCATTGACATGAGATTAGATATACAAACGAATTAATTTGATAAAATACCTGCGCATACATACGATAGCGATCACAAAGCTATAGAAATAGTTTGTAATAATTATAATAACATTAATAATAGCTTTCAACTTGACGCTATAACAATAGATAAACAACCGAGATTTAATTTTAATAACACAAATTGGCCCTTATGGCAAAATAATTTAAATAAACTATACAATAAATATTTAGAAGAGAATAATATAAAACAAATAATTCCAGATACAATAAATTTAACAAATAATGAAATAAATAATAACATACAAATAATAACTGAAATAATAAATGCAAATTTTAAAAAAACAATACCTAATAGTACGAAAAAATAATATGGAATGTTACGTCAATAATACAATAAAAAAATGGAGGTGTGGCCAACACACGACTTTCTTTTACGAACAGATAATTTTGAGAAATTTTATTTTTTCTTAATTTTTTTTTTTTTTTTAAATTTTTAAATTTTTTTTTTTTAATTTTTTATTTTTTATTTTTATTTGTTTTTAATTTTTGGAAACATTTTGTATTAAGTAGTTTTTTGTAAACCTTATACTTTTTAAGATATTTCCAAAATAAATTTTCTGGACCAGGGGAGTGGCCACTTCCGGTTAGTCGATTTGGAGTAAAATTCACTGGGACCTCCCAATTTATCAAAAAAGCTTAAATCTGAAGTTTCAGTTCGATTGGTTAAACCATCTGGGCTGTAGAGAGAGGAAACAGACAGACTGACAGACTGACAGACTGACAGACTGACAGACTGACAGACTGACAGACTGACAGACTGACAGACTGACAGACTGACAGGCTGACAGACTGACAGACTGACAGACTGACAGACTGACAGACTGACAGACTGACAGACTGACAGACTGACAGACTGACAGACTGACAGACTGACAGACTGACAGACTGACAGACTGACAGACTGACAGACTGACAGACTGACAGACTGACAGACTGACAGACTGACAGACTGACAGACTGACAGACTGACAGACTGACAGACTGACAGACTGACAGACTGACAGACTGACAGACTGACAGACTGACAGACTGACAGACTGACAGACTGACAGACTGACAGACTGACAGACTGACAGACTGACAGACTGACAGACTGACAGACTGACAGACTGACAGACTGACATACTGACATACTGACAGACTGGCAGACTGACAGACTGACAGACTGACAGACTGGCAGACTGACAGACTGACAGACTGACAGACTGACAGACTGACAGACTGACAGACTGACAGACTGACAGACTGACAGACTGACATACTGACAGACTGACAGACTGACAGACTGACAGACTGACAGACTGACAGACTGACAGACTGACAGACTGACAGACTGACAGACTGACAGACTGACAGACTGACAGACAGACAGACAGACACCATTTCGAAAACCACTTTTTCGGACTCAGGGGACCTCCAAACAAGTAAATCTCTAAAAATCTCAAGGTCCAAAATTTTCATGATTACTATACTTTATTTTACTAGAGTAAAAGAAAGTAAAATTATACAAAACTAAATCACATCGGATATCTGTATTAAAAAAAGGAAGAAGACTAAATAGATTGACACAGCAGCAAATTAATTTATTAAAATTTGAAATAAAAAGAATTAATGAGCTAATTGAACAAAATATAAAAATTGAAATAAACCGGAGATGGACAGAACACATGGCAAACATAAAACCTGGCCCAAAAATGTTTACACAAATAAAAAGAATAAGTAACAACGAAGCAACTGATTGTAATGCTAAACAATTACAGGTAGATGAGGTAGAAATAGTTAATATGCAAGATATGGATATATGTAGATTGGACATAAATAGAAAAATAAGGCAATATGTATAATAGTTACGAACAAAAAAAATCTAAATATACTCGGATACTATATACAAAAAACAACTATACCCATTCAGCAGCTAGGTAAACCAACGCACACACAACTAATAAAAGAAACAATAGAACCAATAATAAATAATTTTGAATATAATAAAAATAATAATATAACTATAAGACAATTTAATAACAACAATTCAGCAATAGATCCATCCTATAACAACAACAATAATAATTCATACTTCATAAATATCAATCAACTTTCACAAATATTAAAATGTTTAAACACCAAGAAATCCTACGGCCTAGACAACCTATCATGTATAGTGTTAAAACACCTGCCAGAAAATCTAATAAAAGAATTATGCTGCTTAATTAACCATTGCCTTAATAATAAAATATATCCAAATGTATGGAAGATGGCAAAAATTTATCCGATACACAAGAAAGGTAAATCAAAATTAGACCCAAAAAATTACCGACGGATAAGCCTCCTCTCTAACCTTGGCAAAGTTTTCGAAATCATAATTTATGATAAAGTCCAAGATCATATTAGCGAAAATACACTATTACCAGACAATCAGTTTGGTTTTAGAAATAAACATTCTACAATTCACGCAATTACAAAGCTCACAGCGGATATATGTAGAAATTTAAACCAAAAGGATTGTACTGGTACGATCCTAATTGATATGGAGAAGGCTTTCGAGTCGGTATGGTTAGATGGGCTTCTATACAAGATGTTAAAGATGAACTTCAATAATAATATCCTACAATTATTATATGAATTATTATATAATAGAGAATTTAAAACAACAAATGGAATAGAATTATCATCCAATACACACAAAATATATAATGGATTGCAACAGGGGTCAATCACTGCACCGATATTATTTAGCCTATACACTAAAGCACTAATTGAAAATAATAAATTGAATTCACCTGACATACAAACCATTGCATATGCCGATGATATAGTAATATATGGAACTGCAAAAAAAATAACAACTATAACAAAAATTATACAGGAAGCAGTTAATTTTACCATGGATTATTTACACACATGGAGAATAAAAATCAATCCCACAAAATGTGAGACGATTTTATTCAGAAAACCTTACCAGCTATCAACTTCGGATACATGAAATAATTGGAAAACATTTAAAATCGATATAGCTGGTACGATCTGTGTGCAAAAGCCATCGGTTAAATATCTTGGCATCAACTTGGATAAGCTATTATATCTAGACGAACATATAGATATACAAATTAAAAAAGCACGAAAAATATTTCATAAAAACAAAAATATTTTCTGCTCTACAAACATCACAACAAGGGTGAAGCAAATATGTTACAAGTCCTTGGTACGACCAATATTAACATATGGTGCCCCAATATGGTGGAATCTAGGACCATACACTATGGAAAAAATGAGAATATTTGAACGAAAATGCCTTCGGCATTGCCATTCAGAATGCAGAACAGCAACATCTGGATATAACAAATAAAAAGTTATACACAAAATATGGCTCAAGCAGAATAGATATCCACATATTAAAGTTAGTACGGGACCATATCAAGAATGCAACAGACAATCGAGAAAATTCATTAATATTTTCCCCATACTTTACTGAGGACTTGGTAAACGAGGCAGCATGTAGCAGGGATAACAATCCAGGACCAGAAACGTTTCCATACTTGGACAGGAATGGATATATCGAGGATCCGGTGACTAAATACCCAATATTATAAAAGGATTTGATCCAGAATACCCAGAATATAAAAGGATTTGATCCAGAAATTTTCTTAAATAGAGATGAGTATTTTATCCATAATAGATTTAACTTTTCAATCCCTCAAATAGATTCCACAGCTTATAATAGGGAACGAGCTAAGTACTGGTGGCTGAACCCATAATTCCTCAATAGAATCAACCCCACCCCATTAATAAGACCTCATTAGAATCAACCCCACCCTATAATGTGATACACCTGTAATATACAACTCCCATAATGATTTGATGAGCCGTGAGTGGAATTGATGAAAGCCAACGGACACTGAAGCGAGTTGGCCGACATCAATTTATTATCACTCACGGCCTCATTTCAATAGAAATTGTTTTTCGGTTTTTTTTAACACTCTTTTCCCGAAAATAAGAATAAGAATAATGAATTGATAATAGTACACAAAATTAAAGTAAATGACCTATCGTTTGAATTATACAAATAAAAATGAATAAATTAGAGTCTCTAAGGACCAATAAATTTTCTATAAATCTTTGTGAATGTCTTGGGCCGTTCCTATTCAGCTTTTGCCCGACTGCATTAGTTTATAAGTACTCGTATATATGTTGAAATAAAGCTTGATTAGAAAAAAAAAAAATGTTGTTTATAGCTGCGGAGGTATCATCTACACCTCCCCTCCGATCGTTTTGTTTTTTAGGTTGTTATCGTAACGTTTACAATATGCAACATGTCGCATTAAAATCGTTATAGAAGAATAATTTTGAATCGGAAAAATATTATCAACTGATGTAGTATTCAAAAATACTAATTTTTCAGTTTTAATTTCTGGCAACTTTGATTCCGATTTTACATTTGGAGGCCATTCGCTCTCTGAGGACCATCAAACCAGCTACTATAATTTTTCAGTTCACCATTGTCGCCACGTCATGTGTGAAGTGCTTTCTTGGAATTCACAAATCCTATTGGCCACATAAGTTTTTAATTTGTATGGAGCCAATTTCAACCATATGACAACACGATCATAGAATCTGACCACAAGTATATCTCATTGACATTTACATTTATTGAATCTACCACTTTTTTAACAATAACTGATGACAACAATAACGCTGCATTCAATTCTAACCTTGGAATGGATGTAATCTTGAGTTTTGCTACTCGGGATTTTCCACAAAGCAAATTTACAGTTATATCGCTGTTTGATGCGTCTGCAAATCCATGGATTTCCAATCGCATTGCTTCATCACCAATAACAAATCTTTTGATCTGTATATCATTAATTAATGGTAAGTTATTGTAGAATTTATTCCATGGAGTTAGTATATTGTCAGGAAGTTGAACATCCCATTTTGTTCTGCTAAGCCATTAGTCCCAACGAATCAAATAATTTTGCGATTGACGACAGAGTTTCTCGTTTCGTTGTTTGCGATTTGGGTTTGGTTTGTGTAATGTTAAAAATAAAGGAATGATTTTTGGTGTTCCAAACCAAACCCAAACTATTAATAGTATCATTGGATTTGTTTATTTGTTTCTTATCCTTTATTGGAATGCGCTGCAACAACATCATTCTCGCACATTTAAACATCTTGATCAGCTGATATTGCATCTCCTGTGCTTCGTTAACATTATCACTACCCGCCAATAAATCGTCCACGTAAAAACGCCAACTCATGTAACAAAGCTTACGTTGCCAAATATGGTGCCGCTGACGTACCTATACGTCACTGTTTGCAATTTATATTCTTGAATCGGTTCAGTTTCATTTTTTCGCCATTGTATTTTTTGATATCGAGTATGATCATCACAAATTTTGATTTGCCTGTACATCTTTTCCACATCTGTGGTAAAAGCATACACAAATAGAGAGCAGATCTTGCTGAACAACTGGACTCACCATGAGTATGTCGTTCAAAGATAAATTTGTAGATGTCTTTGTCGATGCGTTAAATACTTGCTGGCTTGCAGACCGCATGATGTAGAAGAAAATATTCGTGACTGGCAAAATTTCTTATGACCTAATTCAATATATTCGAGCATGAAGTTTGTGTAGGACGCCTTTAAATCTGGATTACTGTTCAATTTTCTTTCTAAATATTGTAATCGGTAACATGCTGCCTTTTTAGAGTCTCCCAAATATTGAATTAGTTCACGAAATGGTAACCTTACGACGTAACGTCCGTCATTGTCTCTTTGATAACTGGTTTCATATAACTCCGCACATTTTTTTTTCTTCTAATGTTATTGGGTTTTTACTATCATACGACTCAATTTCCCAAAATTTTTTTAATTAAACCGTCAACCTTGTTTTCTTCACTTGATGTCAATTCCGTTGCATTAAGAAATTGTATGGATCATCGACTTTCGGGTTCATTTGATATCTGGTGTTGATCTTCAAGAATAATCTTGTAAAACACTTCCGCTCGTAACAACAAGTCGATATTTTCCGTATTTATAAATGTATGTGATATTCGATTAGCTACTTGAGACACAACCAAAAACTCCAAATCAACAAACTGTATCGATAATGATTTAATTGATGCGTTAATTTGATGCCAGCAATAGATGCATCCTCGCTTTGTTTGATAAAACAGTTTGTTTGCTAATTCTGCGGATATGAAATGGCTCTGTGACGCCGAGCCCAATAGTGCTCTTTACTATTACTATCGGATATAAAAACTACTGCAGTTGACAACAAAATTTCACTTTGATTTTAATTCCCTTTGCATAGAAACATATTGATCTTTACTATTCTCATCAACTTCTTGTTTCACAGTTCTGTTCTCATTGGGGCTGGTTTTTTTAAATTGCGTTTACCATTACAATTTATACATCGTTCTTTGATACTACAAGTGAAATTTTTGTGACGACTTTTTAAACAATTTTGACACACTCCTGATTTTTTCGACTTTTCCATTATTTGCTTTGGTGTCATGGCCAAAAATTCATCACAATTCGTTATGAAATGTGACTGCGTTTACATAACAAACAAGAATAATTGTTTGGTATACTATGATCAAATGATGCGACAAAATAATTTTGAAGTATCTTTCGTGAAATTTTATTCGTTTCCTTGAATGGTTTAAGGGCACGATATCTTTTATGCATAAATATAATTACTTCTTGCCAAGATGCTTATACATCGATGTATGCTCATTTTCTCATAACGTCCTTGTTTCTTGATCATATCGCTGTCCTTCAATTCCAGCACGGAACTATACGAACTGGAATCAGCGGAAGATCAATAGGACGAATTTTACACAAAGATTTAAAGTTATTTCCATATACAATTCATCTGACCAACAGAATGAACCCAAGAGATCCAGTGGCAAACTTGTTTAGATAGCAGAATAAAGTGAGGACTTTGTTTCATCGCCCTTCATATCTGACGGGGTCCACTTTGATTTAAATATCAATAAGTAAAATTATCGTAAATAGAGCCACGAACATTTCAAAATAATGCAATAAAAAGTACTTCACAAGGAACATGTAACTGTTTGGTGTGCGTGCTATTTCATCGCGAGATTGGTCCTTATTTTTTTTAAGAAAATTGTCGACCGGTTACAGTGAACGGCGATTGTTATTTTAAAATACTCGAGGATGTTTTTACCGGAGCTGCGATGTAAACGTATTTCACTTAGAAAGTGTTGATTTCAACAAGATGGAGCAACATGCCAGATGAATTTCGTTCAAGAAAAATTTGTTCTAAGGATAATTTCCAGGAATTCCTGCTTTCCTTTCAAACGTAATATCTTCTGATTTTTATTTATGGGTATATTGTAAGCAGAATATTCACTAATTAAAATCAAGCACAATACGTGAGCTAAAAGATGGGATTACAAAAATAATTAGAGAATTTCGACCAGACACTTTAAGAACGGTTATGAATATAAAAACCTTTAAAAGGTACAGCGCTTATGCATTAATGGAAGGAAGATGTAGGTACCTTTAATTTAGGGGGAAATTTGAAATAAAATGTTTAGTGAGACTTAAAGCTATTCGACTTTACTTTTCGTAGTTATATGTGCTCCACTCTATATAAACTCAAGCTGGTTCCGCCAACTACCGCCAACTACTCTGCGATCAACTCAACAAACTAAAAGAAACTTTACACGAAAAGAGGCTAAAGTTGATCAATAGAAAAGATGATCAGAATTCACTAAAGAGAATTGACAGGGTAAAAACATTTCTCATAAACTTTGCCTGTTTCACCAGCCGAATTATGAACTTTGAAATCACACGTCACAATGAATTTAGCATTTGGTGGTTTTAAAAGAATTTGCTTACAAAATATAAAACCCTAAATGATCTACGTTTCTGGGAATACACTGGCTTCGATATGGGCCGAAACGAAACCGGATACATTCCTAGACCTTAGTTGAAGGCATCGTTCAAGCATTATGATTTAAATTTAGTTGAGTCAAGAATATGACATAAATGTGTAGATATACAGAGTCTAAAATTTTACTCCAAAAAGCCAAACAAATTCTAGTAGCACTAGCATAACGTACTATAGGCTTCACAGACTCAACTTCAGAAGAAAAAAAATTCAAAATTGTTTAAACACAATGGGTCAAGGCCGCACACAATTACAATACTCTCATGTACAAATCGCTGGTGACATATATTCTTATAGTGACGTAACAATATACTCAATGTTAAATGTAAATGTAAACTCTGTATAATGCCGTACAATGTGTATATTGACTTAACAAGTTAGCACGTTGTTGACTCTAATGATTTTATAAAATTTTGGTAAGGCCCTGATCGTTTTTGATTAATGTCTGCAAATCAAATTAAACGATTCGGTTGAGTAAAACAGTTGTGCGTGCGATATAAACGAAAGTGATATGAGTGAGGTGCGAATTAATATTAAGGCGGAGAAGTTTGATGGCCGATCAAAAAAAAATTTCAAAGCACGGAATTCTTTGCTAACAGATGCGCTGCACGATAAGCATATAAGCGGAATACATAATTTGTGTGTAGCTGGTGCGATAGTTTTAGTGTTGGTTAATTTATTGTATGAATGGCGGGATAATCGTGTGTACGTAAATATTTTACTTCTAATTCCAAATCGATTTAAGTTAATATTATTTTACACCATTCAAAACAGGTTAACATTTGGAATTGTCAACTTACTACGATACATTGATAAAATTGAAATTGGAATACTTGCATGGACGTGCAATTTATTGCTGACATTTTTAAATTTTCCGGTTTTCAAAATATGGGCCACCATCCACAAAGGGACAAAATTTAAAAAGGTAGCTGGCGCCTGTTTTATTCTACTTCACATTACATACCAGATTGGAATACAATTAACAACGGTGTACGCTTGTTTCGTATATAATTTATCAACCGTCGTCACGTTCGCTTTACTTCTTGAGACTTTACGTCTCGGTATGAAGTGTTATGCCTACGTTCGATCGAATGCTGAACAAGTGATGGAATACATTTCTCCAAGTTGGCGACATTTTCTATATTTTATGTTCTGTCCTACAATGTTGTATCGTGATTCATATCCACGGACCGATAAACGTAATTGGAGATTAGTGGCTAAATATTTATTGGAATGTATATCGGCAATATACATTGTGTCACTGCTGAATACAATATTTTTGCAGAGGAAATTTATGGACTATGGAAAAACTGAAGTGACCCTCATTAGTATTGTGATTCTGTGGATTGAAATTGCGCCAACGGTAACAATTTTATTTTATTGTTTTGCATTTTATGGGTTACATCATGCTTGGATGAATATGTTTGCGGAAGTTTTACAATTTGCGGATCGTGGTTTTTACAAGGATTGGTGGAACTCTACATCGTTTAGGGAACACTACCGTCGTTGGGGTGTCATTATACATGAATGGTTGTACGAGTATATGTATATGGAATTATATCGGTTAACCAAATCGATTATTGCTTCAAGCCTGATAACAATCATTATATCAGCGGTGGTTCATGAATATGTGCTGATAGTAACATTTCGGTTTTTTACTCCAGCCGTACTTGTGGTGTACGGAATTGTGGGAATTCTGTATATCTATGTACCACTGACAAAACGATTAGGGAACATATTTTTTTGGTTCAACCTGATAATTGGTTTAGCACTGATGGTTTTAGTGTACATCATGGAGTACTACGCTCGGATTAATTGTCCGGTTGCAGAAACAATGAAAACAACGTTCGCATACTATTATACGCCAATGATTTTAAACTGTAATAATATTATTGTGTAAGTAAATAAATGTAACTTACCTTATATTCTAATCTCATATTTAAAACCAGTACACAAATTTTATCGTTTATTTTATTGTCATGAACTCGTAGTCTACACACAGTGTAAACACTCATCAAGGAAAGCGCATATATCGTGTCGAATACAATTCTCAATTTGTGTCCACAATTGATAAAATGCATCGTCCACATCCGGCACCATTTTAATTTGTAAATTGATATCCAAAAGGTGCCGACGTTCTTTATAATTTTCCCAAACCTGTAACTCTTCGATATCATTTGGTGATGAAGCGATCGGCACTGGTGTTGGATTTCTGAAACACAAATATTATTCGGTCAAAAAATTATAGTTTTGAGAGAATAACCGTTACCCAAGTTTCATAAAATTTGTCCACGCCTTAAGTAACGATCTCTGCACAAACAATTCATTTTTGTAATCATCATCATAATTGGTTTTATTACCCCGTAAATTTTGTTCCGTCCGATACATATACGCCAAATCGTCACCATGCTCAGCCCCCTCCAATCCATCACTATATTTACGATTCATAAAAAATTTGCCGTCATACGAAAATTGGTACACGAATATATTCAAGGATTCGGGTCCATTGACGTTTTGCAAGTTTTTTATAAAATTTCGCGAACCATACTTCAAATTCATGTCCGATATTAATTTGGAGGCGAGCCGATAAAATACTTCTGTTTCATTCGAACCCCAATTGAAAGCGGTTGCATCGAAATACTTTTCGGTATTATTGTAAAATTCATTCTCCAAGTAATTCGATAGGCGGCGCAATTTTACACGTGTCTGATTCAAAAATTTTAGGTAGCTAAATGTGTAAAAAACTCGTGACATCGTAACCGAATGCAAATCAGTGTGTTGCGACTCGAGACTAGTCCAACCGATCATAACATCGATATTTTTATCCAGCTTATAATTTATTGTATCGCCCACTATGATATGATCGACGGTTGGCACAAAGCAAAAATTATTCGCACCAAAACTGAAGAATACTGATAGGTCACGATCGAAATCGGTGCCATTGATTGTGAGTAGTCGCGACACATGACGCCGTTTTATTTGTAATTTTCGTAGTAGCTGCTTTAAACAAACTTCCGGGGAATCGAATTGGGCCCATGGATTTAATAGGGTACCGCTCATTAGAATTGCCCGATTAAAATATTGATTTGATTCACTGGCGAGTAAATGATATGAGACTGATGAACTTCCGGCACTCCATCCCATTAGGGTTATATTATTTTTGTCACCATTCCATAGGGGAATATTTTGATGGACCCAGGCGAGAGCAAATCGCTGATCCATTAGGCCATAATTTCCGGTGATATTTAGTTCGGGTAGTCGTAAAAAACCTAACGGCCCTAATCGATAATTAAACGAAACGAATATCATATCGTTTTCGACATAAGATTCAGGGCCACGTGTTGGATGCATATCACTTAGTCCGGATCCCACATTGTAGCTTCCTCCGTGGATCCATACAACAACGGCGTTCTTTTGGTTGGATCGCAGAACAGTTAGTGGGATGAAAATATTTAGATATAGACAGTCTTCGCTTTGGATGCCAGTTTTATTATCGAAATCTTTGCTTGAGATACATGGGTAGGCGGTTGATTTGTATACGCTTACTAAGTCGTATATAAAGTCGGTGGCTTGTGGTGGCTGAAATTCAATAAAAAAAAAAAATTAATGAACAATAATCACGTAAAAACAAGAGAGAAACGTTATGTATGAAAAATAGGAAGGGTGGGGGACTACAAATACGATGAATACTAATTCGCATTTTCACTGAACCATAAATTCATGTGAGTGATCGATTTCATACATTCCTGCCTTGTCAAGCTGGTCCGGTTTGGAAGTTTGTTGCCATTGAAGTTTGATTTTGCAGGACCAAATCACTATTACTGGGGCCAACATACCAGTTGAACCATATACAGTGTAGCTGTGTCACTGAGAACGAACCATTTAGTATCTGATTGTCGCGTTTTGATTTTGTAAAATCAAGCTGGTGGTTGATTAGGTTCCGATAAAGACCGAGTACCATCGTGCCAGAAACACTGAGATCAAGTTCTGTTTGCGCATCATCACACCCCGTTACTTATTTTGGTCGATGCGTTGAATGTCGCTGTATATTTTCCAGTTACCGTGGTGTTAAATTGATAATACCGCCGCAGCGCAGGATAATTGGAAATTAAGTAATTGAAACAAATCTTGAGATTTTTCACTGCATCTAGTGCTGAGGAACACTCAAACTCCGGAAAATTTGGCATGTAAAATTTGATGTAGGCCTGAGTAACGTGGGCCAATAACTAAAGCTGGCGATGTTTGATTTGAATTAGAGTATTATGGTGAATTAGTTGCAGTCACATTTGTGGCTGAGTTAAATCTGCCCGAGGAGTCAATAGTTTGATCCAGAAGGCTTAATCCACATTGATTACTCGCGGCCTTGGGCAATTTTCTTAAGATAATTCTATAAATTGTCTCATCGCATTTAATCGTCGATAGTTTTGATGTGTTGCAATGCTCATTGCTGATCATATAAGTAATCGGGCAGATCGAGCAGAAAATTTATGTTTGTCTTAAATATCATCTAGTTTTCTACCCGCCGATTGAAAACAGGAATCTTTGGTGGAACAGCGAACGACGATTGATGTTGATTCGGACTCTGCGTACAAAGCGCTCTCCAGTTTCATCATCACGCTCTGGTGGACAGATAAATCGTCGGGCAAGTGCTCTCTATGGATTTCGAGGAATTAAATCCTCTTCTTCCCAAATCGGATATCTCAATAAATGAATTGACATCACTCTCTATGTGACACCTCATTGACAGAGCCTGGAGATAGACGTCACTGTCAATCTTCCAAGGATCCTCAGGACAGGATCTTAAAGCTTCTTGAACAAAGCGAACCTCTCGAGAGTAATGCTTCTTCAGAGGTCCCTGAGGATGATTCGCCAGCAGTAAAGAAATGTAAGGGGGTGTTGTTCCCTGGAAATCAATTCCAACTCGGATGGCTAATGGTAACTTGTGCCAATAAGACCACTTAGCAGTGGCTTAAGGATACTATCAGAGGTATAAAGCCAACGGAAGGAGCACAGTTAAAGGCTATAGAGGCGAATAACCTGACTCGAGCCCACATTGTGATTGGTACTTCCCTAAGCCCCAGAATGAAGTTACATAGGGGATAAAATGGAAGGTCATTCGAAAATCTACAGTTGCGTGATCTAGTGCGTTAATAGGATCCCACTTTTAAGGCTACAGCAAGCAAGAGTCCTAGGGTTCCACTCCTATCTATTGGAAAGAAAAAACAGAAAAATGAAAAGACGAAGAGAACTATTTCAAGCAAGCCATCGAAAAGCCTGGTAACAACTCATACAGATAGGCCTCAAAGGGCGGTGGACAGAAGATGGAGGATTCTAGTCAGCCGTCTACCTCAAACCAACCTAAGGAAAACAAGCAGCGAGTATAATGGAACTGAGAGTTTAAGTGCGCCCATTTTGGCTATCTCGCAAAATCAACCTTATTCCCATCCCAGAGTTCATCGCTGGCGAGTTGATAACACAAAATGCTGTAATGGCCTCTGCCTACTTTCCACTGCATTTGAGTCCTTTAGTAAATAACTGATCCGTTTCTGAAGAGGCCTATCACAACAAGTCGGCCTTGAAAGAATATGATCTCGAACTAAGGGTATTCAATAAGGCAACCTGGGGAAGTTCTTGTGAAAGAATATATATATTGCCTTCCCCAGCACGCCTCCAAAAATTCTTCTTTAGGAACCATTCCAACGGTATAGGACCGCTCCAGAGCGCGGATGGTAGTTTCACTAAGATCCGTAAAGAAACAATTTGATTACTTTTAGAGACCCATTTTCCGAACTCAATTGTGACGGAATCTCAGGAAGACTTTTACGATGATCCGTATTAACTATATGCTATGCAATACGAGCTGGAGTTCTCTGGTAGACGTACGGCTATTTTCTTGCTGCAGAAAGGTATTAAGGAAATTCTCCCAAGTTTTCTCCGGGTTTTTCGGGAAAACTGTGCCTTTAGCTACATTCCAAAACTTCTCAAAGTTAATGTGGTCTATATACTAAATGCAGGGGGCCTAATAAGATCACCAAATAAGAATTGAGGATCTTATATGAAATCTGCTTCATCGGAACCAGTTTGACTGTCACAAAACTTGAAAAGGCGAAAGCTTAAAAGAAATCAAGCTGTGCCTGTGTGGTCGTTGAGGGGCTTTTGACAATACCTTCTATGAGTTTATATGGAGGGAAGCAAGGAAAAGTGGGGATCCGTCTCCCACAATCACGTAAATCCATTACATGTTGATGCATATAAGGATCTTAGCGGTATTAGACAGTGAGTCAATAACCACTAGGATGGCGCTAAGCAGACGTATTGTCTCCTTTATTATGGTTGGTTATTGATGGACTACTGACCCTTATGAGGAACCTTGAGTATGATGTCCAGGGCTATGCGGATGATTTGGCAGTCATAATCAGTGGTAAGTTTGAGAACATTTTTTCCGACCTATTGCCTTTTACAAAGAGTACAAAGCTTGCGCTCACAGCTTCCTCTCCAAAGAGTTAAACATCTAGGAGTCATCCTGGATCAAAAACTGGATTAGAAACTTGGGATTTACAATGGTCACACGCGAATCGCTACAACCCTTCTGTGTCTTTTTGCCAGATCGGGACAGGTGGTGTACTGGTAAGCCATCCTTTCAACGAGGCTTAACGGTTTGGTTTTTAGACAGGTCTAAAACAGAAGGCGGAGCAGGAAGTGTTTTGGAACGAATACTACCATCTGCCAAACAAAAATTCACGCTACAGATCGAACTTTAGTTGGCCAACACCGTTTTGTCAAGGATGGTATGGGACTGTCTTAACCCAATTAAACAAATGGCAATCGTAAATAAGGTAACTTGTATGTGGTTACCAGGACACCCAGGAATTTATGGGAACGAGGCAGTTGATAGCCTTAGATTCCTAAGAAATACCTAAAAAGCAGTGATTAAACGCTGTGAGGATATGCAAAACTTGTTATATTGGCCCACACCACAATCCCAATAATTAAAGAGCTTCTCGTACTTAGGAAGCCTGAACTGGAACTACTAACCGGCTTCCTCATATGCCATGACTCTTAAGATGTCGTTTCTGCGACATAGAAGTGGAATCGGCAGAACATGTACTATGCCAGTGTAGAACATTTTTTCGGCCAACGACTGCAACATCTACGTGTGAGAACAATCAGCCGTTAATGATCATTGTATAGCACATACATTTTAGAGATTTTATGAAGTCCATTAGGAGCCTGAACAACGATTGAGCGGTTAACTAAATAGGGTCCGAGCACAAACAAACTTTTAGGTCGTAGGTGACTATAGCTTCCACGTTCTTTTTTCCCCACACCAGCTAGTGAATCGGCCGAAATGTTTGCAGCCCTTAACCAACTGATTCAGCCCATTATTCACCCTACGGTAATTCCAGATCGAGTCAGCGACACGAGCAACCTGTTAGGTCTCTTCCTAACAAGTCATGTTGATATATGTATATGCCGACCTCTATTGGTTGGGAACTGCAACGGGAAATTCCTATCATTGCCTTATTATGGCTGTGTTTCCTGCATCTTGGTCTTAAGCTGCGAGTATTCAGCCTAAAAAATGATCGTAGCCCTTTTTTACAGAGTTCGATTGGGGAGAGTTCTTGTTTCGCCTTCGGTAATATTAAGAGTGCCTCAATCCGGCATTCTGAAAATTGTGCAATTTTAACTGTAGATAAAAGGAGAAATCCGTCATATTTTGAATTCCACTATTCATCCTGCTTAAACAATTTTCTTCTTTAAAAGCAGAGCCGAACAATAACTTACCAGTCCGACATAACGTGGTCCACCATATTGTCACCGCAGGCCATCTGCCCGTGTCAAGACCACGTAGGCTCTAGATCCAATCCGTCACAAAGCTGCATTCACTGAATTTCATCACATGGTGGAATTAGGGAATGGTCTCCCTTCTCGTGCCCTTTGCACATGACCAAAAAGAAAGAATTAGATTGGAGACCATGTGGGGATTATCGGCGATTGAACTCGGTCACAACATTGGATCGCTTCCCGATAACCCACATCCAAAATTTCTCCCTGCATTTACATGGCTGCAAAATTTTCTCCTCAATTCCTGTAATAACGATCCCATTTGGCCTCTTCGAGTTCACTCGAACGGCATTCGGTCTACGAAACGCCGCACAAACATTTCAGCACTTCATGAACGAAGTTGTTCGTGAACTAGAATTCGTTATCGTTTACATTGACGATATTCTGCTTGCTTCGCACATTCAAGAACAGTTCAAACTAAATTTGGAACAATTGTCCAACAAGTTAGCACAGTTTGACGTATATCATATCAAGAGCGCAAAATGCGTCTTTGCCGCAACCACTCTTGATTTCCTCACCCACAAGATTACTCCTGATTGTATTCTGCCATCAGACAATTAGAGAGCGTTAATGAGCGTTAATACTTAACGCAATCATATAAATTTCAGCTCCTACTTCAATTAAAAGTATTCACCGATTTATACCTAAACTCGCACAAACCCTCGCACTAATTCACGGCCACTTGGCAGCCTTACTTAAGACTTTAATTGGAACCTTACTTATCTTGACTTCACGTCATTGAAAACTGAACTGGCACACCCACTAAACGACTCAAAGCTTAGTTTGACTACTGATGCATATATGGCAGTCAAACACTTCAGATATTTTGTGGAAGGTCGACATTTTACAATATACACCGACCACAAACCTCTGACACGAGCGATTAAGTCAAAAACTGAACGTAATCCACGGCAATCACGCCACTTGAATTATATGACGCATGCGAAACCTCTACTGGGAACAATCATTACGTCGAACTATCTTCGACGCACTGCACAATATTTAATATCCTGGTGTCCGAGCATCTCGTAAATGGATCGCTGCTCGTTACTTTTGACCCAGCATAAACAAAGGCGTAGGCAATTGGGCTCATATACGTATACGTAATTATTGACGAAGGTAATGGCAATGATTGCTGCAGACATATCGGTCTGAAGCAATCATTGCCATTACCTTCGTCAATAATTATGTATCTCGATTCGGCGTATCCCTTACGATCATCAATGGAATAGACCCCGTCTTGAGAATGGCTGTTTAAACGATTGTGGGAAAGCACGGATGGCAAAGTGAAGCAATTGTTGCTGGTGATACCAAAGTGCCGAAGCAGCAAGTGGGGGTCACCTAGGAATTAAGAAAACACTGGCTAAGATTCGTCAACGATTCTACTGGGCAGGATGTAGACAGTATATGATAAAGTAGTGCCAGAAATGTGACCAATGTCCGGCGGTGAAGGGACCCGCACGCAAAAGTCGTGGAATCATGAAACAATATAACGTCAGAGCACCATTCGAAAGAATTGTAATGTATGTAGCGGGGCCATTTCCCACCATCGAGATCGGCAACAAATATGTGCTAGTAATAATGGATTATTTCAGCAAATGGCCGGATGTGTACCCCATTTCCAATCAGGAGACGACAACAATAGCTGATGCCGTCCGTGGTCAATAAGTGGATTAGCAGATTTGGAGTGCCGATTGAGATTCATACCGATCAAGGAAGGAATTTTGAATCGGTGGTCTTCAAAAAATATACCAGATGCTCGGTATAAATAAAACGAGAACAACGCCTTTGCATCCACAGTCTGATGGTATGGTGGGAAGATTCAATGGTACATTGGAGGAATATCTAGCAAAGGTCGTTGAGAAAAACCAACGCAACTGGGATCGACATATACCGATGTTTCTGATAGCCTATCGATCAGCAATACATGACACAACCGGAATGACACCAGCTAAAACATTATTTGAGGATAACCTACGATTACCTGGAGATCTAAAGTTTGGAGCTAAACCATCAGCTGCTTTATGTGGAGAGGATTACTTCGACAGTATGAACATGACAGTATTCATCAATTTGTACGGGGAAAAATACAGATGTCAAGTAACCGGATGAAGGCACGATATGACATTCGAGCAAATAACCACAGCTTCCAAGAAGGGCAATTAGTATGGCTTCACAAACTGCAACGGAAAAAGGGATTATCATCGAAGCTGCAACCAGCATGGGAAGGACCTTACATTGTCATCACAGGGATGAACGACATGGTTTATCGGATTAGGTAGGGACATCGAGGTAAACCAAAGGTGGTGGTTCGGAGAGGTTAGCCCTATACAGAGGAGGTGATTTGAGTCCTGTTCGGGACGAACAGGCTTAGAAGCGGGGTAGTGAGGCGGTGACACCTAGTGTGTAATAGAAGAAGTGAAATTAATAGCTCAATGTTTAACTGTACTAAAATGGAGTTTTCCATGATCAAAATTGTTACGTAATGTTTCTACGCTATTATAATTGGAAAAGTTATATTCTAGAAGTTTGGTTTGTGTATATAAAAACTCATCAGGCAGTTACGATCAAACTACGAACTTTTTGTTTGTACGAACTTGTCGCACTTTGTATTGACCGCTGTTATGGTACGGGGGGGATTTTGATATTTCTACTTTTTTCCTGGCAGATATTGTTACGTTTTTGCCTTGTCAATCACGTTTCGTATCACTGGATTGTGAATAAAACAAAATCAATTCATTTTATCAGCAACGAATTAATTTATTTCACACACAAATTATTACAAAACAGTTTAATAATTAAAATTCACAAAATTACTTTATATAAATTATTCTCAAATTTTACTGTACACTTACAATTTTTATTGCCACTAAAACACTTTTTAAATCACTTTTTAATTCATTTTTAATCTTCACACTGTCGCTTACCAAATACTACTAATCCAATTCGACTTCGTTCGCCTTTTTATATACACAAACCAAACTTCTAGAAAGCTCATGAATTTTCCAGTTAGAATAGCGCAGACACATTTAGAACAATTTTATCATGGAAAATTCCATTTTAGTACAGTTAAACATTGAGCTATTAATTTAACTTCTCCTATTACACACTAGGTGTCACCGCCACAATATTATTTGCTGATTTTTAGTTTCATTTCAGTGGCTGTTTATAAACACTAAATTATAAACACACACTCTGTTATTTTTTTGCTCGTAAATGACACATCAAAATAGTCTTCTCGTTCGAGTACACGCAGTACACCTTCACAATTATTTTGTCGTGGAAATTAATTTTGCTTCAGTTGTATTATAATTTATAATTTAGGAATACAAAGCACTACACTCGAGGATAGTGTAGTATAAAATTGTGCATCGGCGTATATCATCTTACACAAATCGCCCCACATGAGACATTGTAGGCCCCTGCAACTTAATGAAACTAACTCTGTGCATATAAAACTTTACCAACAAAAATGTTAATTGGTTAAAAACCTTCGTTACCTTCATAAGAATCTTAAAATGGAATACATCAATGAAGAAATTAAGAATTATGCTGATCAACCCAAATCTACTACGTAAAAAAAAAAAAATCCGCACAAGACACCTCAGATGGTTTATAAAATTCACATATTGAAGATTAGCCGTTCAGTTTAAACTTGGGACAATTTCCATCATATCTAACCCTCTCAGCTTCAATAGAACATCTCTAGCATTGGTCTGGGTCAAGAATGAACAACGGTCTACACTCTGCACGTGGTTTTATTTTCAGACAAAGCCGCAAAATTAAAAATTTGAATAATTTAACAATAAATTATCATCTCTGATTTATATTCAATTTTCCATTTTAGTGTATCAATAAACCATTAATTGATTGGTTTACCAATACACTAAAAGGTTTTAAAATTTTGTCTGCCTTAACATTGGGTCCAAAGAACAGAGACATTTATACGCATGGTGGTACCTACAACATTTATTGAATGGCCATCCAAGGTCATTAACTATCAAAGGAATATAACGTTGGACATTCATTAGTATTCAAAGTTCAACATTATTCGAATTCAATTCAACAATCTTCGAAATATCTGGAAATTTATACCTATCTTTATATAATAAGTTCACTACACATATTATCGTGATCCGTGATATAGTATTATAAAGGTTTGAATTCCGCAAATTGAACTTTCAACTTTCAAAATTCTTTGAATGCTCTTCGGAACTTATTGAGATCGTGTTTAGTGCCAAGTTTGTTATATACTCATATACTCGTATTTGAAGTATTGCATATACATATATACAAATTTTATCAATCGTGCGCTAACAATTTATTTTTTGGTTCTGTGAATAGTGCATATACTTGTCATTCAAAATGTCAGAGTCAGACGGTGAGTCTTTAAAAAGACAAAGAAGTGCTTTCAAAGGGTAACTAACCCAATTTCGAAACAAATTGTCATCTATCGAAACTATTGGGTCAATTGAATCAAATATTCGAAGACTTCAAATAACATACGATAAATATCATCAGGTTCAATTGAAGCCCGAAATGCTACATGAATCTGCTTCAACTGATCATGTGCCCTTCGAAGAAGACTACGAATACGTAGAAAGTACGTTATTAGACAAACTTCACAATTTAAAGCGCCTCGAAAGCCTACCGAAAGAATCATCAGTAAATAGTACTCAAATTGAGCAAGCCATTCCTTCGATGTCTATTAAGCTCCCAGAACTCAAGCTACCGACGTTCAGTGGAATTGAGAGCGAGTGGTTAGCTTTTAGGAATGTCTTTTTAGATCTCATTCATAAGAAAACTAATATAGAAAATATTGTAAAATTTGTTTACTTAAAATCGCATATTCGCTCCTAGTTTAATTAAAAGTCTTCCAGTCAGGGTCCAAAGTTGTCAGGGCTGACAACGATGAAGTGGTCTGGAAAACACTATGCGACAGGTACGATAATGCTATTATCATTCAAAAGGCTTATATGAGAGAAATATGTAACAAATCTCCTCTCGAAAATTCGTCTAATTCTTTGCAAGCTTTCATTGATCATTCAGTAAAAAATTATAATGCTTTAAAATGTTTACATGTACAAGTAGATGCTTGGGATTTAATGCTTGGGAAAATTAGACAACTCTTCGAAAATTCACACTATTAAAAATTCAAATTCTAACAAAATATTAGACTTCGAGAAATTTATAACCCTTCTTCGTAATCATGTTCGAGTGCTAAATGATACGAAAAGATATGAATATTCTAAAAAGAAATCAACGTCGCTATATCATTTGATATCCAATTGTCCAGACTTTACTGATTCCAAGGTTACACCACAGATGCGATTTCAGTTCATTCGGAATCATAGATTTTATGTGCAAACTGTTTGAGTTATAATGGTGTATATCCATTTTGCTTGTGTATATTTTGTCACTTATAAATTTATAATAAAACAACTTACGTTATTTTTAAATAATTTTAAGTGAAAAAAATTTTTTCCTTATAGTAACAATATTTTTAAAAAAATTTTTTAGAAGATCGATTTCAAATTGACTCCTTCTTCGGTTCTTTTTTAACAACTATTCTCGAATAGTTGTTAAAAAAGAACCAAAGATGGAGTCAATCCGAAATCGATCTTCTAAAAAAAATTTTTAAAAATATTGTTACTATAAGGAAAATTTTTTTTTCAATTAAAATTATTTAAAAATAACGTAAGTTGTTTTATTATAAAAAACAAACTGTTTGATTGGTAATCATACCGTTGATATTTGTGGCAACCCCCCACCTTGCAATTTCTGTTCGCCAAAACATAATTCGCTTCTTCATTTTTGGCCAAACTTCCTATTTCAAGGGTACTAAGCTAATTTCAAATAATTTTTCTACACTAGCTTAAGCAAACCAGTAACGGAGCGTCTAATCCAAGACGATACATTGTCAAATAGGCCGCAACTAAGTGGTATTTCGTCGTGCAAATCAACAGCCTTAATAAAAGTTTCATCAAATTCTAATACACAATTATTGTGCAGAGCAATGTTGGACAGTGGGTTCGCATTTAAATTTTGTTACGGAACACATTGTTAATCTATTGAAACTCAAAAGACAGCCAAAAAATAAAATAATCTCAGGTATCGGTGGCAAAGAAACTGAAATAAAAACTAAGGTTTCATTATTTGTATCCTCTAGAGTGTCTGACTTTTCGGCTATATTAGAATTTCATGTAATTCCGAGAATAACGAATTATTTACCAACACGTCCTGTCAATATTGATTTAAATTGAATGCCTGCTATAATAAAATTAGCAGACCCATATTTTAAGGTACCAAACGAAATCGATATTTTGATTGGTGCAGAAATTTATAATGAATTATTCACGGATAGAACATCTATTACTATTTTTAAAAATCTATACCTCCCTTTATTTCGAGTGTTTTTGGGTATGTAGTTAGTGGTAAGGTTTTGTGTAACAATGCCATACAAGAACAACAATCCAAAGCGTTATGTACCTTCGAAGCTCTTCATAACGACATCACGAGGTTTTGGGAGTTAGAGACTATTTCACTTAACAACAATCATTTATTAGAGGAAATATACTGTGAACAGCATTATATTCAAAATATTTATCGTCTTTCTTCGGGCCGTTATTCAGTATCTCTTCCTCTGAATGATAATATAAATCAGCTTGGCCTTTCAAACTTTTCTTCACTTATGCAATTTTATGCTATAGAAAGGAAATTGACACGTCAACCTGATATTTACCGACAATACAAAGAATTCATGGCTGAGTACTTGTCCTTGGGTCGATAACTATTATAGCAAAGCATTTTACTTTCCTCACCATTTTGTTATAAAGGGTAGTAGTACCACTACTAAGTTAAGGGTCGTTTTTAATGGATCTTCGAAGTCCTCGTCCAACTTATCATTAAACGATTGTTTATACAAGGGTCCTACTATCCAACAAGATTTGTTGTCTATTATTCTAAGGTTTAGGAAAAACATCGTTGTTTTTACGGCTGACATAGCCAAAATATATAGGCAAATTTTGGTTGATAAAAATAATCAGGATTTACAACGGATCTGGTGGAGAAGTGGTCCCTCAGAAAGTGTCAGTTATCTCGCAACTCGTACGTTACAACAATTGGCGTTAGATGAAAATATATCATTCCCTGCAGCATCAACAATTTTAATTTCTGCAGTGCAGTGAGAATTAAATCAGAGTTAAGCCAATTATTAGAAAAGAGCGGTTTCAATTTACGTAAATTTTTCTCGAATATATCTGTTCTTTCGTAATGCTCTGAATCTTCGTCAAATGTTTCTCTAGTACTTGGTCTATTATGGGATACTTTAGGAGATGACTTCGAAATGAATTTCTCCAAATTCTCTTTGAAAACTCCTTGTACTAAGAGAAATGTATTGTCAGAGATATGTCAGTTGTTCGATTCATTAGGGCTTTGCTCTCCCATGATTTTAGTTGCTAAAATAATAATGCAGGTTTTTTGGACGCTTCGTAATATAGACTGGAATGACCAAATTCCACAACAAATTACAGTTCAATGGATCGAATTCAAAACGCAATTGATTAATTTAAATAAAATCACAGTTCCTCGATGTATTTTAGCACCAAAAGCTAGCTTAATACAAATTCATGGTTTCTCAGACGCGTCTGAAAAGGGTTTTGGTTGTGTGATTTATCTTAGAGTCACAGACGAGAATAATATAAATTATATCAGCCTAGTGAATGCCTAGTGAATTTTTAGAGCCTAAGTTATGATGGTCAGGTCCTTTGTTTCTTTTAGAAGCCCCATCTAAAGTGTGTAATTCTTCGTCGCCTTGGGATTTATTTGTTCCCTATTCGTCGTTTACAAAGCTTCTTCGCGTAACAGCCCACATTCTCCGATTCATTAATAATGCTAAAGTTTAAGATGAACTTAAGATAACCGGTGAGCTAAGTTCAACTGAGTTAAAAACGTCGTTATACTGTCTGATAAAAATAGTTCAGCTAACCGAATGTTCTAATGAGATTCAATATATGAAAAAACATTCTACTGTACCGAACACTAGCAATTTAAAGGTATTATCACCATTTTTAGATGAAACAGGAATTCTTCGTGTTGGTGGTCGACTTAATAATTCAAGCCTTAACTATAATACCTAGTAAGCATCCAATTGTGTTACCATCCAAACATGCATTCACGAAACACCTAATTCAATTTGTTATTATATAATTTAAGATCACAGTACTGGATCATCGAAGGACGGAATTTGTGTAGAAAGGTTGTCAATGAGTGTATTCATTGGGCCGATTTACCTATCGACCGCGTTAATCAGTCTAGACCATTTTCCATCGGGGGAATAGATTTTTGTGGACCGTTTTACGCTAGGCCCAATGTAAGATCGAAAACTAAAAATAAAACATATGTTAGTCTCATGATATGTCGTCAGAATCATTCTTGGTTTGCCTTCGTAGGTTCATTTCCCGACGAGGCTACTGCATAAAAATATATTCGGACCATGCGACAAATTTTATTGGTGGTAGATCTGATTTGAAGGACCTTAGAAATTTGTTCTTGTCAGAAAAACTTCAAGGTGACACAAAGATATTTTGTGCTAATAATCATAGATTGAATGGCTGACGATTCCCTCCATGATCTCCACATTTTGGTGGATTATGGGAATCCGCGATTAAAAATGCTAAATGGCATACGAAACGTGTAATTGGTACACGCTCTATAACCTTAGAAGAATATCACACTTTAATCTGCCAAGTTGAAGCTTGCCTTAATTCAAGGCCTTTAACTGACCGATTGGTTCGCCTTTGTTGGCGTTGCCAGAACCATCATTATTAAACCTTAATCTAAATAGATTGTCACGATTTCAGCTGATCCAGATGATGTTTTAGGAGTTCTGGAAACGCTGGCATATTGAATATTTAAATGGCCTTCAAAATAGATACAAACGGCAAAAATCATCGACTTATAATTACAAAATTGGCACGTTAGTCCTCCTGCATGAAGAAAACATTCCTCCTATAAATTGGATTTTAGGCAGAATAATTAAAACACATCCAGGCTCTGACAGTTGGGTTCGAGTAGTCACATGTCAAACATCTAAATCTATTGTTAAGCGATCAATTACGAAAATTAGCGTATTACCAATTGACTCCGAATCTGAAAATTAAAAGTTGCCAGTCATGCATATATATTTGTTATTTGAAAGTTCGACTTATTGATGATAAAATAATCTTTAAGATAATCTAATTTCATAATTACTAATTTATAATTATTGTAAAAGGAATACGAATATTTCTTATAATTAATCATAACTTGTATTGTATAAAATTAAATTTTCACGCATTGCAGTACATTTTAAAATTAAGTACGTAGCCCTTCGAATTCGTAAACATTATATTGTATATAAATAAATGTATTGGAATTGTATATAATTAATTTTGTATGTACATTATGAAAATAATAAAGGCTGTATTCTTGTATCTTTTGGATGACACAGAACATCATTATTTTCAACAAAGTAATCATAAAAAAAAAAAAAATCTTCGGTGTTTTATTAAACAATCTAAATCTATTAAGTTTACAATTATTTAAGTTGTAGTTAAATGGAAATAGTTTTAATATCTTCGAACAACTATTTACCACTTATATGTAATTATATTGGAAAGTTTATAAGTCCATCCAGTGGACTAGATGAATATTGAATAATAGGCAAAAGATCAATTTCTAATCACATTGTAATAACAAAAAAACTTACTCGTATGTTTGTAAACAAAAGTTTGCAAAAAAGTGGTCGCAAAGATCATTCTTACAAACACGAGATTTGTAAATGTAATAAAAGACGATTACAAATGAAGTCACCGTACTTTACGAGATCAACGTCCATATTCACAAATACTTAATTCACACATACCTTAAATCGAAGTTCATTAACCGGTGGCTGAGCATATGGTATTCCCAAATAGGCACAATATTCTACCCCACTTTCAGATTCACGAAAAGCTCCCTGTATACGTTTCCCCGCTACACTTGAATTTATCAGACACGCATCATCACCATCATCATCATCATCATCTTCATTTTTAACATTATTATTACTATTATCACTTTCGACACTTTCACTTGGATTACCACTATGATCACTACTAATTAACATTAAGCAATTGGTTATAAATAAAATATGTAATAATAATTTAAAATGCATGATCCAAATACGAGCGTACGCGGACAAAATAACTAAACACTGTAATTATGGACTCGACACACATCCACTTCCCACGAATTATTATTGGTTACTGATAACAGATTTGTTTTATTTCTTTATATACATACAATGCGAGTTGATTACATACAGTAGCGGAATTTATGTCCATATATTAATGAATCTGTGAGATAACCTCTAACACTTGATTATTGGAATGTTATATATACATATTGGCAAAATGTACTGGAAATTGGAAAATAATCTGCGCAAATTCGACTTTACCCATCCGAAGAAAATATTTCAAATCTATTTTGTTGTGCCCTTACTACACATACATATACGAAAATACGAAAAACCATGTTGTCTAATTTGGTGTGCGTGCGTAGTTGATAATTTGATCCCAAGCAATTAGACTCTTAGGAATTTATTCGCTAGTCATGTGTCTTAAGGTAATACTATTTTTAGAGCGAATAAATTTATTTCTATAATTTGATACAAACATATTTTATGTAACATCAGAGAAGGCAAACCTTTTTGGTTTTGTGTTCGTGGAAAATAAGAGAGCAAATCACCACACGCGCTTATCAATGTTACAGCACAAAATTTGACTAATGCCAAAGTTTTTTTTTTGCTTTCTCGTTTTCGTTGTTTAGTAAACAATTCTTATCTTGAGGTTTTCCGTTAAATACTGCGCTAACATTTTTTAAGTTGCTACATAACCTTTTAAGCCAAAATTCACATAGAACTGGAATACTGAGATTAGTTTTGTTTTGGTTTGTGAATTTCTTATAGTAAATGTAAACATGGATTCCGTCATCTGCAGTGGTGTAGTTATACCATTAACTTTGGCCAGCAATGGCCAAACATATTGAAATATGTACTGAAAATAAAATTGGTAATCATTTTTTTTTTGTCCAAAACTACTTTCAATTTTTCGTTCAAATTGTAGCGAAGGTCCCTGAAACCGAGGAAGCAAATAAACAGGTTGACACGAAACGCCTCGACACGTGACTGGAGTTTACTCTATGCATACACAATAGGCAAAGGGAGTAATTAAATGCATTGCAATGCGGAAGTTCATGATAATATTTCTTCAACAGTTTTGAACTCTCTTCTGCATATGCTTACAATGCCTCGTGGAGAAAATCTATTAAGTCTTTAACGTTCTGATTGACTGAAATATAAACTGTGACCATAAAAATTTGTTTACCCTTAGGCAAAGTGCATCTCGCGGCGCATATATCCCCAAAAGCATATTGGGTTGTTGTTTGGTACAGACGGTAAAGTTGTGTTTTGAATCGCCAACATTTTGATAGATGTCAACGCACCCCCCGACCAAAGTATTGAAATCCTTTCAAAAATGATCAATTATTTTGTTGGTCCAAAACCACTTTTCTCGACGTTTTAAAAGTTCCTGAGCCTAAAAAAGCAAAAACAAAAATTATCGTCCGTCTGTCTGGATGTCTGTATGTCTGTATGTCTGTACCCATGGTATCGCGAGAACGGCTTGTTCGATTTAAGATTTTTTATTGCCAATCTGTTTCTATGGTCAAGGCCGAGACTTGAAAAGCTTTTGGAACTCGTGCGTCCAGAGGATCGGGTACCTGCCATACATAATATTTACCATGGTTTGAATATTAAGTTGTGGTATTGAGTTTGAGGTTGAGTTGAAGTTAATAAGTTAGGAGGGATCAATTGGCGGGTTAAGTTGATGTTGAGTTGGAGTTTTGTTGGGGTTAGGTTAAGATATAGTAAGCAGTTGAACAATTTTTTTGTATGTGCTGGTTTAAGGATTGAGTTGAAAGAGAGTTTACGGTTGCGTTGATGGTTTAGTTGGAGGCCGTTTGCGGATTGAAGTGGAGTTGAGATGGTATTGGACCAGTGTTTATTTAGCAGTTGAGCAATCTATAAAATAAAGTGATTGTTTGTATGTATGTACAGCATATGTGTATGATATTTAAACAAATCCACACGACTTGAACGATTTGAACCAAATCTTACACAAATATTGTTTAAGACTTAAGAAAGGTAACTGTTAATATCTCAAACCTCAAATTGAACCTTTAGCAAATTAAATGAATGGCCAATTAGGATCTATTGCTTAATTGATTTTAGTGAAATTTGACTTCTGCGATTGAAATGAGATTCTAAAATGAGTTTTGGATGAAGTTCTACATGGCTAAACTTACCGCTCTGAGAGCAAATACTCAGAAAACGTAACCCAAGGTTCAATTTGGAATGTAAAAAGTTCAGTTTGAATTGCAAAAGGATCAATTTGAAGTGTAAAACCTGTGTGATAGTATAATAGTATGTTGATTGTATAATGGTAAGATGAAATGATGGGATGAAAGTGTGCTGGATTAATGGTAAGAGGTTACTATGGTACAATGGTGCGATTGTACGATGGTTTAAGGGTATATTGTTATGATGATATAATGGTAGGTATAAACCGATAATGATATGATGGAATGATTATTTAAGGTTATGATGGTACGACGGTAAGTGTGCTGGTATGATGGTGAGTAGGGTTTGAGTTGAAATTGAGTTGGATTTGAAAGAGAAGTTCGGTTAGGGATTAATTTCATGTCGAGTTTAGGCTTTAGTGGGAGGTTTGGTTGAGTTAAGTTCATACACGCATGTAGCTTTCGAATTGAGTTACATTTGTGATTGGGTTGGAAAATAAGTTTTAGAGTTAGCTTGCATTGAGGTGTGTGTTGTTCGGTTGGGAATTATTTTAAGGGTTGATTTGAAGTTAGGTTAAGGGTTGATTTGAAAGTTGATAAAGGAGTGATTTGATGATTTAATTGATTTCATTAAGACCGAAGTTCTGTTACTTTATGAGGTTTCAGCCCGAAGCTAAGTTTCTGATAACTTTAATATATGTATGTGATTGCTTTATTATGGAGATCATGCGCACGTGCCCGTAGGCTTTGGCAATTGAGAAAAAAGATTGCCATACTACGTCTACTGATTTTCTCGAGTATAATCCGATAAATTATATGAGGATAGCGGGGTAAACTCGTTTCGTAATGGAAGCATCGTTTCATTTTCTCATCTACCATGGTAAAAACGTTTACGCACATCAGTAGGTACAATATGAAGTGCTTCTTGAGATGTGTCTCTTGATAAGCCTACGTAGACCAAAGGTTGCGAATGTATTTGTAAGCAATGTGAATTGTCAACGAGCAGGCTGTTTTTAGTGAAAAATGGTTTCTTTTAACATGAACTGTTGCGGAAAAGTTATGAAAAACAAACCAAACCCGTAGAACTCTATTTTCATCACCTAATTTCAACGTGTGCCAATTTGCCTACTGCCCCATTGGCTAACCCATCAGCAATGTCGATATTTGTGGCTATCATGTAGGGTTTATCTTCAACGAAAATAATTTCATATGGTAATCCTCCTGTGTCATTCATGCTGATTTTGTGAAGCTTCTCTCTAGCGAGCCTTTCTTTTTCGTGATCAGCTCCAACCCCCGAGTATTTCGTCATCAGCAACTGAATTCGATGTTTCATCAGATGAACTCAAGATTCTCAAATTATATAGGCATCGACTGAATGGTTATCATTGAATAATCGAATTCCATTAGGACCGCGTTCCTCAGCTACCGTCCCTGAGTAGACTCTCGATTCAATCAATTGCAACTCTTGTTTATCCAATCGATCTCCATTGGCAACCTTTGTTAATAATGATGATAATTCAGCATTCTCCTGCCGCATAATTTCGGTCAATTCATAAAAAAACAATTCCCTTTTATAACTGCTGATCATCGGTCCGCTGTATTTTTTGCTTCCAAATGGGAGTGGATCTAACCGGTGGCAATTGCCTCAAATCACCAATAAACATGATGTGCAATCCACAAAAAGCGGCATCATAATTTCCCATCTCATTTTCATCTCCATCTCTTCCCGACATAACAGTGCGCAAGTTTCCATCGTTTTAACGATATCTAAATTGGATTCGAATTCTTTTCTCCGCTCCATTATAAGACCTTCACTTTTATCAAAAATACACAGAAATTTCATATCTGTCAGAACATCAGTTTCTTCAATCCTAAAAGGGATACGTAAAGTATTTCCCTCTTATATTCTGTTAACTCTTTTTCCAGATCAAAATTTTTGGAATTTTCCGTTCTTTCAAACCTCTCCTCCCCTTCCTTTAGTAGTGACATTATATCGAGAAACAAACTGGGCTAGATTGACATCATCAAGTTCAACGTGTCGTTTTTCATACTTATCGAACCAATTCTCCTTCCAAATGTTTCGTTCTCGCTGTTGTGGCCAGTAAGTAGGTTTTATAAACAATAGTCACCGACGCCTCGGACATGGGTTCACGCAATAGAAACCAAACGAAGTTTCTTTGTAGCAGCGACAATATCGAAGTCTGAATTCTCATTCATAATCTCGACGAGTTTCTGTTGTAAATTTCTGATTCCTCGGTTAATCTTATTGATATAACCGACGACGTACTGGGTGCATGAATACTCTTCAGTGATGAATTGAAAATCCATATTGTTGAACCATACAATTGTACCATTTCTCTGAAGGTTACCGTTTTATAAATACTCGAGGTCGAGTTATCCCAGCTCGTAAAATATTGATATAATCGTCATCCGATATTATGTTATTATCTTCTAGAATTCAACTCTGGATTTTCCTTTTCTAGTGATACGAGAATGACAGTTTTACGAATAGGCATGAAAGGCGTCCCGAACCGATATTGTCATTGAATGTGTGCTTATGAGTTTGAAGTTCTGTGTGCCCAGAGGCTTCTGATAAACCCACTAAAATGAGAGCATCAAACAATGCAATTGCTTCTTCATAATCGATCCGCATTGCATCCTTTGGTTCATTATCCAACCATAAAACCATAATAGTATATATGGCGTGTGAACTACCCCTATGTTGGAATTCAACGCGTTTGAACTAATTAAGAACTCTATATTTTCCAAAAGTTGATTATAAAATAGTCATGCCGACATTAACCGACTTATTGATGTAAATTGCGGAAGTAACGGCATCTTCATTAATCAAAGTTGTTTTTTCAAAATAATTGAATACTTCAATCTGCTCATCTGTGCTCTACTCCTTGATTTTTGAATTTATGTAGACTCCTCAGAAAACGCGGCCACCCTGTCTCGTTTTCACTTATCGTCAAACACATGGTTGGTCTTCCTAACTGGCGCATCATTGCAAATTGATCCCGCTTACGTGCAGACCAATAAGCTGCAGAGTTCTGCATCGACTTCTGTATTGAAGTTGCTTTCTAAACAGCTGTTAATATAATCTTCAGATAATTGGCGCTCTTTACTTATATCGTTATTTTTGCCGATATGTTTGAACCCAATCTTCAAACCATCGCAAACTCTTAGACGCATTATTTTCATCGCAGTATAGAGAATCTTATTAGGGATCACCCCTTCATATCTGAACGGCGCAATTCACTTGTTGCCATCATAAATAGTTTAACTGTAATTTCATCTCGCAATACATGAAATTCCCCAAGGTAAATAGCTGGAAACGTTAGTTCATCTGCAAACTTTTCGAACAATAAACTCTCTGGAACTTTATTTTCATCTGGAGCGATTTGCAAGAATTTATCCTCGCTCCACATGAGAGTTTTATGTTGCGCTGTAAGGCTTTCATCAATTGCAATATGTTCACTTAAGTCACCAATATGTATTCGCTTCTGTACCGAGTCAGGGATGACAGGGGGCGTGTGATCTGCGGTTTCAGGAGAGGTATGCGCTTGTGATTTATCATGATTTGACGAGTTCTCTACACCTGTGTAGTCAACTATAATGTTTTTTGTCATTAGCAATAATATTGGAAAAAGTTGTTTTTTTGCTTTCCTGTGCCAATAATTGTGCAAGAAGCTTCAATGTGTGGGGCTTTAGGTGTCTGAAATCGTTTATGGTCATGTTAATTGTATTTCCCGACATATTTGAGTTCAGACCACATTTTTAGCCGATTAATACTTTAAATTACCGACCAGTTCATGTACATTTCGTGGTGTCATTTTTTTGTACTATAAGACCAGAACCCCTACCCCCCCCCCCCTCCCAGAAATCTATGGAGAATATTCAATTTTAGATGATTTAATGACCAGAGAATAGAAGATTAATGATGAATTTAATTAATTGGAATTGGAATCATGCCCAAATTGGATTTTAGCTCAAGCAGAAATAAATGGAGCCCCGCAAATATTTATTTTTTATTTTTAGTGACTTGATTGAAATACGTTTTTCAAAAAGGGGTAATTTAGGTACATAAATATGAAACACAGTATATTTTTGAAACTCTGAATTGCCTTAAAAATACTAATCGAACGTCGTTAATTAAGCATTAACTATTTAATCATATGGTAATTTATTGTAATTATAAGGCAGACTGCCTTGACTTTATTTAAGTTGCGCACCAACCCTTATTAAGCACTACGCTGAGAACTTGACAGTACCCTTTGTTATGTATTGGCCGCTATTACAACTGTGGTAAACCAATGTTGTAAACGAACTATTGCCACTTGGAGTAATCAGGATTTCGTCAAATCCGTATCTTCGGTAATTTTGAGTTATGTGAAAATGAACAATACACATATACATTCACAATTGATAAATAAACTTTATTTTTATGTTAATTATTAATTTTTATTATTTTAATAAATTAAATTTATAATTTATAATTTATTTCGATAATTGAATTACACTTTTACATTTATTTTATTATTTCCGATTATATACTACAATAACTATCGATTTTGGAAGACTTGTGGATTTTTCTAAATTTATTAAGTTTTTCATATTTTATTTCAAAACTTAGTATTTTCAGTTTAAAGACAACTAATTAATCTATAAGAAAGCAATCAAAACACTATGCTCAAAATTTTCAAAATTA
Organism: Tipula vernalis; assembly: GCA_958295665.1. Taxonomy (NCBI): domain Eukaryota; kingdom Metazoa; phylum Arthropoda; class Insecta; order Diptera; family Tipulidae; genus Tipula; species Tipula vernalis. Next base: position 375,354,200 of record OY282559.1, read on the forward strand.
AACTACGATGAGTTCCCCATGAAAATTCCTTAAGAGTGCCAATAATTGTAGTCGTTGCTATGTATTTATAATTAATGTGTTGCTTTAGGTACAAGCACAAGTACAATAATAATTATGAAACCACATTGAGGTTTATAAAAAAAGTAAAGTAATTATAAATTTAATAAACCTTAAAAAAAATAAATTTTGATGATTTTAATTAAATGATAATTGTATTATTCGTTAATAAATTTTTTTAAACGATTTTTGTGAACTCTAACATTTTTTCTGTTAATCTTTATGGTAGAATTCTCTGGAGAATCGATACTGACAACTTTGTATGGACCCAACCAAAGGGCGTCAAGTTTACTCCTGTTTCCATTTTTTAGTAATACTTGATCATCAATTTGAAAGTTGGGAATGTTTATCGTTTGATCATAGATTTCCTTAGCTTGATCTTTACATTTGAATAAATTTTCTTTAGCGACTTTCCAAGAGTGACGCAATCGATATTTTAATTCTTCACAATAATCATCGTAACCGCTGTTGAGGTCGAAAGCCATAAATTCGATAGAGCAGTGGGGTGTCGAATTATATGTAAATGTTACAAAATGATTCCACTGATCCCAATTTAACGGGTCGGATTGTCTGTAATTTCTAAAGTATTCGCCCAAAGTTCTATGTGAACGTTCAAGAGGTCCGTTGAATTGCGGATGGTAAGTCGTAGTATTATATTTTTTTATATCCAAAAATTTACAAACTTTTGTGAACATTTCACTCATAAAGTTACTGTCCTGGTCGGTTAAAATACTAGTAGGTGAACCGAATTTACAAATTAAATTTTCTATAAAAGCTTTTGCAATCGCACAAGCATGTTGAGATTCGACAGATACTGCAATTGAAAAATTTTGATAAGTCATCCATCATGGTTAATAAATAATGACTGCCTGTATGTGTAATTGGTAATGGTCCAACAATATCAAGTCGATGTTATTTTTAACGGACATTTGGTAAAACGGGAATATTTATTTTTCTGTCATAACTTGCACTTTCGGATAAATTTTTTTAATTTTAGTTTAATTTCAATTGTCTGTAAGTGCGCAGCGCTCCCTGATGGCCGCCAAGTGGACTCGTGTGTTATTCTTTTAGAACACGAGTTATGTCGTTTTCATCAGAAATTTGAATAATATTATCGCGATTTGAATTAGCCACATTGGGTACGGTGGTATTTGTAATATCTTAGGAATTACTTAAATTAACAATTGAACCAGATAAAGAAGGACTGATGGAAGTATTTTGAGTAACAGCTTTTGATCGAGAACGCGTATCTACCGATATATCTTTACAATTCGCTTCTTCGTCACCTGGAGAACAAAGATTTGTACACAATTTTGTAATCGTACTCATCCATTATTATTCTCCAACGAATCAAACGAGATGTAGGATTTGAACTGTCATGTAACCGTATGAGAGGTTTGTAGTCCGTTTGAATGACGAAATATCTACCATACAAGTATGGTCTAAATCGTTGAACGGCCCAAACAATGGCTAATAGCTCCTTTTCAACTGTATAGCGTAATTACGGTCGGCAGTGTTTAGAATGCAACTAGCAAATGAAATAGGGCAATCAACCTACAGCATTGTTGCTTGCATCTGTCGTTATAGTGAATTCTTTTGAAAAGTCTGAATATTTCAGAATAGGGCGGGACTTATTAAGAGATTTTTTATATTGTGAAACGATTCCTCTGTGAAAGCGTCCCATTTGAACATTTAAGGTTACAGAGATTTTTGAAAACTTCGTAATAAATTTTCTATAATAACTATATTATTATTATTGTGATCATTTAAATTTACTCCGTAAACAACCACGTCGTCAAGGTATAGACGAAACATCGAATACCATTTAATCCTGAAAGAACCGTATCCATGTGCCTTTAAAAGGTAGTCGGTACTCCTTTTAAACGGAAAGGCATATGCAAAAAATGGAAGTGACCACGCTCGGTGCTAAATGTGGTTTTGTGGATACATCATGTGGAGCAAGGAGAATCTGATGATAACCGTTAGCTAGATCCAATGTCAAAAAATAATTGGATTGACCTAATTGATCGAGTATATCCGTTATATTCGGTAATGGATAAACATCATTTAAGGTCATTTCATTTAAACGTCGAAAATCAATCACGATTCTCCATTTCATTCCTTGATCGGATAATTTATTAAGTACTATTAACAATGGCGAGTTCCACGGACTAAGAGAATTTTCAAATATACCATCGTCTATCATTTGTTGGACTTGAGTTTTTATTTCAATATTTGTAGAATGAGGTTACCGGTAAGGTTTTATTTTCACTGGACGAACATTTGGTACTAATGGTATTTCATGATATGTTGCCGATGTCGTAGAAAGCTGATCACCAGGTAAGAAAAAAAAATCATTAAAATTTCTACAGATCTCTAAAATAGAATTTAGCTCCTCGTCATTAAGATTGTCTGTATTTACTAATGAATTTAATAGTTTTAAACGATCCTCTAGGGCGTCTTTATTTGATAACTGATTAGCGAGATAGATGTTATAATTGTTCATTGATTTTGGACTAATCGAAAAATTCTTGATAACTACTTTAGAATCATTCATGTTTAACATAGAAACTAACCCATTACGATTTCGTACACTGACTATTGATCCAGCAAAAAACACATCATTTTCAATTTCTTGAGATTCGCAAATATAATCTCCATCTTGAACTACGAGTACATTGAATGGCACTTTAACCTATTTTTCAACACGTGCTGGGATAATTATATCTGGTATATAGTTTCCCAAAATTTTTAAGATTATTTGGTTTGAGGGATTTGGCCAAATTTCAATATGCTTTTTGGCATAATCGATTTTACATTTATTAGCTTCGAGAAAATCCTTTCCTACAAAGCCTGTACAATCTAATGAAAATGAATCTGATATGTCTGATATAAGAAATAGAATTGGAATTTTCAAATAAAAGATTTGCTTTACATAATGCTAACGTTTATATATTATGAGAAGTAATACCTTTAATATTACATTTGAGGTTTGGAAAACATGTAGTACCAATAATATTGTGACGGTGACACCTAGGGTGTAATAGAATAACTTGAATTAATAGCTCAATGTTTTACTGTACTAAAATGGAATTTTCCATGATAAAACTGTTCTAAATGTTTCTACGCTATTCTAGCTGGAATACTTGTCGAATGGCTTGATTAGGTATAAAAGAATTCATGAATGATTTAGCTGTATTAGTTCTGATATTAGTTGGATTTTGAGTCCACGCAACATTTTGATTTTGATAAGAATTTTTAATATTGGAAGTTTGTGGAGTATTTTAATTATAATTCGGACTGATATTTAAAGAATAACACTTGTTGGCACTATGCCCTTGTTTGTTACATAATTGACATTTGAATAATTTTAATGAATGTTGTATTTGAAAATTATTTGATGATTCACTAGAATAAATTGTCTCTTCTCAACTGCTTTGGAGATAGCTTCGGAAATTGTAGCAAACTTTCCCGCTTTTAAGATAATTTTGATATGATCTCTTAAACCTTTGATAAAAGCATTAAGATCTGTTCGACCGTTTAAATTTTTTATATAAGTAGTAGAATTTTCTCCTTCTTGAGATATGCATGCATCATTAAAATTAGAGAAGACATGTTCAACTCTACTACCATATGTTCGAACATCTTCCCTAGGATTTTGTCGAATTCTAAAAAGTTCAAATTGTAAGAGCTCAATTGATTGTTTTTTAGAAAATTTCATTTCGTTAATTTAACCCAAGACTTAAAACTACGATATTTTACAATGTTTTAAGCTGCACCAGTTAATTTATTCTTAACCAAATCTAAAAACAAATTTTTATTATCTTCATTAATAAGAGGTTTGTACATCAACTCACAACTAAAGAGGAAAATTTGTGAAGTGGTTAATTCTGGAATGATCTTATAAAATAATGAAGGATTTAACACTGTAAGGTTATGGGCAGCTGAACCAGCTTTACCGTCATCGTCTTTACCCATTATAAAATTCTCGGAATGATTCGAACTACCAGAAATATTAGAATCGCTTATATTAATACTCACATTTACACTACTATCAAAGCAACCAACACCAATAAAAATGATAACTGCTTAGATATAATTTGTTTGAATTATTTACGTGTTTAAAGATTTCTGCGAAGTGATTGGAATAATAATCAGGAAGAAATATAATCAGGGCTTTTACCAAAATATACAGGTGATTATTAATTTCTCCTAAACAAATTTTTAAATTATCATTTTCGTGTACATAAATTGTTCGTCATAAAATAGATTAAAATTTTGGTGAGAATCGAGCAAAACATTATCGTGCTGAACTTCCAACAGATCAGAAATTCACAAACTGCTGCAGAAAAGGTAAACTTATATGCTGCCTAAGCCAAACGATATAGACGGCAACGAACTTAGTTATCCAGAGTTACTTGAGAAGGTACTCTCAGATGTAAATCATCCCCATCGTACACACTTTCGCGATCAAATTAGATCATATAACCGTGCTGTTTCATTCGCTTCGATGGGTGCTAAAATTGTCAATTTGCCAGGACGAGGCCCTTATGTATTTAAAATACACGGACAAACGTATCATCTCACTTCGCATATGGAACCAATTGACAGTCAGGCGCCGCAATACGCACAATTATGTGTGATTGATAGCACTCAAGCGACATTCTTGACGAACTGGATGGTTTCTTTCGTGTAAACAACCGACTAGCTCAAAGCTATCTATTAATAAGTGATGTAGAGGCGCATCAGGTGAACTAATTCCGATTGTGAGTATGGCATTTAGACGCGATAGACATTCTGATCAACGTCGATATAATGCTCCGACCTCAAATGAAGTGGCTATGATATTTGTAAGCGAAGATGGCGAGCCTCCTTTTCATCGAGACATCCACGTTTATCCGAAAAATCCAGTAGATCCTAATAAACAGTTTATAAACCTTAGCGTTTTGAGTCCCAATTTGGACCCTATGACTTAATGGACTCATCTTTCCTTATGGTGAACCCGGCTGGCAGCCGAATTAGCAATGTGAAAGTTATGTAGGAGCTATATTTAATCGAGTGAGAAACAACATCACCATGCTTCAATTTAAATCTGCACTAACAGCTATTCGAGACTCGCTGATCACATGGAGAACATGGATCAAAACGAGAACTTGGCCGCCGGTATTTCGATTGATTGATGATATTACGAAGCACCGAATTTTTGGAATATCCATTGCAAACGTATACACCATTGAAATCCAAAAGCGAGGCCTTCCTCACGCACACATTCAGGTGACCTTAAGAGCCGAAGAAAAATTTACAACAGTCCAAAGAATCGATCGAGGCCAAAGCTTCTAAAAATTGTCCTCAAATTTATGATGCATGGTCCCTATGGTCTTAGATATCCAAACTCGCCTTGCATGAAGGACGGTCAATGCTAAAAACAATTTCCAAAATGCTTCAATGATGTCACACTTCTAAATGTCAATGGGTATCCATTGTATAGACGTCGCGCTGATGTGCAGGCTTCGGTCAGAGGTCAACGCAAAGACCATCGATTCATCATTCCATATAACTCTTACTTATTACTAAAGTACAACGCACACATCAATGTGGAAGTCGTTACATCTCTTCGATTTGTAAAGTACATTTACAAGGAATTATTGTGCGAATATTACAATCACATCAAACGGTCAGCCGGAACTACGTATACATGAAGTTTATAACTTTATTGATTGCCGTTATGTGAGCGCTCAGGAAGCAATCTGGCGTTTGAGAGAATCAAAAATGCACGATCGCTCATATGCCGTCATAAGGCTCCCAGTTCACCTGCCAAATCAGAAACAAATTATCTTCGAGGCAGGACACGATTGCTCGCAGCTCAAACGAACAAGACTAAATTGGAGTCTTGGTTTCAATTGAACACAATCGATGAAGATGCTCGACAGTATCTTTAAACGGATATTCCATATAATTGTGTTTATGTGCGTGGTAAATTGAATAAGCGGCAAAGAGACGCTAGAAAAATTGTTTCACGCAGGCATACGGTGAGTGTTAAAGACGAAGGGCGTTTCTACTTACGAATTTTAAAATTTCAAGACAGCAGCAATATCGCGAGGACTGGGAGCATTGTTTAACTGATGGGGGTACTTACTTGATGCCTAAAGAATTACGTGAAATATTGACATACATATGTATGTATATTTGGTCAACCTGCTCAGCCTCTCAAACTTTGACAAGATCATTTAGATAATTAACCACTTGACTATATGCGTCCTTACGATAAAGCTTCATCAATTAACAAGGCGCTTCATGACATAAATTTCATTCTCAATCAACATGGAATGTCATGTTCAACTGTTGGATTTCCAGTGCCGCAGAGCACAACCAATGGCTATTGCATGTGGGATCTGGGAATTTGTGTCAAATACCAGCAATTTTTGAAGAATACGTTATTCAAATTCCAAATAGAATGATCACAAGTCAAGATTTGATAACCAGCGTTTTTGGCAACATTCAGCAAATATCCGTTGCGGATTTATCAAAAAGAGTCATAGTTGCACCAAAAAATGCTCAAACGCTCGAAATGAATCGAAAAATCATTGACATGATAGCCGGTGAAGTGCACATATACCACAGTGCTGATTCCATCGTGACACTCTTAACTTCTCTACTAAATTTCTCAACGATCAAACTCCATCTGGTATGTCACCTCATGTACTTCATCTGAAAAAGGTGTAATTATCATGCTTCTGAGAAACCTAAACCGGAAAAAGTGTATAACGGCTCCCGATTAATCATCGCCCGCCGGGAATTTCATAAAGGCCCAAATAATTTCGGAATGCTATAAAGGAGTAAGTGTACTAATCCGCCGAATTGATCTGGCACCATCGGAAACTACTCTTCCATTTATCTTGAGTCGCCGGAAATTTCCTGTCCAGACCTTTGATCGCGTTGGAATTCATTTAAAGGAAGCCGTGTTGGTGCATGGCCAACTTTACATTGCTCACGCAAGATCACGAATTGCGAGCCATGTAAAGGTTTAAATTGAAGCCAATCCGTAGCAAGGATAATAATGATGTAAGACAATTTACTCGGTGGTTTGGCGTCTATTGGAGGGGGGGGGGGGGGACCAAAATTGAGTAGATTAATCTACCAGCTTCGTAACCTTCCTATAATTTCTTAAATAATCAAATTTCATAAATATTTAATTTTATAAAATACTAAGCACATGAAAACTAAAAAAAAAATTAAGAAATATAAATTAAAGTAGAACAGCAAATTTCAAAATGTTGGCCCATTTTCAGGTGAAACTAAAAATCTAAATATCTAATTGCTATAATTTTCGAATTCAATAGTTCCAAACTCTTGAGTGTTAGTAATTTTTAATTAAGTTAATTATTAAATTTTCTGAATTTTAAAAATTTCTAGAATTCTAAATTTAATCAGTATAAAATACTTCAGTTATAAATTTCAGAAAAGTCTATTTGTTGGAATTTCGAAAATCAGAATTTCTGTATTACTAAATTTCCTAAAACATTGGACGTTTAAATTGTTAGGCTCCGAAAATCTTGAATTTTTCATAATATCTCTTTATCCAAAAATTTATGTAAATTTTGTATATTCCAGAGTTTTAAAATATTCGAAATTTGAAATTTTCTGATTTTCTAAATTTCTAAATTTGCTAAGCCAGAAATACTGCAATATTGTTGAAAGACCGTTTGCTTACAAACACGTGGTCCTGTGCTGAAAATCTTCTGCATGGATTTGCAGTCTACGACAAAAACGATTTTTTACTTGAGTTAAATACTTGTCGTTGCCTGGAATGGAATTGATTAATTTAACTTTGGGTGAACATTCTGTGAGTCATTCAACAATACTTCTTCCTTTACCAAATATTTTAAAATTAATAATATTTTCTTTCTAATTTTAATTTGTTTTCCTTTTGGAGAAATGTCTTTCTAGCTTTAAAATTAAATTGGCCTTTTCCAGAATATTTTAAAATTCGGTCTTACTTTTCCAGAAATTTTATTCTAATTTTAAAATTAAATCGCTCTTTTCTGTAATATTTAAAATTAAAAATAATTTCTTTTTAATTTAATTTTAATTTAATTTTTTAATTTTTTTGTTACAAATTTTATTTTAAATCTCCTTTTTTGAGAAATGTTTTTCTAGCTTTATGGTATAATTAAATATACCTTTTCCAGAATATTTTAAAATTAAAAATATTTCCATTCTTATTTTAATTAAAGTCTCCAATTTTTGGAATATTTTTAAACTTAAAATATTTCCTTTCTAATTTTATTTTAAATCTCCTTTTTCCAAAAATTCGATTCTAATTTTAAAATTAGATCTTCATTTTCCAGAATATTTTAAAATTAAAAATATTTTCTAACTAATTTTAATTTGCCTTCATTCTCCAGAGCATTTTAAAATTAAAAATATTTTCTTTCCAATTTTATTTTAAATCTTCCTTTTCAAGAAATGAAATATTTTGAAATTAAAATATTTTCTTTCTAATTTTAATTAAACTCTTTCTTTTCCGGAATATTTTAAAATTTAAAATGTTTGCTTTCTAAATACTAACTGTTTTAAATTTTTTATTTTAATAAAAATTTTAATTTATTTGTTTTGAAATTTATTTGAACCGACGTTTCGGTGACGTTTCGTTTTCACCATTTTCAAGGAGCAATCAAAACAATATTTAAAAAAAATTCCAAAAATTTGAAAACTATGCAACAAAAATTCAAATGTAGCTTGATTTGAAAGCTTAAAATTATGTATAGCTTGATTCAAAAATATTTTGTATAAACTAAAGTGAAAAAACATTTTGATTGTTATACTAAAAATTAAAATTAAATTTATTTAAGAAGTTAAGAGAAGTTTCTCTATTTATACACAGCAATATGTTTGTTTCCGGCTTTTTATAGACAAAAATATATTCATATATTCTTAATCAGAAAAACATAAATAGGACAATTATTTGTAATATATGTATCTACCAAAAAAAGTAGAAATATCAATCTCCCCTCCCCCCCCCCTACTTTACCCCAAGAGTTATACAAAGTTTATTAACCCTTACAAAAATGAAAACCTTCCTTTAGTTACAAAAAACAACGAGCGAGTTCACACTCAACTCGCAATAGCATTATGTGAAAACCTATACATTGAATCATTTCAAGCGTCTTTCAGTGGGCCTGACAAACCAATGCAGACAGACGGCTGCCGTTTGCTCATTATTTAAATTGCGTTACATTTTCGGTATATAAAGTTAGTTATAAAGTTATTCCAATTGGGTTTGGAGGACGAACCTTACCAACATTAATTGTTTAATTAAAAATTAAAATTTATAATTTATTTGTTGATAAAGAAAAATACAAAAGACTAAATTTAGCAGTATAGCCAAGTCTCGATGAGCTTGGGCAAAGTACAGTTGTGTTAAATTAATCATCTAAATCCTGTACGCTTTAAAATCGTAACAACTGAAAAGACGGTAGCATGTCTTCCTGCGGCTTCTTGCTTGCGTGTATCTTTAGAGAAAATGCTTCAAATGAATCTGTGGAGAAAATGGGAGAGTGAGTTTAACGAGAAAAGTCTAACGAAAGGAATGAAGTACAGAGCGCTCCGTGGTACTCCTTTGAGAACTCCGTTCTTTAAGGAGCTCAAAGGAGATACGCGAATGTTGCGAACGGTTGAGATAATCAGGCTGAACCATGGAAACTGGACGGAATGCTTGTGAAAACGTCATTTGAGTGAGGACAAAGATTGTGAGTTGTGTGGAAGTGTGGAGGATGTTAAACATCTCATATTGGCTTGTCCTAAATACAACCAATACAGGTCTAAGTTTCGCATCCTTCGGAATGCAAGAAACCTAAGTGATTTAATGAATGAGGGCAATTTGGTTTATAAGGAAATGTATGAATTTATTAGGATGAGTGGGATAACAATTTGATACGAAATAAATGCTAGCCGATAGAATATGTGAAGGGAGTAATCCAGTTCTTTTTAAGAGTAAGGAAATTATTAAATATGAAATTTGAATTAAAATATGTAAACAGAAAATTATAAATATGATTTTTGGCAATTCGGCTCTTTTTTATGTAGGAGCCAAGCCTAATAAAAAAAATAAAAAATCTCTAGAGAATATCATTCGAATCTGTTTACAACTTTTATAGTTTTTGTTTCCTGTACTCCACTCATAACCAAACTGAGCAATAGCACGAGCAATACTAAACATAGCATACCAATTAAACAATTTCAAAAATTTTATTATATATCAATTGTATAAGTGTCATTTTCACAGCTCGCGAAGATGTATAATATCAAAACCAACAAAAATGTTTATACAAACCAAACAGTACAAACACTTACCCCTGAGATAAACTAAACGCAACCGACGTGATTAAGTAAAATAAAAAAGTTGAAGTATATGAATTTGCACTAAAGCAATTATACTCGACGCGACTTAGAAGCAACAAAAAAAAAGTTGATTTAACTTTAACTTTTTGTTGTTGTAGAATATAAAGTGACATCTTACAGACATTTTATGAAATAGATTCTACTACATTTTTTATATAATTTCATTTTGACGTTTATAAAAATCATTTTTGTTGTGCCATCCATCAGTTCAGTACCCAGATTATCAATTACGATTTACGATAAGTTTTGAAGAAAAGTTAATTGAATTAGTCAAAAAAAATGAAATTATTTATAACAAGTCATCTAGAGGATATAAAAATATAAAAGAGAAGTTGGAAGTTTGGACAAAAATAGGAAATGAGCTTGGGGAAATAGGTAAAATTAAATGTTTTAGGTTATGATAAAAACTACCAATGATTGTTTATAATTTTATAAACATATTTGATTTGATTTAATTACTTAATTGTATGTAGATCAAGTATATATTCAAAGATGGAAGAGACTTCGGGATAAGTTTTGCAGAGAAATAAAACTAAAAAACAACCATCAGGAAGTTCTTCTGATTTTAAAGAAGAATGGGAATATTATGCACATATGATGTTTTTAAATGACTAGGAAGTAAGTATATTCATAATTAGATTTATATAATATGTGTTATATTTATATACCGCTTCTTTTAGTACGGTTACAAATTACAGTGAGTCTCCAAATGACAAACAAATCGAATGTGAGACAACAGTCGACGAACATGAGAAAGAGCCTCATAATCTGCGCAAAAGAAAACTAATTGGAAGATGATATTGCGTCATCAATTAAAACTACTTTGGGCGAAATAAATCGTTTTATCAGAAGTGAGCATGTTGCCCGGACGGTAAATAATGATGATGCAACTTTTCTAAGGGTTCGCTCTATTTTCGATGGACTGGGAGCAACTTTAAAAAAAGAAGCCCTCGCCAATATTTTAAAATATTTATGCGAGCTGCAAATAAGAGAATTACGATTATTATTTTAAATATATTTTTTGTTGAGTTGTTGGATCCAAGTTTCATATTTTCTCTTGAGAAAGTGTTTGAGTCAACCTCATTCCTCCACTGCCCCATAATAATGTTCCCAGAACTATCATCACCATCAACATAAAATGATGGGCAATATTTTGACGCACTCATTTTATTTAGCATCAAGAAATTGTGCAATGCAACCGTTGCTAAAACTATCTAAGAGGGGTAAATGAATGCAAATTAGTGAATGTACTCGTATATAAATATTTAAAGGTCACTTTTACTTTTTCTGCTTTATGTGGCAAACAATTTAAAGTTGTGCGTAATATCCCCCATCGTGCTACTAGAATTCCAAATGCGTTTTCAATTGTAACTCGTCCTCGTGATAGCCTGTAATTAAATACATTTTTTTCACGAGAAAAATTTTTGCCGGGATACGTACTCAATAAATTTGATTTTAAGGGAAATGCTGGATCTTCTACAAAATAATACGGAAACTTTAATGATGAATTGGGTAACTCTGAGTCATCCGGCAATGGTAATTGTCCTGAAAAGAGCTTTTTGCCAAAAACGCTTTGTGATAAAATGGCTAAAAAAATTAAAAAATTATGTAGTGACATTTTATTAAAAATGTTGAAATATTTATCGCCATCACTTTGGCTTCCGTAGGCCACAATATCAACCATTATGAAAGTGTACCGTGCATCACACGCCGCTAACATTACCACATTAAAAAAATTTTTGTAGTTCTAATATTCAGAGCCACTGTGCGGGGGACACTGAATGGAAATCAATGACCCGAACACAGTTTGGTAAATTCCACTTATTTTGAAATGCCTTCGCAATTTGGTGGTAATCTTCCCTGTTGGGTTTGCAAACATATAGCGGTGATAAAATTTCCCAAATTATATCACATGTTTTTAAAATAATAACCCGGGCTGTCGCTCTACCTATTTTAAAGCTCCATCCAAGGAATTGATGGGTTACGCCCTGGGATAAATATCAGAAACCAAACGCATAAATTTATAACATAAAGTATATTAAACATATTAGGATCATAATACTCACGAAACGGTAATAACGAGTCATTCCTCAGCAGTAATTGTGAAACATGCCTTGCGCTTTTGTAAACCAATATTCAACATAGATAAAAGCAATTCGAAAATTTGTTTCGTCATATGAGTATGCTTAGAGAATTCTTCCTCGTTATTTCGAATTTTTCCAAAGGCCACCTTTTAAAACCCATGAAAAGATTTATTTGGATTATCAGGCTTTCTAAAATACGGGCGATATCTTTTGACGATTTTTCCTTTCTTTGTTTGATAAATCTGGTGTGCTAACAGACACGCCAATAAGCCGGCTCTAACCACCTTTAATTTTTTTATTTTTTCTATGTTTTTCATTTCATCTTTCAAAAATTTTTAATGGCGACAAAATTTGATTTTTATTTAATTTCTCTGTAAAGTCAAAGTACCTAATGTCAAAAACGCGAATAGCAAACATTTGACTGTATCTTGAGTGTATTGTAAAGCGCGTTTTTGACATATTGCAGCGTCTGAGTAACGTCAAGTATATCTCCAGCTTAAAAGTCTATAATTATACGAAAAAATCTGTCAAATACCGATATATAAATACCAATACTTAAATAAATATAGCGTACATTATTTTGATAGGATCTGTGTAAGGAGCGAACGAGACGGCTTGTATAAACATTTATACAGTATGGGTGTAATTCTGTTTGTTTCTAATATATTTCCATTTCACTTTTTTGGATTACTTACACTATACATGCATAACTTTTTTGCGTTTGACGGAAATTGTATTTCGAATTTATTAGTGTGCAAGTTCGGCGCTTTTGTGTTCGTTTTTCGTACTGGATTTTCCGTGCCTTTGTTTACATGCAATATTTGACTTACCCCCGCTAAAGATGTTTTCACATCAAAAACCTTATAAAGGACTTTAATTAAATAATATGTGATCATAATGATTTAATAAAAATTTGGAAACATCCTAGACATCTATTCAATTTTGAGATTCTCGAGAATTTAGTAAACAATTGTTATTTTTGTCTCTAGCCTCATAGATTAGATAACGACCTGACCATAAATTTTTATCGTACTAACCTGTTTTTAAAGTTTCATCTTCATCTCGTATTACTGCCACATCCAAAAACGCTAAACGATCTTGGTTTTCAATTTCACAAGTAAAATTTAATCGCGGAATAAAATTATTAAAAATATTTAGGAAATACTTCTGAATTTGGAATAGCCGCAATAATATCATCCACATACCTATAAAAGATAATAGGTGGAATGGAAGATGCTTTAAAAGCCACAGTTTAAATAGAGTGTGTCTATTAATAAATTGGCTACCGGTGAACCCATTGCGGAACCGAATACTTTCTTAAAACATCTTCCATTAAGCAAATTTTAATGCTTCCAAAATATCATTGAAGCCTAAATTTGCGTTACTTTTAATTTTTATTTCATTCCAAAATTGCCTAATAAAATTTAAAACCAATGATGAATCCACATTTGTAAACAATATTCAATTTGAATATCAATATACAGGTGATTTTCCATTAAATTTAATTTTCTACGAGAAGTGTAGAAATATTCGATCAATCTAAAACCCCATCGGCATGAAAATTACAGATGTCAACACCTATTGGTAGACGTTACTTCCATATAATTTTTTAATTAACATCCATTTACCCAAAACACGTTTTTTTATCGGTAATTTAACAACATTATTGTTAGTTTTTTATTTACTTTCATAAATTTTGGTTTAGTAACCCAGTTTTTTTTTTTTTTAAGTTTAGTGTTGTAATAGTAAACTTTTTTATGTTATTTGGTACACTTATATAACAATTACAAGTAACAAGCTAATTAGTGAAATTATAATCGTGCCATAATAATAAAAATGAATCTCTGTATATAAGCAAGGTCGTTTTATGTGATCTTCTCTTACGTGCTGGAATTCAAACAGAATTACCAAATTTAAAAATACCTCTGTCAACGCTAAGAACATCTATTCTTAGAATAGACCATAACCTAAAACGAAGGTAATGGTTTCACTGACCAAATCGAAATTCCTTCAAAGAATATTAAGAGTGTTTTAATAAATTGATTGAGTGAAATAAACTGATACCACAAACAAAGCAATTATAGAGTATTTGAGTTCCTTCGATTTTTAATTTGAGGACCATCAAATATGCCCCCGCCCTAACTGAAAATGACTATATTTAGGTATTTTATGTATACAGAAACCAAAAATTATCAAAAGCATCTAACGGAAACTCTTACGATAAGAAATGTTTACTAAGTATCATTGATAAGCGTCGTCGATTTGCTATTTAACTTATGATAATAAAAACAGAAAAAAAAAATTGTTTGCCTTCTCTGGAAGTAGGTAGAATAATTTATCCGAATGTGTTTCGAATGGACCTAATGCCGATTGATTGTTCTCGAGTAACGTCTCTTTCTCAAAAAATTTCTTAATATTGCACGACTGCATAAAATTACAGTGTATTCGTGTTTATAAACGAAATATCAAATCTGTTATCAGTATATCAAAAATCAATTCGTGGCAAGTTTTTAAATTTCGTTATTTGACCGCCTATTATACGTTTTTAGATAGTGAAGCAGTTGACCATGCATTTAAACTTATTTTTACAAGTTTTATTTGTGGCCAATTTTATTGTGCTAATCAGAAGTGAAATAAGTAGTAAACGTAACAAGAGTGACACTAGTAGCAACAATAATAATGATGATGAATGTCTAATAAGTTTAGGTGTGACAGAGAAATTTATTTTGGGCGCTTATCGTGAATCCGAAAATGGAGTAGAATATTGTGTCTATTTGGGAATACCATACGCTCAGCCACCGATAGGTGAACTTCGATTTAAGGTTTGTGTGTGTTTCTGTGTGTGTGTAGGTGTATTCATATTATTAGGATTAAAGAAGTTTACAGTGCTCCTTATTTAATATCATACTCTGAACATTTTAAAGTTTTACAAATTTGCGGCAAAATTCTACCTTTATCTAACAATATCATCGATTAAACTTACGAGTATTCCTGTTAACTATAAGCATTTTGCGGGTGAAGATGTCTTGCTGTATGCCTCAGACCGAATTTTTGGCTAAATTTTACTACTTTTTTTTTAATTTTTGTTGAATGATAATTAATTCTAGTAATTTCTAAATATGCTACCGGTCTTACGACACTTTTAAATGTGTTTTTTATTAACACGTAGAAACATTTTAGTATTTACGAACGGTAATTCAACGAAAACCGGCTAATAGACAGAATTCTATTTATTTAATTTTTTAAATTTTAATATGTTCCGAAGATTGTAAGAGAATTCAATCCAGTTTCGAACTGATGAGCTTATGATTATGAAAAAATCAATCCTCTCATCAGGCCGCGGCGACTGGACTGACTATACCACAATTCACACTCTATATATACAGAATGTCCTGTGCTTTATGTACTAGCGAATCGTACTAATACAGATAAATTCAATTACAATTCTTTCTTCTTCACGACAATCACATAAGCTGTGAACGCTAATTTTACTTTTTTTTTAAATTTTTTTATGAATTTATCTGTATTAGTACGATTCGCTAGTACATAAAGCACAGGACATTCTGTATATATAGAGTGTGAATTGTGGTATAGTCAGTCCAGTCGCCGCGGCCTGATGAGAGGATTGATTTTTTCATAATCATAGGCTCATCAGTTCGAAACTGGATTGAATTCTCTTACAATCTTCGGAACATATTAAAATTAATAAATTTTACTCGTTTCGAGAAGTGTTGATTTTGCTAATAATAATGAGTGTTGAATCCAGTTGCTCTGAAAACGACAGAATCCTTCTTTAAATCACAAATCCCTTAATATCTTGCCACTCTTATAGCTGCTCGTTTATACTTTAAATTACAGTACTTCAACCCAATCACAGAATTTGATAAATATTATCACAGAATATAGCAGTTAAAAAGTTGTTTATAGTATTTTTTGTCGAGACAGTAGCTACTGGCGTATTTCAAACAAAACTGACGAAAGTTAAATTTTTAACAGCTTTAGATACCATATTAAATAATTCGGAATTCCTTTTAATAAAAAAATGTATAAACAAGTTTTTAGTTCACCGATAGGTTCTCATGTTAGTCCCATAATTGTTCACTTTTTGATGGAAAATGTGAAATGATGATCGTTGTGTAGACGGCGTTATAACGGCTATTCCAAATGACGAAGTTGATGTTTTTAGGAGATGTTCAATTCAATAGAATCTAACAAAATTTCATTTTTGGACACTTTTTTCATATACATGAACCTAATGGACAAATTTTTGTAGATTGGTTTCATAAAGATACTTGGTCTGGAAATTTTAACACAATCAAAATTCTTACCCCAAAAATAGTATAAGCTATACAAAGTTCCATTACAAAAGCTTCTTTCATTTTTTAAACTTTTCCCGCAGAAATTTTCGCGCCCCTCAATCCCAAATGGCATGGTCCAAAAAATAATTAGAGCGTAATTTAATTCATTTAACATTGAGAACTTCGATATTAAAGTTTACTAAAATGCTTCGACAAAAGTGTGTTTGCTATGGAGGCGGAGGTAATTATCTGGTTTGGCTGTTCAAGGAAAATTGGGGGGGGGGGGGTTTATATTAGGAACTACTAATAGAATAGGCCGTTATAACTCAGATATAAAATTTCACGTAGTGCCCCGCAATATTTATTGAACTCTGGCTATGTTTTATTTAAGAAACTCAATCTTTGCCCCAATTAAAACTGGTGCAATACCATTCTATTGAAAAAAATCTAGTATCTAACATAACCAACATATTTGGCGATTAATGAATTGGTTGCAACACAATGAAATAATGAATCAAGGTAGAGCGTGCTTGAAACTTTTGTAGAACAGATTTCCCCACGTTTTGTAACCAGAGGATGGTAAACTGTAAAAACTGTTGTGGTTTTTCTGTGTCGAAATGTTCTGGTTTCTTACTGGTTTCAGAATTCAGCCAGATTTGGTCATTTTTCACGTTGGTCAGCCAAGGTGTGTGTACCAAAATCTAAAAAAACTCATCGGAAAAAGGACATAAATATTAATTTTCAAAATGAAAAAAATTCTCCCAATCCCGATTTCGGGACTGTCATTTACAAGTTGGATAGAAAAGTCTTTACAAAATCACACCATTGTGGTACAAAACAGTATTTTTCTGTACAAAATCAATTTGTCTTACTCGTATATATATATGGTATGTAACACAGAACGAACACCAGTTTAACGAAATGTTCAATTTAAGTGTTTGTTTCGAGTTTCCATTCGCTAAAAATTCCAATAATGCAAATAAATTTATACGATCCTTTTGGTTTCGTTATACCGAGGTTTCACTGTATTTCAAATAGATAAATGAAATGTATTATAAATTGTTTGCAAAAAAAATTATTCCATTAAAAAAAATACTGACGAACTCTTCATTAACAGGCACTGGTGCTAGTGGTGCCACGAAGTCGTGTTACGTTTTTGCCTTATCAATCAAGGTTCGTATCACTGGATTGTGAATAAAACAAAACACACTCGTTTAACACAAACGAATTTATTTATTTAACACCAAAAATTTATTCAACACAATTTATTAATAATAATTCACAAAATCACTTTCTATAATATTTGCACAAATTTTACTGATCACTTTTAATTTTACATTTCACTAATTCACTTTTTAAATCACGTTTAATTCACTTTTTAATCCTGATTCTGTCGCGTACCAAATACTAATGAATCTAATTCGATCTCGTTCACTTCTCATGTACTCAAACCAAAACCTCTAGAAATTTCATGACGTTTCCAGTAAGAATAGTCAAGAAACATTTAGAACAGTTTTATCATGGAAAATTCCATTTTAGTACAGTAAAACATTGAGCTATTAATTTAACTTATTCTATTAAACCCTAGGTGTCACCGTAACATTATTAAATTTGATTCTTATGTGACGGTGACACCTAGTGTGTAATAGAATAAGTTAAATTAATAGCTCAATGTTTAATAACTGTACTAAAATGGAATTTTCCATGATAAAATTGTTCTAAATGTGTCTACGCTATTCTAACTGGAAAAATCATGAGCTTTCTAGAAGTTTGGTTTGTGTATATAAAAAGGCGAACGAAGTCGAATTGGATCAATAGTATTTGGTAAACGACAGTGTGAAGATTAAAAATGAATTGAAAAGTGATTTAAAAAGTGTTTTAGTGGAAATAAAAATTATAAGTGTACTGTAAAATTTGAGAATAATTTATATTTTAATTACGTGTTAATTGATTAACGATGGTGGATTGATGGTAAGATATACATGATGGTGTGATGGTGGGATGGTTCGACGTCACTTTAGTGTCATGATGGTATAATGGTATTATGCAATAATGGTATGATCGAATGATTGTTTAAGGTTATGATGATACGACGGTACTTATGCCGGAATGATGTTGAGTAGGGTTTGAGTTGAAATTGGTCTGAGTTGTTCGGTTGGGGAATTTTTTAAAGGTTGGTTTGGAGTTAGGTTAAGGGTTGATTTGAAAGATGATTAAGGATTGATTTAGTGGTTTATTTAATGGCTGGGTTGGCCGTTAATTTGGTGATTCCTCCAGTTTCTGAAACATCAGATTGTTTACCAATATAACTTTCAACGGTTGTGCTTAATTGAGCACATCGTCAAATGAAAATTCATCGTATTTATAGCCACCATATAATGCAATAATGTGACAGATTTTTCAGTCGCTGCTGAAATTAGCAAAATAGTTCATGTTGAAAAGGACTGCCTTATAGATGTCAATGGTATAAATCATATAAGAAAAATTATACAAATGTAAAAAAACAAAAGAAAACAATGGCACCGATGGCGCGGTATGTCGAAAAGTACATTGACAGGTGGCGCCATTTATTGATAAAATCCGGTTTCATTTATACACACCTGGTATACATAAATTAGTTTCCCACTTACACAGAACATGAATAAATCCTCGTCGATAAATAAATCTAATTGTTATTCATTTTCCCCCTTCGTTGTCAGCATCAGCCTCGTATATCCCAATTGTGTAAATGTTTTGTCGTCTCACCGTTCATATAGATCCGTCCTATCGCTATGACCTGCCGCAAAGAAGAGAGCACATCTTTGTTCAAAAAACCTTTCTAAAATTATCCTTAAATCTAACTTAACCGTAAAAAACTACAACTAAATATCCCTGCTACTATCCCCACTGCATTACCTGTGTCAAAATGCAATTAGAAATTAAATCTAAAGTATTTAGTTTAAAAAGGAGAAAGGAAACCAAGAAGCAGCCTTTTCCCATATTTCGTTCCTAATTCGACCACTCGTGTGTGTGAGAATTTAGACGAGTTATGCACTGTGATTCTTATAACGTAAATATTATCTTCCCAATATTTTCGTCCCATTCTCTTTGGTCATCCATTAAATAGCATCTGATGGGGGAAAGAATGCATCTGGTTACTCTTTCAGCTGATACCGCTAATACCGTATTCATCAAAATAGTTTAGCGTTGTCTGTTACAACCACCTCGGGAACTCCAAACCCAAGGAAAATGTTATCCTCCATATAGTACAAGAGTGAACACGTTTCGGCTCTATATGCATCGGTTTTAACATTATCAATTTAGAGAAGATATTAATCTCCACTATCAAGGATTGATTTTCCAGTTTTAAACGAGGATATGAACCCATGGGCCCATATAATCTAACGCGATCTTTTGTCAAGGGCGACTTCGTGATTTAGGTAGACAAATTGGCACTCGTGACATTTCATTTCTGTTTTTGTTAAGCTGTGTCGTGGCCAACAATAATTTTCTTGGCAGCGGGTCATCGTGCCTTTTCTTGAAAACCTCCTGGTGTGAATTACAAGGGGCGAACACATGCCAAACATTTACATAAACCCCGAATCTATTTTTGATCTGCACATATTTGAAAATTTGGAAACTATGGAGGCTGTTCATTAATGCGATTTAATATTTTATTGTATGCTGTACTAAGTTTTTGTTACCTGTGCCAATCACCTCTACCGCCCTTGACAAAACGTCGGGAAACTCATTCAATTTGGTCTTCCTCAATTTAAAATCGTATTGCTGTAGCCGCATAGCTCTCCATGCAGTCTTGAAGCCGGATTCTTCTAGTTTGTCAACTACAATTTGGAGGCACAATCCCTTGAAGGAAACGCCTTCGATACAAGGTCTAAATAAAGTTAGTTTTTGGCTCATAAAAGCAATGAGTAGCCCATTACTGCCTGTACCTTGAGTCAAAACTTCTCCCAATCCTACATTAGAAGCATAAGTCTGTATTGTGAATTCCTGATTGAAATCCAGATTTGCCAAGATTGGTGCTGACACCAGCTTCGATATGGTCCGAGGGTGATTCTAGTTAATCCTTTCATGCGCATTACTTGCCTATTTCTTAACCAATTAAGATCAAATTTGACATGTGCGTTAGAAATGGGATTCTAAAATAATTTTTAGATAAAGTTCTGGAATATGGCCAAGTAGGACGGAACTTTGCTATACCGAGTATATGAAATTCGAGATTGGAAATAAGGATTTAAAATAATATTTCTAATTTTGAAACTCTGCACTACCGTTATTAGTTTGAATACTGAGGCGCGTGTCAAGTTTCTAGTGGAATTTGAATATTATTACGGAGATAATCTTGATCGTTTAGCAATTGAAATAGTATTGTATGTTAATGCTGTTGAACCTAAATAGGCAACATTATAGAAGCCACATTGCCATATTTCTCACAACCTCGTCTAAAAATAATTTTTGGTCATATTTCCATCTTTTCATCTATTCTATTCACGTTAAAATTCATCATAATATCCATTTCCAACGCACATGTCAATTTTCATCATATTCTGTTAAGAAATAGCCAAGCTCCATTTGTTAAGGGTTCAATTTGAAACTTAAAATGTTCAGTTTGAAGTGTAAAAGGATCAATTGGAAGTGTAAAACATGTATGATGGTATAATGGTATGATGGTATGTTGTATGATGATATGATGGTATGATCGTATGACAGTAAGATTGTATGATGATATGATGGTATGATCGTATGATAGTACGATGGTATGATGGTATTGTGGTAAGATGGTATATATGATAATATGATTGTATGATGTTATGATGATATAGTGGTATGACATTATTGTATGATGATATGACGGTATTTATTCTAGAATGATGGTGTGATGGTATAAGGGTATGATGGTATGACCGTATAATTATATGATGGTTGGATGTTATGATAATATCATGGCCTGACAGTATGATGGTATGATTATATTATGATATAATGGTATAATGGTACGATGGTATGATGGTATAGACGGTATGACGGTATGTTGGTAAGATTATATAATTGTATTATGGTACGATTGATGGTAATATATACATGATGGTGTGATAATGGGATGGTTCGACGTCACTATGGTACAATGGCACGATTGTATGATGGTTTAATGGCATAGTGTCATAGTGGTATAGTGGTATAATGGAATAATCGTATGATCGAATGATTGTTTTAGGTTATGATGGTACGACGGTACGTTTGCCGGTATGATGTTGAGTAGGGTTTGAGTTGAAATTGAGAAGGATTTGAAAAATCAGTTCGGTTAGGGAATAATTTGATGTCGAGTTTAGGGTATGCTGGGAGGTTAGACTGAGTTGAGTTCGTACACGCTTGTAGCTTTTGAATTGAGTTAATTTTGGAAAAATGTTAAGAAGAATATTGAGATTTGGTCGAGCTACGTTGAGTTGTCGTAGAATTAGGATTTAGTTAGCTTGCTTTCGAGTGTGAGTTGTTTGGTTGGAGATTAAGGGTTGATTTGGTGATTTAATTAATGACTGGGTTTTCCGTTAATTTGAGGACTCCTCCAGTTTCTGAAACATCAGATTGTTTACCAATATCACTTTCAACGGTTGTGCTTAATTGTATTTTCTCTCTTCTCTTCAATTATTGAAATTTTATTAATTTATCGTTTATTTTATTTTAGCCACCACAACCCATGAACTTCCCATATGATTTATTAAGCATATACAAATCATCTGGCCCCACCTGTATCTCTAAAAAAATGTTTGGTGCGGCAACACTCAACCAAAATGAAGACTGCTTATATTTAAACATTTTTATCCCGCTAACAATTCTGCGATCGAATCGAAAGAATGCCGTTATTGTATGGATTCATGGTGGAAGTTATAATGTGGGATCCGGGCTCAGTGATATGGATCCAACACGTGGCCCTGAATCATATGTCGAAAATGATATGATATTCGTTTCGTTTAACTATCGATTGGGACCATTAGGTTTTCTACGTGTGCCCGAATTAAATATTACCGGAAATTATGGGCTAATGGATCAAAG
This sequence comes from Tipula vernalis, assembly GCA_958295665.1. Taxonomy (NCBI): domain Eukaryota; kingdom Metazoa; phylum Arthropoda; class Insecta; order Diptera; family Tipulidae; genus Tipula; species Tipula vernalis. The sequence continues at coordinate 375,377,088 of OY282559.1, forward strand.
GTTCGCTTTCAAATGGGTACATCGAAATATTCATTTGTGGAATGGCGACCCAAATAATGTAACAGTAATGGGATGGAGTGCCGGAAGTTCATCAGTCTCATATCATTTACTCGCCAGAGAATCAAACCAATATTTTAAACGGGCGATACTAATGAGTGGAACATTACTAAATCCATGGGCTCATTTTGATAATCCCGAAATTTGTTTAAAACAGCTACTAAGTACTTTACAAATAGAGCGGCGTAACATTTCTCGTCTGCTTACAATAAATGGAAACAATTTTGAACGTGATCTATCCGGATTCTTTACCTTTGGTTCGAGTAATTTTTGTTTTGTCCCAACCGTCGATCATATTGTAGTGGGTGACTCGATCGATTTTAAATTGGATAAAAATATCGATATCATGATCGGTTGGACGAGTCTTGAGTCGCAACACTTTGATTTACAGTGGGTTAAGGAAAGACGCGACTTTTATAAGTTCACCTTCTTAAATTTATTGAATCATAAGCGAGAGAAAGTGCATCAATTGTCGAATTATTTAGAAAATGAATTTTATCAGAAGGCCGACAAATATTTGGATACAAATACGATCGATTGGGCGTCCAATGATACAGCTATGTTTTATCAGCTTGCTTCTAAATTAATATCCTTCATGAATTTGAAGTACGGTGCCCAAAACTATGTAAGAAAATTGTTAAAGGCTAATAGACACACCGACTTAAATATTTTTGTATACCAATTTTCGTATGACGGAAAATTTTTCATGAATCATAACTATAATGACGGTTTGTTGGGTGCTGAGCATGGTGACGATGTGGCCTACATGTTTCGTACAGAACAAAATTTACGGGGTCACAAAATCAATTATGATACAGTTTACAAAAATGAGTTATTTGTGCAAAGGGTGCTGCTTAAAATGTGGACCAATTTTATGAAGCAAGGGTAAGTAAGAACTACATTCAAATCGATGAAAATTTATTCGACCGTAATATTTGTGTTTCAGAAATCCAACACCAATAGGAATTATCCCGTCACCAAATGAAATCGAGGGGTCACTGGCATGGGAAAACTGGAACCGGCAAAATCAACTGTTGGATATCAATTTACCAATTAAAATGGTTCCGAACACGGACGATTCATTTTACCATTTGAGTGTACAAATTGAAAATTGTATTCAACATGATGTTTGCTCTTTTCTTGATGAGTAGATTGATCTGTACTTAGTACTAGTTCATAATAATAAAATAAATTTAATAAATTGGAATATTTGTGAACGTGAATCGGCAGAAAAATGTTTGATAATTTGAGATTATTCAATGTTTCCTTGGTTGTTCATTCTTCGGAGCATTGGAATGTGTAATAGGCCAAGGTTTTTCCCAATAGGGAAACTGTTGACTAGGTGTACATTGCGTTCAGACAACTCCTATCCAGTGTATCGATTCTCGTGCTGCTCTGACACCGACTGACCGACAGACAAACAGAAACAAAATTTTTTGGACTCAGGGGGCCTCGAAAATGTTCATGATTACAAAACTTTATTTTACTAACGTATTGAAGCCACCGTAAATATAATAATTATGATCCTCTCTCCACTTATGGGGTCTAGTGACACATAAAATATAATATCGACCTATATGATAATTTATCAAATGGATAGTTCATACTTACTTAATAATAAATCTTTAATCGATCGAGAAGTAGCAGAAGGTATTGTGGCGGCTCGATCCGATACAACATAGTCTGGCAGATAGAATCCAGCTGGGGGTATTTTAGGAAAAATGAGTACTTATGAAGTAAATGTTCAAATATTTGTGAGATTCAAGGATGCTTGTGATTCATTGAATTAGGATAACTGCAAATCAAGCATAGATGACAGAAGGTTTAAACACAATAAGCTCAAAGCTTATAGGTAGAAGTATCAATCATCGAAATCGGAGCACAATTGCGGATTTTCGATTGTTGGGGTTATGAATTCGTGGTCTATTGTTCAGGGCATTTTCGATGAAATTGAATTTTCCACGAAATGTGTAGAAATATTCGAGCAACCTAAATACCCCTTCGCATCACAATTACAGTTCTCATTGCCTATTGATAGACGTATCAATCATCGAAATCGGAGCACAATTGCAGATTTCCGATTGTTGGGGCTCTGAATTCGTGGTCTATTGTTCAGGGGATTTTCGATAGAAAATTCGAGCAATCTAAATACCCGTTGGCATCACAATTACAGTTCTCATTGCCTATTGATAGATGTATCAATCATTGAAATCGGAGCACAATTGCAGATTTTCGATTGTTGGGGCTATGAATTCGTGGTCTATTGTTCAGGGGTGTAATAATTTGATTAAAAATCTTTTTTGGATTTGGTTTTTAAAGTTTTTTATTTATAAAATTCACTTTAACCAATTTATTAATTTATTATTTCAATTTATGAACAAAGTTTTTAGTTATAATTTTTACTATTGTATCATACACTTTTTATATGAACTTTTTCCAAAAAAAAGAAAAATTAATTTCCAACACTTTTTTGGAATTTTTTAGAATTTATTTCTTTTTATAATTTTTACCTACGTTGGTAAAAGTCACTTCATCGATAGAACTGATCCCCTCGTTTTTATTTCGTTCAAACAAAATATATTTTGTTTGTCCGTGTATATCACAACCCCTTATGTGCCAGAGTATATTATTCTGAAACAGATAAATAAAATGTTAATGGTATTGCATAACTTGACAGGCAATGTAATAAGTACATCGAGAGTATTTGTTGCATGTATATGCCAGTATTTCTCCTAATTTGTATTTTTCGTTATGGAAATTCGCTTGTATAGAATTAGAGGAGAATACGCTACACATTGAAATGTTAATAAAATATTTTGCTGATGATGATTTTGATGATTGCTGATTATACTGCAAATCAATCATATGACCAAATAGAAAACGCAATAACCTTGATCATGAAAATAATTTTGTTGATTTCATATCTTCTGAAATTATTTAATAAATTTATATTTGTATGGCGCATGAGCTCAGTAGTAAATGACGAATACTTTGTATAATTTCAATTTTAAATTTTTCCGTTTTTTATTCATGTAGAGATTAATTTTCTCGTTAAGAAATATATTAATCCCCTACAGGGGATTTTCCATAAAATTGAATTTTCTACGAAATGTGTAGAAATATTCGAGCAATCTAAATACCCGTTCGCATGACAATTACAGTTCTCATTGCCTATTGATAGACGTATCAATCATCGAAATCGGAGCACAATTGCAGATTTTCGATTGCTGGGGCTATGCATTCGTGGTCTATTGTTCAGGGGATTTTCCATAAAATTGAATTTCCCACGAAAAGTGTAGAAATATTCGAGCAATCTAAATACCCGTTCGCATGACAATTACAGTTCTCATTGCCTATTGATAGACGTATTAATCATCGAAATCGGAGCACAATTGAGATTTTCGATTGTTGGGGCTATGCATTCTTGGTCTATTGTTCAGGGGATTTTCCATAAAATTGAATTTTCCACGAAAAGTGTAGAAATATTCGAGCAATCTAAATATCCCTTGGCATAACTATTACAGTTCTCATTGTCTATTGGTAAACGTATCAATCTTCAAAATCGGAGCACAATTGCAGATTTTTGATTTTGGGGGCTCGGAATTCGTGGTCTATTGTTCAGGGGATTTTCCATAAAATTGAATTTCCCACGAAAAGTGTAGAAATATTCGAGCAATCTAAATACCCCTTGGCATCACAATTACAGTTCTCATTGCCTATTGATAGACGTATCAATCATCGAAATCGGAGCACAATTGCAGATTTTCGATTGTTGGGGCTATGAATTCGTGGTCTATTGTTCAGGGGATTTTCCATAAAATTGAATTTTCTACGAAATGTGTAGAAATATTCGAGCAATCTAAATACCCGTTCGCATGACAATTACAGTTCTCATTGCCTATTGATAGACGTATCAATCATCGAAATCGGAGCACAATTGCAGATTTTCGATTGCTGGGGCTATGCATTCGTGGTCTATTGTTCAGGGGATTTTCCATAAAATTGAATTTCCTACGAAAAGTGTAGAAATATTCGAGCAATCTAAATAGCCCTTGGCATCACAATTACAGTTCTCATTGCCTATTGATAGACGTATCAATCATCGAAATCGGAGCACAATTGCAGATTTTCATTTGTTGGGGCTATGAATTCGTGGTCTATTGTTCAGGGGATTTTCCATAAAATTGAATTTTCCACGAAAAGTGTAGAAATATTCGAGCAATCTAAATACCCCTTGGCATCAATTACAGTTCTCACTGCCTATTGATAGACGTATCAATCATCGAAATCGGAGCACAATTGCAGATTTTCGATTGTTGGGGCTCTGAATTCGTGGTCTATTGTTCAGGGGATTTTCGATAAAAAATTCGAGCAATCTAAATACCCGTTGGCATCACAATTACAGTTCTCATTGCCTACTGATAGATGTATCAATCATTGGAATCGGAGCACAATTGCAGATTTTCGATTGTTGGGGCTATGAATTCGTGGTCTATTGTTCAGGGGATTTTCCATAAAATTGAATTTTCCACGAAAAGTGTAGAAATATTCGAGCAATCTAAATACCCCTTGGCATCACAATTACAGTTCTCATTGCCTATTGATAGACGTATCAATCATCGAAATCGGAGCACAATTGCAGATTTTCGATTGTTGGGGCTATGAATTCGTGGTCTATTGTTCAGGGGATTTTCCATAAAATTGAATTTTCTACGAAATGTGTAGAAATATTCGAGCAATCTAAATACCCGTTCGCATGACAATTACAGTTCTCATTGCCTATTGATAGACGTATCAATCATCGAAATCGGAGCACAATTGCAGATTTTCGATTGCTGGGGCTATGCATTCGTGGTCTATTGTTCAGGGGATTTTCCATAAAATTGAATTTCCCACGAAAAGTGTAGAAATATTCGAGCAATCTAAATACCCGTTCGCATGACAATTACAGTTCTCATTGCCTATTGATAGACGTATTAATCATCGAAATCGGAGCACAATTGAGATTTTCGATTGTTGGGGCTATGCATTCTTGGTCTATTGTTCAGGGGATTTTCCATAAAATTGAATTTTCCACGAAAAGTGTAGAAATATTCGAGCAATCTAAATATCCCTTGGCATAACTATTACAGTTCTCATTGTCTATTGGTAAACGTATCAATCTTCAAAATCGGAGCACAATTGCAGATTTTTGATTTTGGGGGCTCGGAATTCGTGGTCTATTGTTCAGGGGATTTTCCATAAAATTGAATTTCCCACGAAAAGTGTAGAAATATTCGAGCAATCTAAATACCCCTTGGCATCACAATTACAGTTCTCACTGCCTATTGATAGACGTATCAATCATCGAAATCGGAGCACAATTGCAGATTTTCGATTGTTGGGGCTATGAATTCGTGGTCTATTGTTCAGGGGATTTTCCATAAAATTGAATTTTCTACGAAATGTGTAGAAATATTCGAGCAATCTAAATACCCGTTCGCATGACAATTACAGTTCTCATTGCCTATTGATAGACGTATCAATCATCGAAATCGGAGCACAATTGCAGATTTTCGATTGCTGGGGCTATGCATTCGTGGTCTATTGTTCAGGGGATTTTCCATAAAATTGAATTTCCTACGAAAAGTGTAGAAATATTCGAGCAATCTAAATAGCCCTTGGCATCACAATTACAGTTCTCATTGCCTATTGATAGACGTATCAATCATCGAAATCGGAGCACAATTGCAGATTTTCATTTGTTGGGGCTATGAATTCGTGGTCTATTGTTCAGGGGATTTTCCATAAAATTGAATTTTCCACGAAAAGTGTAGAAATATTCGAGCAATCTAAATACCCCTTGGCATCAATTACAGTTCTCACTGCCTATTGATAGACGTATCAATCATCGAAATCGGAGCACAATTGCAGATTTTCGATTGTTGGGGCTCTGAATTCGTGGTCTATTGTTCAGGGGATTTTCGATAAAAAATTCGAGCAATCTAAATACCCGTTGGCATCACAATTACAGTTCTCATTGCCTACTGATAGATGTATCAATCATTGGAATCGGAGCACAATTGCAGATTTTCGATTGTTGGGGCTATGAATTCGTGGTCTATTGTTCAGGGGATTTTCCATAAAATTGAATTTTCCACGAAAAGTGTAGAAATATTCGAGCAATCTAAATACCCCTTGGCATCACAATTACAGTTCTCATTGCCTATTGATAGACGTATCAATCATCGAAATCGGAGCACAATTGCAGATTTTCGATTGTTGGGGCTATGAATTCGTGGTCTATTGTTCAGGGGATTTTCCATAAAATTGAATTTTCTACGAAATGTGTAGAAATATTCGAGCAATCTAAATACCCGTTCGCATGACAATTACAGTTCTCATTGCCTATTGATAGACGTATCAATCATCGAAATCGGAGCACAATTGCAGATTTTCGATTGCTGGGGCTATGCATTCGTGGTCTATTGTTCAGGGGATTTTCCATAAAATTGAATTTCCCACGAAAAGTGTAGAAATATTCGAGCAATCTAAATACCCGTTCGCATGACAATTACAGTTCTCATTGCCTATTGATAGACGTATTAATCATCGAAATCGGAGCACAATTGAGATTTTCGATTGTTGGGGCTATGCATTCTTGGTCTATTGTTCAGGGGATTTTCCATAAAATTGAATTTTCCACGAAAAGTGTAGAAATATTCGAGCAATCTAAATATCCCTTGGCATAACTATTACAGTTCTCATTGTCTATTGGTAAACGTATCAATCTTCAAAATCGGAGCACAATTGCAGATTTTTGATTTTGGGGGCTCGGAATTCGTGGTCTATTGTTCAGGGGATTTTCCATAAAATTGAATTTCCCACGAAAAGTGTAGAAATATTCGAGCAATCTAAATACCCCTTGGCATCACAATTACAGTTCTCACTGCCTATTGATAGACGTATCAATCATCGAAATCGGAGCACAATTGCAGATTTTCGATTGTTGGGGCTATGAATTCGTGGTCTATTGTTCAGGGGATTTTCCATAAAATTGAATTTTCTACGAAATGTGTAGAAATATTCGAGCAATCTAAATACCCATTCGCATCACAATTACAGTTCTCATTGCCTATTGATAGACGTATCAATCATCGAAATCGGAGCACAATTGCAGATTTTCGTTTGTTCCGCTTTGAATTCGTGGTCTATTGTTCAGGGGATTTTCCATAAAATTGAATTTTCTACGAAATGTGTAGAAATATTCGAGCAATCTAAATACCCGTTCGGATCTCAATTACAGTTCTCATTGCCTATTGATAGACGTATCAATCATCGAAATCGGAGCACAATTGCAGATTTTCGATTGTTGGGGCTATGAATTCGTGGTCTATTGTTCAGGGGATTTTCCATAAAATTGAATTTTCTACGAAATGTGTAGAAATATTCGAGCAATCTAAACACCCGTTTGCATGACAATTACAGTTCTCATTGCCTATTGATAGACGTATCAATCATCGAAATCGGAGCACAATTGCAGATTTTCGATTGTTGGGGCTATGAATTCGTGGCCTATTGTTCAGGGGATTTTCCATAAAATCGAATTTTCTACGAAATGTGTAGAAATATTCGAGCAATCTAAATACCCCTTGGCATCACAATTACAGTTCTCATTGCCTATTGATAGACGTATCAATCATCGAAATCGGAGCACAATTGCAGATTTTCGATTGTTGGGGCTATGAATTCGTGGTCTATTGTTCAGGGGATTTTCCATAAAATTGATTTTTCTACGAAATGTGTAGAAATATTCGAGAAATCTAAATACCCGTTGGCATCACAATTACAGTTCTCATTGCCTATTGATAGACGTATCAATCATCGAAATCGGAGCACAATTGCAGATTTTCGATTGTTGGGGCTATGAATTCGTGGTCTATTGTTCAGGGGATTTTCGATAAAATCGAATTTTCTACGAAATGTGTAGAAATATTCGAGCAATCTAAATACCCATTTGCATGACAATTACAGTTCTCATTGCCTATTGATAGACGTATCAATCATCGAAATCGGAGCACAATTGCAGATTTTCGATTGTTGGGGCTCTGAATTCGTGGTCTATTGTTCAGGGGATTTTCCATAAAATCGAATTTTCTACGAAATGTGTAGAAATATTCGAGCAATCTAAATACCCGTTTGCATGACAATTACAGTTCTCATTGCCTATTGATAGACGTATCAATCATCGAAATCGGAGCACAATTGCAGATTTTCGATTGTTGGGGCTCTGAATTCGTGGTCTATTGTTCAGGGGATTTTCCATAAAATCGAATTTTCTACGAAATGTGTAGAAATATTTGAGCAATCTAAATACCCGTTTGCATGACAATTACAGTTCTCATTGCCTATTGATAGACGTATCAATCATCGAAATCGGAGCACAATTGCAGATTTTCGATTGTTGGGGCTCTGAATCGTGGTCTATTGTTCAGGGGATTTTCCATAAAATCGAATTTTCTACGAAATGTGTAGAAATATTCGAGCAATCTAAATACCCGTTTGCATGACAATTACAGTTCTCATTGCCTATTGATAGACGTATCAATCATCGAAATCGGAGCACAATTGCAGATTTTCGATTGTTGGGGCTCTGAATTCGTGGTCTATTGTTCAGGGGATTTTCCATAAAATCGAATTTTCTACGAAATGTGTAGAAATATTCGAGCAATCTAAATACCCGTTTACATGACAATTACAGTTCTCATTGCCTATTGATAGACGTATCAATCATCGAAATCGGAGCACAATTGCAGATTTTCGATTGTTGGGGCTCTGAATTCGTGGTCTATTGTTCAGGGGATTTTCCATAAAATCGAATTTTCTACGAAATGTGTAGAAATATTTGAGCAATCTAAATACCCGTTTGCATGACAATTACAGTTCTCATTGCCTATTGATAGACGTATCAATCATCGAAATCGGAGCACAATTGCAGATTTTCGATTGTTGGGGCTCTGAATTCGTGGTCTATTGTTCAGGGGATTTTCCATAAAATCGAATTTTCTACGAAATGTGTAGAAATATTCGAGCAATCTAAATACCCGTTTGCATGACAATTACAGTTCTCATTGCCTATTGATAGACGTATCAATCATCGAAATCGGAGCACAATTGCAGATTTTCGATTGTTGGGGCTCTGAATTCGTGGTCTATTGTTCAGGGGATTTTCCATAAAATCGAATTTTCTACGAAATGTGTAGAAATATTCGAGCAATCTAAATACCCGTTTGCATGACAATTACAGTTCTCATTGCCTATTGATAGACGTATCAATCATCGAAATCGGAGCACAATTGCAGATTTTCGATTTATGAAGCTCTGAATTCGTGGTCTATTGTTCAGGGGATTTTCCATAAAATCGAATTTTCTACGAAATGTGTAGAAATATTCGAGCAATCTAAATACCCGTTTGCATGACAATTACAGTTCTCATTGCCTATTGATAGACGTATCAATCATCGAAATCGGAGCACAATTGCAGATTTTCGATTGTTGGGGCTCTGAATTCGTGGTCTATTGTTCAGGGGATTTTCCATAAAATCGAATTTTCTACGAAATATGTAGAAATATTCGAGCAATCTAAATACCCGTTTGCATGACAATTATAGTTCTCATTGCCTATTGATAGACGTATCAATCATCGAAATCGGAGCACAATTGCAGATTTTCGATTGTTGGGGCTCTGAATTCGTGGTCTATTGTTCAGGGGATTTTCCATAAAATCGAATTTTCTACGAAATGTGTAGAAATATTCGAGCAATCTAAATACCCGTTAGGATGACAATTACAGTTCTCATTGCCTATTGATAGACGTATCAATCATCGAAATCGGAGCACAATTGCAGATTTTCGATTGTTGGGGCTCTGAATTCGTGGTCTATTGTTCAGGGGATTTTCCATAAAATCGAATTTTCTACGAAATGTGTAGAAATATTCGAGCAATCTAAATACCCATTGGCATGACAATTACAGTTCTCATTGCCTATTGATAGACGTATCAATCATCGAAATCGGAGCACAATTGCAGATTTTCGATTGTTGGGGCTCTGAATTCGTGGTCTATTGTTCAGGGGATTTTCCATAAAATCGAATTTTCTACGAAATGTGTAGAAATATTCGAGCAATCTAAATACCCGTTTGCATGACAATTACAGTTCTCATTGCCTATTGATAGACGTATCAATCATCGAAATCGGAGCACAATTGCAGATTTTCGATTGTTGGGGCTCTGAATTCGTGGTCTATTGTTCAGGGGATTTTCCATAAAATTGAATTTTCTACGAAATGTGTAGAAATATTCGAGCAATCTAAATACCCGTTTGCATGACAATTACAGTTCTCATTGCCTATTGATAGACGTATCAATCATCGAAATCGGAGCACAATTGCAGATTTTCGATTGTTGGGGCTCTGAATTCGTGGTCTATTGTTCAGGGGATTTTCCATAAAATAGAATTTTCTACGAAATGTGTAGAAATATTCGAGCAATCTAAATACCCGTTAGCATGACAATTACAGTTCTCATTGCCTATTGATAGACGTATCAATCATCGAAATCGGAGCACAATTGCAGATTTTCGGTTGTTGGGGCTCTGAATTCGTGGTCTATTGTTCAGGGGATTTTCCATAAAATCGAATTTTCTACGAAATGTGTAGAAATATTCGAGCAATCTAAATACCCGTTGGCATGACAATTACAGTTCTCATTGCCTATTGATAGACGTATCAATCATCGAAATCGGAGCACAATTGCAGATTTTCGATTGTTGGGGCTCTGAAATCGTGGTCTATTGTTCAGGGGATTTTCCATAAAATCGAATTTTCTACGAAATGTGTAGAAATATTCGAGCAATCTAAATACCCGTTTGCATGTCAATTACAGTTCTCATTGCCTATTGATAGACGTATCAATCATCGAAATCGGAGCACAATTGCAGATTTTCGATTGTTGGGGCTCTGAATTCGTGGTCTATTGTTCAGGGGATTTTCCATAAAATCGAATTTTCTACGAAATGTGTAGAAATATTCGAGCAATCTAAATACCCGTTTGAATGATAATTACAGTTCTCATTGCCTATTGATAGACGTATCAATCATCGAAATCGGAGCACAATTGCAGATTTTCGATTGTTGGGGCTCTGAATTCGTGGTCTATTGTTCAGGGGATTTTCCATAAAATCGAATTTTCTACGAAATGTGTAGAAATATTCGAGCAATCTAAATACCCGTTAGCATGACAATTACAGTTCTCATTGCCTATTGATAGACGTATCAATCATCGAAATCGGAGCACAATTGCAGATTTTCGATTGTTGGGGCTCTGAATTCGTGGTCTATTGTTCTGGGGATTTTCCATTAAATCGAATTTTCTACGAAATGTGTAGAAATATTCGAGCAATCTAAATACCCGTTTGCATGACAATTACAGTTCTCATTGCCTATTGATAGACGTATCAATCATCGAAATCGGAGCACAATTGCAGATTTTCGATTGTTGGGGCTCGGAATTCGTGGTCTATTGTTCAGGGGATTTTCCATAAAATCGAATTTTCTACGAAATGTGTAGAAATATTCGAGCAATCTAAATACCCGTTTGCATGACAATTACAGTTCTCATTGCCTATTGATAGACGTATCAATCATCGAAATCGGAGCACAATTGCAGATTTTCGATTGTTGGGGCTCTGAATTCGTGGTCTATTGTTCAGGGGATTTTCCATAAAATCAAATTTTATACGAAATGTGTAGAAATATTCGAGCAATCTAAATACCCGTTGGCATGACAATTACAGTTCTCATTGCCTATTGATAGACGTATCAATCATCGAAATCGGAGCACAATTGCAGATTTTCGATTGTTGGGGCTCTGAATTCGTGGTCTATTGTTCAGGGGATTTTCCATAAAATCGAATTTTCTACGAAATGTGTAGAAATATTCGAGCAATCTAAATACCCGTTAGCATGACAATTACAGTTCTCATTGCCTATTGATAGACGTATCAATCATCGAAATCGGAGCACAATTGCAGATTTTCGATTGTTGGGGCTCTGAATTCGTGGTCTATTGTTCAGGGGATTTTCCATAAAATCGAATTTTCTACGAAATGTGTAGAAATATTCGAGCAATCTAAATACCCGTTTGCATGACAATTACAGTTCTCATTGCCTATTGATAGACGTATCAATCATCGAAATCGGAGCACAATTGCAGATTTTCGATTGTTGGGGCTCTGAATTCGTGGTCTATTGTTCAGGGGATTTTCGATAAAATCAAATTTTCTACGAAATGTGTAGAAATATTCGAGCAATCTAAATACCCGTTGGCATGACAATTACAGTTCTCATTGCCTATTGATAGACGTATCAATCATCGAAATCGGAGCACAATTGCAGATTTTCGATTGTTGGGGCTCTGAATTCGTGGTCTATTGTTCAGGGGATTTTCCATAAAATCGAATTTTCTACGAAATGTGTAGAAATATTCGAGCAATCTAAATACCCGTTGGCATGACAATTACAGTTCTCATTGCCTATTGATAGACGTATCAATCATCGAAATCGGAGCACAATTGCAGATTTTCGATTGTTGGGGCTCTGAATTCGTGGTCTATTGTTCAGGGGATTTTCCATAAAATCGAATTTTCTACGAAATGTGTAGAAATATTCGAGCAATCTAAATACCCATTTGCATGACAATTACAGTTCTCATTGCCTATTGATAGACGTATCAATCATCGAAATCGGAGCACAATTGCAGATTTTCAATTGTTGGGGCTCTGAATTCGTGGTCTATTGTTCAGGGGATTTTCGATAAAATCGAATTTTCTACGAAATGTGTAGAAATATTCGAGCAATCTAAATACCCGTTTGCATGACAATTACAGTTCTCATTGCCTATTGATAGACGTATCAATCATCGAAATCGGAGCACAATTGCAGATTTTCGATTGTTGGGGCTCTGAATTCGTGGTCTATTGTTCAGGGGATTTTCCATAAAATCGAATTTTCTACGAAAAGTGTAGAAATATTCGAGCAATCTAAATACCCGTTTGCATGACAATTACAGTTCTCATTGCCTATTGATAGACGTATCAATCATCGAAATCGGAGCACAATTGCAGATTTTCGATTGTTGGGGCTCTGAATTCGTGGTCTATTGTTCAGGGGATTTTCCATAAAATCAAATTTTATACGAAATGTGTAGAAATATTCGAGCAATCTAAATACCCGTTGGCATGACAATTACAGTTCTCATTGCCTATTGATAGACGTATCAATCATCGAAATCGGAGCACAATTGCAGATTTTCGATTGTTGGGGCTCTGAATTCGTGGTCTATTGTTCAGGGGATTTTCCATAAAATCGAATTTTCTACGAAATGTGTAGAAATATTCGAGCAATCTAAATACCCGTTGGCATGACAATTACAGTTCTCATTGCCTATTGATAGACGTATCAATCATCGAAATCGGAGCACAATTGCAGATTTTCGATTGTTGGGGCTCTGAATTCGTGGTCTATTGTTCAGGGGATTTTCCATAAAATCGAATTTTCTACGAAATGTGTAGAAATATTCAAGCAATCTAAATACCCGTTTGCATGACAATTACAGTTCTCATTGCCTATTGATAGACGTATCAATCATCGAAATCGGAGCACAATTGCAGATTTTCGATTGTTGGGGCTCTGAATTCGTGGTCTATTGTTCAGGGGATTTTCGATAAAATCAAATTTTCTACGAAATGTGTAGAAATATTCGAGCAATCTAAATACCCGTTGGCATGACAATTACAGTTCTCATTGCCTATTGATAGACGTATCAATCATCGAAATCGGAGCACAATTGCAGATTTTCGATTGTTGGGGCTCTGAATTCGTGGTCTATTGTTCAGGGAATTTTCCATAAAATCGAATTTTCTACGAAATGTGTAGAAATATTTGAGCAATCTAAATACCCGTTGGCATGACAATTACAGTTCTCATTGCCTATTGATAGACGTATCAATCATCGAAATCGGAGCACAATTGCAGATTTTCGATTGTTGGGGCTCTGAATTCGTGGTCTATTGTTCAGGGGATTTTCCATAAAATCGAATTTTCTACGAAATGTGTAGAAATATTCGAGCAATCTAAATACCCATTTGCATTAAAATTACAGTTCTCATTGCCTATTGATAGACGTATCAATCATCGAAATCGGAGCACAATTGCAGATTTTCGATTGTTGGGGCTCTGAATTCGTGGTCTATTGTTCAGGGGATTTTCCATAAAATCAAATTTTATACGAAATGTGTAGAAATATTCGAGCAATCTAAATACCCGTTTGCATGACAATTACAGTTCTCATTGCCTATTGATAGACGTATCAATCATCGAAATCGGAGCACAACTGCAGATTTTCGATTGTTGGGGCTCTGAATTCGTGGTCTATTGTTCAGGGGATTTTCGATAAAATCGAATTTTCTACGAAATGTGTAGAAATATTCGAGCAATCTAAATACCCATTTGCATGAAAATTACAGTTCTCATTGCCTATTGATAGACGTATCAATCATCGAAATCGGAGCACAATTGCAGATTTTCGATTGTTGGGGCTCTGAATTCGTGGTCTATTGTTCAGGGGATTTTCCATAAAATCGAATTTTCTACGAAATGTGTAGAAATATTCGAGCAATCTAAATACCCGTTTGCATGACAATTACAGTTCTCATTGCCTATTGATAGACGTATCAATCATCGAAATCGGAGCACAATTGCAGATTTTCGATTGTTGGGGCTCTGAATTCGTGGTCTATTGTTCAGGGGATTTTCCATAAAATCGAATTTTCTACGAAATGTGTAGAAATATTCGAGCAATCTAAATACCCGTTGGCATGACAATTACAGTTCTCATTGCCTATTGATAGACGTATCAATCATCGAAATCGGAGCACAATTGCAGATTTTCGATTGTTGGGGCTCTGAATTCGTGGTCTATTGTTCAGGGGATTTTCCATAAAATCGAATTTTCTACGAAATGTGTAGAAATATTCGAGCAATCTAAATACCCGTTGGCATGACAATTACAGTTCTCATTGCCTATTGATAGACGTATCAATCATCGAAATCGGAGCACAATTGCAGATTTTCGATTGTTGGGGCTCTGAATTCGTGGTCTATTGTTCAGGGGATTTTCCATAAAATCGAATTTTCTACGAAATGTGTAGAAATATTCGAGCAATCTAAATACCCGTTGGCATGACAATTACAGTTCTCATTGCCTATTGATAGACGTATCAATCATCGAAATCGGAGCACAATTGCAGATTTTCGATTGTTGGGGCTCTGAATTCGTGGTCTATTGTTCAGGGGATTTTCCATAAAATCGAATTTTCTACGAAATGTGTAGAAATATTCGAGCAATCTAAATACCCGTTTGCATGACAATTACAGTTCTCATTGCCTATTGATAGACGTATCAATCATCGAAATCGGAGCACAATTGCAGATTTTCGATTGTTGGGGCTCTGAATTCGTGGTCTATTGTTCAGGGGATTTTCGATAAAATCAAATTTTCTACGAAATGTGTAGAAATATTCGAGCAATCTAAATACCCGTTGGCATGACAATTACAGTTCTCATTGCCTATTGATAGACGTATCAATCATCGAAATCGGAGCACAATTGCAGATTTTCGATTGTTGGGGCTCTGAATTCGTGGTCTATTGTTCAGGGGATTTTCCATAAAATCGAATTTTCTACGAAATGTGTAGAAATATTTGAGCAATCTAAATACCCGTTGGCATGACAATTACAGTTCTCATTGCCTATTGATAGACGTATCAATCATCGAAATCGGAGCACAATTGCAGATTCTCGATTGTTGGGGCTCTGAATTCGTGGTCTATTGTTCAGGGGATTTTCCATAAAATCGAATTTTCTACGAAATGTGTAGAAATATTCGAGCAATCTAAATACCCATTTGCATGAAAATTACAGTTCTCATTGCCTATTGATAGACGTATCAATCATCGAAATCGGAGCACAATTGCAGATTTTCGATTGTTGGGGCTCTGAATTCGTGGTCTATTGTTCAGGGGATTTTCCATAAAATCAAATTTTCTACGAAATGTGTAGAAATATTCGAGCAATCTAAATACCCGTTAGCATGACAATTACAGTTCTCATTGCCTATTGATAGACGTATCAATCATCGAAATCGGAGCACAATTGCAGATTTTGGATTGTTGGGGCTCTGAATTCGTGGTCTATTGTTCAGGGGATTTTCCATAAAATCGAATTTTCTACGAAATGTGTAGAAATATTCGAGCAATCTAAATACCCGTTTGCATGACAATTACAGTTCTCATTGCCTATTGATAGACGTATCAATCATCGAAATCGGAGCACAATTGCAGATTTTCGATTGTTGGGGCTCTGAATTCGTGGTCTATTGTTCAGGGGATTTTCCATAAAATCGAATTTTCTACGAAATGTGTAGAAATATTCGAGCAATCTAAATACCCGTTGGCATGACAATTACAGTTCTCATTGCCTATTGATAGACGTATCAATCATCGAAATCGGAGCACAATTGCAGATTTTCGATTGTTGGGGCTCTGAATTCGTGGTCTATTGTTCAGGGGATTTTCCATAAAATCGAATTTTCTACGAAATGTGTAGAAATATTCGAGCAATCTAAATACCCGTTGGCATGACAATTACAGTTCTCATTGCCTATTGATAGACGTATCAATCATCGAAATCGGAGCACAATTGCAGATTTTCGATTGTTGGGGCTCTGAATTCGTGGTCTATTGTTCAGGGGATTTTCCATAAAATCGAATTTTCTACGAAATGTGTAGAAATATTCGAGCAATCTAAATACCCGTTGGCATGACAATTACAGTTCTCATTGCCTATTGATAGACGTATCAATCATCGAAATCGGAGCACAATTGCAGATTTTCGATTGTTGGGGCGCTGAATTCGTGGTCTATTGTTCAGGGGATTTTCGATAAAATCGAATTTTCTACGAAATGTGTAGAAATATTCGAGCAATCTAAATACCCGTTTGCATGACAATTACAGTTCTCATTGCCTATTGATAGACGTATCAATCATCGAAATCGGAGCACAATTGCAGATTTTCGATTGTTGGGGCTCTGAATTCGTGGTCTATTGTTCAGGGGATTTTCGATAAAATCGAATTTTCTACGAAATGTGTAGATATATTCGAGCAATCTAAATATCCGTTTGCATGACAATTACAGTTCTCATTGCCTATTGATAGACGTATCAATCATCGAAATCGGAGCACAATTGCAGATTTTCGATTGTTGAGGCTCTGAATTCGTGGTCTATTGTTCAGGGGATTTTCCATAAAATCAAATTTTATACGAAATGTGTAGAAATATTCGAGCAATCTAAATACCCGTTGGCATGACAATTACAGTTCTCATTGCCTATTGATAGACGTATCAATCATCGAAATCGGAGCACAATTGCAGATTTTCGATTGTTGGGGCTCTGAATTCGTGGTCTATTGTTCAGGGGATTTTCCATAAAATCGAATTTTCTACGAAATGTGTAGAAATATTCGAGCAATCTAAATACCCGTTTGCATGACAATTACAGTTCTCATTGCCTATTGATAGACGTATCAATCATCGAAATCGGAGCACAATTGCAGATTTTCGATTGTTGGGGCTCTGAATTCGTGGTCTATTGTTCAGGGGATTTTCCATAAAATCGAATTTTCTACGAAATGTGTAGAAATATTCGAGCAATCTAAATACCCGTTGGCATGACAATTACAGTTCTCATTGCCTATTGATAGACGTATCAATCATCGAAATCGGAGCACAATTGCAGATTTTCGATTGTTGGGGCTCTGAATTCGTGGTCTATTGTTCAGGGGATTTTCGATAAAATCGAATTTTCTACGAAATGTGTAGAAATATTCGAGCAATCTAAATACCCGTTTGCATGACAATTACAGTTCTCATTGCCTATTGATAGACGTATCAATCATCGAAATCGGAGCACAATTGCAGATTTTCGATTGTTGGGGCTCTGAATTCGTGGTCTATTGTTCAGGGGATTTTCGATAAAATCGAATTTTCTACGAAATGTGTAGATATATTCGAGCTATCTAAATACCCGTTTGCATGACAATTACAGTTCTCATTGATTATTGATAGACGTATCAATCATCGAAATCGGAGCACAATTGCAGATTTTCGATTGTTGAGGCTCTGAATTCGTGGTCTATTGTTCAGGGGATTTTCCATAAAATCAAATTTTATACGAAATGTGTAGAAATATTCGAGCAATCTAAATACCCGTTGGCATGACAATTACAGTTCTCATTGCCTATTGATAGACGTATCAATCATCGAAATCGGAGCACAATTGCAGATTTTCGATTGTTGGGGCTCTGAATTCGTGGTCTATTGTTCAGGGGATTTTCCATAAAATCGAATTTTCTACGAAATGTGTAGAAATATTCGAGCAATCTAAATACCCGTTGGCATGACAATTACAGTTCTCATTGCCTATTGATAGACGTATCAATCATCGAAATCGGAGCACAATTGCAGATTTTCGATTGTTGGGGCTCTGAATTCGTGGTCTATTGTTCAGGGGATTTACCATAAAATCGAATTTTCTACGAAATGTGTAGAAATATTCGAGCAATCTAAATACCCGTTGGCATGACAATTACAGTTCTCATTGCCTATTGATAGACGTATCAATCATCGAAATCGGAGCACAATTGCAGATTTTCGATTGTTGGGGCTCTGAATTCGTGGTCTATTGTTCAGGGGATTTTCCATAAAATCGAATTTTATACGAAATGTGTAGAAATATTCGAGCAATCTAAATACCCGTTGGCATGACAATTACAGTTCTCATTGCCTATTGATAGACGTATCAATCATCGAAATCGGAGCACAATTGCAGATTTTCGATTGTTGGGGCTCTGAATTCGTGGTCTATTGTTCAGGGGATTTTCCATAAAATCGAATTTTCTACGAAATGTGTAGAAATATTCGAGCAATCTAAATACCTGTTGGCATGACAATTACAGTTCTCATTGCCTATTGATAGACGTATCAATCATCGAAATCGGAGCACAATTGCAGATTTTCGATTGTTGGGGCTCTGAATTCGTGGTCTATTGTTCAGGGGATTTTCGATAAAATCGAATTTTCTACGAAATGTGTAGAAATATTCGAGCAATCTAAATACCCGTTTGCATGACAATTACAGTTCTCATTGCCTATTGATAGACGTATCAATCATCGAAATCGGAGCACAATTGCAGATTTTCGATTGTTGGGGCTCTGAATTCGTGGTCTATTGTTCAGGGGATTTTCGATAAAATCGAATTTTCTACGAAATGTGTAGATATATTCGAGCAATCTAAATATCCGTTTGCATGACAATTACAGTTCTCATTGCCTATTGATAGACGTATCAATCATCGAAATCGGAGCACAATTGCAGATTTTCGATTGTTGGGGCTCTGAATTCGTGGTCTATTGTTCAGGGGATTTTCCATAAAATCGAATTTTCTACGAAATGTGTAGAAATATTCGAGCAATCTAAATACCCGTTTGCATGACAATTACAGTTCTCATTGCCTATTGATAGACGTATCAATCATCGAAATCGGAGCACAATTGCAGATTTTCGATTGTTGGGGCTCTGAATTCGTGGTCTATTGTTCAGGGGATTTTCGATAAAATCGAATTTTCTACGAAATGTGTAGATATATTCGAGCAATCTAAATATCCGTTTGCATGACAATTACAGTTCTCATTGCCTATTGATAGACGTATCAATCATCGAAATCGGAGCACAATTGCAGATTTTCGATTGTTGGGGCTCTGAATTCGTGGTCTATTGTTCAGGGGATTTTCGATAAAATCGAATTTTCTACGAAATGTGTAGATATATTCGAGCAATCTAAATATCCGTTTGCATGACAATTACAGTTCTCATTGCCTATTGATAGACGTATCAATCATCGAAATCGGAGCACAATTGCAGATTTTCGATTGTTGGGGCTCTGAATTCGTGGTCTATTGTTCAGGGGATTTTCCATAAAATCGAATTTTCTACGAAATGTGTAGAAATATTCGAGCAATCTAAATACCCGTTTGCATGACAATTACAGTTCTCATTGCCTATTGATAGACGTATCAATCATCGAAATCGGAGCACAATTGCAGATTTTCGATTGTTGGGGCTCTGAATTCGTGGTCTATTGTTCAGGGGATTTTCCATAAAATCGAATTTTCTACGAAATGTGTAGAAATATTCGAGCAATCTAAATACCCGTTGGCATGACAATTACAGTTCTCATTGCCTATTGATAGACGTATCAATCATCGAAATCGGAGCACAATTGCAGATTTTCGATTGTTGGGGCTCTGAATTCGTGGTCTATTGTTCAGGGGATTTTCGATAAAATCGAATTTTCTACGAAATGTGTAGAAATATTCGAGCAATCTAAATACCCGTTTGCATGACAATTACAGTTCTCATTGCCTATTGATAGACGTATCAATCATCGAAATCGGAGCACAATTGCAGATTTTCGATTGTTGGGGCTCTGAATTCGTGGTCTATTGTTCAGGGGATTTTCGATAAAATCGAATTTTCTACGAAATGTGTAGATATATTCGAGCAATCTAAATACCCGTTTGCATGACAATTACAGTTCTCATTGCCTATTGATAGACGTATCAATCATCGAAATCGGAGCACAATTGCAGATTTTCGATTGTTGAGGCTCTGAATTCGTGGTCTATTGTTCAGGGGATTTTCCATAAAATCAAATTTTATACGAAATGTGTAGAAATATTCGAGCAATCTAAATACCCGTTGGCATGACAATTACAGTTCTCATTGCCTATTGATAGACGTATCAATCATCGAAATCGGAGCACAATTGCAGATTTTCGATTGTTGGGGCTCTGAATTCGTGGTCTATTGTTCAGGGGATTTTCCATAAAATCGAATTTTCTACGAAATGTGTAGAAATATTCGAGCAATCTAAATACCCGTTTGCATGACAATTACAGTTCTCATTGCCTATTGATAGACGTATCAATCATCGAAATCGGAGCACAATTGCAGATTTTCGATTGTTGGGGCTCTGAATTCGTGGTCTATTGTTCAGGGGATTTACCATAAAATCGAATTTTCTACGAAATGTGTAGAAATATTCGAGCAATCTAAATACCCGTTGGCATGACAATTACAGTTCTCATTGCCTATTGATAGACGTATCAATCATCGAAATCGGAGCACAATTGCAGATTTTCGATTGTTGGGGCTCTGAATTCGTGGTCTATTGTTCAGGGGATTTTCCATAAAATCGAATTTTATACGAAATGTGTAGAAATATTCGAGCAATCTAAATACCCGTTGGCATGACAATTACAGTTCTCATTGCCTATTGATAGACGTATCAATCATCGAAATCGGAGCACAATTGCAGATTTTCGATTGTTGGGGCTCTGAATTCGTGGTCTATTGTTCAGGGGATTTTCCATAAAATCGAATTTTCTACGAAATGTGTAGAAATATTCGAGCAATCTAAATACCTGTTGGCATGACAATTACAGTTCTCATTGCCTATTGATAGACGTATCAATCATCGAAATCGGAGCACAATTGCAGATTTTCGATTGTTGGGGCTCTGAATTCGTGGTCTATTGTTCAGGGGATTTTCGATAAAATCGAATTTTCTACGAAATGTGTAGAAATATTCGAGCAATCTAAATACCCGTTTGCATGACAATTACAGTTCTCATTGCCTATTGATAGACGTATCAATCATCGAAATCGGAGCACAATTGCAGATTTTCGATTGTTGGGGCTCTGAATTCGTGGTCTATTGTTCAGGGGATTTTCGATAAAATAGAATTTTCTACGAAATGTGTAGATATATTCGAGCAATCTAAATATCCGTTTGCATGACAATTACAGTTCTCATTGCCTATTGATAGACGTATCAATCATCGAAATCGGAGCACAATTGCAGATTTTCGATTGTTGGGGCTCTGAATTCGTGGTCTATTGTTCAGGGGATTTTCCATAAAATCGAATTTTCTACGAAATGTGTAGAAATATTCGAGCAATCTAAATACCCGTTTGCATGACAATTACAGTTCTCATTGCCTATTGATAGACGTATCAATCATCGAAATCGGAGCACAATTGCAGATTTTCGATTGTTGGGGCTCTGAATTCGTGGTCTATTGTTCAGGGGATTTTCCATAAAATCGAATTTTCTACGAAATGTGTAGAAATATTCGAGCAATCTAAATACCCGTTGGCATGACAATTACAGTTCTCATTGCCTATTGATAGACGTATCAATCATCGAAATCGGAGCACAATTGCAGATTTTCGATTGTTGGGGCTCTGAATTCGTGGTCTATTGTTCAGGGGATTTTCGATAAAATCGAATTTTCTACGAAATGTGTAGAAATATTCGAGCAATCTAAATACCCGTTTGCATGACAATTACAGTTCTCATTGCCTATTGATAGACGTATCAATCATCGAAATCGGAGCACAATTGCAGATTTTCGATTGTTGGGGCTCTGAATTCGTGGTCTATTGTTCAGGGGATTTTCGATAAAATCGAATTTTCTACGAAATGTGTAGATATATTCGAGCAATCTAAATACCCGTTTGCATGACAATTACAGTTCTCATTGCCTATTGATAGACGTATCAATCATCGAAATCGGAGCACAATTGCAGATTTTCGATTGTTGAGGCTCTGAATTCGTGGTCTATTGTTCAGGGGATTTTCCATAAAATCGAATTTTCTACGAAATGTGTAGAAATATTCGAGCAATCTAAATACCCGTTGGCATGACAATTACAGTTCTCATTGCCTATTGATAGACGTATCAATCATCGAAATCGGAGCACAATTGCAGATTTTCGATTGTTGGGGCTCTGAATTCGTGGTCTATTGTTCAGGGGATTTTCCATAAAATCGAATTTTCTACGAAATGTGTAGAAATATTCGAGCAATCTAAATACCCGTTTGCATGACAATTACAGTTCTCATTGCCTATTGATAGACGTATCAATCATCGAAATCGGAGCACAATTGCAGATTTTCGATTGTTGGGGCTCTGAATTCGTGGTCTATTGTTCAGGGGATTTACCATAAAATCGAATTTTCTACGAAATGTGTAGAAATATTCGAGCAATCTAAATACCCGTTGGCATGACAATTACAGTTCTCATTGCCTATTGATAGACGTATCAATCATCGAAATCGGAGCACAATTGCAGATTTTCGATTGTTGGGGCTCTGAATTCGTGGTCTATTGTTCAGGGGATTTTCCATAAAATCGAATTTTATACGAAATGTGTAGAAATATTCGAGCAATCTAAATACCCGTTGGCATGACAATTACAGTTCTCATTGCCTATTGATAGACGTATCAATCATCGAAATCGGAGCACAATTGCAGATTTTCGATTGTTGGGGCTCTGAATTCGTGGTCTATTGTTCAGGGGATTTTCCATAAAATCGAATTTTCTACGAAATGTGTAGAAATATTCGAGCAATCTAAATACCTGTTGGCATGACAATTACAGTTCTCATTGCCTATTGATAGACGTATCAATCATCGAAATCGGAGCACAATTGCAGATTTTCGATTGTTGGGGCTCTGAATTCGTGGTCTATTGTTCAGGGGATTTTCGATAAAATCGAATTTTCTACGAAATGTGTAGAAATATTCGAGCAATCTAAATACCCGTTTGCATGACAATTACAGTTCTCATTGCCTATTGATAGACGTATCAATCATCGAAATCGGAGCACAATTGCAGATTTTCGATTGTTGGGGCTCTGAATTCGTGGTCTATTGTTCAGGGGATTTTCGATAAAATCGAATTTTCTACGAAATGTGTAGATATATTCGAGCAATCTAAATATCCGTTTGCATGACAATTACAGTTCTCATTGCCTATTGATAGACGTATCAATCATCGAAATCGGAGCACAATTGCAGATTTTCGATTGTTGGGGCTCTGAATTCGTGGTCTATTGTTCAGGGGATTTTCCATAAAATCGAATTTTCTACGAAATGTGTAGAAATATTCGAGCAATCTAAATACCCGTTTGCATGACAATTACAGTTCTCATTGCCTATTGATAGACGTATCAATCATCGAAATCGGAGCACAATTGCAGATTTTCGATTGTTGGGGCTCTGAATTCGTGGTCTATTGTTCAGGGGATTTTCCATAAAATCGAATTTTCTACGAAATGTGTAGAAATATTCGAGCAATCTAAATACCCGTTTGCATGACAATTATAGTTCTCATTGCCTATTGATAGACGTATCAATCATCGAAATCGGAGCACAATTGCAGATTTTCGATTGTTGGGGCTCTGAATTCGTGGTCTATTGTTCAGGGGATTTTCGATAAAATCGAATTTTCTACGAAATGTGTAGAAATATTCGAGCAATCTAAATACCCGTTTGCATGACAATTACAGTTCTCATTGCCTATTGATAGACGTATCAATCATCGAAATCGGAGCACAATTGCAGATTTTCGATTGTTGGGGCTCTGAATTCGTGGTCTATTGTTCAGGGGATTTTCGATAAAATCGAATTTTCTACGAAATGTGTAGATATATTCGAGCAATCTAAATACCCGTTTGCATGACAATTACAGTTCTCATTGCCTATTGATAGACGTATCAATCATCGAAATCGGAGCACAATTGCAGATTTTCGATTGTTGAGGCTCTGAATTCGTGGTCTATTGTTCAGGGGATTTTCCATAAAATCAAATTTTATACGAAATGTGTAGAAATATTCGAGCAATCTAAATACCCGTTGGCATGACAATTACAGTTCTCATTGCCTATTGATAGACGTATCAATCATCGAAATCGGAGCACAATTGCAGATTTTCGATTGTTGGGGCTCTGAATTCGTGGTCTATTGTTCAGGGGATTTTCCATAAAATCGAATTTTCTACGAAATGTGTAGAAATATTCGAGCAATCTAAATACCCGTTTGCATGACAATTACAGTTCTCATTGCCTATTGATAGACGTATCAATCATCGAAATCGGAGCACAATTGCAGATTTTCGATTGTTGGGGCTCTGAATTCGTGGTCTATTGTTCAGGGGATTTACCATAAAATCGAATTTTCTACGAAATGTGTAGAAATATTCGAGCAATCTAAATACCCGTTGGCATGACAATTACAGTTCTCATTGCCTATTGATAGACGTATCAATCATCGAAATCGGAGCACAATTGCAGATTTTCGATTGTTGGGGCTCTGAATTCGTGGTCTATTGTTCAGGGGATTTTCCATAAAATCGAATTTTATACGAAATGTGTAGAAATATTCGAGCAATCTAAATACCCGTTGGCATGACAATTACAGTTCTCATTGCCTATTGATAGACGTATCAATCATCGAAATCGGAGTACAATTGCAGATTTTCGATTGTTGGGGCTCTGAATTCGTGGTCTATTGTTCAGGGGATTTTCCATAAAATCGAATTTTCTACGAAATGTGTAGAAATATTCGAGCAATCTAAATACCTGTTGGCATGACAATTACAGTTCTCATTGCCTATTGATAGACGTATCAATCATCGAAATCGGAGCACAATTGCAGATTTTCGATTGTTGGGGCTCTGAATTCGTGGTCTATTGTTCAGGGGATTTTCGATAAAATCGAATTTTCTACGAAATGTGTAGAAATATTCGAGCAATCTAAATACCCGTTTGCATGACAATTACAGTTCTCATTGCCTATTGATAGACGTATCAATCATCGAAATCGGAGCACAATTGCAGATTTTCGATTGTTGGGGCTCTGAATTCGTGGTCTATTGTTCAGGGGATTTTCGATAAAATCGAATTTTCTACGAAATGTGTAGATATATTCGAGCAATCTAAATATCCGTTTGCATGACAATTACAGTTCTCATTGCCTATTGATAGACGTATCAATCATCGAAATCGGAGCACAATTGCAGATTTTCGATTGTTGGGGCTCTGAATTCGTGGTCTATTGTTCAGGGGATTTTCCATAAAATCGAATTTTCTACGAAATGTGTAGAAATATTCGAGCAATCTAAATACCCGTTTGCATGACAATTACAGTTCTCATTGCCTATTGATAGACGTATCAATCATCGAAATCGGAGCACAATTGCAGATTTTCGATTGTTGGGGCTCTGAATTCGTGGTCTATTGTTCAGGGGATTTTCGATAAAATCGAATTTTCTACGAAATGTGTAGAAATATTCGAGCAATCTAAATATCCGTTTGCATGACAATTACAGTTCTCATTGCCTATTGATAGACGTATCAATCATCGAAATCGGAGCACAATTGCAGATTTTCGATTGTTGGGGCTCTGAATTCGTGGTCTATTGTTCAGGGGATTTTCCATAAAATCGAATTTTCTACGAAATGTGTAGAAATATTCGAGCAATCTAAATACCCGTTGGCATGACAATTACAGTTCTCATTGCCTATTGATAGACGTATCAATCATCGAAATCGGAGCACAATTGCAGATTTTCGATTGTTGGGGCTCTGAATTCGTGGTCTATTGTTCAGGGGATTTTCGATAAAATCGAATTTTCTACGAAATGTGTAGAAATATTCGAGCAATCTAAATACCCGTTGGCATGACAATTACAGTTCTCATTGCCTATTGATAGACGTATCAATCATCGAAATCGGAGCACAATTGCAGATTTTCGATTGTTGGGGCTCTGAATTCGTGGTCTATTGTTCAGGGGATTTTCGATAAAATCGAATTTTCTACGAAATGTGTAGATATATTCGAGCAATATAAATATCCGTTTGCATGACAATTACAGTTCTCATTGCCTATTGATAGACGTATCAATCATCGAAATCGGAGCACAATTGCAGATTTTCGATTGTTGGGGCTCTGAATTCGTGGTCTATTGTTCAGGGGATTTACCATAAAATCGAATTTTCTACGAAATGTGTAGAAATATTCGAGCAATCTAAATACCCGTTGGCATGACAATTACAGTTCTCATTGCCTATTGATAGACGTATCAATAATCGAAATCGGAGCACAATTGCAGATTTTCGATTGTTGGGGCTCTGAATTCGTGGTCTATTGTTCAGGGGATTTTCCATAAAATCGAATTTTCTACGAAATGTGTAGAAATATTCGAGCAATCTAAATACCCGTTGGCATGACAATTACAGTTCTCATTGCCTGTTGATAGACGTATCAATCATCGAAATCGGAGCACAATTGCAGATTTTCGGTTGTTGGGGCTCTGAATTCGTGGTCTATTGTTCAGGGGATTTTCCATAAAATCGAATTTTCTACGAAATGTGTAGAAATATTCGAGCAATCTAAATACCCGTTGGCATGACAATTACAGTTCTCATTGCCTATTGATAGACGTATCAATCATCGAAATCGGAGCACAATTGCAGATTTTCGATTGTTGGGGCTCTGAATTCGTGGTCTATTGTTCAGGAGATTTTCGATAAAATCGAATTTTCTACGAAATGTGTAGAAATATTCGAGCAATCTAAATACCCGTTTGCATGACAATTACAGTTCTCATTGCCTATTGATAGACGTATCAATCATCGAAATCGGAGCACAATTGCAGATTTTCGATTGTTGGGGCTCTGAATTCGTGGTCTATTGTTCAGGGGATTTTCCATAAAATCGAATTTTCTACGAAATGTGTAGAAATATTCGAGCAATCTAAATACCCGTTTGCATGACAATTACAGTTCTCATTGCCTATTGATAGACGTATCAATCATCGAAATCGGAGCACAATTGCAGATTTTCGATTGTTGGGGCTCTGAATTCGTGGTCTATTGTTCAGGGGATTTTCCATAAAATCGAATTTTCTACGAAATGTGTAGAAATATTCGAGCAATCTAAATACCCGTTTGCATGACAATTACAGTTCTCATTGCCTATTGATAGACGTATCAATCATCGAAATCGGAGCACAATTGCAGATTTTCGATTGTTGGGGCTCTGAATTCGTGGTCTATTATTCAGGGGATTTTCCATAAAATCGAATTTTCTACGAAATGTGTAGAAATATTCGAGCAATCTAAATACCCGTTTGCATGACAATTACAGTTCTCATTGCCTATTGATAGACGTATCAATCATCGAAATCGGAGCACAATTGCAGATTTTCGATTGTTGGGGCTCTGAATTCGTGGTCTATTGTTCAGGGGATTTTCCATAAAATCAATTTTTATACGAAATGTGTAGAAATATTCGAGCAATCTAAATACCCGTTGGCATGACAATTACAGTTCTCATTGCCTATTGATAGACGTATCAATCTTCGAAATCGGAGCACAATTGCAGATTTTCGATTGTTGGGGCTCTGAATTCGTGGTCTATTGTTCAGGGGATTTTCGATAAAATCGAATTTTCTACGAAATGTGTAGAAATATTCGAGCAATATTAATACCCGTTTGCATGACAATTACAGTTCTCATTGCCTATTGATAGACGTATCAATCATCGAAATCGGAGCACAATTGCAGATTTTCGATTGTTGGGGCTCTGAATTCGTGGTCTATTGTTCAGGGGATTTACCATAAAATCGAATTTTCTACGAAATGTGTAGAAATATTCGAGCAATCTAAATACCCGTTTGCATGACAATTACAGTTCTCATTGCCTATTGATAGACGTATCAATCATCGAAATCGGAGCACAATTGCAGATTTTCGATTGTTGGGGCTCTGAATTCGTGGTCTATTGTTCAGGGGATTTTCCATAAAATCGAATTTTCTACGAAATGTGTAGAAATATTCGAGCAATCTAAATACCCGTTTGCATGACAATTACAGTTCTCATTGCCTATTGATAGACGTATCAATCATCGAAATCGGAGCACAATTGCAGATTTTCGATTGTTGGGGCTCTGAATTCGTGGTCTATTGTTCAGGGGATTTTCCATAAAAACGAATTTTCTACGAAATGTGTAGAAATATTCGAGCAATCTAAATACCCGTTGGCATGACAATTACAGTTCTCATTGCCTATTGATAGACGTATCAATCATCGAAATCGGAGCACAATTGCAGATTTTCGATTGTTGGGGCTCTGAATTCGTGGTCTATTGTTCAGGGGATTTTCCATAAAATCGAATTTTCTACGAAATGTGTAGAAATATTCGAGCAATCTAAATACCCGTTGGAATGACAATTACAGTTCTCATTGCCTATTGATAGACGTATCAATCATCGAAATCGGAGCACAATTGCAGATTTTCGATTGTTGGGGCTCTGAATTCGTGGTCTATTGTTCAGGGGATTTTCGATAAAATCGAATTTTCTACGAAATGTGTAGAAATATTCGAGCAATCTAAATACCCGTTTGCATGACAATTACAGTTCTCATTGCCTATTGATAGACGTATCAATCATCGAAATCGGAGCACAATTGCAGATTTTCGATTGTTGGGGCTCTGAATTCGTGGTCTATTGTTCAGGGGATTTTCGATAAAATCGAATTTTCTACGAAATATGTAGATATATTCGAGCAATCTAAATATCCGTTTGCATGACAATTACAGTTCTC
The DNA here is from genome assembly GCA_958295665.1 of Tipula vernalis. NCBI lineage: Eukaryota > Metazoa > Arthropoda > Insecta > Diptera > Tipulidae > Tipula > Tipula vernalis. The sequence goes on from OY282559.1 coordinate 375,406,820, forward strand.
ATTGCCTATTGATAGACGTATCAATCATCGAAATCGGAGCACAATTGCAGATTTTCGATTGTTGGGGCTCTGAATTCGTGGTCTATTGTTCAGGGGATTTTCCAAAAAATCGAATTTTCTACGAAATGTGTAGAAATATTCGAGCAATCTAAATACCCGTTTGCATGACAATTACAGTTCTCATTGCCTATTGATAGACGTATCAATCATCGAAATCGGAGCACAATTGCAGATTTTCGATTGTTGGGGCTCTGAATTCGTGGTCTATTGTTCAGGGGATTTTCCATAAAATCGAATTTTCTACGAAATGTGCAGAAATATTCGAGCAATCTAAATACCCATTGGCATGACAATTACAGTTCTCATTGCCTATTGATAGACGTATCAATCATCGAAATCGGAGCACAATTGCAGATTTTCGATTGTTGGGGCTATGAATTCGTGGTCTATTGTTCAGGGGATTTTCCATAAAATAGAATTTTCTACGAAATGTGTAGAAATATTCGAGCAATCTAAATACCCGTTTGCATGACAATTACAGTTCTCATTGCCTATTGATAGACGTATCAATCATCGAAATCGGAGCACAATTGCAGATTTTCGATTGTTGGGCTCTGAATTCGTGGTCTATTGTTCAGGGGATTTGCCATAAAATCGAATTTTCTACGAAATGTGTAGAAATATTCGAGCAATCTAAATACCCGTTTGCATGACAATTACAGTTCTCATTGCCTATTGATAGACGTATCAATCATCGAAATCGGAGCACAATTGCAGATTTTCGATTGTTGGGGCTCTGAATTCGTGGTCTATTGTTCAGGGGATTTTCCATAAAATCGAATTTTCTACGAAATGTGTAGAAATTTTCGAGCAATCTAAATACCCGTTTGCATGACAATTACAGTTCTCATTGCCTATTGATAGACGTATCAATCATCGAAATCGGAGCACAATTGCAGATTTTCGATTGTTGGGGCTCTGAATTCGTGATCTATTGTTCAGGGGATTTTCCATAAAATCGAATTTTCTACGAAATGTGCAGAAATATTCGAGCAATCTAAATACCCGTTTGCATGACAATTACAGTTCTCATTGCCTATTGATAGACGTATCAATCATCGAAATCGGAGCACAATTGCAGATTTTCGATTGTTGGGGCTCTGAATTCGTGGTCTATTGTTCAGATCACAATTGCAGGATTTCGATTGTTGAGGCTCTGAATTCGTGGTCTATTGTTCAGGGGATTTTCCATAAAATTGAATTTTCTACGAAATGTGTAGAAATATTCGAGCAATCTAAATACCCGTTGGCATCACAATTACAGTTCTCATTGCCTATTGATAGACGTATCAATCATCGAAATCGGAGCACAATTGCAGATTTTCGATTGTTGGGGCTCTGAATTCGTGGTCTATTGTTTAGGGGATTTTCCATAAAATCGAATTTTCTACGAAATGTGTAGAAATATTCGAGCAATCTAAATACCCGTTTGCATGACAATTACAGTTCTCATTGCCTATTGATAGACGTATCAATCATCGAAATCGGAGCACAATTGCAGATTTTCGATTGTTGGGGCTCTGAATTCGAGGTCTATTGTTCAGGGGATTTTCCATAAAATCAAATTTTATACGAAATGTGTAGAAATATTCGAGCAATCTAAATACCCGTTTGCATGACAATTACAGTTCTCATTGCCTATTGATAGACGTATCAATAATCGAAATCGGAGCACAATTGCAGATTTTCGATTGTTGGGGCTCTGAATTCGTGGTCTATTGTTCAGGGGATTTTCCATAAAATCGAATTTTCTACGAAATGTGTAGAAATATTCGAGCAATCTAAATACCCGTTGGCATGACAATTACAGTTCTCATTGCCTATTGATAGACGTATCTGTTCACGCAACTGATCCAGAATTCACGCCTAACCTAAAATAAAACAACAAAGAATCATTCAACATACAACAACAAATAGAAATTAGTACTTATCTAAAGCTCTCATTCTATTGCCAAACATCAATGGATAACTGGATTTAAATTATATTTTATGTTAACACTGTCAAAGCTGAAATATGAAATTTGTTTAAAATGAATTCAGTTATTATTGTTATATAGCTACTTACGGTTAATTGTTTATTTTGATAATGACTGTAGATTTGTATAACTACCACATACTTACAAAAATTCAAATTGTTAAATTAATTATTGCCATCTATCGTAAATTATATTACAAATGTTTATTCACCTCTGATTAAGGGTTTAAGATCGAACTAATTATACCATTAATAGTGTCCGAACTGATATTTAAAATTTATGATTTTCCGCGCAATTTGCTATAAATAAATGTATTAAATTAAGTAAAATCAACTTACCAACTGTTGAAAATTTATGTAATAATTTTATGGATAAGTATGCTATAATGCAGTTTTGAAAAAAAAAAAAAAGAAAAAAAAACACATTCTTCTTTTTGTCGAAGAATCGATGACATTATTCTGAACTTAAATTATACTCTAGTAAATAAAAAAAAATTAAATATTAAAATTGTGAAATATTTTAATCGGCAAATAAAATACTACCGAAAATCTCAGCCTAACAACAATTAAATCGTCAATTGGTTATCCGGAGTTTATTCATGGTCCTTCGAGCCGGATATCGATTTAGAGGCTACAAAAGTGTCGTGAAAGTGGCTACGAATTCGCGAATACGAATCACCAGTTACTGCTGCTTTATTTAATGCTGTAAATTTAGCTCAATCGTACACTGAAACATCATTGAATATCCATTCAACATCATCATTCAGCTGTATCGACAGACGCCATCAATTTGCACGCGCATAAACCACGCTACAACTGTATTTGGAAACATTATCAAGGTCGTTCCGAAAGAGGCTACAAGATTATTCGATAAGTATAATATAATCATAAGTATTACTTAAATTACATATTTGTTTTGTTTTTGCCAATTTTATTTTGTTTCCCTGGGTGATATAAGTATCGATTTGAGTGTTAAAACGTGTTATTAAAAATGGCTACGACCGCTGTTCAATCACGTGGTCGTGTTATGGGCTCATTAACCATAATACGAAAGTTCTTGGGGTCTGTAAATCAAAATACCACGTGTGCAGATATTGAAGTTCGGTTAAATAAAATTGATGCGCTCTGGAATGAATTCCAACAGTTTGAAGATCAAATTGTCGTTATGGCTGCAAATAATCCAAACGCCAATATAGAACTCAAGCAAGAAGAATTTGAGAATAGTTTTTTCGACACCAAATCAAAACTATTAGAACTATTGCGTAAGAAACAATCAAAGGATACAGTAGCCCAGGCCACCAATACTGGTTCATTCGATCAGTTGTTAGACCAACAACGGGTATTCTTAGAAAACCTTGCTGATCGAACGCAAGCAATCAATGAGCGGTCGGCCGTGCACTCCTCCGATAATCTGAAATTACCTCGTGTGCGTATTGATCAATTTAGTGGAGAGTATGAAGCATGGCCATCATTCTACGATCTGTACTTAACGTCAGTACACAATGTGGACACAATTTCTAATGTTCACAAATTCCAAATCTTGAAAGGATCTTTAAATGGTCCCCCACTCAATCTAATTAGGAATTTTTTAGTGACCGATGCAAATTATGAGGAGGCCTGGGACAAACTAGTAAAGCGCTATAACAAAACAAGACCTATTTTAAATTCGTACATCGATCGGTTCTTCGATCAACCATCGGCATCAAACGGTTCACCACAATCACTGCGACAAATAAGTGATAAATCCGATGAGATTATTCGAGGAATTAAAGCCTTAGGTGTGGAAGCCGAGACCAGAGATCCTTGGCTCATCAGAATTTTGTTGAATAAGGTTGATGAAGAAACAAGGGTCGCATGGGCAAATGCAACTTTAACTCAAGAATTTCCAAAAATTAATGACTTCTTAGAGTTTCTAAATGATCGATGTTATGCAAAGGAAAGTGCTGTGTGTGATTCCAAGAAAAAAGTATCTAAGATACCTAGTGTAGTGGTAAAAACAGTGCAAGTTGCGCCAACTATCGAGACCTGTCCGTGTTGTAAACGTCAGCATAATCTACGAAGATGCTTTAAATTCAAAACCATGTCTGTAATCAAGCGTAGAAGCATGGTCAATACATATGGAGTCTGCTACAATTGTCTACGAGAGGGTCATAGTGCCAGTAGTTGTCCGGTAGAATATTCATGCCGAGTTTGTAATCTACGACATAATACTATGCTTCATTTGGAATCAGAAAGTACAAAGTCCAATCAAACAACACCAATTAGTTCTGTGGCTCAAATTGATATAGTAAGCAAGGATGACCAACAAGAAGCAAGTAATCCCACCACAAGCTCGCAAGTAAACTCAAATATGGTAACTACCTCATTGAACGCCATCACATTGCGTCTCGCATTATTGCCAACCGCATTAATCTATCTTCGTGATTCATCAGGAAAGACCCACACAGTTCGTGCATTACTGGATTCGGGCTCCCAATCCACATTTATCAGTGAAAGTCTTGTGCAAAGGTTGGATCTCAAGCGGTCATTTGCAAATGTTCGCGTATCTGGCATTTCCGAAACAAGGGCTGAACTAGTAAAAGGCTTAGTCAAGATCAGAATTCATTCGAGGTTCGATCAAAATGAAGTTTTTAATGTCGAAGCACTGATCCTCCCGAAATTGACATCTACAATTCCACGGTCGAAGATAGATGCAAGCTATGTCGAAGAACTCCGCAATTACGACCTTCAATACGCCGATCCTACATTTCATGAACCAAGCAAAATTGACCTGCTACTTGGAGCCGATATATTTTTTGATGTATTAAAACCTGATAAAATTAAAATCAAAAATCAAATCACTGCTCAATCAACCAAATTTGGATGGGTTGTTTCGGGAACCGTAATTGAGCCCAGAACTGATGTAAATTCCTTATCAGCAATAATAGAAGAAATCGATATATACAAAGCATTGGAAAACTTTTGGTCAATAGAAGAAGTGCCAACAGCAGCTAAGATCACCGAAGCTGAAGCAAATTGTGATCGCCACTTTGTCGAAACATACAAGCGCAAATCCAATGGCAGATATGTTGTCAAATTACCATTCACAACGGATTCCAAAGAATTGGGTTATTCAAAATTAGCTGCAGCTAGTCGATTAACAGCCATGGAAAGGAAATTTGACAAAGATTCAACCCTACGTGAGGATTATGTGAAGTTTATGGAAGAGTATCTGAGTCTGGGACATATGAGGGAAATAGAAACGAATGAAGTCAACGTGAACGTACATAAGTGTTTTTACCTACCGCATCATGCTGTGGTCAAGCTGGACAGTACAACTACAAAATTACGAGTAGTGTTTGACGGATCGTGCAAATCGGCATCGGGAGTATCATTAAATGATAAACTTTTAGTTGGACCGACGATACAGAAAGATTTAACATCCATACTAATGCTTTTCAGAAAACATGCATTTGTATTTTCAGCCGATGTGGAGAAGATGTACCGGCAAATTGAGGTGGACTATACCGATCAGGACTATCAAAGAGTAATATGGAGAAAGACCGCATCTGAACCAATGAAAGAATTCCGATTAACGACCGTCACGTATGGGACATCATGTGCTCCTTTTTTAGCTGTTCGAACACTACATCAGATAGCAAACGATGACCAATCAACATTTCCGGTAGGATCAATAATAGCCAAGCGAGATTTTTACGTCGACGACTGTTTGTCTGGAGGCAGTTCTATAGAAGAAGCAAGAATAGGCATGGTGGAAATTTCGGAAATGCTACAAAGGGCTGGGCTTAATTTACGAAAATGGAAGTCTAATTCATCTGCCTTGATAAGTACAATTCACGTGGCAGATAGAGATAACGAAAACCTGCACATTAATGATGAATCCGGTACAGTAAAGACGTTGGGATTGCTATGGAATCAGACAAGAGATACTTTCTCTTACAAAATAAAGCTTGATAGTAAGAAAGTCTCTTCTAAACGCGAAATGTTGTCCCAAATATCAAGAATATTCGACCCACTTGGATGGGTGTCCCCGGTCATTATTGTATTTAAGATACATTTACAGAAGTTATGGCTACGTAATTTGTCCTGGGATGAACCACTTCCTCAAGACATAGAGCAGCAATGGTTGGCGAACCAATCATCACTCATGCATTTACAAGATATCGAAGTTCCGAGATTTCTAATGATACGGAACACTACCATCAACTTGCAGATACACGGATTTTGTGATGCCTCCGAGAACGCATACGCAGCGATTACATATGTCCGTACAACCGACAAAAATGGCTCGTCGACTACCCGAATTGCTATCGCTAAAACCAAAGTTGCCCCCTTAAAGCAAGTGTCATTGCCTAGACTGGAATTATGCGGAGCGGTCTTACTGAGCAGACTCATCCAGTATACCAAGAAGTCGTTAGAAGTAGATGATGTAGAATGCTATGCGTGGACGGATTCTAAAATAGTACTTTCTTGGTTATCAGATGTTCCAAGACGGTGGAAATGCTTCGTGGGAAATCGGACTTCCGAAATATTGGAACGTATCCCCAGAAAGAGTTGGAATTATGTCATGTCAAAAGACAATCCCGCTGATATCGCATCAAGAGGCGTGAACCCCAAACAACTCGTAAACAATAGCCTGTGGTGGAATGGGCCTGCATGGCTAATCGATAGCATGGAAAATTGGCCGAGTAACATCGAAATCGAAGACACCAAGCTGGAGTCACGAACAATATCATTGATGACGCACAGTAAGTCAAATGTAAGGCAGGTAATAGAGGATCTTGTCACAAGGATAGAGTCGTTTGCTAAAATCAAAAGAATTATAGCTATGATTCTCAAGCTTCATAAAAATTATCGGGAACTTGACATAGTTGACCGGCTCAAGAAGGCTGAGATTTTATGTGTTAAATGGGCCCAATCAGAAGAATTTGAAGAAGAAATCAATTCACTAAAACAAACCAAAAAAATTGGCACGACAAGTAAAATCCTTTCATTATTCCCTTTCTTAGATACCGAAGGAGTATTAAGAGTTGGAGGGAGACTAGAAAATTTAGATGCGTCATTCGACGTAAAACATCCAATAATTCTGCCAAAGAAACATCTGTTAAATGACAGAATTATTAGAGAAACACATCTAAGATACTTCCACCCAGGGCCCACGTTACAAATTAGCCTACTGCGGCAGAGATATTGGATAATAAGTTGTCGGATTTCAGTCAAAAACCACATCAACAAATGTGTAGAGTGTAGAAGACAAAAGGCAGCGACTTCCCAACAATTGATGGGAAATTTACCTAGAACAAGAATTACACCAAGTCGTCCATTTCTGTATACTGGCATGGATTACGCCGGACCTTTGTACCTAAAAACTCGAATGGGCAAGGGTCGCATACCAATTGTAAAGGGATACATATGCATCTTCATATGCTTTGCTACCAAAGCGATTCATATTGAAGTTTGTTATGATATGACAGCAGAAGCATTTATCGCGGCGTTGCGACGATTCATATCCAGAAGAGGGATACCAATAGAGATTATGTCTGACAACGGTTCCAATTTTGTGGGAGCTAAACGAAAATTAGAAGAACTTCACCAATTATATCATCAACATCATAACAATCAATTAATCTCTAATTTTCTTTCACAGCAGCATATCAAATTTGTATTTAATCCAGCTAACGGTCCTCATTTCGGAGGAATTTGGGAGTCTGGTGTAAAAAGCATAAAATACCATCTCATTAGAGTTACAAAAGACACAATGATGACATCGACTGAAATGGAAACTTTGTTAGTGCAGATCGAAGGACTCCTTAATTCAAGACCGTTGTGCCCAATGACTGATGACATCGATGATTTGGTGGCGTTAACACCAGCTCATTTCCTCATTGGCGAACCCATCACTGCGATTCCTGAACCTCCATTAGAAGACATACCAATGAACCGGTTATCACGGTGGCAGAATGTTCAAACAAGAGTGCAGAGTTTCTGGAGAAAATGGACAGTCAACTACTTGCACACCTTACAACAACGTCGAAAATGGAACGAAAGAGAACAAAACATTAAAATTGGTGAATTAGTAATCATAAAAGAAGACAATTTACCTCCGTCCAAATGGTTAATGGGCCGTGTTATAACGATTCATCCTGGTACCGATGGTTTAGTACGTGTAGTATCCATCAAAACCACCACAGGAATTCTCAAGCGCCCGATTGTGAAAGTATGCCGATTACTCTCCGACGACGAAACTACATCTACAGCAAACAATTTTAGTATTAAAACCTGGGATTTTAATAGTGCGGGAGAATGTTCACGCAACTGATCCAGAATTCACGCCTAACCTAAAATAAAACAACAAAGAATCATTCAACATACAACAACAAATAGAAATTAGTACTTATCTAAAGCTCTCATTCTATTGCCAAACATCAATGGATAACTGGATTTAAATTATATTTTATGTTAACACTGTCAAAGCTGAAATATGAAATTTGTTTAAAATGAATTCAGTTATTATTGTTATATAGCTACTTACGGTTAATTGTTTATTTTGATAATGACTGTAGATTTGTATAACTACCACATACTTACAAAAATTCAAATTGTTAAATTAATTATTGCCATCTATCGTAAATTATATTACAAATGTTTATTCACCTCTGATTAAGGGTTTAAGATCGAACTAATTATACCATTAATAGTGTCCGAACTGATATTTAAAATTTATGATTTTCCGCGCAATTTGCTATAAATAAATGTATTAAATTAAGTAAAATCAACTTACCAACTGTTGAAAATTTATGTAATAATTTTATGGATAAGTATGCTATAATGCAGTTTTGAAAAAAAAAAAAAAAGAAAAAAAAACACATTCTTCTTTTTGTCGAAGAATCGATGACATTATTCTGAACTTAAATTATACTCTAGTAAATAAAAAAAAATTAAATATTAAAATTGTGAAATATTTTAATCGGCAAATAAAATACTACCGAAAATCTCAGCCTAACAACAATTAAATCGTCAATTGGTTATCCGGAGTTTATTCAGTATCAATCATCGAAATCGGAGCACAATTGCAGATTTTCGATTGTTGGGGCTCTGAATTCGTGGTCTATTGTTCAGGGGATTTTCCATAAAATCGAATTTTCTACGAAATGTGTAGAAATATTCGAGCAATCTAAATACCCGTTGGCATGACAATTACAGTTCTCATTGCCTATTGATAGACGTATCAATCATCGAAATCGGAGCACAATTGCAGATTTTCGATTGTTGGGGCTCTGAATTCGTGGTCTATTGTTCAGGGGATTTTCGATAAAATCGAATTTTCTACGAAATGTGTAGAAATATTCGAGCAATCTAAATACCCGTTTGCATGACAATTACAGTTCTCATTGCCTATTGATAGACGTATCAATCATCGAAATCGGAGCACAATTGCAGATTTTCGATTGTTGGGGCTCTGAATTCGTGGTCTATTGTTCAGGGGATTTTCCATAAAATCGAATTTTCTACGAAATGTGTAGAAATATTCGAGCAATCTAAATACCCGTTTGCATGACAATTACAGTTCTCATTGCCTATTGATAGACGTATCAATCATCGAAATCGGAGCACAATTGCAGATTTTCGATTGTTGGGGCTCTGAATTCGTGGTCTATTGTTCAGGGGATTTTCCATAAAATCGAATTTTCTACGAAATGTGTAGAAATATTCGAGCAATCTAAATACCCGTTTGCATGACAATTACAGTTCTCATTGCCTATTGATAGACGTATCAATCATCGAAATCGGAGCACAATTGCAGATTTTCGATTGTTGGGGCTCTGAATTCGTGGTCTATTGTTCAGGGGATTTTCCATAAAATCGAATTTTCTACGAAATGTGTAGAAATATTCGAGCAATCTAAATACCCGTTTGCATGACAATTACAGTTCTCATTGCCTATTGATAGACGTATCAATCATCGAAATCGGAGCACAATTGCAGATTTTCGATTGTTGGGGCTCTGAATTCGTGGTCTATTGTTCAGGGGATTTTCCATAAAATCAAATTTTATACGAAATGTGTAGAAATATTCGAGCAATCTAAATACCCGTTGGCATGACAATTACAGTTCTCATTGCCTATTGATAGACGTATCAATCTTCGAAATCGGAGCACAATTGCAGATTTTCGATTGTTGGGGCTCTGAATTCGTGGTCTATTGTTCAGGGGATTTTCGATAAAATCGAATTTTCTACGAAATGTGTAGAAATATTCGAGCAATCTAAATACCCGTTTGCATGACAATTACAGTTCTCATTGCCTATTGATAGACGTATCAATCATCGAAATCGGAGCACAATTGCAGATTTTCGATTGTTGGGGCTCTGAATTCGTGGTCTATTGTTCAGGGGATTTACCATAAAATCGAATTTTCTACGAAATGTGTAGAAATATTCGAGCAATCTAAATACCCGTTTGCATGACAATTACAGTTCTCATTGCCTATTGATAGACGTATCAATCATCGAAATCGGAGCACAATTGCAGATTTTCGATTGTTGGGGCTCTGAATTCGTGGTCTATTGTTCAGGGGATTTTCCATAAAATCGAATTTTCTACGAAATGTGTAGAAATATTCGAGCAATCTAAATACCCGTTTGCATGACAATTACAGTTCTCATTGCCTATTGATAGACGTATCAATCATCGAAATCGGAGCACAATTGCAGATTTTCGATTGTTGGGGCTCTGAATTCGTGGTCTATTGTTCAGGGGATTTTCCATAAAAACGAATTTTCTACGAAATGTGTAGAAATATTCGAGCAATCTAAATACCCGTTGGCATGACAATTACAGTTCTCATTGCCTATTGATAGACGTATCAATCATCGAAATCGGAGCACAATTGCAGATTTTCGATTGTTGGGGCTCTGAATTCGTGGTCTATTGTTCAGGGGATTTTCCATAAAATCGAATTTTCTACGAAATGTGTAGAAATATTCGAGCAATCTAAATACCCGTTGGCATGACAATTACAGTTCTCATTGCCTATTGATAGACGTATCAATCATCGAAATCGGAGCACAATTGCAGATTTTCGATTGTTGGGGCTCTGAATTCGTGGTCTATTGTTCAGGGGATTTTCGATAAAATCGAATTTTCTACGAAATGTGTAGAAATATTCGAGCAATCTAAATACCCGTTTGCATGACAATTACAGTTCTCATTGCCTATTGATAGACGTATCAATCATCGAAATCGGAGCACAATTGCAGATTTTCGATTGTTGGGGCTCTGAATTCGTGGTCTATTGTTCAGGGGATTTTCGATAAAATCGAATTTTCTACGAAATATGTAGATATATTCGAGCAATCTAAATATCCGTTTGCATGACAATTACAGTTCTCATTGCCTATTGATAGACGTATCAATCATCGAAATCGGAGCACAATTGCAGATTTTCGATTGTTGGGTCTCTGAATTCGTGGTCTATTGTTCAGGGGATTTTCGATAAAATCGAATTTTCTACGAAATGTGTAGAAATATTCGAGCAATCTAAATACCCGTTTGCATGACAATTACAGTTCTCATTGCCTATTGATAGACGTATCAATCATCGAAATCGGAGCACAATTGCAGATTTTCGATTGTTGGGGCTCTGAATTCGTGGTCTATTGTTCAGGGGATTTTCCATAAAATCAAATTTTATACGAAATGTGTAGAAATATTCGAGCAATCTAAATACCCGTTGGCATGACAATTACAGTTCTCATTGCCTATTGATAGACGTATCAATCTTCGAAATCGGAGCACAATTGCAGATTTTCGATTGTTGGGGCTCTGAATTCGTGGTCTATTGTTCAGGGGATTTTCGATAAAATCGAATTTTCTACGAAATGTGTAGAAATATTCGAGCAATCTAAATACCCGTTTGCATGACAATTACAGTTCTCATTGCCTATTGATAGACGTATCAATCATCGAAATCGGAGCACAATTGCAGATTTTCGATTGTTGGGGCTCTGAATTCGTGGTCTATTGTTCAGGGGATTTACCATAAAATCGAATTTTCTACGAAATGTGTAGAAATATTCGAGCAATCTAAATACCCGTTTGCATGACAATTACAGTTCTCATTGCCTATTGATAGACGTATCAATCATCGAAATCGGAGCACAATTGCAGATTTTCGATTGTTGGGGCTCTGAATTCGTGGTCTATTGTTCAGGGGATTTTCCATAAAATCGAATTTTCTACGAAATGTGTAGAAATATTCGAGCAATCTAAATACCCGTTTGCATGACAATTACAGTTCTCATTGCCTATTGATAGACGTATCAATCATCGAAATCGGAGCACAATTGCAGATTTTCGATTGTTGGGGCTCTGAATTCGTGGTCTATTGTTCAGGGGATTTTCCATAAAAACGAATTTTCTACGAAATGTGTAGAAATATTCGAGCAATCTAAATACCCGTTGGCATGACAATTACAGTTCTCATTGCCTATTGATAGACGTATCAATCATCGAAATCGGAGCACAATTGCAGATTTTCGATTGTTGGGGCTCTGAATTCGTGGTCTATTGTTCAGGGAATTTTCCATAAAATCGAATTTTCTACGAAATGTGTAGAAATATTCGAGCAATCTAAATACCCGTTGGCATGACAATTACAGTTCTCATTGCCTATTGATAGACGTATCAATCATCGAAATCGGAGCACAATTGCAGATTTTCGATTGTTGGGGCTCTGAATTCGTGGTCTATTGTTCAGGGGATTTTCGATAAAATCGAATTTTCTACGAAATGTGTAGAAATATTCGAGCAATCTAAATACCCGTTGGCATGACAATTACAGTTCTCATTGCCTATTGATAGACGTATCAATCATCGAAATCGGAGCACAATTGCAGATTTTCGATTGTTGGGGCTCTGAATTCGTGGTCTATTGTTCAGGGAATTTTCGATAAAATCGAATTTTCTACGAAATATGTAGATATATTCGAGCAATCTAAATATCCGTTTGCATGACAATTACAGTTCTCATTGCCTATTGATAGACGTATCAATCATCGAAATCGGAGCACAATTGCAGATTTTCGATTGTTGGGGCTCTGAATTCGTGGTCTATTGTTCAGGGGATTTTCGATAAAATCGAATTTTCTACGAAATGTGTAGAAATATTCGAGCAATCTAAATACCCGTTTGCATGACAATTACAGTTCTCATTGCCTATTGATAGACGTATCAATCATCGAAATCGGAGCACAATTGCAGATTTTCGATTGTTGGGGCTCTGAATTCGTGGTCTATTGTTCAGGGGATTTTTCATAAAATCGAATTGTCTACGAAATGTGTAGAAATATTCGAGCAATCTAAATACCTGTTTGCATGACAATTACAGTTCTCATTGCCTATTGATAGACGTATCAATCATCGAAATCGGAGCACAATTGCAGATTTTCGATTGTTGGGGCTCTGAATTCGTGGTCTATTGTTCAGGGGATTTTCCAAAAAATCGAATTTTCTACGAAATGTGTAGAAATATTCGAGCAATCTAAATACCCGTTTGCATGACAATTACAGTTCTCATTGCCTATTGATAGACGTATCAATCATCGAAATCGGAGCACAATTGCAGATTTTCGATTGTTGGGGCTCTGAATTCGTGGTCTATTGTTCAGGGGATTTTCCATAAAATCGAATTTTCTACGAAATGTGCAGAAATATTCGAGCAATCTAAATACCCATTGGCATGACAATTACAGTTCTCATTGCCTATTGATAGACGTATCAATCATCGAAATCGGAGCACAATTGCAGATTTTCGATTGTTGGGGCTATGAATTCGTGGTCTATTGTTCAGGGGATTTTCCATAAAATAGAATTTTCTACGAAATGTGTAGAAATATTCGAGCAATCTAAATACCCGTTTGCATGACAATTACAGTTCTCATTGCCTATTGATAGACGTATCAATCATCGAAATCGTAGCACAATTGCAGATTTTCGATTGTTGGGGCTCTGAATTCGTGGTCTATTGTTCAGGGGATTTTCCATAAAATCGAATTTTCTACGAAATGTGCAGAAATATTCGAGCAATCTAAATACCCATTGGCATGACAATTACAGTTCTCATTGCCTATTGATAGACGTATCAATCATCGAAATCGGAGCACAATTGCAGATTTTCGATTGTTGGGGCTCTGAATTCGTGGTCTATTGTTCAGGGGATTTTCCATAAAATCGAATTTTCTACGAAATGTGCAGAAATATTCGAGCAATCTAAATACCCATTGGCATGACAATTACAGTTCTCATTGCCTATTGATAGACGTATCAATCATCGAAATCGGAGCACAATTGCAGATTTTCGATTGTTGGGGCTATGAATTCGTGGTCTATTGTTCAGGGGATTTTCCATAAAATAGAATTTTCTACGAAATGTGTAGAAATATTCGAGCAATCTAAATACCCGTTTGCATGACAATTACAGTTCTCATTGCCTATTGATAGACGTATCAATCATCGAAATCGGAGCACAATTGCAGATTTTCGATTGTTGGGGCTCTGAATTCGTGGTCTATTGTTCAGGGGATTTTCCATAAAATCGAATTTTCTACGAAATGTGCAGAAATATTCGAGCAATCTAAATACCCATTGGCATGACAATTACAGTTCTCATTGCCTATTGATAGACGTATCAATCATCGAAATCGGAGCACAATTGCAGATTTTCGATTGTTGGGGCTCTGAATTCGTGGTCTATTGTTCAGGGGATTTTCCATAAAATCGAATTTTCTACGAAATGTGCAGAAATATTCGAGCAATCTAAATACCCATTGGCATGACAATTACAGTTCTCATTGCCTATTGATAGACGTATCAATCATCGAAATCGGAGCACAATTGCAGATTTTCGATTGTTGGGGCTATGAATTCGTGGTCTATTGTTCAGGGGATTTTCCATAAAATAGAATTTTCTACGAAATGTGTAGAAATATTCGAGCAATCTAAATACCCGTTTGCATGACAAT
Organism: Tipula vernalis; assembly: GCA_958295665.1. NCBI lineage: Eukaryota > Metazoa > Arthropoda > Insecta > Diptera > Tipulidae > Tipula > Tipula vernalis. The sequence goes on from OY282559.1 coordinate 375,421,877, forward strand.
TACAGTTCTCATTGCCTATTGATAGACGTATCAATCATCGAAATCGGAGCACAATTGCAGATTTTCGATTGTTGGGGCTCTGAATTCGTGGTCTATTGTTCAGGGGATTTTTCATAAAATCGAATTGTCTACGAAATGTGTAGAAATATTCGAGCAATCTAAATACCTGTTTGCATGACAATTACAGTTCTCATTGCCTATTGATAGACGTATCAATCATCGAAATCGGAGCACAATTGCAGATTTTCGATTGTTGGGGCTCTGAATTCGTGGTCTATTGTTCAGGGGATTTTCCAAAAAATCGAATTTTCTACGAAATGTGTAGAAATATTCGAGCAATCTAAATACCCGTTGGCATGACAATTACAGTTCTCATTGCCTATTGATAGACGTATCAATCATCGAAATCGGAGCACAATTGCAGATTTTCGATTGTTGGGGCTCTGAATTCGTGGTCTATTGTTCAGGGGATTTTCGATAAAATCGAATTTTCTACGAAATGTGTAGAAATATTCGAGCAATCTAAATACCCGTTTGCATGACAATTACAGTTCTCATTGCCTATTGATAGACGTATCAATCATCGAAATCGGAGCACAATTGCAGATTTTCGATTGTTGGGGCTCTGAATTCGTGGTCTATTGTTCAGGGGATTTTCCATAAAATCGAATTTTCTACGAAATGTGTAGAAATATTCGAGCAATCTAAATACCCGTTTGCATGACAATTACAGTTCTCATTGCCTATTGATAGACGTATCAATCATCGAAATCGGAGCACAATTGCAGATTTTCGATTGTTGGGGCTCTGAATTCGTGGTCTATTGTTCAGGGGATTTTCCATAAAATCGAATTTTCTACGAAATGTGTAGAAATATTCGAGCAATCTAAATACCCGTTTGCATGACAATTACAGTTCTCATTGCCTATTGATAGACGTATCAATCATCGAAATCGGAGCACAATTGCAGATTTTCGATTGTTGGGGCTCTGAATTCGTGGTCTATTGTTCAGGGGATTTTCCATAAAATCGAATTTTCTACGAAATGTGTAGAAATATTCGAGCAATCTAAATACCCGTTTGCATGACAATTACAGTTCTCATTGCCTATTGATAGACGTATCAATCATCGAAATCGGAGCACAATTGCAGATTTTCGATTGTTGGGGCTCTGAATTCGTGGTCTATTGTTCAGGGGATTTTCCATAAAATCAAATTTTATACGAAATGTGTAGAAATATTCGAGCAATCTAAATACCCGTTGGCATGACAATTACAGTTCTCATTGCCTATTGATAGACGTATCAATCTTCGAAATCGGAGCACAATTGCAGATTTTCGATTGTTGGGGCTCTGAATTCGTGGTCCATTGTTCAGGGGATTTTCGATAAAATCGAATTTTCTACGAAATGTGTAGAAATATTCGAGCAATCTAAATACCCGTTTGCATGACAATTACAGTTCTCATTGCCTATTGATAGACGTATCAATCATCGAAATCGGAGCACAATTGCAGATTTTCGATTGTTGGGGCTCTGAATTCGTGGTCTATTGTTCAGGGGATTTACCATAAAATCGAATTTTCTACGAAATGTGTAGAAATATTCGAGCAATCTAAATACCCGTTTGCATGACAATTACAGTTCTCATTGCCTATTGATAGACGTATCAATAATCGAAATCGGAGCACAATTGCAGATTTTCGATTGTTGGGGCTCTGAATTCGTGGTCTATTGTTCAGGGGATTTTCCATAAAATCGAATTTTCTACGAAATGTGTAGAAATATTCGAGCAATCTAAATACCCGTTTGCATGACAATTACAGTTCTCATTGCCTATTGATAGACGTATCAATCATCGAAATCGGAGCACAATTGCAGATTTTCGATTGTTGGGGCTCTGAATTCGTGGTCTATTGTTCAGGGGATTTTCCATAAAAACGAATTTTCTACGAAATGTGTAGAAATATTCGAGCAATCTAAATACCCGTTGGCATGACAATTACAGTTCTCATTGCCTATTGATAGACGTATCAATCATCGAAATCGGAGCACAATTGCAGATTTTCGATTGTTGGGGCTCTGAATTCGTGGTCTATTGTTCAGGGGATTTTCCATAAAATCGAATTTTCTACGAAATGTGTAGAAATATTCGAGCAATCTAAATACCCGTTGGCATGACAATTACAGTTCTCATTGCCTATTGATAGACGTATCAATCATCGAAATCGGAGCACAATTGCAGATTTTCGATTGTTGGGGCTCTGAATTCGTGGTCTATTGTTCAGGGGATTTTCGATAAAATCGAATTTTCTACGAAATGTGTAGAAATATTCGAGCAATCTAAATACCCGTTTGCATGACAATTACAGTTCTCATTGCCTATTGATAGACGTATCAATCATCGAAATCGGAGCACAATTGCAGATTTTCGATTGTTGGGGCTCTGAATTCGTGGTCTATTGTTCAGGGGATTTTCGATAAAATCGAATTTTCTACGAAATATGTAGATATATTCGAGCAATCTAAATATCCGTTTGCATGACAATTACAGTTCTCATTGCCTATTGATAGACGTATCAATCATCGAAATCGGAGCACAATTGCAGATTTTCGATTGTTGGGGCTCTGAATTCGTGGTCTATTGTTCAGGGGATTTTCGATAAAATCGAATTTTCTACGAAATGTGTAGAAATATTCGAGCAATCTAAATACCCGTTTGCATGACAATTACAGTTCTCATTGCCTATTGATAGACGTATCAATCATCGAAATCGGAGCACAATTGCAGATTTTCGATTGTTGGGGCTCTGAATTCGTGGTCTATTGTTCAGGGGATTTTCCATAAAATCAAATTTTATACGAAATGTGTAGAAATATTCGAGCAATCTAAATACCCGTTTGCATGACAATTACAGTTCTCATTGCCTATTGATAGACGTATCAATCATCGAAATCGGAGCACAATTGCAGATTTTCGATTGTTGGGGCTCTGAATTCGTGGTCTATTGTTCAGGGGATTTTCCATAAAATCGAATTTTCTACGAAATGTGCAGAAATATTCGAGCAATCTAAATACCCATTGGCATGACAATTACAGTTCTCATTGCCTATTGATAGACGTATCAATCATCGAAATCGGAGCACAATTGCAGATTTTCGATTGTTGGGGCTCTGAATTCGTGGTCTATTGTTCAGGGGATTTTCCATAAAATCGAATTTTCTACGAAATGTGCAGAAATATTCGAGCAATCTAAATACCCATTGGCATGACAATTACAGTTCTCATTGCCTATTGATAGACGTATCAATCATCGAAATCGGAGCACAATTGCAGATTTTCGATTGTTGGGGCTATGAATTCGTGGTCTATTGTTCAGGGGATTTTCCATAAAATAGAATTTTCTACGAAATGTGTAGAAATATTCGAGCAATCTAAATACCCGTTTGCATGACAATTACAGTTCTCATTGCCTATTGATAGACGTATCAATCATCGAAATCGGAGCACAATTGCAGATTTTCGATTGTTGGGGCTCTGAATTCGTGGTCTATTGTTCAGGGGATTTTTCATAAAATCGAATTGTCTACGAAATGTGTAGAAATATTCGAGCAATCTAAATACCTGTTTGCATGACAATTACAGTTCTCATTGCCTATTGATAGACGTATCAATCATCGAAATCGGAGCACAATTGCAGATTTTCGATTGTTGGGGCTCTGAATTCGTGGTCTATTGTTCAGGGGATTTTCCAAAAAATCGAATTTTCTACGAAATGTGTAGAAATATTCGAGCAATCTAAATACCCGTTGGCATGACAATTACAGTTCTCATTGCCTATTGATAGACGTATCAATCATCGAAATCGGAGCACAATTGCAGATTTTCGATTGTTGGGGCTCTGAATTCGTGGTCTATTGTTCAGGGGATTTTCGATAAAATCGAATTTTCTACGAAATGTGTAGAAATATTCGAGCAATCTAAATACCCGTTTGCATGACAATTACAGTTCTCATTGCCTATTGATAGACGTATCAATCATCGAAATCGGAGCACAATTGCAGATTTTCGATTGTTGGGGCTCTGAATTCGTGGTCTATTGTTCAGGGGATTTTCCATAAAATCGAATTTTCTACGAAATGTGTAGAAATATTCGAGCAATCTAAATACCCGTTTGCATGACAATTACAGTTCTCATTGCCTATTGATAGACGTATCAATCATCGAAATCGGAGCACAATTGCAGATTTTCGATTGTTGGGGCTCTGAATTCGTGGTCTATTGTTCAGGGGATTTTCCATAAAATCGAATTTTCTACGAAATGTGTAGAAATATTCGAGCAATCTAAATACCCGTTTGCATGACAATTACAGTTCTCATTGCCTATTGATAGACGTATCAATCATCGAAATCGGAGCACAATTGCAGATTTTCGATTGTTGGGGCTCTGAATTCGTGGTCTATTGTTCAGGGGATTTTCCATAAAATCGAATTTTCTACGAAATGTGTAGAAATATTCGAGCAATCTAAATACCCGTTTGCATGACAATTACAGTTCTCATTGCCTATTGATAGACGTATCAATCATCGAAATCGGAGCACAATTGCAGATTTTCGATTGTTGGGGCTCTGAATTCGTGGTCTATTGTTCAGGGGATTTTCCATAAAATCAAATTTTATACGAAATGTGTAGAAATATTCGAGCAATCTAAATACCCGTTGGCATGACAATTACAGTTCTCATTGCCTATTGATAGACGTATCAATCTTCGAAATCGGAGCACAATTGCAGATTTTCGATTGTTGGGGCTCTGAATTCGTGGTCCATTGTTCAGGGGATTTTCGATAAAATCGAATTTTCTACGAAATGTGTAGAAATATTCGAGCAATCTAAATACCCGTTTGCATGACAATTACAGTTCTCATTGCCTATTGATAGACGTATCAATCATCGAAATCGGAGCACAATTGCAGATTTTCGATTGTTGGGGCTCTGAATTCGTGGTCTATTGTTCAGGGGATTTACCATAAAATCGAATTTTCTACGAAATGTGTAGAAATATTCGAGCAATCTAAATACCCGTTTGCATGACAATTACAGTTCTCATTGCCTATTGATAGACGTATCAATCATCGAAATCGGAGCACAATTGCAGATTTTCGATTGTTGGGGCTCTGAATTCGTGGTCTATTGTTCAGGGGATTTTCCATAAAATCGAATTTTCTACGAAATGTGTAGAAATATTCGAGCAATCTAAATACCCGTTTGCATGACAATTACAGTTCTCATTGCCTATTGATAGACGTATCAATCATCGAAATCGGAGCACAATTGCAGATTTTCGATTGTTGGGGCTCTGAATTCGTGGTCTATTGTTCAGGGGATTTTCCATAAAAACGAATTTTCTACGAAATGTGTAGAAATATTCGAGCAATCTAAATACCCGTTGGCATGACAATTACAGTTCTCATTGCCTATTGATAGACGTATCAATCATCGAAATCGGAGCACAATTGCAGATTTTCGATTGTTGGGGCTCTGAATTCGTGGTCTATTGTTCAGGGGATTTTCCATAAAATCGAATTTTCTACGAAATGTGTAGAAATATTCGAGCAATCTAAATACCCGTTGGCATGACAATTACAGTTCTCATTGCCTATTGATAGACGTATCAATCATCGAAATCGGAGCACAATTGCAGATTTTCGATTGTTGGGGCTCTGAATTCGTGGTCTATTGTTCAGGGGATTTTCGATAAAATCGAATTTTCTACGAAATGTGTAGAAATATTCGAGCAATCTAAATACCCGTTTGCATGACAATTACAGTTCTCATTGCCTATTGATAGACGTATCAATCATCGAAATCGGAGCACAATTGCAGATTTTCGATTGTTGGGGCTCTGAATTCGTGGTCTATTGTTCAGGGGATTTTCGATAAAATCGAATTTTCTACGAAATATGTAGATATATTCGAGCAATCTAAATATCCGTTTGCATGACAATTACAGTTCTCATTGCCTATTGATAGACGTATCAATCATCGAAATCGGAGCACAATTGCAGATTTTCGATTGTTGGGGCTCTGAATTCGTGGTCTATTGTTCAGGGGATTTTCGATAAAATCGAATTTTCTACGAAATGTGTAGAAATATTCGAGCAATCTAAATACCCGTTTGCATGACAATTACAGTTCTCATTGCCTATTGATAGACGTATCAATCATCGAAATCGGAGCACAATTGCAGATTTTCGATTGTTGGGGCTCTGAATTCGTGGTCTATTGTTCAGGGGATTTTCGATAAAATCGAATTTTCTACGAAATATGTAGATATATTCGAGCAATCTAAATATCCGTTTGCATGACAATTACAGTTCTCATTGCCTATTGATAGACGTATCAATCATCGAAATCGGAGCACAATTGCAGATTTTCGATTGTTGGGGCTCTGAATTCGTGGTCTATTGTTCAGGGGATTTTCGATAAAATCGAATTTTCTACGAAATGTGTAGAAATATTCGAGCAATCTAAATACCCGTTGGCATGACAATTACAGTTCTCATTGCCTATTGATAGACGTATCAATCTTCGAAATCGGAGCACAATTGCAGATTTTCGATTGTTGGGGCTCTGAATTCGTGGTCTATTGTTCAGGGGATTTTCGATAAAATCGAATTTTCTACGAAATGTGTAGAAATATTCGAGCAATCTAAATACCCGTTTGCATGACAATTACAGTTCTCATTGCCTATTGATAGACGTATCAATCATCGAAATCGGAGCACAATTGCAGATTTTCGATTGTTGGGGCTCTGAATTCGTGGTCTATTGTTCAGGGGATTTACCATAAAATCGAATTTTCTACGAAATGTGTAGAAATATTCGAGCAATCTAAATACCCGTTTGCATGACAATTACAGTTCTCATTGCCTATTGATAGACGTATCAATCATCGAAATCGGAGCACAATTGCAGATTTTCGATTGTTGGGGCTCTGAATTCGTGGTCTATTGTTCAGGGGATTTTCCATAAAATCGAATTTTCTACGAAATGTGTAGAAATATTCGAGCAATCTAAATACCCGTTTGCATGACAATTACAGTTCTCATTGCCTATTGATAGACGTATCAATCATCGAAATCGGAGCACAATTGCAGATTTTCGATTGTTGGGGCTCTGAATTCGTGGTCTATTGTTCAGGGGATTTTCCATAAAAACGAATTTTCTACGAAATGTGTAGAAATATTCGAGCAATCTAAATACCCGTTGGCATGACAATTACAGTTCTCATTGCCTATTGATAGACGTATCAATCATCGAAATCGGAGCACAATTGCAGATTTTCGATTGTTGGGGCTCTGAATTCGTGGTCTATTGTTCAGGGAATTTTCCATAAAATCGAATTTTCTACGAAATGTGTAGAAATATTCGAGCAATCTAAATACCCGTTGGCATGACAATTACAGTTCTCATTGCCTATTGATAGACGTATCAATCATCGAAATCGGAGCACAATTGCAGATTTTCGATTGTTGGGGCTCTGAATTCGTGGTCTATTGTTCAGGGGATTTTCGATAAAATCGAATTTTCTACGAAATGTGTAGAAATATTCGAGCAATCTAAATACCCGTTTGCATGACAATTACAGTTCTCATTGCCTATTGATAGACGTATCAATCATCGAAATCGGAGCACAATTGCAGATTTTCGATTGTTGGGGCTCTGAATTCGTGGTCTATTGTTCAGGGAATTTTCGATAAAATCGAATTTTCTACGAAATATGTAGATATATTCGAGCAATCTAAATATCCGTTTGCATGACAATTACAGTTCTCATTGCCTATTGATAGACGTATCAATCATCGAAATCGGAGCACAATTGCAGATTTTCGATTGTTGGGGCTCTGAATTCGTGGTCTATTGTTCAGGGGATTTTCGATAAAATCGAATTTTCTACGAAATGTGTAGAAATATTCGAGCAATCTAAATACCCGTTTGCATGACAATTACAGTTCTCATTGCCTATTGATAGACGTATCAATCATCGAAATCGGAGCACAATTGCAGATTTTCGATTGTTGGGGCTCTGAATTCGTGGTCTATTGTTCAGGGGATTTTTCATAAAATCGAATTTTCTACGAAATGTGTAGAAATATTCGAGCAATCTAAATACCTGTTTGCATGACAATTACAGTTCTCATTGCCTATTGATAGACGTATCAATCATCGAAATCGGAGCACAATTGCAGATTTTCGATTGTTGGGGCTCTGAATTCGTGGTCTATTGTTCAGGGGATTTTCCAAAAAATCGAATTTTCTACGAAATGTGTAGAAATATTCGAGCAATCTAAATACCCGTTTGCATGACAATTACAGTTCTCATTGCCTATTGATAGACGTATCAATCATCGAAATCGGAGCACAATTGCAGATTTTCGATTGTTGGGGCTCTGAATTCGTGGTCTATTGTTCAGGGGATTTTCCATAAAATCGAATTTTCTACGAAATGTGCAGAAATATTCGAGCAATCTAAATACCCATTGGCATGACAATTACAGTTCTCATTGCCTATTGATAGACGTATCAATCATCGAAATCGGAGCACAATTGCAGATTTTCGATTGTTGGGGCTATGAATTCGTGGTCTATTGTTCAGGGGATTTTCCATAAAATAGAATTTTCTACGAAATGTGTAGAAATATTCGAGCAATCTAAATACCCGTTTGCATGACAATTACAGTTCTCATTGCCTATTGATAGACGTATCAATCATCGAAATCGGAGCACAATTGCAGATTTTCGATTGTTGGGGCTCTGAATTCGTGGTCTATTGTTCAGGGGATTTTCCATAAAATCGAATTTTCTACGAAATGTGCAGAAATATTCGAGCAATCTAAATACCCATTGGCATGACAATTACAGTTCTCATTGCCTATTGATAGACGTATCAATCATCGAAATCGGAGCACAATTGCAGATTTTCGATTGTTGGGGCTCTGAATTCGTCGTCTATTGTTCAGGGGATTTTCCATAAAATCGAATTTTCTACGAAATGTGCAGAAATATTCGAGCAATCTAAATACCCATTGGCATGACAATTACAGTTCTCATTGCCTATTGATAGACGTATCAATCATCGAAATCGGAGCACAATTGCAGATTTTCGATTGTTGGGGCTATGAATTCGTGGTCTATTGTTCAGGGGATTTTCCATAAAATAGAATTTTCTACGAAATGTGTAGAAATATTCGAGCAATCTAAATACCCGTTTGCATGACAATTACAGTTCTCATTGCCTATTGATAGACGTATCAATCATCGAAATCGGAGCACAATTGCAGATTTTCGATTGTTGGGGCTCTGAATTCGTGGTCTATTGTTCAGGGGATTTTTCATAAAATCGAATTGTCTACGAAATGTGTAGAAATATTCGAGCAATCTAAATACCTGTTTGCATGACAATTACAGTTCTCATTGCCTATTGATAGACGTATCAATCATCGAAATCGGAGCACAATTGCAGATTTTCGATTGTTGGGGCTCTGAATTCGTGGTCTATTGTTCAGGGGATTTTCCATAAAATCGAATTTTCTACGAAATGTGCAGAAATATTCGAGCAATCTAAATACCCATTGGCATGACAATTACAGTTCTCATTGCCTATTGATAGACGTATCAATCATCGAAATCGGAGCACAATTGCAGATTTTCGATTGTTGGGGCTATGAATTCGTGGTCTATTGTTCAGGGGATTTTCCATAAAATAGAATTTTCTACGAAATGTGTAGAAATATTCGAGCAATCTAAATACCCGTTTGCATGACAATTACAGTTCTCATTGCCTATTGATAGACGTATCAATCATCGAAATCGGAGCACAATTGCAGATTTTCGATTGTTGGGGCTCTGAATTCGTGGTCTATTGTTCAGGGGATTTTCCATAAAATCGAATTTTCTACGAAATGTGCAGAAATATTCGAGCAATCTAAATACCCATTGGCATGACAATTACAGTTCTCATTGCCTATTGATAGACGTATCAATCATCGAAATCGGAGCACAATTGCAGATTTTCGATTGTTGGGGCTCTGAATTCGTGGTCTATTGTTCAGGGGATTTTCCATAAAATCGAATTTTCTACGAAATGTGCAGAAATATTCGAGCAATCTAAATACCCATTGGCATGACAATTACAGTTCTCATTGCCTATTGATAGACGTATCAATCATCGAAATCGGAGCACAATTGCAGATTTTCGATTGTTGGGGCTATGAATTCGTGGTCTATTGTTCAGGGGATTTTCCATAAAATAGAATTTTCTACGAAATGTGTAGAAATATTCGAGCAATCTAAATACCCGTTTGCATGACAATTACAGTTCTCATTGCCTATTGATAGACGTATCAATCATCGAAATCGGAGCACAATTGCAGATTTTCGATTGTTGGGGCTCTGAATTCGTGGTCTATTGTTCAGGGGATTTTCCATAAAATCGAATTTTCTACGAAATGTGCAGAAATATTCGAGCAATCTAAATACCCATTGGCATGACAATTACAGTTCTCATTGCCTATTGATAGACGTATCAATCATCGAAATCGGAGCACAATTGCAGATTTTCGATTGTTGGGGCTCTGAATTCGTGGTCTATTGTTCAGGGGATTTTCCATAAAATCGAATTTTCTACGAAATGTGCAGAAATATTCGAGCAATCTAAATACCCATTGGCATGACAATTACAGTTCTCATTGCCTATTGATAGACGTATCAATCATCGAAATCGGAGCACAATTGCAGATTTTCGATTGTTGGGGCTATGAATTCGTGGTCTATTGTTCAGGGGATTTTCCATAAAATAGAATTTTCTACGAAATGTGTAGAAATATTCGAGCAATCTAAATACCCGTTTGCATGACAATTACAGTTCTCATTGCCTATTGATAGACGTATCAATCATCGAAATCGGAGCACAATTGCAGATTTTCGATTGTTGGGGCTCTGAATTCGTGGTCTATTGTTCAGGGGATTTTTCATAAAATCGAATTGTCTACGAAATGTGTAGAAATATTCGAGCAATCTAAATACCTGTTTGCATGACAATTACAGTTCTCATTGCCTATTGATAGACGTATCAATCATCGAAATCGGAGCACAATTGCAGATTTTCGATTGTTGGGGCTCTGAATTCGTGGTCTATTGTTCAGGGGATTTTCGATAAAATCGAATTTTCTACGAAATGTGTAGAAATATTCGAGCAATCTAAATACCCGTTTGCATGACAATTACAGTTCTCATTGCCTATTGATAGACGTATCAATCATCGAAATCGGAGCACAATTGCAGATTTTCGATTGTTGGGGCTCTGAATTCGTGGTCTATTGTTCAGGGGATTTTCCATAAAATCGAATTTTCTACGAAATGTGCAGAAATATTCGAGCAATCTAAATAGCCATTGGCATGACAATTACAGTTCTCATTGCCTATTGATAGACGTATCAATCATCGAAATCGGAGCACAATTGCAGATTTTCGATTGTTGGGGCTATGAATTCGTGGTCTATTGTTCAGGGGATTTTCCATAAAATCGAATTTTCTACGAAATGTGTAGAAATATTCGAGCAATCTAAATACCCGTTTGCATGACAATTACAGTTCTCATTGCCTATTGATAGACGTATCAATCATCGAAATCGGAGCACAATTGCAGATTTTCGATTGTTGGGGCTCTGAATTCGTGGTCTATTGTTCAGGGAATTTTCGATAAAATCGAATTTTCTACGAAATATGTAGATATATTCGAGCAATCTAAATATCCGTTTGCATGACAATTACAGTTCTCATTGCCTATTGATAGACGTATCAATCATCGAAATCGGAGCACAATTGCAGATTTTCGATTGTTGGGGCTCTGAATTCGTGGTCTATTGTTCAGGGGATTTTCGATAAAATCGAATTTTCTACGAAATGTGTAGAAATATTCGAGCAATCTAAATACCCGTTTGCATGACAATTACAGTTCTCATTGCCTATTGATAGACGTATCAATCATCGAAATCGGAGCACAATTGCAGATTTTCGATTGTTGGGGCTCTGAATTCGTGGTCTATTGTTCAGGGGTTTTTCATAAAATCGAATTGTCTACGAAATGTGTAGAAATATTCGAGCAATCTAAATACCCGTTTGCATGACAATTACAGTTCTCATTGCCTATTGATAGACGTATCAATCATCGAAATCGGAGCACAATTGCAGATTTTCGATTGTTGGGGCTCTGAATTCGTGGTCTATTGTTCAGGGGATTTTCCATAAAATCGAATTTTCTACGAAATGTGTAGAAATATTCGAGCAATCTAAATACCCGTTTGCATGACAATTACAGTTCTCATTGCCTATTGATAGACGTATCAATCATCGAAATCGGAGCACAATTGCAGATTTTCGATTGTTGGGGCTCTGAATTCGTGGTCTATTGTTCAGGGGATTTTCCATAAAAACGAATTTTCTACGAAATGTGTAGAAATATTCGAGCAATCTAAATACCCGTTGGCATGACAATTACAGTTCTCATTGCCTATTGATAGACGTATCAATCATCGAAATCGGAGCACAATTGCAGATTTTCGATTGTTGGGGCTCTGAATTCGTGGTCTATTGTTCAGGGAATTTTCCATAAAATCGAATTTTCTACGAAATGTGTAGAAATATTCGAGCAATCTAAATACCCGTTGGCATGACAATTACAGTTCTCATTGCCTATTGATAGACGTATCAATCATCGAAATCGGAGCACAATTGCAGATTTTCGATTGTTGGGGCTCTGAATTCGTGGTCTATTGTTCAGGGGATTTTCGATAAAATCGAATTTTCTACGAAATGTGTAGAAATATTCGAGCAATCTAAATACCCGTTTGCATGACAATTACAGTTCTCATTGCCTATTGATAGACGTATCAATCATCGAAATCGGAGCACAATTGCAGATTTTCGATTGTTGGGGCTCTGAATTCGTGGTCTATTGTTCAGGGAATTTTCGATAAAATCGAATTTTCTACGAAATATGTAGATATATTCGAGCAATCTAAATATCCGTTTGCATGACAATTACAGTTCTCATTGCCTATTGATAGACGTATCAATCATCGAAATCGGAGCACAATTGCAGATTTTCGATTGTTGGGGCTCTGAATTCGTGGTCTATTGTTCAGGGGATTTTCGATAAAATCGAATTTTCTACGAAATGTGTAGAAATATTCGAGCAATCTAAATACCCGTTTGCATGACAATTACAGTTCTCATTGCCTATTGATAGACGTATCAATCATCGAAATCGGAGCACAATTGCAGATTTTCGATTGTTGGGGCTCTGAATTCGTGGTCTATTGTTCAGGGGATTTTTCATAAAATCGAATTGTCTACGAAATGTGTAGAAATATTCGAGCAATCTAAATACCTGTTTGCATGACAATTACAGTTCTCATTGCCTATTGATAGACGTATCAATCATCGAAATCGGAGCACAATTGCAGATTTTCGATTGTTGGGGCTCTGAATTCGTGGTCTATTGTTCAGGGGATTTTCCAAAAAATCGAATTTTCTACGAAATGTGTAGAAATATTCGAGCAATCTAAATACCCGTTTGCATGACAATTACAGTTCTCATTGCCTATTGATAGACGTATCAATCATCGAAATCGGAGCACAATTGCAGATTTTCGATTGTTGGGGCTCTGAATTCGTGGTCTATTGTTCAGGGGATTTTCCATAAAATCGAATTTTCTACGAAATGTGCAGAAATATTCGAGCAATCTAAATACCCATTGGCATGACAATTACAGTTCTCATTGCCTATTGATAGACGTATCAATCATCGAAATCGGAGCACAATTGCAGATTTTCGATTGTTGGGGCTATGAATTCGTGGTCTATTGTTCAGGGGATTTTCCATAAAATAGAATTTTCTACGAAATGTGTAGAAATATTCGAGCAATCTAAATACCCGTTTGCATGACAATTACAGTTCTCATTGCCTATTGATAGACGTATCAATCATCGAAATCGTAGCACAATTGCAGATTTTCGATTGTTGGGGCTCTGAATTCGTGGTCTATTGTTCAGGGGATTTTCCATAAAATCGAATTTTCTACGAAATGTGTAGAAATATTCGAGCAATCTAAATACCCGTTTGCATGACAATTACAGTTCTCATTGCCTATTGATAGACGTATCAATCATCGAAATCGGTGCACAATTGCAGATTTTCGATTGTTGGGGCTCTGAATTCGTGGTCTATTGTTCAGGGGATTTTCCATAAAATCGAATTTTCTACGAAATGTGTAGAAATATTCGAGCAATCTAAATACCCGTTTGCATGACAATTACAGTTCTCATTGCCTATTGATAGACGTATCAATCATCGAAATCGGAGCACAATTGCAGATTTTCGATTGTTGGGGCTCTGAATTCGTGGTCTATTGTTCAGATCACAATTGCAGATTTTTGATTGTTGAGGCTCTGAATTCGTGGTCTATTGTTCAGGGGATTTTCCATAAAATTGAATTTTCTACGAAATGTGTAGAAATATTCGAGCAATCTAAATACCCGTTGGCATCACAATTACAGTTCTCATTGCCTATTGATAGACGTATCAATAATCGAAATCGGAGCACAATTGCAGATTTTCGATTGTTGGGGCTCTGAATTCGTGGTCTATTGTTTAGGGGATTTTCCATAAAATCGAATTTTCTACGAAATGTGTAGAAATATTCGAGCAATCTAAATACCCGTTTGCATGACAATTACAGTTCTCATTGCCTATTGATAGACGTATCAATCATCGAAATCGGAGCACAATTGCAGATTTTCGATTGTTGGGCTCGGAATTCGTGGTCTATTGTTCAGATCACAATTGCAGATTTTCGATTGTTGAGGCTCTGAATTCGTGGTCTATTGTTCAGGGGATTTTCCATAAAATTGAATTTTCTACGAAATGTGTAGAAATATTCGAGCAATCTAAATACCCGTTGGCATCACAATTACAGTTCTCATTGCCTATTGATAGACGTATCAATAATCGAAATCGGAGCACAATTGCAGATTTTCGATTGTTGGGGCTATGAATTCGTGGTCTATTGTTTAGGGGATTTTCCATAAAATCGAATTTTCTACGAAATGTGTAGAAATATTCGAGCAATCTAAATACCCGTTTGCATGACAATTACAGTTCTCATTGCCTATTGATAGACGTATCAATCATCGAAATCGGAGCACAATTGCAGATTTTCGATTGTTGGGGCTCTGAATTCGTGGTCTATTGTTCAGGGGATTTTCCATAAAATCAAATTTTATACGAAATGTGTAGAAATATTCGAGCAATCTAAATACCCGTTTGCATGACAATTACAGTTCTCATTGCCTATTGATAAACGTATCAATCATCGAAATCGGAGCACAATTGCAGATTTTCGATTGTTGGGGCTCTGAATTCGTGGTCTATTGTTCAGGGGATTTTCCATAAAATCGAATTTTCTACGAAATGTGTAGAAATATTCGAGCAATCTAAATACCCGTTTGCATGACAATTACAGTTCTCATTGCCTATTGATAGACGTATCAATCATCCAAATCGGAGCACAATTGCAGATTTTCGATTGTTGGGGCTCTGAATTCGTGGTCTATTGTTCAGATCACAATTGCAGATTTTCGATTGTTGAGGCTCTGAATTCGTGGTCTATTGTTCAGGGGATTTCCCATAAAATCGAATTTTCTACGAAATGTGTAGAAATATTCGAGCAATCTAAATACCCGTTGGCATCACAATTACAGTTCTCATTGCCTATTGATAGACGTATCAATAATCGAAATCGGAGCACAATTGCAGATTTTCGATTGTTGGGGCTCTGAATTCGTGGTCTATTGTTTAGGGGATTTTCCATAAAATCGAATTTTCTACGAAATGTGTAGAAATATTCGAGCAATCTAAATACCCGTTTGCATGACAATTACAGTTCTCATTGCCTATTGATAGACGTATCAATCATCGAAATCGGAGCACAATTGCAGATTTTCGATTGTTGGGGCTCTGAATTCGTGGTCTATTGTTCAGATCACAATTGCAGATTTTCGATCGTTGAGGCTCTGAATTCGTGGTCTATTGTTCAGGGGATTTTCCATAAAATTGAATTTTCTACGAAATGTGTAGAAATATTCGAGCAATCTAAATACCCGTTGGCATCACAATTACAGTTCTCATTGCCTATTGATAGACGTATCAATAATCGAAATCGGAGCACAATTGCAGATTTTCGATTGTTGGGGCTATGAATTCGTGGTCTATTGTTTAGGGGATTTTCCATAAAATCGAATTTTCTACGAAATGTGTAGAAATATTCGAGCAATCTAAATACCCGTTTGCATCACAATTACAGTTCTCATTGCCTATTGATAGACGTATCAATCATCGAAATCGGAGCACAATTGCAGATTTTCGATTGTTGGGGCTATGAATTCGTGGTCTATTGTTCAGGGGATTTTCCATAAAATAGAATTTTCTACGAAATGTGTAGAAATATTCGAGCAATCTAAATACCCGTTTGCATGACAATTACAGTTCTCATTGCCTATTGATAGACGTATCAATCATCGAAATCGGAGCACAATTGCAGATTTTCGATTGTTGGGGCTCTGAATTCGTGGTCTATTGTTCAGGGAATTTTCGATAAAATCGAATTTTCTACGAAATATGTAGATATATTCGAGCAATCTAAATATCCGTTTGCATGACAATTACAGTTCTCATTGCCTATTGATAGACGTATCAATCATCGAAATCGGAGCACAATTGCAGATTTTCGATTGTTGGGGCTCTGAATTCGTGGTCTATTGTTCAGGGGATTTTCGATAAAATCGAATTTTCTACGAAATGTGTAGAAATATTCGAGCAATCTAAATACCCGTTTGCATGACAATTACAGTTCTCATTGCCTATTGATAGACGTATCAATCATCGA
Organism: Tipula vernalis; assembly: GCA_958295665.1. Taxonomy (NCBI): domain Eukaryota; kingdom Metazoa; phylum Arthropoda; class Insecta; order Diptera; family Tipulidae; genus Tipula; species Tipula vernalis. The sequence continues at coordinate 375,438,884 of OY282559.1, forward strand.
AATCGGAGCACAATTGCAGATTTTCGATTGTTGGGGCTCTGAATTCGTGGTCTATTGTTCAGGGGATTTTTCATAAAATCGAATTGTCTACGAAATGTGTAGAAATATTCGAGCAATCTAAATACCTGTTTGCATGATAATTACAGTTCTCATTGCCTATTGATAGACGTATCAATCATCGAAATCGGAGCACAATTGCAGATTTTCGATTGTTGGGGCTCTGAATTCGTGGTCTATTGTTCAGGGGATTTTCCAAAAAATCGAATTTTCTACGAAATGTGTAGAAATATTCGAGCAATCTAAATACCCGTTTGCATGACAATTACAGTTCTCATTGCCTATTGATAGACGTATCAATCATCGAAATCGGAGCACAATTGCAGATTTTCGATTGTTGGGGCTCTGAATTCGTGGTCTATTGTTCAGGGGATTTTCCATAAAATCGAATTTTCTACGAAATGTGCAGAAATATTCGAGCAATCTAAATACCCATTGGCATGACAATTACAGTTCTCATTGCCTATTGATAGACGTATCAATCATCGAAATCGGAGCACAATTGCAGATTTTCGATTGTTGGGGCTATGAATTCGTGGTCTATTGTTCAGGGGATTTTCCAAAAAATCGAATTTTCTACGAAATGTGTAGAAATATTCGAGCAATCTAAATACCCGTTTGCATGACAATTACAGTTCTCATTGCCTATTGATAGACGTATCAATCATCGAAATCGGAGCACAATTGCAGATTTTCGATTGTTGGGGCTCTGAATTCGTGGTCTATTGTTCAGGGAATTTTCCATAAAATCGAATTTTCTACGAAATGTGTAGAAATATTCGAGCAATCTAAATACCCGTTGGCATGACAATTACAGTTCTCATTGCCTATTGATAGACGTATCAATCATCGAAATCGGAGCACAATTGCAGATTTTCGATTGTTGGGGCTCTGAATTCGTGGTCTATTGTTCAGGGGATTTTCGATAAAATCGAATTTTCTACGAAATGTGTAGAAATATTCGAGCAATCTAAATACCCGTTTGCATGACAATTACAGTTCTCATTGCCTATTGATAGACGTATCAATCATCGAAATCGGAGCACAATTGCAGATTTTCGATTGTTGGGGCTCTGAATTCGTGGTCTATTGTTCAGGGAATTTTCGATAAAATCGAATTTTCTACGAAATATGTAGATATATTCGAGCAATCTAAATATCCGTTTGCATGACAATTACAGTTCTCATTGCCTATTGATAGACGTATCAATCATCGAAATCGGAGCACAATTGCAGATTTTCGATTGTTGGGGCTCTGAATTCGTGGTCTATTGTTCAGGGGATTTTCGATAAAATCGAATTTTCTACGAAATGTGTAGAAATATTCGAGCAATCTAAATACCCGTTTGCATGACAATTACAGTTCTCATTGCCTATTGATAGACGTATCAATCATCGAAATCGGAGCACAATTGCAGATTTTCGATTGTTGGGGCTCTGAATTCGTGGTCTATTGTTCAGGGGATTTTTCATAAAATCGAATTGTCTACGAAATGTGTAGAAATATTCGAGCAATCTAAATACCTGTTTGCATGACAATTACAGTTCTCATTGCCTATTGATAGACGTATCAATCATCGAAATCGGAGCACAATTGCAGATTTTCGATTGTTGGGGCTCTGAATTCGTGGTCTATTGTTCAGGGGATTTTCCAAAAAATCGAATTTTCTACGAAATGTGTAGAAATATTCGAGCAATCTAAATACCCGTTTGCATGACAATTACAGTTCTCATTGCCTATTGATAGACGTATCAATCATCGAAATCGGAGCACAATTGCAGATTTTCGATTGTTGGGGCTCTGAATTCGTGGTCTATTGTTCAGGGGATTTTCCATAAAATCGAATTTTCTACGAAATGTGCAGAAATATTCGAGCAATCTAAATACCCATTGGCATGACAATTACAGTTCTCATTGCCTATTGATAGACGTATCAATCATCGAAATCGGAGCACAATTGCAGATTTTCGATTGTTGGGGCTATGAATTCGTGGTCTATTGTTCAGGGGATTTTCCATAAAATAGAATTTTCTACGAAATGTGTAGAAATATTCGAGCAATCTAAATACCCGTTTGCATGACAATTACAGTTCTCATTGCCTATTGATAGACGTATCAATCATCGAAATCGTAGCACAATTGCAGATTTTCGATTGTTGGGGCTCTGAATTCGTGGTCTATTGTTCAGGGGATTTTCCATAAAATCGAATTTTCTACGAAATGTGTAGAAATATTCGAGCAATCTAAATACCCGTTTGCATGACAATTACAGTTCTCATTGCCTATTGATAGACGTATCAATCATCGAAATCGGAGCACAATTGCAGATTTTCGATTGTTGGGGCTCTGAATTCGTGGTCTATTGTTCAGGGGATTTTCCATAAAATCGAATTTTCTACGAAATGTGTAGAAATATTCGAGCAATCTAAATACCCGTTTGCATGACAATTACAGTTCTCATTGCCTATTGATAGACGTATCAATCATCGAAATCGGAGCACAATTGCAGATTTTCGATTGTTGGGGCTCTGAATTCGTGGTCTATTGTTCAGATCACAATTGCAGATTTTCGATTGTTGAGGCTCTGAATTCGTGGTCTATTGTTCAGGGGATTTTCCATAAAATTGAATTTTCTACGAAATGTGTAGAAATATTCGAGCAATCTAAATACCCGTTGGCATCACAATTACAGTTCTCATTGCCTATTGATAGACGTATCAATAATCGAAATCGGAGCACAATTGCAGATTTTCGATTGTTGGGGCTCTGAATTCGTGGTCTATTGTTTAGGGGATTTTCCATAAAATCGAATTTTCTACGAAATGTGTAGAAATATTCGAGCAATCTAAATACCCGTTTGCATGACAATTACAGTTCTCATTGCCTATTGATAGACGTATCAATCATCGAAATCGGAGCACAATTGCAGATTTTCGATTGTTGGGCTCGGAATTCGTGGTCTATTGTTCAGATCACAATTGCAGATTTTCGATTGTTGAGGCTCTGAATTCGTGGTCTATTGTTCAGGGGATTTTCCATAAAATTGAATTTTCTACGAAATGTGTAGAAATATTCGAGCAATCTAAATACCCGTTGGCATCACAATTACAGTTCTCATTGCCTATTGATAGACGTATCAATAATCGAAATCGGAGCACAATTGCAGATTTTCGATTGTTGGGACTATGAATTCGTGGTCTATTGTTTAGGGGATTTTCCATAAAATCGAATTTTCTACGAAATGTGTAGAAATATTCGAGCAATCTAAATACCCGTTTGCATGACAATTACAGTTCTCATTGCCTATTGATAAACGTATCAATCATCGAAATCGGAGCACAATTGCAGATTTTCGATTGTTGGGGCTCTGAATTCGTGGTCTATTGTTCAGGGGATTTTCCATAAAATAGAATTTTCTACGAAATGTGTAGAAATATTCGAGCAATCTAAATACCCGTTTGCATGACAATTACAGTTCTCATTGCCTATTGATAAACGTATCAATCATCGAAATCGGAGCACAATTGCAGATTTTCGATTGTTGGGGCTCTGAATTCGTGGTCTATTGTTCAGGGGATTTTCCATAAAATCGAATTTTCTACGAAATGTGTAGAAATATTCGAGCAATCTAAATACCCGTTTGCATGACAATTACAGTTCTCATTGCCTATTGATAGACGTATCAATCATCCAAATCGGAGCACAATTGCAGATTTTCGATTGTTGGGGCTCTGAATTCGTGGTCTATTGTTCAGATCACAATTGCAGATTTTCGATTGTTGAGGCTCTGAATTCGTGGTCTATTGTTCAGGGGATTTTCCATAAAATAGAATTTTCTACGAAATGTGTAGAAATATTCGAGCAATCTAAATACCCGTTTGCATGACAATTACAGTTCTCATTGCCTATTGATAGACGTATCAATCATCGAAATCGGAGCACAATTGCAGATTTTCGATTGTTGGGGCTCTGAATTCGTGGTCTATTGTTCAGATCACAATTGCAGATTTTCGATTGTTGAGGCTCTGAATTCGTGGTCTATTGTTCAGGGGATTTTCCATAAAATTGAATTTTCTACGAAATGTGTAGAAATATTCGAGCAATCTAAATACCCGTTGGCATCACAATTACAGTTCTCATTGCCTATTGATAGACGTATCAATCATCGAAATCGGAGCACAATTGCAGATTTTCGATTGTTGGGGCTATGAATTCGTGGTCTATTGTTTAGGGGATTTTCCATAAAATCGAATTTTCTACGAAATGTGTAGAAATATTCGAGCAATCTAAATACCCGTTTGCATGACAATTACAGTTCTCATTGCCTATTGATAGACGTATCAATCATCGAAATCGGAGCACAATTGCAGATTTTCGATTGTTGGGGCTCTGAATTCGTGGTCTATTGTTCAGGGGATTTTCCATAAAATCAAATTTTATACGAAATGTGTAGAAATATTCGAGCAATCTAAATACCCGTTTGCATGACAATTACAGTTCTCATTGCCTATTGATAAACGTATCAATCATCGAAATCGGAGCACAATTGCAGATTTTCGATTGTTGGGGCTCTGAATTCGTGGTCTATTGTTCAGGGGATTTTCCATAAAATCGAATTTTCTACGAAATGTGTAGAAATATTCGAGCAATCTAAATACCCGTTTGCATGACAATTACAGTTCTCATTACCTATTGATAGACGTATCAATCATCCAAATCGGAGCACAATTGCAGATTTTCGATTGTTGGGGCTCTGAATTCGTGGTCTATTGTTCAGATCACAATTGCAGATTTTCGATTGTTGAGGCTCTGAATTCGTGGTCTATTGTTCAGGGGATTTCCCATAAAATCGAATTTTCTACGAAATGTGTAGAAATATTCGAGCAATCTAAATACCCGTTTGCATGACAATTACAGTTCTCATTGCCTATTGATAGACGTATCAATCATCGAAATCGGAGCACAATTGCAGATTTTCGATTGTTGGGGCTCTGAATTCGTGGTCTATTGTTCAGGGGATTTTCCATAAAATCGAATTTTCTACGAAATGTGTAGAAATATTCGAGCAATCTAAATACCCGTTTGCATGACAATTACAGTTCTCATTGCCTATTGATAGACGTATCAATCATCCAAATCGGAGCACAATTGCAGATTTTCGATTGTTGGGGCTCTGAATTCGTGGTCTATTGTTCAGATCACAATTGCAGATTTTTGATTGTTGAGGCTCTGAATTCGTGGTCTATTGTTCAGGGGATTTCCCATAAAATCGAATTTTCTACGAAATGTGTAGAAATATTCGAGCAATCTAAATACCCGTTTGCATGACAATTACAGTTCTCATTGCCTATTGATAAACGTATCAATAATCGAAATCGGAGCACAATTGCAGATTTTCGATTGTTGGGGCTCTGAATTCGTGGTCTATTGTTCAGGGGATTTTCCATAAAATCGAATTTTCTACGAAATGTGTAGAAATATTCGAGCAATCTAAATACCCGTTTGCATGACAATTACAGTTCTCATTGCCTATTGATAGACGTATCAATCATCGAAATCGGAGCACAATTGCAGATTTTCGATTGTTGGGGCTCTGAATTCGTGGTCTATTGTTCAGGGGATTTTCCATAAAATCGAATTTTCTACGAAATGTGTAGAAATATTCGAGCAATCTAAATACCCGTTTGCATGACAATTACAGTTCTCATTGCCTATTGATAGACGTATCAATCATCGAAATCGGAGCACAATTGCAGATTTTCGATTGTTGGGGCTCTGAATTCGTGGTCTATTGTTCAGGGGATTTTCCATAAAATCGAATTTTCTACGAAATGTGTAGAAATATTCGAGCAATCTAAATACCCGTTTGCATGACAATTACAGTTCTCATTGCCTATTGATAGACGTATCAATCATCGAAATCGGAGCACAATTGCAGATTTTCGATTGTTGGGGCTCTGAATTCGTGGTCTCAACCCGTTCAGGGGATTTTCCATAAAATCGAATTTTGTACGAAATATGTAGAAATATTCGAGCAATCTAAATATCCGTTTGCATGACAATTACAGTTCTCATTGCCTATTGATAGACGTATCAATCATCCAAATCGGAGCACAATTGCAGATATTCGATTGTTGGGGCTCTGAATTCGTGGTCTATTGTTCAGGGGATTTTCCATAAAATCGAATTTTCTACGAAATGTGTAGAAATATTCGAGCAATCTAAATACCCGTTTGCATGACAATTACAGTTCTCATTGCCTATTGATAGACGTATCAATCATCGAAATCGGAGCACAATTGCAGATTTTCGATTGTTGGGGCTCTGAATTCGTGGTCTCAACCCGTTCAGGGGATTTTCCATAAAATCGAATTTTGTACGAAATATGTAGAAATATTCGAGCAATCTAAATATCCGTTTGCATGACAATTACAGTTCTCATTGCCTATTGATAGACGTATCAATCATCGAAATCGGAGCACAATTGCAGATTTTCGATTGTTGGGGCTCTGAATTCGTGGTCTATTGTTCAGGGGATTTTCCATAAAATCGAATTTTCTACGAAATGTGTAGAAATATTCGAGCAATCTAAATACCCGTTTGCATGACAATTACAGTTCTCATTGCCTATTGATAGACGTATCAATCATCGAAATCGGAGCACAATTGCAGATTTTCGATTGTTGGGGCTCTGAATTCGTGGTCTATTGTTCAGATCACAATTGCAGATTTTCGATTGTTGAGGCTCTGAATTCGTGGTCTATTGTTCAGGGGATTTTCCATAAAATTGAATTTTCTACGAAATGTGTAGAAATATTCGAGCAATCTAAATACCCGTTGGCATCACAATTGCAGTTCTCATTGCCTATTGATAGACGTATCAATAATCGAAATCGGAGCACAATTGCAGATTTTCGATTGTTGGGGCTATCAATTCGTGGTCTATTGTTTAGGGGATTTTCCATAAAATCGAATTTTCTACGAAATGTGTAGAAATATTCGAGCAATCTAAATACCCGTTTGCATGACAATTACAGCTCTCATTGCCTATTGATAGACGTATCAATCATCGAAATCGGAGCACAATTGCAGATTTTCGATTGTTGGGGCTCTGAATTTGTGGTCTCAACCCGTTCAGGGGATTTTCCATAAAATGGAATTTTGTACGAAATGTGTAGAAATATTCGAGCAATCTAAATATCCGTTTGCATGACAATTACAGTTCTCATTGCCTATTGATAGACGTATCAATCATCGAAATCGGAGCACAATTGCAGATTTTCGATTGTTGGGGCTCTGAATTCGTGGTCTCAACCCGTTCAGGGGATTTTCCATAAAATCGAATTTTGTACGAAATATGTAGAAATATTCGAGCAATCTAAATATCCGTTTGCATGACAATTACAGTTCTCATTGCCTATTGATAGACGTATCAATCATCGAAATCGGAGCACAATTGCAGATTTTCGATTGTTGGGGCTCTGAATTCGTGGTCTATTGTTCAGGGGATTTTCCATAAAATCGAATTTTCTACGAAATGTGTAGAAATATTCGAGCAATCTAAATACCCGTTTGCATGACAATTACAGTTCTCATTGCCTATTGATAGACGTATCAATCATCGAAATCGGAGCACAATTGCAGATTTTCGATTGTTGGGGCTCTGAATTCGTGGTCTATTGTTCAGGGGATTTTCCATAAAATCGAATTTTCTACGAAATGTGTAGAAATATTCGAGCAATCTAAATACCCGTTTGCATGACAATTACAGTTCTCATTGCCTATTGATAGACGTATCAATCATCGAAATCGGAGCACAATTGCAGATTTTCGATTGTTGGGGCTCTGAATTCGTGGTCTCAACCCGTTCAGGGGATTTTCCATAAAATCGAATTTTGTACGAAATATGTAGAAATATTCGAGCAATCTAAATATCCGTTTGCATGACAATTACAGTTCTCATTGCCTATTGATAGACGTATCAATCATCGAAATCGGAGCACAATTGCAGATTTTCGATTGTTGGGGCTCTGAATTCGTGGTCTATTGTTCAGATCACAATTGCAGATTTTCGATTGTTGAGGCTCTGAATTCGTGGTCTATTGTTCAGGGGATTTTCCATAAAATTGAATTTTCTACGAAATGTGTAGAAATATTCGAGCAATCTAAATACCCGTTGGCATGACAATTACAGTTCTCATTGCCTATTGATAGACGTATCAATCATCGAAATCGGAGCACAATTGCAGATTTTCGATTGTTGGGGCTCTGAATTCGTGGTCTATTGTTCAGGGGATTTTCCATAAAATCAAATTTTATACGAAATGTGTAGAAATATTCGAGCAATCTAAATACCCGTTTGCATGACAATTACAGTTCTCATTGCCTATTGATAGACGTATCAATCATCCAAATCGGAGCACAATTGCAGATTTTCGATTGTTGAGGCTCTGAATTCGTGGTCTATTGTTCAGGGGATTTTCCATAAAATTGAATTTTCTACGAAATGTGTAGAAATATTCGAGCAATCTAAATACCCGTTGGCATGACAATTACAGTTCTCATTGCCTATTGATAGACGTATCAATCATCGAAATCGGAGCACAATTGCAGATTTTCGATTGTTGGGGCTCTGAATTCGTGGTCTATTGTTCAGGGGATTTTCCATAAAATCAAATTTTATACGAAATGTGTAGAAATATTCGAGCAATCTAAATACCCGTTTGCATGACAATTACAGTTCTCATTGCCTATTGATAGACGTATCAATCATCGAAATCGGAGCACAATTGCAGATTTTCGATTGTTGGGGCTCTGAATTCGTGGTCTATTGTTCAGATCACAATTGCAGATTTTCGATTGTTGAGGCTCTGAATTCGTGGTCTATTGTTCAGGGGATTTTCCATAAAATTGAATTTTCTACGAAATGTGTAGAAATATTCGAGCAATCTAAATACCCGTTGGCATGACAATTACAGTTCTCATTGCCTATTGATAGACGTATCAATCATCGAAATCGGAGCACAATTGCAGATTTTCGATTGTTGGGGCTCTGAATTCGTGGTCTATTGTTCAGGGGATTTTCCATAAAATCAAATTTTATACGAAATGTGTAGAAATATTCGAGCAATCTAAATACCCGTTTGCATGACAATTACAGTTCTCATTGCCTATTGATAGACGTATCAATCATCCAAATCGGAGCACAATTGCAGATTTTCGATTGTTGGGGCTCTGAATTCGTGGTCTATTGTTCAGGGGATTTTCCATAAAATCGAATTTTCTACGAAATGTGTAGAAATATTCGAGCAATCTAAATACCCGTTTGCATGACAATTACAGTTCTCATTGCCTATTGATAGACGTATCAATCATCGAAATCGGAGCACAATTGCAGATTTTCGATTGTTGGGGCTCTGAATTCGTGGTCTATTGTTCAGGGGATTTTCCATAAAATCAAATTTTATACGAAATGTGTAGAAATATTCGAGCAATCTAAATACCCGTTTGCATGACAATTACAGTTCTCATTGCCTATTGATAGACGTATCAATCATCCAAATCGGAGCACAATTGCAGATTTTCGATTGTTGGGGCTCTGAATTCGTGGTCTATTGTTCAGATCACAATTGCAGATTTTCGATTGTTGAGGCTCTGAATTCGTGGTCTATTGTTCAGGGGATTTTCCATAAAATCGAATTTTCTACGAAATGTGTAGAAATATTCGAGCAATCTAAATACCCGTTTGCATGACAATTACAGTTCTCATTGCCTATTGATAGACGTATCAATCATCGAAATCGGAGCACAATTGCAGATTTTCGATTGTTGGGGCTCTGAATTCGTGGTCTATTGTTCAGATCACAATTGCAGATTTTCGATTGTTGAGGCTCTGAATTCGTGGTCTATTGTTCAGGGGATTTTCCATAAAATTGAATTTTCTACGAAATGTGTAGAAATATTCGAGCAATCTAAATACCCGTTGGCATGACAATTACAGTTCTCATTGCCTATTGATAGACGTATCAATCATCGAAATCGGAGCACAATTGCAGATTTTCGATTGTTGGGGCTCTGAATTCGTGGTCTATTGTTCAGGGGATTTTCCATAAAATTGAATTTTCTACGAAATGTGTAGAAATATTCGAGCAATCTAAATACCCGTTGGCATGACAATTACAGTTCTCATTGCCTATTGATAGACGTATCAATCATCGAAATCGGAGCACAATTGCAGATTTTCGATTGTTGGGGCTCTGAATTCGTGGTCTATTGTTCAGGGGATTTTCCATAAAATCAAATTTTATACGAAATGTGTAGAAATATTCGAGCAATCTAAATACCCGTTTGCATGACAATTACAGTTCTCATTGCCTATTGATAGACGTATCAATCATCGAAATCGGAGCACAATTGCAGATTTTCGATTGTTGGGGCTCTGAATTCGTGGTCTATTGTTCAGGGGATTTTCCATAAAATCAAATTTTATACGAAATGTGTAGAAATATTCGAGCAATCTAAATACCCGTTTGCATGACAATTACAGTTCTCATTGCCTATTGATAGACGTATCAATCATCCAAATCGGAGCACAATTGCAGATTTTCGATTGTTGGGGCTCTGAATTCGTGGTCTATTGTTCAGATCACAATTGCAGATTTTCGATTGTTGAGGCTCTGAATTCGTGGTCTATTGTTCAGGGGATTTTCCATAAAATCGAATTTTCTACGAAATGTGTAGAAATATTCGAGCAATCTAAATACCCGTTTGCATGACAATTACAGTTCTCATTGCCTATTGATAGACGTATCAATCATCGAAATCGGAGCACAATTGCAGATTTTCGATTGTTGGGGCTCTGAATTCGTGGTCTATTGTTCAGATCACAATTGCAGATTTTCGATTGTTGAGGCTCTGAATTCGTGGTCTATTGTTCAGGGGATTTTCCATAAAATTGAATTTTCTACGAAATGTGTAGAAATATTCGAGCAATCTAAATACCCGTTGGCATGACAATTACAGTTCTCATTGCCTATTGATAGACGTATCAATCATCGAAATCGGAGCACAATTGCAGATTTTCGATTGTTGGGGCTCTGAATTCGTGGTCTATTGTTCAGGGGATTTTCCATAAAATTGAATTTTCTACGAAATGTGTAGAAATATTCGAGCAATCTAAATACCCGTTGGCATGACAATTACAGTTCTCATTGCCTATTGATAGACGTATCAATCATCGAAATCGGAGCACAATTGCAGATTTTCGATTGTTGGGGCTCTGAATTCGTGGTCTATTGTTCAGGGGATTTTCCATAAAATCGAATTTTCTACGAAATGTGTAGAAATATTCGAGCAATCTAAATACCCGTTTGCATGACAATTACAGTTCTCATTGCCTATTGATAGACGTATCAATCATCGAAATCGGAGCACAATTGCAGATTTTCGATTGTTGGGGCTCTGAATTCGTGGTCTATTGTTCAGGGGATTTTCCATAAAATCAAATTTTATACGAAATGTGTAGAAATATTCGAGCAATCTAAATACCCGTTTGCATGACAATTACAGTTCTCATTGCCTATTGATAGACGTATCAATCATCCAAATCGGAGCACAATTGCAGATTTTCGATTGTTGGGGCTCTGAATTCGTGGTCTATTGTTCAGATCACAATTGCAGATTTTCGATTGTTGAGGCTCTGAATTCGTGGTCTATTGTTCAGGGGATTTTCCATAAAATCGAATTTTCTACGAAATGTGTAGAAATATTCGAGCAATCTAAATACCCGTTTGCATGACAATTACAGTTCTCATTGCCTATTGATAGACGTATCAATCATCGAAATCGGAGCACAATTGCAGATTTTCGATTGTTGGGGCTCTGAATTCGTGGTCTATTGTTCAGATCACAATTGCAGATTTTCGATTGTTGAGGCTCTGAATTCGTGGTCTATTGTTCAGGGGATTTTCCATAAAATCGAATTTTCTACGAAATGTGTAGAAATATTCGAGCAATCTAAATACCCGTTTGCATGACAATTACAGTTCTCATTGCCTATTGATAGACGTATCAATCATCGAAATCGGAGCACAATTGCAGATTTTCGATTGTTGGGGCTCTGAATTCGTGGTCTATTGTTCAGATCACAATTGCAGATTTTCGATTGTTGAGGCTCTGAATTCGTGGTCTATTGTTCAGGGGATTTTCCATAAAATTGAATTTTCTACGAAATGTGTAGAAATATTCGAGCAATCTAAATACCCGTTGGCATGACAATTACAGTTCTCATTGCCTATTGATAGACGTATCAATCATCGAAATCGGAGCACAATTGCAGATTTTCGATTGTTGGGGCTCTGAATTCGTGGTCTATTGTTCAGGGGATTTTCCATAAAATTGAATTTTCTACGAAATGTGTAGAAATATTCGAGCAATCTAAATACCCGTTTGCATGACAATTACAGTTCTCATTGCCTATTGATAGACGTATCAATCATCCAAATCGGAGCACAATTGCAGATTTTCGATTGTTGGGGCTCTGAATTCGTGGTCTATTGTTCAGGGGATTTTCCATAAAATCGAATTTTCTACGAAATGTGTAGAAATATTCGAGCAATCTAAATACCCGTTTGCATGACAATTACAGTTCTCATTGCCTATTGATAGACGTATCAATCATCGAAATCGGAGCACAATTGCAGATTTTCGATTGTTGGGGCTCTGAATTCGTGGTCTATTGTTCAGGGGATTTTCCATAAAATCAAATTTTATACGAAATGTGTAGAAATATTCGAGCAATCTAAATACCCGTTTGCATGACAATTACAGTTCTCATTGCCTATTGATAGACGTATCAATCATCCAAATCGGAGCACAATTGCAGATTTTCGATTGTTGGGGCTCTGAATTCGTGGTCTATTGTTCAGATCACAATTGCAGATTTTCGATTGTTGAGGCTCTGAATTCGTGGTCTATTGTTCAGGGGATTTTCCATAAAATCGAATTTTCTACGAAATGTGTAGAAATATTCGAGCAATCTAAATACCCGTTTGCATGACAATTACAGTTCTCATTGCCTATTGATAGACGTATCAATCATCGAAATCGGAGCACAATTGCAGATTTTCGATTGTTGGGGCTCTGAATTCGTGGTCTATTGTTCAGATCACAATTGCAGATTTTCGATTGTTGAGGCTCTGAATTCGTGGTCTATTGTTCAGGGGATTTTCCATAAAATTGAATTTTCTACGAAATGTGTAGAAATATTCGAGCAATCTAAATACCCGTTGGCATGACAATTACAGTTCTCATTGCCTATTGATAGACGTATCAATCATCGAAATCGGAGCACAATTGCAGATTTTCGATTGTTGGGGCTCTGAATTCGTGGTCTATTGTTCAGGGGATTTTCCATAAAATTGAATTTTCTACGAAATGTGTAGAAATATTCGAGCAATCTAAATACCCGTTGGCATGACAATTACAGTTCTCATTGCCTATTGATAGACGTATCAATCATCGAAATCGGAGCACAATTGCAGATTTTCGATTGTTGGGGCTCTGAATTCGTGGTCTATTGTTCAGGGGATTTTCCATAAAATCAAATTTTATACGAAATGTGTAGAAATATTCGAGCAATCTAAATACCCGTTTGCATGACAATTACAGTTCTCATTGCCTATTGATAGACGTATCAATCATCGAAATCGGAGCACAATTGCAGATTTTCGATTGTTGGGGCTCTGAATTCGTGGTCTATTGTTCAGATCACAATTGCAGATTTTCGATTGTTGAGGCTCTGAATTCGTGGTCTATTGTTCAGGGGATTTTCCATAAAATTGAATTTTCTACGAAATGTGTAGAAATATTCGAGCAATCTAAATACCCGTTGGCATGACAATTACAGTTCTCATTGCCTATTGATAGACGTATCAATCATCGAAATCGGAGCACAATTGCAGATTTTCGATTGTTGGGGCTCTGAATTCGTGGTCTATTGTTCAGGGGATTTTCCATAAAATCAAATTTTATACGAAATGTGTAGAAATATTCGAGCAATCTAAATACCCGTTTGCATGACAATTACAGTTCTCATTGCCTATTGATAGACGTATCAATCATCCAAATCGGAGCACAATTGCAGATTTTCGATTGTTGGGGCTCTGAATTCGTGGTCTATTGTTCAGATCACAATTGCAGATTTTCGATTGTTGAGGCTCTGAATTCGTGGTCTATTGTTCAGGGGATTTTCCATAAAATTGAATTTTCTACGAAATGTGTAGAAATATTCGAGCAATCTAAATACCCGTTGGCATGACAATTACAGTTCTCATTGCCTATTGATAGACGTATCAATCATCGAAATCGGAGCACAATTGCAGATTTTCGATTGTTGGGGCTCTGAATTCGTGGTCTATTGTTCAGGGGATTTTCCATAAAATCAAATTTTATACGAAATGTGTAGAAATATTCGAGCAATCTAAATACCCGTTTGCATGACAATTACAGTTCTCATTGCCTATTGATAGACGTATCAATCATCCAAATCGGAGCACAATTGCAGATTTTCGATTGTTGGGGCTCTGAATTCGTGGTCTATTGTTCAGATCACAATTGCAGATTTTCGATTGTTGAGGCTCTGAATTCGTGGTCTATTGTTCAGGGGATTTTCCATAAAATCGAATTTTCTACGAAATGTGTAGAAATATTCGAGCAATCTAAATACCCGTTTGCATGACAATTACAGTTCTCATTGCCTATTGATAGACGTATCAATCATCGAAATCGGAGCACAATTGCAGATTTTCGATTGTTGGGGCTCTGAATTCGTGGTCTATTGTTCAGGGGATTTTCCATAAAATCGAATTTTCTACGAAATGTGTAGAAATATTCGAGCAATCTAAATACCCGTTTGCATGACAATTACAGTTCTCATTGCCTATTGATAGACGTATCAATCATCGAAATCGGAGCACAATTGCAGATTTTCGATTGTTGGGGCTCTGAATTCGTGGTCTATTGTTCAGGGGATTTTCCATAAAATCAAATTTTATACGAAATGTGTAGAAATATTCGAGCAATCTAAATACCCGTTTGCATGACAATTACAGTTCTCATTGCCTATTGATAGACGTATCAATCATCGAAATCGGAGCACAATTGCAGATTTTCGATTGTTGGGGCTCTGAATTCGTGGTCTATTGTTCAGATCACAATTGCAGATTTTCGATTGTTGAGGCTCTGAATTCGTGGTCTATTGTTCAGGGGATTTTCCATAAAATTGAATTTTCTACGAAATGTGTAGAAATATTCGAGCAATCTAAATACCCGTTGGCATGACAATTACAGTTCTCATTGCCTATTGATAGACGTATCAATCATCGAAATCGGAGCACAATTGCAGATTTTCGATTGTTGGGGCTCTGAATTCGTGGTCTATTGTTCAGGGGATTTTCCATAAAATCAAATTTTATACGAAATGTGTAGAAATATTCGAGCAATCTAAATACCCGTTTGCATGACAATTACAGTTCTCATTGCCTATTGATAGACGTATCAATCATCCAAATCGGAGCACAATTGCAGATTTTCGATTGTTGGGGCTCTGAATTCGTGGTCTATTGTTCAGATCACAATTGCAGATTTTCGATTGTTGAGGCTCTGAATTCGTGGTCTATTGTTCAGGGGATTTTCCATAAAATTGAATTTTCTACGAAATGTGTAGAAATATTCGAGCAATCTAAATACCCGTTGGCATGACAATTACAGTTCTCATTGCCTATTGATAGACGTATCAATCATCGAAATCGGAGCACAATTGCAGATTTTCGATTGTTGGGGCTCTGAATTCGTGGTCTATTGTTCAGGGGATTTTCCATAAAATCAAATTTTATACGAAATGTGTAGAAATATTCGAGCAATCTAAATACCCGTTTGCATGACAATTACAGTTCTCATTGCCTATTGATAGACGTATCAATCATCCAAATCGGAGCACAATTGCAGATTTTCGATTGTTGGGGCTCTGAATTCGTGGTCTATTGTTCAGATCACAATTGCAGATTTTCGATTGTTGAGGCTCTGAATTCGTGGTCTATTGTTCAGGGGATTTTCCATAAAATCGAATTTTCTACGAAATGTGTAGAAATATTCGAGCAATCTAAATACCCGTTTGCATGACAATTACAGTTCTCATTGCCTATTGATAGACGTATCAATCATCGAAATCGGAGCACAATTGCAGATTTTCGATTGTTGGGGCTCTGAATTCGTGGTCTATTGTTCAGATCACAATTGCAGATTTTCGATTGTTGAGGCTCTGAATTCGTGGTCTATTGTTCAGGGGATTTTCCATAAAATTGAATTTTCTACGAAATGTGTAGAAATATTCGAGCAATCTAAATACCCGTTGGCATGACAATTACAGTTCTCATTGCCTATTGATAGACGTATCAATCATCGAAATCGGAGCACAATTGCAGATTTTCGATTGTTGGGGCTCTGAATTCGTGGTCTATTGTTCAGGGGATTTTCCATAAAATCAAATTTTATACGAAATGTGTAGAAATATTCGAGCAATCTAAATACCCGTTTGCATGACAATTACAGTTCTCATTGCCTATTGATAGACGTATCAATCATCCAAATCGGAGCACAATTGCAGATTTTCGATTGTTGGGGCTCTGAATTCGTGGTCTATTGTTCAGATCACAATTGCAGATTTTCGATTGTTGAGGCTCTGAATTCGTGGTCTATTGTTCAGGGGATTTTCCATAAAATTGAATTTTCTACGAAATGTGTAGAAATATTCGAGCAATCTAAATACCCGTTGGCATGACAATTACAGTTCTCATTGCCTATTGATAGACGTATCAATCATCGAAATCGGAGCACAATTGCAGATTTTCGATTGTTGGGGCTCTGAATTCGTGGTCTATTGTTCAGGGGATTTTCCATAAAATCAAATTTTATACGAAATGTGTAGAAATATTCGAGCAATCTAAATACCCGTTTGCATGACAATTACAGTTCTCATTGCCTATTGATAGACGTATCAATCATCCAAATCGGAGCACAATTGCAGATTTTCGATTGTTGGGGCTCTGAATTCGTGGTCTATTGTTCAGATCACAATTGCAGATTTTCGATTGTTGAGGCTCTGAATTCGTGGTCTATTGTTCAGGGGATTTTCCATAAAATCGAATTTTCTACGAAATGTGTAGAAATATTCGAGCAATCTAAATACCCGTTTGCATGACAATTACAGTTCTCATTGCCTATTGATAGACGTATCAATCATCGAAATCGGAGCACAATTGCAGATTTTCGATTGTTGGGGCTCTGAATTCGTGGTCTATTGTTCAGATCACAATTGCAGATTTTCGATTGTTGAGGCTCTGAATTCGTGGTCTATTGTTCAGGGGATTTTCCATAAAATTGAATTTTCTACGAAATGTGTAGAAATATTCGAGCAATCTAAATACCCGTTGGCATGACAATTACAGTTCTCATTGCCTATTGATAGACGTATCAATCATCGAAATCGGAGCACAATTGCAGATTTTCGATTGTTGGGGCTCTGAATTCGTGGTCTATTGTTCAGGGGATTTTCCATAAAATCAAATTTTATACGAAATGTGTAGAAATATTCGAGCAATCTAAATACCCGTTTGCATGACAATTACAGTTCTCATTGCCTATTGATAGACGTATCAATCATCCAAATCGGAGCACAATTGCAGATTTTCGATTGTTGGGGCTCTGAATTCGTGGTCTATTGTTCAGATCACAATTGCAGATTTTCGATTGTTGAGGCTCTGAATTCGTGGTCTATTGTTCAGGGGATTTCCATAAAATCGAATTTTCTACGAAATGTGTAGAAATATTCGAGCAATCTAAATACCCGTTGGCATGACAATTACAGTTCTCATTGCCTATTGATAGACGTATCAATCATCGAAATCGGAGCACAATTGCAGATTTTCGATTGTTGGGGCTCTGAATTCGTGGTCTATTGTTCAGGGGATTTTCCATAAAATCAAATTTTATACGAAATGTGTAGAAATATTCGAGCAATCTAAATACCCGTTTGCATGACAATTACAGTTCTCATTGCCTATTGATAGACGTATCAATCATCCAAATCGGAGCACAATTGCAGATTTTCGATTGTTGGGGCTCTGAATTCGTGGTCTATTGTTCAGATCACAATTGCAGATTTTCGATTGTTGAGGCTCTGAATTCGTGGTCTATTGTTCAGGGGATTTCCATAAAATCGAATTTTCTACGAAATGTGTAGAAATATTCGAGCAATCTAAATACCCGTTTGCATGACAATTACAGTTCTCATTGCCTATTGATAGACGTATCAATCATCGAAATCGGAGCACAATTGCAGATTTTCGATTGTTGGGGCTCTGAATTCGTGGTCTATTGTTCAGGGGATTTTCCATAAAATCGAATTTTCTACGAAATGTGTAGAAATATTCGAGCAATCTAAATACCCGTTTGCATGACAATTACAGTTCTCATTGCCTATTGATAGACGTATCAATCATCGAAATCGGAGCACAATTGCAGATTTTCGATTGTTGGGGCTCTGAATTCGTGGTCTATTGTTCAGGGGATTTTCCATAAAATCAAATTTTATACGAAATGTGTAGAAATATTCGAGCAATCTAAATACCCGTTTGCATGACAATTACAGTTCTCATTGCCTATTGATAGACGTATCAATCATCCAAATCGGAGCACAATTGCAGATTTTCGATTGTTGGGGCTCTGAATTCGTGGTCTATTGTTCAGATCACAATTGCAGATTTTCGATTGTTGAGGCTCTGAATTCGTGGTCTATTGTTCAGGGGATTTTCCATAAAATCGAATTTTCTACGAAATGTGTAGAAATATTCGAGCAATCTAAATACCCGTTTGCATGACAATTACAGTTCTCATTGCCTATTGATAGACGTATCAATCATCGAAATCGGAGCACAATTGCAGATTTTCGATTGTTGGGGCTCTGAATTCGTGGTCTATTGTTCAGATCACAATTGCAGATTTTCGATTGTTGAGGCTCTGAATTCGTGGTCTATTGTTCAGGGGATTTTCCATAAAATTGAATTTTCTACGAAATGTGTAGAAATATTCGAGCAATCTAAATACCCGTTTGCATGACAATTACAGTTCTCATTGCCTATTGATAGACGTATCAATCATCGAAATCGGAGCACAATTGCAGATTTTCGATTGTTGGGGCTCTGAATTCGTGGTCTATTGTTCAGGGGATTTTCCATAAAATCAAATTTTATACGAAATGTGTAGAAATATTCGAGCAATCTAAATACCCGTTTGCATGACAATTACAGTTCTCATTGCCTATTGATAGACGTATCAATCATCCAAATCGGAGCACAATTGCAGATTTTCGATTGTTGGGGCTCTGAATTCGTGGTCTATTGTTCAGATCACAATTGCAGATTTTCGATTGTTGAGGCTCTGAATTCGTGGTCTATTGTTCAGGGGATTTTCCATAAAATCGAATTTTCTACGAAATGTGTAGAAATATTCGAGCAATCTAAATACCCGTTTGCATGACAATTACAGTTCTCATTGCCTATTGATAGACGTATCAATCATCGAAATCGGAGCACAATTGCAGATTTTCGATTGTTGGGGCTCTGAATTCGTGGTCTATTGTTCAGATCACAATTGCAGATTTTCGATTGTTGAGGCTCTGAATTCGTGGTCTATTGTTCAGGGGATTTTCCATAAAATTGAATTTTCTACGAAATGTGTAGAAATATTCGAGCAATCTAAATACCCGTTGGCATGACAATTACAGTTCTCATTGCCTATTGATAGACGTATCAATCATCGAAATCGGAGCACAATTGCAGATTTTCGATTGTTGGGGCTCTGAATTCGTGGTCTATTGTTCAGGGGATTTTCCATAAAATCAAATTTTATACGAAATGTGTAGAAATATTCGAGCAATCTAAATACCCGTTTGCATGACAATTACAGTTCTCATTGCCTATTGATAGACGTATCAATCATCCAAATCGGAGCACAATTGCAGATTTTCGATTGTTGGGGCTCTGAATTCGTGGTCTATTGTTCAGATCACAATTGCAGATTTTCGATTGTTGAGGCTCTGAATTCGTGGTCTATTGTTCAGGGGATTTTCCATAAAATTGAATTTTCTACGAAATGTGTAGAAATATTCGAGCAATCTAAATACCCGTTGGCATGACAATTACAGTTCTCATTGCCTATTGATAGACGTATCAATCATCGAAATCGGAGCACAATTGCAGATTTTCGATTGTTGGGGCTCTGAATTCGTGGTCTATTGTTCAGGGGATTTTCCATAAAATCAAATTTTATACGAAATGTGTAGAAATATTCGAGCAATCTAAATACCCGTTTGCATGACAATTACAGTTCTCATTGCCTATTGATAGACGTATCAATCATCGAAATCGGAGCACAATTGCAGATTTTCGATTGTTGGGGCTCTGAATTCGTGGTCTATTGTTCAGGGGATTTTCCATAAAATCGAATTTTCTACGAAATGTGTAGAAATATTCGAGCAATCTAAATACCCGTTTGCATGACAATTACAGTTCTCATTGCCTATTGATAGACGTATCAATCATCGAAATCGGAGCACAATTGCAGATTTTCGATTGTTGGGGCTCTGAATTCGTGGTCTATTGTTCAGGGGATTTTCCATAAAATCAAATTTTATACGAAATGTGTAGAAATATTCGAGCAATCTAAATACCCGTTTGCATGACAATTACAGTTCTCATTGCCTATTGATAGACGTATCAATCATCGAAATCGGAGCACAATTGCAGATTTTCGATTGTTGGGGCTCTGAATTCGTGGTCTATTGTTCAGGGGATTTTCCATAAAATCAAATTTTATACGAAATGTGTAGAAATATTCGAGCAATCTAAATACCCGTTTGCATGACAATTACAGTTCTCATTGCCTATTGATAGACGTATCAATCATCCAAATCGGAGCACAATTGCAGATTTTCGATTGTTGGGGCTCTGAATTCGTGGTCTATTGTTCAGATCACAATTGCAGATTTTCGATTGTTGAGGCTCTGAATTCGTGGTCTATTGTTCAGGGGATTTTCCATAAAATCGAATTTTCTACGAAATGTGTAGAAATATTCGAGCAATCTAAATACCCGTTTGCATGACAATTACAGTTCTCATTGCCTATTGATAGACGTATCAATCATCGAAATCGGAGCACAATTGCAGATTTTCGATTGTTGGGGCTCTGAATTCGTGGTCTATTGTTCAGATCACAATTGCAGATTTTCGATTGTTGAGGCTCTGAATTCGTGGTCTATTGTTCAGGGGATTTTCCATAAAATTGAATTTTCTACGAAATGTGTAGAAATATTCGAGCAATCTAAATACCCGTTGGCATGACAATTACAGTTCTCATTGCCTATTGATAGACGTATCAATCATCGAAATCGGAGCACAATTGCAGATTTTCGATTGTTGGGGCTCTGAATTCGTGGTCTATTGTTCAGGGGATTTTCCATAAAATCAAATTTTATACGAAATGTGTAGAAATATTCGAGCAATCTAAATACCCGTTTGCATGACAATTACAGTTCTCATTGCCTATTGATAGACGTATCAATCATCCAAATCGGAGCACAATTGCAGATTTTCGATTGTTGGGGCTCTGAATTCGTGGTCTATTGTTCAGATCACAATTGCAGATTTTCGATTGTTGAGGCTCTGAATTCGTGGTCTATTGTTCAGGGGATTTTCCATAAAATTGAATTTTCTACGAAATGTGTAGAAATATTCGAGCAATCTAAATACCCGTTGGCATGACAATTACAGTTCTCATTGCCTATTGATAGACGTATCAATCATCGAAATCGGAGCACAATTGCAGATTTTCGATTGTTGGGGCTCTGAATTCGTGGTCTATTGTTCAGGGGATTTTCCATAAAATCAAATTTTATACGAAATGTGTAGAAATATTCGAGCAATCTAAATACCCGTTTGCATGACAATTACAGTTCTCATTGCCTATTGATAGACGTATCAATCATCCAAATCGGAGCACAATTGCAGATTTTCGATTGTTGGGGCTCTGAATTCGTGGTCTATTGTTCAGATCACAATTGCAGATTTTCGATTGTTGAGGCTCTGAATTCGTGGTCTATTGTTCAGGGGATTTTCCATAAAATCGAATTTTCTACGAAATGTGTAGAAATATTCGAGCAATCTAAATACCCGTTTGCATGACAATTACAGTTCTCATTGCCTATTGATAGACGTATCAATCATCGAAATCGGAGCACAATTGCAGATTTTCGATTGTTGGGGCTCTGAATTCGTGGTCTATTGTTCAGATCACAATTGCAGATTTTCGATTGTTGAGGCTCTGAATTCGTGGTCTATTGTTCAGGGGATTTTCCATAAAATTGAATTTTCTACGAAATGTGTAGAAATATTCGAGCAATCTAAATACCCGTTGGCATGACAATTACAGTTCTCATTGCCTATTGATAGACGTATCAATCATCGAAATCGGAGCACAATTGCAGATTTTCGATTGTTGGGGCTCTGAATTCGTGGTCTATTGTTCAGGGGATTTTCCATAAAATCAAATTTTATACGAAATGTGTAGAAATATTCGAGCAATCTAAATACCCGTTTGCATGACAATTACAGTTCTCATTGCCTATTGATAGACGTATCAATCATCGAAATCGGAGCACAATTGCAGATTTTCGATTGTTGGGGCTCTGAATTCGTGGTCTATTGTTCAGGGGATTTTCCATAAAATCGAATTTTCTACGAAATGTGTAGAAATATTCGAGCAATCTAAATACCCGTTTGCATGACAATTACAGTTCTCATTGCCTATTGATAGACGTATCAATCATCGAAATCGGAGCACAATTGCAGATTTTCGATTGTTGGGGCTCTGAATTCGTGGTCTATTGTTCAGGGGATTTTCCATAAAATCAAATTTTATACGAAATGTGTAGAAATATTCGAGCAATCTAAATACCCGTTTGCATGACAATTACAGTTCTCATTGCCTATTGATAGACGTATCAATCATCCAAATCGGAGCACAATTGCAGATTTTCGATTGTTGGGGCTCTGAATTCGTGGTCTATTGTTCAGATCACAATTGCAGATTTTCGATTGTTGAGGCTCTGAATTCGTGGTCTATTGTTCAGGGGATTTTCCATAAAATCGAATTTTCTACGAAATGTGTAGAAATATTCGAGCAATCTAAATACCCGTTTGCATGACAATTACAGTTCTCATTGCCTATTGATAGACGTATCAATCATCGAAATCGGAGCACAATTGCAGATTTTCGATTGTTGGGGCTCTGAATTCGTGGTCTATTGTTCAGATCACAATTGCAGATTTTCGATTGTTGAGGCTCAGAATTCGTGGTCTATTGTTCAGGGGATTTTCCATAAAATTGAATTTTCTACGAAATGTGTAGAAATATTCGAGCAATCTAAATACCCGTTGGCATGACAATTACAGTTCTCATTGCCTATTGATAGACGTATCAATCATCGAAATCGGAGCACAATTGCAGATTTTCGATTGTTGGGGCTCTGAATTCGTGGTCTATTGTTCAGGGGATTTTCCATAAAATCAAATTTTATACGAAATGTGTAGAAATATTCGAGCAATCTAAATACCCGTTTGCATGACAATTACAGTTCTCATTGCCTATTGATAGACGTATCAATCATCCAAATCGGAGCACAATTGCAGATTTTCGATTGTTGGGGCTCTGAATTCGTGGTCTATTGTTCAGATCACAATTGCAGATTTTCGATTGTTGAGGCTCTGAATTCGTGGTCTATTGTTCAGGGGATTTTCCATAAAATTGAATTTTCTACGAAATGTGTAGAAATATTCGAGCAATCTAAATACCCGTTGGCATGACAATTACAGTTCTCATTGCCTATTGATAGACGTATCAATCATCGACATCGGAGCACAATTGCAGATTTTCGATTGTTGGGGCTCTGAATTCGTGGTCTATTGTTCAGGGGATTTTCCATAAAATCAAATTTTATACGAAATGTGTAGAAATATTCGAGCAATCTAAATACCCGTTTGCATGACAATTACAGTTCTCATTGCCTATTGATAGACGTATCAATCATCGAAATCGGAGCACAATTGCAGATTTTCGATTGTTGGGGCTCTGAATTCGTGGTCTATTGTTCAGGGGATTTTCCATAAAATCGAATTTTCTACGAAATGTGTAGAAATATTCGAGCAATCTAAATACCCGTTTGCATGACAATTACAGTTCTCATTGCCTATTGATAGACGTATCAATCATCGAAATCGGAGCACAATTGCAGATTTTCGATTGTTGGGGCTCTGAATTCGTGGTCTATTGTTCAGGGGATTTTCCATAAAATCAAATTTTATACGAAATGTGTAGAAATATTCGAGCAATCTAAATACCCGTTTGCATGACAATTACAGTTCTCATTGCCTATTGATAGACGTATCAATCATCGAAATCGGAGCACAATTGCAGATTTTCGATTGTTGGGGCTCTGAATTCGTGGTCTATTGTTCAGGGGATTTTCCATAAAATCAAATTTTATACGAAATGTGTAGAAATATTCGAGCAATCTAAATACCCGTTTGCATGACAATTACAGTTCTCATTGCCTATTGATAGACGTATCAATCATCCAAATCGGAGCACAATTGCAGATTTTCGATTGTTGGGGCTCTGAATTCGTGGTCTATTGTTCAGATCACAATTGCAGATTTTCGATTGTTGAGGCTCTGAATTCGTGGTCTATTGTTCAGGGGATTTTCCATAAAATCGAATTTTCTACGAAATGTGTAGAAATATTCGAGCAATCTAAATACCCGTTTGCATGACAATTACAGTTCTCATTGCCTATTGATAGACGTATCAATCATCGAAATCGGAGCACAATTGCAGATTTTCGATTGTTGGGGCTCTGAATTCGTGGTCTATTGTTCAGATCACAATTGCAGATTTTCGATTGTTGAGGCTCTGAATTCGTGGTCTATTGTTCAGGGGATTTTCCATAAAATTGAATTTTCTACGAAATGTGTAGAAATATTCGAGCAATCTAAATACCCGTTGGCATGACAATTACAGTTCTCATTGCCTATTGATAGACGTATCAATCATCGAAATCGGAGCACAATTGCAGATTTTCGATTGTTGGGGCTCTGAATTCGTGGTCTATTGTTCAGGGGATTTTCCATAAAATCAAATTTTATACGAAATGTGTAGAAATATTCGAGCAATCTAAATACCCGTTTGCATGACAATTACAGTTCTCATTGCCTATTGATAGACGTATCAATCATCCAAATCGGAGCACAATTGCAGATTTTCGATTGTTGGGGCTCTGAATTCGTGGTCTATTGTTCAGATCACAATTGCAGATTTTCGATTGTTGAGGCTCTGAATTCGTGGTCTATTGTTCAGGGGATTTTCCATAAAATTGAATTTTCTACGAAATGTGTAGAAATATTCGAGCAATCTAAATACCCGTTGGCATGACAATTACAGTTCTCATTGCCTATTGATAGACGTATCAATCATCGAAATCGGAGCACAATTGCAGATTTTCGATTGTTGGGGCTCTGAATTCGTGGTCTATTGTTCAGGGGATTTTCCATAAAATCAAATTTTATACGAAATGTGTAGAAATATTCGAGCAATCTAAATACCCGTTTGCATGACAATTACAGTTCTCATTGCCTATTGATAGACGTATCAATCATCCAAATCGGAGCACAATTGCAGATTTTCGATTGTTGGGGCTCTGAATTCGTGGTCTATTGTTCAGATCACAATTGCAGATTTTCGATTGTTGAGGCTCTGAATTCGTGGTCTATTGTTCAGGGGATTTTCCATAAAATCGAATTTTCTACGAAATGTGTAGAAATATTCGAGCAATCTAAATACCCGTTTGCATGACAATTACAGTTCTCATTGCCTATTGATAGACGTATCAATCATCGAAATCGGAGCACAATTGCAGATTTTCGATTGTTGGGGCTCTGAATTCGTGGTCTATTGTTCAGATCACAATTGCAGATTTTCGATTGTTGAGGCTCTGAATTCGTGGTCTATTGTTCAGGGGATTTTCCATAAAATTGAATTTTCTACGAAATGTGTAGAAATATTCGAGCAATCTAAATACCCGTTGGCATGACAATTACAGTTCTCATTGCCTATTGATAGACGTATCAATCATCGAAATCGGAGCACAATTGCAGATTTTCGATTGTTGGGGCTCTGAATTCGTGGTCTATTGTTCAGGGGATTTTCCATAAAATCAAATTTTATACGAAATGTGTAGAAATATTCGAGCAATCTAAATACCCGTTTGCATGACAATTACAGTTCTCATTGCCTATTGATAGACGTATCAATCATCCAAATCGGAGCACAATTGCAGATTTTCGATTGTTGGGGCTCTGAATTCGTGGTCTATTGTTCAGATCACAATTGCAGATTTTCGATTGTTGAGGCTCTGAATTCGTGGTCTATTGTTCAGGGGATTTCCATAAAATCGAATTTTCTACGAAATGTGTAGAAATATTCGAGCAATCTAAATACCCGTTTGCATGACAATTACAGTTCTCATTGCCTATTGATAGACGTATCAATCATCGAAATCGGAGCACAATTGCAGATTTTCGATTGTTGGGGCTCTGAATTCGTGGTCTATTGTTCAGGGGATTTTCCATAAAATCGAATTTTCTACGAAATGTGTAGAAATATTCGAGCAATCTAAATACCCGTTTGCATGACAATTACAGTTCTCATTGCCTATTGATAGACGTATCAATCATCGAAATCGGAGCACAATTGCAGATTTTCGATTGTTGGGGCTCTGAATTCGTGGTCTATTGTTCAGGGGATTTTCCATAAAATCAAATTTTATACGAAATGTGTAGAAATATTCGAGCAATCTAAATACCCGTTTGCATGACAATTACAGTTCTCATTGCCTATTGATAGACGTATCAATCATCCAAATCGGAGCACAATTGCAGATTTTCGATTGTTGGGGCTCTGAATTCGTGGTCTATTGTTCAGATCACAATTGCAGATTTTCGATTGTTGAGGCTCTGAATTCGTGGTCTATTGTTCAGGGGATTTTCCATAAAATCGAATTTTCTACGAAATGTGTAGAAATATTCGAGCAATCTAAATACCCGTTTGCATGACAATTACAGTTCTCATTGCCTATTGATAGACGTATCAATCATCGAAATCGGAGCACAATTGCAGATTTTCGATTGTTGGGGCTCTGAATTCGTGGTCTATTGTTCAGATCACAATTGCAGATTTTCGATTGTTGAGGCTCTGAATTCGTGGTCTATTGTTCAGGGGATTTTCCATAAAATTGAATTTTCTACGAAATGTGTAGAAATATTCGAGCAATCTAAATACCCGTTGGCATGACAATTACAGTTCTCATTGCCTATTGATAGACGTATCAATCATCGAAATCGGAGCACAATTGCAGATTTTCGATTGTTGGGGCTCTGAATTCGTGGTCTATTGTTCAGGGGATTTTCCATAAAATCAAATTTTATACGAAATGTGTAGAAATATTCGAGCAATCTAAATACCCGTTTGCATGACAATTACAGTTCTCATTGCCTATTGATAGACGTATCAATCATCCAAATCGGAGCACAATTGCAGATTTTCGATTGTTGGGGCTCTGAATTCGTGGTCTATTGTTCAGATCACAATTGCAGATTTTCGATTGTTGAGGCTCTGAATTCGTGGTCTATTGTTCAGGGGATTTTCCATAAAATTGAATTTTCTACGAAATGTGTAGAAATATTCGAGCAATCTAAATACCCGTTGGCATGACAATTACAGTTCTCATTGCCTATTGATAGACGTATCAATCATCGAAATCGGAGCACAATTGCAGATTTTCGATTGTTGGGGCTCTGAATTCGTGGTCTATTGTTCAGGGGATTTTCCATAAAATCAAATTTTATACGAAATGTGTAGAAATATTCGAGCAATCTAAATACCCGTTTGCATGACAATTACAGTTCTCATTGCCTATTGATAGACGTATCAATCATCCAAATCGGAGCACAATTGCAGATTTTCGATTGTTGGGGCTCTGAATTCGTGGTCTATTGTTCAGATCACAATTGCAGATTTTCGATTGTTGAGGCTCTGAATTCGTGGTCTATTGTTCAGGGGATTTTCCATAAAATCGAATTTTCTACGAAATGTGTAGAAATATTCGAGCAATCTAAATACCCGTTTGCATGACAATTACAGTTCTCATTGCCTATTGATAGACGTATCAATCATCGAAATCGGAGCACAATTGCAGATTTTCGATTGTTGGGGCTCTGAATTCGTGGTCTATTGTTCAGATCACAATTGCAGATTTTCGATTGTTGAGGCTCTGAATTCGTGGTCTATTGTTCAGGGGATTTTCCATAAAATTGAATTTTCTACGAAATGTGTAGAAATATTCGAGCAATCTAAATACCCGTTGGCATGACAATTACAGTTCTCATTGCCTATTGATAGACGTATCAATCATCGAAATCGGAGCACAATTGCAGATTTTCGATTGTTGGGGCTCTGAATTCGTGGTCTATTGTTCAGGGGATTTTCCATAAAATCAAATTTTATACGAAATGTGTAGAAATATTCGAGCAATCTAAATACCCGTTTGCATGACAATTACAGTTCTCATTGCCTATTGATAGACGTATCAATCATCCAAATCGGAGCACAATTGCAGATTTTCGATTGTTGGGGCTCTGAATTCGTGGTCTATTGTTCAGATCACAATTGCAGATTTTCGATTGTTGAGGCTCTGAATTCGTGGTCTATTGTTCAGGGGATTTTCCATAAAATCGAATTTTCTACGAAATGTGTAGAAATATTCGAGCAATCTAAATACCCGTTTGCATGACAATTACAGTTCTCATTGCCTATTGATAGACGTATCAATCATCGAAATCGGAGCACAATTGCAGATTTTCGATTGTTGGGGCTCTGAATTCGTGGTCTATTGTTCAGGGGATTTTCCATAAAATCGAATTTTCTACGAAATGTGTAGAAATATTCGAGCAATCTAAATACCCGTTTGCATGACAATTACAGTTCTCATTGCCTATTGATAGACGTATCAATCATCGAAATCGGAGCACAATTGCAGATTTTCGATTGTTGGGGCTCTGAATTCGTGGTCTATTGTTCAGATCACAATTGCAGATTTTCGATTGTTGAGGCTCTGAATTCGTGGTCTATTGTTCAGGGGATTTCCATAAAATCGAATTTTCTACGAAATGTGTAGAAATATTCGAGCAATCTAAATACCCGTTTGCATGACAATTACAGTTCTCATTGCCTATTGATAGACGTATCAATCATCGAAATCGGAGCACAATTGCAGATTTTCGATTGTTGGGGCTCTGAATTCGTGGTCTATTGTTCAGGGGATTTTCCATAAAATCGAATTTTCTACGAAATGTGTAGAAATATTCGAGCAATCTAAATACCCGTTTGCATGACAATTACAGTTCTCATTGCCTATTGATAGACGTATCAATCATCGAAATCGGAGCACAATTGCAGATTTTCGATTGTTGGGGCTCTGAATTCGTGGTCTATTGTTCAGGGGATTTTCCATAAAATCAAATTTTATACGAAATGTGTAGAAATATTCGAGCAATCTAAATACCCGTTTGCATGACAATTACAGTTCTCATTGCCTATTGATAGACGTATCAATCATCCAAATCGGAGCACAATTGCAGATTTTCGATTGTTGGGGCTCTGAATTCGTGGTCTATTGTTCAGATCACAATTGCAGATTTTCGATTGTTGAGGCTCTGAATTCGTGGTCTATTGTTCAGGGGATTTTCCATAAAATCGAATTTTCTACGAAATGTGTAGAAATATTCGAGCAATCTAAATACCCGTTTGCATGACAATTACAGTTCTCATTGCCTATTGATAGACGTATCAATCATCGAAATCGGAGCACAATTGCAGATTTTCGATTGTTGGGGCTCTGAATTCGTGGTCTATTGTTCAGATCACAATTGCAGATTTTCGATTGTTGAGGCTCTGAATTCGTGGTCTATTGTTCAGGGGATTTTCCATAAAATTGAATTTTCTACGAAATGTGTAGAAATATTCGAGCAATCTAAATACCCGTTGGCATGACAATTACAGTTCTCATTGCCTATTGATAGACGTATCAATCATCGAAATCGGAGCACAATTGCAGATTTTCGATTGTTGGGGCTCTGAATTCGTGGTCTATTGTTCAGGGGATTTTCCATAAAATCAAATTTTATACGAAATGTGTAGAAATATTCGAGCAATCTAAATACCCGTTTGCATGACAATTACAGTTCTCATTGCCTATTGATAGACGTATCAATCATCCAAATCGGAGCACAATTGCAGATTTTCGATTGTTGGGGCTCTGAATTCGTGGTCTATTGTTCAGATCACAATTGCAGATTTTCGATTGTTGAGGCTCTGAATTCGTGGTCTATTGTTCAGGGGATTTTCCATAAAATTGAATTTTCTACGAAATGTGTAGAAATATTCGAGCAATCTAAATACCCGTTGGCATGACAATTACAGTTCTCATTGCCTATTGATAGACGTATCAATCATCGAAATCGGAGCACAATTGCAGATTTTCGATTGTTGGGGCTCTGAATTCGTGGTCTATTGTTCAGGGGATTTTCCATAAAATCAAATTTTATACGAAATGTGTAGAAATATTCGAGCAATCTAAATACCCGTTTGCATGACAATTACAGTTCTCATTGCCTATTGATAGACGTATCAATCATCCAAATCGGAGCACAATTGCAGATTTTCGATTGTTGGGGCTCTGAATTCGTGGTCTATTGTTCAGATCACAATTGCAGATTTTCGATTGTTGAGGCTCTGAATTCGTGGTCTATTGTTCAGGGGATTTTCCATAAAATCGAATTTTCTACGAAATGTGTAGAAATATTCGAGCAATCTAAATACCCGTTTGCATGACAATTACAGTTCTCATTGCCTATTGATAGACGTATCAATCATCGAAATCGGAGCACAATTGCAGATTTTCGATTGTTGGGGCTCTGAATTCGTGGTCTATTGTTCAGATCACAATTGCAGATTTTCGATTGTTGAGGCTCTGAATTCGTGGTCTATTGTTCAGGGGATTTTCCATAAAATTGAATTTTCTACGAAATGTGTAGAAATATTCGAGCAATCTAAATACCCGTTGGCATGACAATTACAGTTCTCATTGCCTATTGATAGACGTATCAATCATCGAAATCGGAGCACAATTGCAGATTTTCGATTGTTGGGGCTCTGAATTCGTGGTCTATTGTTCAGGGGATTTTCCATAAAATCAAATTTTATACGAAATGTGTAGAAATATTCGAGCAATCTAAATACCCGTTTGCATGACAATTACAGTTCTCATTGCCTATTGATAGACGTATCAATCATCCAAATCGGAGCACAATTGCAGATTTTCGATTGTTGGGGCTCTGAATTCGTGGTCTATTGTTCAGATCACAATTGCAGATTTTCGATTGTTGAGGCTCTGAATTCGTGGTCTATTGTTCAGGGGATTTTCCATAAAATCGAATTTTCTACGAAATGTGTAGAAATATTCGAGCAATCTAAATACCCGTTTGCATGACAATTACAGTTCTCATTGCCTATTGATAGACGTATCAATCATCGAAATCGGAGCACAATTGCAGATTTTCGATTGTTGGGGCTCTGAATTCGTGGTCTATTGTTCAGGGGATTTTCCATAAAATCGAATTTTCTACGAAATGTGTAGAAATATTCGAGCAATCTAAATACCCGTTTGCATGACAATTACAGTTCTCATTGCCTATTGATAGACGTATCAATCATCGAAATCGGAGCACAATTGCAGATTTTCGATTGTTGGGGCTCTGAATTCGTGGTCTATTGTTCAGATCACAATTGCAGATTTTCGATTGTTGAGGCTCTGAATTCGTGGTCTATTGTTCAGGGGATTTTCCATAAAATTGAATTTTCTACGAAATGTGTAGAAATATTCGAGCAATCTAAATACCCGTTTGCATGACAATTACAGTTCTCATTGCCTATTGATAGACGTATCAATCATCGAAATCGGAGCACAATTGCAGATTTTCGATTGTTGGGGCTCTGAATTCGTGGTCTATTGTTCAGGGGATTTTCCATAAAATCGAATTTTCTACGAAATGTGTAGAAATATTCGAGCAATCTAAATACCCGTTTGCATGACAATTACAGTTCTCATTGCCTATTGATAGACGTATCAATCATCCAAATCGGAGCACAATTGCAGATTTTCGATTGTTGGGGCTCTGAATTCGTGGTCTATTGTTCAGATCACAATTGCAGATTTTCGATTGTTGAGGCTCTGAATTCGTGGTCTATTGTTCAGGGGATTTTCCATAAAATCGAATTTTCTACGAAATGTGTAGAAATATTCGAGCAATCTAAATACCCGTTTGCATGACAATTACAGTTCTCATTGCCTATTGATAGACGTATCAATCATCGAAATCGGAGCACAATTGCAGATTTTCGATTGTTGGGGCTCTGAATTCGTGGTCTATTGTTCAGGGGATTTTCCATAAAATCGAATTTTCTACGAAATGTGTAGAAATATTCGAGCAATCTAAATACCCGTTTGCATGACAATTACAGTTCTCATTGCCTATTGATAGACGTATCAATCATCGAAATCGGAGCACAATTGCAGATTTTCGATTGTTGGGGCTCTGAATTCGTGGTCTATTGTTCAGATCACAATTGCAGATTTTCGATTGTTGAGGCTCTGAATTCGTGGTCTATTGTTCAGGGGATTTCCATAAAATCGAATTTTCTACGAAATGTGTAGAAATATTCGAGCAATCTAAATACCCGTTTGCATGACAATTACAGTTCTCATTGCCTATTGATAGACGTATCAATCATCGAAATCGGAGCACAATTGCAGATTTTCGATTGTTGGGGCTCTGAATTCGTGGTCTATTGTTCAGGGGATTTTCCATAAAATCGAATTTTCTACGAAATGTGTAGAAATATTCGAGCAATCTAAATACCCGTTTGCATGACAATTACAGTTCTCATTGCCTATTGATAGACGTATCAATCATCGAAATCGGAGCACAATTGCAGATTTTCGATTGTTGGGGCTCTGAATTCGTGGTCTATTGTTCAGGGGATTTTCCATAAAATCGAATTTTCTACGAAATGTGTAGAAATATTCGAGCAATCTAAATACCCGTTTGCATGACAATTACAGTTCTCATTGCCTATTGATAGACGTATCAATCATCCAAATCGGAGCACAATTGCAGATTTTCGATTGTTGGGGCTCTGAATTCGTGGTCTATTGTTCAGATCACAATTGCAGATTTTCGATTGTTGAGGCTCTGAATTCGTGGTCTATTGTTCAGGGGATTTTCCATAAAATCGAATTTTCTACGAAATGTGTAGAAATATTCGAGCAATCTAAATACCCGTTTGCATGACAATTACAGTTCTCATTGCCTATTGATAGACGTATCAATCATCGAAATCGGAGCACAATTGCAGATTTTCGATTGTTGGGGCTCTGAATTCGTGGTCTATTGTTCAGGGGATTTTCCATAAAATCGAATTTTCTACGAAATGTGTAGAAATATTCGAGCAATCTAAATACCCGTTTGCATGACAATTACAGTTCTCATTGCCTATTGATAGACGTATCAATCATCGAAATCGGAGCACAATTGCAGATTTTCGATTGTTGGGGCTCTGAATTCGTGGTCTATTGTTCAGGGGATTTTCCATAAAATCGAATTTTCTACGAAATGTGTAGAAATATTCGAGCAATCTAAATACCCGTTTGCATGACAATTACAGTTCTCATTGCCTATTGATAGACGTATCAATCATCGAAATCGGAGCACAATTGCAGATTTTCGATTGTTGAGGCTCTGAATTCGTGGTCTATTGTTCAGGGGATTTCCATAAAATCGAATTTTCTACGAAATGTGTAGAAATATTCGAGCAATCTAAATACCCGTTTGCATGACAATTACAGTTCTCATTGCCTATTGATAGACGTATCAATCATCGAAATCGGAGCACAATTGCAGATTTTCGATTGTTGGGGCTCTGAATTCGTGGTCTATTGTTCAGGGGATTTTCCATAAAATCGAATTTTCTACGAAATGTGTAGAAATATTCGAGCAATCTAAATACCCGTTTGCATGACAATTACAGTTCTCATTGCCTATTGATAGACGTATCAATCATCGAAATCGGAGCACAATTGCAGATTTTCGATTGTTGGGGCTCTGAATTCGTGGTCTATTGTTCAGGGGATTTTCCATAAAATCGAATTTTCTACGAAATGTGTAGAAATATTCGAGCAATCTAAATACCCGTTTGCATGACAATTACAGTTCTCATTGCCTATTGATAGACGTATCAATCATCCAAATCGGAGCACAATTGCAGATTTTCGATTGTTGGGGCTCTGAATTCGTGGTCTATTGTTCAGATCACAATTGCAGATTTTCGATTGTTGAGGCTCTGAATTCGTGGTCTATTGTTCAGGGGATTTTCCATAAAATCGAATTTTCTACGAAATGTGTAGAAATATTCGAGCAATCTAAATACCCGTTTGCATGACAATTACAGTTCTCATTGCCTATTGATAGACGTATCAATCATCGAAATCGGAGCACAATTGCAGATTTTCGATTGTTGGGGCTCTGAATTCGTGGTCTATTGTTCAGGGGATTTTCCATAAAATCGAATTTTCTACGAAATGTGTAGAAATATTCGAGCAATCTAAATACCCGTTTGCATGACAATTACAGTTCTCATTGCCTATTGATAGACGTATCAATCATCGAAATCGGAGCACAATTGCAGATTTTCGATTGTTGGGGCTCTGAATTCGTGGTCTATTGTTCAGATCACAATTGCAGATTTTCGATTGTTGAGGCTCTGAATTCGTGGTCTATTGTTCAGGGGATTTTCCATAAAATTGAATTTTCTACGAAATGTGTAGAAATATTCGAGCAATCTAAATACCCGTTGGCATGACAATTACAGTTCTCATTGCCTATTGATAGACGTATCAATCATCGAAATCGGAGCACAATTGCAGATTTTCGATTGTTGGGGCTCTGAATTCGTGGTCTATTGTTCAGGGGATTTTCCATAAAATCAAATTTTATACGAAATGTGTAGAAATATTCGAGCAATCTAAATACCCGTTTGCATGACAATTACAGTTCTCATTGCCTATTGATAGACGTATCAATCATCCAAATCGGAGCACAATTGCAGATTTTCGATTGTTGGGGCTCTGAATTCGTGGTCTATTGTTCAGATCACAATTGCAGATTTTCGATTGTTGAGGCTCTGAATTCGTGGTCTATTGTTCAGGGGATTTTCCATAAAATCGAATTTTCTACGAAATGTGTAGAAATATTCGAGCAATCTAAATACCCGTTTGCATGACAATTACAGTTCTCATTGCCTATTGATAGACGTATCAATCATCGAAATCGGAGCACAATTGCAGATTTTCGATTGTTGGGGCTCTGAATTCGTGGTCTATTGTTCAGGGGATTTTCCATAAAATCGAATTTTCTACGAAATGTGTAGAAATATTCGAGCAATCTAAATACCCGTTTGCATGACAATTACAGTTCTCATTGCCTATTGATAGACGTATCAATCATCGAAATCGGAGCACAATTGCAGATTTTCGATTGTTGGGGCTCTGAATTCGTGGTCTATTGTTCAGATCACAATTGCAGATTTTCGATTGTTGAGGCTCTGAATTCGTGGTCTATTGTTCAGGGGATTTCCATAAAATCGAATTTTCTACGAAATGTGTAGAAATATTCGAGCAATCTAAATACCCGTTTGCATGACAATTACAGTTCTCATTGCCTATTGATAGACGTATCAATCATCGAAATCGGAGCACAATTGCAGATTTTCGATTGTTGGGGCTCTGAATTCGTGGTCTATTGTTCAGGGGATTTTCCATAAAATCGAATTTTCTACGAAATGTGTAGAAATATTCGAGCAATCTAAATACCCGTTTGCATGACAATTACAGTTCTCATTGCCTATTGATAGACGTATCAATCATCGAAATCGGAGCACAATTGCAGATTTTCGATTGTTGGGGCTCTGAATTCGTGGTCTATTGTTCAGGGGATTTTCCATAAAATCGAATTTTCTACGAAATGTGTAGAAATATTCGAGCAATCTAAATACCCGTTTGCATGACAATTACAGTTCTCATTGCCTATTGATAGACGTATCAATCATCCAAATCGGAGCACAATTGCAGATTTTCGATTGTTGGGGCTCTGAATTCGTGGTCTATTGTTCAGATCACAATTGCAGATTTTCGATTGTTGAGGCTCTGAATTCGTGGTCTATTGTTCAGGGGATTTTCCATAAAATCGAATTTTCTACGAAATGTGTAGAAATATTCGAGCAATCTAAATACCCGTTTGCATGACAATTACAGTTCTCATTGCCTATTGATAGACGTATCAATCATCGAAATCGGAGCACAATTGCAGATTTTCGATTGTTGGGGCTCTGAATTCGTGGTCTATTGTTCAGGGGATTTTCCATAAAATCGAATTTTCTACGAAATGTGTAGAAATATTCGAGCAATCTAAATACCCGTTTGCATGACAATTACAGTTCTCATTGCCTATTGATAGACGTATCAATCATCGAAATCGGAGCACAATTGCAGATTTTCGATTGTTGGGGCTCTGAATTCGTGGTCTATTGTTCAGATCACAATTGCAGATTTTCGATTGTTGAGGCTCTGAATTCGTGGTCTATTGTTCAGGGGATTTCCATAAAATCGAATTTTCTACGAAATGTGTAGAAATATTCGAGCAATCTAAATACCCGTTTGCATGACAATTACAGTTCTCATTGCCTATTGATAGACGTATCAATCATCGAAATCGGAGCACAATTGCAGATTTTCGATTGTTGGGGCTCTGAATTCGTGGTCTATTGTTCAGGGGATTTTCCATAAAATCGAATTTTCTACGAAATGTGTAGAAATATTCGAGCAATCTAAATACCCGTTTGCATGACAATTACAGTTCTCATTGCCTATTGATAGACGTATCAATCATCGAAATCGGAGCACAATTGCAGATTTTCGATTGTTGGGGCTCTGAATTCGTGGTCTATTGTTCAGGGGATTTTCCATAAAATCGAATTTTCTACGAAATGTGTAGAAATATTCGAGCAATCTAAATACCCGTTTGCATGACAATTACAGTTCTCATTGCCTATTGATAGACGTATCAATCATCCAAATCGGAGCACAATTGCAGATTTTCGATTGTTGGGGCTCTGAATTCGTGGTCTATTGTTCAGATCACAATTGCAGATTTTCGATTGTTGAGGCTCTGAATTCGTGGTCTATTGTTCAGGGGATTTTCCATAAAATCGAATTTTCTACGAAATGTGTAGAAATATTCGAGCAATCTAAATACCCGTTTGCATGACAATTACAGTTCTCATTGCCTATTGATAGACGTATCAATCATCGAAATCGGAGCACAATTGCAGATTTTCGATTGTTGGGGCTCTGAATTCGTGGTCTATTGTTCAGGGGATTTTCCATAAAATCGAATTTTCTACGAAATGTGTAGAAATATTCGAGCAATCTAAATACCCGTTTGCATGACAATTACAGTTCTCATTGCCTATTGATAGACGTATCAATCATCGAAATCGGAGCACAATTGCAGATTTTCGATTGTTGGGGCTCTGAATTCGTGGTCTATTGTTCAGATCACAATTGCAGATTTTCGATTGTTGAGGCTCTGAATTCGTGGTCTATTGTTCAGGGGATTTCCATAAAATCGAATTTTCTACGAAATGTGTAGAAATATTCGAGCAATCTAAATACCCGTTTGCATGACAATTACAGTTCTCATTGCCTATTGATAGACGTATCAATCATCGAAATCGGAGCACAATTGCAGATTTTCGATTGTTGGGGCTCTGAATTCGTGGTCTATTGTTCAGGGGATTTTCCATAAAATCGAATTTTCTACGAAATGTGTAGAAATATTCGAGCAATCTAAATACCCGTTTGCATGACAATTACAGTTCTCATTGCCTATTGATAGACGTATCAATCATCGAAATCGGAGCACAATTGCAGATTTTCGATTGTTGGGGCTCTGAATTCGTGGTCTATTGTTCAGGGGATTTTCCATAAAATCGAATTTTCTACGAAATGTGTAGAAATATTCGAGCAATCTAAATACCCGTTTGCATGACAATTACAGTTCTCATTGCCTATTGATAGACGTATCAATCATCCAAATCGGAGCACAATTGCAGATTTTCGATTGTTGGGGCTCTGAATTCGTGGTCTATTGTTCAGATCACAATTGCAGATTTTCGATTGTTGAGGCTCTGAATTCGTGGTCTATTGTTCAGGGGATTTTCCATAAAATCGAATTTTCTACGAAATGTGTAGAAATATTCGAGCAATCTAAATACCCGTTTGCATGACAATTACAGTTCTCATTGCCTATTGATAGACGTATCAATCATCGAAATCGGAGCACAATTGCAGATTTTCGATTGTTGGGGCTCTGAATTCGTGGTCTATTGTTCAGGGGATTTTCCATAAAATCGAATTTTCTACGAAATGTGTAGAAATATTCGAGCAATCTAAATACCCGTTTGCATGACAATTACAGTTCTCATTGCCTATTGATAGACGTATCAATCATCGAAATCGGAGCACAATTGCAGATTTTCGATTGTTGGGGCTCTGAATTCGTGGTCTATTGTTCAGATCACAATTGCAGATTTTCGATTGTTGAGGCTCTGAATTCGTGGTCTATTGTTCAGGGGATTTCCATAAAATCGAATTTTCTACGAAATGTGTAGAAATATTCGAGCAATCTAAATACCCGTTTGCATGACAATTACAGTTCTCATTGCCTATTGATAGACGTATCAATCATCGAAATCGGAGCACAATTGCAGATTTTCGATTGTTGGGGCTCTGAATTCGTGGTCTATTGTTCAGGGGATTTTCCATAAAATCGAATTTTCTACGAAATGTGTAGAAATATTCGAGCAATCTAAATACCCGTTTGCATGACAATTACAGTTCTCATTGCCTATTGATAGACGTATCAATCATCGAAATCGGAGCACAATTGCAGATTTTCGATTGTTGGGGCTCTGAATTCGTGGTCTATTGTTCAGGGGATTTTCCATAAAATCGAATTTTCTACGAAATGTGTAGAAATATTCGAGCAATCTAAATACCCGTTTGCATGACAATTACAGTTCTCATTGCCTATTGATAGACGTATCAATCATCCAAATCGGAGCACAATTGCAGATTTTCGATTGTTGGGGCTCTGAATTCGTGGTCTATTGTTCAGATCACAATTGCAGATTTTCGATTGTTGAGGCTCTGAATTCGTGGTCTATTGTTCAGGGGATTTTCCATAAAATCGAATTTTCTACGAAATGTGTAGAAATATTCGAGCAATCTAAATACCCGTTTGCATGACAATTACAGTTCTCATTGCCTATTGATAGACGTATCAATCATCGAAATCGGAGCACAATTGCAGATTTTCGATTGTTGGGGCTCTGAATTCGTGGTCTATTGTTCAGGGGATTTTCCATAAAATCGAATTTTCTACGAAATGTGTAGAAATATTCGAGCAATCTAAATACCCGTTTGCATGACAATTACAGTTCTCATTGCCTATTGATAGACGTATCAATCATCGAAATCGGAGCACAATTGCAGATTTTCGATTGTTGGGGCTCTGAATTCGTGGTCTATTGTTCAGGGGATTTTCCATAAAATCGAATTTTCTACGAAATGTGTAGAAATATTCGAGCAATCTAAATACCCGTTTGCATGACAATTACAGTTCTCATTGCCTATTGATAGACGTATCAATCATCGAAATCGGAGCACAATTGCAGATTTTCGATTGTTGAGGCTCTGAATTCGTGGTCTATTGTTCAGGGGATTTCCATAAAATCGAATTTTCTACGAAATGTGTAGAAATATTCGAGCAATCTAAATACCCGTTTGCATGACAATTACAGTTCTCATTGCCTATTGATAGACGTATCAATCATCGAAATCGGAGCACAATTGCAGATTTTCGATTGTTGGGGCTCTGAATTCGTGGTCTATTGTTCAGGGGATTTTCCATAAAATCGAATTTTCTACGAAATGTGTAGAAATATTCGAGCAATCTAAATACCCGTTTGCATGACAATTACAGTTCTCATTGCCTATTGATAGACGTATCAATCATCGAAATCGGAGCACAATTGCAGATTTTCGATTGTTGGGGCTCTGAATTCGTGGTCTATTGTTCAGGGGATTTTCCATAAAATCGAATTTTCTACGAAATGTGTAGAAATATTCGAGCAATCTAAATACCCGTTTGCATGACAATTACAGTTCTCATTGCCTATTGATAGACGTATCAATCATCCAAATCGGAGCACAATTGCAGATTTTCGATTGTTGGGGCTCTGAATTCGTGGTCTATTGTTCAGATCACAATTGCAGATTTTCGATTGTTGAGGCTCTGAATTCGTGGTCTATTGTTCAGGGGATTTTCCATAAAATCGAATTTTCTACGAAATGTGTAGAAATATTCGAGCAATCTAAATACCCGTTTGCATGACAATTACAGTTCTCATTGCCTATTGATAGACGTATCAATCATCGAAATCGGAGCACAATTGCAGATTTTCGATTGTTGGGGCTCTGAATTCGTGGTCTATTGTTCAGGGGATTTTCCATAAAATCGAATTTTCTACGAAATGTGTAGAAATATTCGAGCAATCTAAATACCCGTTTGCATGACAATTACAGTTCTCATTGCCTATTGATAGACGTATCAATCATCGAAATCGGAGCACAATTGCAGATTTTCGATTGTTGGGGCTCTGAATTCGTGGTCTATTGTTCAGATCACAATTGCAGATTTTCGATTGTTGAGGCTCTGAATTCGTGGTCTATTGTTCAGGGGATTTTCCATAAAATTGAATTTTCTACGAAATGTGTAGAAATATTCGAGCAATCTAAATACCCGTTGGCATGACAATTACAGTTCTCATTGCCTATTGATAGACGTATCAATCATCGAAATCGGAGCACAATTGCAGATTTTCGATTGTTGGGGCTCTGAATTCGTGGTCTATTGTTCAGGGGATTTTCCATAAAATCAAATTTTATACGAAATGTGTAGAAATATTCGAGCAATCTAAATACCCGTTTGCATGACAATTACAGTTCTCATTGCCTATTGATAGACGTATCAATCATCCAAATCGGAGCACAATTGCAGATTTTCGATTGTTGGGGCTCTGAATTCGTGGTCTATTGTTCAGATCACAATTGCAGATTTTCGATTGTTGAGGCTCTGAATTCGTGGTCTATTGTTCAGGGGATTTTCCATAAAATCGAATTTTCTACGAAATGTGTAGAAATATTCGAGCAATCTAAATACCCGTTTGCATGACAATTACAGTTCTCATTGCCTATTGATAGACGTATCAATCATCGAAATCGGAGCACAATTGCAGATTTTCGATTGTTGGGGCTCTGAATTCGTGGTCTATTGTTCAGGGGATTTTCCATAAAATCGAATTTTCTACGAAATGTGTAGAAATATTCGAGCAATCTAAATACCCGTTTGCATGACAATTACAGTTCTCATTGCCTATTGATAGACGTATCAATCATCGAAATCGGAGCACAATTGCAGATTTTCGATTGTTGGGGCTCTGAATTCGTGGTCTATTGTTCAGATCACAATTGCAGATTTTCGATTGTTGAGGCTCTGAATTCGTGGTCTATTGTTCAGGGGATTTCCATAAAATCGAATTTTCTACGAAATGTGTAGAAATATTCGAGCAATCTAAATACCCGTTTGCATGACAATTACAGTTCTCATTGCCTATTGATAGACGTATCAATCATCGAAATCGGAGCACAATTGCAGATTTTCGATTGTTGGGGCTCTGAATTCGTGGTCTATTGTTCAGGGGATTTTCCATAAAATCGAATTTTCTACGAAATGTGTAGAAATATTCGAGCAATCTAAATACCCGTTTGCATGACAATTACAGTTCTCATTGCCTATTGATAGACGTATCAATCATCGAAATCGGAGCACAATTGCAGATTTTCGATTGTTGGGGCTCTGAATTCGTGGTCTATTGTTCAGATCACAATTGCAGATTTTCGATTGTTGAGGCTCTGAATTCGTGGTCTATTGTTCAGGGGATTTTCCATAAAATTGAATTTTCTACGAAATGTGTAGAAATATTCGAGCAATCTAAATACCCGTTGGCATGACAATTACAGTTCTCATTGCCTATTGATAGACGTATCAATCATCGAAATCGGAGCACAATTGCAGATTTTCGATTGTTGGGGCTCTGAATTCGTGGTCTATTGTTCAGGGGATTTTCCATAAAATCAAATTTTATACGAAATGTGTAGAAATATTCGAGCAATCTAAATACCCGTTTGCATGACAATTACAGTTCTCATTGCCTATTGATAGACGTATCAATCATCCAAATCGGAGCACAATTGCAGATTTTCGATTGTTGGGGCTCTGAATTCGTGGTCTATTGTTCAGATCACAATTGCAGATTTTCGATTGTTGAGGCTCTGAATTCGTGGTCTATTGTTCAGGGGATTTTCCATAAA
The DNA here is from genome assembly GCA_958295665.1 of Tipula vernalis. NCBI lineage: Eukaryota > Metazoa > Arthropoda > Insecta > Diptera > Tipulidae > Tipula > Tipula vernalis. The sequence goes on from OY282559.1 coordinate 375,481,831, forward strand.
ATCGAATTTTCTACGAAATGTGTAGAAATATTCGAGCAATCTAAATACCCGTTTGCATGACAATTACAGTTCTCATTGCCTATTGATAGACGTATCAATCATCGAAATCGGAGCACAATTGCAGATTTTCGATTGTTGGGGCTCTGAATTCGTGGTCTATTGTTCAGATCACAATTGCAGATTTTCGATTGTTGAGGCTCTGAATTCGTGGTCTATTGTTCAGGGGATTTTCCATAAAATTGAATTTTCTACGAAATGTGTAGAAATATTCGAGCAATCTAAATACCCGTTGGCATGACAATTACAGTTCTCATTGCCTATTGATAGACGTATCAATCATCGAAATCGGAGCACAATTGCAGATTTTCGATTGTTGGGGCTCTGAATTCGTGGTCTATTGTTCAGGGGATTTTCCATAAAATCAAATTTTATACGAAATGTGTAGAAATATTCGAGCAATCTAAATACCCGTTTGCATGACAATTACAGTTCTCATTGCCTATTGATAGACGTATCAATCATCCAAATCGGAGCACAATTGCAGATTTTCGATTGTTGGGGCTCTGAATTCGTGGTCTATTGTTCAGATCACAATTGCAGATTTTCGATTGTTGAGGCTCTGAATTCGTGGTCTATTGTTCAGGGGATTTTCCATAAAATCGAATTTTCTACGAAATGTGTAGAAATATTCGAGCAATCTAAATACCCGTTTGCATGACAATTACAGTTCTCATTGCCTATTGATAGACGTATCAATCATCGAAATCGGAGCACAATTGCAGATTTTCGATTGTTGGGGCTCTGAATTCGTGGTCTATTGTTCAGGGGATTTTCCATAAAATCGAATTTTCTACGAAATGTGTAGAAATATTCGAGCAATCTAAATACCCGTTTGCATGACAATTACAGTTCTCATTGCCTATTGATAGACGTATCAATCATCGAAATCGGAGCACAATTGCAGATTTTCGATTGTTGGGGCTCTGAATTCGTGGTCTATTGTTCAGATCACAATTGCAGATTTTCGATTGTTGAGGCTCTGAATTCGTGGTCTATTGTTCAGGGGATTTTCCATAAAATTGAATTTTCTACGAAATGTGTAGAAATATTCGAGCAATCTAAATACCCGTTGGCATGACAATTACAGTTCTCATTGCCTATTGATAGACGTATCAATCATCGAAATCGGAGCACAATTGCAGATTTTCGATTGTTGGGGCTCTGAATTCGTGGTCTATTGTTCAGGGGATTTTCCATAAAATCAAATTTTATACGAAATGTGTAGAAATATTCGAGCAATCTAAATACCCGTTTGCATGACAATTACAGTTCTCATTGCCTATTGATAGACGTATCAATCATCCAAATCGGAGCACAATTGCAGATTTTCGATTGTTGGGGCTCTGAATTCGTGGTCTATTGTTCAGATCACAATTGCAGATTTTCGATTGTTGAGGCTCTGAATTCGTGGTCTATTGTTCAGGGGATTTCCATAAAATCGAATTTTCTACGAAATGTGTAGAAATATTCGAGCAATCTAAATACCCGTTTGCATGACAATTACAGTTCTCATTGCCTATTGATAGACGTATCAATCATCGAAATCGGAGCACAATTGCAGATTTTCGATTGTTGGGGCTCTGAATTCGTGGTCTATTGTTCAGGGGATTTTCCATAAAATCGAATTTTCTACGAAATGTGTAGAAATATTCGAGCAATCTAAATACCCGTTTGCATGACAATTACAGTTCTCATTGCCTATTGATAGACGTATCAATCATCGAAATCGGAGCACAATTGCAGATTTTCGATTGTTGGGGCTCTGAATTCGTGGTCTATTGTTCAGGGGATTTTCCATAAAATCAAATTTTATACGAAATGTGTAGAAATATTCGAGCAATCTAAATATCCGTTTGCATGACAATTACAGTTCTCATTGCCTATTGATAGACGTATCAATCGTCGAAATCGGAGCACAATTGCAGATTTTCGATTGTTGGGGCTCTGAATTCGTGGTCTATTGTTCAGGGGATTTTCCATAAAATCGAATTTTCTACGAAATGTGTAGAAATATTCGAGCAATCTAAATACCCGTTTGCATGACAATTACAGTTCTCATTGCCTATTGATAGACGTATCAATCATCGAAATCGGAGCACAATTGCAGATTTTCGATTGTTGGGGCTCTGAATTCGTGGTCTCAACCCGTTCAGGGGATTTTCCATAAAATCGAATTTTGTACGAAATGTGTAGAAATATTAGAGCAATCTAAATACCCGTTTGCATGACAATTACAGTTCTCATTGCCTATTGATAGACGTATCAATCATCGAAATCGGAGCACAATTGCAGATTTTCGATTGTTGGGTCTCTGAATTCGTGGTCTATTGTTCAGGGGATTTTCCATAAAATCGAATTTTCTACGAAATGTGTAGAAATATTCGAGCAATCTAAATACCCGTTTGCATGACAATTACAGTTCTCATTGCCTATTGATAGACGTATCAATCATCGAAATCGGAGCACAATTGCAGATTTTCGATTGTTGGGGCTCTGAATTCGTGGTCTATTGTTCAGGGGATTTTCCATAAAATCGAATTTTCTACGAAATGTGTAGAAATATTCGAGCAATCTAAATACCCGTTTGCATGACAATTACAGTTCTCATTGCCTATTGATAGACGTATCAATCATCGAAATCGGAACACAATTGCAGATTTTCGATTGTTGGGGCTCTGAATTCGTGGTCTATTGTTCAGGGGATTTTCCATAAAATCGAATTTTCTACGAAATGTGTAGAAATATTCGAGCAATCTAAATACCCGTTTGCATGACAATTACAGTTCTCATTGCCTATTGATAAACGTATCAATCGTCGAAATCGGAGCACAATTGCAGATTTTCGATTGTTGGGTCTCTGTATTCGTGGTCTATTGTTCAGGGGATTTTCCATAAAATCGAATTTTCTACGAAATGTGTAGAAATATTCGAGCAATCTAAATACCCGTTTGCATGACAATTACAGTTCTCATTGCCTATTGATAAACGTATCAATCGTCGAAATCGGAGCACAATTGCAGATTTTCGATTGTTGGGGCTCTGAATTCGTGGTCTATTGTTCAGGGGATTTTCCATAAAATCGAATTTTCTACGAAATGTGTAGAAATATTCGAGCAATCTAAATACCCGTTTGCATGACAATTACAGTTCTCATTGCCTATTGATAGACGTATCAATCATCGAAATCGGAGCACAATTGCAGATTTTCGATTGTTGGGGCTCTGAATTCGTGGTCTATTGTTCAGATCACAATTGCAGATTTTCGATTGTTGAGGCTCTGAATTCGTGGTCTATTGTTCAGGGGATTTTCCATAAAATCGAATTTTCTACGAAATGTGTAGAAATATTCGAGCAATCTAAATACCCGTTTGCATGACAATTACAGTTCTCATTGCCTATTGATAGACGTATCAATCATCGAAATCGGAGCACAATTGCAGATTTTCGATTGTTGGGGCTCTGAATTCGTGGTCTATTGTTCAGATCACAATTGCAGATTTTCGATTGTTGAGGCTCTGAATTCGTGGTCTATTGTTCAGGGGATTTTCCATAAAATCGAATTTTCTACGAAATGTGTAGAAATATTCGAGCAATCTAAATACCCGTTTGCATGACAATTACAGTTCTCATTGCCTATTGATAGACGTATCAATCATCGAAATCGGAGCACAATTGCAGATTTTCGATTGTTGGGGCTCTGAATTCGTGGTCTATTGTTCAGATCACAATTGCAGATTTTCGATTGTTGAGGCTCTGAATTCGTGGTCTATTGTTCAGGGGATTTTCCATAAAATCGAATTTTCTACGAAATGTGTAGAAATATTCGAGCAATCTAAATACCCGTTTGCATGACAATTACAGTTCTCATTGCCTATTGATAGACGTATCAATCATCGAAATCGGAGCACAATTGCAGATTTTCGATTGTTGGGGCTCTGAATTCGTGGTCTATTGTTCAGATCACAATTGCAGATTTTCGATTGTTGAGGCTCTGAATTCGTGGTCTATTGTTCAGGGGATTTTCCATAAAATCGAATTTTCTACGAAATGTGTAGAAATATTCGAGCAATCTAAATATCCGTTTGCATGACAATTACAGTTCTCATTGCCTATTGATAGACGTATCAATCATCGAAATCGGAGCACAATTGCAGATTTTCGATTGTTGGGGCTCTGAATTCGTGGTCTATTGTTCAGGGGATTTTCCATAAAATCGAATTTTCTACGAAATGTGTAGAAAAATTTGAGCAATCTAAATACCCGTTGGCATGACAATTACAGTTCTCATTGCCTATTGGTAGACGTATCAATCATCGAAATCGGAGCACAATTGCAGATTTTCGATTGTTGGGGCTATGAATTCGTGGTCTATTGTTCAGGGATTTTCCATAAAATCGAATTTTCTACGAAATGTGTAGAAATATTCGAGCAATCTAAATACCCGTTTGCATGACAATTACAGTTCTCATTGCCTATTGATAGACGTATCAATCATCGAAATCGGAGCACAATTGCAGATTTTCGATTGTTGGGGCTCTGAATTCGAGGTCTATTGTTCAGGGGATTTTCCATAAAATCGAATTTTCTACGAAATGTGTAGAAATATTCGAGCAATCTAAATACCCGCTTGCATGACATTTACAGTTCTCATTGCCTATTGATAAACGTATCAATCATCGAAATCGGAGCACAATTGCAGATTTTCGATTGTTGGGGCTCTGAATTCGTGGTCTATTGTTCAGATCACAATTGCAGATTTTCGATTGTTGAGGCTCTGAATTCGTGGTCTATTGTTCAGGGGATTTTCCAAAAAATTGAATTTTCTACGAAATGTGTAGAAATATTCGAGCAATCTAAATACCCGTTTGCATGACAATTACAGTTCTCATTGCCTATTGATAGACGTATCAATCATCGAAATCGGAGCACAATTGCAGATTTTCGATTGTTGGGGCTCTGAATTCGTGGTCTATTGTTCAGATCACAATTGCAGATTTTCGATTGTTGAGGCTCTGAATTCGTGGTCTATTGTTCAGGGGATTTTCCATAAAATCGAATTTTCTACGAAATGTGTAGAAATATTCGAGCAATCTAAATACCCGTTTGCATGACAATTACAGTTCTCATTGCCTATTGATAGACGTATCAATCATCGAAATCGGAGCACAATTGCAGATTTTCGATTGTTGGGGCTCTGAATTCGTGGTCTATTGTTCAGATCACAATTGCAGATTTTCGATTGTTGAGGCTCTGAATTCGTGGTCTATTGTTCAGGGGATTTTCCATAAAATCGAATTTTCTACGAAATGTGTAGAAATATTCGAGCAATCTAAATACCCGTTTGCATGACAATTACAGTTCTCATTGCCTATTGATAGACGTATCAATCATCGAAATCGGAGCACAATTGCAGATTTTCGATTGTTGGGGCTCTGAATTCGTGGTCTCAACCAGTTCAGGGGATTTTCCATAAAATCGAATTTTGTACGAAATGTGTAGAAATATTCGAGCAATCTAAATATCCGTTTGCATGACAATTACAGTTCTCATTGCCTATTGATAGACGTATCAATCATCGAAATCGGAGCACAATTGCAGATTTTCGATTGTTGGGGCTCTGAATTCGTGGTCTATTGTTCAGGGGATTTTCCATAAAATCGAATTTTCTACGAAATGTGTAGAAATATTCGAGCAATCTAAATACCCGTTTGCATGACAATTACAGTTCTCATTGCCTATTGATAGACGTATCAATCATCGAAATCGGAGCACAATTGCAGATTTTCGATTGTTGGGGCTCTGAATTCGTGGTCTCAACCCGTTCAGGGGATTTTCCATAAAATCGAATTTTGTACGAAATATGTAGAAATATTCGAGCAATCTAAATATCCGTTTGCATGACAATTACAGTTCTCATTGCCTATTGATAGACGTATCAATCATCGAAATCGGAGCACAATTGCAGATTTTCGATTGTTGGGGCTCTGAATTCGTGGTCTATTGTTCAGATCACAATTGCAGATTTTCGATTGTTGGGGCTCTGAATTCGTGGTCTATTGTTCAGGGGATTTTCCATAAAATCGAATTTTCTACGAAATGTGTAGAAATATTCGAGCAATCTAAATACCCGTTTGCATGACAATTACAGTTCTCATTGCCTATTGATAGACGTATCAATCATCGAAATCGGAGCACAATTGCAGATTTTCGATTGTTGGGGCTCTGAATTCGTGGTCTCAACCCGTTCAGGGGATTTTCCATAAAATCGAATTTTGTACGAAATATGTAGAAATATTCGAGCAATCTAAATATCCGTTTGCATGACAATTACAGTTCTCATTGCCTATTGATAGACGTATCAATCATCGAAATCGGAGCACAATTGCAGATTTTCGATTGTTGGGGCTCTGAATTCGTGGTCTATTGTTCAGGGGATTTTCCATAAAATCGAATTTTCTACGAAATGTGTAGAAATATTCGAGCAATCTAAATACCCGTTTGCATGACAATTACAGTTCTCATTGCCTATTGATAGACGTATCAATCATCGAAATCGGAGCACAATTGCAGATTTTCGATTGTTGGGGCTCTGAATTCGTGGTCTATTGTTCAGATCACAATTGCAGATTTTCGATTGTTGAGGCTCTGAATTCGTGGTCTATTGTTCAGGGGATTTTCCATAAAATTGAATTTTCTACGAAATGTGTAGAAATATTCGAGCAATCTAAATACCCGTTGGCATCACAATTGCAGTTCTCATTGCCTATTGATAGACGTATCAATAATCGAAATCGGAGCACAATTGCAGATTTTCGATTGTTGGGGCTATCAATTCGTGGTCTATTGTTTAGGGGATTTTCCATAAAATCGAATTTTCTACGAAATGTGTAGAAATATTCGAGCAATCTAAATACCCGTTTGCATGACAATTACAGTTCTCATTGCCTATTGATAGACGTATCAATCATCGAAATCGGAGCACAATTGCAGATTTTCGATTGTTGGGGCTCTGAATTCGTGGTCTCAACCCGTTCAGGGGATTTTCCATAAAATGGAATTTTGTACGAAATGTGTAGAAATATTCGAGCAATCTAAATATCCGTTTGCATGACAATTACAGTTCTCATTGCCTATTGATAGACGTATCAATCATCGAAATCGGAGCACAATTGCAGATTTTCGATTGTTGGGGCTCTGAATTCGTGGTCTATTGTTCAGGGGATTTTCCATAAAATCGAATTTTCTACGAAATGTGTAGAAATATTCGAGCAATCTAAATACCCGTTTGCATGACAATTACAGTTTTCATTGCCTATTGGTAGACGTATCAATCATCGAAATCGGAGCACAATTGCAGATTTTCGATTGTTGGGGCTATGAATTCGTGGTCTATTGTTCAGGGATTTTCCATAAAATCGAATTTTCTACGAAATGTGTAGAAATATTCGAGCAATCTAAATACCCGTTTGCATGACAATTACAGTTCTCATTGCCTATTGATAGACGTATCAATCATCGAAATCGGAGCACAATTGCAGATTTTCGATTGTTGGGGCTCTGAATTCGTGGTCTATTGTTCAGGGGATTTTCGATAAAATCGAATTTTTTACGAAATGTGTAGAAATATTCGAGCAATCTAAATACCCGTTTGCATGACAATTACAGTTCTCATTGCCTATTGATAGACGTATCAATCATCGAAATCGGAGCACAATTGCAGATTTTCGATTGTTGGGGCTCTGAATTCGTGGTCTATTGTTCAGGGGATTTTCGATAAAATCGAATTTTCTACGAAATGTGTAGATATATTCGAGCAATCTAAATATCCGTTTGCATGACAATTACAGTTCTCATTGCCTATTGATAGACGTATCAATCATCGAAATCGGAGCACAATTGCAGATTTTCGATTGTTGGGGCTCTGAATTCGTGGTCTATTGTTCAGGGGATTTTCCATAAAATCGAATTTTCTACGAAATGTGTAGAAATATTCGAGCAATCTAAATACCCGTTTGCATGACAATTACAGTTCTCATTGCCTATTGATAGACGTATCAATCATCGAAATCGGAGCACAATTGCAGATTTTCGATTGTTGGGGCTCTGAATTCGTGGTCTATTGTTCAGGGGATTTTCCATAAAATCGAATTTTCTACGAAATGTGTAGAAATATTCGAGCAATCTAAATACCCGTTTGCATGACAATTACAGTTCTCATTGCCTATTGATAGACGTATCAATCATCGAAATCGGAGCACAATTGCAGATTTTCGATTGTTGGGGCTCTGAATTCGTGGTCTATTGTTCAGGGGATTTTCCATAAAATCGAATTTTCTACGAAATGTGTAGAAATATTCGAGCAATCTAAATACCCGTTTGCATGACAATTACAGTTCTCATTGCCTATTGATAGACGTATCAATCATCGAAATCGGAGCACAATTGCAGATTTTCGATTGTTGGGGCTCTGAATTCGTGGTCTATTGTTCAGGGGATTTTCCATAAAATCATATTTTATACGAAATGTGTAGAAATATTCGAGCAATCTAAATACCCGTTGGCATGACAATTACAGTTCTCATTGCCTATTGATAGACGTATCAATCTTCGAAATCGGAGCACAATTGCAGATTTTCGATTGTTGGGGCTCTGAATTCGTGGTCTATTGTTCAGGGGATTTTCGATAAAATCGAATTTTCTACGAAATGTGTAGAAATATTCGAGCAATCTAAATACCCGTTTGCATGACAATTACAGTTCTCATTGCCTATTGATAGACGTATCAATCATCGAAATCGGAGCACAATTGCAGATTTTCGATTGTTGGGGCTCTGAATTCGTGGTCTATTGTTCAGGGGATTTACCATAAAATCGAATTTTCTACGAAATGTGTAGAAATATTCGAGCAATCTAAATACCCGTTTGCATGACAATTACAGTTCTCATTGCCTATTGATAGACGTATCAATCATCGAAATCGGAGCACAATTGCAGATTTTCAATTGTTGGGGCTCTGAATTCGTGGTCTATTGTTCAGGGGATTTTCCATAAAAACGAATTTTCTACGACATATGTAGAAATATTCGAGCAATCTAAATACCCGTTGGCATGACAATTACAGTTCTCATTGCCTATTGATAGACGTATCAATCATCGAAATCGGAACACAATTGCAGAGTTTCGATTGTTGGGGCTCTGAATTCGTGGTCTATTGTTCAGGGGATTTTCGATAAAATCGAATTTTCTACGAAATGTGTAGAAATATTCGAGCAATCTAAATACCCGTTTGCATGACAATTACAGTTCTCATTGCCTATTGATAGACGTATCAATCATCGAAATCGGAGCACAATTGCAGATTTTCGATTGTTGGGGCTCTGAATTCGTGGTCTATTGTTCAGGGGATTTTCGATAAAATCGAATTTTCTACGAAATATGTAGATATATTCGAGCAATCTAAATATCCGTTTGCATGACAATTACAGTTCTCATTGCCTATTGATAGACGTATCAATCATCGAAATCGGAGCACAATTGCAGATTTTCGATTGTTGGGGCTCTGAATTCGTGGTCTATTGTTCAGGGGATTTTCGATAAAATCGAATTTTCTACGAAATGTGTAGAAATATTCGAGCAATCTAAATACCCGTTTGCATGACAATTACAGTTCTCATTGCCTATTGATAGACGTATCAATCATCGAAATCGGAGCACAATTGCAGATTTTCGATTGTTGGGGCTCTGAATTCGTGGTCTATTGTTCAGGGGATTTTCCATAAAATCGAATTTTCTACGAAATGTGTAGAAATATTCGAGCAATCTAAATACCCGTTTGCATGACAATTACAGTTCTCATTGCCTATTGATAGACGTATCAATCGTCGAAATCGGAGCACAATTGCAGATTTTCGATTGTTGGGGCTCTGAATTCGTGGTCTATTGTTCAGGGGATTTTCCATAAAATCGAATTTTCTACGAAATGTGTAGAAATATTCGAGCAATCTAAATACCCGTTTGCATGACAATTACAGTTCTCATTGCCTATTGATAGACGTATCAATCATCGAAATCGGAGCACAATTGCAGATTTTCGATTGTTGGGGCTCTGAATTCGTGGTCTATTGTTCAGGGGATTTTCCATAAAATCGAATTTTCTACGAAATGTGTAGAAATATTCGAGCAATCTAAATACCCGTTTGCATGACAATTACAGTTCTCATTGCCTATTGATAGACGTATCAATCATCGAAATCGGAGCACAATTGCAGATTTTCGATTGTTGGGGCTCTGAATTCGTGGTCTATTGTTCAGGGGATTTTCCATAAAATCGAATTTTCTACGAAATGTGTAGAAATATTCGAGCAATCTAAATACCCGTTTGCATGACAATTACAGTTCTCATTGCCTATTGATAGACGTATCAATCATCGAAATCGGAGCACAATTGCAGATTTTCGATTGTTGGGGCTCTGAATTCGTGGTCTATTGTTCAGGGGATTTTCCATAAAATCAAATTTTATACGAAATGTGTAGAAATATTCGAGCAATCTAAATATCCGTTTGCATGACAATTACAGTTCTCATTGCCTATTGATAGACGTATCAATCGTCGAAATCGGAGCACAATTGCAGATTTTCGATTGTTGGGGCTCTGAATTCGTGGTCTATTGTTCAGGGGATTTTCCATAAAATCGAATTTTCTACGAAATGTGTAGAAATATTCGAGCAATCTAAATACCCGTTTGCATGACAATTACAGTTCTCATTGCCTATTGATAGACGTATCAATCATCGAAATCGGAGCACAATTGCAGATTTTCGATTGTTGGGGCTCTGAATTCGTGGTCTCAACCCGTTCAGGGGATTTTCCATAAAATCGAATTTTGTACGAAATGTGTAGAAATATTAGAGCAATCTAAATACCCGTTTGCATGACAATTACAGTTCTCATTGCCTATTGATAGACGTATCAATCATCGAAATCGGAGCACAATTGCAGATTTTCGATTGTTGGGTCTCTGAATTCGTGGTCTATTGTTCAGGGGATTTTCCATAAAATCGAATTTTCTACGAAATGTGTAGAAATATTCGAGCAATCTAAATACCCGTTTGCATGACAATTACAGTTCTCATTGCCTATTGATAGACGTATCAATCATCGAAATCGGAGCACAATTGCAGATTTTCGATTGTTGGGGCTCTGAATTCGTGGTCTATTGTTCAGGGGATTTTCCATAAAATCGAATTTTCTACGAAATGTGTAGAAATATTCGAGCAATCTAAATACCCGTTTGCATGACAATTACAGTTCTCATTGCCTATTGATAGACGTATCAATCATCGAAATCGGAACACAATTGCAGATTTTCGATTGTTGGGGCTCTGAATTCGTGGTCTATTGTTCAGGGGATTTTCCATAAAATCGAATTTTCTACGAAATGTGTAGAAATATTCGAGCAATCTAAATACCCGTTTGCATGACAATTACAGTTCTCATTGCCTATTGATAAACGTATCAATCGTCGAAATCGGAGCACAATTGCAGATTTTCGATTGTTGGGTCTCTGAATTCGTGGTCTATTGTTCAGGGGATTTTCCATAAAATCGAATTTTCTACGAAATGTGTAGAAATATTCGAGCAATCTAAATACCCGTTTGCATGACAATTACAGTTCTCATTGCCTATTGATAAACGTATCAATCGTCGAAATCGGAGCACAATTGCAGATTTTCGATTGTTGGGGCTCTGAATTCGTGGTCTATTGTTCAGGGGATTTTCCATAAAATCGAATTTTCTACGAAATGTGTAGAAATATTCGAGCAATCTAAATACCCGTTTGCATGACAATTACAGTTCTCATTGCCTATTGATAGACGTATCAATCATCGAAATCGGAGCACAATTGCAGATTTTCGATTGTTGGGGCTCTGAATTCGTGGTCTATTGTTCAGATCACAATTGCAGATTTTCGATTGTTGAGGCTCTGAATTCGTGGTCTATTGTTCAGGGGATTTTCCATAAAATCGAATTTTCTACGAAATGTGTAGAAATATTCGAGCAATCTAAATACCCGTTTGCATGACAATTACAGTTCTCATTGCCTATTGATAGACGTATCAATCATCGAAATCGGAGCACAATTGCAGATTTTCGATTGTTGGGGCTCTGAATTCGTGGTCTATTGTTCAGATCACAATTGCAGATTTTCGATTGTTGAGGCTCTGAATTCGTGGTCTATTGTTCAGGGGATTTTCCATAAAATCGAATTTTCTACGAAATGTGTAGAAATATTCGAGCAATCTAAATACCCGTTTGCATGACAATTACAGTTCTCATTGCCTATTGATAGACGTATCAATCATCGAAATCGGAGCACAATTGCAGATTTTCGATTGTTGGGGCTCTGAATTCGTGGTCTATTGTTCAGATCACAATTGCAGATTTTCGATTGTTGAGGCTCTGAATTCGTGGTCTATTGTTCAGGGGATTTTCCATAAAATCGAATTTTCTACGAAATGTGTAGAAATATTCGAGCAATCTAAATACCCGTTTGCATGACAATTACAGTTCTCATTGCCTATTGATAGACGTATCAATCATCGAAATCGGAGCACAATTGCAGATTTTCGATTGTTGGGGCTCTGAATTCGTGGTCTATTGTTCAGATCACAATTGCAGATTTTCGATTGTTGAGGCTCTGAATTCGTGGTCTATTGTTCAGGGGATTTTCCATAAAATCGAATTTTCTACGAAATGTGTAGAAATATTCGAGCAATCTAAATATCCGTTTGCATGACAATTACAGTTCTCATTGCCTATTGATAGACGTATCAATCATCGAAATCGGAGCACAATTGCAGATTTTCGATTGTTGGGGCTCTGAATTCGTGGTCTATTGTTCAGGGGATTTTCCATAAAATCGAATTTTCTACGAAATGTGTAGAAATATTCGAGCAATCTAAATACCCGTTGGCATGACAATTACAGTTCTCATTGCCTATTGGTAGACATATCAATCATCGAAATCGGAGCACAATTGCAGATTTTGGATTGTTGGGGCTCTGAATTCGTGGTCTATTGTTCAGATCACAATTGCAGATTTTCGATTGTTGAGGCTCTGAATTCGTGGTCTATTGTTCAGGGGATTTTCCATAAAATCGAATTTTCTACGAAATGTGTAGAAATATTCGAGCAATCTAAATACCCGTTTGCATGACAATTACAGTTCTCATTGCCTATTGATAGACGTATCAATCATCGAAATCGGAGCACAATTGCAGATTTTCGATTGTTGGGGCTCTGAATTCGTGGTCTATTGTTCAGATCACAATTGCAGATTTTCGATTGTTGAGGCTCTGAATTCGTGGTCTATTGTTCAGGGGATTTTCCATAAAATCGAATTTTCTACGAAATGTGTAGAAATATTCGAGCAATCTAAATACCCGTTTGCATGACAATTACAGTTCTCATTGCCTATTGATAGACGTATCAATCATCGAAATCGGAGCACAATTGCAGATTTTCGATTGTTGGGGCTCTGAATTCGTGGTCTCAACCAGTTCAGGGGATTTTCCATAAAATCGAATTTTCTACGAAATGTGTAGAAATATTCGAGCAATCTAAATATCCGTTTGCATGACAATTACAGTTCTCATTGCCTATTGATAGACGTATCAATCATCGAAATCGGAGCACAATTGCAGATTTTCGATTGTTGGGGCTCTGAATTCGTGGTCTATTGTTCAGGGGATTTTCCATAAAATCGAATTTTCTACGAAATGTGTAGAAATATTCGAGCAATCTAAATACCCGTTTGCATGACAATTACAGTTCTCATTGCCTATTGATAGACGTATCAATCATCGAAATCTGAGCACAATTGCAGATTTTCGATTGTTGGGGCTCTGAATTCGTGGTCTATTGTTCAGGGGATTTTCCATAAAATCGAATTTTCTACGAAATGTGTAGAAATATTCGAGCAATCTAAATACCCGTTGGCATGACAATTACAGTTCTCATTGCCTATTGGTAGACGTATCAATCATCGAAATCGGAGCACAATTGCAGATTTTCGATTGTTGGGGCTATGAATTCGTGGTCTATTGTTCAGGGATTTTCCATAAAATCGAATTTTCTACGAAATGTGTAGAAATATTCGAGCAATCTAAATACCCGTTTGCATGACAATTACAGTTCTCATTGCCTATTGATAGACGTATCAATCATCGAAATCGGAGCACAATTGCAGATTTTCGATTGTTGGGGCTCTGAATTCGAGGTCTATTGTTCAGGGGATTTTCCATAAAATCGAATTTTCTACGAAATGTGTAGAAATATTCGAGCAATCTAAATACCCGCTTGCATGACATTTACAGTTCTCATTGCCTATTGATAGACGTATCAATCATCGAAATCGGAGCACAATTGCAGATTTTCGATTGTTGGGGCTCTGAATTCGTGGTCTATTGTTCAGATCACAATTGCAGATTTTCGATTGTTGAGGCTCTGAATTCGTGGTCTATTGTTCAGGGGATTTTCCATAAAATTGAATTTTCTACGAAATGTGTAGAAATATTCGAGCAATCTAAATACCCGTTGGCATCACAATTACAGTTCTCATTGCCTATTGATAGACGTATCAATCATCGAAATCGGAGCACAATTGCAGATTTTCGATTGTTGGGGCTCTGAATTCGTGGTCTATTGTTCAGGGGATTTTCCATAAAATCGAATTTTCTACGAAATGTGTAGAAATATTCCAGCAATCTAAATACCCGTTTGCATGACAATTACAGTTCTCATTGCCTATTGGTAGACGTATCAATCATCGAAATCGGAGCACAATTGCAGATTTTCGATTGTTGGGGCTATGAATTCGTGGTCTATTGTTCAGGGATTTTCCATAAAATCGAATTTTCTACGAAATGTGTAGAAATATTCGAGCAATCTAAATACCCGTTTGCATGACAATTACAGTTCTCATTGCCTATTGATAGACGTATCAATCATCGAAATCGGAGCACAATTGCAGATTTTCGATTGTTGGGGCTCTGAATTCGTGGTCTATTGTTCAGGGGATTTTCCATAAAATCGAATTTTCTACGAAATGTGTAGAAATATTCCAGCAATCTAAATACCCGTTTGCATGACAATTACAGTTCTCATTGCCTATTGATAGACGTATCAATCATCGAAATCGGAGCACAATTGCAGATTTTCGATTGTTGGGGCTCTGAATTCGTGGTCTATTGTTCAGGGGATTTTCCATAAAATCGAATTTTCTACGAAATGTGTAGAAATATTCCAGCAATCTAAATACCCGTTTGCATGACAATTACAGTTCTCATTGCCTATTGATAGACGTATCAATCATCGAAATCGGAGCACAATTGCAGATTTTCGATTGTTGGGGCTCTGAATTCGAGGTCTATTGTTCAGGGGATTTTCCATAAAATCGAATTTTCTACGAAATGTGTAGAAATATTCGAGCAATCTAAATACCCGCTTGCATGACATTTACAGTTCTCATTGCCTATTGATAAACGTATCAATCATCGAAATCGGAGCACAATTGCAGATTTTCGATTGTTGGGGCTCTGAATTCGTGGTCTATTGTTCAGATCACAATTGCAGATTTTCGATTGTTGAGGCTCTGAATTCGTGGTCTATTGTTCAGGGGATTTTCCAAAAAATTGAATTTTCTACGAAATGTGTAGAAATATTCGAGCAATCTAAATACCCGTTTGCATGACAATTACAGTTCTCATTGCCTATTGATAGACGTATCAATCATCGAAATCGGAGCACAATTGCAGATTTTCGATTGTTGGGGCTCTGAATTCGTGGTCTATTGTTCAGATCACAATTGCAGATTTTCGATTGTTGAGGCTCTGAATTCGTGGTCTATTGTTCAGGGGATTTTCCATAAAATCGAATTTTCTACGAAATGTGTAGAAATATTCGAGCAATCTAAATACCCGTTTGCATGACAATTACAGTTCTCATTGCCTATTGATAGACGTATCAATCATCGAAATCGGAGCACAATTGCAGATTTTCGATTGTTGGGGCTCTGAATTCGTGGTCTATTGTTCAGATCACAATTGCAGATTTTCGATTGTTGAGGCTCTGAATTCGTGGTCTATTGTTCAGGGGATTTTCCATAAAATCGAATTTTCTACGAAATGTGTAGAAATATTCGAGCAATCTAAATACCCGTTTGCATGACAATTACAGTTCTCATTGCCTATTGATAGACGTATCAATCATCGAAATCGGAGCACAATTGCAGATTTTCGATTGTTGGGGCTCTGAATTCGTGGTCTCAACCAGTTCAGGGGATTTTCCATAAAATCGAATTTTCTACGAAATGTGTAGAAATATTCGAGCAATCTAAATATCCGTTTGCATGACAATTACAGTTCTCATTGCCTATTGATAGACGTATCAATCATCGAAATCGGAGCACAATTGCAGATTTTCGATTGTTGGGGCTCTGAATTCGTGGTCTATTGTTCAGGGGATTTTCCATAAAATCGAATTTTCTACGAAATGTGTAGAAATATTCGAGCAATCTAAATACCCGTTTGCATGACAATTACAGTTCTCATTGCCTATTGATAGACGTATCAATCATCGAAATCTGAGCACAATTGCAGATTTTCGATTGTTGGGGCTCTGAATTCGTGGTCTATTGTTCAGGGGATTTTCCATAAAATCGAATTTTCTACGAAATGTGTAGAAATATTCGAGCAATCTAAATACCCGTTGGCATGACAATTACAGTTCTCATTGCCTATTGGTAGACGTATCAATCATCGAAATCGGAGCACAATTGCAGATTTTCGATTGTTGGGGCTATGAATTCGTGGTCTATTGTTCAGGGATTTTCCATAAAATCGAATTTTCTACGAAATGTGTAGAAATATTCGAGCAATCTAAATACCCGTTTGCATGACAATTACAGTTCTCATTGCCTATTGATAGACGTATCAATCATCGAAATCGGAGCACAATTGCAGATTTTCGATTGTTGGGGCTCTGAATTCGAGGTCTATTGTTCAGGGGATTTTCCATAAAATCGAATTTTCTACGAAATGTGTAGAAATATTCGAGCAATCTAAATACCCGCTTGCATGACATTTACAGTTCTCATTGCCTATTGATAGACGTATCAATCATCGAAATCGGAGCACAATTGCAGATTTTCGATTGTTGGGGCTCTGAATTCGTGGTCTATTGTTCAGATCACAATTGCAGATTTTCGATTGTTGAGGCTCTGAATTCGTGGTCTATTGTTCAGGGGATTTTCCATAAAATTGAATTTTCTACGAAATGTGTAGAAATATTCGAGCAATCTAAATACCCGTTGGCATCACAATTACAGTTCTCATTGCCTATTGATAGACGTATCAATCATCGAAATCGGAGCACAATTGCAGATTTTCGATTGTTGGGGCTCTGAATTCGTGGTCTATTGTTCAGGGGATTTTCCATAAAATCGAATTTTCTACGAAATGTGTAGAAATATTCCAGCAATCTAAATACCCGTTTGCATGACAATTACAGTTCTCATTGCCTATTGGTAGACGTATCAATCATCGAAATCGGAGCACAATTGCAGATTTTCGATTGTTGGGGCTATGAATTCGTGGTCTATTGTTCAGGGATTTTCCATAAAATCGAATTTTCTACGAAATGTGTAGAAATATTCGAGCAATCTAAATACCCGTTTGCATGACAATTACAGTTCTCATTGCCTATTGATAGACGTATCAATCATCGAAATCGGAGCACAATTGCAGATTTTCGATTGTTGGGGCTCTGAATTCGTGGTCTATTGTTCAGGGGATTTTCCATAAAATCGAATTTTCTACGAAATGTGTAGAAATATTCCAGCAATCTAAATACCCGTTTGCATGACAATTACAGTTCTCATTGCCTATTGATAGACGTATCAATCATCGAAATCGGAGCACAATTGCAGATTTTCGATTGTTGGGGCTCTGAATTCGTGGTCTATTGTTCAGGGGATTTTCCATAAAATCGAATTTTCTACGAAATGTGTAGAAATATTCCAGCAATCTAAATACCCGTTTGCATGACAATTACAGTTCTCATTGCCTATTGATAGACGTATCAATCATCGAAATCGGAGCACAATTGCAGATTTTCGATTGTTGGGGCTCTGAATTCGTGGTCTCAACCAGTTCAGGGGATTTTCCATAAAATCGAATTTTCTACGAAATGTGTAGAAATATTCGAGCAATCTAAATATCCGTTTGCATGACAATTACAGTTCTCATTGCCTATTGATAGAAGTATCAATCATCGAAATCGGAGCACAATTGCAGATTTTAGATTGTTGGGGCTCTGAATTCGTGGTCTATTGTTCAGGGGATTTTCCATAAAATCGAATTTTCTACGAAATGTGTAGAAATATTCGAGCAATCTAAATACCCGCTTGCATGACAATTACAGTTCTCATTGCCTATTGATAGACGTATCAATCATCGAAATCGGAGCACAATTGCAGATTTTCGATTGTTGGGGCTCTGAATTCGTGGTCTATTGTTCAGATCACAATTGCAGATTTTCGATTGTTGGGGCTATGAATTCGTGGTCTATTGTTCAGGGGATTTTCGATAAAATTGAATTTTCTACGAAATGTGTAGAAATATTCGAGCAATCTAAATACCCGTTTGCATGACAATTACAGTTCTCATTGCCTATTGATAGACGTATCAATCATCGAAATCGGAGCACAATTGCAGATTTTCGATTGTTGGGGCTCTGAATTCGTGGTCTATTGTTCAGGGGATTTTCCATAAAATCAAATTTTATACGAAATGTGTAGAAATATTCGAGCAATCTAAATACCCGTTTGCATGACAATTACAGTTCTCATTGCCTATTGATAGACGTATCAATCATCGAAATCGGAGCACAATTGCAGATTTTCGATTGTTGGGGCTCTGAATTCGTGGTCTCAACCAGTTCAGGGGATTTTCCATAAAATCGAATTTTCTACGAAATGTGTAGAAATATTCGAGCAATCTAAATATCCGTTTGCATGACAATTACAGTTCTCATTGCCTATTGATAGACGTATCAATCATCGAAATCGGAGCACAATTGCAGATTTTCGATTGTTGGGGCTCTGAATTCATGGTCTATTGTTCAGGGGATTTTCCATAAAATTGAATTTTCTACGAAATGTGTAGAAATATTCGAGCAATCTAAATACCCGTTCGCATCACAATTACAGTTCTCATTGCCTATTGATAGACGTATCAATCATCGAAATCGGAGCACAATTGCAGATTTTCGATTGTTGGGGCTCTGAATTCGTGGTCTATTGTTCAGGGGATTTTCCATAAAATCGAGCACAATAGCAGATTTTCGATTGTTGGGGCTATGAATTCGTGGTCTATTGTTCAGGGGAATTTCCATAAAATTGAATTTTCTACGAAATGTGTAGAAATATTCGAGCAATCTAAATACCCGTTTGCATGACAATTACAGTTCTCATTGCCTATTGATAGACGTATCAATCATCGAAATCGGAGCACAATTGCAGATTTTCGATTGTTGGGGCTCTGAATTCGTGGTCTCAACCAGTTCAGGGGATTTTCCATAAAATCGAATTTTCTACGAAATGTGTAGAAATATTCGAGCAATCTAAATATCCGTTTGCATGACAATTACAGTTCTCATTGCCTATTGATAGACGTATCAATCATCGAAATCGGAGCACAATTGCAGATTTTCGATTGTTGGGGCTCTGAATTCATGGTCTATTGTTCAGGGGATTTTCCATAAAATTGAATTTTCTACGAAATGTGTAGAAATATTCGAGCAATCTAAATACCCGTTCGCATCACAATTACAGTTCTCATTGCCTATTGATAGACGTATCAATCATCGAAATCGGAGCACAATTGCAGATTTTCGATTGTTGGGGCTCTGAATTCGTGGTCTATTGTTCAGGGGATTTTCCATAAAATCGAGCACAATAGCAGATTTTCGATTGTTGGGGCTATGAATTCGTGGTCTATTGTTCATGGGATTTTCGATAAAATTGAATTTTCCACGAAATGTGTAGAAATATTCGAGCAATCTAAATACCCGTTCGCATCACAATTACAGTTCTCATTGCCTATTGATAGACGTATCAATCATCGAAATCGGAGCACAATTGCAGATTTTCGATTGTTGGGGCTCTGAATTCGTGGTCTCAACCAGTTCAGGGGATTTTCCATAAAATCGAATTTTCTACGAAATGTGTAGAAATATTCGAGCAATCTAAATATCCGTTTGCATGACAATTACAGTTCTCATTGCCTATTGATAGACGTATCAATCATCGAAATCGGAGCACAATTGCAGATTTTCGATTGTTGGGGCTCTGAATTCATGGTCTATTGTTCAGGGGATTTTCCATAAAATTGAATTTTCTACGAAATGTGTAGAAATATTCGAGCAATCTAAATACCCGTTGGCATCACAATTACAGTTCTCATTGCCTATTGATAGATGTATCAATCATCGAAATCGGAGCACAATTGCAGATGTTTGATTTTGGGGGCTCTGAATTCGTGGTCTATTGTTCAGGGGATTTTCCATAAAATTGAATTTTCTACACAATTACAGTTCTCATTGCCTATTGATAGACGTATCAATCATCGAAATCGGAGCACAATTGCAGATTTTCGATTGTTGGGGGCTATGAATTCGTGGTCTATTGTTCAGGGGATTTTCCATAAAATCGAATTTTCTACGAAATGTGTCGAAATATTCGAGCAATCTAAATACCCGTTTGCATGACAATTACAGTTCTCATTGCCTATTGATAGACGTATCAATCATCGAAATCCGAGCACAATTGCAGATTTTCGATTGTTATGGCTCTGAATTCGTGGTCACAACCCGTTCAGGGGATTTTCCATAAAATCACATTTTCTACGAAATGTGTAGAAATATTCGAGCAATTTAAATATCCGTTTGCATGACAATTACAGTTCTCATTGCCTATTGATAGACGTATCAATCATCGAAATCGGAGCACAATTGCAGATTTTCGATTGTTGGGGCTCTGAATTCGTGGTCTATTGTTCAGGGGATTTTCCAAAAAATCGAATTTTCTACGAAATGTGTAGAAATATTCGAGCAATCTAAATACCCGTTTGCATGACAATTTACAGTTCTCATTGCCTATTGATAGACGTATCAATCATCGAAATCGGAGCACAATTGCAGATTTTTGATTTTGGGGGCTCTGAATTCGTGGTCTATTGTTCAGGGGATTTTCCATAAAATTGAATTTTCTACGAAATGTGTAGAAATATTCGTTAAATCTAAATACCCGTTCGCATCACAATTACAGTTATCATTGCCTATTGATAGACGTATCAATCATCGAAATCGGAGCACAATTGCAGATTTTTGATTTTGGGGGCTCTGAATTCGTGGTCTATTGTTCAGGGGATTTTCGATAAAATTGAATTTTCCACGAAAAGTGTAGAAATATTCTAGCAATCTAAATACCCGTTGGCATCACAATTACAGTTCTCATTGCCTATTGATAGACGTATCAATCATCGAAATCGGAGCACAATTGCAGATTTTTGATTTTGGGGGCTCTGAATTCGTGGTCTATTGTTCAGGGGATTTTCGATAAAATTGAATTTTCCACGAAAAGTGTAGAAATATTCGAGCAATCTAAATACCCGTTGGCATCACAATTACAGTTCTCATTGCCTATTGATAGACGTATCAATCATCGAAATCGGAGCACAATTGCAGATTTTTGATTTTGGGGGCTCTGAATTCGTGGTCTATTGTTCAGGGATTTTCCATAAAATTGATTTTCTACGAAATGTGTAGAAATATTCGAGCAATCTAAATACCCGTTCGCATCACAATTACAGTTCTCATTGCCTATTGATAGACGTATCAATCATCGAAATCGGAGCACAATTGCAGATTTTCGATTGTTGGGGCTCTGAATTCGTGGTCTATTGTTCAGGGGATTTTCCAAAAAATCGAATTTTCTACGAAATGTGTAGAAATATTCGAGCAATCTAAATACCCGTTTGCATGACAATTACAGTTCTCATTGCCTATTGATAGACGTATCAATCATCGAAATCGGAGCACAATTGCAGATTTTCGATTGTTGGGGCTCTGAATTCGTGGTCTATTGTTCAGATCACAATTGCAGATTTTCGATTGTTGAGGCTCTGAATTCGTGGTCTATTGTTCAGGGGATTTTCCATAAAATCGAATTTTCTACGAAATGTGTAGAAATATTCGAGCAATCTAAATACCCGTTTGCATGACAATTACAGTTCTCATTGCCTATTGATAGACGTATCAATCATCGAAATCGGAGCACAATTGCAGATTTTCGATTGTTGGGGCTCTGAATTCGTGGTCTATTGTTCAGATCACAATTGCAGATTTTCGATTGTTGAGGCTCTGAATTCGGTGGTCTATTGTTCAGGGGATTTTCCATAAAATCGAATTTTCTACGAAATGTGTAGAAATATTCGAGCAATCTAAATACCCGTTTGCATGACAATTACAGTTCTCATTGCCTATTGATAGACGTATCAATCATCGAAATCGGAGCACAATTGCAGATTTTCGATTGTTGGGGCTCTGAATTCGTGGTCTATTGTTCAGATCACAATTGCAGATTTTCGATTGTTGAGGCTCTGAATTCGTGGTCTATTGTTCAGGGGATTTTCCATAAAATCGAATTTTCTACGAAATGTGTAGAAATATTCGAGCAATCTAAATACCCGTTTGCATGACAATTACAGTTCTCATTGCCTATTGATAGACGTATCAATCATCGAAATCGGAGCACAATTGCAGATTTTCGATTGTTGGGCTCTGAATTCGTGGTCTATTGTTCAGATCACAATTGCAGATTTTCGATTGTTGAGGCTCTGAATTCGTGGTCTATTGTTCAGGGGATTTTCCATAAAAATCGAATTTTCTACGAAATGTGTAGAAATATTCGAGCAATCTAAATATCCGTTTGCATGACAATTACAGTTCTCATTGCCTATTGATAGACGTATCAATCATCGAAATCGGAGCACAATTGCAGATTTTCGATTGTTGGGGCTCTGAATTCGTGGTCTATTGTTCAGGGGATTTTCCATAAAATCGAATTTTCTACGAAATGTGTAGAAATATTCGAGCAATCTAAATACCCGTTGGCATGACAATTACAGTTCTCATTGCCTATTGGTAGACATATCAATCATCGAAATCGGAGCACAATTGCAGATTTTGGATTGTTGGGGCTATGAATTCGTGGTCTATTGTTCAGGGATTTTCCATAAAATCGAATTTTCTACGAAATGTGTAGAAATATTCGAGCAATCTAAATACCCGTTTGCATGACAATTACAGTTCTCATTGCCTATTGATAGACGTATCAATCATCGAAATCGGAGCACAATTGCAGATTTTCGATTGTTGGGGCTCTGAATTCGAGGTCTATTGTTCAGGGGATTTTCCATAAAATCGAATTTTCTACGAAATGTGTAGAAATATTCGAGCAATCTAAATACCCGCTTGCATGACATTTACAGTTCTCATTGCCTATTGATAAACGTATCAATCATCGAAATCGGAGCACAATTGCAGATTTTCGATTGTTGGGGCTCTGAATTCGTGGTCTATTGTTCAGATCACAATTGCAGATTTTCGATTGTTGAGGCTCTGAATTCGTGGTCTATTGTTCAGGGGATTTTCCAAAAAATTGAATTTTCTACGAAATGTGTAGAAATATTCGAGCAATCTAAATACCCGTTTGCATGACAATTACAGTTCTCATTGCCTATTGATAGACGTATCAATCATCGAAATCGGAGCACAATTGCAGATTTTCGATTGTTGGGGCTCTGAATTCGTGGTCTATTGTTCAGATCACAATTGCAGATTTTCGATTGTTGAGGCTCTGAATTCGTGGTCTATTGTTCAGGGGATTTTCCATAAAATCGAATTTTCTACGAAATGTGTAGAAATATTCGAGCAATCTAAATACCCGTTTGCATGACAATTACAGTTCTCATTGCCTATTGATAGACGTATCAATCATCGAAATCGGAGCACAATTGCAGATTTTCGATTGTTGGGGCTCTGAATTCGTGGTCTATTGTTCAGATCACAATTGCAGATTTTCGATTGTTGAGGCTCTGAATTCGTGGTCTATTGTTCAGGGGATTTTCCATAAAATCGAATTTTCTACGAAATGTGTAGAAATATTCGAGCAATCTAAATACCCGTTTGCATGACAATTACAGTTCTCATTGCCTATTGATAGACGTATCAATCATCGAAATCGGAGCACAATTGCAGATTTTCGATTGTTGGGGCTCTGAATTCGTGGTCTCAACCAGTTCAGGGGATTTTCCATAAAATCGAATTTTCTACGAAATGTGTAGAAATATTCGAGCAATCTAAATATCCGTTTGCATGACAATTACAGTTCTCATTGCCTATTGATAGACGTATCAATCATCGAAATCGGAGCACAATTGCAGATTTTCGATTGTTGGGGCTCTGAATTCGTGGTCTATTGTTCAGGGGATTTTCCATAAAATCGAATTTTCTACGAAATGTGTAGAAATATTCGAGCAATCTAAATACCCGTTTGCATGACAATTACAGTTCTCATTGCCTATTGATAGACGTATCAATCATCGAAATCTGAGCACAATTGCAGATTTTCGATTGTTGGGGCTCTGAATTCGTGGTCTATTGTTCAGGGGATTTTCCATAAAATCGAATTTTCTACGAAATGTGTAGAAATATTCGAGCAATCTAAATACCCGTTGGCATGACAATTACAGTTCTCATTGCCTATTGGTAGACGTATCAATCATCGAAATCGGAGCACAATTGCAGATTTTCGATTGTTGGGGCTATGAATTCGTGGTCTATTGTTCAGGGATTTTCCATAAAATCGAATTTTCTACGAAATGTGTAGAAATATTCGAGCAATCTAAATACCCGTTTGCATGACAATTACAGTTCTCATTGCCTATTGATAGACGTATCAATCATCGAAATCGGAGCACAATTGCAGATTTTCGATTGTTGGGGCTCTGAATTCGAGGTCTATTGTTCAGGGGATTTTCCATAAAATCGAATTTTCTACGAAATGTGTAGAAATATTCGAGCAATCTAAATACCCGCTTGCATGACATTTACAGTTCTCATTGCCTATTGATAGACGTATCAATCATCGAAATCGGAGCACAATTGCAGATTTTCGATTGTTGGGGCTCTGAATTCGTGGTCTATTGTTCAGATCACAATTGCAGATTTTCGATTGTTGAGGCTCTGAATTCGTGGTCTATTGTTCAGGGGATTTTCCATAAAATTGAATTTTCTACGAAATGTGTAGAAATATTCGAGCAATCTAAATACCCGTTGGCATCACAATTACAGTTCTCATTGCCTATTGATAGACGTATCAATCATCGAAATCGGAGCACAATTGCAGATTTTCGATTGTTGGGGCTCTGAATTCGTGGTCTATTGTTCAGGGGATTTTCCATAAAATCGAATTTTCTACGAAATGTGTAGAAATATTCCAGCAATCTAAATACCCGTTTGCATGACAATTACAGTTCTCATTGCCTATTGGTAGACGTATCAATCATCGAAATCGGAGCACAATTGCAGATTTTCGATTGTTGGGGCTATGAATTCGTGGTCTATTGTTCAGGGATTTTCCATAAAATCGAATTTTCTACGAAATGTGTAGAAATATTCGAGCAATCTAAATACCCGTTTGCATGACAATTACAGTTCTCATTGCCTATTGATAGACGTATCAATCATCGAAATCGGAGCACAATTGCAGATTTTCGATTGTTGGGGCTCTGAATTCGTGGTCTATTGTTCAGGGGATTTTCCATAAAATCGAATTTTCTACGAAATGTGTAGAAATATTCCAGCAATCTAAATACCCGTTTGCATGACAATTACAGTTCTCATTGCCTATTGATAGACGTATCAATCATCGAAATCGGAGCACAATTGCAGATTTTCGATTGTTGGGGCTCTGAATTCGTGGTCTATTGTTCAGGGGATTTTCCATAAAATCGAATTTTCTACGAAATGTGTAGAAATATTCCAGCAATCTAAATACCCGTTTGCATGACAATTACAGTTCTCATTGCCTATTGATAGACGTATCAATCATCGAAATCGGAGCACAATTGCAGATTTTCGATTGTTGGGGCTCTGAATTCGTGGTCTCAACCAGTTCAGGGGATTTTCCATAAAATCGAATTTTCTACGAAATGTGTAGAAATATTCGAGCAATCTAAATATCCGTTTGCATGACAATTACAGTTCTCATTGCCTATTGATAGACGTATCAATCATCGAAATCGGAGCACAATTGCAGATTTTCGATTGTTGGGGCTCTGAATTCGTGGTCTATTGTTCAGGGGATTTTCCATAAAATCGAATTTTCTACGAAATGTGTAGAAATATTCGAGCAATCTAAATACCCGCTTGCATGACAATTACAGTTCTCATTGCCTATTGATAGACGTATCAATCATCGAAATCGGAGCACAATTGCAGATTTTCGATTGTTGGGGCTCTGAATTCGTGGTCTATTGTTCAGATCACAATTGCAGATTTTCGATTGTTGGGGCTATGAATTCGTGGTCTATTGTTCAGGGGATTTTCGATAAAATTGAATTTTCTACGAAATGTGTAGAAATATTCGAGCAATCTAAATACCCGTTTGCATGACAATTACAGTTCTCATTGCCTATTGATAGACGTATCAATCATCGAAATCGGAGCACAATTGCAGATTTTCGATTGTTGGGGCTCTGAATTCGTGGTCTATTGTTCAGGGGATTTTCCATAAAATCAAATTTTATACGAAATGTGTAGAAATATTCGAGCAATCTAAATACCCGTTTGCATGACAATTACAGTTCTCATTGCCTATTGATAGACGTATCAATCATCGAAATCGGAGCACAATTGCAGATTTTCGATTGTTGGGGCTCTGAATTCGTGGTCTCAACCAGTTCAGGGGATTTTCCATAAAATCGAATTTTCTACGAAATGTGTAGAAATATTCGAGCAATCTAAATATCCGTTTGCATGACAATTACAGTTCTCATTGCCTATTGATAGACGTATCAATCATCGAAATCGGAGCACAATTGCAGATTTTCGATTGTTGGGGCTCTGAATTCATGGTCTATTGTTCAGGGGATTTTCCATAAAATTGAATTTTCTACGAAATGTGTAGAAATATTCGAGCAATCTAAATACCCGTTCGCATCACAATTACAGTTCTCATTGCCTATTGATAGACGTATCAATCATCGAAATCGGAGCACAATTGCAGATTTTCGATTGTTGGGGCTCTGAATTCGTGGTCTATTGTTCAGGGGATTTTCCATAAAATCGAGCACAATAGCAGATTTTCGATTGTTGGGGCTATGAATTCGTGGTCTATTGTTCAGGGGAATTTCCATAAAATTGAATTTTCTACGAAATGTGTAGAAATATTCGAGCAATCTAAATACCCGTTTGCATGACAATTACAGTTCTCATTGCCTATTGATAGACGTATCAATCATCGAAATCGGAGCACAATTGCAGATTTTCGATTGTTGGGGCTCTGAATTCGTGGTCTCAACCAGTTCAGGGGATTTTCCATAAAATCGAATTTTCTACGAAATGTGTAGAAATATTCGAGCAATCTAAATATCCGTTTGCATGACAATTACAGTTCTCATTGCCTATTGATAGACGTATCAATCATCGAAATCGGAGCACAATTGCAGATTTTCGATTGTTGGGGCTCTGAATTCATGGTCTATTGTTCAGGGGATTTTCCATAAAATTGAATTTTCTACGAAATGTGTAGAAATATTCGAGCAATCTAAATACCCGTTCGCATCACAATTACAGTTCTCATTGCCTATTGATAGACGTATCAATCATCGAAATCGGAGCACAATTGCAGATTTTCGATTGTTGGGGCTCTGAATTCGTGGTCTATTGTTCAGGGGATTTTCCATAAAATCGAGCACAATAGCAGATTTTCGATTGTTGGGGCTATGAATTCGTGGTCTATTGTTCATGGGATTTTCGATAAAATTGAATTTTCCACGAAATGTGTAGAAATATTCGAGCAATCTAAATACCCGTTCGCATCACAATTACAGTTCTCATTGCCTATTGATAGACGTATCAATCATCGAAATCGGAGCACAATTGCAGATTTTCGATTGTTGGGGCTCTGAATTCGTGGTCTCAACCAGTTCAGGGGATTTTCCATAAAATCGAATTTTCTACGAAATGTGTAGAAATATTCGAGCAATCTAAATATCCGTTTGCATGACAATTACAGTTCTCATTGCCTATTGATAGACGTATCAATCATCGAAATCGGAGCACAATTGCAGATTTTCGATTGTTGGGGCTCTGAATTCATGGTCTATTGTTCAGGGGATTTTCCATAAAATTGAATTTTCTACGAAATGTGTAGAAATATTCGAGCAATCTAAATACCCGTTGGCATCACAATTACAGTTCTCATTGCCTATTGATAGATGTATCAATCATCGAAATCGGAGCACAATTGCAGATGTTTGATTTTGGGGGCTCTGAATTCGTGGTCTATTGTTCAGGGGATTTTCCATAAAATTGAATTTTCTACACAATTACAGTTCTCATTGCCTATTGATAGACGTATCAATCATCGAAATCGGAGCACAATTGCAGATTTTCGATTGTTGGGGCTATGAATTCGTGGTCTATTGTTCAGGGGATTTTCCATAAAATCGAATTTTCTACGAAATGTGTCGAAATATTCGAGCAATCTAAATACCCGTTTGCATGACAATTACAGTTCTCATTGCCTATTGATAGACGTATCAATCATCGAAATCCGAGCACAATTGCAGATTTTCGATTGTTATGGCTCTGAATTCGTGGTCACAACCCGTTCAGGGGATTTTCCATAAAATCACATTTTCTACGAAATGTGTAGAAATATTCGAGCAATTTAAATATCCGTTTGCATGACAATTACAGTTCTCATTGCCTATTGATAGACGTATCAATCATCGAAATCGGAGCACAATTGCAGATTTTCGATTGTTGGGGCTCTGAATTCGTGGTCTATTGTTCAGGGGATTTTCCAAAAAATCGAATTTTCTACGAAATGTGTAGAAATATTCGAGCAATCTAAATACCCGTTTGCATGACAATTACAGTTCTCATTGCCTATTGATAGACGTATCAATCATCGAAATCGGAGCACAATTGCAGATTTTTGATTTTGGGGGCTCTGAATTCGTGGTCTATTGTTCAGGGGATTTTCCATAAAATTGAATTTTCTACGAAATGTGTAGAAATATTCGTTAAATCTAAATACCCGTTCGCATCACAATTACAGTTATCATTGCCTATTGATAGACGTATCAATCATCGAAATCGGAGCACAATTGCAGATTTTTGATTTTGGGGGCTCTGAATTCGTGGTCTATTGTTCAGGGGATTTTCGATAAAATTGAATTTTCCACGAAAAGTGTAGAAATATTCTAGCAATCTAAATACCCGTTGGCATCACAATTACAGTTCTCATTGCCTATTGATAGACGTATCAATCATCGAAATCGGAGCACAATTGCAGATTTTTGATTTTGGGGGCTCTGAATTCGTGGTCTATTGTTCAGGGGATTTTCGATAAAATTGAATTTTCCACGAAAAGTGTAGAAATATTCGAGCAATCTAAATACCCGTTGGCATCACAATTACAGTTCTCATTGCCTATTGATAGACGTATCAATCATCGAAATCGGAGCACAATTGCAGATTTTTGATTTTGGGGGCTCTGAATTCGTGGTCTATTGTTCAGGGGATTTTCCATAAAATTGAATTTGCTACGAAATGTGTAGAAATATTCGAGCAATCTAAATACCCGTTCGCATCACAATTACAGTTCTCATTGCCTATTGATAGACGTATCAATCATCGAAATCGGAGCACAATTGCAGATTTTCGATTGTTGGGGCTCTGAATTCGTGGTCTATTGTTCAGGGGATTTTCCAAAAAATCGAATTTTCTACGAAATGTGTAGAAATATTCGAGCAATCTAAATACCCGTTTGCATGACAATTACAGTTCTCATTGCCTATTGATAGACGTATCAATCATCGAAATCGGAGCACAATTGCAGATTTTCGATTGTTGGGGCTCTGAATTCGTGGTCTATTGTTCAGGGGATTTTCCATAAAATCGAATTTTCTACGAAATGTGTCGAAATATTCGAGCAATCTAAATACCCGTTTGCATGACAATTACAGTTCTCATTGCCTATTGATAGACGTATCAATCATCGAAATCCGAGCACAATTGCAGATTTTCGATTGTTATGGCTCTGAATTCGTGGTCACAACCCGTTCAGGGGATTTTCCATAAAATCACATTTTCTACGAAATGTGTAGAAATATTCGAGCAATCTAAATATCCGTTTGCATGACAATTACAGTTCTCATTGCCTATTGATAGACGTATCAATCATCGAAATCGGAGCACAATTGCAGATTTTCGATTGTTGGGGCTCTGAATTCGTGGTCTATTGTTCAGGGGATTTTCCAAAAAATCGAATTTTCTACGAAATGTGTAGAAATATTCGAGCAATCTAAATACCCGTTTGCATGACAATTACAGTTCTCATTGCCTATTGATAGACGTATCAATCATCGAAATCGGAGCACAATTGCAGATTTTCGATTGTTGGGGCTCTGAATTCGTGGTCTATTGTTCAGGGGATTTTCCAAAAAATCGAATTTTCTACGAAATGTGTAGAAATATTCGAGCAATCTAAATACCCGTTTGCATGACAATTACAGTTCTCATTGCCTATTGATAGACGTATAAATCATCGAAATCGGAGCACAATTGCAGATTTTTGATTTTGGGGGCTCTGAATTCGTGGTCTATTGTTCAGGGGATTTTCCATAAAATTGAATTTTCTACGAAATGTGTAGAAATATTCGATCAATCTAAATACCCGTTCGCATCACAATTACAGTTATCATTGCCTATTGATAGACGTATCAATCATCGAAATCGGAGCACAATTGCAGATTTTTGATTTTGGGGGCTCTGAATTCGTGGTCTATTGTTCAGGGGATTTTCGATAAAATTGAATTTTCCACGAAAAGTGTAGAAATATTCTAGCAATCTAAATACCCGTTGGCATCACAATTACAGTTCTCATTGCCTATTGATAGACGTATCAATCATCGAAATCGGAGCACAATTGCAGATTTTCGATTGTTGGGGCTCTGAATTCGTGGTCTATTGTTCAGGGGATTTTCCAAAAAATCGAATTTTCTACGAAATGTGTAGAAATATTCGAGCAATCTAAATACCCGTTTGCATGACAATTACAGTTCTCATTGCCTATTGATAGACGTATCAATCATCGAAATCGGAGCACAATTGCAGATTTTTGATTTTGGGGGCTCTGAATTCGTGGTCTATTGTTCAGGGGATTTTCCATAAAATTGAATTTTCTACGAAATGTGTAGAAATATTCGTTAAATCTAAATACCCGTTCGCATCACAATTACAGTTATCATTGCCTATTGATAGACGTATCAATCATCGAAATCGGAGCACAATTGCAGATTTTTGATTTTGGGGGCTCTGAATTCGTGGTCTATTGTTCAGGGGATTTTCGATAAAATTGAATTTTCCACGAAAAGTGTAGAAATATTCTAGCAATCTAAATACCCGTTGGCATCACAATTACAGTTCTCATTGCCTATTGATAGACGTATCAATCATCGAAATCGGAGCACAATTGCAGATTTTTGATTTTGGGGGCTCTGAATTCGTGGTCTATTGTTCAGGGGATTTTCGATAAAATTGAATTTTCCACGAAATGTGTAGAAATATTCGAGCAATCTAAATACCCGTTGGCATCACAATTACAGTTCTCATTGCCTATTGATAGACGTATCAATCATCGAAATCGGAGCACAATTGCAGATTTTTGATTTTGGGGGCTCTGAATTCGTGGTCTATTGTTCAGGGGATTTTCCATAAAATTGAATTTTCTACGAAATGTGTAGAAATATTCGAGCAATCTAAATACCCGTTCGCATCACAATTACAGTTCTCATTGCCTATTGATAGACGTATCAATCATCGAAATCGGAGCACAATTGCAGATTTTCGATTGTTGGGGCTCTGAATTCGTGGTCTATTGTTCAGGGGATTTTCCAAAAAATCGAATTTTCTACGAAATGTGTAGAAATATTCGAGCAATCTAAATACCCGTTTGCATGACAATTACAGTTCTCATTGCCTATTGATAGACGTATCAATCATCGAAATCGGAGCACAATTGCAGATTTTCGATTGTTGGGGCTCTGAATTCGTGGTCTATTGTTCAGGGGATTTTCCATAAAATCGAATTTTCTACGAAATGTGTCGAAATATTCGAGCAATCTAAATACCCGTTTGCATGACAATTACAGTTCTCATTGCCTATTGATAGACGTATCAATCATCGAAATCCGAGCACAATTGCAGATTTTCGATTGTTATGGCTCTGAATTCGTGGTCACAACCCGTTCAGGGGATTTTCCATAAAATCACATTTTCTACGAAATGTGTAGAAATATTCGAGCAATCTAAATATCCGTTTGCATGACAATTACAGTTCTCATTGCCTATTGATAGACGTATCAATCATCGAAATCGGAGCACAATTGCAGATTTTCGATTGTTGGGGCTCTGAATTCGTGGTCTATTGTTCAGGGGATTTTCCAAAAAATCGAATTTTCTACGAAATGTGTAGAAATATTCGAGCAATCTAAATACCCGTTTGCATGACAATTACAGTTCTCATTGCCTATTGATAGACGTATCAATCATCGAAATCGGAGCACAATTGCAGATTTTCGATTGTTGGGGCTCTGAATTCGTGGTCTATTGTTCAGGGGATTTTCCAAAAAATCGAATTTTCTACGAAATGTGTAGAAATATTCGAGCAATCTAAATATCCGTTTGCATGACAATTACAGTTCTCATTGCCTATTGATAGACGTATCAATCATCGAAATCGGAGCACAATTGCAGATTTTCGATTGTTGGGGCTCTGAATTCGTGGTCTATTGTTCAGGGGATTTTCCAAAAAATCGAATTTTCTACGAAATGTGTAGAAATATTCTAGCAATCTAAATACCCGTTTGCATGACAATTACAGTTCTCATTGCCTATTGATAGACGTATCAATCATCGAAATCGGAGCACAATTGCAGATTTTCGATTGTTGGGGCTCTGAATTCGTGGTCTATTGTTCAGGGGATTTTCCAAAAAATCGAATTTTCTACGAAATGTGTAAAAATATTCGAGCAATCTAAATACCCGTTTGCATGACAATTACAGTTCTCATTGCCTATTGATAGACGTATCAATCATCGAAATCGGAGCACAATTGCAGATTTTTGATTTTGGGGGCTCTGAATTCGTGGTCTCAACCAGTTCAGGGGATTTTCCATAAAATTGAATTTTCTACGAAATGTGTAGAAATATTCGTTAAATCTAAATACCCGTTTGCATGACAATTACAGTTCTCATTGCCTATTGATAGACGTATCAATGACTGGGTAGGCTTTGACTTTTGAGTCAGTCGACTTTATTTATTTTAAAAAAAAAAATATTTTTATTTTAAATTTATTACATATAATTTCAAAATCCGAAAATGTTTGAGCCTGAGCGCAGTTATGAAGTGGTTTGGCGGTTAAACCGATTGTTAATTAACATTAATCGCCGGGAAAATACTAAAATAAAAGCTGACACGGCATTGTTGGGTTATGTTTCAAGCTAAAGTAGCATTGATGATGATGGACTGTGGAAATTTAATGACTGGGCTCTCGTATCCTGTTTATTGCTCCGTGCATTTTCAATAAAATTGAATTGTCTTCGAAATGTGTAAAAATATGCGAGCAACCTAGATACGCGTTGGAATGGCAATTACAGGTCCTAACGCCTTATTTAGAAGAGGTATCTGCTATCGGAATCTGAGCGCAATTGCAAATTTTCGATTTTTTTGCCTGAATTCCCTTTTTTCCTTCGTTATTTACAGTACAAATCAATAGGGAATAAAACGCATTCTAACATTTTTGCGCTAACTTTATTGGATAGTGGAAGTAAAGTCTAAGAACAGTGAGCACACCCATCCAGGAAGGAACATATACCACGGCGAATACAATTTTCAATTTGAACCCACAATTGATAAAATGCATCGTCCATATCCGGAACCAGTTTACTTTGCAAATTGATTTCCAAAAGTTTACGCTGTCGTTTATAATTTTCCCATATCAGTGACTCCTCGATATCATTTGGTGACGGTGCGATTGCTGTTGGTGTTGGATTTCTGAATCAAAATATGTAATAAAGTTTGGATTACTAATAATCGGTTTGAAAATGCACTTTTTGACTTACCCATGTTTCATAAAATTTGTCCACATTCTAATCAACGTTCTCTGCACAAATAATTCGTTTTTGTACTCCTCATCATAGTTGGTATTGTTTCCACGTAGATTTTGTCCGGTACGAAACATATAGGCCAGGTCATCACCATGCCCGGCACCACTCAATCCATCGTTAAATTTACGATTCATATAAAATTTTCCAGCATACGAAAATTGGTATAAAAAAATATCCAATCCTTGGAGTCCATTAGCCTCTTGTAAATTTTTCACGAAATTGCGAATACCAAATTTCACATTATTATCGGATATTAATTTAGAAGCAAGCTGATAAAACAAGGCCGACTCATTGGACGTCCGCCTTATTGCATTTGCATCGAAATACACTGCGGTATTGTTGTAAAATTCGTTCAAAAAATAATTCGTCAACCGTCGCACTCTTTCTTCCGTATGATTTAATAACTTTAAGTAGGTGAACGGATTAAATTCCGGCCTCGTCGTAATCAGATCCAAATCAAAATGTTGAGACTCAAGACTAGTCCATCCGATCATAATATCTATATTTTTACGCAGCTTATAATGTATTGTATCACCCACTATAATATGATCGACTGTCGGCACAAAGCACTCGTATATCGAGCCAAAGCTGAAGAATAATGGTCGATCTCGATCAAAATCGGTTACGTTCATAGTAAGCAGGCGTGAAACAAGTCGCGGATTTATGTGTAATTTTCGTAGTAATTTTCTCAAACAATATTCTGGATGATCGTATTGAGCCCACGGATTTAATAGAGTACCGCTCATTAGAATTGCCCGATTAAAATATTGATTAGATTCACTGGCGAGTAAATGATATGAGACCGATGAACTGCCCGCACTCCATCCCATTAGGGTTAGATTATTTTTGTCACCATTCCACAGATGTATATTGTGATGAACCCAGCTAAGAGCAAATCTTTGATCCATTAGCCCATAATTTCCGGTGATATTCAATTCAGGCACTCGTAGAAAACCCAACGGCCCTAATCGATAATTAAACGAAACGAATATCATCCCATTTTCGATATACAATTCAGGACCTCGAGTTGGATGCATATCACTTAGTCCGGATCCTACATTATAACTACCACCATGAATCCATACAACAACGGCGTTCATTTGTATCGATTGCAGAACAGTGAGTGGAATAAAAATGTTTAAATACAAACAGTCCTCACTTTGGAAATTACTCACAGTACCAAAATCTTTACTGGATATACACGTGTATCCTGGTGATTTATATACGCTTACTACATCGTACAGGAAGTCTGTGGGTTCCGGTGGCTAAAAGTAAATTAATTTGAAATAGCTCAAGTACGCTAACTGTATCAAAACTTACTTTAAATCGAAGCCCACCGATCGGTGGTTTAGCATACGGTATTCCCAAATACGCACAATATTCTACACCATTTTCAGATTCACGAAAATCACCCAAAATTTGTTTACCAGCTACGCTTGAATTTATTAAGCAATTAATATCTTTGTTATTGCTAACATTTTCATTCCTGTTATCACTTGGATCACTGTGAGTGTCACTACAATTAATTAGCGTAACACATTTTGTTATAAATAAAAATCGTAAAATTATTTTGAGATTCGTATTCCACATTTTATTAATGGGAAAATTTATACCGCCTTTATTTACGCTAATTTACTACACACACGTTAACTTCACACGATTTGTAACTGACTACTGATAACAGAATTCTTATTTCCTTTTTGTATATCTAACCGAATATATTACATATACATATACGATTAGCGGAACAACATTTTCTATTCCATAACTGCAGAGGCGTCGTTATAGGTTGGTACAGTTAAATTTCATAAGGCACATAATTTCAACACTTCGGAAGCCCTTAATACCTTAGCAAATAAAAAAATGTTTCCCGCCGAAATTGTGATCTAAGTTCGCCCAAATAATTTAGGAGAACATTTTTCTTCCACGCAGGCGATTGTAAAATTTGGCAAAAGTACGTGCTGATGCTTTAAAATTCGGACAAAAATTTAGATACAACCTGCAAGCTTCAAGTATATTAATGGCACCTCAAGGAGAATGTGGTTGAAGAAATGGAATAACTATTTAACACCTAAATTAGGCGAAACATTTTCTTACTATACATTTCGGCGTTGTTATCTACTTCTTCGTTCGGCTATTTCTTGATAGATGTCACCATAGATTGTTTGAAGATTTGTAGTGTGACGGTGATACCTAGTGTGTAATAGAATAAGTTAAATTTATAGCTCAATGTTTAACTGTACTAAAATGGAATTTTCCATGATATAATTGTTCTAAATGTTTCTACGCTATTCTAACTGGAAAAGTCATGAGGTTTCTAGAAGTTTGGTTTGTGTCTATAAAAAGGCGAACGAAGTCGAATTGGATTATTAGTAATTGGTAAGCGATAGAGTAAAGATTAAAGTGATTTTGTGAATTATCATTAATAAATTGTGTTGTAATAATTTTCTTGTGAAATAAATAAATTCGTTGCTGAAAAATTGAATTGATTTTGGTTTATTCACAATCCAGTGGTACGAACCTTAAGTGACAAGGCTAAAACGTAACAGTATTCGAAAAAATTCATTTCGACGGGCAGTCACAAAACTTAATAAAAGTATTTGGCTTTCTAACGTGCTAGAATGTAGATGGAGAATAAATACGACACTTAGAAAAATATTGCATCGCATGTTACTGTCTTGTTACTATTTCCATTAATAAAAGTACAAATGAGCTGATTGACTTTTGGCAGCTCACGAATGTTGAGTTAGGATTATGTAACATAATAGGCGTTTTGTCCTAGACAACCGGGAGATGCTAAATCGTTCTTAACGCCGACGACCCGATGAGTGAAAAGTTAATCGCGTATGAAATGGTCTCTGATTAGACATTTTGTTTTGGGCTCGTTAATCATCGGACCAACGGAAGCTGAAAATTGTAATAGCGGATCAAGTGGCCTCTTCACTTCGTTGTCATGTAGTTCAATCGCAGGCAGATACCATTTACGCAGGGAAGAACCTGATTAGGCTGCGGGTATAAGATGTAGTCATTTAGATCTCCTTTATCCTCAACTCTTGATATTGGAGGAATTTTAAGAACGAGGCAACATCTTTATTTGTTCTAATGGCTAAACAATAATGCTAAAGTCGCTTCAGAACATTTTGTAGCTGTAAAATTCAATTTTTTGGAAATTCACGATTCCTTTGGTTGATATTCCAACATGAGATTGAAGAGTATGAGCGACAAAGCAACTCCTTGCCGATCACTAGAGCTATTGCAAAAATTCTCGATATCGTCCTCTCAACTTTTACACAATAAAGTGATTTTTTAAATAAAGCACACTTAAGATGTACTTATGTACCTTTTAGTTATTAGATATTCCAAGGTATTCCAAAGCAAACCATAAACTCTCCCGATTGATCGAGTCATATGCTTGCTTTAAATTCAGGAACACCTTGTCTTATAATATTTGAAAAAGATCATTCGCCGCGAAGAAACTTTATCACCGATAATTTGGGCGAATATTTGGCGATACTTGGCATGGTCGAGCTTGAAGTTGCGCACATGAATATTTTGATTAAATTATAAGGGACCATTTTAGAATACAGCATATACAAAAAACGGGATTATACAAGGCAGATTATTCAAGATGATGAACGGCGAATCATTTATAGCAAACTTAGGTAACCGTTAGCTATATTTTGTTGTATTTTGTTTACATTTACATTGCAGCCAAACTTTATACAACGCCCGCCACTATTTGTAAATTATTTTAGGTATTTAGGTATCTTTACGTCATATTTAATATTTTGTTTTAGATTTTGTAATGATGGCCTCCTTCCAATGGAGGAACAAATTTCTCTTAAAATTAAAATTGAGATTTAAATCGAAGCACGCGGTCTTGAATTTTTTCAAATTAAATGAGATAATTTGTAGAATTGCAGAGGATGAGATGAGTAGGTCGCCGCGCTTCGAGATGATTTGGTGAGTATTTCGTGCTTGCATTTCCTTCTTTCTCTTTATTATTTTACGCGGTTAAACTAGATTCATCTAAGCTTTTAGATACCCCATGCGCCCCAGCCGGCCTTAGAAAGCCGTCTGAAAGCATCTAGATGAATAAATTTCTGTTGGTAGTCGGGTGATGGGGTTGCGTCTGAGATCATCGCGTCATCTCCCGATGCGTTACAGTGGCACCCAAAACTTTGGCTTCCCCTTGTAAAACCCCATACTAGTCCCAGAATTATCTTATATTTTTATTGCTTCAGTATCATGCTTCAGTATGCGCATCTTGGTCAAATCTCAATCTCTTGGCTCAATTCGACACTTATTGGCCAACCCAATTCCAAAATGTTCCCCATTCGAAAGCTACATGCTTGTATGAACCCAACTCAAGCTAACCTCCCACTAAACCCTAAACTCGACCTCAAATTAATCCCTAACCAAACTTCTCTCTCAAAACCAACTCAGTTTCAACTCAAACCATACTCACCATGATATCATAATAGCGAAGTATAATCATTCCGACATACGTACCGCCGTACCGTCACAACCTTAAACAATCATTCCATCATACCATCATGACATTGTACCATTAAACCATCATACAATCATACCATCGCACCTTAGTAACGTCGAACCATCCCACCATTACACCATTATATTTTACTATCAGTCCACCACACCTTCATAATATCATACCATCATATCATCGTAACATCGTACCATCGTACCATCATACCATCATACCATTATATAATCAGACATATATGGTTCATACCATCATTATCATACCGTCACCATAATACCATCATATACCATCGTACCATCAAACCATCATACCACCAACATACCGGCAACATGCCATCATACAGATTTTACACTTCAAATTGAACCCTTAGCAATTTATACGAATGGCCAATTAGGATGGAGCTTGGCTATTTATAACCGATTATGATCAGTTTTTACGTTTCCAACGTATAGAACGAAATGTGACAATTAGTTTAGATGAGGTTGTGAGAAATATGTGAATATGGTTTTTAAAATCTTATCTGTTTAGGTTTCTGTGTATCATGCAGCTATTGAGGTTTCTTTGAGACAGTGCAAACATACTATTTCAATTGCTAAACGATCAAGATTATCTCCGTAATACCAGTGGCGTAACTACAAATTCCCCCCCCCCCCCCGCAAAATTTTTCTTGGGCTTCTAAAAATGCTTTTTGTACCATCATATGAACAAGTAAAGTGTTTTATTAAAAATGTATTTCTTCCTATTGTCCAGCCTCGCATTTATTAAAAGCATCTGATTCCGGGAGTACGAAACAGCATGTAATTCAGTTCAATGGCCTAAATTAAAACGAAATTTCTTGCAATCAGCTCAATTCTATGTCGATGAAGAAAGCAACACATATTTTGAGTAAAATTTGAAAAATATCAATTCTTATCAATTATTTGCTTTAAACTTTGGGGTTATGTTTTCTGAGTATGTATTTGCTGTCAGAGCGGTAAGTTTTGCCATGTTTACAAAAGTATAGTAGTGTACGGTAGTACACAGTGGTAGTGTAGATTTTTGGAATTACAAATATTATTTTAAATCCTCATTCCGAATCTCGGATTTCATTATAATATGTAGGTTAAGCAATAGCCAAGTTACATCCTACTTAAAATACCATTTCCATCGCACATGTAAGATCCCATTAAAATCCGTTACGAAATGGACAAGTTCTATCCTCATTAGCCATATTCCAGAATTTCATATAAAAATAATTTTGGAATCCCAATACTAGAAATAGGCATGTGCCACCCTACTTTGACATATTCCAGAACTTTATCCAAAACTCATTTTAGAATCCCATTTATATCGCGGATGTCAAGGCAGACATTTCAATTCATTTCAGACAACTCAAAAGAATTTCCAATTGAATGTAAAATTCGTAGAATCGAGGGCTCCGAAATGCAACAAATTCAGTTGTTAGGTTCTCGTTTTGCAGAAGAGGAAGAAAACCCAGAAATAATGCCAAAGCATTTCCTCAGCCATGTATTGAAATATCTATCTGCAGTTAAGGTACAAAACTTACAGTTCAAATTAATTAATTTACAACAAAGTTCGACGATTCATTCCAAAAAGTTGGAGGAAAAGTTTGGAGGAAAAGTTGGAATAAATCAAAGTAGCTGCCGTTGGATTAGAGGGGACATGTGAAGCTCTACTGGGAAGGGTTCCAAAAGACTATATCGGATATTTCAAACGCTATTGAGTCAGTGATTAATATCAGTTTTATATAAATCGAAACAGGTGCCTTTGTAGTGAATGTAATGGCTAATAACCATAACATAAACTAACAAGCAGAAGTTTCCACTGATATGGAATTGAATAGCATGTATAAAGACGAATAATTATTCAATAGAAAAATATTATTAATTCGAATATAACACGACCACCTTACCAAACTACCAATAAGATAAACTCCCGTCCATAAATGGAACGTTTAATTCGATGGGTCTCTATTTGGAATGCCAGTGGAACACTTATTATTTATTGTTGAATATTTAGCACAAGTCAATATGTTGTATTATTCCAAAACAACTATTGAATGACCTACATCCTATTTTAGTTAAGCTGGCCAGCGAATTCTATTGACTTACAATTAGACAAAACCCCAATTTAACTTGGAGGGAGCTTCGTAATTCTTTTCTTTGCCGTTTTCAGGATAGAAGAATAGATGTGGACATCAACGAAATTAAGAGACGGAAAGCAAAAACCAAAAGAATCTTTCATGGATTTGTATTGCGACGTCTTGAATCTCGCTTCTCCATTGAAAGTGCCTTTTTCCGAATTAGAGTTATTTGCAAATTTTGAAGAAAAATGTGTGACATTCCATTGGGGAACATTTTATGTTTTGAGTATATGGGGCATGTGATATTTTGAAGCCCCATTGTAGTTACAGTCAAGGTATATTGGGAAACAAATTTGCGAAAATGAGAACTGGGACTACCCATTTCCGAATCCTCCAGGACCAAATCCTCAGGAAGAGAATCTAAGATACCGGACCTAATAGACTTTTATGTAGCAAAAGGTATATCTCAAAATTACATTCACATTGAAAACAGCAATTCTCTAGTATCGGATCACTCACCGGTTATCATAACAGTCCATCCAGATTAACAAATTCAAAAGCAAACTGGATCTCTTTCGTGAATTAGTGGAGAAAATCAGTCTCCAGGTACCGATAAGAAATTCTCGCCAGTTGGAAGACGAACTGGAAGAACTCAATGAAATAATTCACTATGTTACGTATGGGATGCCTGCCAACGAAAAAAAAGAAGATGCTTAACATATCCTACTCAATGGAAGTTAAGGAGAAAAACAACGCGCACGTAAAACCTGACAAATGAACACTGGCCGGAGAACAAAACAATTCTTAACAATTTATGTCACAGTCCTCAAATCCCTTCTTAAAGAAGTTAAAATTGAATCAATCAACAGATCTACTTAGCCTAACTGATGAAAATAATTCTGATTACTCACTGTGGAAAGCGACGAAGGGACTCAAAAGACCCAAAATGCAACTGCCTCCACTTAAAATGGATGATGGGATCTGGGCAAGAGGTCACAAAGTGAAGGCTGATCTGCTGCGGAGTATCTCCACGAAACCTTCCAACCACTACCAAGACAATTTGCTAACGAAAATATAATGGCAATTCACAACTTAAATGAGTTTGACATACGGAAGAACTGAAAAGTAACATAAATGTTAAAAAAGCCCCAGGACTTGATTACTTGGCAAATTATCAAGGCTCTACCTGACAAAGGATTTCGTAAGATATTACACATAATCAACGCGATCCTTCGTTTAAAGTATGTTCCGCATCAATGAAAAATAGCAGAAGTAATCATGATAGCAAAACCTGTTAAACCACCTAACGATAAAAAATCATACAGGCCCATTTCTTTGCTGCCAATTATGTCAAAACTCTTTGAAAAATTATTGGGGACCGACAACTGATTGCTCCACATCAACTTGGATTCAGAGAAAAGCATTCTACAATTGAACAGGTAAAGGTCGATAAAGTTTGGCACAGTGGTCTGGAATACCAGATGCATAGAGATCTGCCGAGGCAATTCTATGCCATACTAAGATCTTATTTATCCAATAGACATTTTCGAGAAAAATATGAGAATGAATACTACGGGCTAAAGAAAATCTCTGCCGGTGTCTCGCAGGGGGTGTTTTATATGACCAATCCTTTATTACTTTCTTTTCATGAAAAGTCTATCAGTCTATCAGTCTGTCAGCCTGTCAGTCTGTCAGTCTGTCAGTCTGTCAGTCTGTCAGTCTGTCAGTCTGTCAGTCTGTCAGTCTGTCAGTCTGTCAGTCTGTCAGTCTGTCAGTCTGTCAGTCTGTCAGTCTGTCAGTCTGTCATCAGTCTGTCATCAGTCTGTCATCAGTCTGTCAGTCTGTCAGTCTGTCAGCCTGTCAGCCTGTCAGTCTGTCAGTCTGTCAGACTGTCAGTCTGTCAGTCTTTCAGTCTGTCAGTCTGTCAGTCTGTCAGTCTGTCAGTCTGTCAGCCTGTCAGTCTGTCAGTCTGTCAGTCTGTCAGTCTGTCAGTCTGTCAGTCTGTCAGTCTGTCAGTCTGTCAGTCTGTCAGTCTGTCAGTCTGTCAGTCTGTCAGTCTGTCAGTCTGTCAGTCTGTCAGTCTGTCAGTTTGTCAGTCTGTCAGTCTGTCAGTCTGTCAGTCTGTCAGTCTGTCATCAGTCTGTCAGTCTGTCAGTCTGTCATCAGTCTGTCAGTCTGTCAGTCTGTCATCAGTCTGTCAGCCTGTCAGTCTGTCAGTCTGTCAGTCTGTCAGTCTGTCAGTCTGTCAGTCTGTCAGTCTGTCAGTCTGTCAGTCTGTCATCAGTCTGTCAGTCTGTCAGTCTGTCAGTCTGTCAGTCTGTCAGTCTGTCAGTCTGTCAGTCTATCAGTATGTCAGTCTGTCAGTCTGTCAGTCTGTCAGTCTGTCAGTCTGTCAGTCTGTCAGTCTGTCAGTCTGTCAGTCTGTCAGTCTGTCAGTCTGTCAGTCTGTCAGTCTGTCAGTCTGTCAGTCTGTCAGTCTGTCAGTCTGTCAGTCTGTCAGTCTGTCAGTCTGTCAGTCTGTCAGTCTGTCAGTCTGTCAGTCTGTCAGTCTGTCAGTCTGTCAGTCTGTCAGTCTGTCAGTCTGTCAGTCTGTCAGTCTGTCAGTCTGTCAGTCTGTCAGTCTGTCAGTCTGTCAGTCTGTCAGTCTGTCAGTCTGTCAGTCTGTCAGTCTGTCAGTCTGTCAGTCTGTCAGTTTGTCTGTAAGTCTGTGTCTTCTCTACAGCCCAGATGGTTTAACCAATCGAACTGAAACTTCAGATTTAAGCTTTTTTGATAAATTGGGAGGTCCCAGTGAATTTTACTCCAAATCGGTCAACCGGAAGAGGCCACTCCCTTGGTCCAGAAAATTTATTTTGCAAATATCTTAAAAAGTATAAGGTTTACAAAAAACTATTTAATACAAAATGTTTCCAAAAATTAAAAAAAAAAAATCTCAAAATTCTCTGTTCGTAAAAGAAAGTCGTGTGTTGGCCACACCTCTATTTTTTATTATGTACAAGGGATATACACAAATAAAGAAAACATAGCCACTTTTGAAGATGACACAGCAATTATGGCGATTGGAAGTAATGTCGCTGATGCAACGAGCAAACTCCAGAGGATGACCAATGCGTTTTGTAACTGGACAAAGCGTTGGCGAATCAATCTTAATAAGACAAAATCTATGCATATTAACTTTTCATATCAAAAGGTTTACCAGCTACCTATGCAAGTATAGCTAAATACCTTGGCACGACCCTTGATGCTAAGCTCTAGTGGAGAGAGCAGGTCA
Source organism: Tipula vernalis (assembly GCA_958295665.1). Taxonomy (NCBI): domain Eukaryota; kingdom Metazoa; phylum Arthropoda; class Insecta; order Diptera; family Tipulidae; genus Tipula; species Tipula vernalis. Next base: position 375,526,337 of record OY282559.1, read on the forward strand.
GAATGAAAAAAGAAGAACGTAACATAAAGTTCAGAAAAATGTATTGGCTCGTAGGTAGGGGCTCTGAACTCACAATTCACAACCTGCTACTGCTATATGGGCTATAAATTCTGAAGCCGATATACAAAAACAATACATCAAAGATGAAATAAAAATGAATGCCGCAAAACACACAATAAGGCTCCATGGCAACCACGTCGTTGAAAGAAGACTCAAAAGAACGAGGCTACTTGACCTAGTGAACATACCAAATTAAAATTAGTAAATATGTTTAATTAATTATGGGACTTAACCATTGGGTTACATTCCAACAAAAGAGAATATTATTACATAAAAATTTGTATTTGAAAGAAAAATTGGTAGATGAGCACAGTCTCAGTTGTAATAAAATAAAAAAGCAAAAAAAGCCGAATTTTCGTTAAGTAGCTAGTTGCTGCCTCTAGCGTTTGCCTGGGTAATTTAAGATATTGGTGTGCGAATTCTAACCGATAATCGTCGACGGGCGGTGTATAAGGTACATATTTGTGTTGTTGTTCATTTATTCTTGAATCACTAAACCACGCCCTCCTCTGTAGCTACATACTTGTTTTTGTTTTTACTAGATAATGTAAACATATTTCGATATCCGTTATGGTTGTAATAAAAACATTGGCTACGACGAGTATCGACACCCATCAACCTTTCTCTCCATACCACGCGCCAACCGTCTGACGACTCACGATTTGTTACAGTTTAGCTGATATATTTAAAAATGTTTTATTTCAAATCCTCATAATGCGTCATACAACAATAAAAACAAATTGCCATAAATTTTTTTTATAATTTTTTTTTGTGTTTGTTTTTAATTTAATTTATTTTTTTTATTTTTTTAAATTAATTTATATTTAAATTTTTCCAATATAATTTTCCACCTATTTCATTCATTCAGTACAGAAAAAAAAAAAAAAAAGAAAAAACAAATCTTGGAAACCCGGAACTACCAACTGAACAACGAACGTAAAATAATGGTGAAATAATATAAATTAACGAAATTAAATTAATTAAAATTTATTTTTGTCTATGTAGTTTAGAAGAAAATTTTGATTTTCTTATTTATTAAATTTTAGTCATAATATATTTATATAGTTTTCTTATTTTTTCCTTCTTTTGTTACGTATAAATTAATCATAATATAATTAATAATATATTTTGTTAATTTTTTTTTTTTTATTAAGTTTTGGTTTTTAATTAATTTTTTTTTTTTTTTTAAAACAACATTTATTAATTAAATTTTAATTTTTATAATTATTTGTTTGTTTGGTTTTTTTATGGTTTTAAATAAATTTTCTTAAAGACAATAGAGACAAAAAATAATAAAAATTTTTATTTTTATTCTTTTTTGTTTTTTTTTTTTTTAGTATTATTTATTAATTCATTTATTATTATTATTATTTAGTGTTACAAGAAAAAGGTACAGTTTTTTATATAAATTTTAATTTTTTTTTTTTTTTGTTTAAATAATTTAATTATTTCTTATTTAAATATATTATCTATATAAATTTTTAGAAAATTGTTTTGTTTTTTTTGTATTTTTAATTTTATTAAATTTTGTTTTATTTTGTGTTTGTTGATAATAAAATTATAAAAAAACAAAAAAAATAAATAAATAAACGTTTATTTGTTTAAATAATTTTTAATAATTTTTAAATTATATATTTAACAAATATTTTATATATAAATATATGAGTAAATAAAATAAAGTATTTTATTAATAATATTTTAAATATTATTTTTTAAGTGTTCATTTGTTTTTGTTTTTGGTTTCCTTTGGCAACTTATTTATTTATGTTTATGTATATAATTTTTTTGATTTATTAATTTAATTAATTTTTGTTTTTATTTTCAATAAATTTTGTCATTTTAAAGAGACAACCTTTGTCGGGGTTGTACGTGTGTGAGTCTTATAATTAAATAATTTATTAATAATTTTGTTCATTTTGATTTTAAATGTTTTTGTTTTTTTGTTTAATTATGTAAATGTTTTGGTAATGAATTTATAAAATTTATACAGTGAGTGTGGCAAAATATTTGATTCTGTAAAATCTATAACGTTTTTTACTACGTTTGCTACGCGTGCTCCGACCACAAGACGCGCGTACATTTACGGGGTAATATTTTCTTAATCGTGGCCAGTATCACAATTATATTTCGATATCGAGCTAATTAAACGAATTATAATTGATTGGAGGGGGCCAAAATCTACAAATATTTCATCACACGCAGCACACTAACATACACATGATCCGGCGGTGTGTTGCAGCGTGAACCTTACACACACACAGACAGACATCACATAATTTTACACGTGTTAATTAAGCACGTTGTTTAGTCGCAATAAATCTAGAAATCATCTAAAAATTTATTTATTCTAAAATTTATTTATAATATTTAAATACATTTTCACTAAATGTTGTTCAATATCATTTGGTTCACTATATAGAGAGAGAAAGAGAGAATTGTGCTGAAAACTAAAAATAAAAAAAAAACAAACTACGTAGTTGATAAACGTGGCACAGAGTAATTTTATATAATAAAAATGTGTTGTCGTGTGTTTGTATGAGCTGTGACGTGTCACGTGTGTGCAAATTGTGATGATGTGTGTCAGTTTCGAAAGTACAATGTGAAATAGTTTACGAAATTCGTAATACACTTGAAATAAATTGGAATGCACCAATTCCATTTATTAGTTAGTGAATGTTCAAAATTACATTGGATGGTGCCGCCATCTACAAAAATTGTATTTCAAGCATGATTTTGATTTGTTTTATTTATTATGTTCTTTTTCGATTCGTATACATAATAATTTTAATATAATTATTTATTAAATTTAATTAATATAATTTTAAAGTCCTATTGTCCTTTTTTTCTTCATAAAAGTCACAAACAGTAAAAATAAAATAAAAATTAAGAATTATAAATTAATTATAAAAAAGAAAAAAAAAAATTAAATCGGGATTACTCTGGCGCACAGGAATTAAAAGTTTTTGTGATTATTTATTTAATTAATTAATTTATTTATTTCTACTTCATTTTGTCTCACTTATTTTTATATTTTATTTAGTTTTTCGAACGATATAATTTTTTTTGTTGTTGTATTAATAAATTTTTTATTTTATTTTTTTTTTTTTCTAAAACACATCCACGGAATAATTATATGTAATATAATTTTTAAATATATTTATTTATTTAAATAGGCATCTATAAATATAAATTTATTAAAATTAAAATAAAATAATTAAAATATAAATAAATAAATATAATTTATTTAGTATTTTATACTTTCGTTGGTATTTGTTTTTTTTTTATATTTATTTATTTAATTTTTAATTATATGAAATAATTTTTTATTAATTTTTAATTTATTCACTTATTTATAAATATTTATTTCGAATTACTAATAATTTGACGTAATTTGTATTATTTATTTAAATTTCTTTTATTTCTATAAAATAGAAAATGTTTTCATATTTGTTTATATAAAAGGATGTTTTTTTAATTTTAAATTTATTTATTTATGTTATAAATGTATATTGCTTGATAGATGAAATTTTTAATTTTTTTTTTTATAATTTTTAAGTATTTTTAATATTAAAAATAAGGAATGATTTTTTTTTTACTTTTTTTTTCTAATAAGTAAATAAATAAAATAATTTATTAATTTTTAATGTTACGTAATTTTATTAATATTATTGGTTGGAGTTTCAACTTCTGGTGTACAGATGATGAAACAAAAGTGACCAAAAGGGGTACTAGGGCCTCGCTGATAAATTTTGGTTAAATTATATTGGCTCAGTCTATAGCGAAGAATCAAATTCTTCTTAAGTTTCATTCAAGCCAAGTAATTGGGCTTAACTTTAATCTAAATTTTCTCAATATTCCTTAATTTTATAAATTTTTAATTTTTTACCTGTCAAATTAATTAACTTTTCTCAATTTTCGCCCGGATTTGGTTATAATTTCGTGTAGGGTTTCTAATCAGTTTCAAATTGAACAGCGTGCTTTTATATTAGGGAATGAATTATACTCAAATTCAAATCAAACTAAATTTAATTAGTGTCAGTTTGTTTTTTTTTTTTTCAAATTTGAACCAAATATTTTTTTAAACCAAAATTTAAAATCTAAATATAGGAATTGGACTTACTAAACACTTTTTAGTCGAAATTTTTCATAATTATGAATCACACGAAAAAAAATTTTAAAATTTAAAATTTAAGCGTTCCAAAATTTACAATAACATTTAAATTTAAACCGGCATTTAATGGCATGAGCCTAAAACAATCCGATTAATTTCGAAAAATCCAAATTTTTGTAGCTACAAATTCAAATATCTGCTTGCTTCCAAAATATTCAAAATTTGGAAATTCAAAGAATTTACAAAGAAAAACTCTCTTCAGTAACAAAATTAATTGTGCAAATTATTAAATTTAGAAATGTTTGTGGCTAAATAAATAGTGATACAGTTACTAATGTTTTGTAAACATAGGTCTCCACAACATACACAAGAGCTTCAAAAATTTGTTATTAAAATCACCTAGAATCCAATCCCACTCGGGTCTCTTAGCATCCATGTGAAATTTTTTACCTTGCTTGTTTGTGAATATCCAGCACTTTAATTAAATCTTCGCAAATATAAATCGAAAGGGTGCTCTGTAGGTAGATCCCGATTTAGTGAGATGGAATAAAATGGAATGAGATTTTATGTTGTCTCGAAACAAATTTGTATTCTGGTTCCTTTTGCGAGATAATTTGTTTAGTACTAGTACTAAATTGAATAAAATGTCAAAAATGGAAATTATCTGTTGATAAATTGAGTTAAATTCTTATTAAATATTTTAAAAAACGATTGGTCTAATATGTTTTAAACAAATACGATTTTCATTCAAGCATGGTAATTCTGAGAGCAAAATAAAATCGTCTTGTGACAGACTGAAAGACATTATCACGATTTCTCCACTATAGTTGTTCCCTGTCGGCAATAATTAAACGCCAAATTTCGCAAATTAGTTAGATTTCAATAGTGTGTTTTATTGATGAACTATAAATGTTTCTTGATCAACGCCAAAAAATACATGGTTTACCGTTTATTTGCAATTATTCATAACAAAATCGATTCAAAATTTCTTTTTAGTATGCTTGTATGGGTATATCACTCCAGCTTCAGATTCCGTAACAAGTAAATTTGACGTTTAATCTTACAAACGCGCGATTTGTTTTCTCATTCCACTGAACCAGAATTCAAAAATCTCGTTTAGCACAAAATCCCACCTCAATAAAAAATCTCACCAAGTGACAAATGACAATTTTTTAGCTGTGTTTCTTATTTCCGATCTAATCGATCTGAGTACTAAAAATCTGTTTCTTATTTCCGCTTAGATCTTTTTTCTCAGATTGATAATCTAAAACTTGTTTGGCGGTGTTCCGTTTGCAATGTACGCATGTATCAATAATCCCTTTTTTTATTCTGACAGTTCGATGACAGTTGATAATTTTTTTGATCTATCTCTACGGATTTAAATAAGAAACACAGCATTTGTGACATTGTACTAAAATTTTAACTGCTATTAAATGACAATATATTGTAAGTACTAAAAAGTGATTATGATCAAGTGATTTTTACAAAATGATACAATTAATAAAGTGACTGAATTGGAGAAAATTGTCATTGGTTTTGGTTTTCGTGACATTAATATTTATACATTTTTCACGTTTTTTTGTACAAATTGTTTTTGTGGGCGTTTTAAAATTTAATATTTTATTTAAATGCTGTGTTTCTTATTTCCGATCTAACTGATCTGATCGATCTGAGTACTAAAAAGCTATGTCAAAACAAACATTTTTAGTACTCAGATCAATCAGATTGATTAGATCAGAAATAAGAAACACAGCAAAAACGGATGTTTCGTAAGTTTTGCAATTACTTACTATAGTCTAAATATCTAAAATTCATTAGAACCATTTATTGCAATAATTTGGCTGCTATAAACTAAAAGTACAACTGTTAGAAACAACTACCAATATCATAGCCCATTTTATCAGAATCGAAAATTTTGAGTGAAATTATTTTGTACTAATAAAAAATGTTACGAACAATTTTCATTTCATCAGAATCCATCCGCTGGCCGAGACATTTAATTATATTCAAGATTTTTGTATAATTTCGTGGAAACATTCTTGTACTAAAATGAAAGATATTCACGATCTTGCGAGACAAAAAAATTTGTCTCAGGGTTCTAAGAAAATCGAGTGGAATAAGAGATACTAGGGGATTTTATCAACAAATTGTTTGACGCCTTGTGAGTGTTATAATTAGCTAAAAATAATTTTAAATTTAATTGATTTAACACGGTTTGATCTTAATTTTTGCCATACTGCACAAATAATTATGAGAACAAATTTTTGTCTACACTAATAATTTTGTTAAAAACTATATTAAATGTAATTTTTCACAGAATTAAAATTTCGAAAAATTTTGGTTGGGATAATTAATATTTTCGAGAAATTTATTATTTATTTAATTTTTAATTTTGTTTGTGTTATATTCCATTAAAAATTGAGCACGCACAAATAATTTTGTTATAAACGACATATCATTGTAGTTAACCTGATTTTTGTTTAAGGTTTATGTGACTCCCAAGTCCAAGGGCTTTGAATTAAACGTAAAAAATAAATTCCGAACGTCAATGAAAATGTATAGGAAAAAAATGTATGCAAGCTTTGGGAGGGTGCCCCGAATTTTCTTAAAATCAAGTACGAAAGGTTTAAATAGAATCAAACTGAGTTAAACCAAATAAAATTAAAACTTGGAAGCTTTAATAATTTGGTCTGGGGGGCTATTTGGGAATTCGATTCGAACGTGATCGAGCGTTCGATGTATAAGATTCATATTTGATTTAAATAAGAAACGAATGAATTAGATTCAATTTATATAGGAATCTAATATATCGAAGACTCGATCATGTTCGAATCGAATTCCCAAATGGCCTGCCTGATTTTTTTTTAATCCATACAAAAAAAATGCTCGTTTAAAGGATCCAATCAAACCAAAAGCCCCGTTAACTGTTAACATAGCATAATAAATGTTCTGGAAATGTTGAACTTTCAAAATTGAAAAGGCTTTGATAATTGGGCTTCGGTTAAATATTTCTTGAAATGTGGCCAAGCTTTCAAACAATTTTGAAAAATTTAGCGCACATTTCTAGTATTAGCCTTTAGTATTTTAAAATTTGAATTGAATTTAGAGAAATGTGTAACAGTAATTATAAATTGTGTTACCATTTTACAACGTTTTATAGAGTTCGATAGAAAAATTGAACTACAAATTTTAAATTAAAGTTTCTTATTTAAAATTAAGTTATGTTTGCAGAATTTCTTATTTTTTTATTTAGTTAAAATTGAAATGCCGACATTCTAAGCTAATAATGTTAAGTCCTCCGAGATTTTTTAATTGAACAAAAAACTGTCTGGCGGTTCAGATTCTAATTTCAAAATTATACTGAAATTTATCTTAATGCCTTGGAAGTTTACGAAAAACAACGGTGAAAGTTTAAAAAAAATCCATAAAGCCCAAAAAAATTAATTCGTTATGAATAATGGAATAAAATGGGTTCTTTGAAGTCTTAAACCTTTCAAGATGTCATAAGGTTTTAAGATTTAAAATTAAATTGCTTGAATATTTTTTAAAATAATATGAAAGCTTTAAACATTTAGAAGCTAAATTTTCTTTGTTTTCCGATTTTATAATACTAAAATAGTATTAAAAAATTGCAAACTTTAAAGCTTTTAAGCTGTTTCACATTTTTTACTTTTACAGAAAGCACTGCTTTTAAACAATGCAATAGATTAAAAGTTAAAGCTCAAGAAGCTTTTAAATATAACCTATTCAGTGTGAACCGTAATATACAAGCAGAAAGCTCGAATACAAAAACTCAAAAGCTCAGACGTATTAGTCTATAACCGTTAAACTGTTAGCTTTTAGAGTTAATTCAGTTTTTAAAGTTTCTGTGACATTATGGTTGATGTTTAATGTGCTTACCCTAAAAATATCGGCCGATAACATCGAATTACGTACTTAAAAGGAAATCTATAAACAGCTTAAAAATTTTAATTTAAGGAGACTGTTCAAAAAGCTTCGTAAGAGACATTTGTATCAAAAATGTGATGTCAGCGCTGACATTTTTAAAATAACCTCAATTCGCATCGCCTTTGTAACCAAAAACAATAAATTTTAAAGCTTTGCACATTGTATTTACCTTTTAGGACCTATTCATTTTTGAGCATATTTGAGCTAGAATTTTTATGGACTTAATTTTTTAGAAAACAAAAGCGGGTCAACTGTCTAAAACTATAATCAGGATTAACTCCAGTTTTAATTTTTGAGACGTGACAGCATTCTGCGGATTTGTTTATGCTTCAGAGTAAATCATAATTTTACATTTTGGCTGAACAAAAATTCAATAATCACCTTGATCCTCTCTGATTGATAAGTAGACAATTTTTCAGAGCAGAAATTTGGAAGTCTTCGCTAAGAAGAGCTGTCTATTTTATTATCAGAGTTATAAAAAGACGAATGTTGAACAAGTCAGAATTTATCAAATAAAAGTGGTACCAAATCAACCAATGATAAAGAAAACAAAATTATTTGCTATTTTCAATCACCGTGGTAAAATATAAAAAACCGTGATAGAGGGGGGGACCTTTAAATTTTTGTCTGATAGAATATTTTGCCATGCTCACCAATTGCCGCATCTAGAGTTTTAAGGGAAAATGTTGGATTTCCATTTTAATTTAATTTAGATTGGTATGGCCATTTAGAAAATGGACTGATTGTTCATGGTAGTAGTTTGAAGAAGCATCGCCTTGGGAATGTACCCATAGAAATTTCTTCTTCATCATCACTATAGTACGAACCTTAAAATATAGAGCTACCGGAAACGTTTCTTCTGTTACATTTAACAATTTAAATCCCGTTATCAAAATATTTTTTAACCAATTATGTCCGTTCCACATTTCCTTTCCAGCTGTTCGAAAATTTGAAACAACTCGTTCACAAAACTTCTTCGTTTACGAAACTTCGCTTTTTCTTGCAAGAACAAAATCTCGAAAGGGATACAAATTTCGAGAGAAAGAATAAAATGGGATACCATCCTATTCCCGATACTAAAATTCCTAACAAAATACAAGGTAAAACGCCCCATTAAAAAGGAAGGCCCTATTCAAATTTTAGTAATAAAAACCGTAAGGATGTAAGCGGCCTAGGGGAGTTTTTTTTACTGTACGTAAATATTTTTGAATAAATTGTGACATTTGATGTCATCCTTGCTCAAAGGTGGATGGTTATTATTAAAAACGCAAATGATTGAATTATTCAAATCTCTATGAATGTTGAAATTACTTTAAATCATCAAACCGGGAGTTTGGGGCGGCGACCCTATCCTCTAAAACGAAATAAAATAACTGTTCAGTCCGTTATATTTAAAAACCCCGCCTTTTCCCGATTTTTTTTTGGAGGGGGGGGGGATTAATTTTTTTTTGCAATAATAAGAAACGGATTGGTATCGTCACACCCAAAAAAAATCCGCAAATAGCAAAAATTCATGAAAAAAAGTTTTTTTTTTTGTAAAGTTCTTTTAATTCGAAGGATATATTAGAGGATGAAGCTACCGCCCCAAACCAGCCCATGAAGATTTATTAAAATTTCAACTTTCTTACAAATTAGAACATTTTTCAAAAATATATGTTTTAGTTATTCACATACTGAAATAGGAAGCTCCCCAAAATACCTTTTGGGTATGTTTTTTCCTTTCTGCGCAAGGATGATAAGAAATTATACAGCTTCGTTTTGTTTTCATATTATACTTAGTTAACAAAAATTTAAAGTGGTCTTCCTTTTAAAAGGAGCGCATTATTTTGTATTTTTTGGAATTTTTGGGAATTTTTATTTTCGGGAATATGACGGTATCCCATAAAAAAACGAAAATAAAAGAAATTTTAAATATTTTAAACGTCGATTCATAAGAGAGTTTAGTGATAAATTCCCCTAAAAAGTCGCTTTATTCGGATCACTTAAAATTATTTTGGATGCCTTCGAATTTTTAATAAAAGAATCCCCCCCAAAAAATCCCTAAAAACAGAAATTTAATTGCCAGAAGACCCCTTTAATTTTTGTTGAATATACGACCAACTACAATCTGATAACAGAAGGATGCTACATAATTTCTTGTCACCCTAGCCCGAAGAGGAGCAATGCTAAGCGGCTTTGAGTAGTTCTCTATTTTAGTATGTGAATTATTATTAATAAAACACAAATTGTTGAAAAATGTTCTCATATCAATTAAATTTAGAATTTTAATAAATCGCCAAAGCCGGGATTTGGGGACGGTGGGCCCATCGTCTAAGGTAAACAACGAATTAAAATAACTTTTCAAAAAAAATTTGTTGGGGATTTATTTTTGTTTGTCTAACTAAACAAGGAGTAATCCCACAGATTCTAACCTGTAGAGATCATTTAATTTGCGAGAAAAAAATAGTCCCGAACTAAAAATCCAGAAAAAATTTGTGTCTAAATTTTCTTTCCAGATTTGGTTTTCGGGATTTTCTCTTTCTGGATTTTTCTTCTGGATAAAGTACTTGATAAGGTAGCCAAACCCCCTCTGTTCTGGTTCGGTTACGTTATCCAAAATAAAATAATCCTAAAAAACAAAAAATCAAGATTTTTAAATATATTGGGGCTGCCGCCCCAAACCCCGTTTTCACGATTTTTTGAAATTCTAATATTCAGAGAAATTGGAACATTTGTAACAAGTTTGTGTTTTTAATAATTACTCACATACTGATACATATGAGATCCACTGATACTCGTACTCATACACATGAGACCCTTCGCGCAAGGATGACAAGAAATTATCTAGCTTCCTTTTGCTTTCATATTGTAGTTAACAAAAATTTAATGGGGTCTTCCTTTTTGATGGCGTACGTTATTTTGCATTTTTTGGGATTTTTTAGGGGAGCATTTTTATTTTTGGGAATGTGATGGTATCTTATAACTACAAAATTGAAATATTAGTTTTTTTGACGAAGACTCCAAAATTAATATTTCCCATATCAACAAGAAATTTTACCTTCTCGGTGTGCTGTAGTCTTTTTTCGAATTGACTTGATAACGATCATAATAATTTCCAGAAAATGCTGAAATTGCAAATTACCGACATTTTCTGCCTTCGTTACTCCTACCAATTAAAACTCTTGAATGTATTCAAAAATTTGTAAATTTGTGTGACTTCACAGTGACTTTCGACCGATTAAAGACGTTATTTTCTTAAAGCAAGTGATTTATTCATTATGGTGTGGTGTTCTCTAAAGCCATCTACAAAACCTCGTTGGTGGCCCGATTTTGCGAACGAAGTTTGCTCAGGGGCTTCAAATACTCTCAACTATTCCTTAGTTTAATTTTAATGACTCATATTATGATCATCGTATTCGCGTCGATATCATATCGACTCAATATTTGTTGTCATAAAATCGATATTTTCGGCAAGGGTTGAAATCAGATCCTTTTAAATACCGTCTTATATTAATTTTGGTTGTAAAATGAGACTTAAAAGTAGCGATTTTCAAATGCGTTTATAGCACGTAGAACAGTAGAAAATCGCAATTCCCAAATCTTATTTTATGACCAAAATCCTTGCTCTCTCCATTAAGTAAGCATTACGAAATAAGTATTTAAGGCATTTCAAGTTCTTGTAATTCCAACTTGTTATTGTTGTTGTATAGTTTTGGTTTTTTTCACGAAAATAACCGATCTAGATCTGCATACGATTTTTTTTCTAAATACTGGAAGACGGAATTTCATCTAACTTCACTTAATTAAAAAAAATAAATTTGCCAAAATCTGACAATGGAGCCAGAAAAGGTAAATCTTAATTTTAAACCAAAGTTCGAGGTAATAAAACATAAAAAAAGACGGGAAAAGCTTTCAGAAAGACGCAGCTATATAGCTATCTTGTTCTTCGACAAGAGAAGTTCGCGAATAATCATCTAGTAAAAAAATGCGTGGAAGCCTGAAGACGACGGCTAGCCAAGCTGTGTTCGAACGTTTTTCAATCGTTTTTCAGGAGAATTCACTAAATGTAAGCTCTAGCGGTAGCAGTAAAACTAAATATCGAAAATTGTAAAGCATCTAATGGATGGCTACGATCATTTCGCAAACCATTAAACGTAACCTTCAGCAAATTTTGCGGATAATCAAGTCTGGTGGATACAGATGTTTTTATGGATTGGAAAGCAAAGTTAAAGATCACAATTGAGGAATACGAGATATAAATATCGCTAATTGCAACGAAACTGGCATTTTTTCGTGCGCTGCCATAGATGAAACTTTACAAGCTAAGGGTGAAAAAGGCAGTAATGGAAAATTCTCAAAAGACCATGTTACCGTCATCCACTGTATATTTTGCTAACAAGAATGCTTGGATGACGGGAACAATTTTTGAAAAATATCTTCTGCAATTAAATTTGGAGATGGAAAAGCAACGAGAATGCCACGTGTCATCCTGAAATCATCGGTTTTACAGCCGTTGGACAATTGCATTATACAAAATGTTAAAATTAATTATAGAAAGGCGGTATTACAAACGCTTTTTGAGATGGAGAATTATGAGCAAATGACAATCAAATCGGCATTATTCGAGTTCAAGTCGGAAACAATAAAAATATGTTTTGAAAATTGAGGGTTTAGTGAAGAAAAGTTTAGAAATTGCAACGGTGCAATCCTTTATTATATCAACATATACCATATACCGACGAAATAAACATTGACAACATTTTGCGAAGCATACGAGATTCTGACGTGGAAAGTATCGATTCGAATAAAGACGACATTGTTCATGTGAATCATGTACCATTTATCTGTTGCTTATTTGAAAAGGTTTGCAATTGATCAAGGTGATGATATACTTGACGAAGTGGTATACAAATTGTGTTCTCAAGTAGTGGACAACAATATCAAGCCAATCGTCACCAGACAAAGGAAAATTTTCGACTTTTTATAAAAAGTCTTTGCCATATGCAATTTACTAATAAATGTACGAGTACGTGCTACGAACAAATTTCATTTTATAATTTTACCATTTGTAACTGAAATACAAAATAAATTATGTAGAATCTAAATTCGTGTCTTTTTATGATAACTAACTCCACAGAACTGAAAAAATCCTCAAAAACGAAATTTTTCGCGCTCCCGTGGGATTCCGTTTGTGGGGATTTTTACGTATAGCGTAAAATGTTAAAAAGTTCATCCATTCAATTCATTTACCGAGTGCAATTGTTGTTGCGACTTTTTCTAACGCAATTGTTAGTTTGTGAATTATGAGTTGTCGAAACTAGAAATGCGAGAGATGCACAATCAAAAATTCGTAAATTTGAAGCAGATGTTTTGCAGAATAAACATTGGTAGTTGTTTAATTCGTCTTCTTCCTTCCATCCGATCTAAAGCACACGATTAGGTCGGACAGCGGCAAGCAAAGAAAATAAAAATTGATACCAAATTAACATTTGTTTTGGTCAATTAAGAATATCACCTCACCGAGCGGTGCACCTCACCTCTTGGGTCGTGTGACTCATATTTTCGTGTTATGGTTCTCACTTTTATTTTGGTGAGTAGTAAGCGCAGTGCCGTGCGTCATTTCGCGTATTTTGGAGTTGTCAAGTTGGTATATTTGTTTTTTGACACAATCAGTTGTGTATGTATGATATGTATGTAAAATTAATTCAATCATATCATTTTACCATAAAACATTATTTTTTACTTTGAGATCACCAACCAATTGTAGGTGAGCATATTTGTCACTAGACTAACACACAATATTTGAATGCGGTGAGTTGAAGTCACCGGGTGACTAAAATGTGAGAACCAAACTTGTACTCATTTAATATTTTTACAGTTTCGCAGCAACAAGTTGTAACCGACCGGATTTGTCATGATACGGTTTTTTGCGGGTCGGTTCTGCTAGTGGTTACTTTTTATAAGCGACCGACATTTCCGAACAGATTTCATGGTCCCACCGATGCGTAGTCGACTAAATTCCTAAAACCACCCTATAAGTGAAGTTAAGAAAAAAAGTAAAAGCTTTTACTTAAATTTTTCAAGATTTTCACTCAACAATTACTTAATGGTACTTTTTGGATAAAAAGACATTTAAAGGTAACATTTTTTTTGTTTTGTCAAACTTGTGAACATTTGACCCCCCCCCCCCCCCTATTTGACCGCCCCAACTGAACATTTTGTCACTTTTTACTAGGAATAATTTGTTTCAATGTAATGTGAGCTAGCTGGATTAAAATGTCATTCTGTTTCAATAAGCATTTGTTGTCTGCATAGAGCTTTTTACTCAACTATCAAACGAAGTAAATTTCATCCCTCCATAATCCCTACTTAATTGGATTATACCAATAATTCTTATTTGTCCGGCTTCGATTAGTTTAGCTGTCAAATTTTTGGAGGGAATTTATAACTCATCCCAACCTTATTACGACAGCGAAATGAAGAAAACCGAGAGGACCCATATATAATAAAATTGACATGAATTGGAGTACAAACTCGCTTCTCGCCTGTTGTGCAAAATCCCAGTCCTGTAGTTTTTACAAAATCCATCAAAAACCATTAAGGGCTTTTGAAAGAGAACCTGATATTTTTATTAACAAAAAAACTTTCTGTAACTGCGGAGAAAAAAGTTGGCAGCAGAGCATGTTGTTCGAACCAATTGTATACTTGATAAAGGCGTATATATTTATTGAAATTTTGGCCATTGTTGAAATTTAAGAGCAATACTATAATCTGGTGAAACTAACAACAAATCGTATTTCCAACTTTGAAAAGTCGTTTATACAATTTTTCGGATTAAACATAAACTTTGTATGTCTTCTGGTATATAAATCAAATTTCCGAAGTTCCCCATCAAATTTTCAGAATTTGGAGAGAAACAAATATTTAGAATTCGACTGAACACTCTTGTTAAAATTTAATTTTTAACAAAAAATTTTGGGATGTTATAAAATTTCAGAGAAGAACGTTATCGTTCTAACAATTGGTCAACATTTGAAATTTGCTACTAAACACTTTTAACTTAATTTCCAAAACGAAAAGCTAAATAATATTCTAGATTTTAGAAATTTAGTTCTTTATAAAATTAAATTGAGTTAGTTCTGTGGTAGAAGTTCTTTGTTGAAATTCTCAAATTCTGGAATATTATAAAATTTATGTAACTCCATAGAATTTCTAATTTTCGGTTCTTTTGCGTTCAGAATTTTAAAAGTATTATAAATTCTCGAAATTTTAGACATTTTAACCGAATACACTGACTATGCGAGATATTGCTGTACTAGTTTTACTAATAATCTTTAACTTTATTGTTTAATTGCCCGGAATTATATATAGCTCAGTTTTGTTTATAAGGCTCAACTCTCTCGCAATTTTCTATTAACACTTAGACAACCTGCACATTGCTTGGCTTAATGCGAGACTGTAGGACTGATAAGGAAAGTGGTTGTGTCCATAAATGCTGCACAGGGAGTCATAGTTATGTAATCCTGCAGATGCTGAAAACTCCCTTTTGTAACCGACCCCAGCGATTCGAAACCGGAACCTCTCGATCCAAACACCACGGATTTAACCATTATGTCGTTTGGTCGGTTTTTGTTAACGTTGGCATTTTTGAAATACATTTCTGAATTTGGAGCGATAGTTTTATTGATTAATATTTTTGAGTTTTCAGAATTTCTGAAGAAATTTTTTCTGATGAAGGATTAGTAATAACATATTTTGGTTACGAAAATACTTAGAAATGTCTCTAGTTAAAGTAGAATTAACTTTCATTTAAAAGTTAAGTAACTGCATGAAACAGTTAAAACAGGAGAGAAGTTTTGACACATAATTGAGAAACAATGAACCCAAACTACCGAAATTAATTAAACCAAATGTCAAAATTCATCTTAAACATTTTATCCTAGGATTTCCTGGTTTATAATTTATCTAGTGTGAACAGCCTTTTAGCTCAAATCCGCATACCAAAGTTGGGGATTTCTAGGTTTACGATTTTTTTATTTTATAATATATCCCGCGCAAAACCTCGGTTTGAGAGACTAATTGGGGGTTGGCCTGTCTTTTATTTCAGGCTATTCTGTTAATATCTCTGCACGATGGAAATGTTCTTCTAAAATTATTTTTACAAATAGCCCATTAGCAAGGAACTTAGTGATTTCTTTAATCGATTATAATGAAATTCAGGATGCATGATAGAAATGGGATTCTAAAATGAATTTTAGATAAAGTGGCCATGGAGTATGAAATTTGATTTTAGAACCCCATTTCCGTCGTGCTTGCAGAATTTCATCATAATCGGTTTAGAGAAGGCCAAGTCCTTCCTAATTTGCTATTTTCCAGAAATGTATCTAAAATTCCTCCCTAATTGGCCCAGAAATTAGACAAAACTCATTTTAGAATCCCATTTCCGTCGTACAATCTGAATTTCATCATATTATGTTAAGAAACCCATCTCAGATCCCATTTTAGAATCCCATTTCAATCATGCATCGTAAATTTGAACATAATCAGTAAAGAAATCACCAAGTTCCTTGGTGTGAAAAGCAGTATAACGCCAAGAGATTTGATTGGTTGTCTTTTAAACTATATTCACTGGTGAATTTGAAAAATAAATTGTGAACGCTTCAATTATTATATGAATCTACGTATTTCAAAATTGCTCTCACGGTACCAAAAAAAAAATGGAAAATAGTTGATTCATTAATTGATGAGGATTCTAGAAAATTTGAAACAATATCTTCTACACTTGACGTAAATGGTAACTTAATTACGAATTGTTTGGCTATCGGTCATTTTACTAGTTCATTGAGATGTTTGCACTAAGGTTCTGCTTAGCATCGTTATGCTAAGTGTCAAAAAGAAGCTTTCACATTCCAGGAATTTACTTCTGAAGAACTACTTTATGCTGTCAGCTCTCTAAACAACAAAAACTCCAGTCGTTTCAATGGAATTAATCCTAAAGTTCTTAAACAAATAGCTTTAAATACTTGCACACATTTTCAATCGCAGTGTAATAACTGGCGTATAAAAATCTTACCTTCAAACAAGGTTTCAGAGAGTTAAAATAGGTAGCGATGTCAATGAAATTCTTCCAGGTATCTCTCAGGGTTTTGTTCTTGGTCCTTTACTATTTTGCTTTAATTTATTCTGCAGCTAGTATAGAAAAACTGAATCCACAATAAATGCAGACTTAGTTGTATCGCATATCTGGTTTTCTGATCATCAATTGTGTTTAAGAGATAAATCCAGAGGCATGATGAGGAGTGCATTAGCTATAAGGATTCCAACAATTGCCTTAAAATACGATTAATCCAAAAATTTAAATATGTACTTAGGAATAACGATTGATAGCGAATTGAATTTTAAATCTTTTTCTTAAAGGTTACTTGTATCTAGCTTTTAGAAAGTTTTATCTAATGTCTTGATGTACATGGTGGAAACCTATGTCACTAACATTAAACCTTTAACAGTAGCGCATAAATTTGCTTTAAGAATTATTGTTAACCTTAAGCGTCCTGCTCATTATTTTACTTTATTCCAGAAAAGTCAAGTGTCTTCTCGCATAGCGGGCATAAAGCAGTAAAACCTTACTTGTACAATTTAATGTTTAGAAGTTCTTGTTTTGTGCTGTTCACTCGCAATGAGTACTTCAGACAATTTTATATTTCAAGTACTTCAACTCTTTCTAACAAATTACTGCTTGCTATTCAGAATTAGCAATCGACCAAACGCTTTGGTGTTTTGTTGAAGGAATTTTTATTTCAGTAAAAAGATTTTGAAAGTTTGTTTCAAGTTGTTTAGAAATCTAACTAAAGAGAAATTATTCGATGTACAGGGAATTAGTGTTAAATAAATTAACTTTAGTGGTGATGTATGCAACCAAAAAACGTCAAAAGTGATGCTTTTGACATCCCATTCCAAAACGCTTCACATGGATTTCCTACAATAATTTTTATGATTTGACGAAATTTTTAACTACTGAATGTCATATCAGTAATGTAAAAGCTATCTCCAAAATCTTCTCTACTTTTTGGCGACAGCAATCATAATTAAAACTTGGATTAAAAAAAAAAAAAAAAGGAACTAAGGATCTAAGGATTGGTATTTTTGAATTTATTTATAGTAAATTAAAATTACCCAAGTCACTCGTAAAATTTTAAATTTCACTTTAAAAAAAAAATTTGATCATTTTCTCTGATGATGTGGCACTGACGTTTTTAATAAAATTATTTTATTTATTTATTAAATGTTTTTTTTTTGTTTCATAAAATTAAATGTCTATTTATAATGTATTGTATATACAGGGTGTCTCATTTTAAAAGACCCACACAAATATTTCGTCAGGAAAGCTATTGCCAATCAAAAAAATAACAAATATAAACGTTATAGGATTTTATGGGGGCAATCGACTGGTGATCTTCAGTTTGACCTTGAAATCTGTTTTCAAGGTTATTTAAAAGTCAACTTTAATTTTTTTTTTTTTTTTTAGGAATCCTCATTTTTGACTGTGATTCTGAAAGAGCGTGGAAATTTCCTCAGGTGCGAAATCCAAAACAATTAAATATCTCTCCTCGTATAAAACACGAAGAAAAGAGAGCGAAATAGCGATGGGTCATTATTTTTTTTTTAAGAGCGTTTTTAAGATTTAAATTCGTAATTCGTAATTTAACCTTGAAATGACCGCTGAAAGTCATTAAAAAAATGCGTTAAGTAACTAAAAGATGAATAATAAGAGTTGACCTTCAAATAACCTTGAAAACTGATTTTAAGGTCAACCGTAAGGTAACCAATCACCGATTGCTCCCGTAAAATCCTATAACATTTATATTGGTTAATTTTTTGATAGGCAGCTTTCCTAACGAAATTTTTGAGTGGATGGGTCTTTTAAAATGTGACACCTTGTATAATATATATATGTATAATATAATTAAATTAAAATTTTTATGCGACACTCTAACTACTTATCATTATTAAATTTTAATTATTAATTATTTTGTTTTCTGTATTTTTTGTTTTGTTTTTTTTTTTTTTTTTTTTTTTTTGAAAAATAAAATTAAAAATCTACAACATTTATTTATTATTTATATTTAAGTAAATATATATAACTTTTTTTTTGGTTTTTACTAAGTTTTTGAGCAAAAAAATAAATGTATAAACGGTAAAATAAAGTATAATTAAAAAATAAAAATTATTTTTAATAATTATATATTTTTTAATTAATCCAATTTATATATGTATGTATGTATGTATAATATACTTTATTTATTTATATATGTATATTCATTTTAAATCATTTGTTTCTTTTTTATATATTTCACAGTAAATGAGCTGATTTATAATCAATTTTTTTTTTTTTTTTATTTAATTAATTTATTATATATTAATAATTAAAATTACACCACATTTTTTTTTTTTGTGCGGGAGTTTAAAAATAATTTTTATATTTTCTAGTCCCGCGCTTGGTGTTTAATTAGTTTTTTTTTAATTATAATTAATAATTAATCATAA
This sequence comes from Tipula vernalis, assembly GCA_958295665.1. Taxonomy (NCBI): domain Eukaryota; kingdom Metazoa; phylum Arthropoda; class Insecta; order Diptera; family Tipulidae; genus Tipula; species Tipula vernalis. The sequence continues at coordinate 375,545,979 of OY282559.1, forward strand.
TAATAATTATAACAATATATTGATTAAAATTTGTAATTTTAAATAATTTTTTTTTTTGGTTTGTCTCACTTTTATTTTTCGCTAAGAATAATTTTTTTTAATAGGATATTTGTTTTTTTTTTTAAGTTTTAAAATTTATTTATAATAACGAAACTAACAAAAACAAAAAATAAAAATTTTGTGATGCTCTCCCGCATTTTAATACTTGGTTGGTGTTTTATTTATTTATTATAGTAAATAAATAATTTTGATAGTCCATTAAAAATCGTTGCAATTCTTGATAGTAATTTTTTGTTTTTTTTTTTTGTTTTTTTTTTTTTGTTACCCGCGAGCACCACAAAACATATCTTTTTTTCCGTTTTGTGTAAAAACATTTTGTTAAATTATAAAACATTTAAAAATTAATTAAGTAACAGAAGTAAATAATAAACAATTTCATAATAATATACATACATTAATTATAAGGCGATTTTTTTAAAAAATTTTAAGTAATTTTTTTTTTTTTTTTTTGTTAAATTTTAGGCCAAAAAGGTGTTGTAACAAATAATAATAGTATTTAAAATAAAAAATTAGAAACAAATTAAAATTAAAAATATAGATTTTGTTTTAACATTTTGTTTTAATAAAAAATAAAGTTAAATTTTTTTATTTTTAAAAATACTTTTTTTTTAGTTATTTATATAATTTATAATTTAAATTTGGCAGTTTGATTTTTTACTTCATTTAGTTTTAAAAAATAAATTAATTTTTAAAAATTGTTTTGTTTCTTTTTTTTTTCTAATAAAGCGACTAGTTTTTTTTTATCAACATTCTCCTCATCGTCATGTTAAATAATTATTTTTACGAAATAAAATATATAAAAAAAATTAATAATTAAGTAAATAATTTATATAACAAAAAAACAAAAATATTTAAGTATTTTTTTGGTTTTTAAAAGTATATAATGTTAACTTTTCTTTATTCATTTTCAAAAAATTAAAATTAATTTACTTATTTAATTAGTAATCAAATATGTATATATTATACAATAACATAAAAACAAGAAACAAAATATTTATTTTATGTTACCTATATAAAAAATAATAAAAATTAAAAATAGTTTTCCTTTTGGTTGTTTATTTTTCTTGTCTCTACGTTTTTTTATGTATTTTATGTTGTACATACTATGTTGTATGTTGTATAAATATATATGGCAAATAGAAAAAGGTTCTGTTTGTTTTTTTTTTCGGGTATTTGGTTTGGTTTTGAATTTTAATTTTCTTTAAGAATAAATTGTTATAACTTCTCGACCACCGCCTCGAACCATTAGGACACGTTCCAAACCTTCGGTAAGGACTTCTAAAAATTCCATATCTGAAATAAAAAATTTAATATTTATTAGTAAAGTTTATAAATAAAATATTTGGCAGTCCGTTTTTTGGTTGTAATAGTCAGTTGCTAAACATCTTTCGACTTTTGCGCGAGTGGAATTTTTTGGAATTATGCTTACCCGTAAACTATTCTTATTGCACAACCAATTTCTGTTTGATAATTAGTTGAACAACTAATTGTTTCAAGCTACATATCACTATAACAGCTGAACAATGCGCGCTTATGACGGAACAGAATGAATTAATTTTATTAGTTGTTACTATAAGTAAATAAAGGCTATACTCCCCTCAACAATTACAACAAATAAAATTTATATTTCCCATAATATATAAAACGACTTGTATATCAATTCAATTTTGTTGTTTTTGTATTATTTATTCACTGTGGCATCTACCGACCATAACACAAAATAAAATGCATACGAAAGCAAAGCAGCTATTAACGGAAATATAATTCAATTAACCTCGTCTCGGTATTAGCTAAGTGCGATTAATTATTTTTTCGAGATTAGCTGTAGTGTATCAAGTTGAAGATTAGCTAATATCGTTTTATTTGACGATTAGTGACTAATCGAGATTAGTACACTAATCTTTGAAAATTTTGAAGTTTATCTCGTTGTATTGGGTTAAGTGATGCTACACAATGCGAAATAATTCTTTCAACATTGCCGAAAGTGCAGGCGGTATGAGTTTACAGTAGAAGTTATAAAATCAGTGACATCTTAAATAATTTGGGCTGAATAAATTTTGAGGTTATGTTTATGAAAACAAAATCTAGTGTATTTTAATGTATAAACCGTAGAAATCAGACTCCAGCTGATTTACTATAACTAAGTTAAGCTCTTTATGTATATATTCTATTTATAAAACAGCAGGTAAAAGCAATGTAAAAAGTGGTGGAAATTAGGAACATAGAATAATAATAACAAAACGTAGAAACTATGAAAAATGATTTATTTTTTACACAATGGTTTTTCGAAATTTACAAATCCGAAGTATTAAGGGTTCACTAGATTTCAGAGTTTTTCCTGAGATGTGGCACGTATCAATAGTTATAGCTACAAAACCTTTAATTTATTAAAAATAACTTCAACAACTTCGACAACTAAAATGTAGATGGCAGATTTATTATTGGTCTTCCTTTTGCTCGACTCAAGGTATAAATAAGTCTCTCGAGAAATTCTATTTCATTATTTTTGGGAATTCTTCATTGTCAAAAATTATTATTTTTACCTCCGGAAACATTGAAGTATTTTTCTAGAAAAACATTAAGGCTTATGAAGGGAATAAACACTTTCAATGTACTCGTATTTTGCATGATGATGTTATGTAATACAATTTTTTGAAATTCTGTTAAAGTAACAAAATCTCATTTAATCTAATAAAATATAAATAAGATTAAATCATTAGGAAATAATTTTAGTTTTAAATTTTTGTTTAGTCGGTATTAAATTTGATTGGAAAAATTAAAATTACAAAATTACAGCAGATATAAAGAAAATATCTTAGTCAGCATTTTTTTTAATCGACGTATTTTTTATGCAGATTAGGAATTCGATGAATGCCGAGGATGATTGATACATAAATATATTGTCTGTTTTTGTATTAAAATGCTCTACATTACCTGAATTTTGTTGTTTGCCCTTTCAAATTTTTAAGTTACAAAATAATTTTTAATATTATGGCATTCTTTTACAAGTCTTTCGAGTTACGTTATGAAAACCCTCCTTTGTCGCCTCTTTCCCTATTAGGCCGAAATCTGGGTTAATCGAATTCTCCAATTACGTGAAAAAATACGCCGAATAAAATAGAAAAGCTTCTGACCAATTGCTTTATTTTACAAGCTTAAGTTTTGTCTAATTCGGCTGAACCAAACCCCCAATTACGTAAAAGACCCCTTAAAATGGGTGAAACCACTTTTTCAACATTCTCCCCATTTGTTCTACATTGGAACTTCAAATTCTTAATTTTCGTGGAAAACATAGCGTTTAAAAAACCCTTAGACCGAATTTTTCTTTTTTTCTGAGTTCGATTTTTATCTAATTCGGCTCGGCTCGCCTAATAATGAAAAATGAAGTTCGCCAATTCGTGTGAGGTTTATAACAAAAAAAAAAAAACAAATGTACGTTTACTATTCCAATTGTAACATTATTTTGTTCCTAAGTGTTGGTAATAAGAAGAGTGGCGTTGCCACCCGTCCAACTTTACGTAGAAGAAGGTGAATGTCCTACATACCACACTTTTAATAAAAGTCCTCACAATCATAAACAGAACATTTTTTTATGGGCTTTAACTTTTTTAAATTAAAGTAATATTCATAACAATTTATTCGTTATTAAGGCATTGTCACATAGGACAAATTTGAGAAATCTTCTGGAAACGAATTTCCCTTTTGTGATTAAAAGGGAGGATTTTTTAAATTAACAGTATACAGAAACGATACAAGTAAAGCCTGTATTCCATTACCAAAAAATTACTAACTGCACCAAAAAACCAAAAAACGGAGGAAGACAAAAAAAACAAAATTCCTTTAGAGTGATAAAGACAAAGAATTTTCTTTTTTTTTATTACATATCAAGATTTAGATTTTGATGCGTAAAATTGGGCCAGAAATATTTTTTCAACGTACACAAAATTTTTTTTGTAGATGTGCTAGAGGGTTTCAATACAACCTTCTCCGCTTTCTGCGGGCCTCAGATGATCAATAGGTATTGCCAATAAAACATAGCCAATATTAAAAAAAAATATTGACAAACAGCAATTGCCTCAGACGATCAAAACTATTGGCAATACACTTAAATGTCAAACAATAAAAAATATTTATTTTCAGGTTAATATATTGTATTTTATAACAGGTTCCACTCTAATCACTTCTTTTACCTAAAATCATCGATGCGTGAATAAATAACCATAATAAGTTATCATATGTACATAAGAAAACCAATCATTTGCATTGGTTTATGACATTTTTTGTTTAAATTTACTTTTTATGTGTAAAGAAAACGAATTTTTGATTTGACATCTGCATCTGCGAATTTTTTTGAATGTCTTAACACGTTAAAAAATAAATGTGGCTACTTCAATACTCGCCGATAGATGGCAGCAAAACTTTCCGCTGCTGTCAAAATTTTCGTTTCACAAAAAAAAATGTTAACCAAAATTTAATTCGAATTATTTGATCTACCTAATTGACAAAGACAACTTTCTGTAATAAAATATAAATTTAAGATGTATTATGACTCTGGTGGGAAGTATCATAACCTAGGGGCTTATTCTCGAATTTCACATTCATTTTCCATATGTGGACATCTGTCAAAATTCATAAAAACGTTCGGAAATTTTAATTTGTGTATTCTTGAATTCCCTACCAATTGAAATTTTTCGGTACTAAGGGAATATTTCCGAATGGGTATAAGCAGGTGAAAAAAAATCCCCATATCCGAAAATGCCAATAATTACATAGATTTTAGATTTATTTTTTGTGAATAAAAATTATCACACAATTTTTATTTTGTGATATTGATGTGATGTTGATTTTCATTTTTGATACTTTTAGGTTGATTAGAACAAAGAAGTTGACGAGGAGATACAATGCCAGAAAAGTATGAAACGATCGACTAGCGGACGACTAGTTTAAATTTATAGTCTCCACCAAAACCTAAAAATATTTCCAGTAGCCCTAAATCTGCCCTTTATACAATTCAATGGTTCAGTGGCTGTTTTCCGGTTTTCCGGCAGCAAAAACCACAACAACATCCGGATATGACGCTGGCGGATGCAATTCAAATTTAACTCAACAATTTGGCATAATGAGTTGGCGTAACGTATGGCAATAAACTGCTAATGGGTATACTCGTATAACTGAGATACATAAAATATAATAAATTTAAAATAAATACCTAAGTAGTCAAAACTTTATTTGACTTTTAAAAACAAAAATAGAAGGTCCAAGTAAAAATTAAACGCGGTCAATCCGGCCGATATTATAACGGAATATGGGTAATGATACTACCCGACATATGATGCTGGCTGATGTCGCACAAACCTCTCATCGGAACTTGCTATCCGCAAGTCTGTTTGTCTGTTTGAGAACTGATCGGATTTAAACTTGTAAATCGTATTATTTATTTTTCAGCTAACTATTCCTGGAATAACAAACTGGCAAAAACGCTATCAATGAGCTCACGATCAATGACTTTGAAACACCACATTTGTGTGTGTGTGTGTGTGTGTGTGTGTGTGTGTGTGTGTGTGTGTGTGAGTGTGTGTGTGTTTTTTTTTTTCCGAGGAGGGGAAATCGTCAAAAGACATGGTAAGCGTACTTACCGCCGTGTGGGATTTTTACCCACTAAAACCGCCTCCTCTCGCCGGACCGTTATTCCCCTCGGAACCACCGCGAAGTATTACTTCGAGGGGGGGGGGGTCTTAGTATTTCTTCTCACACGTTTCTAGCCGCTTATAATCGCCTTAGCTCCTTTTGCACCTTAGTTATGGTAAGGCAGCAGGCATCCCATATTTGCTGTGATTTCAGCATTTCATCCACTATGTTGTCCGGACCTAAGTTTATGTTTATGGTAACACACAGGTCCATTCTCTCGGTCTCAAATCGCGGGCACTCGAATAATACGAGTTCCGGGTTTTCTACTTTATTGCACGTTGGACAGAGAGGAGTGTCATCATGCCCAAAACGATGCAGATAGCTTCGGTACCCACCGTGTCCCATTAGGAATTGGGTTAAATGGTAATTCACCTCTCCGTGTTTGCGATTCATCCAGGGTTTTATATTCGGAATCAATCTGTGTGTCCAACGTCCTTTCGTCGCATTATCCCAACGTTCCTGCCAACTTTGCACGGATTTAGCTCTTTCTGTCGTTTGGATAGCCTGACCGAATGTAGAACTGTGTTTCTTAGCCTCATATATTCTTTTCGCCTCGCCCGCCATGATGTCAATCGGTATCATTCCGGCTATGACGCATGCTGCTTCTTCTGAAGTGGTTCTATATGCACTGATGACCCTAAGGGTGCTTAGCCTATAGACTTGTGCCAGCCGTCTCCTGTTGCATTTTACCTCCAGTGCCTCTGACTAGATCGGAGCCCCGTACAGTAGCACTGAGCTTACCACTCTGGACAGAAGAAGACGTCTACTGCTTCTTGGGCCACCAACATTTGGTAGCATATTGGAGAGAACCGAGTACACCCTCGATGCTTTTCCGAATGTTTAATCTATGTGACTCTTGCAGTTTAATCTGTCATCAAGCATAAGGCCCAAATATTTTACCGCTTCTTTGGACTTTATGACGTGGTTCCCAACCTTAAACGATACCGTTGCCCGTTTTTTACGGCTACTAATCAGCACTGATTCTGTTTTGTGCTCCGCCAGTTCCAGGCCAACGGATTCCAGCCAGTCCCTCACTATTGCAATCGCCTCGTTTGTGATCATCTCAATTTCATCCAGGCGCTTTGCAGACACCACTATCGCGATGTCATCGGCAAACCCTATCACTTATGCTCCATCTGGGATTCGTAGCTTTAGTACATTGTCATACATAATGTTCTAAGAAATTGGGCCTTAACGGAACCTTGTGGAACTCCAGATATTATGATGTATTCCATGGGACCATCCTCAGTGTCGTACTCTAACACTCTATCCTCGAAGTAGCTATCTAGTATCTTCAAGAGGTAGGCCGGAACATTCAACTTTCGTAGAGAATCCATAATGTGGGCCCAGTTAGCTGTGTTGAATGCGTTTTTAACGTCGAGTGTGGCAACCGCACAGTACTGCTTAGTCCCTCCTTTCCATCTTTTTCCCTGTAAGGCTCCTTTGGCCTTAGATACTACTGCAATAATGGCATCCAATGTGGATCGTGCCTTGCGAAATCCGAATTATTGAGACGAGAGACCGCCATCTCCTTCTGTAATCGGGAGCAACCTATTCTGAATAATGCGCCACTGATTAATCCAGTATTTTCGCCCCTGTATCGAGCAGGCAGATTGGGCGATATTAGGATGGTTCACCTGGTGGTTTTCCTGCTTTTGGTAAGAGTACCAATCTCTGCCTTTTCCATATCCTAGGAAGCACTCGTTCCTCTAGGCAGGATTGCGCTATATTGACGAAGAGGTTAGGGTTACTTCGTTTAGCTACTTTGAGCGCTTTGTTGGGTACTAGATCTGGACCAGGGGCCTTGTTTACACCTACTTTGCCGCACGCTTTCAATGTCTCTTCTATCGTCACTTCCGTTATTTTCTCCATATATTCCTTCGTATAATCGTCCTTTCGATTACCAGGTTTTGGAAGGTGCTGCGAGAAAAGAGCCTTGACGATCTTTTGCAGCATCTCTGAACACCTTTCTTGAGGGGTTCTTTGGCCTTTTATTCGCGTGGGAGTTGCAAGTCTCCTATCGAGCAAGGCCCCAGGTGGCGCATAGGGTGATGCCCTCACCGGTTTACCAGCGAGTAAGTGGGAAATAATATACTACTCGTGGACCAAAACTTGCAGAAGCGTCTGTTCACCAGAAGGTGCGGCTTCGTACGTGGTATCCAGAAGCGTCTGTCCATAGTGAGCGGCTTTCTGGTCAGCGTCTGTTTTCCGGGAGGAGCGGCTGCGTAAAAGGTCCTGGCAGAAGGCTAAAAATGCTAGGGGCGGATCCCTGAATAAAAATCCAAGATGTCAGATCAGGCGAAAAAAAAATTGACTACGGTGCAGGAAGTAGGAAACCCAGTACCGGCGGCTTTTGGGAGTGGGCAAGCGGGCTCCCAGCCGTCGTCATCCAGTAACCGCAATGTTCCAGCAGTGGAGAACTTGGCTGTTGGTGCATTAAATACTACAAGTACGCGTACGACAGAGGCGGAAGCTTTTTTTAGGAGCAACCGAGTGACGAGGTCACCAGTAAAGGAAAATCAGCCTAGTGTGGCAGCACTTCCACTACTCGATCTCGAGCCAAGGCAGAAGGCAGCGAGCGAGAGCGATGGTAATGTAATAGACCAGAGACTACAGAAACTAAAGTCGCATATCGAGAGCTTGCAATTTTATGTAAAGGATAGGCACAACGTCCATCAGGAGATAAAAAGGATGCTGCACCTGATCAGGACATCTTTTGGCAATCTTGAGATGGAGATCAGATGCGTGAGTACCGGTACGGAGGACACCGAAAAACAATCTAAAGAAGCGATTAAAGCACCTCACAATTGGATCCTCAAACCACAAGCAGGAGAATATTAGTGGAAAATACCCTTCCGGAAATAATGACGACTCCATCGGGTCAAACTGGCGCCGGTGGGGACTCATTGAAAAGAAGAAGGGAAAAGGAAAAGGGGAGTGATTCGTCCGGGCCAACCCCCGATCAAAAAAGAAATCAAGTGATACCAGGGTGGTAAATCCGGTGAAAAGGAAGGAGACCGATGTAAGCACGGGCGAAAATTTAGGAAAGGAAGGGCAGGATGAAAATCTGGAAGAATGGACGAAAGTAACCACCAAATCAGCTAGAAAGAAAAGAGTAGAGGCGCAAGAAAGCACAAGAAACCGAAACCGGACGCTATAATCGTCGGAAAACTAGGAGATGTCTCATACGCCGATATTCCCCAAAAGAAAAAGGTCGCAAAAAGAGGAAAAAAGGGGAAACAGGGGAAAATGTGCTACATTTTTTCTCTTTAGTTGTGGTAAAGAAGTCAATGTGGTAAGATCTATGCATTTTTTTTTTTTTTTTTTTTTTTTCAAAAATTGTTCCATTCTAGAGTTTTTTCTCGAGAAATATTTCCTGAAAGTTTAGTGAGGAAACGTTTATCGAAACTGTCAGAAAATATTTCTCGAGAAGAAAGTCTAATCCATAGCCGTACATAGTTTAAGTGTGCAAAAGTATACAAGGTACTTATATTTTATTTCTTCTGTTGTGTTAATGTGATAAGACGTCTGCGAGATGGAATCGTCGAGTTCTCCTATGAGTACACAATTATTAGGCTAAGTGAAACTTATTACTTCGTTTTCTTGCATTTAATTTTTAAATGATTTTTAAAACATGATAATGAATTCAACTATGGAAGAACCTAACGTCGAAGAACTACGAAATGATGCTGATTCATTGAACGAGTATTTCTCGAATTTGGACTTTTCAGGTGGCTAAATAGGTCACTTAGAATCTTGTTAATTTCAATTTGCACTCAAACCATATTGAGTATTTTCTGTTTATTGCCCATTAACAAGCACTTCCTGAGATTTGGGTCAGATCCAGCTTTACAGGTTGAGGCATATTCAAAGTAGTATATTGAAGAGCATAACTCTTTTATATTTATGAACATAATATAGTACATGGCATGAGCGCAGTTAATTTAATCAAAGTGTACATAATTACATTTATGAAAGTATACTAAGAGATGTAAAAAGAAGAGGAATAAAACAAAGACACAAGATGTCTGAAAGTTGAGGAATACGCTACTAAAATTATGATAATTGGTTAACAATAAATGTATTTAAAAGTTGTAGTGTGTTTAATTCTATTTCTAATTTGTGTTGTAAATTGCTTTTCATATTCGTGCTCATAAAAACCGCAAGCCGGTAGGATTATAATAAATTCTATATTTATTATCAGGTTAGAACATAATACCACAGAAGTCATACAAGCCAAGGTATAGGGCATATTATCCAGAAAAAGTTTTTTCGAAACGGAGGATTTGAAATCTTGTTAATGGCAGTTTTCCACATAAAATATTGAGTATTTTATACTAAGGGCAAATTAACAGGCACCCTCAGAGATTTGGGCAAGGTTCAGCGATAAAGGTTATATAAGCCAACGTATGGGGCATATTATCGATAAGAAGTGTTTTCGAAACGGAGGATTTGGAATCTTGTTAATGGCAGTTTGCACATAAAATATTGAGTATTTTCTATTGATCATTAACAAGCACTCACAGAAATTTGGACAAGGTTCAGGAGTTTTTGTTTTGTCTGTTGAAGAGGACAGTCGAAATATAAAATCAAAACAAATTTTTTAATAATAATAATAATAATAAATCTGAATTGTATAATTCATATTTTGTATTGTGCTAAATTTACAGTTATATATATATACATTTTTTTTCCTAATATGTCGTGTATTGTGTGCTAATTGAAAGTGAGCCGTGACCGTGATGTATTAAAACTAAAATGCTCCCAGTGCAGTTTAATGGTCCATGCATCGTGCGTTAATATGTCGCAGAGTGAAATTGATCTCTTTCATAAGGAAAAAAAATTATGGACTTGTGAAAATTGTGATGTAAAAAAGAACAACGGTGGTTCATCAAATTCTGTTCCTGTGTTAACCAGTGATGATTGTGATTTTAATAACATTCCTGGTTCCTTTAAATTTATATGTGACAAGTTAAGTTACTATTCAGCATCTTTCAATTCAAGATTTGATGATGTTATCAGCATTTTCGAATCATTAAAACAAGAGAATGCTATTTTAAAATCAAAAATTGTGCAACTGGAATCAGCTATTGATAACCTTGAGCAACGTGCGAAAAATAAATCAGTGGATATTGTTGGCGTACCGGTACTTCAAAATAATAATGAAGTTTTAAAAACAACCTTGGATTTATTTTCATCGGGTTTAAATGTAGCTGTCAATGTTTCTGATATTGAGTCAATTTACCAAATTAAATCAAGTGACGTCAGGAAATCGGGTAAAATTATTGTTGAATTTATTAACAGTTCTACTCGGAACGCAGTTCTACAAGCCAAGCGGAAAAAAAAGAATTTATCAACGGAGTGCTTAAATTTAAATAACAACAACAATATTCCAATTTTTATAAACGAATGCATGACTAAAATTAAGTATATGATTTTTAAAAAGGCAAAAGAAATTAGAAAATCTAAGCATTATAAATATTTGTGGTCGCGCAATGGAAGAATTATGTTACGTAAATGTGAGGGAGATGAAGTCAAGATCATCAATAATTTGTCTGATCTTGACGCTTTATAATCGTTTCTAATTTCATGGTCATTGTTGATGTGACCTCCAACAGTAATTCTTCCATTCGTGCTTCCTTTAACGATAGTATAAGTAACAGTGTGATCAAATCTGAACTCTTAGTGATGCATCAAAACATTCGTAGCTTTCGGCAGAATTTCGATACTCTTTTATGCCATTTGAATTCTTTCCCGGTTTTACCTAATTTAATTTTTTTATCGGAAATTTGGATTTCTAATCACGAACTTTCCCTTTATGGGATTGATGGTTATACATTATATGCGAACTGCAACAATAGATTTCGCGCAGGTGGTGTTGCAGTTTTTGTTGCCGCTTGCATAAATGGTGTAACCAATACTGATTATTCATTAAAAAGTGCTGATATATTGTTGGTTGATTGTAATTTTGGTGGCTTAAAATTTTCCATTTTATGTGTGTATAGGTTCCATTTTGTTAGTATAACTGAGTTTTTAGTTGAATTTAATGCCTTACTGTGTGTTGTGAAATCGAAAAATTTATTAATTCTTGGAGATTTTAATATTGACATACTAACTAGTTCTAATTTAATTGATGAATATAATATCATGATGGCAAGTCATGGGCTCGAATCTATTATTAATTGCCCTACTAGAATTTTTGGTAATTCGGAATCTTGTATTGATCATATGTTTTGTAGGCTGACTAATCCTGTATTATCCGATGCTTGGGTTGAAGATTTACATGTTTCTGATCATTGTGCCACTTTTGCCAAATTTAAGTTACAGCAGGAAGTTTCAGGAATTAATTGCCCCTCTACGGATAAAGTGATTTCGAAAATTGATTACTTAAGGCTTAATGATATTTTACAGTCTGAGACATGGGTGAATATTACTTCAATTCCTGACCCTAATGTGGCATTTTCGGTATTTCTTTCCAGATTATCTAACATTATTTCCGATTGTACTAGCACTATCAACATGACTAGCAATTGTGTTAACATTAAACCATGGATTAATTCTTCTCTGGTTCGCCGGATTAATAAAAAAAATAAGCTGGGTAGAAGAGTTCATAACCTACCTCTGAATGCTAGCTTACGGAAATATTACAATAAATATTCTAAGGATGTTACACGGGATATTAAACAAGCTAAGGCCAAGTACTACTTGACTAAATTTCATCATCAGTCTGGCAATATTAAACAGCAATGGGCAGTTGTAAATGAGATATTGAATTCTAATACTAAGGCTGAATATTTTTATGAAGTATTGGATGATTTTAATGGTAAATCTACTTCATCGTTTGATATTGCTAATAGTTTTAATTACTATTTTACTAATACTGTTAGCCTTGCTAACTCGCATTTATTACCGGGGAATGTTGATTTACTAGTTCAAGAAAGGTCAGTTGATTCTAGTTTCTTTTTTCGCCCTTTTCTATCCAGTGAAATTTTTTCGATTATTAATTCCCTCCCTACAAAGTGTTCCATTGATGAATTTGGTCTTAGCAACATTGTTTTAAAAAATATTAATCATAATATTGTTGACATTTTATGTTTTCTATTTAATGCAAGTATCACTTGTGGCATATTTCCCGATTGTTTAAAGTCAGCTATTGTTATTCCGTTGCATAAAAAGGATTCTCGGTTGTTTGTCGGAAATTACAGGCCAATTTCCTTATTGCCGGTAATTTCTAAAGTTTTTGAGAAAGCTGTTAAACATCGTATGGTGGAATATTTGGACAGTAAACATTTTTTTAGTGATGCTCAATTCGGTTTCCGTGCTGGTCTGGGTACTGAGGATGCTTTATTAGCATTTCTCAACCCTCTTCATATTGGCCTTGACAAAAATCAATCGGTTGGTGCTTTATTTGTTGACATTATGAAAGCATTCGATATGGTCAATCACCAATTGCTTTGTGTTAAACTTATGAATGCTGGATTTAGAGGTTTCATTTTAACTTGGTTTAAATCGTATCTTGATAATCGTTCGCAATGCGTTCGTATAAATGGTGTTTTAAGCAATCGCTCTGTTCTACCAGCTGGTGTTCCTCAAGGATCAGTGCTCGGTCCAATTTTATTCCTCATTTATATTAATTCCATTTTTTCCCAAAAATTCAAAAGCACGGTGGTGGCGTTTGCTGATGACATGGCGTTCGCTTACAAGTCCAATAATTATGCTAACATTATTTCTAATATTAATCATGATCTATTGATTCTTAGCCAATGGTTTAATTTTCACACCTTTGTTTTGAGCCCTAAATCTAAAGCTATGTTTTTTAATTTAACTAGCTACCCATGCGTAAATAGTGACATCGTTTATCATGATAATCGTTGTACTAGGATGGGTTGCTCCCAGTATTGTGTCCCAATTGAATGTGTTCAAAGTATTAAATACCTTGGGATTACGATTGATTGCTGTTTAAATTGGAAATTACACGTTAAAGCATTAGTCTCGCACCTTACATTCTCTATTAGAAAAATGTATCGTTTAAGAGATCATTGTCCACCTGCAGTTCTAAAAAATTTTTATCATGCCTTAGTTGATTCCAAACTTCGATATGGTATTTGTTCATGGGGGGGTACTTACCTTAATACTATTAAACAATTAATGATAGCTCAAAAGTATATTATTAGAGTAATGTATTTCAAGCAAAAGTGTTCGGCTTCTTGGCCTTTGTTTGCATCTAACTCACTTCTTCCCCTGAGACATTTATACGTTTTTAAGGTTCTAAAGATGTTCTTTGATATTTGCGGTAATCGTTCGTATTCTTATCATGCCTACTCATTGAGGAAAAATAACTTATGTATGAAATTTATTCCAAAATTTAATACAACACATTTCCGCAAATATTTTTTAGTTTCAGCTCCAAGAATTTTCAATCAACTACCTCTCAATATACGAATTGAACGTAATTTAAAAAAGTTTCTCCATGGTGTTAAAGGGTGGCTTTTTATTAATGAAAGTGTCGAATTTCTTTTTGATGTAATTGTTTAAATTATGCTTTAAGTTTTAAAAATTGTTTTATTTTTGCTCTCATTTTTTTTTTTATATATTTTTTTTTTCCTTTCATTTTTCTTATATTGTTATTTTTGCTATTTTTATTTTTCTCTTCATTTACTATTGTTTAATTTTAAAGTTGTTAATGCTATATTATTATTATTTTTTTTTTAATCTTTAGTATTGAATTTTGTTGTTCCTCTTCCTCATTATTTTATTTACATTTCCATATTGTTGGTAGTTCTAAACAGACATTGTATGTCTAAGAACTAACCTAATTTTTTTTTCAATTATGTACATTACATTTATATATTTATATTTTCTTATTTATATTTCATTTAATTATATTTTTTTATATATTGTTTATATTGTATATTGCATAGGTGAATAAAGAATCTTTTAAAAAAAAAAAAAAAAAAAAAATATAGGTCGTATTAGCACAGAATATGTATAAACAGAACAATATTTTCTATTGCGCTTTAGTCCTAAGTTTGTGAACAAATATTTAGATTACGATTTAGAAAAATAGAAAAACAATTTTGTATGAATTCAATGAAACAAAACAAAAATACGAAAATGTTTGTTTTGAACAAAAAAAATCAGTACAATTTTAAAAGGAAAGGGAAATCCTTACACTTTGTAATGTGTTTAAAAGAGATAGACGTTCATAAATAATTTTTAATTTTGGTCTAGTAACTTTAAAATCAAATCAAAAATAAACAAAGAACCACTTATTGTTTACGATAACGGGATACCAAATCATTAATTTCAAACAAATAATAAGGACAAAAACAAAACTAAGTTTCGCAAAGCTAACTAGATCAAAATCAAAAATTATTTATGAACGTCTATCTCTTTTAAACACATTACAAAGTGTAAGGATTTCCCTTTCCTTTTAAAATTGTACTGATTTTTATTGATCAAAACAAAGAGGTGGGTACAAACATTTTTGTATTTTGGTTTTGTTTCATTGAATTCATACAAACTTGTTTCTTCTTTTCTTCTGTTTATATATGTATATTCTGTGATATTAGCCAAGGTGCGAGGCATATTATCCGAAAGAAGTTTTTTCGAAACCGAGGATTTGGAACCTTGTGAGTCGCAGTTTTGCATTTAATATATTGAGTATTTTCTTTTGATCCCCCATTAAAAAGCACTGCCAGATATTTGGGCAAGACTCGGCTATATAGGTCATATAAGGTAAGATACACAAAAACAAAATTTTTCCGAAATGGAGGGTTTGGAATTTTGTTAATAGCAGTTTTTCAATTAAAATATTTAGTATTTTCAGGTGTTGCTTGTTAAAGATCCATCAAAAGAAAATACTCAATATTTTAAGTGGAAAACTGCCATTAACAAGATTGCAAATCCTCCGTTTCGAAAAAATTTCTTTTGGATAATCTGACTCATACCTTGGCGTATATGACCTTCATATGTAGCTGAACCTTGCCCAAATCTCTGGGAGTGCTTGTTAATAGACCTTCAACATAAAATACTCAATATTTTAACTGCCATTACCAAGATTCCAAATCCTCCGTTTCAAAAAAACTTCTTCTAAATAATGTATCCTTTCTTTGGCTTATATAGTATGCCCTGTATAGCCGAACCTAGCCCAAAAAAATTCAAAAAATTGTATCGGCTACTATTAGTTTTATTTAACTTCAAACAAAGAAGTAAGCAGTGCTATTTTACATTAAACAACAGTTCAAGAAATATTTTAATTGGCTCAGAAAATTGAATTTAAATTTTCTGTCAGAGAAAACATTTAGCTCAGATTAAATTAAAAATTAAAATAGTATTATACGTAGGACCATGTTCCAATGATTTATGTATGTAAAATAATGCAACTGGTTGGGAATTATTCCGAAAAAACGAAATGAAGATTTTTTTTGTTGGTTTTTACTAAGTTTACCGCTTAAAATGATCGTTTTTACAATTTAAACAAAATGATGGTGAAAAAATACTTGAACCGAACCGAAAAAGAATGAAATAAACCGAATGAAAATATTGTTCCGGTTATGGTTACGGTTTATCATTTTTTATTTATTTCGTTCCGGTTCCCGGTTCGGTTCCCGTTTCACTATCTGCCGTAGACCTACCCGGATAACTTCCATCCGTTTTTGCATGAAAAAATAAGAATTTTTGTACCATGGTTTTAAAATATTTTCGTATGAAAGAAAGAATAGCGATTCCGCGATGGTTGCTGATTTCACTTCTTTTGCAAAATTTAAAAATAAAACGAGCGATAGATAATTTCCAGGGATCAGGGAAAATCCCAGTATGTAGGCTATCTAATATTTAAAATGCCAGCGAGAAGCAATAAAATAGGACAGCATGAAGCAAAAATGTGTACTATTTTCTCTTTTTCGCAATTTATAATTTTTTTTTCGATTTTATCATAACCTCCTATATACATAAAAAAAAAAATCGTTTTACAGGTGTATTGTTAAATGCGTAGCCAAAATAAATAAAAAATATTGTTGTTAATTTAATTTTGTATTTGCAATAGATACGAATTAACATAAATTATAAGACTATTAATTAAAAATTATAAATTGTAATGTCCTATGCATTTGAAAACGTTATTTTCATGTATTATAAACTTCACAAAAGAGTTTACGCTCAACGGAGTCTATTTGTAATCTTTTTTTTTAAATCTGTTTTTAATTTTTTTTTTTTCTGTGCAAATCACATTTCAGCATTGAAATCTATAAATTTTAATTCGTCTTTAAAGTAGGTAGCGAAAATTTTAATGTTCCCATAAAATTCTATATTGTGACGGTGACACCTAGTGTGTAATAGAATAAGTTAAAATTAATAGCTCAATGTTAAACTGTTCTAAATGGAATTTTCCATGATAAAATTGTTCTACACTATTCTAACTAGAAAAATCATGAGCTTTCTAGAAGTTTGGTTTGTGTATATAAAAAGGCGAACGAAGTCGAATTGGATTTAGTAATATTTGGAAAGCGATAGTATAAAGATTAAAAAGGAATTAAAAAGTGTTTTTGTGCGAAATAGAAAGTAAAAGTGATTAGTAAAATTTGAGAATAATTTATATAAAGTGATTTTGTGAATTTGTATTAATAAACTGTGTTGTAATAATTCTTGTGTGAAATAAATAAATTCGTTGGAGATAAATTAAATTGATTTTGTATTATTCACAATCCAGTAATACGAACCTTGAGTGACAAGGCAAAAACGTAACAATATTTTTTTGTTACGCATCTTTTGCTTAAACTGTTATTTTCAATTGGTTAGGTCATAAGGTTTAAACATATTAGAAGGGGGTCAAATTTAAATCATAGCGGCAATTGCATCTATGGGTGCGAACATAGTGCAACCTCCAGGATATGGTCCATATTGCCTACGAATTAATGGACAAATTTACCATAGAGTTGGGACATTACATCCTGAAAATGGATATCAATGCAAATTTGCTCAATTATACATTTTTGAAGCAAACGAAGCATGTGAGGGAATCAGTTGAACGAGATCTGTTAATTCATTGCTGCGCTAATTTTAATGATGCAAACCCACGTAAAACTGAGAGAATCAGTGTACTTGATCCGAATTTAAAACCAATGATATATCCATTGTTTTTCCCACTTGGTGATCAAAGTTGGGGTGTTGGTTTGCCTCTTTTTCAACCGTCAACACTTTCAAATATAAGAAACCGACAATCTGTAAATCCACGAACTCGAGTTACTCAAATGCAGTTAGTTATCGACTTTCTATTCGGGATGAATTGAATCCCTTTTTATGCGGCGGAAAACTAACTCAACAATATTTTGTTGATGCGTATATTAAAACAGAAGCAAATCGTCTCAATTATGTTCGGCAAAATAAAAAAAAAACTCAGAGCGGAAAAATACAGTGACCTTATGGATTACTTGCAAAGTGAAGCTATTAATCAAGGTTTAGTCCATGGAACAGCTATAATCCTTCCATCATCATTCCAAGGAAGCCCGAGAAATATGGCCCAAAACTCTCAAGATGCTATGGCGATTCTCCGTAAATATGACAAGCCGGACTATTTCATTACAATGACATGTAATCCGAAATGGAGTGAAATAAGTAACAATTTTTTGTCTCCGGAATTTCGTCCCGATTTAGTGGCAAGAATCTTCAAATTAAAGCTCCAAGAATTGCTCGATGACATTTCGAGAAAGCATGTTTTCGGAGTTTCAGTTGCGAAGATGCATGTCATTGAGTTTCAAAACCGAGGACTACCTCATGCCTATATTCTCTTGATTGGTCGGAATAGAAGATAAACCAAAAGACTCAGAAAGCATTGATAAATTCATTTCTGCGGAAACTCCAGATATTGACGTTTATCAAAAGCTACATGCTATCATTACAAAACGCATGATACATGTGTCCCTGTGAAAGCAAAACCCGACATGGTCCCTGTGGAAGACATGGTCCCTGTGGAAAGCAAAACCCGAATTCACCTTGCACGGTCAATGGAATATGCAGTAAAAATGTCCCTAAAAGTTTTTAAGGTGAATCGATAGTTAACTGTAACGGATATCCAAAATACAAACGAAGTGCTTGTGGAAGTGCACTTATAAATGGTAAGACAGTGGATAATTCATGGATTGTTCCGTACAATCCACGTTTAAGCCTCAAATTTAATTGTCATATTAATGTCGAATGTTGTTCATCAATTCAAAGTGTGAAGTATTTATTTAAGTATGTCTACAAAGGACACGATTGCGCCAATATAACCTTCGTTCAACAAGGTACTTTGGATCATGATGAGATTAGAACGTACATGGACTCGAGGCATGTAAGTGCGCCTGAGGCAGCTTGGCGCCTGTTTAGTTTCAACATGCACGAACAGTCAGACGTCATTGTGAGACTACCAATCCATCTTCCAGATGATCAAACTGTCTTATTTACCGAACAAACCATCGAAGAAAGTGTTAATCGAGCTGCCAACAAAAACACAATACTTACAGGATTTTTTAAACTAAATCAAACCGACGAAAATGCTCGACGATATTTATATTCCGATATCCCAAACCATTATGTATTTGACAAAATGAATGGTGCATGGAAACCCCGACAAACATGTGGAAATATGACCATTGGTAGAATGTTTTCGGTTAATATGACAGATATTGAAAGATTTTGACTACGCTTACTTCTTCTTCAAGCGGCTCAAAAACGTGGTTTATTTAATGATGATACTACATGGGAAAATACATTGTCAGACGCTATTTCAACAAGCATGGCACGTCAGTTGCGAGATCTATATGCATGTATTTGTGTTTTTACTTCCCCATCAAATGCTTTAGATTTGTATACAAAGTTTAGAAAGGAGCTATGTGATGATTACGTTCACCACCACAGAGATCATACTGATGAATGCACAATTTGTGAGATGTTTGCTTTAAGAGATATTCAGGGAACTCTAAAATTACATGGCAAACAATGTATTGACTTTGGACTACCAACTCCCTCTACTAATTTAGGAGAGCCGATACAATATTACGATGCACATATCAAGAACAAAAAAATAGTTTCCAAACCATAATGACAGCTGTAAATCATAATGATCTTCCACACCGATTATTTTTCATAGATGGTCCAGGAGGTTCCGGTAAAACATATTTGTACAAAACACTGCTTAACACGATTCGGGGAGAATCAAACATTGTGCTTCCCGTTGCTTCTACAGGACTAGGTGCCAATCTTCTTGACGGAGGCAGAACATATCACTCCCAGTTTAAATTACCTGTGCCAATCGTAGAAACCTCAACGTCCTCTATGCGAATGACATCTATTGACGCAGAATTAATTAGAAAGGCAAAATTAATTCTATGGGATGAAGCAACAATGGCACCTGGTGTTGCTTCGAATGCTGTCGATAAGCTTTGTACAGAAATAATGAAAAACCAGAAACCATTTGGCGGTAAAACAATACTATTTGGTAGAGATCTTAGACAAACTTTACCTGTAATTGTACATGGTAGTCAGCCTGCAATTGTTGAAGCTAGCTTAAAATTTCATGGTCTTTGGGAAAAGTTTAATGTTCTCAGGCTTCAGAATAACGTACGTTCAGTGGACCCACAATACAGTAATTGGTTACTTTAATTAGGCGATGGAACTTTAACTAACAATCATGGTTTTGCCGACGACTTATTTGAAATTCCGAGCAACCTTATTTGCAAAGGCTCTATAATAACAGAAATCTTTGGTGAAATGCTGTCGTTTATGTCCAAAAAATTCAGATGTGGACTTGATCAACGAATAAGTGTTGACACGTTTTGCGGAAAGCCCCGTCACATATTATAGCATTGACTCGATTGATGATGCAAATGATGAAAACATTCAAAACTATCCGACAGAATTCTTAAATGATTTAACGCCATCTGGGATGCCGCTTCATAAATTGAACTTAATAGTACGAAGTATCATAATTCTATTAAGGAATCTTAATACGAAGCGAGGTCTTTGTAATGGAACTCGATTAATTGTTCGACAGCTGAAACCAAATTTAATAATTGCTGACGTTTTAACGGGAAGTGCAGAAAAGGAAACTGTATTCATTCCCAGAATTGAGCTGGCCCCGATCAACACAGACTTACCGTTTATTTTACGACGAAGACAATTTCTAATTAAATTGGCATTTGCAATGACTATCAACAAGTCTCAGGGACAGACATTAGAAAAGGTGGGTTTATTCTTACCGGAACCTGTGTTGGGCCATGATCAATTATACGTAGCATTATCACGAGTCCGAAAATCCACGGATGCAATAGTTAAAATTTTAGATGGCCCCTATCAGGGGAACTTATTAGCTGGATCAAATGCAGTTTTTACCAAAAATATTGTGTATAAAGAATTTTTTTCAAAATAAATGTCATGGTGCAAGTGCAATATCATTATGTTCTCTTTCTGTTATTGTTTACGCCCGTATTACGGGCTTTTCTCCCTAGTTATTAAATATGTTAGTAGGAAATCAAACAACGTTCATTTTACGATTTATGAAATTCCAGAAATTCTTTGAAATGGAAGTAAATTCATCTTTGGCCCCCTTCGGTTGACCAATGCAGGCTGAAGTTTGCTGAAGTTTATAATATTTATAAGTACCGATCGTTTAATAAAAATTTCATCATTTGTCCACAAAATAACATGAAGCGACCAAGTTTTCCTCAAAATTAATAACATTAACAATGATTCAAGGTAAAATGTCGAACACCAAAAACAATTTAATTCAAATTATATAGATAATGGTCCTACCCATTATATTTGTGTCTAAATATGTCAGTTTTGTCAGAATGGTATACAATTAAATTGACTTACAATTGCTTTCTCGTTCAATTCGTGTATTCTTTGGTGGTCCTGGAAGATTTAAAATAACCAATTGGGCAGCATGTGATCTATTAACAATAACTTCATTTAGTTTCACAGCCGTGTGCATCCGCCTGACATTTCCCTCCTCCCTATAAATTTGAGGGGGAAAAAACCAAAAAAAAAGATTTAATTTATTTGAATATTTTACGGTTATTTTTTAAAAATATTCTTACGGTTTAATATTTGATTTTGGTTTATCTTGTCCTTCCGCCGTATTACCATCATTCGATTTCTGTTGTCCCTCAGCTTCAGCCGCCTTCTCTTGGCTTCGTGTTGTTGCATTACTTACCGGTGATGCCGTTGAATTCGCCATATTATTCGCCATATTAGCTTCGTTTGCTTTATTTTGTGCACTAGTATCACCAATGGCATTAGCCGACGCACTACCATCCTCTTTATTGTCACCATCAACGATATCACGATTATCTCCCTCTTTTTCGTTGCCAATCTAATTTATGATTTTCGGGTGTATATTATAGAAGAAGAGGTTGGTATATGTGTGGGTGTGTGTGTGTGCAATTTGGGCGCGCAGCATGCAAATACATATACATTAGATTTCGTTAGGTTAGGTATAAAAGTAATTCGAGTAAAATTACTCGTTGACAGTTATAACGCACTACTAATACTAATACAGAAATATACTTACATCCTTTGATTCGTATTCCTCATCGAAGATTTCTTTCTTTTCGTTATTGTGCTCGGCGAATCGTACTTTGGTCACGGATTTTGGTCCTTCGTGTGGATGATGATGATCAACAATGGCTTGTACCTTTAGTGCGGTAGGGTTTTTGCATTATAGTTACAATCTTATTTTATTATTTTTTAAAAATAAAAAATGATTTGTTATTATTTAGTAAATGATTATTAAAAAAAAATAAAACTAAATATATTAAATATTAATTACATAAATTAATATTTAAAATCAAGCATAATAAAAAACATAAAAATAAAACATTTATGTTTATGTAAAATAATTGTCTCATGCGAACGCCATTTATAAAAGTAGAAGGAAACACATAAGAAAAACTAAAATGGGTAAAATGTATGAAAATTTATGAACTTTGATGACGAACATGTACGAGGAGGAGTATGTTATGATATGGCGTCAGCGAACTTTTATTGTTGTATGTTGACCCAATTTTATATTCCTGCTTTGGGGAACGATATATAGAGAAAATCGTTACGAATGTAGGTCAAGTAGTATTTTCTTTTGTCTGTGTGTTTTTGGAGTTTTTGTTTTACTTGTTTTCCTCCCTTTTCTCCCAAAAAGGAAATAATATGTTTCGGTTTCCCCATTTTAAGTGGCCACTTAATATTAATTTTATGGGAGGGAATAAAATTTAAGAACGTTGAAGTCGTAATACACAAGGCTAAAATTGTTTTTGTGCAATGTGTTTTTGAACGTTTGACATTTTAATTTATTTGGTTGCTGCTTTTCCTTATGTACATATAAGTATATCTCACATACAATTTTGTTATCCATTACGGAAGGAAAACTATAGTCGTATGAGCACGAAAGGATTATTCCGATGAAACTTGATGAACATGAATTTTTGATGCGTATATGGTGGAAAATTGGCAATCAACAGTTACAAATTTTATTTTAAATAAAGAAAATTAGGAAAAAACTTGTATTTGTTTAAAAAAAAAAAATAGAAATTGGCCTGAATAATATGAAGCTTCGATACGAGTACAGAGCAACTAATAAAATAAAACAACAAAAATTGAGAAAGGGCGACCGCTCCGGTTCGTGATATCGAAGCCAAACACAATAATCAGGGCCAATATCTTATGCAAACTGAAAAACCAAATACATTCATCTTCACTAAAAAATGTGTTCAGTGTTAGGTATGGAAAATCAAATAAAATAATGAAAATTTGAACTAAAAGGCTTTTCTAAATCTAGCATTTCGAATTATAATGAAAATGTATATTGTAACGGTGAAAAAAAAGAAAATGTTTAATGGAATGCAACTTTTGGATTAAATAATTATTTAACAAAAAAACTAAAATGAGAATACTGAGTTTGTAAGGCTTTTTTTTTTTGGTCTGGAATGAGTAGGAAAATAGAGAGAAATTCAATCATACAAAATCAAAACTAAAAATAAAATCGTTCAAACATAAAAAAATAATGTACAGGATTAATAGATATGGGTGAGTATTTGTGTGTGTGTGTGTTTGTGTAGCTGGATTTGCATATCACGTTGTATGGTGTATGAGGAGGTAAAACTTTACCATATTCAAACACATTGTGTGATGTTCGGAAAAATTAAAGAATATAAAATCAAAACAAACCAACTCTAAAAAGATAAAAAAAAATAAACAAAAAAAAAAATAAAAAATTAAAAATAAAAACGAAAATGTAATTTGGTGGTGGTGAAAATATATGGGGTGGTTAGATATATTGGGCGGTTTGTTATTTTATAGATCATGTTGTGTAGTGTTTTCTGTTTGGAAATAATATGGGGGTGATTCTCATTTTACTTTTTTTTTTTTAAATTATTTTAAAAATTCGATTTTGTTGTTGTTTTTTTTTTTTTTTTGCATATATTTTTACCAAAGGCATTTTATCCTCTCCGGTGCATTCGTTGAAGTCCACCAATGTTTGCACCTTTGTACGATTAGAAAAGTAATAATAATTTCGTTTTTAGTAACACATAAACAATAACAAACAAAAAACATCGAACATTGAAATTTTTTTATTGTTATTAAATTGATTTGTTGGTTGTAGTTAAAATTGAAAAAAAAAATCTAAATTTGATTGTTTCCCAAATTTTACTGTTTCAGCAAAAATATCGAATACACCAATTATTAGATGAAAATTAATGTTGTACAAAAATATCGAAATTATCGTTTTATGTAATTGTGAGTAAACTAACAGCTTAGGTAACATTCTTGGAATGGATCTATTCCATTTATTAAAAACCTGGCTTAACTAACGGCTCGCCGTGGCTAGTACGACAATTTTTGTTGTTTCGAGTATTCACTCTTTCTCAACTTGTTTTTAACTACAGGTCGTTTGGGTGATTCTCGATTTTTTTATAGCTAAATTTTTTGTAATTAGGTCAAATATTTTGTTTATATTTTGCCACGGCGAACCATTAAATTAAAGAGGAATTGCTAATCAACTACTCGAACTTGATGAATAAATTACGCCGTAATAAAGTGATCTTTGTTTCAATACAAAAACGTCTCAGTGAAAAACAAAACACCAACTGCCAAAATGGCCAAAAATACTGCTGAAAAATTATGGTTGTCAAATTTCATAAAGCTATACTTTACAACAGAATAAATTTATAAAAGCCATTGTCTCATGCAAAACGGAAAACCGGTATTTAAAACCGTCACACCAAATTTTTGGCTAAATTGCTTCACTTTATTCTGAAAAAGTTTTAATAAAATTAATTAAATTTCATTCATAAAACCCCAATTTTATATTTTGCAAAAATCCGTCCTTCAAAATGTAAACTTCGGGTTTTTGAATGAAATTAAATCAACTTTAATAAAAATTGATTCTACAAATAAGGCGGAACTTATAGATTAATAATTTTTAAATAATTTTTATATTAAAAATCAAACAATTTGGTTCAAAAATTGGATTTGACGGTTTGAAATGCCGGTTTTCCATTTGTGTTTGGGGCAGTTCCTTAACAATAAAAACGTACAACGCAACTAGCTTTATCCAAAACGTTTCATCGTATTGAGTATATCAACATTCTCAATTAAGTGGATGCAAAAATAGAAAAGTGCATTCACAAACTGTGAAACAAGGATAAAAAATTCATCGCACGAACATCAAACTAATTGTCAGCAAACGCATTGAAACCCTGACAAACATAGAATTGAAAAACTTCTCAACAAGGGACTGAAACACAATATCATAACTAAAAAGAGTCAGAAAAAGAAGAAAAAACATTTGTTAGAGATGAAAAACTCTTTTTTGAGGACTGATAGGAATATGTATGGCTGTGAAATACTTCCCAAAATAAAATCCCAAATTTTTCGTATACGTATATATTTTATGTATGTAATACATAAATTCTTATTCGCCTAAATGCCATTTTCAGAGATTAAATTTTCCAAACAATCATCTTTTAGGAGAAACTCATTGGCCTTACATTTTGATTTTTTGTAAAATTAAATAAATAACAGGCCCATTGGAATATATAACATACCGCCAGTTGCACCAAATTCAACGTCGAAATCCGTTCAACAAAAATCAAAAGATTGACATTCGAATGTAAGATGTATGTAAAATGTCACATGGTCGATCCTAGGGGTCAGCGAAATAAATAACAGGCAACATATATGTATACGCGGCATGTTGCATCACATTTCAACGACGAAATATGTTCAACAAAAATCAAAAATTGATATTCGACTATGGTTTCTGGGATTTCTATTGTAAAATATCTATTGTATAATATTGTTAAAATTTGCATTGTCTACTTCAATTTCAATACAATTTATTTAGCCTTGCGCAAGTCAATGTAGTACTGTATGAGTTAAATCAAAATGTCATTTTAATTTTTTGTTCAGTCCTTTGTAAACTTCTATTGAATAAACAACAAGAAACAACAACTGCCTTATAATAAATTCAATAGGTTATGGACCCAGAACACGTGTTTGCATTATAAAATAAAGTGACAATTAAACGCGGTTTTGTCTATATGGTATAATGGCGTCGAAATCAATGGAGCAAATTTTCTTGAATCATCGCTTGGATGGGACGAATTTCAAGTTATGGATTTTCAAGTAAAGGCGGTATTAAGTGCACAAGGTTTGCTGGACATAGTGAATGGTGAAACTTTCATGCCAAATGAAAAAGACGAAAAACAGAAATGGATGCAGCAAGATGGCAAGGCAACATCGATATTACTTGCTTCAATGAACGAAGACCAAGCAAACCACATTTTAGGCTGTACAACATCAAAAGAAATTTACAAAAAAATTGAAAATTTACACAAGGTGAAAATGAGGTTAGAATTATGAATTTGTATCAGCAATATTTTTCACTGAAAATGACTGAGGAGGATTCGGTAGTGGCATATGTATCGAAATGCTCATTGTTGGCAGCTAAAATTGAAGATCAAGGGGAGAAATTGTCCGAAAATATCAAAATGATGAGAATCATCAGCAGCCTCTCCTTGAAGTTTAAGAATTTTCATACGGTGTGTTACAATGTGAAAGAAGGTCGCAACATTAGATAATTTATTGCCCCGCTTGAAATTGAAAGAGGATCAATTAAAAAAGGAAGTGGATAGTGAATCGACCGAGGCAGCTTTTTATGCAAAGTCTCGTGGAGTGGGTAAGAACCCAAACGCGTCCATTGAGGAGTTGAAGAGGAATTCGAGGTGCAATTTCTGTAAGGAGTTGGGTCATTGGCGGCGTGAGTGTCCAAGGCGCAACAGATGTGGTGGTTCATCGGAGGAGAGGGAGTCAAGCGAAATGGCTTTTGCGGCTGCGGTTTGTGATGTGATTTCGGTTAATTATGGCGATGTTTGGCTAGCGGACTCAGGCGCATCGAGGCACATGACATCGAGACGAGAATGGTTCAGTGAATTAAAGCGTATTGAAGGTGATTGCTACGTTACCATTGCAAACAATGAACGTCTAAAAATTAGTGGTTTTGGCACAATATGTTTGGAAGCTTGGTGCAATGGTAAATGGTTTCCAATACGACTTGAAGACGTTAAATACGTACCTGGTTTAAAACAAAATCTGTTTGCAACTGCGTCGGCAACGGCACAGGGTTTTCCAATAGTGATTCATAGTGAATACTGCAAAATATTGGATTGCGATGGTGCAACAAGAGCGTTTGGTTTCAAAGACGCAAGAAATCAAATTCGAATGGCTTTTCGAGTGAAACAGAACGAGCATGCATATGTCTGTTCAACCAGTTCAGCTTCTCTGCAACAATGGCATCGTCGTTTAGGCCATATTAATGTGACAACAAATAAAAAATTAAGCAACAGTAAAATTGTTGTGTGTAAAATTGAGAGGAATGTCAATATGGAAAAATGAAGAAAACGTCACATTTATCAAGCAATATTCGTAATGCGGAGAAGGGACAGTACATTCATGTTGATGTGTGTGGAAAGATGAGCGAGACTGGAATCGGTGAAACCCTCTATTTTTTGCTTCAAAAGGATGAGGCTATGAGCTTCAGGTATGTCTATTTCATGAAGCACAAATCTGATGTTTTCAAAATTGTTAAGGTATTTTTACCGATGGTAAAGAATGCTACTGGAAATCAGGTGAAGTACATTCGATGTGATAACGGAACGGAATTTATTATTACAGATGTACAGACATTGTTATCAAAGAAGGGCATTATTATTGAACGTATTGCACCGTACAAACCTGAGCAAAATGGTTTCATCGAACGAGACAATCGCACGATTCAAGAGTCAGCGCATACAATGTTGATTGCAAGTGGTCTCGATAAAATGTTGTGGCCAGAAGCGGTGCGAACGGCTGTCTATTTCTGGAATAGATCATGCAGCACACGAAATCCAGAGACGACACCGTATGAATCATGGACTGGTGAAAAACCGCAATTGGGTCATGTCAAAGTTTTCGGCACAGTAGGATTTGCATTAGTGCCGAAACAAACAGGTCGAAAAAACTGTCGCAGACAATCTAGTACTAATAGATAAGATCCAATCAGTACATCATCGAAATGGTGAGAAACTACCATAATTTCATGTTACCAATATGCATTCAAATATCCCAGTTACAAAAGTAAAATAATTTAGAACCATGTGACATTAAACAACGTAGAAGGGCAAATTGTAGATTTATTGAACGCAATTACAATACAAAACTACTTCCAGCATAAAAAGATATGTTACTCGCAATCCATGGGGACTACTTTGTCGGATACATTAGTCAATATCAATAAATACTAACTAAGTACTACTAACTATACTAACTACATCGCTTCATCAATTATGTACATTAAAATGGAGATCGAATCAGGCAAAACAATAAAGTTCCTAGATATAAACATAAAGAATATAAACCTCCAAAATAACTTCAGGATACATAAAAAATCCACTCAAACTGACCAAACCATTCACAGATAAAATTATGAATTAAAAAATTTGGAAATAAGTACCAAGTTGTGAATATGTAAATTTTAAAATTAAATATATTCAAATTTGAAATTCAAAACCGTAAAAATCGGTTTGGATAGAAATTTCAATTTTAAAAATGGAAAATTTGTTTTAAAAATATAAAGGGCTGAAACCTCTTAAGGTGATCAGAACTTCGGTCTTGATTAATTCAACTGCCAAATCAATCACGAAATGAACCTCTTATTTCAATATTCAGCTTAAACTCCAACTCAATTTACAACTCACCCTCTATCTCAATCACAACACAATCACCAAATTAACGACCAATCAAACCATCAATTAAATAACTTAATCAACCCTTAATCAACTTGGAAATCAACCATTAACCTAACTCCAAATCAACCCTTAAATAATTCCCCAACCGAACAACTCACACCCCAATGCGAGCTAACTAAATCCTAATTCTACGTTAACTCAACTTAGCTCGACCCAAATCTCAACCCTCAGCTCAAATCTACACTTATTTTCCAACCCAATCCCAAAATTAACTCGGTTCGAAAGCTACATGCGTTTATGAACTCAATACAATCTAACCTCCCACTAAATCCTAACCGAAATTCTCTTTTAAAACCCCGTTAAAAAATGGACAAGTTCCATCCTAACCGACCATATTTCAGAATTTCATCTAAAAATCATTTTAAAATCCCAATACTAGTCTACTAATCGAACTTCATCATAATCGGTTAAGAAATAGCCGAGTTCCATCATACTTAGCCATATTCCAGAACTTAATTTAAAAATCATTTTAGAATCCCATTTCCAACGTACATGTCAAATTTCATCATAATCGGTTGAGAAATTGGCAAGTTCCCTTATAATTTTCCATATTCCAGAACTTCATCCAAAAATCATTTAAGAATCCCACGTCCAATATGCAAGTCGAATTTCATTATTATGTCGATTATACAACTCGCCGGATTTACTGCGGCGGGAGTTCATTCGATCCGCATTCGTTTCGCATTTAAAATTAATTGCATTATAGAATCCGCCGGAAAACTGTGTTATCGATCCGCAAAGAAGCTGCAATCCCACCAGCTGTCAAAATATTGATAATTGAATTTAGCGTTTTTATTCTATTAAATTTTAATTGTATAACACAAAATTAAATATTTATAGTCCAAAATTTAAAAAAAGTGTTTTAATTATGGATACAGTAAGCCTCTACCTAAATTTATACGATGAAGTGCCGCCGCATAATAGAAAGCAAACCCGAAAAGCGATAAGAAATATGTGCAATGACATTCTGTAGTTTTTGCCAAAACTGTACAACTGTATCTATATCAGTTTTGGTTAGATTCTTCGCTATATCCGGGTGCTGAGTCATGAGGCTCTCCATAAAATTTTGAAACTTGAGATTTTTAGAGATTTGTCTGTGTTGAGGTCCCCCGAGTCCGAAAAAGTGGGTTTCGCAATGGTGTCTATCTGTCAGTCTGTGTCCTCTCTACAGCCCAGATGGTTTAACCAATCGAACTGAAACTTCAGATTTAAGATTTTTTGATAAATTGAGAGGTCCCAGTGCATTTTACTCCAAATCGGCTAACCGGAAGTGGCCACTCCCTTGGTCTAGAAAATTTATTTTGCAAATATTTTAAAAAGTATAAGGTTTACAAAAAACTACTAACTACAAAATGTTTCCAAAAATTAAAAAAAAAAAAAAATAAAATTTCTCAAATCCTTCTGTTCATAAAAGAAAGTCGTGTGTTGGCCACACCTCCATTTTTTATAATGCAATTGTTACACTTTACTATTCTCCATGACAAAAAACATAAACACTACAAAACAGTTTTCAATCCGCAGTTAATTTGATGCGAATTTAAAATGACACTTTTACTACAGAGTGCGTTTCACCCGCGAATTCCATAATAGCTCTTTTTGAAACTTCATTACCGATATTCGTTCATTTTCTATACGGCGTATTCCATAATACGTAAAACGTCAAAAGCGAATGAAACTCCCTCCGCAATTGATCCGGCGAGTTGTATAATCGACGTGTATAATTGAATAAAAAATAGGCAAGTTCCTTAGAATGGAAGTGTAGAATCCTATTTCCAACGTACATATATAGTATGTCAAATTTCATAATAATTGGTTGAGAAATAGGCAAATTCCCTCATACTTGGCCATATCCCAGAATTCCATCCAAAACTCATTTTAGAATCCCATTTCCATCGCGGAAGCCAAATTTCACTAAACTCAGTTAAGAAATAGATAAGTTCCATCCTAATTGGCCATTCATTTAATTTGCTAAAGGTTTAATTTGAAATATGAAAGGTTCAGTGACCTTTCTTAAGTCTTAAACAATATTTGTGTATGGTTTGGTTCAAATCAGTCAAGTGGTGTGGATTTGTTTAAATATCATACAAATATGCTGTACATATATATAAACACTCACTTTATTTTATAGATTGGTCAACTGATCACTAAGCACTGGTCGAACACCATCTCATCTTAAATCCATTAAATCTTAAACCGTATGCATAGAAACCTAGGTTTGGTTTTCAAAAATCGTTACTACCAAACCCTAGTTCAAGGCTAATTCGTACTGCCGTAAAAGAAATTTCATAATCATGTAAACAAAAAACATTTCATTTGTCCTTAACGCAAAACTCAATTTAGGCGCCCGTTTCAGGAATATATCTAGGGTTCATTCGTACTATTGGAACTAATTTCGGCAATTAGGTATCAAATTTTTTAACTACCCCTAACAGGAATGACACAAAATAAGAATATGGTCCTGTTCATAGCAAACTTAATTCAAATTTGATACGAAACCTTGGTTAAACATGACACATTTGATTGAAATATAGTCGAAATCCGATTTCGTTTGTGTATAAGGAAGTTTTCAATTTATTTCTATTTGGTGCATTCTTCCCATATTTATCAAAATAAAAGATCGCCGTGGAGGACAAATTGTTGTATTGCCCGATATGGTTGCTCTTCTCCGCAGCAAGATAAGAATGTAAAACGTTTAATTCGATATTTTTGCTATTACATATTTTTGCGATATTTTTTTTTTTTTTTTAGATTTCAGATAATTTGGAAACATTTTCAAATCTGTTAAAACTTCGTAAGTTCTCTTTCTCTAACACAGTTCATCAAACTTTTTTTTTTTAGCTTCCAACCACAATGTTTGAAAGCCAATAACCTTTTTATTGAAGTAATTTTAGATATAAAGTGGATAACTGTTCTTTTTGTTTAGTCTCGTATATAAAGGAATTAACTTTCCCAGCCACTTGTTTTAGTTGGAAAAATTAATTAAACTTTATTGGTATTTTCACAATATAGATAAGTGGAAACCATTTATTTGAAATTATATTTTTATAATGAAAAAGTTTCGATTGGCTTACCACTCCAAGACTTTCTTTTTTGTTGAGTCGAAGTTCTCGTAGCATCTGATTACGTTGTTCCATCATAAGGGTTCGTTCGTATGTATATGCGGAAATGTCACTGTCCATCTGAAATAAATAAATAAAAAACAATTGCAGTGTATCAGAGTTAAGTTTGTTGCTAAATTTAACCAACCATTTCTACAACTTCAACTTCTGCTTCGATACGCAAATGATATAAGAATGTCTTTAAATCCTTTTTCATTTGAATTGAATTGTCTTCCATTTGGGCGACGGTGAAAATTCTTATTTTACAATTTTTCCATGTGCGATGTTGTTTTAACAGGAATGGTAACAACATGAGTAGACCACCATCGTGAACAATCCACCATACATCAATGTTTCCTTGTATCTAAGAATTATTTAAATTTTTTTTTTTTTTTGTTATATTAATGTGTTTAGGATAAACATAATGTGGGGTTTACCTTTTCTGTGGATTCTGGAAAGAAGTTGATTCCTTTTGGTACAAGCAGCGCCATACGTGCTGATGTTATTGCGCGAACGGTCTGTAGAAAAACTTGCCATGTCCGATCATCCTCGCTTGGTCGCCAACCATAAGGCCACCCAATAATAACAGTATTTGGCTTCATGCCACCTAATCCAATAGTTTGGACACTAGGAACAAGGTTTAGTTAGACGTGGATAGATAATACAGTATTCAAACTACTTACACATGTGATAAACCATCGGCAATACTTTTGGCAACGAGAACTTCACAAAATCCTTTAACACGTTCCTCTTCCATAACTTTGCGAAGCGATTGCTTGGCCATTGTTTGGTCTCCAGTTCCCCGCGAGTAATCACCCGGAATAACCGAGACGCATACAGTCAAACCTTTACCAGCTTTTAATTGTGCGGCGAACGATAATAATTTACGATATTTCGGAACAAAGTCTTCAGTCAATTTGGTAAGTATTAAAATTTGTGGTCTCCAATTCTTTGTATGTGGTGGGCCCTCCTCTAGACGCAGTAATGCATATCGTGCTGCAGTAAGGGCACTACCCCGGATACCATCTCCCCATTCTTTCTCGGCACCCCGGAACTCAATATATTTATAAATAGCAGCGGCCATTCCCATAGCAATTAAAGCGAAATACCATGAAGTCATGAACATGATTGAAATGCATAACGATAGACCAATGAACGATAGAGACCAATGATAGTATTTGAAACGTGGCCGCCAATTTGGTGTGCGTAACAAAGTTTGAACGGCGCATGCCAAATTAACGAATCCGTAACACATCAAGAAGAACATGGCTAATAATGGAGCCAAATAGTCGACGTTTCCAAGTAGTACACCACATTGGCAAATTAAACATGTTAAAATTAGAGCTCGGGTTGGTTCGCCCCTACTCGATGACACTTCAAATGGTTTCAAGAATGGAATGATACCATCTCGTGCGATTGCTTGAAGTAGACGCGGAGCACCAGTTAAACTTTGAAGGCCAGCGCCAAGTGTAGATAAAAATGAACCGACTAAAATTACCCATTCATTTGGCCATGCTATATTTGCCACGACTAACCTACCGCCAATCGATTGCCCAAACTTATCACGCAACAATAAATTATCAACGGTTCCCGCAAAGAATAATACAGACGATAAATATACAGTACTCGTGGTTAAAATAGCACCGATCGTACCAATTGGAATACTTTTTTGTCCATCCGCCAAATCACCAGAACGATTTGAACCAGCCATTATGCCCGTTACCGAAGGGAAAAATATACCAATTAAAATCGTAAATGATGTTGTAATATCCGCTACAACTTGATTATAGGTTACTTGGCCGGGTACACCAAGATCGTTTGGATCGCGGCCACGCGCAATGAATTGACCATTGTCCAAGAATGAGTGATATAAATTTTCAAAGAATACGCCACTTGATAATCCTCTAATTCCTTGTATAACGGTTGCATTGTGCTTTAAATAGTATTCATCACAGTCATTTGGTCCGTTGCAGAAAATCTCTTGTAATGCTCCACCCGGTAATTTGGTGCAGTTCTCCATTTTGATATCTTTCAATAAACGTTGTCCTAATACGCACATTCTGGGAATGGAACAAAAACCAAACATAACAATTATTTTGTATCACACATTTAGTGGTACACCATTTACGACTTACGGTAATTTAGTATTTCCATGGAAATTATTTGCCACTCCAATGTATACAGCTAAAATCGAGAATATGACACAGGCGAGCGCAATTGTTGCAAATTTATTAACGAATTTGACACCAATGAATACGATAAAACCCATAACGATTAGTAGACCAGTACCATATACCCTAAAATTATTGTACATAGCCGATTCATCTTTGGTGAAATCACCGAAAATCGACAGCCACGGTGCCATATAGGTAAGTACAATTTCAACGGCACCCACAATGTACATAGCGGCTGCCAGCGTTGTCCCCGTATAGAACAGCATTCCGACAGCTCCGCCAAATTCTGGACCAAGCGAGCGGGAGATCATAAAGTAACTCCCGCCCGCCGGTACTACACCGTTTGTAGCGATGGCAGACATAGAAATTGCAGTTAACATAGTCTACATTAGTAAAATGTAAAATGATTAAGAATAAATACTGGATAACTGGTATAAAGTATAAATATTTATAGGTACTTACCACACTACAGCAACATAAAACAATCAAAAAACCGAAAATAGCTCCCGCCGTACCCACGACCCATGTCAAACGAATGAACAATATAACACCGAAAATATTTTGTATACACGGGAGAAATACACCGATTAGGGTGCCCATACGGGCGGATGGTTTTGGTGGTTTGGCATCTGGATCTGTTTGTGCATCGAGTTCGGTTGCGGCGGGTATTGTATTTGAGTAATTTGCCAATGATGAAATTAATGTGGATACTCGTGGCCGATCTTCTTCTTCTTCCTGTAATTTATTAAAAAAAACATAATACAAAAGCAAATTAGTAAGGGTTTTTAATTTAAGTGATGAGATCAATTGGATTCGCAAGAATCGTAAACGACAAAAAAAAAATTTCTTCTACCAATTTTAATTAACTTCTCCGAAATAGTTGGAATTTGCAAAATTGTACCTTCTTCTTCTTTGTTAAAACAAAAATCCTGTATAATTTCCTACTGAAGATTGAACAGATAGTAGGGTTTATTCATATTCCGATAGTTGTACTTCCTGTATGTTTCGTATTGTCGAAAAAATGTTCGAAAAAGAGTTCTTACTTCTTCTATTACGATCTCAACTGGCCAGCATTCTACTTTTCTATTTCTATTCATCTTTATTTATCGCCTAACTTGAGGGAATCAGGTTTATTAAACAATTTTTTTGTAAGAGAAAGAGAAGTTTGTCTGTGTATTAAATCAATAAGATTCTTTCGGCTTTTTATATACAAAATATATTAACAATAATGGCATTCACAACATTTTTCGATTTCAATCATTTATAATATATCTACCAAAAAGTAGAAATGTAGCTACGACCAAACTACAAAAATATAATTTCTACTTAACACAGATAGTATCAAGAACGAACGTACTGATTTAGCGAATTATATTCACTAAATCAAAAAACTCAAGGAAAACCCTCATTTCTGTGTGTTTTGTGCCCACACAAATAATTAAGAGAAAGAGAAGTTTGTCTTTGTATTAAATCAATAAGATTCTTTTGGCTTTTCATAGACAAAATATATTAACAATAATGGCATTCACAACATTTCCGACCAATCGAAACAAACAATTTTGTTTGTTGTGAAAACTGAACTTCATTTTGCAAATTCCTGGTGTATATTTTGCTTAAGGAAGAGGTGGAATGTGATATATTGATTGAAAATCACAATTATCTCGAGTACGACGCCTCCCCATACTAAACTCCCATCAACCCCATTCAGGGAGAAAAAATAACATTTTTAAAAATAATAGAAAAAAATGTCTCTAAAATGAGACCAAACGCGTTAAAATATGTTCCATTGTTACCTTGCAAAGTGAAAAACAATTAAGGGTAGATTTTTAAATTCATAATTTTCTAGTTTTCACCTCAAGGACTATAAAAGAGAGAAGGTAGAAAGGTATTGGATAATGCTAAATTAACCAATAAAGAAATGTTTAAAAGTAAATACCTATTGTTTTAGTCAGGATCCGTTCAATATGGCATACTTCAAAACTGAATATTTTAAATTACCCAATACCAACAAAAACCAGAACGCGTACTTCGAATTAAAAATGAATCAACTGACCAAGGAGATGGAAGAGATTGATTCACTACCTATAACGATCCTCGTCGAAACAGAAGAAGAGGAGCAGACATCGGATTATTTCCGTAAAAACTACTACGGTACACTCAAGGATAGGGTAGACTACATTATAGTGCGAATGGAAGAAAGACAGATCGAACAAACAACCTCGATCAGAACAACAACAGTGCAGCTGCTTAAAGTCGACCTATCAACATTTCATGGGGATTATGAGCAATGGAGCTTTTTCAACAATATCTTCACAGAGCTCATCCACGGAAACAACCAGCTATCAGATACGGTAAAAATGACGTATTTAAAATCGCACATTCAGAAAGGGGCAGCACAACTGATCAGTCTTCTAGCAACCACGGGTGATAACTATGAGAAAGCTTGGGAAATATTACAAGCCAGATACAACAACCCTAGACTTCTGGCAACCAAATATTTCAATTTATTGCTATCATTATCAGCAGTGCACACAAAATCGGCGGGAGCAATTCGAGCCCTGCACGATACAGCAAGGGAAATGCTCTACAATATCAACCGCCTCAGTATAAGCGCTCCATTTGATGCATTCTTAGCTTTCATCTTAAGCAGAAAATTAGATCCAGTATCCAGTAGGCTGTATGAAGCAACAACACCAAATCCTAGGGAAATTCCAAAAATTAACGAATTATTTAGTTTTTTGGAAAGAAGATTTCAATCTATAGAGGCGATGGGATACACTAAATTAAGGAGCCGAGGATGTCAAGGTAGTCATAAGTTGGAGGAGTGCAAATTATTCAAGGAGATGTCAACATTCTGTGTCCGTTGCTTAAACAAACATTACAATAATGACGTCACTCCCTATTCCTGCTCATCAATTATACGCTGCGTGGTATGTAAAGGAGCTCACCATACTCTTCTACATGGAGAGAACTCAGTATCAACAATTACTAAGGGTACGACACAAACATTTCTGGTCAATCAGCAAGGACCAGTATTATTGCCAACTGCAATAATTAAAGCAGAAACAGGAAATGGAAATTTCACCACACTGAGGGCACTAATATATCCAGGCTCACAGGCAACATTAATCTCTGCAAAGGCGGCCAACTTATTAAACATCAAAAAGAAGAACTACCCGAGACAAATGTGCAGAATAAACAATTAGCAGATCCAACTTACTACCAAGCTCAATCAATCGATCTCGTGCTAGAGGCAGGCTACTATCCATCGATAATAAAAAACAAAATGATTAAAGGCGGGAGTAAAAAGCCCTTGGCACAACACACGGAGTTCGGATGGATCATAATTGGAAGCATGGGTAATCTAGAAAACCAAAGCAGAACAACCATGGTGTCAACCGAATCAATCGAAGAACAATTGCTGGGAACAACCACATCGCAATCGGAGACAGCCTTGGCCCACAATTCGGAAGATAACCTACCAGAAGTACAGCAGCAGGTGCAACCAGAGCTGGAAGAGAAAATAGCGCTAGTGACCGTTACAAAGGAAACACACTCTCTCTCAGAGGTATTTAACAAGGTCTCAGCATACAACAAAATAAGGCGTATAGCCGCATATTGTTTGCGATTTATCGAGAGGTTGGGACGGGTTACCCAGACTCACGTCGGAACGGATGATTTAGTGCGAGTAGCCACAGTCAAATGTAAGGGCGCAATATACAAGCGGCCAATAACCAAGCTATGCAAACTACCAATTGAAGATCGATCTGAGGAAACACTGCCAATACAACCAACTCAACTGGCGACAGATGTAACACTCAAGAATAATACGCCGAGCTCCAATCCGAACCTAAACACCTAGACAACAACCAAGCAGGCGAGTGAAAACCATATTGAATCCTCTAGCAATAACAATGCTATCAGTCTGCTGTCTACTGGGACTCGCAAAAGCCAACATCCAAGTAAACCCGTTCAATCAGGCCACCGGCATATATTTCGAGAGACTTGGTAAACTAGAAATTGTGCCCATCGAGTGGACTCTAGTAATTCAGTACAACATGAGCAGCTACTGGGACGAAATCAAAAACGTCAAAGTAGGCTCACGAAGAACTAAAGGCACTTTGCAAAGAGCTGCCTAAACTGAATTGTGATATTCTAAACCAACTAAAATGGCATCATACTAGGGGACATGTTCGGAATACTCACACAACGAGAGGCCAGCGAATATGAAGATCGGTTCGAAAGAATTAACAACAACGAGCACCACCTACTGTCACTAGTGAAAAATCAAACAACCTTGATCGATAATACCGTTAAATTGGTTAAACACAATACAAATCTCACCCTAACATCAATAAACATCTTGATAAGGGAGCAAAATCACCTCCGACAGGAAATGTCGGAACTTCAGGAATACCGAACATACGAGGACAGAGTTCGGTCGATACTACTTAACATACTCGAATTGAGTCTAGTCATCAGAAATCTGGAGGATACCCAACAGGGTCTGCTTGACGTGGCTTATGATGCTCATCGTGGGATCATACACCCAGCTATACTTACACCAGCTCAGTTAAACAGGGAGCTGCAGTTAATTCGGCAGCACGTGCCGGCCTCCATTACCATCCCGTAGATATATGTCACAGCCAAGGAAACCACAGTCGATGTTATCTGTGACTCCACTATTCAACCGCACAAGTTCCATGGATCCGGGCTAGTGGAGATAAGCCCAGGATGCATGTTAAGGGATGCTGAGTCACTAATCATAGCCACTGGAATAGCTCACAGCAACATCAGTATGGCATATCAGAATTCACCCGGTCTGCTACACGGAGGAGAGCTTCTAAAGGAATTCAATGCGCAAATCCAGAACAAGACTATAGAATATCAGCAAATCAAGTTACTGACCGCGCCAACAACAAGGGATTTAGAAAATCAAATCGCAACGCTTGAGCAGAATGAATTTCTTGCGCCGAATCAAAGCGTGCACCACGTTCATCACTATACCATGATTCATATAGTATTTTGGAGCGGCGTGTAGAAGAAGAACATCCGGTAGCCACAGGGCACCCTCCCCACTACCAAACGTAGAAGCGAGCTTGGCGTAGCCTGAGTTCGCCACCAATAACCAACGCCGCTAGGATTACAGCCGCCCGGGAGTATGTTGTTACCAATTCATTAAATAACGTCGGGTCATATAACTAAATTAAATAATTTGCTCTTTATTTGTGTTGTGTCACACAACACCGTTTGTCCGGCAAAGCCAATATTAAATGATTACTAGACGTTTCTTTTATTGTTTCTGTGTATAATGTAATAAATTTTGTATAAAAATTCAAGCAAATGAAATATAAAAATAAGAATAAATTTACCTTCAATCGTGTGTTTATTTCATTCTCAAGATTATTAAGACCCCACCAGTGGTAATCTTAATAATCATCAAATATACAAGTTCTAAGCAGAGGCAAGAACTTTACAAAAATTTTAAAATGAAATATGAAAATATGATATAAGGTTCACTATGGTATATTTCAATACGACATATTTCAAAACGGCATATGGTACACTATGGCATATGGTACGTTATGGAATATTTCACAACCGAATTTTTAAAAAATTAAAGAATTCCGACATACCGTTTGAAAGGTGAAGGTTATACCTTTCCAGTGAATATAAATGTGTGGATGTACGACAACTAGCTAGGCCATATCCTTAATTGTTTGCAAAATATTTTGCAAAATAACAAATGAACGTGTCAAGGCATTTGATCATTTAAAAGCAAATTATCTTTAGAAACTTATTGGCCAAAATGTTATTTCTTCCCCCTAAATGGTGCCGGTGGGAGTTTAGCAAAGGGGATGGAACTCGAGATGTTTATGATGTGTAATGAATACATCATATGCTACCTATTCCTGAAAAATTTATTCCGGGATATTTTGCAGATTTAAGTTTTTTTTTTTTTTAATTTGATTGGGCTAATATTTTTCAAAGGGTGTACCAAACGCAGAAAAATTTAAAATTTGATGAAAAACATTCACGTAAATTTTGCAACTCATGAAACTAACTTCGTGGTACAAATTATTTTACCAGAAAATTTCCCTCGGACACACCTTTAAGGACAGAAAGATTAAGCAGCAGCACGCAGATACACTTTAACAAAAACCTACTGTCTGTTGTGTGTAAGTGTATTGTTCCTTACGAAAAACCATCTAAAACACTTATTTTTTTTTTATTTCTCACCATTAATACTTACAGCTAATATCACACACTACCATACTATTCTCTATATGGGCGTCAAAAAAAAAAGGAAGATCGGAAAATTAAGCCGTCTCTCGGTTTGGAAAATAAATATGAAAACGCCACTATGTCAGGTTATGAAATCGATCATTGCAGATCTTTTTGACGAATTATCTCAAAAACTCAATTTTTTGACTTGTGTCACTTTGTACGTCAAAGTAGAGAAAAAAATTAAATAATAAGGAATATTCCAACCTACTAAACATTTTAGGTAATACGTTTTTAATCACAATAAACGAGTAGGAGTTATTGAAACTGAACTGATTGTAATATTTAGTAGTTGTAGCAACTTAATTCCAAAATAAACTAAACAACTTTGGTATTTTGGTGCAACGACAGAATGAAACGATTAATCCTCTAATGCATGAAATTTTTTTAGTGCTGAAAAATTTAGACTATGTTGAAAAGGGCGAATTTAAAGTTAAAAATTAATTTTGAGGCCGCAGCCTCTCCAGCCACATGTCAGAAATGACAGACCGCCATTAAAAAATAAATTTAGGACAGTTAGCAATTTAAATTGGGATCTATCATACTTTCTTTTTTTGTTATTGTGGAACTCATTTTATTCGGTGAGTTACACAAACTAAGATTGCATTTTACACAAAGTGCCTAATCGGTTACGAAAAAGGCACCAATGATTCACCAATATATGCTCTCTTGGCTGTTTTTTGGGGGAAGTTGTTTGAGATGCATTAGATGGTCGCCCAACATTTTCTTCTCTGCCCATCATTCCTTTCAAACAGAGTGATTCAGCCACTTCAGTCCGAAATGTTGCGGAAGCGTTATTTTTCTTGGTTTAGGTGTAGTATATGCGCAGCGTTCTTCAAACTGGGTTCCGCGGAACCCTAGGGATCCGCTAGATGTTTCAAGGGGTCCGTGAAAAAATGTGAGATCTAAAAATATTTAATTTGACCATTCCTAATAAATAAATTATTGCCTAATTCAAATTTACTAATTTTGAATGTACGTATGAATGTTCGTAACTTTGTTTAAAACGAAACTTATTTAATTCGAAATCTTATACGGGGTTTCCATATCGTCATAGTATAATAGCACGGTTGGTGTTATAAAGGGCGTAATAGCACGCATAAAACAGCCATTGCAGTCTTCATCGTCATGCTCTTGCTGTTAAACGGATACCACAAGCACTCCAACTAGTTCCCAATGAAGCCGTTAAGATTGTAAATTTCATCAAATCCAGGCCCCTAAATGCCAGGCAGGATATTTGCCATATTGTGTGACGATCTGGGAAGCTTATATAAAAAATTGCTTCTTCACACAGAATTGAGATGGTTATCCAGGAGAAAGGTTCTGACCAGATTCTGCGAATTACCAGATGAAATTCGAATCTTCTTATCAGAATATGAACATGAATTGGCTACAAAACTTAATAATCTTAGTTGGCTTCAAAATCTAGCCTACCTTGCCGATATATTTTCGTACCTAAACGAAAACAATCTTTCACTTCAGGGGCCAAATACTACAATTTTAAGGTCAGTAGTAAAGTCAACTCAATAAAATCGAAGCTCAAGCTTTGGAAGA
Organism: Tipula vernalis; assembly: GCA_958295665.1. Classification (NCBI taxonomy): domain Eukaryota; kingdom Metazoa; phylum Arthropoda; class Insecta; order Diptera; family Tipulidae; genus Tipula; species Tipula vernalis. The sequence goes on from OY282559.1 coordinate 375,588,156, forward strand.
ATGGATAACCAAAAATAATACAGAATGTTTTGTTTTATTAAACAATTTCTTGACAACCGACCGTACCGCGTTCGACCAGAATGTCAAAAATAATATTTTGAAACATTTAACTGGATTACAAAAGACATTTTTGGAATATTTTCCTCCTACTTGCAATAATTTAAGTTGGGTCGAAAATCCTTTTAATGAATGCAGTGATGTGGATAAATTGCTAATAAAAGAAAGAGAACAACTTATCGATATACATACATAGAGAACAACTTATCGATATACATTCGGCCAGATTGGCATTGCCCCATTTTGGATAAAAATAATGGAAGAGTATCCGGAAATTTTCAAGCGCGCAGTGAAAAAATTGATGGCTTTCATAACAACCTTTGTAAGCAATCCTTTTCCATATACGTCGCTACGAATACCAAATACAGAAATCGAACACCAATACATCCGGATATTGATGAATTGTGATTTCTGGCTTATCGGGCTCTATTGCACCAGTTTTTGGGTCTAGAAAAAAATTATTTTTTCAGCCCATTTTAATGCAAATTTTTCCCCAGGCAATATGGTACAATAGCGCCTCATCAACCAGTTTTCAAAATTTTTTTATTTGTCTTTTATGTGGCTTAATATTATGTACCATGAATAAATGCAAATTTTTATCTTATATAAAGTTTTTAATATAGAAGGGTTCCGTCGCAAATGTTATATAGAACAATGGTTGAAAAAAAATTCGGTTCGACCATTAACGGGTTTTCATGCGTATATGTTACCGACCTAACAATCCATCCATTAAATCGACACCTCCATATGCCGGTTGTACTCCTTAATTATGTACGTGCAATCAATTTCATACTGTTTTTGCAGGTTTTGTGTGGTTGAAAGGTGGTGCCAACATATGTTAACAAAAGCCGTACGGTTTTTGTGTTTTGCCACAAAACTGACGAAACGTCGACTCCATTAGCATTTCCCACTTACTCGTTCAACTTTTTTCCTAATTGAACGGACAATTCCCAGGCTATATATTCCTGTGCTGTGTAGGTATATTAACAGACCCATGGACGTGTAAAAATGGTCGAAATAAAGAATATGGCTAGCAAAATTAGGATATTCTTTGAAAGACGAACAGAAAACCCGCTGTAATCGCAAAGCGAGAAGAGCTTGAAACCCCATTTGTGCGGCTTGTCCGGCATATATTGATGCAGAATAGTTCTTGTCATTTTAGTTGCACACATCTGCTCATCTACGCATCTAGGTAGCATTGGCACTGAATCGAAGGTTTCATTACAATGTGTTATAAGCGGTCGAACGTTGATAATCTGGTTGATCTTTTTCGATTGCAAGAGAATTATTGTTGAAGTGAAGGTATTGACGAATTTCCTCGAACCTAAGCACAGGCATCACTTGTCGGATCGCTTCAAACGCGTGTCTTTCCCAGTATGATCTTGTGTCGGGATATCGATACACTGCCTTAAAGACTAACACGAATCGACTGTAAATTTCATTCCGATATTCTTTTGATGCGCATACAAATTGGATTGTTCTGTTATGAGCCTAATAAGATCATCGTTTATCAAATATTTGAAGCATTCATAAGGGGTTTTAAGTTCGTTCAAATTTGGTGGTAATTTTTAATTTTTTTTTCTCACTCAACTTTCATACAGCGATCCACTTTCATACCGTTATACCATTTAGCTTGATAAATTCATACATATTCTTGTACTCACCGTAATAATTGATTCAAGTTTCTCCCATTCTTAAGAACATCGAACATCCTTTATTTCGGCTTAATTTTGAACATTTGAGAATTAAATGTTAGATGTCCTCCACAACCAAACAACTTTCACATAAATCATCCTCACTCAAATGACGCTTCTTTAAGCATTCTTTGAATTCTTTACTATGATTCAATCTCACCCTCTCCATCGTTCGTATCATTGTAATGTCTCCTTTGACTTCGCTAAAAAAAGGTTTCTTCAAAGTAGCACTACACCATTCACACTCCCACAAGATTGAAGGTACTCATACATCATTTCTACAAACACACTGCCCTGAGTACACCCTCCCTGTTTTATTAACTCTAAACCACTCAGGGAATCGGAGAATAGAACTAGTGTCCTCCTCCCTTCATTCATTGACAACTTAATTCCTTCCATAAGTCCAATCAATTCTGCATTCATTATACAGAGGCTACCATTCAATCTTTACATTTTCTCTTTATTTATTGCTGGAATGTAAATTCCTACACCCACTCGATCCTCATTAATACTAGCATCTGTATATAAGTACTTCCATGTGCAAAATAATTCATTTGAATTCCTCTCTTAACCGATAACTCATTCATCGTCGCTTTTGTTATGCCTCCAAAATTCAAGTACACAGCAAGATTTTCGGGAGGGACTTTTGGACCCACTGGTCTAATTTTCGAAAATATATTCATATTTTCCGCCATTATTTTCGTTCCTTCTTCCAATCTTACTTTTACCTCATTCACTAACCCATTATCTTTGGTCAACATTCGCGCAGTGTTTCGCACGGTGACCCATTCCCTCTTATAGTATAAAGGTAAATCACCCAATTCAGACTAAAGAGTATGTACTCTCTAGCACATGCATTCTCTACTTTCATAACCTTTTAAAACCCGTCCATAGATCTGTCACCATATATGTACAATTTTGGAAGACAATAGCACCATTCGCAACATATCATTCACGCTAGGATGAGCCCCCCCATTACGGTTTGCTCACCCTTTTGATCACATTTAATCTGCTCTTACAATTATCTGTTAATTTTTCCATGTGCACTTTAAAACTCAATCGATTGTCGATCCAGATTCCCAAATACCTAGTCAATCTTGAATACTCAATTGTCTCATCAAAGATTCGCCATATAATTAGATTTTTTTCGAATTCACCGGCAGATTTAAATCATTCAAACATTGTATTACCTGAAACCACACATTCCTGAGCTCGATTTAGGATCTCGCCGCTAATTTTACCCTTGCTGATTCGTAAAAAGTCATCTGCAAATTGCAAGATAACTTTGTTGGGAGAATTATACCTAAATATCGAACTCGTACACAGATTCAAGAGAGTCGGAAAAGTTTTGTTCCCTTGTGAGAGCCAAAGGTTCACCGCTCCCTCCAATCTATAACTCCTTCGACACAAAACAAACTTACGCTCACTCATACACCCTTTACAAATTTTCCCAGGAAATCCCAGGTTCAAAAGAACCTGATATAGTTTCCCTGGAACCATATAATCTTACGCTCTTTCTATATCCAGAAATACCGCCACAGCAAACTTCTTTTCCTTTCGTACTTCCCACACAAATTTTTCCGCACATTCATTTGCAGAGTGATCTCGGAAACCAAAAGTGGTCTCTGGCAATAAAATATTTTCGTTCATAAACTTTTCAAACCTACCTTTCATCCTCTCATTCACCATTTTAAAAAAAACATTCATCATACATATTCCTCTATAGTTTATCGCTAGAATCGTGTCACGATCCCTTTTGGAACCACTCTGCATTCCTTTCATTTTTCCGGTATCTCAATACTCATCCATACCCTATTGAGTATTCGAAACAAAGTTTCCTTTGCTTCAATGCAGTCTAATAATTTTATAATTCACTTTATTTATTCCTGGGGACGTAGATTTTGCCGTTTCTATAACCCCCAGAAACTCATTCCATTCAAATTGTACCCACGTTGGTAGTAATTGTTTGTCGCCTAGAAACATTATATCGTTGAAAATGTGACGAATATGATGAGATTTTTCGACCATATCTTTTTTTGAGCGCAACCGCACACGTATGTTCACTATGAGGAGGCGTTGATGGCTTATTCTCAGAAGGTTTGGGTGCCTCTTTCGGCGCTTCTCTACTGATATCAGTCAGTTCTGTTGTTGTTAGATCGCTTAATGGATTTTCATCAATTAGCATGTCGTCTTCAGCACTAACCACAGTATTGGTCGATGGAATTTGATCATCGATCAAATCAAAATCATCTTCGTGATGATTGTGATTTGATCGATGATCATCTCGGATGGTAAAGAAGTGCTAAGTCTCAGGTTCGCCTATAGACGGGTATTACAAAATGCTTTTGAGAAATTAAAAGTATTCCCGTTTCCGGGAATGTTGTCACTATTTCCCGAGAATCCAAAATCCAATTTCAATACTCCTCTATGTCTTTTATTAACTTCATGAAATTAATCAAAAAGTCGCCGGTGATGGGTGCTTTGCTATAAAAAAAAATGAGGTGTGGCTAACGAACAGAGAATTTTCAGAAATTTTATTTTTTTTGTAATTTTTTATTTTTATTTGTTTTTAATTTTTGGAAACATTTTGTATTAAGTAGTTTAAGTACTTTTTAAGATATTTGCAAAATAAATTTTCTGGACCAAGGGAGTGGCCACTTCCGGTTAGCCGATTTGGAGTAAAATTCACTGGGACCTCCCAATTTATCAAAAAAGCTTAAATCTGAAGTTTCAGTTCGATTGGTTAAACCATCTGGGCTGTAGAGAGGACACAGACAGACTGACAGACTGACAGACTGACAGACTGACAGACTGACAGACTGACAGACTGACAGACTGACAGACTGACAGACTGACAGACTGACAGACTGACAGACTGACAGACTGACAGACTGACAGACTGACAGACTGACAGACTGACAGACTGACAGACTGACATACAGACAGACAGACACCATTTCGAAACTTACTTTTTCGGACTCAGGGGACCTCAAAACAAATAAATCTCTAAAAATCTCAAGGTCCAAAATTTTCATGATTACTATACTTTATTTTACTAGAGTAAAAGAAAGTAAAATACGCATTATATAGTTAGAGTATAACGAATTGAATATTATGCTAAATAGCCACATCCGCCCAAATACTTTACAGAGTACGTTATGAACCATTCCTTAGTAAAAATAGCACTTCAGCAACTGAAAGTATATGAAATATGGTATGAACGAATAATGAGGAATGCCTTTCAGCTACAAAATGTTCTTAAACTGCTGCAGATGCCTTCAGATACTAAAGCCGTAGCGACTTCAGAATTATTGATGACAAAATTAACAGATCAGGCAACTACGAAGCAACCCCTTCTATTATTGACCACGGAATTTAAAACTTCTGAAAGGAAAATTAGCCATTAGAAGAAGTAAATATTTTGCCTCGTTAATGAAATTCCTCCAAAATCCGAAATGGCCTGTATGTGGTAGGAGCATTGCAAGCTAACAAAGAAATATAATTTAGTCAAAAGAAGAGCTGGACATACATAGTATATCTACAGAATGAAACCAAGTTGTCGCACAGTGTTTGTACCCAAAACATTAGCAAAAAATAAAGTAAGATACTAAATTTAAGCTAAAAATGGGAAAAACAACAAAATAAGTCGACACACTAAACTATCCAGCCGACATCTACCGCAAATAAGAGTAATTTTTCATTAGTGGGTGGGTTTCTACCGAAAAGTCATTGGGCACATTCATCTCCGCCAATTACTGTTAGCAATATTTTGAGTAAAATCAGCGCTTTTAGTTTAATTTTCCTTTTTTACGCCGGTAGATTTTCCGTGATGGGAGAACGGAAACCTCCTCCCATTGAGTGATTGAAGGTTTTTCAATTATTATAAAATCTTAATTTGTTTCCTCTACATTTCTCGACCTAAACTTTAAAATTGTTTGAATTTTAACCCTTTGACTTGTGATTTATTTTAAAACGAGGAGCAAAATGTTTCTCTCAGTTTTTCTATTAATTTTTGGGTAGAAAAACTCAAAAATTAAACTTTCATTAAATTACGGCAGCCTGGAAGTCCTGTAGGATAATGTACACAAATGTGTACATGCACAGCCAATTGTTGTAGATCACCATATATAAGCTTTTAAGAAAAAACTAAGTGAAGAACTAGAATTTTATTTTATGTGGAATTGTACGAAGCACCCCATTATACGAACTCCTGACAATTATTATTTTTGCAACGAGTAGCTTCTTTTGCATCATCGTGTGACGGCAAGTAATTTACATCATCGAGCCGCGCTTCAGTTACTGGTCGAACTTCGCCTTTAACAAACGGCTGAGTTGCTTTGGCAGTGGTCTCGCTTTATACGTCTTTCGATAGTCTACCTCTCTTGCGCGAATTTCGTCTTATGTTAATGTCGCACAAGGTTCTTAGAAGATTTTGTTTGAAATCTAAGAGACTCATTATGTATTTATTCACAATACCAGTTTTCTTATGCTCTTAACGATAAAGTATCCACCTGCCACATGATGTAATATCGGTGAAGTGGAATATGACGCGGAGAGTTCATGTTTTGGATTTTATAAGTCTTCGATCATAAGAAATAAGTTTGTCGAATAAATCAACGCCACCTATCCCATTATTATACTCCTTCTTTTTCTTTCGAACCTACGAACATTTATTTCTTCGCCTTGACCAACGAAATTGGATGCGGATGGTCTTGCCATTTAATTAAAACAATTTTACCATTGCTGCTTATAAGTTGGTCGATACTTTCTCGTTCTTTTCTTTCTTAATGCTGCATCGATTAAAGATTGCGAATTACAAATTCTTATAGTTCTCACTGCGTTTTCTTTCCCTTGTTCTAAAATTTCAAAGGCTTGCATGTGCTAAAGAAATTATCAGAGTATAACTGGTTACCAGGTAAAGTGAGTCTTTTGGTTAAGTGTAAAATCATGGCAGCACCATGTCCAAACCTGCTACTGTCATATGTCGACAGTTTCGTGTTTTTCTCTTGATACAAAAAAATCATTGGGGAAATCTCTTTTGCCACAAAGAAAGTAAACTTGTATCCCCCATGGATTAGGTTTACCTTTTACGTATTGTTTAACGTTTAAGTTTCTTCTAAACGGAATTATTTGCTCGTCGGTGGAAATAGCTTCTTTAGCGGGTCCTTCTCTACTGTAGCTTAAGATACTGTTAATTAGTGGACGCATTTTAAAAAAAATTGGCTCTGCACCGACAAGCAAATGCATCCCAATAAATTGTATCATCTCATCTGGGCTTGTGCATTTAAACATTCTGGTACTATGTTCTTTCTCTTCTGCGTACAGGTTTGTATTGTGTTTTCATCATTTTCAAACTCATTCGATGATTCGCCCAACAACTTGGCAAGTGTTTACGTTTTTTAGGCCGCGATGCCATATTCTGCCAAAATACCGACATAAAAATTACACGATTGTCATGGTTTCTATGCAATTGAGTACATGTACACAAATGTGTAAATTGCACTTCACTCTGCATGTACACAATTAAGTACACGGATTTTTTAGATGGAATTTTAATAATGAAACGCTTACTTTTGACAAATTTTCATGCATAATTGTTAACAAAAACTAATTTTGTTTATAAATACATCAACTTACGGTATTAACAATCCAATTTAAATTGTAATTTTTAAAACATTTACTATAAAAAATTTGTACGTCTTTCATTTTGCATCACTATCAAATCAATACCAAAGAAATCTGTTGCCTCAACAACGACAGTATTTCAACCATAAACCATTCACATGACAGAATTACCAACCAAATAGGGCTATCCTTCCATCTAAATCTCAAAATTTTAAACCCTAGCCTGAAATTATGGGCACATCTTCAAATTCTAACAAATTGAAAAAACCTACGACAACAATCACAATTTTCACCACGAAATCCCTTCCCTGCTAATAAACCACTGAGATTCCAGTCTCAGGAATTATTCAATTGAATATGACTATTACATAGAATACAATGAAACTGATAATAACTACGACTGAAATCATAATGATCCTGTTCACGAACTAACACAAAAAAACTATGTCCAAACTCTGGATAATGAAGTTTCTGATGAGGATTTTCACCAGAAAGCCTCACTGAACCCATCGGTTACCTAAATATCAACAACCATTCAGGTTACACATTACTCTACAAAGAAATTAAAACCCGAGATCACCTTCTAAAATTGATCGACACCGGATCAAATAAATCCTTCATAAACCCTTAATTAGTTCAAATCAAACACATAAAGATAATAGAACCGGTTACTAAAAAAACATTGTTCAAAGGAACCAATGGCATTTATTCTCTTCAAATTCTACAAATATTTTGACGGACTCATAGGCCTAGAATTAATGCAAAAATTGCAAATAACGATAGACCGTGGAAAATCCAAGTTAATCACACCTAACACCCAAATTCCCCTTACTTTTCAAGCCAAATTACATGTCTAAACAATATAAAATACTCCCCCGTTGCAAGTTGATTGCCCAAATTCCAGTAGACAAAAAAAATGGAGAAATCTACATCAAACCTATCGTCCTACACGGAAACCTTATAATACCCGAAGAAATCTTTCAAAAGGAAAATGAAAAACTTACTTTTACTAACGCAATCAAACACGAAATCGATACCCCAAGAGATATACCCCAAAACCGCATTTTCCGTCGATCATGGGCATTATGAATACATTCGAATGCCCTTTGGACTCAAAAATTTCTCCCACCACATTCCAGCGAGTAATGGACAATGTGCTTGGCGAACTTCAGGGAAAGATATGGATGATATCATTATCTTCTCCACATCCCTACAAGAACATAATCTAACTAAAGTTTTCCAAAGACTCCGTTAAGCCAACTTAAAAGTCCAACTTGACAAATTTGAATTCCTACACAAGGAAATTGCATTCCTTGGACGTCTAGTCACATCAAAAGGAGTACAACCTAACCCTGATAAAATCCTTGCCATAAAAAATATTTTTTAATGGAAGACGTCATGAACAGAGCAATATTATCTTACAACCGTTCTATTCACTCTTCAACGAAATTAACACCCTTTGAACTCCTTTCTGGACATTACGCCAATAATACTTAGCAAACCATAAAAACACCTATAATCAGTTATGTAACAATATGTATATATGTACATTGACAAAAAATAAAAAGGAAGAATTAATAGGCAAATTTAATAAAACAAAACAACAAAAGCCACTGATAAATCCTAATCAAACAGAAGTCGTACGAAAGTATAGAAGACATAAATTGGAACCTATCTATTGCAAATATAAGATAACCCAAGATTACGGCATAACACTAGACACACTTAAATGTAAAATACACAAAGCTAAGAATAAACGTCTGTTCCAGGTTAGCAACATGCCAAGGACAATCAAATCAGTTAACTTTTTGGACCAACAATAATGGCCTGATACCAATCAAAAAGGGACCTACTACATATAACAGAACTTAAACCATACGCCGACATAATCAACCAACTAGATATCCAAACAGAACCATTAGCACCACTGACATCCACAAAAAACGTGTATACTGTAATACTAAATGACAAGAGAATCATTACCCAACATAAACTAGCATCTCTAAAGCAAGCCTACAACTCACTATAACCAAAACGACTTAAACGAGGACTAACTGGAAATCTCGACTATCAAAACCTTATAGATATTCAGAACGCAATTAATACCATCTCCTTCAACCAAGAATCCTTGAACCGACAAATTAACACACATATTCACATAAACGGACAAATGTTTCAAAGACTAGCTGACATACAAAATTTTACAACTGCAAACATAAACAGGCTACAGCTAGGGATCCGCAAAAAGTATCGATACTTTATAGTACCTTTAAGTACCTTAGCTGTTGCCCGTGCTATTTCATCGATCAGAAAAACAATGGACGCCTCTGATATGACATCATCGTCGTCTGAATCAAACGATGAAAGAAATCGGTCAGAACACGCCTCAATCTCATACGATTTTTGGAGCCATCACAAAAAATTAGCTCATGGTCGTCGTAAAAGGCATTCTGGCAAAGACGGATACAAAGATGAGTTGAGTTTATGTTTGGCGAATTCAGTTTGCCCACTAAAATCGGATCCTATAATTCAGTGGAAAGAAATGAAAAACTTTTTCCCTCACTTATACCGCCTTGCCAAGAAGTACCTGATAATACTCGGTACCTCCGTACCATCAGGAAGATTGTTTTCTAAAGCTGGAGCGATTTTAACACAAACCCGAAACAGACTTATGGGTGACAGGGTGGACAAACTGCTCTTTTCGTTTGATTGTAATGATGAAGATAGGGGCTTTCGAAAATAAAATTACTAATTATTATTTGTTTTCTGTTTCTTTTGTGTAATAAATAAATATGAGCTAAAGCGTGATTCAATAGGAGGTACTTTCTCCAATTGGGATTCTCATTGGGATTCATGCGTAACAACTGTCATGTTCATATGACATTTGTCTTCAGTATTCATTGACATTTCACCATGAATAGACTTCCGCGAGAACCACGTTTACAAATTGTGGAAATTTATTTCAAAAATTAGTGTTCAGTGAGAAATTGTTTTCGTGCTCTTCGACCATTTTATGGTGTTCATAATCGTCCAACTGAACGCACTATTCGCGAAACAATCAATAAATTTCGAACCACTTTTTCATTATTGGATATTCATCACCCGACTAGAATGCCGATCTAATTTGAATATTGCTGATGTAGCTGAAAGTGTACGTGATCTTGGTTTGAAGACATACAAAATACAGCTTGTTCAACAATTGAGTCGGTTGACCTTTCTTTGCGTCATCGATTAGGTTTACGGGCGTTGGAACAGCTCCAACCGTTTTTTATCGAAAAATTGTGTTCAGCGATGAAGCTCATTTTTGGCTGAATGGATAAGTCATCAAACAAAATTGTCGTATTTGGGCTGATGAACAGCCAGAAGAGATTCAAGAGCTTCCAATGCATCCTGAAAAATGCACTGTTTGGTGCGGTATATGGGCAGGTGGCATCATCAGACCGTATTTTTTTAAAAATGCGGAAGGATAGCGTGTAAACGTCAATGGCGCAAACTACAGAGCAATGATGAATGCATTTTTATTGCCAAAAATTCAAGATATTGGTGTAGCCGACTTGTGGTTTCAACAGGATGGTGCAACGTGCGACACAGCAGGCCAAACCATCGATTTATTGAAAGGAAATTTCAATGAGAACATCATATCAAGAAAGGGACCCATGAATTGGCCTACAAGATCTTGTGATCTGACGCCGTTAGATTACTTTTTATGAAGGTATCTGAAATCACTTGTTTATTTCGATAAACCACAATCGATTCCTGCATTAGAAGCGAACATAGCACGCGTAATTAACAGAATATCGGCCGAAATGCTCAAAAGAGTGCTCGAAAATTGGACCCATGGAATGGATCATCTAAGAGCCAGTCGCGGACAACGTTTAAAAGAAATTATTTTCAAACATTAAATGTCATAAACCAAACTTACGTCACAAATACAATTTTTGACTATTAAATTGATTTTAATGCGTTTTATTTGAAAAAAAACTTCCGGAAGCTCTTATTGGATCACCCTTTATAAAAATATATAAACTTTGCATTATAATAAATTTACATAATTGCATTATTGATCCTTTGCTATTAAAAAACTTACATTAGAAACCGGCTATGTAAACCGAAAGTGTTTTTAAATTGTACCCGATACTTAAGAGTATCGATACTTTTATTATGATACTAATAATGAGTAAAGTATCGATACTTTCGTTTCGATACCACATCCCTAACTATAGCACGAAGTGAATTAAACCCTAAGCAATACCCACTCAATCTCATTTGTCATGTTACCTAACCAAAATAGTCCAAATGTCCAGACACCAGATAATCTCTAGACATTTACTAAACCATGACGAAATTCAATATATAATATAGATATTTCATAACTAATATGCGAACTCCAAATTAGGCGCCATTTGGTTTTAAACCTGTAGCCTTCCTATGATAATGCAGAGCTCTGTCATAGGTGACCGTTATTTCTCGTGCAACTCGTGGGAATAAAAATGGATATAAAACAAAAAATACCAACAACTAAGGATGGTGGTGCTCCTCAAGCGTCACAAAATAGCGGAAAAGCCATTGCAGCTCCCAAACCCCAGGCGGATGGAAGCGGCAATAACGTACTAGTAGAAGGAAGCACACACATGTCCAGTTTTGACGGTAATCGGACATTGTTTGAAGGACCAAGCATCTTTCGAAGAAGCAGTACCGTGCAAAGGTCACCGCCTCCTCTATCACAGCATAGTGCTGTACCAAGGGATGCTGGACACTTAAAAGTACCAAAAGAGGAAGAAAAAAACGCAGCACTACAGATGGAGGACAATGCCACAGTCATTGCCCCTATTTTTATGCTGCTGAAAGATAAAGATCAACAGCTGCAGGTTTGTAAAGACGCCATTTCAGCAATGAAACGGGCAACGCATTAACAGAGGAATATTAGCATGGAGGTTAAAAACGGTCTATGTAAGCTAGAAGAAGCCATAGACATACTTTCTATGCTTAAAAGGAAACGTTGGAGGGACTATCGAAGGGACAGCCAGACGGAGTCCCTGACATCGGTGGATACCGAGTTAGCCCCTTCTACCGTCAACATTAACAAAAGGCGAGCATCCGCTAGCCCAAAAAACAAACGGCAAGAGAAGAAAAACAACAAGAAAATAAAGGAAACCCAGAAGGGGTTGGTCCGGACAACGAAAAAAGAAAAGAGAAAGGGGAGGAGTTATAACGATGGACTGTAGTCCGGTCAAGGAAAACACCATCCAAAAAGAAAAGACGAAGAAATAGACCGCAAAACCCAAAATAAAAGCGGAGGCCCTACTGATTAAAACCGGAAAGGATCAAACTTATGCACAAGTGCTGGGTACGATAAGGGATAAGGTTAACCTGGACGCTTCGGATACAGAAATCAAATCTGTACGCCGTACCAGGATGGGCGATGTCCTCTTGGAATTTGGCGCAAATACGGGAAATAAGGGAACCTTCTGTGAGGCCTTGAGAGGTGCCCCGGGAGAGACGGCAACAGTGCGAAGCCTGGAACCCAAAATCACCCTTGAAATCAGGGACCTTGACTGTTTGTCCACTAAAGATGAAGTGAAGGCAGCCATCCAGAGAGATCTTAAAGATTTCTCTGGGGAGCTGAAAGTGTCAGTTACAAAGACAAACTAGAGGGAACAACCCCTTCGTGGAGATCAATGCACGAGAAGCACATGAGCTTCTTAAGATAGGACGTATAAAAATAGGATGGCTATACTGCAGGATAGTGCGCCAAACTGTAGTTATAAGGTGCTATGCTTGCTTTGGCTTTGGTCATCACCAGGCGACCTGCAAAGGACCCAACAGGAAGGAGCAGGGCATATGTATCCAATGTGGGGAGAAAGGCCATATCAAGAAGGACTGTCAGTCAAACCCAAAGTGTTTTCTCTGCGCCGAGCACCCAATTGGGCCCGAACAATTAAAACAGTATCCGGGTCAGGGGCTTGCAAAATCTTTAGGCAGGCCCTTGATAAAGCAAGAAACAGAAGCTTGAAGTGAAGGTTCTTCAGGGTAACCTTCATAGAAGTAAGGCAGCGGATGCCTTGCTGGATCAACAGAGGCTAGACATAGGCGCAGACCTGCTGATTGTTAGTGAGCAATATCGTAATAGAGCGGAACCCGAATGATACTCTGATAACCTTGGTACAGCTGCCATCTGGACCCGGTACCCGATTACAGTCGACGATCATGGAGCCGAGGATGGTTTCGTGTGGGTTAAAATCCAATCTGTTATATACGTGAGTTGCTATTTAACCCCAAACGAGCCGATAGACGATTTCCGAGCTAAAATTGATGTATTAGAGGATAAAGCACGTGAACTGAATGGTGCGCTCATTGTAGTCAGAGACCTCAATGCAAGAGCATTGGATTAAGGCATGAACACTACGAACACAAGAGGACGGTATATTCTGGCTATGGCTGCTAGGGTAGGACTCACAGTGATGAACGAAGGTGGCGTATCGACGTTCAGAAGGCCGGGCTATGCTGAAACGATTCCCGATATCGCTCTGGTATCTGACGTGATGGCACAAAACGTCACGGGATGGAGGGTAATAGAGGATTACACTGGTAGCGACCACCAATATATCGTCTATAATGTACGGGGCGGATTGCGACAACCCGTTAGTCGCAATGACCGAGCGATAGGATGGAATGTGTCAAAACTGTGCGAAGAAAATCTCTTGGCAACCATCGAAGCCGGAAAAGTAGCAATATTACGGAAAAACGGATCTCCCGAAAAAAATGCGAGGACCACCATGAAGCTAATAAATCAATCGTGTGATGCGTCTATGCCAAAAAGACGAGGCACAAGGGGGAAAAAGACCGCGGTTTATTGGTGGTCTGACGAGATAGCGAATCTCAGGAAGCACTGCCTACGTCTTAAACGCCTAGTCACTAGAGCAAGAAGAAGAGACCGATTCGCGTCAGAACAGGAACATGAGGATCATCGACTGGCGAGAAGAGCGCTTAAATTCGAAATAAATAGAAGTAAGCGCCTGAAATGGGAGAGCCTGAAACGGGACGTGGACAAGGACCCCTGGGGCTTGGGTTACAAAATTGTAATGCGCAAACTTGGATCTCAGGCGCCCAGCTTTGTAATGGAGACACCACAAATGTGGCATATTGTAAACTCCCTTTTCCCGAGTCACACAAACGACGATCGGCCACATTGCCCCGATAAACCAGAGGAAATACCAGCGTTCACGGTGGAAGAGATTCAGCAAGCCGCCGCCTCTCTCCGCAATAAGAAAGCGTCGGGCCCAGACGGGGACCCCATGAAAGTACTGAAGGTAATCGCTCGATCAGAACCTGAGATACTTTTAAACATATATAACCACTGCCTTGAGGAAGGGGTTTTCCCTAAGGCATGGAAAAGCCAGCGGTTGGTGCTCATTAGCAAAAGGAAAGGCAACCCGAACTCCCCATCCGCATATAGATCCTTGTGCATGTTTGATACAGCAGGAAAATTATTGGAACGCTTACTTAAGTCGCGGATCTCAGCAGCAATTCAAGCTGCAGGAGATCTCTCTGATAAACAGTATGGCTTCAGGAAGGGTCAATCAACTATTGGCGCTGTAAAGGAAGTGGTGAGAGCTTTCCATATGGCGCAACAAGGGAATCACCATTCGAGGAAAATAGTGTTGGTTGCCACGTTGGATGTGAAGAATACGTTTAACTCCGCGAGATGGGCGGACATGTTGTCGGCGTTAACAAGCGACTTTCATATGCCAGACTACCTTCTGCGAATAATGCATAGCTACCTTCAAGATAGAAGGCTTATGTTTGAAACCATGGACGGGAAATGTAGCAAAGAGATCACGGGAGGTGCTGCTCAAGGGTCCATTCTAAAAGTAAATTTTGGAGAACAAATCTGGCATTCTGCAGAGAAAGCAAACAAAGTCTCTTTTGCTCTGAGTAGGCTGATGACGAATGTCGGAGGTCCAACGGCAGCGAAATGGAAACTACTGATGTCGGTCATAAATTCTATACTTTTATACGGGTGTGAAATATGGACGGACACACTAAAGACGGATAAATATAGGAAAGTAATGGCCACTGTACAGCGTCGTGGGGCACTCAGAATCTGTAGTTCCTACAGAACGGTATCGGAACCAGCTGTTATGGTCATTGCAGGTATTATCCCTATCGACCTAATGGCTAAAGAAAGGAAAAAGATCTATGATATCAAGGACGACCTTGACAGTGAAGAAGCAAGAAGTGTGGCCAGAGAATATACCATGCTGTGCTGGCAAGAGAGGTGGCAAACAGAGGACCGTGGAAGGTGGACTGCAAGGCTGATAAGAAACCTGGCCAAGTGGATAGAGAGGAAATATGGTAAAACAAATTATTTCCTCACCCAATTCCTCACAGGCCATGGGTATTTCTGTAAATATTTGTTCGATGGAGAAGGTGGAAAACCCGTCATGCATTTATGGGGATGCAGGCCTTGATGACGCGCAACACACATTCTTTACATGCGAGAAGTGGAAACGGGAGAGAGAAAAACTTGAAAGGAAAATCGGCAACGCAACGCCCGATAATATCGTTAACATGATGCTCAGGACGGAGTCGAATTGGAATCTAGTGGCCCAGTATGTGGAACTACGGCGAAAGAAAACAGCAATGGATAACCACCAGCAAAGATAGAAGTGAAATTAGTGAAATTATAAAAATTATAAATATGGGAGGCCTATGAGGGCAAAATACGAGACACCATCCCGATGTAATACGAAAAGTAGTTCCAGGATGGATTTGTGTCTGAAATAGAGGAAGTTTTTAGTGGGTGAGAGTACCACACACCGTGCATAATGCATTTCCCTCCTCTACATAAAAAAAAAAAAAAAAAATCGGATGTAATAAGAGACTTTAATCATCGTAAAGTAACGGGGGCAGTTCTAATAGACATTAAAAGAGCATTTGACTCAGTCTGGTTAGATGGCCTTATATATACATACATTAGAACAAATTAAATTTAATGATAACTTAAATCTGATTTTAATTGAAATATTATACCAAAGAAAATTCTGTGTCTTAAATAGCAGATTAGTAACGGTAATAATGGATTACAACAAGGTACAATTTTAGCACCGATACTATTTAATTTATATATCACGAAATTATTAGGGACTCCTAGCTTAAATTCATCGGAATGTCAAACCATAGCATATGGGGATGATCTCATAATTTATTCGGCAGATAATAATATTTTACGGATTAGACATAGGTTACAAACAGGACTATATTATATAAATAATTATTTCACAAAATGGACAATAAACCGTTAAATAAAGTAAATAAAAATATTCAAAAAAACTGGCGAAATCTAAATTTAAAAATAAATGGTATTGAACTAAAGCAAAATTTAATGGTCAAATATTTACGAGTCAACTTGGATCAATATTTATATTTTAACAAATATATAACAATACAGATCAACAAAACGCACGCTGCAGTCTTGTTTCGATATCCATTGGATCAACAAGTGCGTTTAAAATTTGCTACAAAAAAAAAAAAAAAAAAAGTAACAAAGAACAAAACAGTTTTATTATTATTGTGAAATTATTATTTTTTTTTTCTTGTTTTGTGAAGTTCAAATTAAAAAAAAAAACCTTGATAAGTGCAAATCCAAATACGACGGCTCCTGGCAACAGGATGCCAAACTTCGAACATCCTAATAGATTTGGGGCACTCCCTTTATCTGATGGGGATTTTCGTGAGTTGCCTGAACCAACACCAACTAAAAGAAGATACGGAAGCCTGTATCAAAATGCCGACCATGAAAAATATCTATTGGTAACTAGTGTAGACGAAAAAATCAAAAACCTAGGTGGATTATCAGTGTTTGCCGTAGACAAAGCCCTCACCATGATAACACAAACGGGTATCAAAAACGTTAAAGTACTAAAAACAGGTCAGTTACTATTATTAACAAAAAATAATACTGCTTCAAGAAAATTACTGTTGACGAAGTCTCTTGGAGGAATAGTCAACGTTGAAGTCACGGAACATCCATATTTAAATAACTCTCAAGGTCTTATTTATAGTAGAGAACTACTCAATTTATCGGAACAAGAAATCCTTGAAGGACTTTCGACCGAAAAAGTGATAAGTGCCAGAAGAATAAAAAAAAGAAACGAGGGGAAATTGGAAGATACGCCAGGTATTATTCTGACCTTTTCGTTGCCAACAATACCTACAAAAATTAAAGCAGGATACTTAATGTTGGATGTACGTCTATATATTCCAAATCCAATTAGGTGTACTAATTGTCAGCGCTTTGGACACAGCAAAAAACGTTGTACGAAAGATCCCCTTTGTTGTATTTGCTCAGCATTGCTAGATAATAACCATAAATTACCATGTTTCATAAATTGTGCTAACTGTAGTGGAGAGCATGCAAGTTATAGCTATTCATGTCCATCATACATAAGAGAAAAAGAAATCACCAAAATCAAAACCGTTGATCGAATTTCATTCATTGAAGCTAGGAAAAAATATTTCAAATATCATACCAATACTACCCAAATTCCAAATGAAACCAAACAAACAAAAACATATGCAGATATCACAAAATCTGGAACAAATCAAAATATAAGTAATTCTACAAAAAACAATAATAATCATATCACTCAACGACCTTCATATTCATCACCAAATAAAAACATTGATCCAACTAACAGCAAAAACAACTCCAATACTTTATCATTGAACTCTGCAGCAAATATTAATTTACATAACAAAACATTGCCCGAAACAAATAAAAACAATACCAACATAAATACCGAAAAAATAGAAATTAAAGATAACAATAACAATACTAACACTTTTACTAACCCTAATTTAAACAACATAAATAACATTTATACCAATAACAACATAGAACACATTAATAAAAATTTAACAATACACAATAATGATAATATTACATGTAATACTTATTTAGATATTAGTAATGAAACGTTCTCAAACTCTGAACATAAATATGAAACGAACTGTTTTGGAAATCCAATTTCCAAGACATTTGAAATATTATATGAACAAGAAAATGCCGATATGGCCTTTTCTGAAACCATCTAACTAATTATATATGATTTTTAAACCAGATAGCATAATACAATGGAATCCGAATGGGATTTTAAACAAAATTGAAGAGCTACAACTATTAATAAATCAAATAAAACCATCAGTTATTTGCCTACAGGAAACACATCTAAAATTTAGATCCAGTTTTCAAATTAAAAATTTCCATATTTACAGAAATGACGTAATTACAGAACCTAATGAAAGAATTAAGGGAGGAGTAGCAATCCTAATTAAAAATAATTACAGCAGTAGTGAAATCGATTTAGATACCGATTTACAAGCCGTTGCAGTTACAATATATAGTCCTATTAAAATCACTTTGGTTTCAGTTTACCTGCCAGGTGATAATAACATAGTATCAAGGGACATTGAAAATCTTATTCTACAATTACCCAGTCCATTTATTCTACTAGGCGACTTTAACGCCCATCATTCACTGTGGGATAATACCACAATTCGTCCTGATAAACGCGGTAGTAGTATAGTGCATTTATTAGATAAATTCAATTTGAATTGTTTAAATAATGGTCAACCAACACATTACACATACTCAAATGGAACTTTGTCAGCAATCGATCTTACTATAGCATCACCCATTACATCGTGTTTTTTCGATTGGATTATATACCCGGAGCTTTGTTCAAGTGATCACTTTCCAATTCTATTATCTCCAACTAGAACAACTAACTTAGTTGCTCCACCACCTAGGCTTAGATGGAGAATAAAACAAGCAAACTGGCAAAAATACAATTCCTGCCTTAAATTTACAGAAGAATTCCATCATCAGAATCCAGATATTGATAACAAATATATAGTTGATGAGATACTCAAAGCAGCATCAAGCTGCATCCCAGTATCAACAAATCATTATCATAAATCACCGGTACCTTGGTGGTCAAACGAAATATCAGAATTATTGAAATCTCGATGGAAAGCTCAGAGAAATGCAATCCGCTACCCCACTTCAATTAACCTACAACAATTCAGGAAATGTCGAGCTCTTGTTCGGAAACATATACGTAGCTCAAAAAGACTATCATGGCAAACATTTGTAACATCTCTCGGCCAAAATGAAGATGCACAAAAGGTCTGGCAGAAAATTAAATCTATTCAAGGAGTCGGCAGGATTAGAGAAATATCTACAATTATTGCTAATGGTGAATTTTCATCTGAACCTCGAATAATAACAAACACTCTTGCTAACTACTTTTCGACCATATGTCAATCAGATCAATATTCTGAAAATTTCATTAGAATAAAACAATCTACTGAGCATATACCATTTGTGAATCAAAATTTGTTGGCAACCAATAATTATAATCAGGAGTTTAATTTAAATGAACTTAATATAATAATGAAAACATGCCGTGGTTCCTCGCCAGGCCCGGACGGTGTCCATTACAAAATGATAACAAACCTAAGCAGTGATTCTAAGCTATATATTCTAAATTTCTACAATAAATTATGGAAAAACCATTCTATTCCCAATGACTGGTTACTAGCCGATGTCATCCCTATTTTAAAGCCCGGAAAGGATCCAAAATTACCCTCCAGCTACAGACCAATAGCTCTGACTAACACTATATGTAAGGTTATGGAAAAACTGGTTGCAGAACGACTTAAATGGGTAATCAAAAAGTATAGTCTAATTTCCAAATTTCAAATGGGATTCCAAAAAAACAAATCCACTAGTGATGCTCTGGCACATCTAGTTAACGAGATTCAAACATCTTTCCGAAATAAAGAAAAGGTGATCGCAGTTTTCTTTGATATTAACAAAGCATATGATAAAACATGGACACATCAAATTTTGAAAATATTAGACAATCATGGAATAACTGGAAACTTATTCGCATTTCTGAAGAACTTTCTTAAAACTAGACGTTTTAAAGTCCTTACTAATAACAAATTATCAGAAACATATGAACAGGCAAATGGAGTCCCGCAAGGTTCGGTTCTGAGTGTGCTCTTATTCCTCATAGCTATAAATCCAGTCCTAGATTTATTCGAACCACCTGTCAAGGCAACTATGTTTGCCGATGACCTAGTTATTTTTGCAAAGTCAAATAATTTGGAAGAATGTCGAACAGCTATTCAAAATGGCATTGATAAGATATCTATATGGATAGAAAATCACGGATTTCAGTTTAATGTTGAGAAAACCGTAGGTGTTGTATTCAGTCGAACGAATAAACCTTTGCCAAACCCAAATATTCATTTAAATGGTCAATCCATAAAAATCAATGATCAACATAAATACCTTGGTATTTATCTGGATAAAAGGTTGTCCTTTAAACACCACCTTTCATCATTAAAAATTCAATGTTTAAGGTCACTAAACATAATAAAACTTTTGTCAAATATTCACTGGGGTTCCGATCGAAATCTTTTATTAAAAATTCATAATTCCCTTATTTTATCTAGACTTGAATATGCTAGCGTGATATACCAGGGTGCGTCTACTGGTAGTCTGAAAGTACTTGATACTATTCATCACCAGGGTTTGAGACCGGCAATAGGTGCTTTCAGGAGTAGTCCAGTCGAGAGTATCATCTGTGACTCCGGGTCAACTCCTCTTTCTTATCGAAGAGCTGTAGCAGCGCTGCGTTACGCTTCAAAAATAGCTGTCAATATCGAACATCCTTTTCATATACAAGCATTTAATGCTCTTCAACAATCAGTGGCGACTGATCCAATTTTCATAACCATTCTTACACAAATCCAAACATACAATCTAGAAATACCAAAACTTATAATCCATCAGCCGAGAAAAATCCCACATTGGGAACTAAAATCTCCTCGCATTATCAAAAACCTTATAAGGTTTCCAAAATCGTCAACAAATAACTCAATATACCATTCTGAATTTAAACGTATTCAAAATCAATACTCTAACTTTCAATTTATTTATTGTGATGGTTCAAAGACAAATGACCTTGTTGGAGTCGGAATATATCATAATTTGTTTCAGGAAAAATACAAGCTGTCCAATTATGCATCTATTTTCTCGGCTGAGGTTATGGGACTTAGAATTGCAATTTCCAAAATACTTCGTTCTAAATTCACCCAATACATTGTTGTTTCTGACTCATATTCTTCCCTACAATCTCTCCAAAATCTTCAAAGTCAGAACCCCATTATTCAAAATATACAAGAAATACTAAATTCAAATCATACAAAAAATATTGAGTTTCTTTGGGTTCCCAGTCACATAGGGATTTTTGGAAACGAACAAGCCGATCTACTTGCTAAAACTGCTGAAATTGAACACCAAATATTTAAAAATTATATTCCATTAAATGACTTTAATAGACATATAAAACGTAGTATAATGGGAAAATGGAATGAACGCTGGAATGAATGTGTAAATCATAAGTTACTTGAAATTAAAACAACAACTAACCATTGGGAAACATCAATAAGAAAAAACAGATATGAAGGAGTAGCTATCACAAGATTAAGAATTGGGCATACTCGGTACACCCATGATTTTCTAATGAGAAATTGTAATCCTCCGCATTGTGACCTATGTCTCTGCCCAATTACTGTACAACATATCCTTATAAATTGTCCCAAATTTAATAATAAAAGAATAGAAATGAATATCCCTACATCTCTTCAGGAAGCTTTAGGTAATAACGAAACAAATATAGAGTGTACTCTCAAATTCGTCAAAGCTATCGGGTTTATTAACCATATATAATTAATATTAAAATAAAACAAATTTAATTAAAAATCATACTTTAATCATAAAATATAACTTGATTTGTACTTTCAAGTTTAAATTAATCTTAAGAAAATATATGTAATAAAAAAAAAAAAATAATAATAATAATAAAATTGCACAAAATGTGAAATAATATTTAAGGAAAATCCAATGAAATAATGTAAACTTTGTATATAATACGAGCTTAAAAACCAAAATAATGTGTTAAAGCTCTAATAAAGATTTGAAAAAAAAAAAAAAACGCACGCTGCTTTTAAAATTCTCCAGTGATTATTTTTTACGAAAAATTAAGAAGATTAGAACATAAATGTTTACGAGCTTGTACGGCTAGGTACAGAAAGTTGTATAATTTAAAAGAGTATATATCAAATCAAAATTTATATAATTATGCGGACATAACACGTATCGATTCATTTATTATCAAATTAATTAGACAACATATCAATAGATGCTGTACGAACGATGAAAATTCTTTAATATATGGACCGTACCTGATGGATATGACGGCGTTTATGTATTATATTGAACAAGGGTATCCCCCTCCAGAGGCCTTTATATATTTGGATACCAACAATTACATTCAAAATGAATCAGGCATTCCAATAATTTACCATGTACTTAGACGTACTAATGACAAATATTTTAAAAGGAGGCAATTTAACAACGCTAATTTACAAAGATTTAGTACTAGTATATCTGTCAGAGATATTTAAAGAGCACCAAAAAGCGAAGGCAAAATATTGGTGATTACAAATTTAAATATAAAGGAGATTATCAATATGGTATAATGGTGTAATTTAGTGAGTTTAGCAACAATAAATCGTGTCTTCCTTAGTAATTTAAGCCTTCTAGTCATATGATACACAAATGTATACATACAAATAAGGATCGATACATTTTTATAATTTCATCCAGATGGGTGTCTAAGTGAATGATAATGTCTTGAAAGCTAGAAATCTAGCCATGGAAGACAATATAAAAAAATATATTGATTTGTAGTTTTAAAAAATTTTCCTATGTACATAAGTAAAAAAAAAATCACTTTTCCAACCTTCTAAAACGTCATAAAATATTTTTTATAATTATTTAAAATATGCGAACTAAATCAAAACCAATTTTTATTCACTTTCTATCAAAACTTTGTCTTCGACTCGTAGTTGTTGAACAAATAACCACTATGACGAGATACAACCGTTATGACGAGAGTAGTTTAAAAGAGAATAACACATGTATAAACTAAAGCAAAAAAATATGTGCGTGCGCACAATTCATGATAACGTAAAGTCCGCCTTTAGGCGGTTTAATGCATTATAGGGTTACATAGGCAAATAATATTGTCCTTGTAACAGCACAATTCAATTAGTTTTCTTAATAAATTTATAACAAAATTACGTTTGTGGCAATTGAAATGAGGTTAATATTTTAAAAACTGATTAGGCTTATTCGGTTCTGGTAACGAACATCTAGAAAATGAGTTTCACTTCTGTGTATTAGTGCCTACCGCAGTTTGTTAGTGCCAATCTCATGTTAATTGCTGCTATCGAAATTGTGCTTTAGCAACTATTTTTCGTTCATCACAACTGTAGAGACAGGTAGTTCATTAGATAATTCGACTAGGTTAGGTTGACTGTCCTAAGGGACGGTACCCAGACACTTACTCGGAAAAAATATTCTATAAATACATTTACTCGAAAATTATGTGCTCGAAAAACATTTACTCGAAAAACACTTTCACTAAAATGAATAAAACCACATTTGCTCTAAGAACATTTACTCAAAAAACATTTTCTCGAAAAAAAACTTGAAATAAGTAGTCTATGTTTTCAACCAAAACAATTGAAATGTCATTCAACCAAAATATTTATTAGTTCAACAATATATTTAAACATATAAAAATTAAACAATGTTGGTAAGGATAAATATACAAACTTTAAAATAGAATAAACTTAATAAAATAAAATAAAATTTCTAACCTTGTAGATGACCAGTATGGATAATTTAAAAACAATAAAAAATAAGCCTTGCTTCCTAGTAGATGGTTATGTATTTATTAAAAATAAACAGCATAATGATGTTACGTACTGGGTTTGCACGAATAATCGGAAAAATCGATGTAAAGCACGAATTAATACCAAAGGTGATGTTATTATAAAGAAAGTTGGAGAGCATAATCATGCTGGCAATTCAGCAAATGTTGGTGTTAGAAAAACCCTTACTGAAATTAAAAAGAGAGCTATATCTACAAATAGTAATACACAACATATTATTGCTGAATCTACTGTTGCCATAAATAATCCAGTAAGAGTCCATATGCCGTCTATTCCATCCATGCAGCGCACAATTCACAGACAAAGACAAGGAAATGCTGTTATTCCAAAATCGTTAATTGATTTAATTATACAAGAAAAATTTAATGTTACTCTTCAGGGTGATCCATTTTTGCTGTATGATTCAGGGCCTACCGAAACTCGTATTTTGATATTCTCAACCCAACGAAATCTTCACTTTTTGGCGCAATCTGACATGTGGTTCGTTGATGGTACTTTTAAAACAGTACCGTTAATTTTTAATCAACTTTTTACCATACATGGGATAAAAGAAAAGCAATCTTTACCATTAGTGTATGTCTTATTACCGAACAAATTAACTGAATCATACAAAAGGGCATTCGAACAGTTAAAATTGTTAAATGTTTATTTAAAACCATTGCATTTAATGTCAGATTTTGAACAAGCTATTATAAACGCAGTTTCCGTATCTTTTCCAGATGCTCAACAAAAATTTTGCTTCTTTCATTTAGGGCAGAGTTTATATCGCAAAATATGTCAGGTGGGCTTAAAAGCTCAATATGACCAGGATGCAGTGTTCGCTCATAAAATTCGTATGATTTTATCAGTTGCATTTGTGCCGCCGGCCGATGTTATTAACGCTTTCCAATCTTTAACTGAAATCAATGTTATCCCAGAAGAAGCTAATGAAATATTGGATTATTTTGAGGATAATTATATCGGCAGATTTGATGTGCGGTCTAAAAATGAAACTGGTAGGAGCAATCCCAGGTATTGTATTGAATTGTGGAATGTTTATACTGCAACACTAGAAGATTCTGCTCGAACAAATAACTGCGTTGAAGGTTGGCATAATGGATTTTCCCGGTTAGTTGGTTGTGAACATCCATCTGTTGATTTTTTTTTTGAAAAAATTCAACTAGAACAATCAAAAAATGAAATAGTTCTCGAGCAAATTTTTGCTGGAACTCCAATGCCTCCAAAACACAAAAAATATCGGGATTTAGATAAAAGAATCAAAAATGTTGCTGAGAAATATTCAATTATGGAAATCACCGATTATTTAACTGCAATTGCATACAATACTGTATTATAAAAGTAACCAAAACAATTTAAATATTTAATTAAAAATCTAAAAAAAGTTAAAAACAAAATAGCATTTAATTAATATTCAATAATCATTTTCTGGTAAAATTAATAATCGAAAAATTCTTCAAAAAAATCGCGCGATTTTTTTGAAGAATTTTTCGATTATTAATTTTACCAGAAATGACGTTCGAGTAATTGTTGTTCGAGCAAATGTTTTCGGGCAAATGTTTATCGAGAAAATGTTTTTCGAGGAAATGTTTTTCGAGCAAATGTCATGGAATCCTAAGGGACAGGCATAGACACAAAAAAGGTTCTCTACCCACTGAACCATCCAGAGCTTACATATAAAGCGTTGAATACACCTGTCCATTCCATTGAGATCCGCCAGGTCACTGGGGAGAGGAACTCCTAAAAATGTCCATCTGCTTAACGCTAGACGGGCGCAAGTGCAGAGTAGATGGAGTACAGTTTCTTCCTCCTTTATATCTTTGTAGCTAGCTCGACTAAGTACCACAAATGGAATACAATATAGTCAGTTTACAATTATTTTTTATAAAAGCAACTTATTTGCAGACTAAAAAATTGCCAGAGACTTCCACCCATTTAGTTCTCGCCCGAAAGCGATAAAATAACACGATAATAGGCAGCAATTTTATTATTATTGGTCTCCATTAAACATTTATTGTTATTTACTAGAATACAAATTATTGCCAAATGACGCAGCTATCAAATATTATAACATCCACCAAAATTATGACATTCCGTTGACCCTACAGCATATACTGACTTTATTTATTGTTTTTTTTTTATATTAATTTCTGCACTTAAATTGAAATACTAATTTTTAGTAATTTAGCAATTAATTTATTCTTTTAGTGTTAAATTCTTGCGTTTTACAAATACAATATTCATGTACATAAAATGCTTTTTTTTTATTTTTCCTTTCACCGCCAAACGAACTCGTTATTAATTTTATTTTTGTTCTTTTTATATTTACATAGTATATCGACAAACCCGACCGTGGAATCTTGCGATAGAAAACCAAAAACCGACTGTGTAGTTGTTTTTATGTTTACCGCGCGCGAGATTTTTTTGACAACTGTATATTTTAAAGGAATGAAGTGTGCTGCGTTGGTGGTTGAACAAGGTGCGTTCATGTGCAATACGTGGGAATAACAAGGTGCGTTCGAGTGACGAATATATATGATTGAATTGAATTATGTGATTGAATAATTGAGTTGAATTGTGAGTGAGTCGCTACAAGCGTTTCAAGAATAATGACAATTTAAATGACCCATAAAAAATATTCCATCTGTCTTACAGAAGTCCCTCAACAAAAATGTACCTAGAAACACAAATGGCGATCTTGTTCAACATCCACGAGTATATTCCAATACTTATCCAGTAGATAAGTGTTGGCGCAGAGATGGAATACAAATATTCTTTTTTTTTTGTAAAATATTCCAAAATTGTTCTTTTTTTATCACCTCGAATATACGATGATAACACAATGAAATTTGGTTTGTGTATAGATATGTGATGTGTATGGTGGGGTAGAACAAGGATGGTTTATGTTTGGACATTTTTTGGTGGTTCAACCATAAAATATGTATACAGCGTTCTTTTTTTAGTACATAACATACATACATATATACCATTCTACAAAGAGCGGAATGAGGTGGAAGAGCACAGATCTTTTTTTATTGCATAAACATATTCGAAATCGAACGTTGAATTCTTATCCAGATAAATGATTTGGATTTTTTTACTTCTATGTAGTATAGCGTCGTTTTATTGGATGGTACAAAAAAACATTTATAATGGATAAAGGCTGTTTCTTCGCATATTTTACGAGGAAGAATTATAGACACATATTCGGTGTTTTTATTATATTTTATGAGGTTATGATGGATGATTTTCGATATAAATATCTCTTGTTTGGTTTAATGGATAGATGTTTTCTCGGAAAATAAATTGGTGCCAACAAATAAATTTATGACGATACACCATATACATATATACGTACAATATTTGCCCGTTCAGATGTAACAAAATCGCTTTTATTGTTTGTATATGAACGAGAAGTTGTTTTAAGTGCGGATGCCATTAATTTTTTTTGTATTTCATTTAATGGAACGCGAGTAAATAAATAGGTACATATTTACCTACATACTTAGTTACTTGCCCTCATTTCGGTATTCATTTCTATTCAATTTGTAGATGTTTATCTCTCACTATGTAAAATGCAGAAAAGGATAAGCTGAAAACTATTTGCTCTTCAATTGAAAGTCATTTCATTTATTGCTTAAGGGAATACAATAAGAATATGTTTCCTCTCGCTATATATTGTACATCCATATATACAGAAACACAAACAAATCCTGTCGTATACGTATAGTCGTAGCAATATACCAAGTGAAGCAGCGGCGACGGTAAAAAAAGGGTTTTTAATTTATTCATGAAAATTAAAAAAAATCTAAGTATAGAAAATGGAAAAAAATACGATATGTATTGCAGTTTTGCGTTCCCGTTGTGTAACATTGTCTTATGCTAATGTGTATGCGGGTTGGTGGTCGTCCCATATTTTTTTTTTATCGTTCTCTGTCTTCATTTCTACCAAGCTAATCAAAAAAGCTTAAGAAAATTTTGTACAGAAAAATAATTCTTATCATTGTTGTTAGTATTATGACTATGGCCCCTGGTGTGCGGTGAAAAAAATTGGAACAACAAAACTATGTTGTACCCGATTACAATTTAGTTTCTTATTCATTCTCTTCGTACATTCGTTCTTTTTCCCAGTCGCATCTGTAGTAAAAACTAAAAAAAAAAAAGTTTCGTCATTTATATAACTCTCGCGATTTGCTTCCTATAGTGTAGTACAAATAGTGTATACATATATATCTAGATCCTACTTATCCACCAGACAATCTCATAAAACAAAATATGTAATGATTGTGATGATGATAATGGTATTACGTGGTGTACATAGTTACGTCTCACACTAAATGTAAGATAGTGGGAAAGTTTATCGTGTTTTATTTGCAGACAAGAATTTTAATTCTTTGTTCATGGTAAATCGGTTGTAAATAATTTTTGTAATCTACTTAAAATGGGCGGTATGGGAACTATGACAAATTGTCGTTAGAATATTTGAATTAATATTTATTTACCGATAAATATGGATTTTTTAAGTCCATGTCTCGGATTTCGATATTATTTCGCGACTATGGATTAAAAAGATTGTAACAAACAAAAATTAAAAAAATGAGTTTCGTATGCAACAATATTAATTCGATTCTTCCCTTTCAATTGCATATGCTTAAATCACCGTATCTCGATCTGTTTTCGAGATAGCAGTAGAACAAAGGTGTATGTGAATTAAATTTCTCCGAAAATTTGGCAAATAAAGTTCTATGTATATTGGAAACAGCACTAAGAACTTGGTTACTCAGTGTTTAAAATAATGATTTCACATACAACTATGTTCCTTTAAATATTACACTTGCTTTCTGAAATTTATTAAACTAAAACAAATTAAATTGTGTACAGTTGATTAATTTTGTGTTTGTTACAACGGTGACCATCGATAGCCGTGTTTATGGCATACACGCATCATCAAAAATGGACGCTTGGTACGATTTCTCGTACCAAGCAAAATATATCTACCTCAAAATATTGGAAATTGTTTTCCTCGGACACGTGGCACGCTAATAATATTTTGTGTTTTGTTTGTTCATTCGTATAAAAATCACCACACACGGAGTCACACCACATGCAGGCAGACAAGCTTACTTACCTACACAAACACACACATTCACGGAGCCATACCACACCACCTAAACCAACATGGAGTCAGCGCACAGCAGTACCATTATCACACCAACCGGCGCAATAACATCATCACCACCATTCAACATTATCATCACTACCATTATTGCCATCGCAGTTAGCATGGATAGTGGTAACATCGCCACTATCGCCTCCATCACCGTCTTTATGGGGCAGCAGCAACAACAACTGCAGCTACAGCATGAGCAGCAACAAAATTAACCATCAACAAGATCACGATCACCATCATAAACACCGTTACCGATGCTATCATCTCTCATTACCACCTATGATGACATCAGCACCAACAAAGATGACAACAACGACATCGTCAGCAACAACAGCAGCAAAACCAGCATCCTTATCAGCATCCTCATCAGCAACAATTATTTTTTCTCATCATTTTCTTTATATGTACATATAAATATGTAAATTTTTCACCACATTTTTCCGGGTTCATTTTTTATTCTCATTTAGCTTCTTTTTAATAAAATCATTTCATTTTGTATTTCATTCAAAATGGGTCCATAAAATGATTTACAGCCAAACGTGTTTTATACGGCCACCGTGTTTTATACGGCCACAGTCGAGACTCACTTCTACTATCCCACCCTTTCACGAGATAGTCGAGATATACGTCGACTTTCTCTGGCCATAGTCGAGTCCGAGACTGGCCTCAAAGCGGCCAATGCTAACACCTTTTGGCAGGCCCCAAAGCTGACTCCAGACTTCCGAATTCATTTTCTGGTCTGGCATGTCACAGCTTTGCTAACAATGACATGGAAACTCGGTCGACGCATTACTCTGCCTCCACTTGTCATCTCATCGGGCATCTTAAAACAGCTCTGTCCACGGCACAGCACTCAGTGAGTAGAGATTAGGGTTACACACCTGGTACATGGTCGAAGCCTTCCGCTCCCAATCTATCTGGTGTGTTCCTCGACGCTCTCCTTCACCGCTGCCTGCCATGACACAAGCATCGATCGACCACATTCTCCTCCCTTCACTCTGTCTCGGCCCATCGACTCCGTTAATGCTTCTTACGAGATAAGACATTTCAACGGAGCGATCGCCACTCCTGTTCGGCCTCATCAGTCTCCGAAAACACAGCCAGACGGAAACCAACCATGATTCGCTGAGGGGGAACTCACTTGCGGGGGAGTCCTGCAGCGGCTCACTCATGCATGCTCCGCCACAATGTATCACATACATGCGTTGGCGTCTGAGTTTAATCAACAAACCAGTGCAACGTCTTCACGCCGCTCAACGTTTTACGTTCCCAAATGGTGGCGCATGTGACCATAAAACTACTATCTCTTCCATATGAAGAGACAACACAAAAACAAAATAAAATTTATTTTTTCAGTCTCGTATCGGATTTAGTGTCGAATACAACGCGCGCTCATCATAACAATTAAAAGTACAACACATAAAATGGTGGTGGAATAAATAAATAAATTAAAAAATTTTGTGCAAGAATAATAAATGATTTGCAATAAATAAAATTAATTTTGTAATAACATAATAAACAACAACAAATTAAATTAAAACAAAATAAAATATAATTTATTAAATTGTAACTTTAAAAGTGGCGTTTTTTATTAATTAATATAAAGTGAAACGCTAAAACCTTTTTATTCTATATATTTTGTTAAACTGTATAATTTTTGTTGAAACGTCAAATATTTTGGCGGTATAATTTCATTCTGTGTTTAAAGTTTTGTGTATTAAGACGTCGAAATGTTTTAGATTTTATTGGGTACGCAATGTTCTATATAGAATTTGTGTGGTATTAATAATATATTATTCAACGAGCATATGATAGCTGTTATTCACGAAGAAGTTTACCGACACGAGCCGATAGGCGAGTATCGTAAATCATCTGAGTCCCTGTTGTACGACTGAGCGCTCCAAGAGCGATCAATGATCAATCACGGTGATGCTCTCTTATACCTCACCGTGATCATCACTTTATACCATATTTCGTAAAAATAGCACGGAAAAAATGCGAACATTGTAATTTACTACATGAAAAACAAATTAAAGAAAGCCGAAGATTTCTTTTTTTTTTTTGCTTTATACTTCTGTTTCATGTTTTAACGTGCCATCTCAAACAAAATTTCTCGATTGCTCACGCAAAGTACAACTGGGAGTGAATAACAGCCATTAGAATACGATACTTAGCCAGCTAGTAGAATACGATACTTTGCCAATGACCGATAAAAACTATAGTACATATTTTATAATGAAATCCTTTAAATAATTCTAAAATAATTTCCGTCGACATTCTGACGTCTCAATTTAACTATAATAAAAATAGCAAAAGACAACTAGGGCTGTGGTCGAATAGTCGCGTAAATGGTTTAGTACAGTAAATTGAAATTTTAGAACAAATTTACCTCACATACTGTCCCAATTCTTTGGTAAATATACTGGTCTGGAGGGTTAAATTCACTGGTACATTGGTAAAAAACAAACGTCAAATAATTTGTCAATTACTCCTCAGTCGTTCAAAAAAGTTGTAGAATTCATCCCTAAAAAACCCATGGTTGAACTGATCGTTTTTTTATTTTGGTTGGCTTGCGGAACCAGCAATCGAGTGGTTCACGAGTGGTACACGAAAAAATTGCTCGTGATCCAGGAATGATATTTTGGATGGATTAGGACTTTTTTGACTCCTTTCAATTTGAAAAAGTACCGAGGTACTTTCGACCCAAAAAAGTACTTTCATTAAACATTAATGAGTAGAGGGAAATCCTAGCTATCGAAAAGCATGTGGACGGTGAATTCTATGAAACGCATTTGGATGACATTTATAAAATTGAGGAAATCCATTTTGACCTTCAATTTAAATTAATATGGGAACAATTAAGATTAAAATATGGTAATTGGGTACGAGAAAAGCCGCATTCGATTTATTTACTTTCGCCTGAGATATGGAAACGAGAGAACTACCACGATCATTCGACCAGATACTTAACTTGGATATGGAGAATTCACAAAAGATTGAATAAACTTTAGATATCTGAATTTCGGAAACGGTGAACTGTGCTTTACCTTCGAGCCGGATTGGCGCCCTTTTTAATAATCTTGGAGTAAATTAAAAATGACAAAATTTAATACATACGAGTATTAACCAACCAAAATCGTTATTTGAACTGTGATAGTGAGGAACTTGAAGTGAAAATTTATTGAGAACGTTTCGAACAATAACTGTGAAATTTTCGAAATTTTTTGAGAAACTCATGTTGAGTGGCTTTGAAAATATTAAAGCCCGAGTGAAAACTTTTAGTGACACTACTCGTACAACGGAAATAAAAAAAATGCAGAGCGCTTTTATAAGACGGATTGGTGGAATTCCTAATGATTCCCTTTGATCTGAAGCCAACTAATCAAACGGGAAAAATTACATGAGAAAATCATGCTTCACAAAATAATATCTCGATGAACGATATAATACAAACTCAAAATAATTTTCTCCAAGAACTACGAGATCGATACGCCGATCAATTCAGAGAAAACCTAGAAATTGGGCGTATAAGGAGATTCCAGAAACCAATGATAAAATAAATAACAGGATAAGTAAGATTGTTGAAAAACAATAGTATTAATCGGAACTTAAATTTATTGAATTCAATCGGTGTTTTCCCGAAACAAAATCAAATCAAACTGGAGAATACGGTCAAAATAGTGGAAAAAACTAAATTGCAACCAATTGTACAATCGCAGTAACCGTTATTCCGGAGAACAGCAATCAGCACGTAAAAAAACTTTGAAAGTAAATTTGTTTGAAGAAAAACTATCAGAGTTGAACGATTCGATTTAAACCTGCCAAAACACCCGTGTCGACAGCACCAACAAAAAACATAAATATTTTCGACAGTGATCCGTGTTTACTTATCGGCTCGACCGCACCTTTGTCATCATCGTCGATGATAGAAACAAGACCGACCGTCGACTCGTCCAAAATTACAAAACTTTCCGACGATGATCCGCATCGAGATCACAGCACATTAGTTAATTATTCATACAAACATAGAATTAAAATATAAAACGTCGTTACAAATTCTTAGCTGGAATTTCAACGAAACCTTAAGTTGAAATCTAAATTAAAATTTTTTGATTGAATTTTCTTAAAATAAAAAACAAAGCTTGCTTTGCCTATTTATTCCATATAGTATAGAGAACTGTCTGTTGATCTGGCGGCAGGAAATTAAAGCTTGATGGAGGCAAATGGACGAAAAGTATATTTTTATTTATTTATTAAAAACGACAATTTATATATAAAGTTTAGTTCTGTTGATGGTGATTGCACATTAAGAACGTCACAACCATCGACGTCAGGTAGCAACTCAAAAATGGATGTGGATGCTGCTAGTAATCAAAAAAACCAATAAGCCACCGGGTCGAGACTTGCACGTCAAACACGTTGCAATCACCTTATACGTCTCAAACACCCTATACATCGCGTTTATTCTTATTCGATCAAATGAATAAACTAACCTACTTAATCGATACTGGTGCTGACCTTTCGATCATTCCAGCACAATATTTCGGACTTTCATTTTCAATCACAAAACGAAATTCTGATCTAGTCCTGTCGGCCGCCAATGGTATCACATCCACACCTACGGCACCAGATTGCTTCAGGTGGATCTCGGACTCAAAAGAACCTTCACGCATGCTTTCATCTTAGCTGCTGTGAATCGTCCGATCATTGGCGCCGACTTTCTGTGTAAATTTCGCCTACTTGTTGACCTCAAGAATAAACGGCTGGTTGATTCAGCTACTAAGCTGTCAATCAATGCCACAATGGTTCGCGTCAATACATCGACACCGATCCATTTCACAGTCAACAACGGATACGGTACTCTGATGTACTCGGATGTAACTTTTTACTTACGGTACTTGGATGTAAATTTTTTTCAAAGATCGATCTGATCAGGGCTTACCATCTAATTTCCGTCGCACCTGAAGCCGTTCACAAAACGGCGATCACGACACCATTTGGCTTCTTCGAATTCACCCGAATGCCATTCGGTCATTCGTGACTTGGACTTTGTTTTCGTCTATATTGACGACATTCTTGTGGCTTCACATTCTGAGGAACAGCACAAACTTCACCTGGAACAACTCTTCCATAGGTTAAGTGAGTTTGATGTCAAATATCAAGCCGATCAAATATCAAGCACTCGAACACATAAAACCGTCCGTATTGCAACTACGCATTCAATCATTTCCTAGGGAGGGGAAAATCACTTGCGGGGGAGTCCTGTGGCGGCTCGAAATAATCTCACCACCACAATAATCGATTCGTTCGCATTCGTTCAATTTCAGGTATACCAACCGCGCCGCACAAAACAAAGATACAAAAAAACAAAATAAAATACGACATTACAAGTTTTCGCTCTCATACGGCGAAACATCAGATACAGAAAAAGAAAAATTATTAAAAATCAAAAATAAATCTAAAAAAACAAAATTCCTAATGGTTTCGAATTAACACAGTGGGCTGGGAATTAATCAATTAATTAATTAATTAATTTAGTTTTGTGAAATTAATTTGTACAATTATCCTGTACACAGTAAAAATGTTTTACTGTAAACAATCGGAGTGTAAATTTATTAAATGGTACAAACCACAATAAACCACAGATTACCATAAATTAATAATTATTTAGCAGTATTATTTGTGGAATTTGCAGTAGGTTTTCCACACAAATCGCGAATTTTCAAAATTTTCAACTCTACATGTCACTTAGACGTACTTTAACAGTTCTTAATAAAGACGTTTTATGTTTGATTTCAGATTTCATTTTCCATCTATTTTCTTTAAATTAAAAGAAACGAATAAACTTTACGGGATTGGTAGCTCCTTCGTCGCCAAAAAAACAAAAAGCAACATAAATAAATGGTTTTTAATTTATACATTCTTCGTTGGCCACATTCCTAATATTTTTAACTTTTTTCTTTTGGAATTTGTTGTTTTTTGAGTTGCTTATGTGAGAATAAACATTTGAAAAATTTAAAAAACAATTCACTTCAGTGTCATTTCAAGCGTACGAAAGGAAGGTTGAACATATTTTTATTTCTAGTAATCCTCTCCGTTTTTCTCTACTCTCTGGACCCCAATACAATTTACCAATACTATTGCATTCCGGTAATTCTCAACTCAATCCTCATTTTGCGACCAAAATTGCTGTCTTGTGTGTCTGCGATGCAAGCACAACTTTAGTCCTCTTAACCCTTATGGCTATTTTGGGTTACCCGGGTAACCTTTTCATCATCATTCAATCATTTAATTGTAATCGTTACATTTTTAAGTGATATTCAAATAAATTTGATAAGGTTACCCGAGTAACCCTTAATTGATTAACATAAGAAAAGATGCATAGACATAAGGGTTTAAAAAAAAACGACGATTCATAATTTTTTTAAGAAAATCTCATGTGGCTCTGTAAGTGTCATGTAAAAAAAATTCTTAGTTAAACATAAAATCGGCAATCGATGCGCCCGAAGATGGCCGATTTTAATTTTATCAACGATATTTCTGAATAGCCTGTCAGCCCCGTGAGACTTTCTCGGCAAAAATTATACACCATTGTATGATCCCACTTTATCAAATGATACCAGTTGCAAGAACACTTCGATGGCCGATTTTAATTTTATCGATGACATATCTTAATAGAACACCCTGCCAACCCAATGAGATTTTCTTCAAAAAATAATAATAATAGTTATGAATCTTCTTATGGGCCTACTTTAACAAAGCCCAGTCGCAATTGCAATAATGGTAAATGCTTAGTATATAGCTTGCGAGTACTTTAATTTTCTTAAAAAACCAAATTGGGTATCTTCGTATGGACCTTATCAAATGACGCCAGTCGATGTGGGGAGTTAAGACAGCTTAGTAGCATATTGATAGCCGATTTAATTTTATCATTGACATTTCTTCCTACAATACCATTTGATCCCATTTTTTCAAATGACTTGACTCTTAATAATTATAGATGCTTACTAGGTATTTATGTAGTTGGTTAGGACAGCTTAGAAAACATTACCAATTTACCAATTATAAAAGGGGAATTTGACTGAATATTTCTTTTTCGTAAATACTAGAATAATCATCATTAAGAATAGACGATACCAGTAGTTGTATGTTATCTAATATCGAGATATGAGGTTACGATTCAGCTGTGGTATAAAAGTAATATGGTTATTGTCCACCATTCAACGGTCATGTATGAACACTAATTTCTTTAGAGACACATTTTATATATCCGTAACAAAGAATTTCTATTAAGTACCAAAAACTTTATTAATTAAATAAACACAAGCAATAATAAGAATGTCAGATCGTACCAGAAAACCTCTTTGTTAAAACAGAACAATGCTTATGTTATTTATCACCAAACCTCTCATCAACCTAATTAGTCTGGTGTATAAAATATTATTAATCGTGATATATATTCTCGTATCATACACAATATATCAAATAATTAAGAAGACCTAACCTACATACATAAAGAAAGATGAATCCAGCTCCTACATATACCATTTACCATCAATGACTCTCTAATGATATACCATTTATAACATTTTTCACGTGTACATGTACAATCCGTATACATATTCCGTACAACACACAACCGCGTCGTGTCGCTCCCACAATTTACCGAATATCATTATAATTTTCATAATAAAACCAAAAAAAACTTTTCCTTTTCTCAATCTCATTTTCTTCGCATCATAACCCAAGCATAATTTTTGTATGTATGATGCGTCGATGATTTTCTTTTGTTTTTTTTTCTGGCGTTTTCATATTTTCTTGTTTACGAAATGTTTACCGTACCTACATAATTTTTATATTGTTAGTTTACATAATACCCCGCATATGAATAATATTGTATGATATTATGTATTATTATGATTAAGGGTAGGGGTGTATACATATACATACTTTGGTGTATCAGGTACAATACATAAACCCAAAAAGTATTGAGTTTCCGGAAAAATTCGTTTTATGTAATTTTATACTAAACCTTAATTCTAAATATGTAATTAACTATTTAATTAGGTATTATATGTATGTACGATCGTCCCTATAGGGAAAATGGCAACGAACAACGGGAAGTTAAATAAAATAAAAAAAAAGGAAAATTATTTATGTATACGCATGCCGTTAAACTTACCGAATACAAGTATAAATTTGTATCAAATCCACCGGCTTTTTCTTTTCTCTCAACAAATGGTTGATCATCGTTGGCATCGCCTGAAATTATAAAATAAGAAAAAAAGGGTTAATATTATTTGGTATATACACATACATACAGTTTTAACGTAATTTAAAAAACCAAAATGATAATTATCCGGAACTGATTACTAAATCTCAGCACGTAATTTTTTAATTTTAATTTGTTTTTTTCCACGCTACGTCAACCCATCAACCCGTACAATGATACAATTGGTTTAATAATTATTGGTAATAGCAAATTTGTAAGATGCCTTGAACCGAATGTTACCACCACACGAAACAATCAACGTGGAGCTCTCCACCGATTAAAATCGAAAGAAAATTGAGGAGCATTGTAAGATAATGCTATAGTTAGCCGAAAGTAAAAAGTCGAAAAAGCAGATTGTGTCATCCCGGATGTGATCAGTCGGATAGTGTTAAGCCGAAAATTACCATCGATTTATGGATAGCATTGAAGATTTTTGAATTAAATGGATTTTATATAAATTATCTAATGTTTTTTGGAAAATGGAATTTTCCTAGGTTTCCCACGTTAAACTTGAACTGAAATTCTTTCCTGCTAGAGCTATTGACAAGTTACTATTTTTGTCAGGTTCTCCACGGGAAGCTTGAGCTGAAATCTCTTCCTGCAGTATCTATTGAGAAGTTACATCAATGTATGCCACCTCCAGACATAACATTCTAGAGGCTGATTTTATACATTCATTCATTTTTTACTTTCGGTTGGAAACTTTAAAAAGTTTCCCCTGATTTCCCACGGGAAACTTAAACTGAATTTTTTCCCTGCAATAGCTGTTAAGTATTGACAAGTCACATCAATCGATCCATCTCCATTTTTGGAAAATCGAATTTTTCCAGGTTTCCCACGGGAAACTTGAACTGAATTTTTTTCCTGCCATAGCTATAGACAATTTTCATAAATGTATGCTATATCCATACATAAACTGACGGGATTACCGACGAGAAACTTAAATTGAATTTTTTCCTGCGATGGCTAATGTTACATCAATGCAATCCATCTCCAGACATAACAATCTAGAGATTGATTTTATCCCAATTTTCTAATGATTTTTGGAAGATCGAAACTTTCTAGATTTCCGACTGGAAACTTTAACTGAATTGTTTTCCTGCAACAGCTATTGACAAGTTACATCAATCCAATCCATCTCTAGACATATCATAATCAAGACAGATTTTATACAAATTTTTTAATGATTTGGAAAATCAAATTTTCCCAGTTTGCACACGGGAAATTTGAATTAATATTTGTTCCAGCGATAGCTATTGACAAGTCACATAAAAACGATTAATCTTAAGACATACACTCTAGAGGCTTATTTTATTCCAATTTTTTGGGTTCTACTGATTTTTCGGTACTTTCCCCGAGTAGGTCAGACAAAGTTTCCACATAAGACTGCTTACTAAAGTTTTAATTGCAATCTATGCATCCTGTTTACTTTCGGTTTAAAACCACAATTTTTTTTATTTTCGGCAGAAATGTTAATAACGTAATCTGCATTATCGACATTTTACTTTCGGCTAATTTTAAAGGGGTCCTTGTAATTCGACTGCTTTCGAATTGGTGGCGATAACTAAAGAAAGATTTCGATTATGGTAAAACCTGTTCAGCTGTCCTATTCTCAAACTATTTAAGATGTAAGCTTACATTTACTATTTACACCTTTAAGCTGCCAATATTGTCATGTTCAACACTTTTATTAGGACGGCGGGCGCAATTGAATTATCCGATGAAATTTGACACTGAAAACTCAATAAGATTGACTATGTTGAAATAGCCAAACAGGTCATAAGGCAATCCTCTTTTTCTTAACTTTGTGGTCGACTTCTTTTTCGTAGCAGCTAAAGCTTCCATGTCATATAATTTTTATTTCAGCGAATAGGCTCGACTGTCGCTGCTTTTTCAGGTTTGGACGTCCAGATTCATCAACCTGCAGCTTCAATGACAATACTGGATTTTAAAAAATTCACAAAATTGTTGATACGACGGGATAAAATGGGATAACATAATGATGAAAATATTTAGTAAACGGGAATATTATGGAAAGGAGTGACGAATTATGGGGAGGCGAAGAGAAACAACGTCATAGATCTGCCTCAGTTATATTTATAAGTAGGTACCTACATTTTATAATTATGATTGAATTTTTGAAACAATTACGGACGCTCGATGTCACAACCGTATTGCGAAGCGATTTGGGCAGATTGGAATATTCATTATCAATTTTAGCGCCAAGGGGCACTATTAATAATGTTCGCATTAGTATTGAATTGTTGGATGAAGAATGGTCCAAATTCAAGTAATTGAACGATGAAATTAAATTCGATGTTGAAAACAGTAAGGTGATGGCTGGAATAGAATAAAATTACTTTTGCTGAAAACTAACCTGCTTAAAACCCACCGTGAAATAAGTGAGCAAAACGGAGACTACACGATACAAGATCTATTCATTAGCCAAAAAGAATAGAAATGCAACAAACGGAATGGTGAAGACGAAATCCGGTAACCACGTATGAATATTTCCATATTTTCAGGAATTTATTCCGAGTTTCCTTCATTCAGGGACCTATTCCAAGCTTCGATAAGAAAAAAAGTAAACGTAAGAGGAGCTCGAAAACTGTAATATTTGAAAGGTTTGTTAAGTGGTGATGCGGCTGCTTTAGTGAGGCACATTGAAATTACTGATGTGAATTACGACGAAGCTTGGACCATAATAAAGGAACGATACGTGGTAAGTAATATGTGGAAACGATCTGCGGATCAATCCAGCATATTACAGTAGTAGGATAATAAGCTAAAATCAGAGATTCGTGGCTAGGCCCTTGAGCCCTTGGAATATATGATGAAGATTTTTGGGCCCTTGAAATATGTGATGAAGATTTTTAAACGCTGGAACTATACATATGTTTTCTGAAGAGATGCCGTCTTGGATGATTGTGAAGTAAAGCGGCTTAGTCAAACAGCAAAGGCGGAAGCATAAATGGTTAGGCTAATGCATATTATACCTAAGACGACAATTTACCGCACATACAATTCCACTCATGATTTATATATCTGCGAGAATTTCCTAGAATTGGATGTAACAGAAAGACGATGATTCATTACAGAACAAAAATTGTGTTTCAATTATCTGAAGCCCAATAATAAAGCCACGGTATGTAAATCTCGTTTTAGATGTACCAAACGCAGTGCAAAGCACCACACAACATTACACAAAAAATACAACTGAAAATACTATAAATGGCAATGAAGCGGCTTCTAGTTCAACCATGAAGCAAACCATAGCACAAGCATCGTTCATTTCAGAAAGATGTATTAAACGACTCCACCTCCCAAAGAAAAGTGGGAATATTTCCAAAAAGGACTTGACATCTGATAAAACACAAATAAAGTGTTAAACCTCAATCAATTTATCATCATGCTATGATCATCAAGTGAAAATTGAATTTTTGAAGTTACTCGATTGATAAGACAATACTTCGACATAAAAGGCTATGGCAACATAAATAACTTGAAGCTTGCAGGCCCAGATTGTCACATTGAAAACTGTGGCACAACATAAGTGGCATAAAGCACCTTGTTTGGATGGGCGGCGATTTAAAATTTAATGGAAGAAATTCCAAATTGCAAGCCATTTACAGAAATAGAAAGAAAATACGAAAGTCATTTCAAATTTAATTTCAGGTGGGATAAGGAGTGTAGATGCATCAATAAAATCCCATTCAGAGACACGACACCCAAATTAAGAAACTCGTTTCGTATTTCGGAAAGGAGTTTTTACAACATGGAATGGTAAACGTCAATCAGAAACCAAAATGCGAATACGTCCGAGTAATGCGAGAACACAAAGAGCTTGGATAGCGTGAAATACCTAAGCAAAACAACGAAAAATCATGCGATATTCGATGAGTAAGCGTAACATGCTTGTTGGGCCTTCAATACAACCGGCCTTCGATACCACAAAATCGCTCTAGCCACATAC
This sequence comes from Tipula vernalis, assembly GCA_958295665.1. Classification (NCBI taxonomy): domain Eukaryota; kingdom Metazoa; phylum Arthropoda; class Insecta; order Diptera; family Tipulidae; genus Tipula; species Tipula vernalis. Next base: position 375,629,822 of record OY282559.1, read on the forward strand.
ATATATCGAGAAGTTGTCTAGACAAGTAATGGTTGCTGAAGACGACCAAAGTTTTCAAAGAATCGTATATGGCGCGAACAAGACAGTGAAGCATCAAAATATTTTGGGCTTATCAGTCAATTTGGAACGATTTTTATTTTTATGATCTACTTTCAATAGCAGATTCTGTTGAAAAGGCCAAACAACACACATTAAACCGTTCTGAAAATTAAAGAAGCTGATGAAGGGGATCTGAATGTTCTTTCTGAAAATTGAAGAACGGGACGATGAGTTTTCAGTAGGTTTCGCGAGGATATGGAACCAATTAAATCGAAAAATTCAACGAATTTCAAAATTTAAATATCCAGAGTTATGTAACCGGCAACGAAGCAAAGCTACAAGATTTCTCTCTAAAGTTACTCCCATAAAGCAACTTAGTCTTCCCAGATTGGAGTTGTGTGGAGCTTATCTATTAGCGAAATTGTTGGTTGCAGTAAAAGGTATGATTTCATCAACGGCTAAAACATATGAAAACTCTAATCGGCAACCGAACTTCAGAAATATTAAATTTAGTAACCTAGACAACATTGGAGCCATATTAAATCCGATCAAAATCCAGCTGACCATGCTTCCGGGAGAGTGTTTCGATCGAAACTTTTAAATTTGCAACAGTAACAGAAGGGTCCAGCTTGATTGAATGGGGCCATACAAATTTGGGAAGGAAAAACAAAGTCTCAATTGTGACTCATATACTTCACTGTCAAAATTTTAAGTTTTATCAACAGATTCATAACAAACGTCAGAGTTAAGTCAGTTGAGAGGAAATGTATACTAGTTACCGTCAAGGAGCTAGAAAATGCAACTAAACAAGTAATAAAACATGTACAGAATGCTCAATTTCATGATGAAATAAGACTATTAAAGGCGAAGAACGAATTAAATACGAAAAGTAATTTCTTGGCACTTGCCAAGATTAGACATATCAATGAGAGAATATGCCTCGATCGGGTACGATGATTCTACCAAAATCCCATCTCCTTAGTAGAATGATAATTTTCTATGTCCACATTATTTACAGTATCTACATTATATCCGGGCCCGTGTTTAACATCCCATATTGCAAGTCAAAGGTAGAGAGCTTAGTGGGGCAGTTTATGCTGGACCAATATCCATAGCTAACAAAACAGGACGAGGGGCTAAAATTTCAAATGGTTATATTGCTATATTTATGCATAGTTGCAATATTAATTCATTTCGAAAGAAGCGGAATGCCAAATGTAATATTCAGTGACAATGGAACAAATTTTATTGGATCGCCGTAATATTAATCATTCGATCATGAAGGTTGGTCCCCGGTCATTTAGCATTGGCATTTGGGAAACAATACCGGAGAATACTATTGTCTGCTCTCGCCTATTCACCTGTTCAAATTTATCTAAACAAAATTATTAGTAAATCACTTTTTCATTGTTGCTGTTAACAAAAAATTAGAATGGTCAAGGTAGGAGTATACGAGATTAGGAAAGGTCGACTTTAGTCAAACAATTTGTAACTCAAATTTGAGTGAAATTTACCTTTAATTTGTAGCGTGCCAAAATTAAAAAAAATCAAATTTTATAAAATTTAGTTCATAAATTTTCGTTTGATTTTTTTTTAAATTTTGGCACGCTACATTTGGCGCCCAACGTGGGGCCCCAAAAAATCTGTACTTAAAAGCAAAAGTCGCTTAAGTGACTTTAAGCGATTTTTATGAATTTCACATAGATAATTAAATTTGCCCACTATTTAGATTGTATCAAATTTTGGTGAAAATCGCTTAAAAAATAAAAACGTTATGAGGTAATACATATAATACTCTCAATGTATTCCCATTTGATTTTAAAACTTTAACCTTCATTTTCTCAAAACTACTAAAATGCAGATACACGACTTTTGCTTTTTAGTACAGAAATACATATTAACCTTAGGCTATTTGAAACTACTTACTAAAATGCTTTTAGAATAGATTTTAGATTTAAGGATTGTGGTTTTCTGCTACGAGAGTCATTTACTTATTTGATGGTCCAGCTCGACTCTGGTACAGGTCTACTGTGAAAACTAAACCATTTAGTAGTTGGGCCAGCCTTATTCGGTGTTTGAGAAAGACGTTTGTTCCTGAGGATCATGATTATTGGCTTATGCAAGAGATTTATCAAAGTGTGCAAGGTCGAGATTAAAATTTTGGTCTGTACCTAGCGCACATGAAAAGCGCTTTTCAAAACTTAATAGAACCAATTTCTGAGCACGAGAAGCTTAAGACCATAATAAGAAATTTAAAACCTTTCTATATTGAAAAGCTTCCGATTGTTGATATTAAGACAATTGACCAATTGAATACTGCAAGAAAATTGAGGATCTAAAATTTAATTTAGATCGTCGCTCCTCGAAACAAACGCAAAATTTAATTGACAACATAAATCCAAGAAGTACATCAATAAACAGTAAAATATCCGATAGAGTTCATAGCTGTTCGCAATCGAGTGCTTCTGCGGAATAGGATTCGAATGTTATAAATACCGATGAAAGTGAAGTGTCTGCTTTGAAAAACCTCACGTTAACTGAATCTAAACCAAAATATTCATCAAAATGCTGGAACTGTCTAGAAATAAAACATTCGTTTCATGAATGTAAACAACCAAAAACGCGTATATTTTGTTATAAATGTGGAACGGACGGGTCTATTAATAGGTACTGTTCGAACTGCAAAATAAAAGGTAATAAGCCAAAAAACTTGTAAGCCAGACTGGTCTTGGGAGTCAGTCCAATCTTTCAAATACTATGATTCCCCAAACTGTTATAAATTTTTTATATTTTCCCAAAAGTATAAACTTAATATCTGTAATTAGTTATGCCATAGAGAGTAGACCTATGTTAGAGGTCAAGATCTTAGATATGCCGGTTATTGGCCTTCTAGATTCAGGGGTATCATGCACCATTTTTGGTATTGGCAGTAAAAAAATTATAGATCACTTAGGTCTTAATATACACGATATAAAATCTTCCCTACCTACCGCAGATGGCACATGTCACGAGACTATAGGGTACATTTCGACTTTGGTCATACCCACCTTAACGAACACGTTAATACTTGGTGTCGATTTTTAACGAACATGAAATTTCAGATAAGGACTCTAGAGTGTTATATTCAATTTTACAATGTTTCTTGACTTCCGAAGGCGGTAAAATTGGCAGAACAGAGGTTTTGTCGCATTTTATAGACACTGGTGATTCGAGGCCAATAAAACAACGGAATTATCCGGTATCACCATATATCCAGGAAAAACTTGATCTGGAACTTGATCGTATGATGTTATAAAAAAATCAAATATTCTCTGGAGTAATCCGATAGTATGTGTGAACAAGCCAAATAGTAAAACTCGTTTATGTCTGGATTCCAGAAAACTGAATGCGGTTACCAAGCAAGATGCTTATCCCATTCCACATATTGGGCGAATTTTGGGCAGGTTTAAAACAACCAAATTTTTATCCAGTGTAGATTTGTCGGATGCCTTTTGGCATTTACCCCTAGAAGAAACTTCTATGGAAAAAACTGCTTTTTCTATTTCTTCACGAGGACATTTCCAATTTGTAGTAATGCCTTTTGGGCTCCATAACGCTCCACAAATACAAGCTAGACGGGAATTAAAAATTCACCACAAGATTATCCATCGTTTAAACTAATTAACGGAAATATTTACAAAAACTACCAAGATGATGTTGTAAAACTAGTTGTTCCACTGGGAGATCGAATCAAGGCTCTGGAAGCATGTCACGACAGCGTAATTTCTGTTCATCTTGGGGTTAAAAAGACAATAGCCCGTATTAAAGACCAATATTACTGGCCAAAATTGGCAATTTCCAACGGTGAGATCCCCTTTGTGCAGCAAAGATTCCTCACGAACCCTGGTCAGTTATTGCAGTCGATTTTCTTGGACCTCTTACGAGATCCAAGTAGGGAAATGCATATATATTTCTAGTAGTGGATATCTTTACAAAGTTTGTATTACTGTTCCCATTAAGAAATCCGGAAACATCTAAAACAATTAAAATTTTAGAACAAAATGTATTTTTGTTATTTGGTACCCCAATACACTTATATCAGATAACGGACCACAGTTCATTTCACATCAATTTCAATCATTTTTACAAGAAAACGGAGTGGCAGCATTATCGCAATGCACGCTATCATCCGCAGAAAGGGTTAATCGCGTTGTAATCGCCTCTATTTGTGCCTATCTTAGAAACCCGGGCGAAAATTTTCATGTCATCTGCGAAGACGAGGCAGTTAGCAAACTCAAAGCATTGCACCACATCGTTGATAAACAATGAAAACAACAATGGTCCAATGTGACTACCTTGAAGCACACCAGATGGCACATGAAATAATTGGGAGTAAGAACCCAAGATCCTAACGGAATGCCAACGATCAGTGAGGTAGGAACGCAACCATTTAATATGAATGAACTGACAATTTAGAATCTCTAACTTACTAAGAAGAATAGAGTGGTCAATCATATCAAAAGCCTTGGCAAAATCTGTATAAACAACGTCAAGCTGATGTCTGGAATTTAAACTATCAAATAAGTCGCCACAAAACGAAATCAAGTTAGTTACTGTAGACCTACCGCGATAAAATGTTGAACAGGAGAAATGAAGTTTTTAGTGTGGAAGAACAAAATTCTATGAGCCATAGACTCAAACAACTTTGGTAAGACAGAAAGAATGGCGATCCCACGATAATTACTGACATCACTTCTTCTACCTGGCTTGAAGATTGGATGAATACAAGAAATATTCCAAGGATCGGGTAAAAAACCGCGACGAAGGCTTTCATTAAATAAGAAGGTAATAGGACGGGACAAACTCGCAGCACAACACTTAAACAGAATCGGCGGGAAGCCATCATAACCCACTTCCTTTCCAACCTCGAGCTGGAGCAAGCAATCCCGTACTTCTTCCTCGGTAAACTTGAAAATATTAAATTGATCGTAGGTGGGCAAAGCTGGAGATACGATAGCGGACGACAGAACAGGTTTATAAATCGACGCAAAAAAATTGGCAAACAGATTACAGATATCCAAGGGCTGATAGCGACGGAGCTCTGGCACGACATAGAAGACGGAAAGCCAGCCACTTTTTTCTTGCTGTTAATGAAATTCCAGAACTCCTTAGGATTAGATGTTAACTCTTCCTAAATTCGCACTACATAATTGTTGTAAAGGAACCAGGTTAAGCACTTAAATTTCTTGCGGGCTCTATCAAAATCTGGATAATATTTAACACCATGCAATCTATACAATGAATTAAGCTTATTACGTCGTTTATCGAGCAACACCAACTCATTGTTATACCATGGCTCCCGACGGCCGATTTTATTTATTTTAACCCGCGGAATGTGCTTTTCGATACCACATCTGAGAAGATCGTTGAAACTTAACGCCATACAGTTCAAATCACCATCGCGTTGTAAGAAGTCCCAATCAGAAATGCTGAGAAATTCATTCAAGGATGTGAAGTCGGCTTTTCTAAAATTAAAATTAAAATCATTAGAAACATAATTGTTTTTACAATAAGAATGAAAAATATTTATGGTAATCGGTACGTGGTAGATTAGATGCTCCCACAACCAGTGAAGTCCGAACAGGCAGAAATTTCGACATGCATAACATCATTAGCAAATAACAGATCAAGGAATTTGTCCCGACTGTTACTAATTCTGTTGAGCTGTGTAGTTGAGATGCCAGCAAAATAATCGATGATAGCTAATGCCCTCTCATCGGTAGAAAATGCAGAAAATACGCTGTCCACATCGTCCCAAGATATATCGGATAAATTAAAGTCGCCCACAATGATAAGTTGGTCATTAGAGCGAACTAGAGGCATAACAGCTGAGTCGATGAAGTTGATAAACGTTTTGTAGTAATCCAAGTCCGATACACGGCGACTACAACAATCGAAGTATTAATTGGCAATCTGACTCGAACAGCAATCACGTTTAGGCTAGGATGATAGGCAATCACATCATTAGGTATACTGAAATCTTTACCGCAATCAAAACACCACCACCCTTACGACTGGTGTCAAAATCGTATCTATCCTTTCTATGAACGACGTAATCAGATTTGAAGTATTCTTCGGAGAACATATTTATCGTAAGCCAGGTCTCGCTGATTATTATGACGTCATAATCGTTGTCAAGTACGCCTAAACGAAAAACCTTAGCTTTACCTCGAATATTGAAGGCGTTGTGGTAGTAGATCGAGGTGAAATCGTTGATAGTGTTGGTTGCATCAGCAGTTATCGGTGTTGTTGGAACATTATAGCAGCTCCGTTTTTTGGCTGACGTGAATGATTTACAAATGGACGAATTAACAAGCCACGAGGCCACATATCAGAACTGTTTAGCTTATTGAAATGAGCATCCTTTAATCCAATTTTAAAGGAAATGAAAGTAATGGAATTGTCAATTACCCGGCCCTTTGCAAGTAATAATTTACAATCCACTTCGTCAGGTGAGCAATCTTCTAGTTTACTTTGAATGTATTTAACACTAGAGTGGTGTACGAGGAGCCGGTGACGAAAGATACGTCTTTAAGAGTTTTTTATTATTTTTATTATTTGCGATGGGTCTCTGAGTTTTCATCAATACCAGAACCGTAGCTTTGAGACTGAGAAAAACATTCTCGTGTTTATAATTTTTGTGGACCTATTTTTTTTGTATTCCAAAAAAAAAAATTTTGTTCTGAGTCGGTATCAGTACCAGACAGTAATTCAGGAGTGGGGAAAAAGGCCCAATTTTTATTTTTATTTTTTTTATTGTTAGAACGATTTTGATGAAGTGCCGATAGCTATAGCCATAAAATATTTAACATCTCTCAAATTTGGGAAATTTTGAACGATATTTTTTAGAGGAATTGGAACAGTTCATTTTTCATTAATTAATTTTATTTTACTGACGAATTGATGTAGTGTAAGGTCCAATTATCACTTAGGCAATGGTAATCATAATGCTTTGGCGGTTTGGATATTGAATATCGAGTTTGGTAATATTTTTATAATTCCTATGTCATAAAAGGTAATAAAATAAATTTATTTTCGATTTGGTTCATGTCCAAAGATAATTAGCTTTAATGAAAAATAATTTCATTCATGAAAATTTAAATTTAAAACTTTATTACCTTTTATGACATAGGAATCAAAAAAATATTACCAAACTCGATATTCAATATCCAAACCGCCAAAACATTATGATTACCATTGCCTAAGTGATAATTGGAACCTTACAAATTTAGTATATTTGGTGTGGAAATGCTGATGATAAATCCCAAGATTTATTTGTCAAGGTGTTTCACTTTTTGCTTTACATATTTAATCATTTGTAAAATTAATTAGATGAAGAGGCAAAATCAGGTACTTGAATAACAATTTAAATTTCAAATTTAATTTTGGAAATATTAAAAGCGTTAATTCCATTGAGTTAGTATTTAAGCACCGGAAAATAATTTTACCTAGGAATTTATTCAATGTTAGCGATTTTGAATTCAGTATAGTGAAAATCAGTGTTTCTAAATTTTAGAGAAATTCGTTAAATTTTTATAAATTTAATAGCAAAATGAATTTTGTTGAACTTTATTAAAATACGAAATACTAATTTTTGAAATCTCAAATTTTAGACAAACTCAGTTTTAGGGAATTGTTCAAATTTCATTTTTCTCTAAATTCTGAAACTTGAACGAAAATTTTAACAACGTTCTTATAAAGATTAAGTTCTAGCTTTATAAATGTTATTACAGAAACTTTGGATTTCAAACATTCTCTAAATATCTGATTATTTACTAAATTCAGCATTACAATTTTGATTAAACTCTAATCAAATTAAGGTTAACATATTTTCAAAAGCAGAGTATTTATAATTTGGTCAAACTGCTATTGATTTTCGATAACCTCATTACAAATCAAATATTTTGTTTACTTAAAGTCAGTCTAAAAAAATTAAAAGCACTTAAAACAATCAATCGAAATAAAGATGGAATTCTAAAATACGTTTGAGTTGCTAGTTTACTTTCGATATATTTTGGTTTATTTTTTAGTTGTACGAAAATATTTTTGCACTCACTAAAGTACATAATGTGCTTACAGACAAATCCTAATGCACCTTTGTTTATTTACCTAATAATGAACCTGCTTCTTCCCCAATAATTTGTACATCGTGCTCTATGTATTTTAAATACAACAACATCCATCATAACAAAAAAAATTCGATCGATTTCAAAATATAAAAGACACCCACCCACCCGCATATGCCTTGTGCTGCGGTTTTGATTCCAATTAAAACCTTTTTTTTTATTCGTTTTATTTTTAATATTTTCAGCACATAATTTTATGTTGTTTTTTTTTTTTTTTGGTATTTATTTACCCAACTAATTAAACGGAATAAATAACAAATTAAGGCAAATAATAAATGAAATGATGATATAAATATAAATAAATAATATTGTTTGTTGTATATTAATTAAAATATCGAAAAGTAAATTTTCAGTACTCGCAAATAGTCAAAAATTGTATGGTGGTAAGGATAAATAAGCGCCATGTTGTTCAGAAATTAAATAAATAGCGTAGCGCCGTTTGCAAATTGTTTTACGTTTGGGGAAGGAGTACCAATTTGCCCTTAAAAAAGGCGTTTAATATTTGGTGGCAAAGAGGATAAACATAATTGTAAATTACTATTGAGAAAGCTTTACCACAGATAACCCAGATGTATCAATAGAAACAAAGTTTGAAAAAAAAAAAAAAAAACGATGGCTCCATTTTACGGTGTGAATTGTTTTGAGTGAGCTTCATACCGATCCTCAAAGACTGTTGTCTGTAACTTTTTATGATAAGAGTTTTTTCTTTTGCGAAATTACCATAAAAGTTACTGACGACAGTTTTGGAGGAAGCGGCATCTCGAGGAGAAAAAACAAATTGTGTATTAATTTATATTTGCAACACTACCCGTATTTAATGGGAGGGGATGGTTGGGGGGGGGGGGTGAGTAGACGAGAAAGAAGACGCGCAACAACTACCACAACAACGTCAAGCAACATTTGCTTGTCCAATTTGGAAACAAGATGATGATAGAATAATGAATAATTTTGTATTAAATAGTTTTTAGCAGTGAAACAAACCAAAAACATTAAATACCGACCTTTAACTCGAAAAATTCACTAAATCCGTTTAATAAATCGCAGTTCGCAGTATGCCTAAGGCATTAGGATTTTCCATATTTATCACTATGTTACTATGATTTTTTGATAGGTCCCTGCTATGGATACAACCATGTCAAGCCATTTAAAAAGCTAATGCCTTTCACATGGTTAAATTGCCATTTTGGTGTACATACAATGAAATCCTAATATCCTAGACACACTGCGATTTAATAAAACCTATTTAGCGAATTTTTCGAGATTAGCCGCAGTGTGTCAACCTCGATTTAGCTAATCTCTTTGTTTTTGCGTGGAACTTAAACTAATTTAGCTAAATCGGATTTATTAAACCACAGTCTGTCTAGGGTATAAGCCTCAATTGGTTTTCGATAACTTTATTTTCGAAATAAATTGATTGCTCGTTCTTCAGTGATTGTTTACAAAAATTTCTAGATTTTTTTATCTATCATTTGAATTAATAATTTTCATATGGCCATTACATAGTTATGTAATTTATCTTGAATCAACGACTTTAAGTTTTGACAGAACCCGTTTTGTTTTTAATTGTGGTCATATGAGCCAATTCATTTACGCAGCTTTTAACTTTAAAACTAGATCTTCAGCTTTTAGTTTATCCCTGCATATCCATCTAATCTCAGTATTATTTGATTTAAAGAATTGGTTAGAGATTCGGCAGGAGGGAATGCAGGGAGCCCAAGGAGATACTAGGACATATGGGGCAAGACTGTTCAGTGACGTCCTTAAAGAGCAAGGGATACTAGCCGTCATTGACAGGAGTCAAGAAAATGGGAGTATCACTCTCGATAAATGGAGGCTTGTGCATAACGCAGTAAACTCCGTTTTCCTAACGGTCCTCGGAGAAAATCCGGGGCTACCTCCATCTTGTAGGGATGCAGGATGGCACCAAGGGCGCGTTAAGCTAACGCTTTATCGTTTGCCCGTAGCTAAGGTAGGAGAAGTGTGGCGAGGCGCGAAGCTGGCAGTGGTTGACAGGGACGAGATCCTAGCAGACCAAGGGCACGCTTCTGGCTGCCAATCGAGCCATTCTGTCCAGATGAATTAATGCACGTAATACGGGCAAGCAACGTTTATCTTCCGACGAACAATTGGAAGATCATTATACAAGAGGAGGCGAAGGGGGGATCCAGGTTGTTCATTTTAGTAGTGAACAAAGAGTCCCTAGCCCGTCTAGCTAAAAAGAAGGGGGTAATTGGCTTCGGTTTCGGGTCAATTACCCTAAAGGTGTTTAAAAAGGATAAGGTCGAAGCGATTGTGGAAGACCTACCAGGGAAAGAGCAGAGAGAAGGTGATAACACGCGGGGCGTTGGGAGCTCAGCCATGGAGCGATTGACGACTATGGGTAGTCGCCTATCCCTGGACTCGAACGAGGATGATCGGGTCAAGTCGATGGGGAGGAGGGTGGCGTAAAGAACCAACACGGAGCACCGGAAGGGAGCGTCAGGATTGATGACGTCCCCCTAGGGCCAAAAGATTAAACCATGCCGCGACAGCGGAGGGTATATGAAGGAAGGTAAGTTGATCTGTTTATGCTTAGCACGGTTCAGATTAATCTTCACCATTCTAAGGCTGCTTCGGTTGCCTTGATCCTCAGACTGACCAAATCGGATGAGGACATAACCCTATTTCAAGAACCCTGGATTAGTAAAAACAAGATCTGTGGCCTCGGTTTAAAAGGGTATACAATTGTATACTATACTGGGTCCGATAAGATCACATCTTGCATTCTCGCTAAAAAAAACTTGAGTATTTTTCTTTTTCCACAATATAGTATTGGAGACGTAACGGCAGTCGGCCTGGAGACGGGAGTCTGCTTACTATGGCTGGTTTCATCCTATATGGACCGAGAGAAGCAGGTTCCGCCGGATAACCTTGGGGAACTGATACTCGAAGCTGAACGGGAAAAGATCGGAGTATTTCTGGGTTGTGATGCAAATGCGCACCATACAATCTGGGGTAGTACCGACATCAATGAAAGTAGTGAGTACTTATTTGATTACTTATTGGGTACTAACCTTGCAGTGTGTAATCTGGGGCAAGAGACCACTTTTATTATTAGTAACAGGCAAGTGGTACTGGATGTTAGCTTTGCATTAGACTCCATTACACATATTGTCAAAGAATAGAGGGTGGCGAAGGAACACTCCTTCTCGGACCATCGGTACGTGACGTTTAATATTGACATTCACCCTGTTACCCGGAAATCTTTCAGGAATCCTAGAAGGACTAACTGGAACAAATACGGTGAAGTGTTAGTCGGTCTCTTACCAACCGATGCTCCGAAAACCCCAGCCACAAAGAAGGAGCTGGATTTCCTGGTGGGGGAAATCACAAGCGCCTGCAACTTGTCCTTGGACACTGCTTGCCCCAAGCGAATACCTAAAAGGAAGCAGAAACCGGTATGGTGGTCCAGGGAGTTGGAAATCTATCGTTCAGGATGTAGGAAAGCATTCAATAGAACAAAGGGCTCTAGGGAAGCTCAGGACTACAAGGAGCACCTTAAAAAGTATAAAAAGGAAATGAGGAAGGCGCGGAGGAGGTCTTGGAGACTATTCTATGATAAAATGGAAGGTGTTTCGGAGACTTCGCGCTTCAGGAAAATCTTATCTAAGAGTCCAACGAGCCCTAGTTACTTAATTAAACCAGATGGGCTGTGGACAACGTCTAGTGGGAATCATTGGCGCTTCTGTTGGATACCCATTTCCCAGGTTGTGTGGGTGTGCCGACGGAGCCTGGTAGGAATGGGGGAAAATTATCGTCGGAGTGCCCGGAGGAAATCGTGTGCAAAAACCGGATCCTATGGGCACTAAACGGCTTTAAACCCTATAAATCGGCAGGCCCAGACCGTATCATCCCAGCGGAATTGCAAAAACTCTCGTCGATCATTCTCCCATGTCTTTCTTAGGTATGGACTACCCCTTATGGAGGTTAATAAATCAGATGCTAGAATGCAGGATTATTAACGCGGATATGGGGGAATCCACCATTAGGAGGTGAGTAGTTAGAGGAACTCCGCAAGGTGGTATCCTATCACCTCTTCTCTTGAACATAGTTATCAATGGATTACTTTTGGAAGTGGAGAGGGATGGAATAGGGGTGATAGCTTATGAAGATGACGTAGCGATCGCGATCTCGGAGAAGTACCTAGGCACGATTAAGGAAGTCATGCAACACGCGCTCGTAATCATTATAAAGTGGGCCAGCAAATGTGGGCTGGGTATAAATCCATCCAAAACAGAGCTGGTACTCTTCACCAATAAATATAAAATTCCGGTAGTCGCCCCTCCTAGAAACGCCGTCGATAGGAGATGGGGTCTAAAACCAGAGCTGGTACACTGGCTCGTCACCGCTGTAGTCAGACCGATTCTGATGTACGGGATGAGTGTGTGGTGGCCAGCACTAAACAAGAAAACTTATAAGAATAAGATAGAGAAGGTACAGAGAACGACCTGCTTGCTTATAAGCGGGGCACTGAGGGCAACCCCTACACGTGCTTTGGAGGCTATGTTCTGCATTCTTCCTGTCGACATCTTTGGTAAGCAGAGAGCGGCGACTACGGCTGCAAGACTCTCTGCCGTGTTTGAGTGGAAATGTTTTCAGACGGGCCACTCGACGATTGGCAGGTCGCTAAAGCAGATGTGAAGAATAGTGACTACACGATACCGATTGTATGCTTTGAAAAAGGTTTCGACTCTTCTCCCCTCAAGGGAATCCTGGGGGAACAGGTCAATAACAGAAACTGGAAGTATACAATTCTACACTGACGGCTCCATGCTAGACGGCAAAGTAGGAGCAGGAGTCTTTTGTGACAAATTAAATGTGAATGTATCCGTTCGTCCGTCTTCCTGATCATTGCAGTGTGTACCAGGCGGAGGTGGTAGCGATTGAGGAAGCGCTGACTTGGTTGAAGCATAATGTCATATCCACAAGGGATATAACAATATATGTGGACAGTCAGGCGGCAATCAAGTAGCTGAAATCATTTTCTCTGACGTCCGTGGTGGCATTGAAATGCCGCTCATCTCTTAACGAGATGAGTGAGCATTTTGATATCCAGCTAGTCTGGGTCCCCGATCACTTGGACGTACTGGGGAACTGCAGGGCGGACGAACTGGCAAGGCAAGGTACAACTCTCCAATTGAAACCGGAAAGGGCAAATCTGGGGAGGCCCATAGCAGCTTAGAAATGAGGCGATAGCCTCGGCACAGAAGAGGTGGACTAACACCATAACATGTTATGTAGCGCGGCAAGTCTGGCCGAAACTGGACTTGAAGCGCTCCAAAACACTACTATCCCTACGTAGACCTGACTTAATTATGGTCGTGGGGGCACACAGGAAACTGCCTCATTGGGGAGCATGCAAGGAGGTTGGGTCAATAGCAAATCACTTCTGTAGAAGCTGTATGGATGAGGAGGAGGAAGAGACTCTGAGCCACTTCCTCTGCTCATGCCCGGCGCTAGCTTACAGGAGGCATAAACATCTGGGCAAGTATAGTTTGGACGGCCTTATGGATTTCGAGAACTGCAATGTGCGAGATATCTTACGCTACATAAGTAGCTCAAAATGGTTCCAATGAAGGTGTAAGGGGAGTAGGATCCATCAGCGAAAATAAAATTATTTTTGTTGTGGTTTATGACATTTTCTAACCATTCATCAAAGTTACTTATAAAACTGAATTCGTACTTTAAAATGATCGATACATTTTTCCAAATATCCCTTAATAACAAATAGCATCTTTACCACTGTAAAAAGTTTACGCGTACTTTGAATTTTTTTAAATATTTCTTTGGATTTGATTATTTTGAATGAATTTCCTACTAAGAATATTGATATTCAAGATAATTAACAGCAGGATGTAACCTAATATCATTTTGATTAACCAAGTTTGTTGGATATATTCACAAAATACGCTTACTGCAAATACAATTTTTTTAATTTCACGATTCAAATCACAAAACCTCCATATTTTATTTTAGTTATATCCTTCTCCCGGAATTTGAAATAAAAAAAGCTAAATAAATGCGATGAGAACAACAACCTAGTTTCTCGCTTCAAGCTAACTCTCACATAAAAAAAAGGCAAACAGAAGAAACCCAATTTAATTGGATTTTAATTTTGAATTACACATTCCACGCAATATACTAAATAAGGGGTTGTGCGATGATTTTTCAAAATCTAAAACGAAACAAAAAAGAAAACCAAATCTTTCATCGTTCGGTTGATATTCCTATCACATCTTGTATTTATGTATGTACATAAGTACACACGTGCTTTTATTAAATATTCAAGGATTTTCATTTTTCCTTTTCATTAAAATATATCTTCTAAATATATTAAAATATATCTCTAAAATAAATCTAAAATTATACAAAATTCATTTGATTGAAACGTTCTCAAACCACAAATCGAATTTTCATCACCGCCACCACATATCGTTTCATGTATACGAGTACCTTCATCACCATCGCAGCACAAATAAGAACACCTATTGGAAAAGAAATAAATTTTCTCGCATTTTATTGTGAAAATAAAAAAAATGAAATTTAATTTGAGTAGGTACTTTGTGCCCATAAATCGCAATAAATTATTTTGATCTGTGCGACCAAGCGAAATTGAAGTGGGTCATCAAGATTCGATAATTTCGTCGATTTTTTTTTTTTTTTTAAATACTGATCGTTTTGTGAAATAAACGAATTGTAATATATCACAAAACCATTCAGAGGATATACAAAACATACACAAATTCCAAATCTAATGACATTTTATCACAGCTTTCGTGTTGTTGGGAATTTCTTCTATCATTCAGTTTCTGTACGCATATACTGCGTATTTAAATATTGGGTTAGTCTAAAATCTGCGTTTAGAATTGTCAAATCAAACATTTATATAACATTTATATATGAAAATCTCCAACGTATAAAATTTTTTTTTTTTTATCGTGTATGGAATATTATATATGAAAAGCTTGTTTGGTAAAAGAAAATACGAAATAAAAGCAAAATGTTTTTTGTTATTTTTAAATTTATTATTGAATTGTGGGGATTTTTCCAGATTTTCTAATTTGTGTGTATTTCGTGCTTTTTATTTATATACATAATATGTGGGCATAGGAAAAGCTTTATCTTTGTACTGAATGAAAATTTCAAAGTTTTGCCTTTGGAATACTTAAGCGGTACATAAAAAAAAGAAAAAGAGGAATCAAACCTAAAATAAAAGCCTGCTTTTAAATAATTTTCCTTTTTCCAAATTTTACAAACTTTCAGTCCCACATGAAAATTCAAAAATCTTTATTTGGTTTTGATGACGTCAATAATCAAGTATTTAACCTGGGTTTGCAGTATTTTATCCATGCAAAACCATTCGTAGCTTTTGCTCCCAAACACAAAAAAATTGTTAATAATTTAACAATTTTGTTTTTTTTTATAAATGTCTGATGTATATTTCTCGGCCCCTTTTATAATTCAATATTTAAGCGTCTGATTTATTTCGATTAATTACTGCGGCCTAAAAAGACCAAAGTATTTGTTTTTTCGACGTTTTGAAAGTCCCTGTCTGTCCGTCTGTCCGTCTGTCTGGATGTCTGGATGTATGGATGTCTGGATATCTGTATATCTGTATCTATGGTATCTCGAGAAACGGCTTGTTTGATTTAGAATTTTTTTTGCCAATCTGTTTGTATGGTCAAGGCCGAGATTTGAAAAGCTTTTTGGGCGTGTGCGTCAAGAGGGTCGGGTACCTCCCATACGAATGGATCTAAAATACCTGGTTATAAAAATATTTACCAATTTTTTATATTGGGTGGTTTGAATACTGAGTTGGGTATTGAGTTTTGGGTTGAGTTGAATGTTAAGTTAGGGGCCAATTTGCCGGTTGAGTTGAAGTTGTGTTGGAGTTGAGTTGGGGTTAGATTAAGATATAGTGAGCAGTTGACCAATCTGGTTTGAGGATTGAGTTAAAAGAGAGTTTGCGGTAGAGTTGAGGGTTGAGTTGGGGACCGTACGCGGGTTAAATTGGGGTTGAGAAGGTGTTGGACCAGTGTTCTATAAAATAAAGTGGGTGTTTTTATCAATGTACAGCATATGTGTATGATATTTAAACAAATCAACACGACTTGACCGATTTGAACCAAACCTTACAAAAAATTGTTTAAGACTTATGAAAGGTCACTTTTAGATTTCAAATTAAACCTTTAGCAAATTAAATGAATGGCCAATTGATGAAACTTATCTATTTGATTAATTAATTTTCATGAAATTTGACTTCCGCGATGGGAATGGGATTATAAAATGAGTTTTGGATGAAATTCTGGAATATGGCCAAGTATGATGAAACTTCCCTGTTTCTCAACCGATTATGATTAAATTTAATATGTGCGTTAGAAATGGGATTTTACTCTTCCATTCTATGGGATTTGCCTATTTCTCAACCGGTTATGATGAAATTCTGATTTGAAGCAATTATGATGATTCTAAAATGATTTTTGAATGAAGTTCTGGGATATGGCCAAGTATGACTGTTCAATACGTTTTTATTGAAGTAGTTTATAGAAATGTAACTAAAGGTTTTCTATATGACAAACGTAGCACAGTAGACTTTAAATTAAATTTTTGTATAGATTTAATAAATAAAAACTTTATGTATAATACGTTATAACTCGTAACAAATATATTTATTAATTTATAATTTAATCGCCAATGACAATTTTCCTTTTTTGATGATGACAGCTCTCTTGTCGAAAATAAAGTGAACGAGCTAATCATAATTATTTTTCCACTGAAACTAAAATGTGCCAAAACTTAGGAAACCGAACCGAAATAGGAATGCTGAATAAGTTCAAAGTTTTTTAGTCCGAAAGATTATAGAATTTCAATCATAGATGGTAGTGCGATCGGAACGAAGAACTTCTATAATCTTGTCGATAATATAGACTGACCTTTTACCGACCAAATGTCATATTTATAAAAACAATAATCAGCTGTAACAATATGCTAATGACAGATGGTAAGTTTTGGCACCAATTTAATTTATCTTACAATATTTTCATTATTTTAATTTATAATTACTTCAATTTCAGAAATTAATGGATATTTCAAGTAATAAATAATAAAATGGATACAAATTATATGCAATAAGCTACAACAAGATAAGTGAAAACAATATTAAATACATAGTTCTATCTAAATTACATTTTTATATTTTCTCTCCAGCTCCTGATGATGCCGAACAACCCTCGTCTTCGACATAGTCCCACCTGTAAGGAGTTTACTCCTTACACTCATGTATAGGTAATCTAATTACTTTGGAAATTGGCCGTTTATATTTTGCATTATGCGTACGTACAGTTACTACGCGAACTAATTGATCGTCTCCTGGATGAATGTCTTCGATGATACCAAGGGGCCAGTGACTAGGAGGTAAACTGGTATCCTTTAACAATACCAACTCGCCGACTTGGATGTTCTCAGTTGCAGCTAACCACTTCTGTCGTTGTTGCATGGTATTTAGATATTCGATGTGAAACCTTTGCCAAAACCGTTCGACTCTGCGCTGTATTTCGATCCATTGTTGACCGAGATCGCTAACTTTGTCATGTTCCACTTGAGGAAATTGCGTAAGAGGTGCTCCTATTAAAAAGTGACCCGGCGTTAATGGAAAATACGTATGATCGTCAGCATATGCCTGGCATAAAGGGCGAGAATTTAAAATCGCTTCAATTTCACATAGTAGCGTAGATGTCTCCTCAGCAGTCAGATTCATTCGGCCGGTTGCTTTGGTTAAATGTTTTTTTGTCATTTTTACAACCGCTTCATACAACCCGCCATGATTTGGTGCTAATGGAGGATTGAAATGAAATTTCGTACGATTATTTGCCCAATACTCCAGTGTTTTCTCAATAAATGTTGGATTCATCATTGTCTTTTTTATTTCATCGTAGTATCGGATAGCTTCCTTTTTCATGCTGCGTAGCTTCCGATCACCACCAACAAAATTCGTCCCATTGTCGCAATAAATATTCATTGGTATTCCTCGTCTGGCAGTGAAGCGTTTCAAAGCGCCAATAAATGCGTCTGCTGTATAATTCGACACAAGCTCCAGGTGGATCGCCTTTGTACAGTAACAAACAAAAATAGCAATGTATGCCTTGATTAACCTTGCACCTCTGCCTCTTTTTGAAGCTATCATAATAGGACCTGCATAATCTATTCCCACGTTACTAAACGGTCGCGCTTGCGAAACTCGTACTGGTGGTAACGCTGCCATCTTTTGCTGAGTGATTGTTTTGGAATACCTTCTACAAATAAAACAAGAGTTAATTATCTTTTTAACAGTATTTCTACAATTCACGATCCAATATCGTTGCCGTAAGATGAATGAGGTAAGAGACGGACCGGGATGATGATGTGAGATGTGCACCGAAATTATTATAATTTTGCTCAGAATATGTCCGTTGGGTAAGATTATAGGATGTTGCTCATTGAAGGACAGTTCCGAATTTTGTAATCTGCCCCCGACTCGTAGAATACCGTCTGTGTCAACAAATGGCGATAGTTTTGTTAGATTATTCGATTTAGATATGGCCTTTGAACTGTTTAATACCTTCAATTCATCATGGTATATTGACTGTTGCACATATTTAAGAATGAACCTTTCAGATTCCTCTAGTTCTTCCGCAGCAATGGCCTTATGGTTGGAGATTTGTTTCTGCCTGGCACTCTTTGAAAACCGTAGTACATATGCTGCTATTCGTAATAGTTTTGAATAATTATTTGTCCTTGTAAACAACTTGTCGAATAAATTTTGCTCGCTTGTGAGTGATACATTCAAAGTTTTAACTAACTTCAACTCGTCTGTCGGGACTGCGAAACTATCCACAATATCATGATTAGGCCACATTTTACGATCTAGAGAAAGCCATTGAGGGCCTTCCCACCAGATAGTTTCTAGTATTAAACGTGATGGTCTTACCCCTCTCGATGCTAAATCAGCTGGATTACATTTGGTAGATACGTAATTCCAATGGTTTCGAGGTAGCTTGTCTAATATGGCAGCTGTGCGATTTCGAATAAATTGTTTCCAATGAGAGGGATGACTACTAAGCCAGGCTAGCACGACCATTGAATCCGTCCACGCAAACAAACGATCTGTTGGAACGGAAAATTCATTTGCCACTTTGATTAATAATTCACTGAGCAATTGAGCTGCGCATAACTCGAGCCTTGGGATGGTTATTGGCTTTAGCGGGGCCACTCTAGATTTAGCTGTTACCAGTGATACTTTAAATGTTTGGTCGGGCCTTTGGATTCTACAATAAATGACGGCGGCGTATGCAATTTGGCTGGCATCTGCAAATCCGTGATACTCGATGAGTTCTTCGTTTTCACTATGATTTATAAATCGCGGAATTCTAATTTGCTCAAATAAAGTTAACTCCTTTCGTATGTTCAGCCATTGATTGTTCAGATCGCTTGGTAGTTCATCATCCCATGACAATTTTCTTAACCATAGCTGCTGAAAGATAGTTTTACATGTGACGATTGACGGTGAAATCCATCCTAGAGGATCGAAAATCCTACTAGACTCCGACAACATTATTCTCTTTGTTTGCGTTCTTGCTGCCATTGGTTCTACCTTAAATGTGAAAGCGTCTGCGTTTGGAATCCACTGGAGGCCTAGAATTTTGATTACGTCATTATCAGTAGGTAATTGCATTGCTTCCGACGTTGTATTTTCAGCTCCTTCAGCTATGTTGGATGTCCATTTGTGTAGTTTGAACCCAGATTTGGCCAACGTTGCACTTAGGTTATGTTCTATGTTTGCCAACTGCTCCTTAGAACTAGCTCCAGTAAGCAGGTCGTCCACGTAGAAATTGTTAAAGATGATTTCCTTTATTATTGGATTTTCTTCCTCGAGAGCCAGTTGTTTCAAGCACCTTGTCGCCAAAAATGGAGCACATGCAGTACCATATGTTACAGTAAGCAAATCATAACTTTGAATTTGTTTACTTTGATTATGCCTCCAAAGAATCTTTTGATATTTTATGTCATCGTCATCCAACCAAATTTGACGATACATTTTTTGTATATCGGCAGTTACGACGTATTTGTGCTTTCGAAAATGTAAGAGTATGCTCCATAAAGTTGGTTGAATTGTTGGTCCCACCATTAGGAGATTGTTTAATGATGTCCCATTACTTGTGCGGCAAGAAGCATCAAAAACAACTCGCAGTTTCGTTGTTACACTGTCTTCTCGTATGACGGCGTGATGTGGTACATAATAGTTCTTTCCGGGGATTTCATCTTCAGTAGTTAATATTTTCCTCATGTGACCAAGTGCTTCATATTCCGTGATGAACTTTGAATAATCGTTGTTGAGGCTCGGATTTCTGCTAAGCTTGCGTTGTAGATATTCCAGTCGTTTTAATGCCGTATAGTATGAATTTCCCAATTGAACCTCTTTGTTTTTGAATGGCAATTTCACGACGAACCGACCATCAGGTGCTCTCTTGAATGTCTTCTTGAAGTGGACCTCAGCTGGATGATCTTCCGCATCTTCTAGGCTTTGTAATGGGCTTTCTTCTATTTGCCAAAACCGTGTAAGTGTTTCTTCTATGTTGAGGTCTAGTTGTAAATTAAGAGTTATTGGTTCAACGACACTAGATATTTTATTGTAACCGGCTATTACATATCCAAAGATAGTATTTTGAGCAATAAAATTATTTGAGATATGTTGTTCGCTTCTCAATATTGAAAAAAACACGTCTGCGCCGAGTAGTAATTTAACCTTTGCTGTTGTATAAAATTCTGGATCCGCTAACTTGAGTTGTAAAATATCTTTCTCGGTTTGTATTGTTGACCTTGGCGGATTGCTTACCAATAACATCCGATCTAATATTAAGGCATTTGCTTTGATAAATTCATTTTCGTGATCCCTTGGATAAATATCGAGCTCCACAATTCCTCGTGTAATCAAACCCCTAGTTGCGAGACCACTAACTGTAATTCGAGCCTTTTGTGTTTGTAGTTGGAGTTTATTTGCCAACTTGCCATCAACAAAGGACGCCTGCGAACCAGAATCAAGCATAGCCTTGCAAAGATGGAAGTTTCCAAGAGCATCTTTGACCCTTACTAAAGCTGTTGGTAATATAGCTGCTGAAAAACTGTTTGCCTCTACATGTGCACTAGATATTTTAGTTTGATTGGTCATAGTCCCAAGTGTTAAATCCTCTTTCGTATCAGTTTGAATAGGTGCTCGTTGAACATGTAATAGTGAATTATGCCGGCCTTTGCAAAGTGTGCATCTATACTTAGACCTACAGTCTCGATACGAATGTGAAGACTTCATGCAAATGAAGCACAACTGCTTGTTTAATACAAATTCTCTTTTAGCTTCCAAAGGTAGTTTGATAAATTCTTCACAACTGAAGAGGTAGTGCTCATTTTTGCATTTAGGACAGCTCACTTTATTGCTTCGTGTTGCATCTTGCTTTTTTACATTTATATTCGACAATGAAGACTGAGCTTTCACGTTTAATGTTGTCATATGGAGTTTCGGCTGATTACGTTTTGGTTGATACGGTTCCGCTCTTTCTAATGCATTGGTTCGCTTTACCAAGAATGTCAATAGAGTTTTGATTTTTGGGAAAGCTTCTTCGTTTTCCAGTGCCCAAGCCTTTCTAGTCTCAACATCACATTTTTGCAGTAATAAGTAGTTCAACCAAATATCTCGTTCCTCTGCTTCTTTCCCCAACGCCTTCAACCCTCTCAATACTTCATCCGTTTTATCTGCTAGATACCTCACTGATTTAGGGCATCCATTTGATTGTGGTTGATCTAAGAACTGCTTTACCAATGAACTACATATCTGATCTTTGACATCATAGCGTTGTACAATTTTGCTCCAAGCTTCGTCGTAATTCGCCTCAGTTACCGTCATGTGTCGGATTAGGTTGAATGCTTCGCCTTGTAATAAGCCCTTTAGATATTTAAATTTATGGATTTTAGATAAATTGGATTTATCTATGGTAACGTCGAATAAATCCTTAAACGTTGGGAATTCTGCGTAATTGCCAGAAAATGATGGAATTTGTACGGCTTGTAACTTGACTTCATCCTTCTGTATGAATGACGTCTCATGTATACTTTGCACCAGTTCCCTTTGTTGATCAGATAGACGATTAATGGATACATTCATGTGCTCATTAACTTCTTTTTCGCTTTGTTTCTTTAGTGCTGTTCTTAATTTTGATTTCGCCGAAAAATATCGAATTTCAATTTCCGCCACTTCACTGCTTTGTTCCGAATTCTCCAACTGAACTATTTCTTCATCTAAACTGGTTAATTTAGAGTACACCTTTTCGAGTTGTTCTAATTGAATGGATATATCAATTGAGGTAGTTGTCTCGGTCAATTTTAACATGTTCTTTTCGAGGCGAGTTAAAGCAGCCTTCGCAAATCCACGTTTCCGTTTTAATTCATCCGCCATAGTTGATAGTTTGCTCTTAGATCACCGCTTTTGTTTAATTTCACTTCACAATTTAATTTACAATACGACTTATTTTTGATTTATTTACCGATTAAATAGTTTATCGAGAAATTATTTGATTTCAAAAACAAAAAATTATAAAAATTTGAAAAACTCACGCGGTTTTAAGTTGTAATATTTTAAGATGGCGGCGGCACGCTGTATATTTTTTCTTTTATGTGTGGTTTTTCCTTGGTGGTGACGAATATTTGATGTATAAAATTTCTCGTTAAATGCACTGTATCACCGTTATAGATCTGGATTGAATTTTTTACACATACGAATTTCAGATCTCAGCTGTTCAATCCGGCTCGAAGGACCATATGTTCAATACGTTTTTATTGAAGTAGTTTATAGAAATGTAACTAAAGGTTTTCTATATGACAAACGTAGCACAGTAGACTTTAAATTAAATTTTTGTATAGATTTAATAAATAAAAACTTTATGTATAATACGTTATAACTCGTAACAAATATATTTATTAATTTATAATTTAATCGCCAATGACAATTTTCCTTTTTTGATGATGACAGCTCTCTTGTCGAAAATAAAGTGAACGAGCTAATCATAATTATTTTTCCACTGAAACTAAAATGTGCCAAAACTTAGGAAACCGAACCGAAATAGGAATGCTGAATAAGTTCAAAGTTTTTTAGTCCGAAAGATTATAGAATTTCAATCATAGATGGTAGTGCGATCGGAACGAAGAACTTCTATAATCTTGTCGATAATATAGACTGACCTTTTACCGACCAAATGTCATATTTATAAAAACAATAATCAGCTGTAACAATATGCTAATGACAGATGGTAAGTTTTGGCACCAATTTAATTTATCTTACAATATTTTCATTATTTTAATTTATAATTACTTCAATTTCAGAAATTAATGGATATTTCAAGTAATAAATAATAAAATGGATACAAATTATATGCAATAAGCTACAACAAGATAAGTGAAAACAATATTAAATACATAGTTCTATCTAAATTACATTTTTATATTTTCTCTCCAGCTCCTGATGATGCCGAACAACCCTCGTCTTCGACAATGACGGGACTTGCCTATTTCTCAACCAATTATTATGAAATTCGGCTTGTTTGAATTGACCTCTAACTCAACTTCCAACCTAACCCCAAACTCAATACCCCAAAAATACCCAACTCAATATTCAAACCAGCATATGTATATAAATAATTGGTAAATATTTCTATAACCAAGTGATAGTGATGGTAATGGTAATGGTAATGGTAATGGTAATGGTAATGGTAATGGTAATGGTAATGGTAATGGTAATGGTAATGGTAATGGTAATGGTAATGGTAATGGTAATGGTAATGGTAATGGTAATGGTAATGGTAATGGTAATGGTAATGGTAATGGTAATGGTAATGGTAATGGTAATGGTAATGGTAATGGTAATGGTAATGGTAATGGTAATGGTAATGGTAATGGTAATGGTAACGGTAATGGTAATGGTAATGGTAATGGTAATGGTAATGGTAATGGTAATGGTAATGGTAATGGTAATGGTAATGGTAATGGTAATGGTAATGGTAATGGTAATGGTAATGGTAATGGTAATGGTAATGGTAATGGTAATGGTAATGGTAATGGTAATGGTAATGGTAATGGTAATGGTAATGGTAATGGTAATGGTAATGGTAATGGTAATGGTAATGGTAATGGTAATGGTAATGGTAATGGTAATGGTAATGGTAATGGTAATGGTAATGGTAATGGTAATGGTAATGGTAATGGTAATGGTAATGGTAATGGTAATGGTAATGGTAATGGTAATGGTAATGGTAATGGTAATGGTAATGGTAATGGTAATGGTAATGGTAATGGTAATGGTAATGGTAATGGTAATGGTAATGGTAATGGTAATGGTAATGGTAATGGTAATGGTAATGGTAATGGTGATTATGATTATGATTATGATGATGATGATGATGATGATGATGATGATGATGATGATGATGATGATGATGATGATGATGATGATGATGATGATGGTGATGGTGATGGTGATGGTGATGGTGATGGTGATGGTGATGGTGATGGTGATGGTGATGGTGATGGTGATGGTGATGGTGATGGTGATGGTGATGGTGATGGTGATGGTGATGGTGATGGTGATGGTGATGGTGATGGTGATGGTGATGGTGATGGTGATGGTGATGGTGATGGTGATGGTGATGGTGATGGTGATGGTGATGGTGATGGTGATGGTGATGGTGATGGTGATGGTGATGGTGATGGTGATGGTGATGGTGATGGTGATGGTGATGGTGATGGTGATGGTGATGGTGATGGTGATGGTGATGGTGATGGTGATGGTGATGGTGATGGTGATGGTGATGGTGATGGTGATGGTGATGGTGATGGTGATGGTGATGGTGATGGTGATGGTGATGGTGATGGTGATGGTGATGGTGATGGTGATGGTGATGGTGATGGTGATGGTGATGGTGATGGTGATGGTGATGGTGATGGTGATGGTGATGGTGATGGTGATGGTGATGGTGATGGTGATGGTGATGGTGATGGTGATGGTGATGGTGATGGTGATGGTGATGGTGATGGTGATGGTGATGGTGATGGTGATGGTGATGGTGATGGTGATGGTGATGGTGATGGTGATGGTGATGGTGATGGTGATGGTGATGGTGATGGTGATGGTGATGGTGATGGTGATGGTGATGGTGATGGTGATGGTGATGGTGATGGTGATGGTGATGGTGATGGTGATGGTGATGGTGATGGTGATGGTGATGGTGATGGTGATGGTGATGGTGATGGTGATGGTGATGGTGATGGTGATGGTGATGGTGATGGTGATGGTGATGGTGATGGTGATGGTGATGGTGATGGTGATGGTGATGGTGATGGTGATGGTGATGGTGATGGTGATGGTGATGGTGATGGTGATGGTGATGGTGATGGTGATGGTGATGGTGATGGTGATGGTGATGGTGATGGTGATGGTGATGGTGATGGTGATGGTGATGGTGATGGTGATGGTGATGGTGATGGTGATGGTGATGGTGATGGTGATGGTGATGGTGATGGTGATGGTGATGGTGATGGTGATGGTGATGGTGATGGTGATGGTGATGGTGATGGTGATGGTGATGGTGATGGTGATGGTGATGGTGATGGTGATGGTGATGGTGATGGTGATGGTGATGGTGATGGTGATGGTGATGGTGATGGTGATGGTGATGGTGATGGTGATGGTGATGGTGATGGTGATGGTGATGGTGATGGTGATGGTGATGCAGGGATAGGAACGACAATAAACGTGGGCGTCATTACAAAGTTGGAGCTGGTGGGAAGTTGGAGGTAGGAGACTGAACGAGGAAAATATAATTAGAGTTAAATTGAGGATCAAGTTTGGGGTTAAGTTGGAGATTGTATTGAGCGTTGAGTTGTAAGTTGATTTGGGGTTGAATTGATGACTAAGTTGAGGGTAGGGCTAGTAGCTGATTTTGTGATTTCATTGTAGATTACGCTGGGATTGAATTGGAGGTTGAGTTGGGGATTGGGTTGGAGATTGAGTTTAGATTGAGTAAGGGATTAAGGGGTTCAGTTAGGGATTGATTGATTCGGGAGTTAGTTTGACGCACGTAATACAGACCGAAGTTCTGATCACCTCGTGAGGTTCAGCCATTTATGTTTTTTTATATTCAAGGGGGTCTTATGTTTTGAAATCAAAACAAAATCACGGGTAAAGATTAAAAAAAACAAATTTTGAGTGGAATTTAATATCAAAATGCTGTATTCTAGTTGGTGGTTTGACATGGCCGAAGTGGGTTTGAATACTTATTTTCATAAGAAACACCACTCCATTCATGCGCACACGACCTGAGATTTTAACAACATTGGAATATTCTTTGAGTAAAAGTAAAAATATTTAACTGGATGGCATCGATACGGTCGAATGGCTTTTTACTACGTACTTAGCTTAGAAAAAGTAGATTTGTGCACATGATGGAAAATGTTTTAAAAATGCTAAAACAGAATCAAACTGAAATTCAAAGTAAAAATCGTACCAAGTATGGACGTCGAAAACAAAGTGGAAGGTAAAAGGTGAAATAAAATTGAAGGCCAGTCGATATTAAAGTGGAAATCAAAGGCAAAGATAAACTTATACCATAGCATAAATACATACAGTACTTCAATGTCAAGTTCATCGCTGAAGTATTAGATGGCGATAATTTTCAAAATATTTTTATATTTAAAATCACCCAAATACATGTACGAATAAATTCGCCTAAATGTCATAATTTATTACTAACCGTTCAATGAATAGTTGTTGGCTTATACTATCTATACAAAATAATCCTGAAATCAAATTATCGCAATTTTGCAATTGTCGCAATTTTGATCTGGTTACATCTGCAAAATGTTAGCAAATTATTTCTTTTGGTGCATAGTGTGAGGCGAATATTGCTTTTGGAAGTAAAAACTCCACCAAAATTGTTTTTAGGGTGTAGCTAATTTATAAATCGAGAGTTCATTCACCGCTTGCAAAAGTATTGTATCGCATCTAAAATCAAACATAAAGATTCTACTTTTACGTGTTATTGGGTTTCAAGACGTGACCTAAACTTTTTTGGATTAGGAATTTTGTAAAATCAAGAGCTTATTCTCCCGAAGTTCATGCAAATATATTTGGCATATTTAACGATAATCTTTTTAATTCAACACCAAGCAATAATCATTAAACACCACAAAACATTATGCTATGCAAAATAAGATCACCAATAATTCTGAAAGGTGCATAACGTCAAATATGGAAATCCACTCTAAAACTCGAATATTCTCGAACGATAGGGAATTTTGAGAACCCAACACCGCCATCAAAAATTAAAATCAGGACCGTCAACAATCTCAGTAAAACTCAAATAATCTTTTTTTTACTTTTTAATTTTTGTTGAATGTTAATTAAAATTAAAAAGTAAAAATTAGCGTTCACAGCTTATGTGATTGTCGTGAAGAAGAAAAAATTGTAATTGAATTTATCTGTATTAGTACGATTCGCTAGTATATAAAGCACAGGACATTCTGTATATATAGAATGTAAATTGTGGTATAGTCAGTCCAGTCGCCGCGACCTGATGAGAGGATTGATTTTTTCATAATCATAAGCTCATCAGTTCGAAACTGGATTGAATTCTCTTACAATCTTCGGAACATATTAAATTAAAAATCAAATAATCTGGTAAACTTAAAACATCTAAAGCAATAAGCAAGACTTTAAAAATGTTGTATAATTTTGAACCTCAAAATTTAGCCCCTTCGAATAATTTCGAAAATCCCTATTACTAATTCTGAAAAAAATCAAAATACCGAAAAATTTTGAAAATAAATCGTAAATAATCGTATAGGCAAGCGCTCATTTCTAGTGCCAAATTTCTGATTGAAATAAGGAAATCAGCTCTCATATATTGAGAAAATATGAGGCCCGAATAAAATTAAAAGAACGATAGGAACTTTTTGCATAAACATTTCACAATCAACAGCTCTTTGGAAATACTTTTTCCATAAAGTTAATGGGGTGGAATCCTGCAAATCTAACAAAATAATCGAAGAGTTGCCCTTGGAAATCCATTAAGAAGTAGAATACTATTTTGTTTGTTGGGCTCTTCTAAATTACTCTGCAGGCTACCAAAAGCTCACGAGCTACCGGTTGGATATCACTCCTTAAATTTTTATATTCAAATTGTTTCTCCTGAGCGAGACAATAATAAAGATGTGTACGAAGCTTTCAAGCTGAGTTGAGCTAGAAGTTCCGAATATTTGTGAAATCGGCCACATACAATTTTACCACATCTGCTTACAGAATATTTTCTTGTGAGTTGGGAAAATTTTTTTAGGTTACCGGTTGGTATTAAAGCATTTTTGTTTGTTTCAACAATTATTCAGAATTTCTAGCAAAAGTCAGCTTCAGAAGAGGTGCGTACACTTATCACACTAAGGCACTAAAACAAATTGTTTGAGTGCTATAATTTTTCAAAAATCATTTTTTTAGAATTCTCATTGGAGCAAAAAAATATTTTGCCTGTGGCGACAAAAAGTTTAGCGGCGGCCCTGCGTGTAGGTAATACAGACAACTACAAAATCAGAATTTTTTAGACAGCAGTGTGATTACCTGTCAATGACCCGTCAAACCCATCTTTCTTGTGCAGAAACCAATTCATTTTTCCTGCTGATAACAGCACACACTTCTTGTCTATTACTTTACCTTGACCTTACAGTCGTTTATTTTTACCGACAGAAACGACCAATATACATCTTCTATGGAAGGGCTTTAATGTGGGCACGTCTTTTCTTGGACGGATCAAATAAAGAAGTCCCCGTAGTTCGTGACTGTTACAAATTTAAGAATCATACACGTATGATCGGACAGAAATGAAACATAAGTTACATACATATTTACGCAGATGACGTAGCTTTAGCTGTTACCGGGAAATTCCTGGGCACGATTCATCGTCTCATCTCTAAATGAGATGGGTGAGCATTTCAATATCCAGGTAGTCTGGGTCCCAGGTCACTCGGGCGTCATGGGGAACTGCAGGCCAGATGAACTTGCTAGGCATGGTACGACTCTCCAGCTGCAACCGGAAAGGGCAAGTCTGGGGAGGCCTATCACAGCGCTGACAAGCACTTGGGAAGCAGGCGCTATCCTCAGCGGGGGAAAGGTGGTCTAACACCCTCACCTGTAGAGTTGCAAGACAAGTTTGGCCAAAGTTGGACTTGGGGCGCACTAGATCATTAATATCCTTACGCAGACGTGAATTAAGAACGGTCGTAGGAATTCTCACGGGACACTGCTTTTTTGGAGAACATGCAAGAAGGCTGGGTCTGGAGGCTAATGACTTCTGCAGAAGCTGCTTGGACGAAGAGGAGGAAGAGGCGTTGGTCCACTTCCTTTGCTCGTGTCCAGCATTGGCTCTCAGAAGGCACAAACACTTAGGTAAGTTCAGGATGGACTGCCTCTCGGATCTCGAAAACATTAAAGTGCGGGACGTCTTACGCTATATAAGTAGCTCGAAATGGTTCCAATAGGGGTAAAAGGGGATACATCCTGTGGTATCAGAATGGACCGTCACCGGTCTAAGAGTGCGTAAGCAGCCACTCCAACCTAACCTAACCTACATACATATTTGGGCTGGCACACCGAAGACCTACCTGGCTGCACTCAACCGATTTCAGAACCGAGCATGACGAATGATTTCAGATTCTACCAGCTCCTCTAATCTCCTTTTAATATTTTTAAGGTTTGTTATCGGTGGAGCCTTATGAACTTGTCCCTGGATTGTTCCATAAGTGCAAACCCAATATTAAAAATAGAATCTTTGAAGATTGAACTCCAGATCCCTTACCATACCTTCCGTGCTGCCGTTATTCCTTTGGTAATGCTGTAGGTTATTGCATATTTGTAAAGACACTTTAAGCAACAAAAGCGCAAATATTTCAAATACGTTAAAAAACTTATGAATGTTAAAAACTTGCACCTCATTAACACATCATGGGTTCGTTCCATAACTAAAGTTTCGAGTTAACTCCAGTTTCAACAATACGAATAGTTATCCTTAATTTCCACTCATTTTGAATTCAGTTCAGATTACATTTTTTAAGTTGTTGTTTGACAGTCGAGAGTAGACTTGAAGAACGAATACTGGCAAATTCTCTTATAGTAATGAACAATTTGCTTTCACTGGGCGGCTACCTACGTGCTTTATATTATTGTACTGAATTATAACGGGGTTCAATCTCATCTCATAATAAGTCAATTAAAAAATGGTTAAAAATTTGGTACATTTGGCGCTATTCTTGAACCATTAGATATAGGTACTGTAAGAAAATTCACTTAATATATGTTATTGAGACCAAAAAAATCATAAAAATATGCAATAATCATATACCTCAAAGTGTTAAAATCAAAATTGAAGTCGGAAAAAAACATTCGACGCTTTTTATGCCAACTTAAGCCAAACGAAAAAGAATAAAAAACTCTCATAAAAATAAATCAATCGGTAGCACTGCAAAGTCTTTTATCCGCACAAAGACATTCCTTTAGCTATAATCATTCAACTAACGTTCAAACACATAAAATCCCATTAAAAATTTTTCCCGTTTTCACATCCCATAATCCGTTGCGTCTCATCATATCAGAATAAAATCGATCGAAACAAAAACAAAAATCAATTTCATCTCTTTATACCTTTTCTAAGTAGTTTTCTTTCATATTGTACATTACATGAATAACAGAAACAAATCCAACTTTTAACTTTTCTTCATATAAATCTTGTTATCTATTTTCTACGTTATACCGTAATAAAATACAGATATAGGAAAAATCATTCCACACCTTATGAATCTTCCGTTATCAAATTTACTTCTGAATTCCAATATACGGTAATGATGGAAGATTGGAAAAATACATTTTCTTTATTGTGGATTTATTATGTATTATAGTCTCTGCAATTTTCATTATCAAAAAATTAATTAAAATCTATAAAAGCAATGTACTAATATAATGTCTCTCTGTATATAGTGAAAAAGCTAGTTTCCTAATAATTTTCCCGCTGAGGGAGCTTTCATTGCTTTTGTACGTGTTTAATATAACTTTAAATTGATATGAGATTTTCATTTTCATTTTTCAGATGCAATCATGTAAACAGGAACACTATTTAATACCATGCAATAAACGAGAAACTATCAAGGGAGATATTGTCGATTTTTAGTTTTATTTTTGGTATGTGAAGTTAATTAAGTGAAAATTATATTTTTCAATTTTAGATGAATATTTTCTAGGTGCGGTAATCAAAATAATGAACAATGGTGTAGTCATGGTGTTTTCTTTTGTAATTTTTGATATTGAAAAATTAGTAAATTACTTATCGCTATAGTGACGCAAAAGAGTTTGTGGTTTTGAATGATATGTATAAAGATGATATGTATTATAATAAGAACTTCTTCAAAGAAAAGTATTTTTGTTGTGTGTGCAGGGCCGGATTAATGTCGAGGCAAACTAGCTAGGCTGCTCCATTACTGGGACAGCCTTTGGTTTTAATAACACCGCACAGCGCCTTGGAGAACTGGCTACTAACGTTCGACAATGGGACACTAGGCCCGTATTCTTCAATTCAATCAAAAAAGTTGCGGGATGTTGTATGACTTATAAAGCTAGTTTAAAGTTGAAGACGAATGCCGAACCTAAGTTTTGGAAGGCCCGCCAGATTCCGTTTGCACAAAATGGAAGCCGTAAAGAAAGAGATAGACCGCATGGTGAACGACGGAATGTGGAAGGCGGTTTCTACGTCTGATTAGGCAACAATCATTCTACCCGTGGCGAAGAAGGACGGTTCAGTTCGCATCGTGGGTGATTTTAAGTTCACATTGAACCCTCAGATACAGATCGAACAGTATTATACAACTAGAGCGGAGTAACTATTCCACAAGTTAAGTGGAGATCGTTATTTTTCAAAGATCGACGACCTTTACGAGGCTTACTTGCAACTTCAGCTGGACGAAAAATCGAAGGAAGTTTTCGTTGTAAATACTCCATTTGGAATGTTCCAGTACCAAAGGCTACCGATGGGAATTTCCAGTTCAGCGGCGGTATTTCAAAAATTTCTGGAGAAGGTGTTAGCTCTGGTTTGCCAGGGTCTGCAGACTATTTGAATGACATTATCGTGGCACGGAGCAATTTAGATGAACACTTGTGAGTACTTGAATCGCTATTCCAGCGACTTCAAGAACACGGTCTGACTGTGAAATTGGATAAGTATAAATTTGCAGAGACCGAAGTGGATTACTTAAGCTATATTATAGACGAAAAAGGTATCAGACCATCAGAGTCTGGATTGGACGCCATTCGCAAGATTCCAAGACCGATTAATATCGGGGAACTTCAGTCGTTTATGGATAAGATAAATTATTACCGTAAATTCGTTAAAAAAAATTCAGAAGTTTATGCACCTTTTAGTGACGTGAGGAAAAAAGATGCTGAATTCACATGGAGTTCTGTTCAGCAAAAGGCTTTCGACGCACTAAAAACCAGAATAATGAGACGACGAAGTTTGTTCATTGCCATGATGATTATCCAGTGGGCTAGCAACAGATGCGTCCTATTACGGTGTCGGTGTAATAATTTCGCATATTAATAGCATTTGTGTCGGAAACGATGACTGACGCACAAAAAAGGTGTGACCAAATTGAGAAAGAGGCTTCGGGCGAAAATTTATACTGATCACATCTCTCAAATCATTAGTCAATCTCTTTGGGCCGAGCAGCAAACTTCCTGTGGTAACTGTAAACCGATTAGCGAGACGGGCGATCATCCTTATGGGTTACCAATAGGAGATTCGTAATCGCAATACTGACCTTCACAGCAATGCAGACGCTCTCAGTCGACTGCCTATGGGTCCCGATACAAATTTTGATGATAATAAGGAAGCCTGTAAAGAAGTGATGATCTTGTACAATGACTTTTTGCAAGACTTTCCCCTCAATTTGAATACGATTGCTGAATTAACAGAAGCGAATCCTGTTCTAAAAAGAGTATCACATTTTATTAGGACCGGTTGGCCTAAGGATTCATTAAACTTAGAAATTTGAAATAAGAATGGCACTAACGGTACATGACGGAGTTATTCTATTACACAGTCTGACTATCTTCGTGTAGTTATTTCATCCGGAATTCAAGCTAATGTATTCGATCTTCTGCACGAAGCCCATTGGGGAACGGTTAGGATGAAGCAGATGGCCAGCCGATATTTTTCCTGGAATAGAAAATAGCATACGTGAAAAAGCGAGTATGTGTGACATCTGCAACAAAGGAGTTCAGCGATTGGTCGAAACAGAATAGGCCATGGGGACGCATACATGTCGACTTTGCCAGCCCATTCTGGGGGTGTTACTGGCTTGTGTCTGTGTGAATGCCTTTTACCGCTTTCCTTACCTGGTAGCTTGAAAAGCATTATTGCTGAAGCTACCATCCGATCTCTCAGGTCAATTTTTGCATTGGAAGGGTTTCCTGATACCATCGTATCTGACAACGGGGCTCAATTCACATCAAAAGAATTCAAAGATTTTATCGCAGAGGGAAGCATTAAGCACTTGACAACGTCACCTTTCCATCCAGCATCAAACGGTGAAGCAGAACGGTTTGTAAGGACATGTAAAACCACTTTGTCCAAAGTTTCGCTGGAAGGGCAAGGTAGAGACAAGGCTGTCTTGAGACACAAAAAGCACGCTACAAATGTTTTTGATTTGCATCCAAATCATCTTGGCACCCTTTAAAGAACGAAAGTCGATAAGTATAGATTTTATAATTATATACAATTTATATATTTTATATTTTTCCATCATAAAGTCGCAAAAATATGGCGGCTGTTCAGTCACGTGGTCGCGTTATGGCCTCTTTAACCTTAACAAATAAATTTGCGTTAACGGTTACAGAAGATACCACATATCTCGATATTGAGGTTAGACTAAATAAGCTCGAAGAGTTATGGAAGGAGTTCCAAGAGTACGAGACTCAAGTAGCGGTTGTACTTGCTAATAATCCAAACTCAAACTAGAACTAAAACAAGAAGAATTTGAGACTAAATTTTTTGAGACAAAATCAAAACTTTTAGACTTATTTCGCAAAACTACACCAGAAGAAAATCCTCAGCCCGCCAATAATTCGTTTGATCAATTATTAGATCAACAGCGCGTATTTCTGGAAAACTTGGCTGACCGGACGCAAGCAATACATGAGCAGTCAATAGTTCAATCATCGGCAACCGTCAAACTACCACACGTGAACTTTGATAAATTCGTAGGGGAATATGACGCCTGGCCTTCTTTCTATGACTTATACACCACATCAGTGCATAATGTGGACACCATTTCTCAGGTTCACAAGTGCTAAATTTTGAAAGGGTTGCTTAGGGATTCGCCACTTCATTCACAATTTCTTAGTAAAAGACGCCAATTATACGGAAGCATGGGACAAATTAGTTAAGCGGTATAACAAAACCTGAGCAATATTGAATTCCCATATTGACCGGTTCTTCGATCAACCCGGCGTGACCAATTGGTCTCCTCAAGCATTACGGCAAATTAGTGATACGTCGGATATAATCATCAGAGGTATAAAGGCATTGGGACTTGAGGCTGAGAGAAGAGATCCTTGTCTTATTAGAATTCTTTTAAACAAAAGCTCAGATCAAGAATTTCCACAGTTAAAAGCATTTTTAGAATTCTTGAACAATCGGTGCTACGCTAAAGAGAGCACATTGTGTGAAACAAAGAAAAAGGGAGTTAAAGATGCTAGTGCAAACGTGAAATCAATGTATAGTTCGACAACCGTTGAAAAGTGTCCATGTTGTAGTCGTTAACATTTTTTATGGAAATGCATCAAGTTCAAGCAAATGTCATTTGAGTGTGTTACAATTGCCTGAGAGCAGGTCATGCAGTAAGTACGTGTTCGGTACAGTATTCATGTCGGATATGTAATGCAAAGCATGGTACCTTACTTCATAAAGAATTAGAATCTATCACATCAGAGCCATCAACAATCAGTTCTGTTGCTCGAAACGAACCTACCACAGCAGAACCACAACAGGTTGAAACGCATACATCCACCACTCGCACCGCTCGGTTAGCTCTATTGCCAACTGGTCTAGTACATGTCATGGATTCAGCAGGAAACCATCATGTTGCTCGTGCCTTATTTGATTCAGGATCCCAATCGACATTTATCAGCGAAACTCTCGTCCAAAAATTGCATCTTCCACGTCCATTCGCAAATATTACTGTTTCAGGCATATCGGAAACAAGGGCTGAAACATCAAAGGGCATAGTAAAAATAACGCTGAAATCAAGGTTTAAGGCCAGCGAGTGCATTGAAGTGGAAGCACTCATCCTATCCAAATTAACGTCCACAATTCCACAGATAAGAGTAGGCACAGTGGGTGGACGAGATAAACAAACATAATCTTCAGTTGGCCGATCCAACATATTATATGCCAAGCAAAATTGACATCCTGGTCGGTGCAGACATATTTTTCGAATTACTCATGGCCGATAGATTTACTATCAAAAATCGAATTGTTGCTCATTAGACCAAATTTGGATGGATTGTATCTGGAACAGCGTATGAAGGCACTGTTAACTAAAAGTCATTTACAACCACCATCGGAAAAGAGGACATACCCAAATTATTAGAAAGATTCTGGACATTGGAAGAAGTTCCGACAGCATCAACAATATCTGAATCAGAAGCAACTTGTGAAAGTCATTTCGCGGCAACCCACATACGGAACTCCGATGGCAGCTACGTTGTCAGACTACCTTTTAAAATTGATTCCGCAAGTTTAGGACACTCACAATCAGCAGCAATCAGTCGTTTAGTTGCTATGGAGCTTGAATTCGGCAAGTATCCAGCATTCCATGAATAATACAGCAGCTTCATGAATGAATATTTGAGTTTGGGCCTGCTGAGCCAGAATGCCACGAGACCAAGAGTTTCTATTTGCCACATCATGCTATTGTCAAAGGCGACAGCACAACCACAAAACTACGAGTCGTGTTTGACGGATCATGCAAATCAGCATCCGGCATATCGTTAAACGACAGACTATTTGTGGGTCCCACCATACAGAAGGACTTAGTATCTATTCTAATGATATTCAGAAGAAATACTATTGCTTTTTCGTCCGATGTGGAGAAGATGTACCGGCAGGTCGAAGTACACCACCAGAATCTAGATTATCAAAGAATCCTGTGGAGAAACTCTGCTTCAGAGCGTATGAGATGTTTTTGACTAAATACAGTTACTTATGGTACACCTTGCGCACCATTTTTAGCTGTCCGCACATTGCATCAAATCGCTGAAGACAATAGGTTAACATACCCAGTAGGATATCGCGTAGCAAATAGAGACTTTTACGTGGACGACTGCTTGTCAGGTGCTGATTCAACCGACGAAGCACAAAGGGCTATCCAGGAATTATCAAAGATGCTGGCTACAGGTGGATTCAATCTCCGCAAATGGAAGGCAAATTCATCAGATGTATTAAGCACCATACCAAACGAGTTCCGAGAAAGAACCAATTTATGCATTGATGATGGCTCTCATACAGTCAAAACTTTAGGATTGCAGTGGAATCCGACCCAAGATACGTTTTCGTATAAGATAAAACTCGGAGACCAAAGGGTATCAACCAAGCGCAAAATGCTTTCACAGATTGCTAGGATTTTTGATCCATTAGGTAGACTTTCACCTGCTATAATAATTTTTAAGATAATTCTACAGAAACTATGGCTACAAAAATTAGGTTGGGATGATCCACTCTCTGTAGGCATCGAACAACAATGGATGTCAAGCAAATCATCATTGCAGAAATTAGAGGGAATTCAAGTCCCGCGATTTTTGATGACGGCTAACTCAACGACTAACATTCAAATTCACGGGTTTTGTGACGCATCTGAGCATGCATATGCAGCAGTGGTTTATCTACGTACAATTGACAGCAATGGCTTTGTAAACACCCGAATTGTCATGTTAAAAACCAAAGTAGCACCATTAAAACAAGCATCATTGCCAAGGTTGGAGCTATGCGGTGCAGTGTTGCTGAGCCGAATAATCAAATACATAAACGCGGAGTCCTACGCATGGAGTGGTTATCCTGGTTATCAGACGTTCCACAGCGATGGAAATGTTTTATTGGAAACAGAACATCAGAAATCTTAGAGACCATTCCATACGTGCGATTGAACCATGTCAGATCAAAAGAAAATCCAGCGGACCTCGCGTCTCGAGGTGTGACTCCTAAGCCACTCTTAGATTGCAGCCAGTGGTGGAACGGGCCGCGATGGTTGGCCAAACCGAAACAAGAATGGCCAAACAAAGTGAACATTGAGCAGATCAAGTTAGAAGAACGTAATGTCTCATTGGTGTCTCATGTCGAAGAGAAGTCAAACCAAGTGCTAGAAGAGCTGTTCACAAGAATTGACTTTTTCTTAAAAATCAACCGAATATTAGCAAGGATTTGGCGAATTAAAAAAATATATCGAAACATAGACGCAGTTGTGCTACTCGGGAAAGCGGAAAAATTATGTGTGAAATGGGCACAGTCAGAATAATTTCAAGATGAACTTCTGGCGTTAAAACAAAACAAAAAAATTGGTTCTAAAAGTCGAATCATTTCTCTATCACCTTTTATCGATAACGAGGGCATCCTAAGAGTCGGAGGGAGGTTAGATAAATTAGAAGATTTCATTCAATATCAAGCATCCAATGACCACCTACGGTCACAGTATTCTTCGGCAAAAATACTGGTTGATCAATTGCCGAAATACAGTACGATGATATATCAACACATGTGTAGAATGTCGAAGACAACGAGCATCCACGTCGCAGCAACTGATGAGCAACTTGCCGGTTACCCGAATAACGCCAATCCGTCCATTTTTGCACACTGGCGTGGACTACGCCGGCGCTTTGTATTGAAAGTCAAAAATTGGGAGAGGTTGTATCCCACTTATCAAGGGATACATTTGTTTATTCATTTGCTTTACTAATAAAGCCGTTCACCTCGAACTTTGCCATGATATGACGGCTGAAGCATTCATTGCGGCTCTGCACCGATTTATATCCCGTCGAGGTCTTCCTATCGATATCAAATCGGACAACGGTATTATTACAATTATGCCAACAAAATTATAAATCAGAATTAATATCTCAATTTATTTCACAGAACGAAATAAAGTTTAGTGGCAATCCAGCAAGCGCCCCCCAGTTTGGAGGTCTCTGGGAGTCTGGAGTAAAGTCGGTTAAATATCATCGTAATCGAGTGACCAGTAATACTATGATGCCTTCGGAGGAGATGCAAATATTCCTAGTGCAGATCGAGGGCATATTTAATTCCCGACCACTATGTCCAATGAGTGACAACGTAGATGATTTAGTTGTACTAATCCCAGCGCATTTTTTGATTGGGAAACCAATTTCAGCAGTACCTGAACCCTCAGTGGATCACATTAGTATTAACCGGTTATCGAGATGGCAGAATGTGCAAGCCAGGATGCAAGGTTTTTGGAAACAATGGCAACTCAATTATTTGCACACATTACAGCAACGTTGAAAGTGGAGGAAAAAACAAGAAAACGTAAAAATCGGAGATCTTGTGCTCATCAAAGAGGACAACTTGCCGCCATAAAGGTGGCTACTGGGTCGAATAGTAGCATGTCATCCCGGTGCCGATGGGTTAGTTCGGGTGGTATCAATTAAAACATCCTCTGGAATTTTGAAGCGGCCAATTGTCAAGGTGTGTCAGTTAATGTCAGATGCGGAAAGCATATCCCTAGTTTCTTCTTTTCATGTATTAAAAACTGAAGTTTTTAATAGTCCGGGAGTATGTTCAAATATTATGTATGGTCAATTGAAGCTAAATAAAATCTTGTAACTTAGCTTTAATCTTCAATGTTCATGTGTATGCAGCTTGTTATTAATATAACCTAAAAATCAACTTAAATATTCTTAAAAATTGTAATTTAAAGCATGTATGTCATGTTATTTACTAAATTCAGTCAATTAAAATTTATTTCAAATTATTTAAAGTTATTAAGTTCTCTATTTTTAACTCAATTTAATATTGCAAACTTTGTTTACTTTAAATTTGTTTGACAGCTGAAACTTTATGTTCATATGCAGGTGCATATAGATCGCATTTAATGGCCACCTACAATTATGTATTTGTACTATATTATAATACTAAAATTAAAAATAAAATAAAGAAAATGTACAGTCTTTATCACAGGATCAATTAATCAACCTGTTTCACCCTATTTTGGCGGATTATGGGTCGCGGCAGTCAAGTCTGCCAAAACTCACCTTATTAAATGTACTTCCAATACCCATTTAACATTTGAAGACATGGTCACTCTTCTAAGTCAGATCGAGGTAATTTTAAACTCCAGGCCATTATATACAGCACTAGACGGCGATTCATTATTCGAGATTTTGGCACCAGCGAATTTTTACTTGCCGGAGAAAGAAGTCAATGATGGGATACCTGTAGAAAGTTCAGCACCTTTCACAACCTTTACAAGCTTTAACCGAGAAATAAATGGAGAAAACTACACGACAATGTCAAAATTGGATATGTCGTACTAATCAGAGAGGATAATTTGCCATCTTCCAGCCTTTGCCCACCCATTGTGAATTATAAATCATTCTCAATTATAAATCGAATGTCCAACTCAATAACTTTACCATCTAATGGGATTTAGAAATATTCAGTGACACCTCACTTTGGTCAATTATTTATTATTAGGAAAGCCATATAAACCAAATCAAGAACAGAATCTACTACACTATATCCCTTGCACAGTCGATCTATCATTTATCTCTGCTGTCATCTCAATAACCATCTTAAGTTTTTCTTTTTTTCCATCTTTTGCACATTAATGTTATACCACCTTCTTCAACACATAGCACCAAAAAAAAAAAAAAAAAAAATTAGATTTTCCACAACATTTCATATATCAATTTTTTCACATAATCCATCGTGTGCCAAACTACCCGCACCACCACCAGTCGATGTTTTATGCAGAGACAGCCATTTACCACAAAAACCAGAGATTCACTCGATCAAATCAACTAAATAAAATTTCTATTAATACATCAATCTCAATAAAAAAAAAATCCAATAACAACAACAATAACAACAGAAAATGAGGAAAATTGGAAAATTATTTCAATTATTTTCCATCAATTTAGTCATCAAAAATAAATACGTACACATAGATGCATAAAATAAGAGAGTAAAACTTTTCGCTTTTCTTAAAGTGCTTCCAGTTTTTTGTTTTTTTTTTGTGATTTTTGTTTCTCAAACTTCAGAAGAGATATCAATTTAATATGTCACAAATTTATGTAGTATTATTTGTTGGATGTCAAAAATTTATGATAGAAATTTGTACGGCGTGTGTTTTATTTGTGTGCGTCTGTCATTCTTATCTCTGTTGCCTGAATGAAAAAAAGGCAAAAGGGGGGGATATTTTTTTTGTGTGGATGGGGTGCTTATATTACCTTAAATGACATTTTAGTAAAACATACGAATGTAATAAATTTTTGATTTTCTTAGACACGATTTTTCTC
The DNA here is from genome assembly GCA_958295665.1 of Tipula vernalis. Classification (NCBI taxonomy): domain Eukaryota; kingdom Metazoa; phylum Arthropoda; class Insecta; order Diptera; family Tipulidae; genus Tipula; species Tipula vernalis. The sequence goes on from OY282559.1 coordinate 375,670,757, forward strand.
GTTCTCGTTACACATTTTTTTTTTATCGCAAGCGGGAGAATTGCACGAGGCGGTCTCATTTACATAAAATATTTGGTGGTGTGTGTAAATGAAAAATATTAACCTCAAGTAAATATCGATATGTCAAATGGTTTTATGTTTTAAATAATAGATGGCATTAGTGGTGAGAAGGGAACCCTCTTCATATATTTTGATTATGGCAAATAAAATGTTATGTCTCTACATCTTTTGTATTATTTATTAGGGGTAGTTTATTAATATTAACGTAGACAATAATGAAATAATAAATTGAAAATCATTTTTCACAAATTTTTGGGATTATTGGGGTTGAATATTTGTGTGTTTTTTTTTCTAAAAAGGGACGCTCAAAAAGGAAATGTTAATTAGTCTTCTCCAAAATATATATATCGTTCCATATCCGCTTGCTTTATAGGTTTTTGATTCAATATAAACAAACACAGATAATTTAATTAATTTTTCAAACAAACAACAACAAAACAAAAAGGATTCAATTCTCAAACACAATCCTTTCTCATAATAAAACAACAACAAATTCAATTGAAATGACAGGAAAAACCATAAAAAGTTAGTAACATTTTCTTTTTGTCTTTTGTTGTATTCAACCGCAAAACTGATTGTCTTATATTTTCTTTTTGGTACCTACCTACATACATACATATGTATATCGATATACAGAGAAAATTTTCCAGTTTTAACAATCGAAAACGACAACAACATCAACACAAATATCCTAAAGGAATTTTTCATATTTAGTTGTGTCTACATAAAATAGAATACAATTATACACACACACACACTTATGTACACGTTTGAAAAGCTTATGTAAGCTTTTAGCATTTAAATCAATATTACATTTTTCTTAAGACCACCATGCGTATCACACATAATTTAATTTAATTAAATATGGTCGGTATACACGCGTGATCTAACTTTAGGGGCTTCAAATTCGAATTGGGGAAAACAATTCGCCAACAAAAATCATATTGTGCTATCCGTACACACACACACACACACATAGAATGATGATAAATGATATTTTCCATATAGAGCAAAAAAAAAAAAAATCTTGAACTTTCACATTTAACATTTTTTTTCTTTTCTATTGTCTTAAGACAAATAACACAAAAAGCAAAAAAACCGAAATAAATTTTTTTGTGTGTTTATATTTGATTGTTTTCAAGATGAAAATATAATCCAGTTTTTCATCTCCATCTTATGTACAAAATGAATTGGTGTGTGTCTGTTTTTTATTTTTGCGTGAGTGAAAATTGCTAGGCTCTGAATATATTTTGTATTTCTGGGCAATCGAAAGAACAATGGCATATGCCATTAAGAGGAAAATGTTTTCCATTTTTTCGTTGTTCCTATTGTTCTCTTCGCATACATATACATACATACATAAATGATAGAAAAGAAAATTCTTAGGAAATCATTTATAAGTAACGATGTTGTTTTTATATGTTCGGTTGATTGAAGGACGGGTTTATCTTTCATGTTTTTGGGATCAATCAAAAGCAGTCACGAAATTTATATTTAAGTTTACTCAGGGAAAAATTAATAATTTGAGAAGGAAGATATTGTTATATCTGGGTTTTGTGTTCTTCTTGGGTGATTAGTATTTTTTTTTGCCAATGCGATTATTTTATCGAAAAAAAAAACAAACGAATGTATAATTAATTAATTATCTGTGTGTTATGGGAATTTCTTTGTGTAAGAAGTTTGCGTGGGCATGTGTGGTATAAATTTCCAAAAATATTTTTCGTTGTTTTCCGATTTGATACTTCATTAGTTTTGTTTAGAAATATCGTATAACTAGGTTTATTATTTATTCAGGTTGAGTTTCCGTTTATAATACGAATATCCAGTGGCGTAACATCAAATTAGGCTACCCTCTCCCCTCCCCTGGTAAGAGCTTGGTCTCCTAACAAGCGGATTAGCTCATAGTGGGATCCATGTATAAAAACTTGTTGCCTGAAAACCAAGAATGAAGGTGCGAACCCTTTGGAGGAATGAGATATATTTTGCAAACACGGTGCTATTGACTCGTTCTGAAGCATTGGCCTGTGGGAAGTAAACGGGTGTGAACATATGCCTGACTGCCCATCTAGCCAACCAATCCTCAAAGATGTTAGCCTTGAACTGCTTGTCAATATCGGTCAGGATCACCTCTGGAACGAAGTATGTGAGAAATACTTCTTTCTCCAAATATTCGATTACTCGGTTAGCGGTGGCTTCACGCATTGCCTTAAAGAAAATGAACTTAGAGTAGTGATCTACTGCTATAAAGATGTAGCTGTTCCCTCCTCTAGATCGTGGATAAGGCCCCATGAAGCCAAAATATAATTTCTGGAAAGTTCGTTCATATTCCTTATAGTGGCCCATCTTTGGCCTCAACATCGTGTTAGTTGCCTTTTTCATTTTACACAGAAGAAGTTTCGTCGAAGATATTCGATTATCTTGCCAGTACCCATGTGTGCTGTTGTGGGTGGCTCATGCGCTTTCGAAAGCATCTCGGGAATTAAACCACTTGGCAACCAGAGTTTCCAAGTCGGGATGTCCGTTTGAATGTCAGGGTCGTGTACGGGTGGTTTGTATTAATATTTTCCCGTCACTGATTTGTATATTGTCTGGTTTAGGACTCATTTCTTCTAAGGTTTTAATCAAACTAAGATACTCGACGGCAGAAAACTCAGACGCTTGCAGATCTATTTGCAAAGGTGCACTGCTTATATCCAAAGCGGATATTTCCTCTGATGGTATTCGGGACAACGTAACAGGCACCACGTTCTGCGTTCCTTTTCGATATTCTATCCTGAAATTAAAACCCTAAAGCTTTAAACCCCAGCGTGCCAACCTACCGGATAAATTCGTCTGGTTCATTAACCACTGGAGACTGGCGTGATCCGTAATGATTACAAATTCGTACCCTTCCAGCTGCCAGGCACCCTTGCTCTGTTACACTGTTGTTTTTCTGCGCTCCGTTTAGCTTTTGTGAGTAAAAAGCAATAGCAATACTGGCGCTGATGATAGGTGTTCCTTCCGCTGATCAAAAGCACTTTAAGCATCCTCATTCCAAGTGATTCCTTTTCTCGACTTGAACAGATCTGTAAGTGGAGATGCAATGGCAGAAAAGTTGCCGATAAACTTTCGGTGCCACCCACTTAACCCAAGAAAAGGTCGGATCTGTTTGACCATCTTTGGGGTAGGGAAGTCCCGGATCGCTTTCACTTTCTCTGGATCAACTTTGATATTACCTCCACCTACAATGTGAGCAAGATATCACAGTTGGGATAAAACAAACTTGGACTTCTCCAAATTGATCGTCAAATTTGCCTGCCGTAATAAGACGACACATGGTCTGCGTAGCATTGTACTACCCACAAAGCATTACCGTGAATTGGTACAGTGGTCTCCCTGGAACAGTAAAGGCGATCTTGGGAGAAGACTCTACCTGTAATGGAATTTACCAGAATGCATCCTTCAGATCTAAACTGGATATATACTTAGTATTCTCCAGCCGACTGAGAAGACCATCTGTAATTGGCAATAGGTATGCAAGCACAGCCTCACTTTGCCATTACTTTTCGCCACTATTATCACTGGCGAACTCCTTGGGCTGGATGATTCATCAATGACTCCCAGCTCAAGCATTCGGTCGAGTTCTTTGTCCAACTTCTTCTGCTTAGCAAGTGATATGGAGTAGTAACGATGCTTGATCAGTTTAGCGTCACCCGTATCGATCTCTCATGCTCTAGCAGGTGAGTTTTCCCTAAACCCAAGCTGACTGAAGACGGAAATATGGCCTTAATCCCCTCCGGTATACGTTTCTGGGCAAGGTTTTATTGTGCCTGTTTCCATCGTGAGGTCCCCTGGGGGTTCTGAAGACCAAAAGCCCTCTAGAAGTCTATGTCTAAATATAGCGGTTGAGCTAAAGATGGAGGAACGTACAAGCGTATGTTCTTGGTTTGCTCCTGAAACGACACCGGTATATAAATATATCCCACTATCTGTTCAGGTACACCGCTGGCAGTAGGTACCTGAGTCATAACTGATTGTTTTTTTAAGCCCATTGCGTTGCAAAAACTGCTCACTTTCATGCCCCAAAATATTAATATTAGCTCCAGAGTCCAGGAGTCCTCGTATTAAACTGTTCATTACCTTAATGTCAATATATGGCCGATTGACTGGCCCTGCATGGATACCTGATATCCGTTTGACAAGCTGTTGAACACAAAGATTCGACGGTTATGGATGTTACTTGTGCCACCTCCGGGCTAACTCTGGATTCGGTATTGCAAGCAGCCTCCTCGGTTGTTCGGGTTGTAGATGGGCTCAGGAGATTAGGTTCCCGAAGTCTCCTCATCTACGCCCTCCAGTTTTCCAGTGGATTGCATTTAGAGCAATCAGTCTTAAAAGTATTCGGTATCCCACAGCCGAAACAGAAAACTAATATTATAGACTTCCTACAATCCTTAAAAGTGTGCATGTTGCTGGCACAGCTCCAACATCTAAGGAGCACCAGCGTATGATTCCCCATTCCTAGGTTCACAATTGACAGCCACCACTTGCGATTCTGAATAAGATTCTTGCAAATCTCCAGTTCAGAGAAATACTTGCCTCCATCTTCATCTTGGTCTGCTTCAGGATACATCAATTCCTGTACTCTTGGAAACCTATAGGATCGAAAGAAATTTGTCGACAAGCTGGGTTCGTACTGTATGTATTACTGAAACGTGGTATTACCATTTCGGCTAGTCAGTGCAGCCTCAGGATTATAGCCAAAGCTTCTCCACATTTCCTCCAATGAACTACAACACTTAAGAAATCCGGCTAGACCATGAAATTTCTTCTTATCGTGCAAAGCCATCTGCAATCCCGGCCGCATGTTCTGGCGAAGGACAGCGTAGATTACTTTATCTAGGATGGTCTTGTTTGATGAGAGGATTCCGATCTATCACTGTCCAAAACCAGTCCAACGCTTCGCTAGTTCACTAGTTTTTCTATCCGAATCCATGCGGCCAAGAAAATGGTCTATCGCTAGACTGCTTCTTAAACCGGCAAATCTTACTTTCCAGATACTAAACCTCCTGCCTTATCAAACGAATAATCTTAAAATCTTGTTCGAGCTTAGATTTAGCACCACCCCTGACTGGGTCACCTTGCCCGCATATCTCCCACTCATCCAGAAGCTCATCTTCTTCTAGAAACCCTTAAAAAAAATCAACTCTAATAGTATTTTGTCGGCTAGTCTTATTCTACTAGCAGCGACACAACGATATGTAAAACACAATTTTACGCTAACACACATACATAATTATCGCAACCTAATATTCTTTTATTCTACATAAATCACGGTTTTTTCTTTTAACGAACCGGAATATTACTGTTTTCACCTCTCCTCCCATTATTGAGTACAATTGGACCAACAGTTTGGGTAGCAAAAAGGAAAGGATAAGGATTTGAAAAACGAATTACAAGAAATCATGGACCCATGACCCAACCTTGCAATGGGCAGTGAACACTTACACGCTGTAAGTGAGCCTCATTGTTATGGTATCGTAGACCAAATCTTGATTTAATTTACCTGGTGGTCATGAATGACACCCTAGCACTCCCGTTCGCACAATACCGGATTCGACCCCATATTAGAGAGACACGGATTGTGTAGGAGGCAAGTCGTACACCATTCATGTAGACAATAATTTAAATTCAATGCCACTTCCGGCAGAATAAGTATTGTCTTCCCTACCACCAGGAAACAATAACATGCGGTTATTGCTTATTTTTGATTCTCTTTGCGTTTCATGATGCGTCGGAACTAACTGATGAGACAAAACGCATTCATGACCATCCTAAAACAGAGACAATTTTGCCCATTAGTCCCTAATACTATAAATTTAGTTAGGTCTATTTGTTGTAACACTTACAACTAAATTGACACTAAAAACGGAAATGATCCTTTCGAGAAATGAAACCAGGCTGTGAAAGCACCCTCACTTGATTTGTATCTTCTAAAGGTCTGGTAGTACTGGACGAAAACAGTACACCATGAGCTGGGATATGAGGTATTGTTTTGGAGATTTATGAAGAATTCATGTTACCATCACTACCATGACCAACGATTTGTTCCCCAGAGTGTGGGTTGGGACATGCCTCAAACAAAACGTGTAATCAAGCATCCAGCAACTGTATCCATAAATTGTAAAAAGGTTCTTCAACATGAATAAAAACTTCTGTCTAGAAATATGCAATAAAGAAAAATTGTCTGTAAGAACAGAAATGGAAAAAATTGGATCGAATGTTTTTTGACCCAGGATGGGCGTCACTTTGTAATGTGTGTGGAGTTTGACTGAAAGCCAGCTTCCACTCATTACATCGAATTTATCCTACTTGCTTGATAATACCGGCGGCATGATTCCTGCAGCATGGTCAGGTAGAGGATTGGCGTGGCTAAGATATCACACAAGTGGAATCTTGTTAGCCGCCTAAGGAAAGTTGTGAGAACATTGCTTAAATTTAGGATGATTTCATAGGTCATCATTTTTATCATTACCTCATGTCAACCATCTCAGGTAGTAACTACATTAATAAGAAACGCATGTGTCTCTGGTTGCCTATGTGGTAAGGGCCATGTAGGACCAGCCATTTATAAAAGCTTAAAAGCTAATTTCTTCTTAGTCTCGAGCCTCGCATTTCGAGAGTATGAAACAGCACGTGCGCAACGATGCTGTTCAAAAAAACGAAATTTCTTGCAGTCAACTCAACGCTATGACAATTTCTAAATATAATGATAAAGCATCACAAATTTTGAATATAATATAAAAAATAGCAAGAATTTCGAAAAAAAAAATCAAAAATGTCGGATTTACAAAGCATCTTGAATATTCTAGAAAGTTCTCAAATATCAAAATCTATGTAAGTATGTAAAACCAAAGGAAACGCTTTATGCGTTAATCAGCGCCATGTAAAATGTAAATAACCTAAACATTCTTGAATAATTTCGAGTAATCTAGAAAATTAGAGAAATATCGGAATCTCGAAAAATTAACTAAACATCATGACTCGGATTTATATGTGTAACTCTACAAGTTCAAACAACTAAAAGCAAAGCGTAGAACATTGTCATACAAAATTCGAATAAATATGAAAATCTTTAAAAATCTCGAATAATCCCAGAAATGTCGAAAAACTTAAGAAATCATATTATGTAAATCTCGATTGATCTCGAACAATTGCAATAATAATATATGCGAGGTTTCAAAGTTAGATATATTCCTGGATTTCCTATTGAGGAGGTTTCAGTCATTGGAAGCATCAGGCATGCATAAGCCATCCAGCATGCGAGCAGCTAAGCCAGAGCCAGATGTTCAACGAAGAGTACTTCTAAATATATTGCAGTGAGAACGAGCATTCGATCAACAGGTGCCACTATTTCCGCATGCTAAATATTGAAGCATACTTATTGCCAAAAATTACAACGGAGGTTCCGGAATGTCAAATCAAACAAGAATCAATCAACAACAATTGGAATAGGTTAATCTTGGCAGACTCGAGGTTCGACAGCCCTGCCCCGATTGACCTTTTATTGGGAGCCGATGTTTATGTAGATTTCATCTGTAATCAAGTAAAACGGGAGAAGCCAAGCGCCATTAAGACCAGATTCGGCTGGTTGATTTCAGGTCCAACAGAAATCGCAACCCAGCTTCACGTATTGAAGGTCCACAGAGGGACGAAGGTGGAAGCGAATATGAACCGGTTTTGGGAATAGCAAGAAACCCAGAGCAATAACATCGTGGAATCTGCTGAAGACATTAATCATTTGCGGAACCACGTTTTAAGCGACCACCAAACGAGAACCAGATGGACGATATGTGGTACGACTACCATTCAGGGAAAATCAATTGGATCAATTAGGGTGTTCCAAGCAACGAGTATTATAATGCTTTTTGCAGCTCGAGAAGAAATTGGACTTTAACCAGGACCTAAGAGATTTGTACATCAAATTTATGACAGAGTAAATCAGCATGGGTCACATGAAAAGAGCACATATGAAGAAAGCGGGACGTTGGCAATGCGATAGGATATATATTGGGTGACGTGTTTGGCATTATGAATCAAAGGGATGTTTCCTACACAAAACTGCAGCTTGAGAAGGCAGAAACTAATGAAGAATATTTATTAAAACTCATCAAGAACCAAATATCAATCATAGATACAACCAAAAATATATTCAAACACGAAAAGGAAGTGAACGACAAGAATTTCCGAGCTATCGCCAAACAATTCCTGTATTTCGACAAAAGAATCGAGGACGTTATAACAATCTCAACATTGATAGCGATCCGGAAACAACAATTCCTATTACAACAATTCCTATTAGTACAAAATCGCCGCCAATTGTTTTGAAAAGATACAACAATAAACAAATAGGATTGCTGACAGACTCTCAACACAAAGGTATACATAGTCTATGCAAACTAAAAGAGGCTAACATTCAATTCTTTACTTATTTGGCCAAAAACCCAAAAACCCAAAGTTATGATACAGCGAGAGGAATTCATCAAGCCACAGATGTTGAAGACATCAACAAAAAAATTTCTGATAAACATTACAAAGTTAATGTACATACCCCATAATAAAAAAAAAATACTGTCCACGAAAAAGCTGAAGTCAAGCAAATCATTGGTTGCTATATGAATACAAAGTTTAATGGGCAGCCAAACGCAAACAGGCGGTTAGTCAATGCCGTAAATGCCAACTATTTGGCCATGTGGTAAGGACAGTGTCCCTCCAGGCTCCACGATGCAGATGGGAAATTCTGTTGGAGAATCAGGTGGTTTAAGTGAATTCTTGTGTATGTCACAGCAGCTCTTTGGGATTATCTTACTAGACATGTATCAGGTTTTCTCGCTAAAGTTAGTATGATTCAGGACACTGCCGATCGTAAGGCGATGTATTTGAACTTTGTAGGCCAATTTCTAGTCTAACCCGTCGTCAGGAATCGTTGGTCCTTCTAAACAAAAACACTCCTCTTATTGCTTGCCTTAGCGAAACTAAATTGTCAGTCTGCCTTAGACTCAGGATCATTCAAACTCAAAGTCTCGAGGTTCGGGGAGCACTGAGAGGGCATTGACTCGTTCCTATTTTTTTATAGCTACTTTCGTAAAATAATTACCTCGAATCTCACTAAACTACAATAAATTCACCAAAATCGTCAATAATGCCTCAAATAGCTCTGTCCCCATCTGTAAAATAAATGATAAAACAATGTCGCCTGTGATTCTTAATCTAATCAATTTCAGAAACTTCTTAAGAAATAGGAGCCGGAAGGCATCCACAATTTTTTTAATCACTCTGATAAATCCGATAACAAACGAAATTCATCTAAAAATCCATCAGATTTGGAAGGATAACTTCACTAAAAAACTACACAATATTACGACAGATAGATCTAATTTACATAAGGCCATCAGAACAATTTTGGCCAACAACAAAAATAAAAGCAGTGTCTTCGAAGATCAGGAAGGTCCGATCATTAATCTCTCAGTTATTGCGTGGCGGACTACTATAAGTTGATGAAAATATTTTTTCGCCAAAATCGGTTAAGGAATAGCCAAGTTCCATCTAAGTTCACGTGTCCAATTCCGCTAAAATCGGTTGAGGAATAGCCAAGTTCCATCCAAAATGGCCATATTCCAGAACTTCATCTAAAAATCATTTTAGAATCCCATTTCTAACTCGCATGCCCAACATCACTAAAATCGGTTGAGGAATAGCCAAGTTCGATCCTAGTTGGCAAAATTCCAGAACTTCATCCAAAAATCATTTTAAAATCCCATTTCCATCATACATGTCAAATTTCCCTAAAATCGCTTAAGAAGTTACACCCTATTTGGCCATATTCCAGAACTTGGTGGTTTGGCGTGGTTTGGCGTCTATTGGAGGGGGGGATCAAAGTTGAGTAGATTAATCTACCAGCTCCGTAACCTTCCAGTAGGGTGCGCATCACGTGAGCTGTTCTGGTCTTGTCATTAGGCAGCTGCGTGATGGGTACAATTGTGGAAGGGGTAACCTGTTCACAATTCGCAAGTGTACGTACTGCCTCCTCGTGGCAACCACTGGTAACTAAGGCCATTTGGCACATTTTAGGCCATTTGGCACAGGCTAAAGTACGGCGCTAAAGGAGAAAACCTTGACAAAAAACCCTAATCTAAGGTGGAACAGCATATGCCGAAAGATGAATGGCTGATAGGTTAATCAGCCCAAAATATGCGGACTCTGGATACCGGGCACCCTCCAGTTTTATTTAGCCTTCCTGTAGTAAAGCTGGGTGACCTACAGGTGATTTGCAATTCCGAGCAACTCGTAAGAGTAAAATCAAACGGAATACGGGGCAGGAGTAGGAATATACGAGAGTGGGACAACCCTCTCGAGGTCCTTGAGCTCCAATGCTACCGTCTTTCTAGCGGAACTACATGCTGTAGTAAACATCTAGGAGGGAGAGCAATAAGCCCAGATAGTATGTATCACGTACCGGGAGGCAGTATCGTCAGGTTCCTTAAGAACCTGAATATTGACTGGACGGATAATTAAGCAGGGGCCAGCACAATAGATCTTTTAGGTCGCAGTGCGAAGTGGTTGATCGCCCGCATGGCCCCCCCAATAATAATAATAATAATAATACACCCTATTTGGCCATATTCCAGAACTTTGTCCAAAAATTATTTTAGAATCCCATTACCATCGCACATAAAAAATTTATCTAAAATGGGTTAAGAAATAGCCAAGATCCATATTAATTGGCCATATTCTAGAATTCCATTTCCATCGCGGATGCCAAATTTCACTCAAATCGGTTAAGGTATAGCCAAGTTCGACAATAGTTTGCCATAATCCAGAACTTTATCCAAGACTCATTTTAGAATCCCATTTCCATCGTACATGTCGAATTTCACCAAAATTGGTTCAGAACTAACCGAGTTCCTTCCTAATTGGCCATATACCAGAACTTTATCCAAAAATCATTTTAGAATCCCATTTCCATCGGACATGTCGAATTGCATCACAATCGGTTAAGAAATAGCCAAGTTCCATCCTAGTTGGCAAAATTCCAGAACTTCATCCAAAAATCATTTTAGAATCCCATTTCCATCATTAAAGTTCTGTAATCTAAATAAACATAATAAGAAGGCCCTACTTTGACTAAACGTGGCATACAAATTAACCTAAAAATCGAAAATCACAAGTATTAGAAATTTTTGTAAATTTGACAACAACAATCGTCATTCTTTGGATTTTGTCAACAACAAAAGCAACATTTCATATTAATTACATAATTTTTAAAACTTGATGGATATTTTTTTATTAAACCGCTAGTCTTTTTTCGGAGTTACCTCTAATTTCCCGCGGATTTTATTGAAAATTATTCGAAGTTACTTTATAGTGTAGCGACTCACTCACAATTCAATTCAATTATTCAATTATTCACATAAATATTCATCACTCGTTCATCGCCACAATTCGTGCATTCATATTCACACGCATTTACATGAACGCACCTTGTTATTCCCATGCATTCACAGGAATGCACCTTGTTTAACCACCAACGCAACACACTTCATTGTTTAAAAATATACAGCTGTCAAAATCTCGCGCGCAGTTAAAATACACTCTCGTTTTGCAACTGGTGAAAAACACACATCGGTTAAAATTCGTTCAACATATTAAAATAAAGAAGAAACAAAATCTTATTAGTGGAAGTGATCATCGCCATTTTTTTGATTAAAAATATACAACATAAAAACGCGCATTTTTCGCGGATTTCAATTAAATACATTATGTACAAAATTATCTGAATATTGTAATACAACCGATACGTAAAATATTGTGCAGCCGTCAGGGCATAAAAACTCTTCGTGTTGTTATTTTATTTATCAAACCTTTCCCGGCTTGTACCACGTCGATTTCTTCGTGCCGAATTATTAAAGTGGTAAAATACCACAATATTTTATTAGTAATGAGCTGCTGCTTTATGTTGAATTGCGAGTGATCTGTAACATCAGCATTACATACGATTTATGGTTTTTGTATCATGATTATCTATTATCTATTTTGATAACGAACCTTTAAAAGGAGGCAGACATTTAAAAATGTGCTCAATCGGCCGATTCCAGATTCACTCACTCTCCTTCCCCCTCCCCGAAATAAACCAAAATTAAAACACATAAAATTGTTACAAACATTAAATAGATCTGTCATAGCCTAAATAATTATTCAATAAAGTTTTGGTCGAAAAATTACAAACAACATCCTCATATTTAATATTATCACTTGCATGTTCAATTGAAACTCGTTCATTTAATGGGCGAATATAAGTTTTTGCTTGGGTGTGATATATGAAAATAAAATGAAAAATTTACGTTAGCTACAAGTTAGTGGTTATAATAGAATACCACATATGCAAATTTGTTATGGCTGATTTCGTGATATTAAACAAACATTAATTTTCAGCGTTTATTTGGCACTGAAAATCTGGATTTCTGTAGGCTTGCATTGCATTCATGGAACAGCCGCCTATGTAAATAACGAAAATAAAATTTTGAAGAGGCAGGTCTAAAACCTAAAAGGATAAAGGTCCTCGTAAATTTAATTGGTCGTAAAACAGCTTCTTTTACTTCGGTCTAAAAAGACCAAAGTATTGAAATCCTATCAAAAATGATCAAAAATTTGGTTGGTCCAAAACCAAATTTCTCGACGTTTTCAAAGTCCCTAAGTCTAAAAAAGTAAAAAAAAAAAATGTCCGTCCGTCTGTCTGGATGTCTGTATGTCTATATACATGTTATCTCGAGAACGGCTTGTTCGCTTTAGAATTTTTTTTGCCAATCGATTTCTATGGTCAAGACTGAGATTTTAAAAGCTATTGAAACATGTGCGTCAAGAGGGTCGGGTACCTGCCATACGAATTGACCCAAAATCCAGCACAGTTAATTACACAGGAAAAATTGTATGTGCAGTTTTTATTTTTTCCTTTTAACAGTTTTTCAGTTTTGTGCGCGTTCGGACGTCTCGTGTCACAATGTTTCCCGTAGTGTTGTTCATTTTTTCGGTATTATTTTTATTTGTTTGCTATTTTACGCGATTATTAACCACTAGTACCGGCGTAGGAGGTTGAGACGGGACCTACACTCTTCCAGGTATTTCGGTTTCGAATATGGTCGGAAATGTAAGTGAAGACTCGATCACTGTCACTGTAACACAGTTGAATAATTTAATCGACGCTACGGTACAGCAAATGGTCGACGCGCGATTAGCAGCGGCACGAGGCCCTGATGAGCATAAGGAGATCGAAGATACAGGTACCTCATGTGGTGATACTTCGGAATTGGATAGTAAGAATATTAGAATTGGAGCGCAAGTAGCACATCTCGCATTTAAAGCCCCTCAGCCGCTTTATTCACAGAATCCGTGCGTATGGTTCGAGATTTGGGAGCAACAGTTCCTTATTGCTGGTATTACGCAGGAGGCTACAAAGTATTCACATGCAGTCTCATTATGGGCAACAAGGGAAATACACCTTATACCACATTTAAGCAGGAAATTATTAAAGGACTGGGTGAATCGGACAAGTCTAAGTTGCACAATTTGTTGCACGGCTTGTCTTTAGGTGATCTAAAACCCTCTCAATTGCTTGCCACATTCCGTTTAAACGCAGATGGTAAATTCAATGACGTATCAATACGTCAGCTTTGGATGCAGCGTCTTCCACCACAAGTGCAGTTGGTTCTATCACCTTTTGAAAAAGACTTGGCCTTAACAGTGTTCGCGGAAAGAGCAGATACGATACGAGAAAGGTCGTAATCGTTCTAGCTTACGCGAATCCAATCAATATAACAATGAGTGTTTTTATCATCGTCACTTTAAGGACAAAGCAATGAAGTGTATGTCCGGTTGCAAGCACCATCAAACGATTGCTGGCAGTTCTGGCAAATCCACCATATCAAAAAACTAATCGTTTAACCACATTCGACGGCGTGTTTGGTTGGAGCAGAGTCTTGTCGTCTTATGATTAATGAAAAGAACACCAATTAGTCTTTTTTGATTGATACTGGAGCCGATATATCGGTGATACCATCAAGTTTAAAAAACGGCGCGAAAGTTGGAGCACAGTTTAACATATACGCTACTAACGGTACACCAATTAAAGTATTTGGAACGCGTACACTCAACATAAATATAGCTGACGTGACGATACCCATTTTGGGCGCAGATTTCCTTCGTAGTACTGGACTGATCGTAGATATCAAACAGCGACGAGTTATCGGCCCATTGACATCCATTTTTGTGATTGCTGCACTTACATCTACTCCGATCCCAACTTTATCTGTCTTGAACATAAAGCCACTATCGATCCAGGTATCTCAAAATTGTTGCCAAAATTCGAATCAATTACCCACGAAACTTTTGCCAATACACATATCAAGCATAATGTAACGCATTGTTTAGTTACTAAAGGCCCACCAATTTCATGCAAAGTACGTCGATTAGCTCCCGATAAATTGCAAATCGCAAAGGTGCATTTCGAAGCCATGGAAGTTCAGGGTATTTGTTGGCCCAGCAGTAGCGCCTGGTCAAGTCCACTGCACTTAGTGCAAAAAAAAAAAAAGGCGAATGGCGTCCCTGTGGTAGATAGAGCTTTGAATAGTGTTACAGTACCGATTGTTACCCAATACCACACTTGCAGGATTTCTCGTTTCAGCTGGCGGGATGCTCTATTTTTTCGACTTTGGATTTGATTCGTGCATATCACCAGATTCCAATAGAGCCGCAGGACATACCAAAGACGGCTATAATAAGCCCTTTCGGGCTATACGAATTCTGTAGGTAGAATGACTTGCGGACTACGTAACGCCGCACAGACATTTCAGCGTCTCATCAATTCTGTATTGTCAGGACTTCCGTTTTGTTTCACCTATCTAGACGATATTCTAATAGCATCCAGATCACGAGACGAGCATTTGGAACACTTGGCTGTGGTATTTCAACGGTTAGCAAGTTATGGTTTGATCATAAATGTGGATAAGTGTGTTTTTGTGAAGCACGAAGTACGATTTCTGGGTCATAAGGTAACTGCTAACGGTATTTTACCTTGTCCAGAGCGAGTTTTAGCCATTTCTCAGTATGAACGACCAGTAACAGTACAGCAATTGAAGCGTTTTTTGGGAATGCTAAATTTTTATCGAAGATTCATTCCGGCCGCAGCGCAAGATCAGACAGTATTAAACGATTATTTGATGCTTCAGATTGCGCAGTTGGGGCTATAGGTAAACAATGGGTCGATCAAAGTTGGCAACCATTAGGTTTTTTTTTCGGTTCGGTTAACGACGGCACAACGCAAGTACAGCGCTTACGATCGTGAACTACTGGCCGTTTATTTAGGCGTTAGACATTTCAAATATATATTGGTGGAACGATCATTTCGCGAATCGATCAAATCAACATTTCCGAGTCAATAGATTACTCGTTGATTACAGATTTGCAAAGCACTGATCAAGAATTGGCAGAGTTAATGGCCGATGATAAGTCTGCATTAAAGTTTCGCAAATTCCTGGTGCAGTTTAGTTCTGATGAAGTCTTATATTGTGATGTTTCCGAAAGTAAACCCAGGCTATTCATTCCTGCCAGTCTATGAAAGCAAGTTTTTGACGCGTTTCATAACTTGACACATCCGGGAGTCAAAGCGTCTGTTAAATTGCTCACGGAACATGTAGTATGGGTGGTGATTAAAAAAAACGTCAAAAATTTCGCACAATCGTGCGTTTCATGTCAGTGAGCTAAAGTCACACGACTTACTAAATCCGCGTTGAGTTCTTTCGGGTATACGTCTGAACGTTTCAAGGAAGTACATATTGATATCATAGGACCATTGCCGATTTCGGATGGGAATCGTTACTGTATTACGATGATCGATCGATATACGCGTTGGGCAGAAGCAATTCCGGTAGCGGATATCACTGCACCCACGGTAGAGTTCGTTGTATTTTCTAATTGGATTGCTAGATTCGGTGTCCCCGCATTCATAGTGGCAGACCAAGGCGCACAGTTTGAGTCGCAGCTTTCGAACGCAGACGTACGATGGCGTATAACCCAAAGTGTAATGGAATGGTGGAACGTTGGCACAGGACGCTGAAGGCAGCAATTATGAGCCTAGGAAGAACGAATTGGTCAAACGTATTGCCATTGGTACTATTAGGATTGAGGACAACATATCGAGATGAGTTAGAAGCTACAGTATCAGAATTGGTATACGGAAGTACGGTACAAGTGCCAAATCAGTTTTTAAAGCACTGTGTGAATTTCGTACCACAGTCCGATTTCGTTAAGGGTCTTAGGATGCATTTTAAGGAACTGAGATCGGTTACAGCAATACGACACAGTACAGACAAAGTTTTTGTTAGTAAACAATTAAAAGACTGCACACATGTCTTCCTGAGGACAACAGCAACAACAGCCTTACCACCAAAGATATACTTCATTATAACTTATTTTAAATAAGAAAATATCTTCCAATCATAAAGCATGTCTCTGTGTCTGCAGGCTTTACCAGTGAAGCTTTAAAAATAACATAAAAATTAATAATGCACAGTACTTTTACAGGATGTACATGATTATACGATAAACCTTGTTTTTTTTGTAGAATTTTCAAATGCATCATTAAGAGCCTGCAAGGAACATTTTATAATATTAAATCTTAAATTCTCATTTAGCAATTAGCCGATGTCTTTCGAAAGTAAAAAACTTTTCCCAACTAATAGATTCAACAAATTTTCTATCTCGTCCCATATATAAAACTTTCTGTGAAACAGAACGAAGCACATAAATTTCTATCCCATAAACTAATAAAATTTTAATTTCATTATCTAAACTTGTTATCAACCATTTTTCATGGAAAATTGAAAATTATTCTTTTTCCAAAATAAATAAAAGTATGATGAAAAAATTTATTAACTTTTATCTCGTTGTATATAGAGTTTAGTTATTTTGTCGGTATATCTTCATTATATAAAGCATAGCTACCCAACAATCCCGGCCTAATTACACTAATCGTACGAACGAACTCTTCGTTCTCGGAAAGCCAATTTAGCAACAAAAAATATCGTTCATCCTTCCTATTTAACCAAAGTTACATGTTCTTCTCTCCACCCACCCATAACTATATAATGTTAATGATGAAATTGGTAAAAGAAAGTTGTTAGAGAACTTTTATCTCATTTTTTTTTGGTTTTCTGTTAATTTTAGTAAGGTTTCACAAACATTTTTGTGAAGCTTTCGTGTACAGATTTTTCAATTAATATTATTTTCGTCTCTTTCAGACAAAAATCATGAATATTATGTCCTTTAGTCGTTGGTTTTGTTGAACATGTTCAAAAGGTTAATATTTTGTAGTGTACAAAAATAAAAAATTATGAAGTAAAAAAATATTTCCGCCGCCCCAATATCACAAAAATCCCCCCCCCCCCCCCGTCAATTGATTTTAATTTCGTTAATCTGTGTAGGTATAATTTTTAGATCAGCCTAATAAACACGTAAAAGGTATATGAAAATTGTTTTATGTAATATGCATCATGTTAGCATAAAATTATTATGTTTAAGCCAATAAAGTTGGTGTGCGGATCCCCAGGGGGCGGGCAAGAATATATATAGACAAAACAACAAAACTAAAACTAAGTATATCTGAAGTGAATAAATAATAAAAATTTTCCGGAATTTCCAAACTTTTACCTTATTATGTTTTTATCAATATACCATATATCCCAATGGTTATCATTTCATTTTCATGTTTTTCCTCATCTTCAATATGTGTATTCTTCCTGCGTTTTATAGGTTTTCATCTTTTATCATCATAACTTTTAATACAACTTAAGAAGGTCACCACACGCGTACAACAAATCAAATAACCCTACCACCACCCTAAACATATTTTTGTTTTTTTTGCAAGGAAAGGGTAAGAGGGTACATGACATATAAAATGTTAAGTAAAGAAAGTATTATGGTAATCCCCGGAATCAGGTGGAGCCTATATTCATTTTATTTATGTACATCTTGTACGATGAGACAAAATTATTTCTCACCAGAAAATTTTGGCTTTTTCCCATAAAAGCTTTTTGTGTTATGTGTAGAGTATGTATGTATATTAGACACATGTAAAAGTCAATAAAACATTTTTTCGCCACACCTTCTTCAAGTGGGGGAGTGGTGTGGTGATGTGATGGTGAACTGGTTACAAGCCAAATCTTATAATCATACTAACTACTATAAGCAACATATTATATGAATTTATGAGTGTTTGCGCGCTAACAAATACATAAACAGGATTTCCACCCTTGTATTTATGGGATTTGATTACATTTTTATTTGATTTTTGTTGTTGTTGTTGTGTTGGGGCCTGTGAGCTTTGATGATTATGCGATAATAATGATTGTGTATTCAGAGACATTTCTGAGCCTTACATTAATTGTTGTGGTGTTAAATTTTAAGACGACAAATTAAAATTTATGTTGTGTGATTAAGATAATTTCCTTTACTTGAGAAATTTTGTTGACAAAGAAAATTGACGGTACTAGAAGAACACAGAATTATTTGTATTCAAAGGGTTCACATTAGTTTGGACTTTACTTTTGTCAACCCTACTAAGTCTTCGGTTATTCAAACTCACAGTTTGAAGCCCTAAGTCAACGATTTATACTCAATTATGATTGTCTAGTTGCGTTGTTAGAAAGTTAGCGGATTCATTTCTGGCAACGAATTACCATTAACCAAATTTTCCTGCTCTTCGCCATCTCGTGAATTGAGTGCAAGAATCACGCAAACTCAGTTTACAAATCATCAATTAAGCTCTATTAGTAAGAACCAAAGAAAACCGTTTTGCTTGGCCATCACGAACTGAAAAATTGAAATGTAAATGTTGACCAAATGTCATATTTTCTTTTGAATCAAAATTTTGTAAGAAGAGTATGCCATAGAATTGGACGATTAAAAGAAAAATCGAAAAATTAAAGGTTACCTTGTATCTGCTCATTAGAGTGGTCCATTTTGTTAAAGTATTAAATTTAGGTTTTCCACAAGGTTGCTTATATTCCAAATATGCTAACTAACACTTCTGCAAAGAAGTGAAGAAGTAATTTCATCGCCCTTCTATTCTGGGGGACCCTTTGTAAGAAATGACGCAGCCTTTCCTCGTACTTCATTGACTAATAATAAAAAGAGAATGGTTTTACGTTGGGTAGGTAACAAAGTACTCAATTGGGCTTTGATGATTAAATGTTTTACCGTCGATTCGTTTAAATGTTTTACTGTCGATGCAATCAGCCCTGGCACAGCAGCACTTCACTTCATATGTAAACGTCAAAAAATGAGTCGATGACTAGATCGCCTCGAAACCACCAGACTTCTTCAGCACTTCACTTCATATGAAAACGTCAAAAAATGGGTCGATGACTGGATCGCCTCGAAACCACCAGACTTCATTGCCTGAACGTTGGGCGAAGTATCTAGCTTCTGAAGCATACTTTGAATAAAACATTATTTCATTTTCAACGCAAACTAATGTCTTTTATTTCAGAAAACAAGGTCGGAAATTTATTTGTACACCCAATATATTAGGAGATTTTTCACCAATGCTCTGTTAGATTCAATGAATATGGCCAAGTATGATGGAACTTGCCTATATCTCAACCGATTATGATGAAATTCCGCTTGTGCGTTGGAAATGGGATTTTAAAATGATTTTTGGACTTGCCTATTTCCCAACCGATTATGATGAAATTTGACATGTGCGTTGGAAGTTGGATTTTAAAATGATTTTTGGATGGAATTCTGGAACATGAGTTAGTATGATGAAGCTTGGCTATTTCTCAACCGATTATGATAAAATTTGACATGTGCGTTGGAAATGGGATTCTAAAATGATGTTTGGATGAAGTTCTGGTTTATGGCCAACTAGGATGGAAGTTGCCTATTTCTCATACAATTATGATGAATTTCGGCTTGTGCATTGGATATGGGATTTTAAAATGAATTTTGGATGAATTTCTGGAATATGTATGGGTAAGTATGATGGAACTTGCCTATTTCTCAACCGACTATGATGAAATATGACATGTAAGTTGGAAATTAGATGCTAAAATGTTTTTTGGATGAAATTCTGTAATATGGCCAGATGGAACTACTATATTTCTCAACCAATTATGGTTAAATTCGGCTTATCCATTGGAAATGTGATTCTAAAATGATTTTTGGATGAAATTATGAATTATGGCCAAGTACGATGGAACTTGCCTATTTCTCAACCGATTATGATGAAATTTGATATGTACGTTGGAAATGGGATTCTAAATGATTTTTGGATGAAGTCCTGGAATATGGCCAAGTAAGATGGAAGTTTCCTATTTCTAAACCGGTTACGATGAAATTTGACATTTACGTTGGAAGACGGATTCTAAAATGATTTTTGGATGAAGTTCTGAAATACGGCCAGAGGGAAATTGACTATTTCTCAACCAATTATGGTCAAATTCGGCTAATGCATTGGAAATGTGATTCTTAAATGATTTTTGAATAAAGTTCTGGAATATGGCCAAGTAAGATGGAACTTGCCTATTTCTCAACCGATTATGATGAAATTTGACATGTACTTTGGAAATGGGACTCTAAAATGATTTTTGGATAACGTTCTAAAATATGGGCAAGTATGATGGAACTTGCCTATTTCTCAACCGATTATGATGAAATTTTGACATGTACGTTGGAAAACGGATTCTAAGATGATTTGTTGGATGAAGTTCTGAAATATATCCAGATGGAACTTGCTTATTTCCCAACCAATTATGGTCAAATTCGGCTTGTGCATTGAAAATGTGATTCCTAAAATGGAAAAAAAAGTTCTGGAATATGGCCAAGTACGATGTAACTCCTCTTTTTTCTCAACCGATTACGATAAAATTCGGCTTGTGCATTGGAAATGGGAATTTTAAAATGATTTTTGGATAATGTTCTGGAATATGGCCAAATAAGATGGAAATAAGATTTTAAATGATTTTTGGATGAATTCTGGAATGTGGCCAATAATGATGGAACTTTCCTATTTTTCAACTGATTATGATTAAATTTGACATGTGCATTGGAAATGGGATTTTAAAATGATTTTTAGGTGAAGTTCTAGAATATGGCCAAGTATGATGGAGCTAGCCTATTTCGCAACCAATTATGATGAAATTCCGCTTGTGCATTAGAAATGGCATTCTAAAATAATTTTTGGATGAAGTTGGGGAATATGGCCGAGTATGATGGAACTTGCCTATTTCTCAACCGGTTATGTGATTATGTGATTTTAAAATGATTTTGAGATACTGTTCTGGGATATGGCCAAGTAGGATGGAACTTTGATGTTCCTTAACCGGGTGTAATGAAATTCGAGATGAGGAATGATGCTTTAAAATATTATTTGTAATTCTAAAACTCTGCACTACCGTTATTAGTTTCAATACTGAGGTACGTGTCCGCTACACACTATATTTTTCTAAATAAGGCCAAACTTACCGCTCTGACAGCAAATACTCAGAAAACATAACCCATACCCAAAGTTTAAAGCAAAGGATGGGCAAGAAAAGTTTCTAATGGAACTTGAATATTGTTACGGAGATAATCTTGATCGTTTAGCAATCGAAATACACTCCCGAGCAACTAAATCGACTCAACTAAATGACAATGCCTGATGTCACACAGCTCGAACCACTCGGATGTTCATGGATGAAAGTCCAGAAAGTGATCTTAAGATTGCGCTGGATGAGGAGTGGAGTGCGATCCCCCGAGCCTTTGTCAAAGCTTAATAAGATCAATAAAGAACCGCATGCGAACCATTGTAGACGCAAGAAGGGGGGGGGGGGCAATATTAAGTATTAACCAATCAAATTGCCTTTGTTTTGCTTGAATTTTCTCTTGTAATTTAAATTTGAATATCGCCCATATTTTTTTTCATAATCATCAATTTTGGTTGCGTTTTCATTCACAATTCATTATAAAAAAAGTACCGAACCAATTTTCATGAAATACTGTCATTTTAAATTGAAATATCAGGCTTTCAAAAAAATCTTTTAAGCGGTTTTAAAAAAATTCGCCTTTCTGTGAGCGCTGAAGGTTTGAGTCGATTTAGTTGCTCGGGAGTGTAGTATGTCTAGGCTGTCTTAAAGAAACCTCAATAGCTGCATGATTCACAGAAACATATTGACATATTTCTCACAACTCCCGAAACGTCAAAATTCGTCGTAACCGGTTAATAGCTAAGTTATATTCTTATAGACCAGAATCCCATTTCCAATACACATGTCGATTTTCATCATATTCGGCTAAGGAATAGCCAAGCGTAAAAGGACTAATTTGGAATGTAAAAGGATTAATTTGGAATGTAAAAGGTCCAATTTGAAATGTAAAAAGTCAAAGGATCAATTTGAAGTGTAAAACCTGCATGATGGTGTAATGGTATGATGATATATTGGTATTATGGTATACTGGTATGATCGTATGATGGTAAGAGGGCATGATGGTATGTTGGTACGACGTTATTAGGGTTTGATGGTATAACAATACGATGGTATGATGATATCGTGGTAAGATGGTATATAGTATGATTGTGTGATGTTATGATGATATAGTGGTATGATGGATTGATATTATTGTATGATGGTGTGACGGTATGAGTGTATGTTGGTATGACGCTATAATGGTAAGACGGTTGGATGATATGATGATATCATGGCCTGACAGTATGATGGTACGATGGTATGATGTATGATTATAGGGACAGTTTGATGGTATAGTCGTATGATGGTATGTTGGTATGATTGTATGATTGTATGATGGTACGATGGTACGATTTTATGATGATATGATGGTACAAAGGTGTGTTGGATTAATGTTAAGATATACTTCATGGTGTGATGGTTCGACGTCACTATGGTACAATGGCACGATTGTATGATGGTTTATTGGTATAGTGTCATGATGGTATGGGCTTCATTTCAGGATTGATTTGGGAGTTGAATTAATCAAAACCAAGGTTCTGATCACCTTATGAAGTTTCAGCCCTTTAAATTTTTTTAGGCAAAACTTTCACTCGGTCCAGAATATCTCTGAATTCATAAGACTTAAGCCAAATGTTTACCCTTGGTTTTGCTAGGTATTAATATGGATGACATGTTGATACAGAAAAAAAAAATTTGATCAAACAGAGAAAATTTTTGAAACTCGCAAAAATTTCCACGTTTGAATTTTGAACGTCTGATTATAATTTCAACCGCAAAAACGTATGCTCTTAAAAGCTAATATACGTCGCGTAAAATACAAGCTATTAAACTATGTAACCGTGAGTGTTGGTTTTTTTAAAGCTCTGTAGCTCTCTCATTGGATACTGGAGATAGACCCTCCTAGCAAAACAATTTTTGCTCAAAATTTATCAAGGAATCACCCCTTAAAGTATTAACATTCAAGTACAAGACATATTAATAGTATTTCGTAAGTTATTAATTATGCGTCGTACCACCTTTATGCTGATGATTCCAATGATCTAATAAGGATTTGTGACCCTTTTCTATGTGGGAATCTGATAATTTCAAACTTGTGTAAATCGCAGCCGATTGTTATTTATAAATGTGTCATTAACACTAGCAGTTTTCCAATTGCCAATTGGTCAACAATTTTGCCTTGTTCATGAATTAAACTCTACCACACTCCACAACAATTGAAAAAAAAGATAATTTACAATCTTTAAAAATTCTAATTAATAATTCTAAAATTTTGTTGACCTCATCCGTTTCCTAAACAACCCCTCGATTTTTGAAATTAAAATAGTCATAATTATTATTGAATGCATTAAAAACCTTTATGAGTGGTACAGAATTATTGAAATTGTTAGTAGAGAACGAAATTTGTAATAAACCCGGGCGACATCTTAAGGCTCGCTGAGGAGTATTAATACAAAACTTTTCAAGCAGCTCAGGGCAATCCGGGGTTCACGAACAAAACTATGGTTCAAGTTCAATCAATTCCGTCCCATTACGCTTAATGAAACCCAATAAGGAATACCCTCTGTTCATAATGTAGTTTACATGCTTATTAAATATAAGGTTGCACGAAAAAATAACGCCAAGATCACGAATATCAGAAACTCCGCTAATTTGTGCATCTATTCAAAAATAAGGGGCCTCTATGCTAGATAAGCGTGATCGCCAAAAAGGTATTACTTTGCAGTTGGTCGTGTTCAAAGGCATCTTATTCTGAGCAGAACAATCCCAAAAGACGTCAAGTTGTTCAGAATTAATTGTAGCTTACATTTTTAAGTCGTCAGTATACAATAGACACTTACAAAACCTAAAACACTGAACAACATCGTCAATAAATACAGTGAACAGTAAAAATACAAGGTGGCTGCCGTGAGGAACACCAGAAAGTATGACAAATTCAAAGGAACGGATCTGCGAAATACTCACACATTGTTGTTTTGATCTCAGATAAGATGCGATCGATTTTATTGGAATGAAATCGGATCCGAACTCAGTCAATTTCTGAAGAAGAATTTTGTGATTTAGTCTATAGAAAGCTTTCGAAAAATTTGTGTATAAAACATCAACCTGGTCATGGTTTCCAACAGTCGATCAACAGCAATTGAGGCTGATCTAATCAAATTCCAGGTCGTTATTAACGGTGACGATCACATCACCACCACCAGTGACCTCTCTAATATTTAGATTGCGATCACGACGAAAAACGGTGTAGCATAAAGGAAAATATTCCTCCGATTTGAAATCAGCACTCAACCAGGTCTGCGTAAAAATAACGATGTCGAAACTTATAACGCAAAAGAAATGAGGTAAATTGAATGAGATTTGGTACGCATCTCGCTATTGTTGTGGTAAAATACGTGTAGACTATTGTTGCTGGGATTATTTGATGAAATGGTGGACTTAATATTATGGAGTTTAGATGGATAGAAAACGTTACTATTAACATTGGTGGATGACGGTATAATTCCACAACCGCCAGCCTGAATATTTTAAGCTCTGACAGGCCATAGGAGTTTGCTTAAATTTACTGGATCAATGCCGAGTTTGAACGAAATGAAGTTGAGACGACTAACGTCACGGCCATATGGTGGTTTGGCGTCTATTGGAGGGGGGGCAAAGTTGAGTAGATTAATCTTCCAGTAGGGTGTGCATCACGTGAGCTGCTCTGGTCTTGTCATTAGGCAGCTGCGTGATGGGTACAATTGTGTAAGGGGTAACCTGTTCACAATTCGCAAGTGTGCGTGCTGCCTCCTCGTGGCAACCACTGGTAACTAAGGCCATTTGGCACATTTTTGGCCATTTGGCACAGGCTAAAGTACGGCGCTAAAGGAGAAAACCTTGACAAAAAACCCTAATCTAAGGTTGAACAGCATATGCCGATGGATGAATGGCTGATAGGTTAATTAGTCCAAACTATGCGGACTCTGGATACCAGGCACCATCCAGTTTTATTTAGCCTTCCTGTAGTAAAGCTGGGTGACCTAAAGGTGATTTGCAATTCCCAGCAACTCGTAAGAGTAGAATCAAACGAAATACGGTGCAGGAGTAGGAATATATGGGAGTGGGACAACCCTCTCGAAGTCGTTGGGCTCCAATGCTACCGTCTTTCTAGCGGAACTACATGCTGTAGTAAACATCTACGAGGAAGGGCAATAAGCCCAGATAGTATGTATCACGTACCGGGAGGCAGTATTGTCAGATTCATTAAGAACCTGAATATTGACTGGACGGATAATTAAGCAGGGTCCAGCACAATATATCTTTTAGGTTGCAATGCAAGGTGGCTGATCGCCCGTATGGCCCTCCAATAATAATAATAATAATAAATACTATTGATGATGGAACGCCATAGCGACAGATCCAATTTCTGAACACGGCTACCGCGATTGTATCTGCCCTTATATCGGGTACTGGAATGGCCTCTGGCCAACGGGTATAATGATTGATTAGCGTTAAACAATATCGATTTCCTTCAGAAGTTAGTAGGGGACCTACGATGTGGACGTCGATTTCATCAAATCGGTTACTGGTGGTCGGGTAGGTTACAACCTAGCTCTTGACGTACCACCCAAGTAGCACCAAATAACTTTATAGTTTTATAACCCGTTTCCGACGTCGGTACAACGTCACAAATTTCTATAAATTCACTTGTTTGACATCGAACTAACAATTTTTATTTTTTCGTCGGCACGACCACAATGCGACGTTATATGTTAGCAGCCGCCAGAGCGTTATTTTATATCTACTTGACAACTTTTTTTGACTATTTTCAACTATTGACCGACTAATATGTATTTTATAACCGTGTACCGATTATTTAGTTATGTTGTCGTATTATGTGGTATTTAATGACTACCTAGCAACTTTTTTGTCGTGTAAAAACCAATATCCAACCTAAATATTTTGTTGTTACCTGCACGACCACAAGATAACATTTTTTACTTATGCATACAATTTAGTGAAATAATTGACAAAAAAATATTTTGTGACCGACATTATTACATCATCGGCAAACAACCTTATTGTGTCATGTCAATGTCAATTTTTATATAAATAATTTAATATAAAAAAGTTTTTCTGACTTCAACTTCTTTTATCTTCCAAAATAGGTCAATCATAATTTTTGTGTTATACTAAGGATTTAATTAATAAATAATTATCAACATAAACAACACAAATGTTTTACGTTTTTGAAGTTTTAATCATGTTTTTTATAATTCGCGAATGTATCATAAAAAATCAAATACATTTGTATCCATACAGTCTCCTTTGTCTTTTTCAGGGAATTTTAAATTAACTATCTCAAGTTTTTCTTTTTTGTCGTTAAGGAATTTTTGGTGAATGCACAACGCTATTCAATATAACTTATTTGGTGTGCAAATATCTTTACAGTTGAATTCTTGAAAATTTGGTAATAAAATTAAATAAATCGTCGGGAGAATGACTAGACCGTCGTGACAGTAACTTTTTTGGAAATAAAATAACAAATTTGTAATTTTTGAGTCGAATTTGTTATAAATTGGTTATTAATCTAACTTTTTAGTGGTTTAAATATATTTTAATACATAATATGAAGTTCGCCATTTTTAATTATACATGCATATAAAAATTTGTATTTTTTGAAAATTAAATTCTGATTTTCATACTTCTCATGACTAAATATTATTGTAATATCATTATTTTAAAGGTGGGGATTATTTCAATATGGTTTAAATTGATTTTAGAAAATTTTAGTCAACCTAAAATAAAAATATTTTTGAAATAACAGAAATATATTTTTAAAAAAGATGAATTTATAAGGCGCATGAGTTTTTAGTTCACTGATAGGTGCACATTTACGATAAAACTTGCTTTGTTTATAAAAATATGTCGTATCTTGCCAGATTTTTGGGTTATCATTATTACAGGGAATGTGAATATTACATTTACAATTATTATGAAGTAAATTTTCATAAAGTCGTAAATAATGAAATAGATGATAAAGGAAATAGACAAATAATTATTATATTTATAAGATAAAAGAAGACAACATGATTATTTATATATTTTATAAAAAATAGTTGTCCTGTCTGCTAAAATACAAACAAAATAGTGGTCAATATATCTATTGCCTGACTTGTATTCTATGGTCAATTGACAAGTCGAATAATAGTTATTACGACGTTGTTACAACCCAAAATGTATTCCCCAATAACGTTGTATCTCAGTTGTCATACCATTGTCACAACGTTGGCTAGCCGACCAGTAGTCATTTAGCCAACCACAGTACAACGTTGTACCAACTCACTAGTGCTACTTGGGCAAGAAATTTTTGATTTTTGGCACCTTAAACAACATTGTACCCATTTCCGACAGTCAGATTTGAATTTAGGCCAGAAATATTTTTGAGCAACCATAATTGATGTTGCTTTAATATCGTTAATATCGCGGTGTGAAAGGTTAGGTACATTGTCGAATATTGTTCGACAATATCCTTTTGGAATGTAAGGCCTAGTTCGGCCGGTTGAAATTTCGCAAAATATATTTTCTTTGGTACCGAAAACTGTAAACTTCTCTAATTTCACAGAGTTGTCGGATTCTCCTCATCGGTTTGTTGTTCCTTTTGCAATTTGGCCATAGTTGAAGTTATTATTAATCGTAATTTCATAATTCGTGAAATTGTATCAGCGATGACGCTGTCCGCCCCGGATATATGCTGAATATCAGATGTGTACTGTAATATTAGATCAAGATGACATACTACATACATTTTGTTGTGACGCATTAATTAGCGGTTTATGGTCAGAATACAAAGTTGTAACGGAACTATAGCGGCAGCACATCCTAGAAGCGTGGATAGCGATCAGTGAAAAATCGGGGTTCAATTTAAGCCGCTATTATTAATAATTTCCGTTCAAATTTTACATGATGTGCGATACTTACTTAAAAAAAAAACAAAAAATAACAAAACTGAATAATACCCCAGGCTGGTCACAAATTTTAGATCACATGTCACGAAGCACTTCACCTCACCAAAAGAAAAACATTTACCACATTATGAAATTTAGGAAATTTAAAGAATATATTTAAATTTTACCGTTACCATTATAACGGAATTTATTAAATATATTACGCTTTTACATCTTTTATTATTAATAACTGGTTCAAACTTGTTCTAGTTAATTCTAATATAAACAAATAAGTTAAATGGAAAAATTATAAGAAAAAGAAACAAAACAAAAAAAAATAAATGAAATGAAAACCTAATGAAATATTTTTAGGTGAAACAAAATTTTTAAGTGTTCGAAAATTATGACCAAATTTTCTTTCGCGATAACATTACGATTATAAGACAAATCGTTTAATCACTCACCTTATTCATAGTCAGCTTCCGGTAGAGCTCTTCCGTTGCTTGCTGTGAAAAATGGATTAGTGTAACGGTAATCACCAAATAGTTGGGAATTTACCCTAAATCGAGTACAAAATTTTGCTTCACTTTTAACTTTTCTAAACACAAACTATTTTAATTAACTGAACTTATTTAACAATACAGGAATACTGATTTCTTAAATTTACAGTTTTAATACATTTATAATAAAAAAAACAAAAAAAATTTTCTTCGCTTTTTCTTCCTTTTTATAATTTTTTATGATTTTTCATTTAGATAATTCACTACTGGACATTAAAATCTGTCTG
Source organism: Tipula vernalis (assembly GCA_958295665.1). NCBI lineage: Eukaryota > Metazoa > Arthropoda > Insecta > Diptera > Tipulidae > Tipula > Tipula vernalis. The sequence goes on from OY282559.1 coordinate 375,700,066, forward strand.
TATATGTCTTTAAACGAACAAAAAAAATAAAGCAAATACACTAAACACAATCTAATTGTTGAAATTCCGTCTTGATCATGACTAACAGGTGGATTCAAAACAGAATTAGGTGCCGTTGTTTTATACCCAATACTTTGTCGATGGATTTCCCTTTTATTTTTTTACTCTTTACGTGATAGAATAATCCACAAAAAAAACTCTTGTGAGCCACTGTCCGGTAACCACCGACAGGCCTCTCGAGTGGCTCGTGATTTCCAACCGCAGATCAGCTGGACTTTGGTATATCTGTGGCGAACAAAAGAAACCGTTCTGCGTTACTTCCATAAATACCAGAAATTACAAACAGAAATATACGAATTTATCTCACCTCTCAAGATTTCAATATAGGTGCCAATTGCAAACCAAATTTCACTCCGATTTTGGATTATTATTTTATTTTCGGCTTTACCAAAATTATCATACTATAGTTCACACACACAAAGACTAAATTTAATTCCACTGAGTAGAAGTATAATTTTATTTCGTGGTCTACTGCTACAATGGTCACACAAGAATGATTGATTATACGTTGATGTTATATTTTTGGGTACAACACAACCGTTGTTCAAGATTAGTCATCCCGAGTAATAAAATAATTTAAAAAAAATTATTAATCTGGACCATCAATAAATTCGCCGCTGATTCATGACGAATTTTAACAATTTTCAGAGGTATCAAACCACTTCAATATATTTTATTCCATTTACCAAATTACCGACATATGTTTTATTGGAAAGTTGGAAAATCGCCTTTTTGTAACAAAGTGAATTCGCGACCTTCTAAATAATGCCTGAAATGTTTTATTGATGAGTAAGTTGCTAAGAGTTCACGGTCATATTTACTATATCGTTTTTGAGTTTCATTAAATTTAGCGGAAGGAATTTCTGCATGTGGATAAAATTTACCATTCCAAGAAAACGACTTAATTCTGATACAGTTTTTGGTTTAGAAAATTGTATGATGGTATCCAATTTAGTTTTTGATGGTTTAATGCCTATTGATGAAATGTTATGACCTAAGAATGTTATGTGTTCCACACCGAACATCGATTTTCTAACATTCATCACAAGTCCAGCGTCTTTTAAAGCGTTGAAATACCATTTGTAGATGTTGTAAATGTTCATCTTTCGATTTTGATGCAATTAGTATGTCGTCAATGTACACGAAGCAAAAATCCAAACCTCTCAAAATAGAATCCACAAGTCTTTGGAAAGATTGCGCAGCATTTCTTAGCCCCAAAGTCATTCGAGTAAACTCGAATAATCCGAAAGGTGTTCGAATAGCAGTTTTTGGGATATCACACTTATCAATTGGTACCTGAAAATATTCGCGCAAACTAGATCAATTGCGGTAAAATACTTGCATCCATCCAGTTGGTGTATCAAATCTGACAAATATGAAATACTGTACATGTCTGGTTTTGTTTGAGCGTTTAGAGCTCTGTAGTCGCCGCAAGGCGACCACTAAGTGCAAAGGGCAGGACCAATTGTTATTGCTTGATCGGCATATTCCAAGCTCGATCATTTTACGAAATTCTTCTTTCGCGATTCTATACTTTTCAGAATCAAGTCGGCGTGCTCGAGCGACGCATGGAGGACCTGTTGTTTGAATACAATGGGTTACACCACATAGTGCATCGTTAACACCGTATTTCTCGACTGTAATTTTCGTATATGTATGCAATAATTGCGCAATTCTTGGTGGACATGTACTTAAAGAAATGGTTGTAATTCCTGTTGTATGAAGATTAAAAACATTCGCATTCGTTGATAAACATGTTAAGGAATCAATTAATTTTCGATTTTTGATGTCAACCAGTAGACCGAAATGCTTAAGAAAATCCGCTCCGATTATTGATGTATTGGTATCTATGCCAGAATGAAATTCCAGAGAACATTCCTACGCATTGGTAATTGCATTGGCATTTTTATAGTGGGTTTGAATTGGCTCAACTTCTCTCTTACTTGGGTTGGTTTCTTTTCTTATTTTCTTATTTGCTCTCTTGGCTTTCTGTAGTATCCAATTGGTTTCGCTTTCAAGCTCATCATATCAGTGAAATATTCGTCTTGTTCTCTGAGTACTTGAAATTGGTTGTTCATTAATGCTGAGTTTCCTGCGTTTTTATTTTTATTTACTGTTTCCTTTAGCATAATGTTTTCTTTTTTTAACATGACAACTTCATTGTTCAGCTGCGCGATTAACTTCTACATTTGCTCAAATTTATTTACATATTAACTCCGCGTTGTTTATTTTAACTGTTTGTGCACTTTGCGTGACTTCAGAAGTTTGCTTGAGAGTTGTATGCTTCATGGAAGAGATATTTCCCTTCTCAATGTTAAGTTCACTCGGCATTGTGGTGCTCGCTGACGGTGGAGTTGTTATCCATTGATACACGGGTATCTTTCATGTTTTTTGATTGATCTTCATTGTTCGTTACTTCCTTGGAAATCAGGTTGCTTTTATCGTACCTACATGGTTGACGGCATTTACGAGCCCGTTGCGCGAAGAAATGGTGATAATAACAAAATCCACCTGGATACCGTTATAAATGGATGTGGCTAGCTCCCACGATGAGCGCTTTCGCCTTTGAGGGACCAATGGGTTTTTATTAATGGTTGCTTTATTTTTTTAAAACAAGTGCACCCCGTGTTCTGTTTAGTTGTATATGACGGCTGTACCGCTGTACATACGATTTTTGCCGACTATTACAGTGTTTTTTTTTTCGTTAACGATAAGTATCTCGTGCGGTTATAATTTTAACCAACGGTTGCTTGTAATTAACGAAAAAAATTTGTTCGCTAACAGATGTATCGCTTTGTCTTGTTTAACAATATAATTACGTCGTTCACTGTACTTTTGAACAGTTTGTTCGTTCGGTTGGCTTATTAAGATTGGTTCCGTTGCTTTTATGCTTGACCAACACAGTGATTCATTCTTACCGTTCGGAGGTCACCAAATGTCCCCAAATACGGTTTTCGATCAATATCGGGTTTCGAGTTCGAAAGTTATTACAGCACAGTGCAGCAAATCTATTGACTCACAATCGTCGCAAAATATATTGCAACAATTAATTCTGAGGCCACAGAATTAATAAATTTAAAAAAAAAAAAAAAAATTGAGCCGAATATCCGAATATAAATTTTTTCTGTCTATTGAAGATTGTTCACGTGGTATGGGGTCCGCAATTTAGAAGGAAAATTATACGTAAAACTGTTACTCCAAAGAAATCGGCGCTTAATTGTAATCATCTAGCATTTTGTTTGACGGATTTCAATTCTGTCGGTTTTAACTTAATATCCGCAAGAACTCGAATACGGGTCGTTCCCTATAATGCTAATTAATTTTTTTTCGTGTCTGATAATCAAATTTTGAGACAAATAAATTAAAAGATTATCAGATTGGCGAACCACTCTCTTTTTAGATTTTATAGTTCTTTCACAAGTTAGCGAAATATTGAACTCCTGAGATAAAAAAAAGAATTGCGAAAGTTTTAGAGAAACCTTCTTAGTTTGAATTAAACATCAATCTTACCAATCTCAAAAAAATTATTTCCCTTTTTTTACATTTGTAATATATTGGTTTTGACTTTTTTTTTTGTTGGTTTCAATCGCACCACAAATCCCCGCAACATTTTGCCCGCAAAAATATTTTCCACAACTAAATAATTCACGCGCAAAAAATCGATATAAACCCAAAATTATTAACCGAAAACCAAATAAAATCTCTGGCATCCGTTGAATCGATCCATGCGAAAGTAACACAAAACGATATCTCCAAAAAAGCACTCTACATATTTAAACACAAAAACCAGAAAAACCACACACTTTTTTGTTGTTGTTGTATATAATAGTTTCCCAATAATAAAATTAATAATAATATTTCTAAGAGTTAATTAAAACTAAAATATTTATAAATTTTAATTAAAAAAATTCTTAAATATTCATAAATTTTATTTATATAGTTTTTTATATCTTCTGCTTTCTCGTATGGATCGGTACAAAAAAAAAAAAAAAAAGACTAACAACTAAATTAAAAGCTCAAAAAGCTTTTGTCTTTGTTGTTGTGGTTGTTGTGAAAGCATAATAAATATAGTTTTATGATAATAAATAAATAAATAAATAAAAATATTTTTAGGCTTTTAGTGTTTTTGGGTTTAATTTAATATACATATATTATGTACGAGTATATTGGGAAAACTATGTTAAACAAAAAACTATAAAAAAAAAATTTTTTTGATGTCCCTTTTTATATTATACAATTTAAAGATAATCCTGGGATGATAATTACGGTGTGAGAGATTATAAAACATAATATCATAACACATTTTACAATTTTGTACTACAACGGTATTATACGAGTACCTTATGTATACAAACCCAAATTTCTTTCCAGAGATTATATTATATTCTAACCAGAATAGAAAAAATCTGTATGTCCATTATGCTCGATTTAAGACGACGACAACCCAACAACCCAATGATTGCTCACCTGTAACGAGATAATACAAAAAAAAGAATCGATTAGTTTGTATTTAAGAGTTTAAGACATTTGTTAATGTAAAAATATCATGTTTCAATATATATACACACACCCGACACCATTTGTTGTACCCATAAATCGATTTTCATTTTCTTTCGAAGCCGCAACAAATAAAAAATAATAATTTCTGGGGGTGTATATCCTGTGTATATAATGGAAATTATCGGTGTAGTTTTACTGTATATTTTGGTTAGGAATTTTTCCATATAAAATGGATAATCATCATTAGTGTGGAAATTGTAGGCTGGGTTTAAGCTAGATATCGTGATTTTCACGTTTTAGGCGGAAATACAAAATATTTATCTAATTTGGTACTGTTGTAAAAAATGCTTAATCTATTTTACGCTTTTAGCATAAATCTATTAATGGTGAGATCTAACGAAAAAGACTTCCCTTTTTTGGAGGATATGATCAACTTTATTGCAGCCAGGCTATCTCTTAGTATTGACTTGATCATATGAAGACGTTATCATATGAAGTGAATGATGATTGACGTTATCATATGAAGTGAAGTGCTGCTGTGCCAGGGCTGATTGCATCGACCGGAACAAGTGGTAATCAGAGGGAGCAATGTCTGGTGAAATGGCGGGTGGAGTAGAATTTCCAAGTTCTGCCTGTCCAATTAATTTTTGATAGGTATAGCAACATGTGACCTAGCGTTGTCATGTTGCAAAATAATCTTATTGTGGCTTTTGTCCCATTTCGGTAGTTTTGCAGCTAGAGCTTGCTTTAAAGCCATCAGTTGTCGTCGATAAACTTGTCCCGTAATGGTTTCACGCTCTTTCAGCAGCTCATAATAGACGACACCCTTCATATCCCAACAAATACAAAGCATCACCTTCGAACCATGGATATTTGCTTTTGCCGTCGATGGCCCTGATTCCCCTGGTTTGACCAACGCTAATTTGCGCTTTGGATTGTCATAATGGATCCATTTTTCATCCCCAGTGATGATCCGATGCAAAAACCCCTTCCTTTATTGTCGTTGAAGCAACAATTCGCACATGGTTTTCCGACGTTCCATGCCCCTTTATTTCAATGTGTGTGGCACCCAATTTCCCAGCTTCTGAACTAATCCCATTGCATTTATACGTTGCGAAACACATTGTTGGGTAATATTCAACTCTTCTGCCAATTGTTTTTCAGTCTGACAAGGGTCCACATCAAGCAATTCTTCCAATTCTGTATCTTCAAACGTCAAAATCACCAACTTTGACTCGTTGAAACCACTCTTTGCATGTTGTTTTCGATGGAGCATGTTCACCGTAAACTTTCACAAGCAAACGTTTTGTTTCCGCTGCACTTTTCTTCAACAAAAAATAATCAAGTAAAACTTCCCGCAAATGTTGTTTTTTTTGGCACAAAGTTCGACATTTTCAATTACATAAAAATAATTTTTGTTTACGCTTTAAACAAATGTCACTAGTAATTTGTTATATCCGGGCCGATATCGTAGGTTCTCCACTGTATATTAATTTCCTCTACTGTACAATTAATGTGACGTTTACCAATTTCATGTTGTATAATTTCTCTTTGGGTATTCGTCCATTATCTTGTGTGCGCTCGACTCATCAACAACGTCTCCGGTTACTTAATTATTATTAGTGCTGTAACAGTTAATTGTATACAATAAAGTTATTATTATAATAGTGTGTTTTGGTGTTTATCAATAATCATCCTCCATCCCTTAAATATTGCATTGGCGACGAGGATTAGTGGATACAGTGTGCTATGGATCAAGCAGATTTAAACAAAATGTTAAATGATCAAAGAAAATGGATGGAGTCGGTATTGAAAAAAAATCAAACGTGGTTTGAAGGTCACCTAGCAACCGCTGTAACGGGACAGGTAAAACAGTCTACGATTCCAGTATTCCGACAATTCGATCGGAAGGCGGACAAATGGGAGACGTATCTTTTCCAATTATCCCAACATTTTGAAGCAAACTTAGTAAAGGATGACAATACAAAACGAGCACATTTTTTGGCAGGGTGTGGATCGGAATTGAATGAAATATTGGTGAAGTTATGCGAGACAGACAACGTAAGTACATTTTCATTCAAGGATTTAACCTCAAAGCTAACAAATTTTTTTAAATCGAGACTACATATTCTTGCGGCACGATATAAGTTATTAGGGACAAAAATGCAACAAGGCCAATCCTATTCCGAATGGATCGCCGAGCTAAAGGGCATTACTCGCGATTGTTGTTTTGTTTGCACAAACGAGGCATGCAAACGATCTTATGCTGATGTTATTATTCGCGACGTAATTACGTTTAACACGCCACACGAGCACGTTCGGAAAATAGCTATGGAGAAGAAAAATCCAACATTGGAAGAACTCGAGGATATAGTGAATACGTACGAGTCAACAGAAAGGGCTATTTCGGTTTTGAAAGGATCCAAGGCCCAAAGAAGTTCACCAGAACCACCGGAAGTCAATCAGGTTGTAAATAAGAACTTAAATTCAAGTAAGGGTAATTCATTTAATTTTGCGGAGCGGAAATCTTGCCCGGGATGCGGTGTGAATCATAATCGTAGTCAGTGTTTCCATGCTGAATCAATTTGTAACTATTGCGAACGGAAAGGTCATATAGAAAGCGTTTGTCTCTCCAGAAGGAAACAAGGAACCGGTGCCGGTCAAACAAAATTTCGTTACAACTATAAAAATAGGGTTGATAATCGCCATCGATCGCCGCCTCAAAATCAATCAAAACCTGTTGACTCAGCTACACAATTCAATTGTAATTTGAGGCCAACGGCTCATACAGTGTATTCAGTAGAGACAAGGCAGGCTCAAGGCGTCGGAGGGGCTAATAAGTCAGACGACCATTGGACAGTGGATGTGGTGATGGGAAAAATAAACACAGCACAAGGGCGTTCTTCGCCAGAACGCAAAGGCCAACGGTTTACGTTAAAGCTTGAAGTAAACAAGACAGCGATGGAATTTCAAGTGGATACCGGGGCAACAGTCTCCCTAGTCGGGTTGTGCGGGTACCGTCAACTGGGTAGCCCACCTTGTTCCCCAGCCTCGAAAATATTGAAAGTATACGGCGGAAATGAGCTGTCCGTACTCGGGACCATTCGTGTAAATGTTCGTTGGAATGAGGTCGACTTAACTTTACCACTGCTAGTCGTTGATAGTGACACGGGAAATAATATATTGGGTTTGGATTGGTTCGATGCCTTAAGGTTTCATATTAGACCATCAGTTAAGCAAACATCAGTAGTTCAAAGCAGAGGCTCGCAAGAAGACTTAATATCAGAGGCCGCGACTCTCATTCAAAAGTACACATCTATATTTAAAGACGAATTAGGATTGTGTAATGCATATGTAGCCCGGTTTGATTTAAAACCAAACGCCCAACCAAAATATTTTAAGCCTCGTCCTATTCCGTTCTCGCAGATGGCCGCGGTAAAGAACGAAATTGGAAGACTAGTTTCGTTGGGAATCCTCAAAGAGCTGCATACCAGTCAGTGGGCTGCGCCAATCGTCGTGGTTACGAAGCGAAATGGGACGCTCAGGATTTGTGGTGATTTTAAAGTCACGATTAACCCCCAATTAAATGTGGATCGATACCCGATTCCCAGAATAGAGGAGCTTTTTCATAAGCTTCAGGGAGGACAATTTTTTACAAAAATAGATTTATCAGAGGCATATTTGCAAATCCCATTGGATAACGAAGCCAAGAAACTCGCTGTGATTAACACCCCTTTTGGATTATTCCAATATGAGAGACTAAGGTTCGGAGTCTCCAGTGCACCGGGCATTTTCCAAAGATATATGGAACAATTAATAATGGGATTGCCCTATTGTGGAATTTATTTGGACGATTTAATTGTAACCGGACGTGACAATATCGAACACTTGCAAAACCTTGAGGAGGTGTGTAAAAGGCTGGAAGAGAATGGGTTACGCTGCAAAAGAGATAAATGTCAATTCGCTGTCGCTGAAGTCGAATATCTGGGGCATGTTATCAATTCAAAAGGCATTCGGCCATCGGGAACCCGAGTTAAGGCTATCGAGTACTTACCACGTCCAACAAATCTTAAAGAATTGGAAGCGTTCATAGGAAAAATTAACTACTACAATCGGTATATACAAAATTTTTCACAATTAGCGGCTCCGTTGAATCGATTGAGGGCCAAGAATGTTAATTTCGTCTGGACCGACGAACAGGAAAGAGCCTTCACGCAACTGAAACAAGCAATTATTAAACATACACAGTTAGTACACTTTAGAGAGGACTGCAATATTATGTTAGCCACAGATGCATCGCCACATGGAATAGGGGCTGTTATATCTCATGTTTATCCGGACGGTTCTGAACAGCCTATTGCATTTGCCTCGAAATCACTAACAGACAGTCAGAAAAACTACAGTCAAATCGAGAAGGAAGCTCTGTCGATAATTTTCGGTGTTAAAAAATTTCATCAGTACCTATATGGACGGCAGTTCGAACTGGTAACAGACCATAAACCGCTCACGACGATTTTCAGCCCAAATAAACAGTTGCCAGAGATGACAATTCATCGTTTACAACGATGGGCTATTACGCTAATGAGTTACACATACACTATTCGGTATAGACCAACCGATCGCCACGGAAATGCAGATGCTTTGTCGAGACTCCCAATGGGTCCTGATAAAGACTTTGACGAGAAACAAGAGTCAGGTTTGGAAGTTGAACAAATCTACATGTCGTTATTGGACGAATTTCCGGTTAATGCAAAATTAGTGGCTGAACACACACTCCAGGATCAGCATCTACGAAAGATTTCGGAATTTGTAGGGAAGGGTTGGCCTGAAAAGTTAGGTTGCAATGAGATCGATTTGTTACCTTATTTCCGTAGGAGGTTGTCTTTAAATGTAAGTACTAACGTTCTTCTGTTACAGACTGATCAACCGCGAGTAGTAGTGCCAAAAACTTTACAAGCCAGGGTACTCCAAATGCTGCACCAGGGTCATTGGGGAATAACTCGCATGAAACAATTGGCCCGCCGATATTGTTGGTGGCCACGGATTGACCAACACATAGAAGAAGCCGTGGCGGGTTGTATGGTGTGCCAGTCGCAAGCAAACCATTCGCCGCGAGAGTTTACAAGTTGGCCAACTGAAGTTGCTGCCTGGTCTCGAATTCATGTAGACTATGCGGGTCCATTTTTATCAAGGATGTGGCTGATTGTAGTAGATGCATTTTCCAATTTTCCTTTTGTTATAAAGATGTCATCGTCAACATCCGAAGCGACCATTCATGCTCTACAAACCATTTTTGCTATCGAGGGTTTGCCACAAACCATTGTGTCCGACAACGGAACACCTTTCGTTTCTCAGGAGTTTCAAGATTTTTGTCACCGCAATTCAATCAATCACTTAACTTCGGCACCTTTTCACCCCGCCTCAAATGGAGAAGCTGAACGGGCCGTGCGTACCTTTAAAACCGCATTAATTAAAAACCTGGAGAGTTGCACGAATAATGAGATGGCCCTTTTGGTTTACTTGTCGACATATCGATCAACCCCGGATAGTTCAAGAAAGTCACCCGCTGAATATTTGCATGGTAGGCCGCATAGAACGTTGCTATCAGCTATGCAACCAAGTGACAGAAGATTCGAAGAAATTGAGACAACTCCGACGAAATTTAAAGTCGGCCAGCCAATATTCGCGCGGCAGTATCGGAAGAATAAAAAATGGATAGAGGGAACTGTTATTAAACTAGAGGGAAGGCGCATGTACTTGATAGACACAGGCATTGGTACCTTAAGAAGACACCAAAACCAGTTACGAAAACGAGCTGTTATGTCGCCTGTCGGGAACCGTTTTGATGATGAAGGTTCAAGAGTCATTGGTCAAAATAAACACCGTCACCAGGGGCAGGTAACTAGAACGGATGTGCAGTCTAATCGTTTTTCTTGTAGCCCACCTAGCCCGCCTGTGTCTAGCCGCTCTGCAGGCAGTCCGCTATCACGCTCAGAGGGACCTCAATCGTATGTGCCAATATCAGAGGAAGATACCGCAGGAGCGCCGGAACCCCAACCTCGCCCAGGTACGGTTTTGAAGTCCCCGCCAAGGGAACCCTATATGAGTTCAGGAGAAGGAATTCTTAGAGAAACACCGTCAGCTGTGAGACGATCTAAGCGCTCACGTTTCCCACCAGCCAAGTTTAGCCCGTGAGGTATTGACTTAAATTAAGTGTGAGGGAATGTTATATCCGGGCCGATATCGTAGGTTCTCCACTGTATATTAATTTCCTCTACTGTACAATTAATGTGACGTTTACCAATTTCATGTTGTATAATTTCTCTTTGGGTATTTGTCCATTATCTTGTGTGCGCTCGACTCATCAACAACGTCTCCGGTTACTTAATTATTATTATTCAAGCTTGACATCTAACCTCCAAAAAACATGTATTGCCCGATTAAATAATATGCAAGTAGTGATACTAACGAAACCTATCTAAAAAGGCCGGAAATTTATTTGTACACCCAATAATTCAGTCCAAACCAAATAAAGTAAATTTTTTGTTGGCATTAAAACTGCAAAATTTCTCGAAGGAGAGATTGTTGAATAAGGAAAGAGAAATTTTCCGAAGATTTTATAACCAATGGAGGTATACAAGTAGAAAAGGAAGACTCTCTCCTAACCATGGAACAAATGGAACAAATTTCGGAACAGCTAGCCGCAGTAGCTGGCCTGAATACCTGACCCAATCAACAACAACTTCAAATATATCCAAGCGGTAAAAAACAAAATAGAGGGGAAGACATTGATACTATGTCTGGCCGGCGATGCCGAATTATTTCTAGAAAAGAAAACGATCCTGTTAAAAGCTTTAGGCGACAAACAGGAATTGTCGTACTATAAGTCCCAACTCTGGGCAAATAAACAACAAGAAAATATGTCGATTCATAATTTTTATAATCGAACAAAAGAAATAGTCCAAAATATAAAATGGTTGGCTAAACAAAACCCAACATATAATAATTCATGGCTCATTCATTGAGGGAGACGCCCTAGCACCCTTTATTTCAGGCTAGAAAAAACCGTATTTCGATTTCGCCCAAGCGGCAAAACTTAAAAACATAGAGGAGACCTACGCCTTGTTATGTAAATTCAATACAAATGAAATAATATCAAACAATTCGAGGAAATTACCTCAAAATAATTCAATGTTGAAAAACAAAACCAGTTTGGCCCAACACAGTTTAAAATTAACCAATTTCAACAAAAAAAGAATTCAGTACAGTACATCACAAAAAGGGTAGATCTATTGTGGATGCGGCAATCAGCTACCTCGCACTGCGACCTAAAAGATGTATTGTGCTGGAACCCTGCTTAATTATCCGTCCAGTCAATATCCTGCTTCCCGGTACGTGATACATACTATCTGGGCTTATTGCTCTCCCTCCTAGATGTTTACTACAGCATGTAGTTCCGCTAAAAATACCGTAGCATTTGAGGCCTAGGACTTCGAGAGGGCTGTCCCACTCCCATATATTCCTACTCCTGCCCCATATTCCGTTTGATTTTTCTCTTATGTGTTGCTGGGAATTGCAAATCGCCTGTAGGTCACCCAGCTTTACTACAGGAAGGCTAAATAAAACTGGAGGGTGCCTGGTATTCAGGGTCTGCATATTTTGGACTGATTAACCTATCAGCCATTCACCTTAGATTAGGGTTTTTTGTCAAGGTTTTCGCCTTTAGCGCCGTACTTTAGCCTGTACCAAATGGCCAAAAATGTGCCAACTGGCCTTAGTTACCAGTGGTTGCCACGAGGAGGCAGCACGTACACTTGCGAATTGTGAACAGGTTACCCCTCACACATTTGTACCCATCACGCAGCTGCCTAATACATGACCAGAACAGCTCAGGTGATGCGCACCCTACTGGAAATTGTGGATGGTTATATGCTTATTATTTATTTACCCATATAAAATATTTTTTACTTGCAGGTGAACCTAGTCAACAAAGTATTGCCGTTATTCTCACAATTATTGAATAATTATAACACAAAACTTTTTTTTTTTATTTTTATGTTATACCACATTATAAATGTCGAATGATTTTTTTTAATTTAATTGTATGACAAATAATACACCGTTGATGACGGCATCATTGAATTTTTTTTAACGACTTTTTTATTCCTCAAATATTTTTCTTTATATACTATAGGTACTTGTCTTCCCTGTCACTACGATTTATCTATCGTCCAAATTTATAAATTCACCCCACTACGCATTTCCGATATCGTGCAAAGAATGTCGCTCAAAGTTTTTCGACGGAATTCTAGCATCCGAATCTATGGCTGAAATGAGCGCCAAAATTGACTATAACTCAAACAAACAACAATGTATTCACATTTTAGCGCTATTATCCTGCAGAAAACTTCTACCCTCACACCATCACTTTCGAAACATCGGAAAATGGTTACTGGATAGTTTCAGAATACGGGCAGTTGGACAAAGAGATAACCTTAAAACCCGGATTTTCCAATGCAAATAATCTCAAAACCACTGGTAAAATATTAACAGGTAGCCCAGAAATACCGAAAAATTTGCCAAACCTTAAATTAAAAGTGAATAATTTCGAAATGATAAAACCAATTCCCGTTTATGGCAAATCAACCATCGATAAAGTTACTATAGAGAAATTAATTCGTACCGAACATCTAAACCAGAAAGAAAAAATGACTCTCATTGACCCCCGATTCACCAAAATCCAGACGTATTGCTGAAACAAAATGAGAAATTGTCAGCAATGACCGTCATTAAACACAAGATAGTCACAAAAGATGAAAGTCCCGTCTGCACGAAAACATACAGGTATCCTCACCACTTCATCCGAAACTCTATAGTACTCCATACTTTTCTCCCATTTGGGTAGTCCCAAAGAAGGCAGACGCTTCGGGCATAAAGAAAGTTTGGGTTGTCATCCACTACCGAAAATTGAACGAGAAAACGGTAAATGATAAATTCCCTATACCCCAAATTGAGGAAATACTTGACAACCTCGGGAAGTAAGTGTATTTTTCCACATTGAACCTTAAATCAGGGTTTCACCAAATCCCAATGGACACAGGATCACAAATTCACAAGAGAAAACATTTTCTCGACCGATAAAGTTCACTTCGAGTTCCAACGAATGCCTTTCGGTTTAAAAAATGGTCCAGCCACGTTTCAAAGAGCAATATATAATGTCTTGCAGGGTCTAATAGGCAACATATGCCATGTGTTATTTAGACGACATTATCGTTGTGGGACAAAATCTAGAAAACCTAAGAACTATACTTATACGACTATCACAGTTTAATTTAAAAATCCAGCTTTTCAAATGTGAATTTTTGAAACACGAAACCGAGTTTTTGGGACACGTAATTACTTAAGAAAATTCAAAAGGTACTCGATTGGCTGTTGTCAAAGAATCCGAAGGAAATAAAACAATTCCTTGATTCATTAAAGATTATTCCAAAATCATAAAACCAATGACGAGGTATTTAAAAAAGGATGAAACAATTAACAAAAAAGATCAGGATCAAATCCTTTGAAACATTGAAAAAAATATTATCCACAGATCAATTTCTGGTATATCCAGATTTTTCAAAACAATTTATTTTGACGACAGATGCTTCGGATTTTGCTCTAGGAGCAGTCCCGTCCCAAATTCAAAGCAATGTGGAAAGACCAATTGCCTTTGCCTCAAGAACATTGAATCGAACATAGTGTAATTATGCAACTAACGAAAAAGAAGCTTTGGCTATCATATGGGCTGTAAAGAAGTACCAGCCTTACCTATACGGTAACAAATTCACGCTAGTCATCGACCGAAAAATTCAAAAATCTTCAAGTGACGTTTGGAACTCGAAAATTGTGATTACGATATCATATACAAAAAGGGAAAAACAAACGTGGTGGCAATAAACGCACTTAGCGGAATGCCCGTAGATACACTATATAATGTCAACGAAATCAACAACAATGAGAATACAAATAACACTTCACGTGAATCTGTAAGAGTTGTAGAAAATAGATCAAATAACGATAGTGACACAGTACCAATTCATTCAGCTGATACGTCAGATGATTATTTCATACACTTTTCGGATCGTCCTATAAATTACGATATATTAAATTTAAATGAAAACAACAAACAATTTCTTATAAACGGGCAAATAAACAAACGGATACAGCTAACGACGGATACTATAAACAACGTAATATTCAACACCACTATGACTAATCGGATAATGTTAACAGAACTGGAAATGATAACAACCATAATCAATATTGATACTGTTAAGACAATATTAGAGAATATACAGGACGCAATAGAAAAGTCAAAAGTCGAACTGCCAAGTAATAAAATCTTATCTTTAAAATAAATTATATCCATGAAAGAATTGCTTGTCAGTCAAATGATCAACATAACCTTATCGGAGGAAGTACTCCAGTATGTTACACCGAAGATCACAATGAACAACGAAATACTCGCTTCATGTACCAGAATCATCCCATTAACCGTCAATAAAACAACCATCAAAGATTACCCACAGTATCTCATTAGTTCAAAACAGAGACTATTAACAACCTGCAATCATAAAAATGCCATACAGAAGCATTTCTAAATCAAGGAATTCGAGGATGAGTGCATTAGACATTTGGTGATGGCTAGTGAAAGCCGTTGCAACGTAACATCACAAGAAAAAACAACAATTCAATTCATCACAGAAGACAAAATCTTAATAAACAATGCCAATAATGAATTACTAACATCAAATTGTGGGCCAGATAATAGAACCTTGACGGGCAATTTCCTCATAATCAATAACAAACAATTCCAAATATATGAAATAAGAAGCGAAACTCAAGAAATTCAGGGGGCACTCCATAACATCATGGTAAATCGCAAACTAGACGAAGAAGGCAATATTGAACGAATCAACCAAGAATCCATCCAAAATAGGAAACATCTCAAAAACGTTTATCTAAAACAAATAGACCATCAAAAATGGATATGGACCCTTTCAGGAGGGATATCGTTTTCATCAATAGGCTTGATAATAACATTGTTCTACATTTGTTCACACGAATATCAAAGGAAATACAAACACCTTATTTAAGAAGCTATAGAATCAAAACTTAGAACGAGGACGCCCTTTTTCCACTCCCGAAAGGAGTTACATCGGTTGAGAAATGGCCTAGTTCCTCTAAAAATCATCTTACAATTCCATTGTCATCGTAGATTTTGAATTTCATACGCAGCTAGTTTCCATGCATAGTTCCTTTAAAAATCACATTAGAATCCCATTCCCATCGTTGATTTTGAATTTTATCAAAATCATCAAACTTGGTTGAGAAATTACAATCAAAATATTTTGAGTTGTGTCATATGGTACGTTTTGTTATTCGCTATCCGGAGCTGATATCGAGAGCTGTCATGTAAAAGTAGCTCCCGATAGCGAATTTTGTATGAAGGCTCTCGATAGAATCTCCGGATAGCAAATAAAAAAACGCACTAATTGTTGCAGCAAATGAGCGATTTATATATTTTTTAATTGTTTACCTTTAAATTAATATTCACACTATTTCTATAGCGTCGTTTCTAATTCAAAATGTATTGGGAATGAAGCAATAGTCCGGTAAATTTTATCATCCCACACAATACACACATAACTGGAAAACCTTATCTATGCGAACTTTATGAATAACGGTACTATTTAGTTACAATTGCAGGTAAAATTAATATTACAAAATATTATTACTTCTAGTATATTACCGTTTCTAATTCTCTGTCCGCCACTGTATGTGAGCTAAAAGTAATTTTGGTTTACTTTGCATTTAGAGTTAACATTTTAACGTATAATCACAGAAAAAGATAAACAGATGTGGAAAGTTCATACTACTCAAATCTATATGAATGATATTACTTACAATTTTCGAATAGTTAAATCGTTTACTTTATAATGTGTTCTCTTTCTAGTTTCGCACAGTTAAAATGCAATCGTGATTGTGTTAGCAAGATCGTTTTTTTTTATATATATGTACATACATAACTGAAATATATTTGTTCTACTTTATCTAATGTTTTAATGTATATAACCATTTCAAAAATTTCTTTTTAAAATACAAGAACAATTTTATATTTGTTAATTGTTGGTACATTTAACGTTTCCATAAATTTTGAGGTATTTAATACGACATTAATTTAATTTAGACTATCACAAAATCATTTCCACAAGTTTATTTAAAAATAATAATTATCCGAACAAATGGTAAATTCATTATTTGTAATACATTGATAATAAACTAATTTATTCATACGTACATATAAATCAAAGCTTTAATTTATGTGAAGAAATGTACCAAATTTCTTCTCGATCTTTGTTTTTTATGATTTCCATTTAAGAACATTGTGTGTGTATGCTTCGTTACAATTTTAATGGATTATTTGGTTTTCATATGGATTTGCTCGCTTTAGTTTTAGGTACATCAAAACCAAAACAAATGGTGTAGTAATTGTAATTTGAGAATCCGTTTTTGTAGAGTTATATTATATTAGTATTAGTATTATATCGCCGTATACAAACACGACAACAAATAAATATTCAAATTTTATATTTAAATATTTATTATATAAAACTGACTTACACACTGACACAAGTCAATGTACATTTGTTTTATGATATCTGGCTTGGATGAGAACCGCAAGGCTTGTACCAGACAGACATACGACTTGTACATAACAAAAATCATTTGCCTTAAATTTTTTGAAGTCAACGTATTTTATTTTGGAATCTACCTTTTGTTTTAGAAAATTTAAATGCATTTAGCATTGCTTATACGTGCATACATCTAGATGAATGTATATGTGACCTTGAAAAAATAAATATTTCTGTTTTATAATTTTTATTTCGATTTTTATGAATTTATGCTTGATTGATGATGAGATTGACTCTCAAAATTAAAATTTGTGGAGAAATTCTACAAAGGGACGTCGACGAGTACCTTTTGGTTTTAGAGTAATAATGTACCTTTAAATTTGACGGCCAATCTAGAGGGACGGTTTCTGATTGCATTTACATACACTGTATCAAAAAATTGTCCATACAGCACTCGGTTAAGAAAACATTGATAAAAAAACAATTACAAATCAAACAAAAAATTCAGTTTTAATTTTTTTAAACTCAAATTACATTTAGGAACCTGAAAATAATAATAATCATGATATAAATTAATTTACTTTCACGTTTGATATGATTTACTATTTAAACCGCCTAAAACGATGTCAAATAATTCTCCGTACACACAAAAAGTTGAAGGAATTTGGTAAAATTTAGGTCTGTTGTTGTAACCTATTCATGCAATGACACTTTGCAACCTTCTTTTCATCGAGAAAGCCAACTTCCGGGTTATTTCGGTGAAATTTTTGGCCCATTCATTCACAACGATCCTTTTAATTGTTCTTTACCATTAATTTGCTGTTCACGGATCTTTCGCTCCAAATAATGGCATAAATTATCAATAGCGTTGAGATCTGGTGGCTGGGGAGGATGAGGAAGTATTGACTTTACATTGTACAATAGCCATACCTTGATCAGTTTTGACGAATGCTTCGAGGCATTGTCATGTAAGGAACGAAAATTTTGCCCATGTCCCATTTTCTCAGCACTTATTCACAAATTATCCTTCAAAATATCCAAATATTTAAACCGGTTCATTATGGTATCATTGAAGTTCAAATGTCCCAAACCCTTTCAGCTATAAGCTCCCCAAACCATTATACTTCCGCCACCATGTTTTACTCAAGTTCATTGTTGGGTTTCGGCGACAACATAACTCGCCCATCTGAACCAAAAACGGTGTAACTTACTTTCATTCGAGGGAATACAATTTTCCTAGAACACTTCGGGCTCACTCACATATCCCAATGCATATTCCAAGCGGTTTTAATATTTTATTTATCGGCAAATACATTTCTAGCGTGTCGTACATCGATGATACTCTTGTTTATGCAAAATATTGCGTATTGTCTGAGGTTTTATCGTTCCTTTTTTGCGTTGATAAGCTTTGGCAGCGATTGTTGGAGCACTATGCCTTCGATTCTATTTTTTTTCCTTCTCTATTAGATGTATTTGACGTCTGTTCAGCTTTCGGTTGCGATCACGCCCAACAAAAATCTCTAGCGATTTGGTTTTTTTGGAATTCTGGACGTTATCTGATGTTATCTTTCCTATAAACTTTTACCCTCACTTTCCAATTTAATGGTGAACTTTTTAATTTCTATACTGTTTTTGGTAAAAGAATCACACATTTTTAATTAACTGAACAATATGTTATTCGTCATGAAAAAAGTACGACTAAACATTTTCGCAACAAATAATTTCGTAATTTATCGTTAGTTGAAAATAGAAGTACAACAAATAATAAATTGTTAATGTGCTAGTCTTAATTTTCACAAAAGTGCAAGTGTACGTACAATTGAGGGTTATAAAAACAAAGGCGGCAATCTCCATTTTTTTTTAAAATGAGTTTGGCATGTCATTTTATTCAATAATCGAGCCTCTATCATGTCCTTTTATTACTCTGTTTCAAAAACAACAAAACCACCATCATCATTGATGTCGACACACGTATAGTTCTAAAAATATTATTTTAGTGTGAAAAAATTGTTGCAGCTCATCATAGTATCTACAAATTAAAAGTACCTGAAACGAAAATGTAAATTTAGTATTAAGTAATAATTGTATAATAAATATGTACTTATCTTGTCTATTTGATGTTACGGCAACGCGACACTCCTTCGGTCAATTTATATATCTGAAATTGGCATTAAATTGTATGTATATATATGTATTATATGTATAATTTTATGTTACACATAAAATCAACTTACCGTTGACATATTACATTGTTTGTATACATATGACATTTGTCGTGTTAATAATGAAGTTAGATGTAATTTGAGTTGATACTTACCAATCTTACTACCATCTATTGTTGAGCGATATAATTAATCGTATTCAGCATATTTTTTAAGTAAATGTTTCCCCGCCGATCTTTTGTGTCTGCCGCCAAACCGGTTTGCAAATATAATAAAACGTTGATGCAAATTGTTATAATATCGCTCTCTTACAATTCAACCTTCGACAAGACAACATCAAACACAGAAGATATAGTAGTGAGTGGGTAATTATATCAGAAGAAATTATATATATATATTAGTTATATAAATCAGAAATTATACATATATGTATTAGAAATTAAATAAGAATAAATTATATTGTTGGTTGAATTATTTATTTGTGATAACATTACCTATGGTGCTTCAACTTTAACAATTTTTTAACTGGTTCATTTCTGAGGTAACGCAAAATTCGAAGATAGTCTATGCACCGATCTTGGCAAACAAATATATACACGAAGATACAGTCCGCTCTTTAACATTTTTTTTGGTCCTTCGAGCCGGATCATACGCACCGGCATCAAATATCAGTGATAAATTATTCCTTGAAAGGAGTGTTGATCGGGTAAGAAGCGTGTATCTCAAATGAACAGTTACTGTATATCAAGTGCACAGTTATTGTGAATCACGTGAACAATTGAACCATATAGTAATTAATTTATAGTGCAATTCCAAGTGAACATTGAGAATCATTGAGTTAGTGAATTGGTAAAAATAAACAAAAAAAAAAAAATAAAAATGGATGTAACGGCATTCATCAAACGCAGGAGCATTTTAAAGGGTCTCATGACGAAATTAGAAAATTTCTCTAAGGAGCTTTCCAACACCACAAGTGTAGAAGAAGTCAAAGTCAAATTGACACGTGTTTCCCAGTTGCATCAAGAATTTGTGGAGATCGACAATTGGTATAAGAGATCGACAAAATATTTAGTGCATCGAGTGAAGAAATCTCCGAAATGGAAATCGTTGAAGAGCAGTATTACAAAATTATCATCAATTGTAACACGTGGCTCAGAAAAAAAAATTTATTACCAAAGGAACAGTCGATGGATGAATCAACAGCTGGCATTAATACCACTTCTCAAACAGCAGCAGGCGATTTTAAGCTCCCACAGTTAAATATACCAATATTTTCGGGGGATTATCGAGAATGGCAGTCATTCCATGACCTCTTCTCAGCAGCAGTTCACAAGAACCATTCACTAACACCAGCACAAAAATTTCAATACCTGAAGGGTACGAGGCGAGGCAAGTGCATTAAATCGGCATTTCACCATTACTGAAGCTAACTATTTCGAGGCGTTCTCAAAGCTAAGTAAACGATATGATCGTAAGCAATTAAGTGCTAATGCATTCATAAAATTATTCATGCTACAATCACCAATCCATTCTGCCAATGCAACAAATATCAGGAAGCTGTTGGATATTGCAGACGAAGCAACAAGAGGTCTAAAGGCACTTGGCACCGAAGCTGATACAAAGGACATTTGGTTAATTTATATTTTATTTAACAAGCTTGATGAAGATTCAAAACAATTATGGATGCGCGAAGCATCTGACATCGAATTTCCATCACTTACGAGTTTCTATGAATTCCTGGGCAAACGAGCTGACTCACTGGAAGGCATAAAGACATCAAGTAAAGTTCATTCCAAATCTTCCAATAATACAAGAGGGTTTCATGTAGCTTCGTCGATAACCTGTCCCGTATTCCAGACCAGTTCACATCAACTATTTGAATGTTCCAAGTTCCAGGAATTGAATGTCGACGCAAGAAGGAACTTAATAAAAAATGACCAAAGATGTTTTAATTGCCTTAATAATAATCATTTAGTTTATAGTTGTAAATCAAAAACCAGATGCAGATTATGCTCTAGAAGACACCACTCACTACTACACACAAATCAATCGAATCAAGGGACCAGTGATTCAAAACCAGCAGTATCAAATCAAACTACTGTTATTCAAGGTTTACCATTAACCAAGCAGGAGACATCAACCATGGCAAGCATTGATCTAAAGAGAAGCAATCCATCTGCATCATCGGCAATCGATACCAAGGAGACTTATGTTCAATCACCATCACATTGTACCTTATCGTTACTCCCAACCATTGTTATCAAGATACAAGACAATTATGGACAATGGCATTTGTGTCGAGCACTAATGGATTCTGGATCACAATGCTCCTTTGTCACAGAAGATTGTGCTCAACGATTATGTTTGCCACGGCACCATGCAAAACTTAATGTAACTGGCTTGGGGCAAACCAATGCTGGCATGTGCCGAGGATATATAAATATGACCGCATCATCAAGATTTAATAAATCCATTACAATGAATCTAAAGTGTTACATCATTTCCAAGTTGACATCCAAATTACCTACCTGCGTCTTCAATACCACTATGTGGAGTCACTTGGAAAATTTACGATTGGCTGATCCAACATTTCATACACCAGGTATTATTGATATGCTAATCGGAAGTGATTACTTGTTCCACATTATAGGCAACAAAAGAATATGTGGAGTGCTGGGTACACCAATGGCACAAGAGACACTGTTCGGGTGGATTATTGCTGGACCAGTAGTTAAAACAAACCCAGTGCTGCCAACTGTTACCAGTTTACATGCCGAGACCAACCTAGATGACATTTTGAGGAAATTTTGGGAAATTGACGAAATTCTAACTCAACCGCTGTTAACCGATGATAATACCAGATGTGAAGAACATTATCAAAAGCACACAACAACTAGTGAAGGTCGATTCGTTGTTAGACTGCCCTTCAAAATCGAAAATCCAATCTTTGGAAAAAGCATGAGTGGCGCATTGAAATGTCTTGAAAACATGGAGACCAGATTTAAGAGAGATAGACAATTTAAAGATGCATACCACAATTTTATGGATGAATATAAAGCTTTGAAACACATGGAAGAAATCCCTGTAGAAGAAATAAACACCAACCGAGAGCGCAGTTTTTATTTACCTCACCATGGCGTTTTCAAATCATCGAGTACCACCACCAAATTACGAGTGGTCTTCGACGCGTCATTTAAATCGTCAAATGGAGCATCATTGAATGACACGTTGTTAGTTGGCCCTACCTTATATCAACCACTCATTAGCATTCTACTGAAATTTCGAACATTCAAGGTTGTATATTCGGCTGACATCGAAAAGATGTACCGGCAGATACTAATCGATCCAAGTGATAGTGATTATCAGCGTATTTTATGGAGAAATGATCCGAGTGAACCTGTAAGACATTATAGATTAAGAACGGTAACCTATTGGCACATCAGCTGCACCGTATCTTGCGACCAAAACCATCCAAGTAATAGGCAATGAATTACTCAAAACTGATCCAGCTGCAGCACATGTAATTTTAAATAATTTTTATGTGGATGACCTAATGTCTGGGGCTCATACAATTGAAGAGGCTCATCGTCTGCAAGACAAGGTATCAACAACACTTCAATCGCATGGGTTTAAATTACGAAAATGGGCGTCAAATGCTACCGAACTGCTGAACCATATTAACGAAGATGACAGGGAAAAGGTTTCCGTAGCCATTAATGACGATTCTACCTATCTTAAATTGCTGGGAATTCAATGGCATCCCGTAGAGGATGAATTCCGTTTTAACGTTTGTTGTGCTGATGATTTAAAACCCACTAAGAGAAATATTTTATCGTTTTCCGCCCGAATTTTTGATCCACTGGGATGGCTTGCACCTATTATCATAAACTTTAAAATAATATTTCAGAAGTTGTGGCTATTAAAGTTGGATTGGGACGATCCAATTCCATCAACGACATCAGAAAATTGGTTAAAGGTGAAAAATGAAATGCTAGATCTTCAAAATTTAAGTATTCCAAGATGGTTGTTGACAACAAGCAATAAATTTGAGCTCCATGGATTTGCAGATGCATCGGAGAATGCATATGCCGCTGTAGTCTACTGCCGAACGATTGATGAAATGGGAAATGTCAATATCAGGTTGATGACCGCCAGAACGAAAGTGGCGCCGATAAACCAAGTTTCAATTCCGCGATTGGAATTGTGTGCTGCTGTCCTGTTGAAAAAACTGCTAATGATGATCAAGGAAACATTGGGTGGCGAAATTGAAATTACGGCCTGGACGGATTCAACAATCGTCCTTTCATGGCTAGATTCTCACCGACGGAGATGGAAAACGTTCATCGCTAACCGAACAGCAAACATTTTATCTTGTCTTTCTAGAAATCATTGGAAACATGTGCAATCCTCACACAACCCAGCCGATTGTGCTACAAGAGGTTTGCTGCCGCGAGAACTGATCAAGTTTAATTTATGGTGGAATGGTCCTGATTGGTTAAGGTTAGACTCATCTCATTGGCCAGATCAACCACAGCAATTATCAAACATCCCGGAAGAAAAATCGTGTGCTAATGTACTGGTATTAACAAAAGAGTCTACCTCAGATATCCTTGATCTAGTCAGTCAACGATGTTCTTCATTTCGCAAATTCATAAATATCATCGGATGGATCAAGCGCTATTACCATAATCTCCGATATGCGACTGAAAGGCTAACTGCGGATATATTAACTGTCGAAGAAATTATCGCCAGTAAAACCTTTATCTTCAAATTTCTTCAACTAGAG
This sequence comes from Tipula vernalis, assembly GCA_958295665.1. NCBI lineage: Eukaryota > Metazoa > Arthropoda > Insecta > Diptera > Tipulidae > Tipula > Tipula vernalis. The sequence continues at coordinate 375,724,251 of OY282559.1, forward strand.
TATTTCAACAGTGAGTTAAGGGACATCCAAACCCTTAAGGTGGTATCGAAGAAGAGTAAATTGTATCAATTTACTCCATTTATCGATAACGACGGCATTATGAGAGTGGGAGGTCATATCCAACATTCGTCGGTTGAATTTAATACACGCCATCCAACAATTTTGCCCAGATGCTATATTACGAAGCTGTTGGTAACGGAACTACATCATAAAAACATGCATGCCGGACCAACATTATTAACCAACATCATACGGCAAAATTATCACAGTTTACAATGCCGATACTTAATCAAGGACATTATACGTAGATGTATTGTATGTACGAGATACAGAAGTCAACCAAACAATCAACTCATGGGAAACCTTCCGACAGCTCGGGTTAATTATGATAGGCCTTTTGTCAAAGTTGGTATAGACTATGCTGGCCCATTGATGATAAAACAAAAACATGGTAGAGGTCTAAAACATTCCAAGGCCTATTTAGCTATCTTCGTCTGTATGTGCACCAAGGCAGTGCACATCGAAGTCGTGAGCGATCTTTCAACCGAGTCATTTCTAGCAAGTCTAAGACGATTTACATCCAGAAGAGGCCTGTGCGCGGAAATTTTCTCCGATAATGGTTCCAATTTCATGGGAGCAAGGAATACTCTAATAGAATTATACCAATTTATAAAAAATAACTCTAACGAAATTTCTTCAATTTTAGCCGTAGACTTAATCAAATGGCATCTTATCCCTAGTGCGGCTCCATCATTCGGCGGACTATGGGAGGCGGCCGTTAAATCTCTTAAATATCATTTGAGGAGAGTAATGGGTAACACAGTCTACACATTTGAGGAACTAACAACAATAGCTGCACAGATTGAAGGCATACTGAATTCCAGACCAATATGTATTTCGTCAACCGAAGACATCGATGCCTTAACACCGGGCCATTTTTTGATTGGTCGGCCAATCAAGCAATTACCGGACCATAATCTCAAAACCATTCCATCATCACATCTGGTTAGATGGCAGCATTTACAAAAGGAGTTACATCACCTCTGGCAGAGATGGCACAACAAATACCTAACATCTCTACACAGACGAACTAAATGGCAATCACAAGGAGAAAAGCTCAAAATAAACGATGTGGTCATAATTAAAGATGATAATCTACCGCCTGCCAAGTGGTTATTAGCTCGTGTGGATCAAGTACATCCTGGAACCGACGGAATAGTTCGTGTTGTTACGCTAAAAACCAAAACAACAACATTAAAACGTCCAGTACATAAATTATGTAAGCTGCCAATTAATCAATAATTGAATTGATGGATTCAACGGGCCGGTATGTTGCAGCTCATCATAGTATCTACAAATTAAAAGTACCTGAAACGAAAATGTACATTTAGTATTAAGTAATAATTGTATAATAAATATGTACTTATCTTGTCTATTTGATGTTACGGCAACGCGACACTCCTTCGGTCAATTTATATATCTGAAATTGGCATTAAATTGTATGTATATATATGTATTATATGTATAATTTTATGTTACACATAAAATCAACTTACCGTTGACATATTACATTGTTTGTATACATATGACATTTGTCGTGTTAATAATGAAGTTAGATGTAATTTGAGTTGATACTTACCAATCTTACTACCATCTATTGTTGAGCGATATAATTAATCGTATTCAGCATATTTTTTAAGTAAATGTTTCCCCGCCGATCTTTTGTGTCTGCCGCCAAACCGGTTTGCAAATATAATAAAACGTTGATGCAAATTGTTATAATATCGCTCTCTTACAATTCAACCTTCGACAAGACAACATCAAACACAGAAGATATAGTAGTGAGTGGGTAATTATATCAGAAGAAATTATATATATATATTAATTATATAAATCAGAAATTATACATATATGTATTAGAAATTAAATAAGAATAAATTATATTGTTGATTGAATTATTTATTTGTGATAACATTACCTATGGTGCTTCAACTTTAACAATTTTTTAACTGGTTCATTTCTGAGGTAACGCAAAATTCGAAGATAGTCTATGCACCGATCTTGGCAAACAAATATATACACGAAGATACAGTCCGCTCTTTAACAAAAATTTTTATATTTAATTAATTTTATATAATAAATTGTTAATAAAATAATGGAAAAAAATGCGTCACCGGTATCACCGTCAAAGGCAAGAAAACGAATAAGGCAAGAATCGAAATGGCAACGGAATATTGCGAAACCAAATAATCCATTAAAATTGTAACGAAGCATACACACACAATGTTCTTAAATGGAAATCATAAAAAACAAAGATCGAGAAGAAAGTTGGTAAATTTCTTCACATAAATTAAAGCTTTGATTTATATGTACGTATGAATAAATTAGTTTATTATCAATGTATTACAAATAATGAATTTACCATTTGTTCGGATAATTATTATTTTTAAATAAACTTGTGGTAAATAATAAATTAAATTAATGTCGTATTAAATACCAAATTCAAAAATTATGGAAACGTTAAATGTACCAACAATTAACAAATATAAAATTGTTCCTGTATTTTAGAAAGAAATTTTTGAAATGGTTATATACTCGTACATTAAAACATTAGATAAAGTAGAACAAATATATTTCAGTTATGTATGTACATATCTATAAAAAAAAAACGATTTTGCTAGCTAAACTAGAAAGAGAAAACATTATAAAGTAAACGATGCAACTGTTCGAAAATTGTATGTAATATCATTCATATACATTTGAGTAGTATGAACTTACCACATCTGTTTATCTTTTTCTGTGGTATAATTTAAAATCAAATTTCAAAATACGTGGCGAACTAAGTGTACGGCTTAGTAACTGTAACTGTTCTTATGCTAACGCAGTTATAGCATTGCCAGACTGCGGTTTAATAAATACGATTTAGTGAATTTTCGAGATTAGCCGTAGTTAGATTTACGGTATTTATGCATTATTTTGAGTTTAGTGACTAAAACGATGTAATGGGAGTGTGTTAGTTTGACAAATATTTTGAAAACAATAACAGTTTAAGTGTATTAACCGTTATTTAAAACGAGTTTAGCTAAATCGGATTTATTAAATCGCAGTCTGGCAATGCTATAAGATTAAATGTACAAAAGTTTGTTACGCATAAACAATCGCTCTCACTACAGTTTCCAACTGACCACAATTATATGTCGATTAGAAAAAATGAGAGTTTACCAACGTAAATTTTAATTTTAATCAACAATCCCAGGATTATCAGCAAATTAGAGATGTTAAATAATTTAGGATCTGATTCAAAGTATATCGAGTTAACCCTCAACCAATTAAAATACCTGACATTCCAGTACCAATAAATTGTAGAATTACCACTTTTACTGCTACTGTCTTTGCTATCTACTGTCGAATCCGCTGTTATTATTCGAGATATCTTCTTAGATGTACGAGTAAAATCAAATTAAATGAACTCAAAAGACAATAAATTTATTAAGAATGAATGAAGAAGAACAACACAATTGCAAAACCAATCCAAGTGTCTCGGTCATATGTATCGATGTTCGTTTGGTTGTAGCTAATTTGAATAATTTCAGTACAGTCGGAATAATAAAGAATAAAAATTTTACGTAGTGGATTGATGTCGACTGCCATACATTGCTAAAATTGGCGAAATTTAACAACGCAAAAATAATTTATAGCTTTATTAAGCTTCTATCCTCTTAACTTATAGAGATACATAAATAAAATCAGTTTAAAATAACATCCCTCCCCCCTCATTTCTATCTAGCAAACACCATCCATCTTTAATCTGATCCATATTTTTATTTATGTGTTCATTGTCTTGTGCCATCATTCCTACTTACATATAAAATAAACACAACATTTTTTATGCTGATGCTGATATTATTGCCATTTTTTTTCCCTTCTTGTTTATTCCCTGCCATATCACAACATAATCTTGAACAAAGAAAAACTCATAAATAAATCTACAATTTATGTTTCTCCAAAAAGCAAAGAAGATATACAAGCAGAAAATTTATCCTTCTTTTTACACTCACACACATACACAAAAAAAAAAAATCGAATTTTTAACAGTCGTTAAATTCCATGTTTTTTTTGTTACACTACATAAATCCATAAGCTAGCACCAGCTATCTAGAGCACATTAATGGAAATACCCAAATATTAATTTACCGAAAAAAAGTACAATGAACATTAAAAACCCTAAGGAAATTCGTATTAACGGATTTTAGAATTTGCTTTAAGGTAATGACGAAACCAAAGAATTCCTTTAACAATAATTACATTTTGCGAATATCTGTATTTATATACCTTGCGACCTCATATAAACTAACATCTAACAAAACCGCACCGATTAAGCCCACCCATGTATACATTTGTAGATAAAAAGAACCAAGCACTCTAATATTAATCCAGATCCTATAGTGTGTAGTACTGTGTGTGAAAAATTTATGTTTGGAACGAACAGAATGATGGCGCAAGGTGCATGATTTTTTTATGATGTTTCGAGATTGTTAGAACTAAAATTGAAAAGTTTGCTTTCCTATTTTATCTTTCAACCCGGCTGCTGTAACTGTACATAAAAATAAGCTTCTCAAATAACAGAGCCGTATATAAAGGATGTGAGATGAGAAAACGAAAAGTTTATTCTTTGGAAATAATACTTACAGTTATCTTACTTAAGAAAAAGTTTTTATTTTATTTTTTTACTGTTATACCTAATTGAATATTTAATTTGAAAAGAATATTTATGTGGGGGTGTTATATGCGGGGAAAATTTATGGTTGTTGGCCTAACTATAAGAGATAAAATGATTGGCGGAATACCTATGATATCTAAACAGTATTAAATTCCCCATTTTCCAGAATTTATAAAAACCAAGATAACCTAGAATCAAAAATTCAACATCTAACGCATTTTGCTAAGAATTTTTCTCTGTAGCAACTAATAACTAGTCAATCACGTTAACGGTTTAGTTTTACAGAACAAAAATGTTATTGTGGTTTAATATTTCGAGGATAGCAAAGACTCAGAATTATTGTTTTTGTTTTTGATATTTAAGTCAGGCAAACAGCTATGCCACTTCCATTAACGGGCCCCTAATGACCTTCTTAATTTTAGTACAAAAACGTTTTACTCAGTGACCGCGCCTACTAATAAAGTTGCATTTAAGGGCGGCAAGGCAGTTTAACATTTGGAATGAAACATAAACAGTTCTCATGGTTTTATTACTTTCTGGTATTTGGGAACTGTATGTATACGGTAAAAAGTAATAAGTCGGTATACTGATTTTCGATTTAAGATCAATATGACTGATCGTAAGATTAAGAATTTTTAACAATATATTAAGATTTTCTCAAACTAAACTGAAAGTTGTCATCGTAAACCTCATAAATCATAACTCTAGAAATCTTCAATATTATTAAATCCTTAGAACTGCGGTTGCTTTACCAGCCATCACAATTTAACACAAAGTCAAAATGTATATTGGAAATTTGTGAATATACATTTAATCAACATTCATTCCGCGGACGTACACATTTTCGGAAAATCGGTTCATAATCGGTTTATAAACGCAACCGCACCTATTTTAGCAGACGATGCATGTCTTCCTTATGTTAACCGCACACAAATTCCTATTTTCGCCATACTACTTTTCACAGGAAACAAAAACAACAAAAAAGTAAAATGCCGATCTCCCACGTTGATTAGAATTCGGTAATGAAAATTAACTCAGCTCCTAAATGAATCCCTAACTAAACCTCGCTAACTCAACCGTAACTAAATTTTAACTCAACTTAGCTCGAACCAAATCTGAACACCATACTCTAGTGTCGCATCCGGAGAAGCTATGAAGAAGGAGTATCGTTTTGGAAATTAGAAGCTGTTGAAGTTGTCGCACTGAGAACAATTTGGTCTCCACATTCCCACGGCCTGGCTTCATGAAGTACATATTGATAGATGGTGGTGCCAATCACATGAGGAGAACTATCAAGTCTACATCCTCCGCAACTATTGCTACAGTTGGATGTACAGCAGCTTTAGCCAACCCACACCTCACAATAGTGCTGCCAGCATCCCCTGTAGCAACAGCTGTTTCTATCCCGGCTGCTGCCATTTTCTCACTGAGCAAGTGAATCAGCTTTGTTTTGTTTCTTTCGTTAGCAAGAAAATGCTCTTGGTGAACTGTTATAGTCGTGCTTTCATGAAAGTTGATGCCAACAGAAGTTTTTGTGAGCACTCTTCGCTTCTTCTCTGCTCGTTTGATGCTGTTGTCATCACCATATCCATCAAAAACCACCGAACAATTTTTACCGTAATGTTTATGTACGTAGGCAATGTACTGATGGCAGATTGATAATATGTTGGAAGACTGTTTCCACTTCATGCGATGGAGTAGGAAACCACCGTCTACCACATTGAAACTGTGGGTGAGATCTACAGTTGCGTTGTCCTCTACAGGCAAAACATCATAGAGTGATGATTTTTTCCCTTTTCGCATTCCGCCCTCGCTGAACAGGGCCAGGGGGTATGGAGTTAATTCGTATGTCAAAAGCTCTTCTACATCTTTATCGCCCTTTTTTGATATAACAATTCTTTGGCAAATTGTCAGAGGGTTAATTGTAACTTTATCACCATTGATTTTAATGGTGCTGCTCATACTGGCTAGTGACAAGACCACATTCTTTTTAGATTGCTTCATATCACCAAATTTACTGCCGATAAAACTTTGCATAGTTTTAGTTTCAATATCCAGGGGGATAAGGTACCTGCTGACAGTGACATCAGTGAATCCAGCTTTGGAAAAGGGGGATGATCATTGAACCATTCGTGTATTTTACCTCGATCTCGTGAATCTCTCGTTTGCCGTGATACCCTGATATCAACGTGCTGCTCTCCAGTTGCAAAGACCACTTCAGCAAACTCCTCCAATGACGAACATATCGCGGTGCCTCCCGGTGATCCACAAAACCACTTGGCGAGTACAGAATCAGTAATTCCTCTTCCTCGCGTTAGGCCACCTGTACTATTCATGGAGCGCATAAGAGTTTGTTCTATGACCATATCCGACCAATTACATACCTGCCCAAGGTATACCTGTGCGATTAATATTGAAGTACCTCTTATCTGCAAACTCCTTGTACGCCTCCGGATGGCTAGCTGTCAGTTGTATCATATCTTGGACATAGAGATGGGCACATTTTTCGTACTGGAAGTGCCTACTTGCGTGGAAGAATGGGATCATCTGCTGTACACATTCTAAGTGCCCGTCCCAAATACCACGATGCTCAGAATCGATGAACTTCTTCATCAGGGTAACCATATTGATGTATTGAACCCACAAAGCAGCCGTAGAGTCATTATCCTTGAGGGATTTCAAATGATTCTGAAATTTTGTCAAAGCTGACACCAAGGAAGTATTCTCTTCAACTTTGTCCGGAGTAAGTTCCTCCATGTTGGTCAGCATAGTCAAGATCTCTCTTCTCTTCCTCTGAAACATTGGCTCCTTCCAGAAAAATTTGGCATAAAACAAGCTGAACAAGCAAATGTCGTCGAATAGCTTGGCTGTTCGCGTGGCCTGTTAACATCTTGTCAACAGAATTAGCGGCGAATACTTGGCATAGTACATATTACAGTCCAGATCCAGCCATTGTGTGACCAATGTACCCCATGAAGGATATTAAGGTGTAAAACCCACCAAGTCTGACAACAATGTTCCCAAACGCTATTTCTCTAGCCTTTAGGTATAAAGGCTTGTCAAATGTTACGAAGCAAACTGTGGCCCCTATCTCTTGACTATTTTTTAAGGCATACTGTAACGCTGTATGTACTGTGCTTTACTCGTTAGATGGTGCATTGATGAATGGAAGAAAGGTTACCGAAGTTTTCTTTTTGTTAATGACTTTACTCACCAACTGCATGAAACCCTTCCATTCTGGAACGGTTTACACCTCTGCAGTGGGGTCCACCTCCTGGAGCCACTTAGCACTCATCCACAGGAAATCTTGAACAGTGAGTGTGAATATGTCACAGGGATGGGCATCAACACGCTCAAGTCTTCGATAGTAATTTACTGCAATGCGTTGGTTCCCCGTCCCTCAAGGACTTGCAGCTCCAGAACTCCCAGCTGGCCCACTTCTTCCTGGGGGAACAGATTTCAGTCTTTCCACTTTCGTGGATGTAAAGAAAGCGTGGGATGGTGTAGCACATTTGATTGAGAGCTCCAGCTGCTGAGCGTCCTAGGCACTCAATCCCAACTTCGATAGTAGGGACACCAAGTTCTTTGATCCGAATTTTCGGTATATGAACAGAGCGATGCTGGTCAGAATTGGAGATATAAAATATCGAGGGCGAACAGCAGCAATAAGAGCATAAGCAATAGTTGTCATCTTTTTCCCCACTGCCCCCTTTTAACCTTTTTTCCTTGCACTGCAGTCCATGAAGACTCTAACAGATTTAGGTATTAATTGTTCAGCCTCACTGCAGAAGCTAGATGAAGAGGGATAGGCACTGTTGTCGTAAGCCATGGATTCAATGTATTCCAAGATAACCTCAGCAGCTGTTTGTACAATCCTCTCACGTTCTCTTTGTTCATCTTTACACCTTGAAGTGTACCATGAGTCGCTGGAGATTTTATCACTAAAACTACGAAAGGAGACGACAGTTTATGTAGTGGTTCCTTTTAATTTTTATGTAGTGGTTCCCCTGCAATACCCTGTTCCAACAACTCGTCCATAGAGTATTGGCAATTATCGGTCCTTTCAATATAATCATATATTTCTTCCATTGCTTCTGAAATTCCTTCATCTTGTTGACGTCCAGTTTTTCTTTTTGAAGGAACAGAGGTTAACATGAATCTTTTGTAACAATCTTCGTGATATATTGCATCTGCTGCGTGTAGATCTCCAACAGGGCAGATACGTCTCACTACATCGTTTCCCCACTCATCCTTTCTTTCCTGCCCACGATTCAAAATAGAATTGTGAAACGCAACCGTACGAACATAAAAAAATGGTCGACGCTTACCATAAGGTTTTTTAATCACCTTCTCTTCGTCATACGTTTCCGTGCAGAAAAAACATTTTGTTTTAAAATCAAATTTTATTTGTCCTGAACGCAAAGACGAAGCATCACGTGATGTTGAAGGTTCATCTGAGAGAGCGTCTCGTAAAAACCTTTTTATTGAGTCACTTCTGACGTATTCTCTTCTGCAACAATTATGAACAACACCATTTATCTTACCCCTGAAACTTTTCTCTTTCCCATCTTTCCTTATCTCACTTGCCTTCACTAATCCAATTATCCCTTTTTTTCCAACGTTGCACAATTCACTTTCAACTTCACTCTCACAAATTAAACACTTCTCAGCCATAGTCACATACACACTGGAAATAATAGTCTTATACTAAACGCGTGCAAATATTTATCAAAGATCAACAAGGTGGTTGATTGTAAACTGAATAAAGAGACGAGCACGAACATAAACTGTTTTTTTTTTAATTTTCTATTTACTCCCTCCATATTTCCTTAAGCTTTGATCCTATCAAAAAATGTGTAGAGAATCTTTATTGTAGAGAATGTTATGTAGATTAATTTGAAAAATTGAATAAAAGTACCTTTCGAGACCCCCCCCCCACCCTTAGCTTCACCCAACCCCTTAGTACTTTTAGTATGTTGTTAAAGGACACCTTCCCCTACAACTGTACCAAATTTGGCTTCTACATGAATTATTTTCGCTATGTGGTAATTTTGGTCTTCGTTGCTTAGACTACTCAACGCCTACATGCTTCTATGAACTCATATCAAATCAACTCAATATAACCTCCGACTAAACGCTGAACTCGACCTAAAATTAACCCCTAACCGAACCCCTCACTCAAATCTATGTCAACTTCCACTCAAACCCTATTCAACAAACTCAACCTCAACTCAACACTCAACCACAACCTAACTTCAACCCTTACTTAACCGCAACTCAACGATCAACTCAACCCTCAACTTAACCCTCAACCCCAAACTGAACGTTCAATTGAAACCCTAAATCAACACGGCTGAAGAAACTAAGTGGAACTAAACGAAGAACAAGTCAAGCTAATTTACAACTCAAATCTCAACCTTATCCCTAAATAGATACCCTACTGAAAGACGAAATGAACCCAAACTTAACCCTAAACAAACATTAATCAACCAAGTTAACTTCAAACTTAAACCCCTCAGTAAACCTCAACTCAACCCCGAATCAACTCCAAATCCTCACAATCAGTTTGAAAATTGCTTACTATATGTCCATGAACTCAACTCAATCCTAACTCAATCTCTAGGTCGATACTAACTTAAGACCAAAATCAACATATCAACCCTCAAATCAATGCGAGTCGAAAATCTACATTTCCACATGAACTCAATTGAAAACAACTCAAGCTATTTTCTAACTCAACCCTCAACACAACCTCAAGTAATTTTCCCAGCCTAACCGCTGACTTCTATTCAACTTAATCCTAACTTAAGCCAAATTCAATCACAATAAGCCTTAATCCAATCCCAACTCAACCTTTACTCGACCTTCAACACAGCTCTTATATTAACCCTATTTCACGCTCAACTCAACTCCCAAATCAAGAAAGCCTTGAAAACTATTTGCGTACATGAATTCAACTTAAGCTAATTCTAATTCAATTGTCAATTCAACACTACTACACTAATCCAACAAGAAATCAAATCCAACTCAACCCCAGCTCAACCCGAAAATGAAACCCAACTCAACCGCAAACTCCAACGGCCAACTCTATCCTCAACTTAGCATATTGGTCTGGCATACTGGTCTGTATGGTAATTATCACCGCGTGGTTTTGAATCAATTCATTTGCCAGGTATGCCATTTAGCTGTCACAGCACATGTCTAAAATCTGTACCAAATTTCGGACACACTCTAAATGTATTGTACGAAAAGTGGTACGCCATTTGGATAACAATTCTTATGTAGTCTGTCGTACTAACAAATCTGTTATACATGTCGGTCAAATGGGTTTCAGTAGAGGAAGTATACGATTTTGAATTTTAGGCCTTCACACAAATTTCCAGTTCTAAATCTCTTCGCGGTAAGAGATAACTTTGCAGGTTATTCCATGAGTTCAATGGCTCTTTAATAATAAATTTTCATCATTGTAGAAGAGTTACAATTTTCAATCATGCTCTTAATTTGTTATATTAAACAGACTCCGTAACAGAATCTTTTTCCAGAATATTTTAAAATTCCTATAACTTATTAAACTTTTTTTTATTGTATTTTCCCATTCCAACATCTATTGTTAGGCAACTAATTTAAATCTGAAAAATTACCAAACGGCGTTAAAAACTATACACTTTAACGTAAATTTTCTGCCCATACACAAATTTTAGCTTGTTGAAAAAGAATGTTCCATAGATAAATTGTTTTAAAAAAAAATGAAATCCTGTAAAATTCTTAAAATTTAAGATTAATCTATTAATTAGCAGTAAGGTCACCTGGCTTAAGAAGAATTTTACTGCACTGATAAATGCAGACAGTCAAGTCTGTAAGCCAAAAGAAAACAGGCAACCCAACTTAGTCGAAAGTAACAATAATTAAGGAACTTAAGCAGCCAATAAAAATGGGAAAGCTTTTGAAGCCAGAAGGAAACAGGTATGGAAAGATAAACTAATTGGAAGCAAACTATCGCAAAGGCAGAGACGACAGAAAAACGAAATTTGGAGAAAAGAATAGCGAGATGATAAAATAGTAGTCACGGTTCTACTTATAGATCAGAATCATACGTATCTCGGTACACGGAAGAAGGTAGCAGATACTTTCAATAAATTAGTAGATGAAATGGTTAAGAAAGATTTAGCTAGCTAGCTAATACTTAGAAGCACTCGTGAGTAATTAAATCGAGGCCTTTCAAGAGAAAACAAAAGAAGAACACGCCAACCAAAAGACTGCTCAAAAGGCAAGGCGTCCTCATCAATCATGAATTCATTCATCGTCAATCAAGAATTCATTCGTCAAGTATAAAAAGGTGCTATTCAAGCAATGACTACATGATCGAATAGACAATGATCCAAAATTGTAACTATGCTGATTAAAAAATACAAAACCGTAATGACAGCGGATATAGAAAAGATGTATCGGCAAATCTGGATTATCGAGCAAGACCAGAATAAGAAAGAAGCCGTCCTTCTGCTATCAACATTAGCTTAAGCAGGCCGAAAAAATCACAAGAAAAACTAAATTCAAAAATGTCGAAAATTACGACATCATTCGGACAGCAAAACACGAAAAACGTTTTACTGAGGGGAAATGTTTTCAACTAAATGTCGAACATTACAATAAGCAAATTATTACGACACGTTTCGGACACAGTCTTATGCAATAATCGACGTAAGCAAAATTAAAAGCTCCCAAGATTCCGAAAAAATTCAGTAATCCTGGATAATTAGTACCTAGGTTTTTCTGGATGCGGACATTAAAGTATTATTAGCTATAACAGCAAAGAATTATGGCGACCAAAACAAGGCATAGGAGGCCTCATACGCGTTCTACAATTTGAAGCCATAATCAATGAAAATCAAAAATTGGGGTTGCTAATAAAAAGTGCCGTTACCATAATAGACCACAAAACAAAACTAGTAAGGCATACTCTACATATCCAACGGGTTCATTTAATGGGAATATTAGACGAATATTCAATCCGGGAAAAACAAAATTGGCCGAACTAACCTGAACAATTGCGCTGATGTTAATTCTAAAAAAGATTGAAAGATACACGACAAATTTTACTTTACCAAAAGAAACCAACCAACAATAGCGCTGATTTCTACGGGGCACTCTCTGATCTTCTTCACATAAATCAATGTATGAGAATAAGCAGCACATTAGTAAAACACAATATCATAGTGAAAATCAGTATCCCACTATCCTTTGCGCAGAACTACACCAGCCGCTGATAATGATTCGGAATACATATCAATAGATGAGTATCGGGAACATTTTACATTACTGAAAAGGGATAAATGGAAGCAATGCGAAATATCATCAATTTACAATACCACGACCATCCACTGGATTAAACTTCATGCTACGAATCTGAGGGTATACCCAATTCTCAATAAAATAATATTCCATGTATTTTTTTCGTAATATGAAACCATAGTCTCCCATGAGAAGATGGCAATGAAGAAAAAGTTAGCGTCTCACAGCACATATCCAGCTTCGATTTTCAATGACCTTGAATTGTCAATTTCCGTTTTCAAATAGAAAAGATTTCCGATTTTAAAAACTTACTTTTTTGAGAATGTCAACAGCATTTAAAAAAACAGAGGTGAGGCCAACACACGACTTTCTTTTACGTACAGAGAATTTTGAGAATTTTTATTTTTTGTTATTTTTTGGAAACATTTTATATTAAGTAGTTTTTTTTAAACCTTATACTTTTTAAGATATTTGCAAAATAAATTTTCTGGACCAAGGGGGTGGCCACTTCCGGTTAGCTGATCTGGAGTAAAATTCACTGGCACCTCCCAATTTATCAAAAAAGCTTAAATCTGGAGTTTCAGTTCGATTGGTTAAACAATCTGGGCTGTAGAGAGGACACAGACTGACAGACTGACAGACTGACAGACTGACAGACTGACAGACTGACAGACTGACAGACTGACAGACTGACAGACTGACAGACTGACAGACTGACAGACTGACAGACTGACAGACTGACAGACTGACAGACTGACAGACTGACAGACTGACAGACTGACAGACTGACAGACTGACAGACTGACAGACTGACAGACTGACAGACTGACAGACTGACAGACTGACAGACTGACAGACTGACAGACTGACAGACTGACAGACTGACAGACTGACAGACTGACAGACTGACAGACTGACAGACTGACAGACTGACAGACTGACAGACTGACAGACTGACAGACTGACAGACTGACAGACTGACAGACTGACAGACTGACAGACTGACAGACTGACAGACTGACAGACTGACAGACTGACAGACTGACAGACTGACAGAATGACAGACTTACAGACAGACACCATTTCGAAACTCACTTTTTCGAACTCAGGGGACCTCAAAACAGATAAATCTCTAAAAAATCTCAAGGTTCAAAATTTTCATTATCACTATACTTTATTTTACTAGAGTAAAAGAAAGTAAAAAAATCAAAAAGGCTCGATCCTGAACTCTATAAAGAGTTTTGTTCTCTGTTGCTTATGTATTGTACTATATACGCTAATAAGAGAAATAAAATAATTTTCAATATATTATGTCTGAATTTGATGTGTCATGTCCGAATTTGAGAATATGACCGTGCCAGAATTTGATATGAAATATCAGAGTTTGAAATTGTGAGGTCAGAATTCGATGAAAATGATGTTCAGAATTTGAATTTCAGATGTCAACATATCATGCCGAAAATCGATACTTCATGTCAATATACCATACCAGGATAAAATAAATTATGTTAGAAATCAGAATTGTATGGGTTTATGCCAGAATTCGAGTTATAACGTCAGAATTCCATACTTCATGTCAGAATTTGTATTTATGATGTCAGAATTTTATATATTATGCCAGAAATCGACATGTCACATATTCGAGATATTATGCCAAAATCCGACAAATTACGTCAGAATTTGTTACTTTAGAATTAGAATTTATCACGTTAGAATTCATTACGTCGTGTCAGAATTTCAAAATATCAGATGTTAAAATTCGTTATATTATGATATCAAGCCAGGATTCTATATGTCGTGTCAAAATTTGAATTTATGATGTCAGAATTGATATAACACGTCTGAATTTGATACATCATATCAGAATTTACATTTTTATTTTATGATATCAGAGTTCGATATATTGTGTCAGAATTTAAAATATCATGCCAAAACTTGGTAAATCATATCAGAATTTGATATGTCATGTCAGAATGCGAATTTATGATATAGTATGTAGTTCGGTATATCATGTCAAAATTTGATGTACTAAGCCAAAATTCAATAAATAATTTTAGAATTTGATATGTCAAGCTAGTATTCGATTTGTCCTGTCAAAATTAGAGTTAATTCTGTCTAGAATATGAATTGATAATGTCAAAATTGTATATCTTATGTGAAAATTAGAAAAATGATGACAGAATTCGATATGTAGAGCCAGAAATTGAGTTATTTATATCTAGATTCATCCTAGAATTTGAAAGGTCTTGTGTCACAAATGGATAAATCTCTCATGAAGCCTTCAGAATTCCGTATATTATCTCAAAATTCGATATTTTATCTCAGAATTCGAGATGTTATATCAGAATTTCAATTTTTGGTTTTACGATTCAATGTATGACGTAAGAATTCGATATCACAATCAAATTTCTGTATTCGACATATTCGGTCAAAATTCGACATGTCTTCTCAGAATTCAAAAGGTCTTATCAGAATTTTATATATCATCTCATGACTTCAGAATTCGATATTTATCATCTCAAAATTGGAGATCTCATCAGAGTTGGATATATCATCACAGAATTCAACACAATTTATTGAATTTTGATACGGTATATTGAGTTCTGACATAACATCTTGAACTTTGGGATAATATATCAAATTCTGAAGTCTCGAGAAGATGTATCAAAGAATTCGATATCACATGTCAGAATTCCATAATTGATGTCAGAGTTTGTCGAAATGTCATGCCGGAATTCGATAATCATACATAACGTTGTGACATAAGATTTTGTGCTATTGATTGAAAAATTCGATATATCGTGTCTGGATTCGATATGTTTTCCAGAATTTGAATTTTTTATGACTGAATTCTACAACAGGATTCCTGCCAGAATTCAATATATCATGCCAAAATTCAATAATTCATATAAATAATGTATAAAATGACCTTATGTAAATTACACGTTTTTTACGTGTAAAAAAACTGTGTAAATTACATAGTGTAATTTACTCGCTCAAGTCACATCTCCGGTTAGCTCTGGTTATAAAATGCTAAGAACTGCATTTAAATTCCAAACAATAGCATGCATTTCACTAGAAAAAAGTAGCTGAAGAATGCTTCTCTCTGAGTATCTTCTCGGCTAAAATTCCGACGCTACGGCGACTAAAGGCAAATCGCACTCATTTTTTAGAACCGTCCATTTGCGTTTGGCTTAAGAATTAAAAATTGACTTAAGTCATCATTTGATTGTAGTTATATAATTTTATAATTTGGGCCCTCGCATAATAACTCAAGAAGCCTTATCTGAAATTAGTTTACTGACTTAATTCAGCAAAATATTTTTTTGTAATATGCTATTTGCAAATTTCTAAAAATTATTCGAATTCATGACCTGATGTCTTAATGTTAACTCGTGAGACAGGACGACTGAATCTTTTTCATGGGTGGTTCCCTTGAGTGCTGTCAGTTTTTAAGGTACCCTTAGGATATCTACACTACTACAGACTCAAGGAAGTCAGGAGGTCTGAAACGAAACTTTTAGGTTGCTGAATAATATGTTTTGATGTTTCATGGAAATTTCATACCAAAAATTTCACCTTTTCGGACTCCTGAAGGCCCCGTTATCTAGCCCTGATACCTTTATAAGTGTTTCCAACAAATCTTGCAATTCTCAAAAATATAGCTTTGTGAAGTTGAGATAATTTAGTGTACAGCATATTTAACATGTTTCAATTGATATACATATCTACTAAAACGACCCATATTCAATGAACAGAAAAAATTGGAAATCTGCTTTGAAATAATTCTTTAGGAAAAGGTCATTCATTAAAGCTTACATTGAGACTATAATTAACTCGAACCTTTAGTTATGAAACCCGTCGTGTGTCAGTATGATGATCTATTTTCCTTTAGGGCCTTTAAAATATTTAGCGCATGGTTTGTTTAACATGCACCGCAGCAACGACCTATCCTAATGTCCCATTACACCGAAAAAAAAAAACATTTCCTAAAACCAATCAATCAAAAGCGAAAAAATTTCAAAAATCTTTGGGGAAAACAATTTTTTTCTATAAATGAAATTCGATTTGATTTTTTCCAAATATATTTTCACAACAACACAACGGAGCAACAAAAAATATTATTTATTGTTTGTTAACAAGAAAATCATAATTCTCATAAAATTTTTAAGGATACATCGAATAGGTGGATAATATAGAGTAATCAATCATAAATAATAATAAAAAAAAAGGAAAATTGACGAACGATCCCAATTTTTCTCGTACAAATTCCTTTTTCCTAGAAATGGAAAATTATAATTTTATTCTCTCACCCTATGCATGAACGACTTTAAATTTAATGGGAAATTTCTTGGGAACCAAGTCAATGGTGATGATTATGATGATGGTACATGTAAATATATAAGTTTAAGATGGTTGTGTAAATGTACACACGCCTTATGTGTATATATTATATAATATATTTAATATTCAATGATTGGAAAAATTTAATAAATTGGAAGGAAAAATATGTTGTGCGCCTTGTGTCGTATTTTTTATTCGTTTTGTCATCATCACTTCATTCCTCGTTTCCTTTCTGTCGACATGTTCTTATATAACGATATACATATACATATTTGGAAAAATACAAATAATTTAGATTCAAAAATTGGGATGACATCAGGACTGACATTGGGAAAATTTATTGGCTTGACGGTTTGATAGTTATGCGGTTTGGAAATTTAGAGCAGGTGCAAATTATTTTACAGGTCTGAAAGAAACATGCTCAAAATTGTGTTGGGCGCGAATCAAAATTAATAACTTCCTCCGTCTACAAAATCATGAAAAATTAAACTTTCATAAAATACAGGCAAAATATTAATTTTCAATTTCCTTTTTTACTTTAATATTTTGTTTATTCTGTCTGCATGTGTGTGTGTATGTGTTTTGGTACAAATAACTAAGGAAACAAACAATAACAACAGCCAAATTTTCATTGTGTATACAATTTAAGTAAGAAAAACTCTCTCGCGGATCAACAAATACACAAAGCCCACAATAAAAATAAACAAAAAGGAAATAAAAAATTTAAAAACTCACTTCCCCTTTTATTTACTTTTTTTGTTGGAAAATGGAAAATCCTGAAATGAGATTCGTATTTAGTAAGAACCAACAGCAAAAATTATAAGAGCATCTCTGCGCTTCAATAACTAACAAAACAAAAGTAATTTTCTTTATTTTTCAACCTCCTCGTCGTCTTCTTCTTAGCATTATCTCGTTTTTGGAAGGAAAACACAGGACAGGATAATAATGTAACAACAAGAATTTTTTAGTAGGTATATGGATTTTCCGTTTTTTTTTTTTTAATGTTTAATGATTTCCTTCGCGTTTTCCTTTGGTGAGTGAATTGTTTTTTTTTTACTTTTTTTGAGATAGAATCTAAATTCAAGTTTAATGAGTTTCTTTTGTGCTTTAAATGAAATTGACAAAATACAGAGCTTTTAACACTTCTTATCCCCGCCGCCCGCGATATTGTTGATTTTCTCAGTAATCTCTTTTACTTGTTCATCTTCGCGTCTTTAAAATGATGATTACTATTTAAATAATTTATTATGTATTTTATACGTGGATAATTGAGTTTCTCTGTTATAGTTCGTGTTACATTAAACAAAAGGAGTTGACAACAACAAAATACATGAAGTTTATTAATATTATTATTATTTTTTTTTTATTAGGCTTGGCTCCTACATAAAAAATTGAGGTGTGGCCAACACACGACTTTCTTTTACGAACAGAGAATTTTGAGAAATTTTTTTTTTAATTTTTTATTTTTATTTGTTTTTAATTTTTGGAAACATTTTGTATGAAGTAGTTTTTTGTAAACCTTATACTTTTTAAGATATTTGCAAAACAAATTTTCTGGACCAAGGGAGTGGCCACTTCCGGTTAGCTGATTTGGAGTAAAATTCACTGGGACCTCCCAATTTATCAAAAAAGCTTAAATCTGAAGTTTCAGTTCGATTGATTAAACCATATGGGCTGTAGAGAGGACACAGAGAGACTGACAGACTGACAGACTGACAGACTGACAGACTGATAGACTGACAGACTGACAGACTGACAGACTGACAGACTGACAGACTGACAGACTGACAGACTGACAGACTGACAGACTGACAGACTGACAGACTGACAGACTGACAGACTGACAGACTGACAGACTGACAGACTGACAGACTGACAGACTGACAGACTGACAGACTGACAGACTGACAGACTGACAGACTGACAGACTGACAGACTGACAGACTGACAGACTGACAGACTGACAGACTGACAGACTGACAGACTGACAGACTGACAGACTGACAGACTGACAGACTGACAGACTGACAGACTGACAGACTGACAGACTGACAGACTGACAGACTGACAGACTGACAGACTGACAGACTGACAGACAGACAGACAGACACCATTTCGAAACCCACTATTTCGGACTCAGGGGACCTTAAAACAAATAAATCTCTAAAAATCTCAAGGTCCAAAATTTTCATGATTACTACGAGTATACTTTATTTTACTAGAGTAAAAGAAAGTAAAAAACCCTAATCCATACGGATCGTTCGTTTAATAAAAGTTCTACGAAATTATTTTTTGGAAATGGCACTTAACAATGATGACAAAGGTTTCGCTAGCACATGGAATAGGTCCCTTAATTACCTAGTTAGAAAACCCTAATCCATACGAATCGTTCGTTTAGTAAAAGTTCTGCAAAATTATTTTTTGGAAATCGCACTCAACTCCCAAGGGCCAATATCGGCCATTGCCAACAATGATGACAAAGTTTGGCTAGCACATAGAATAGGTCCCTCAATTACCTAGTTAGAAAACCCTAATCCATACGGATCGTTCGTTTAATAAAAGTTCTACGAAATTATTTTTTGGAAATCGCACCCAACAATGATGACAAAGGTTTCGCTAGCATATGGAATAGGTCCTTTAACTACCTAGTTAGAAAACTCTAATCCATACGAAGCGTTCGTTTAGTAAAAGTTCTGCAAAATTATTTTTTAGAAATCGCACTCAACAATGATGCCAAAGGTTTGGCTAGCACATGGAATAGGTCCCTTAATTACCTAGTTAGAAAACCCTAATCTATGCGAATCGTTCGTTTAGTAAAAGTTCTGCAAAATTATTTTTTGGAAATGGCACTCAACTCCCAAGGGCCAATATCGGCCATTGCCAATAATTATGACAAAGGTTTGGCTAGCACATAGAATAGGTTGCTTAATTACCTACTTACAATTCCTAATCCATACGGATCGTTCGTTTAGTAAATGGTCTACGAAATTATTTTTTGGAAATCGCATCCAACAATGATGACAAAGGTTTCGCTAGCACATGGAGTAGGTCCTTAATTACCATATGGGCTGTAGAGAGGACACAGACAGACTGACAGACTGACAGACTGACAGACTGACAGACTGACAGACTGACAGACTGACAGACTGACAGACTGACAGACTGACAGACTGACAGACTGACAGACTGACAGACTGACAGACTGACAGACTGACAGACTGACAGACTGACAGACTGACAGACTGACAGACTGACAGACTGACAGACTGACAGACTGACAGACTGACAGACTGACAGACTGACAGACTGACAGACTGACAGACTGACAGACTGACAGACTGACAGACTGACAGACTGACAGACTGACAGACTGACAGACTGACAGACTGACAGACTGACAGACTGACAGACTGACAGACTGACAGACTGACAGACTGACAGACTGACAGACTGACAGACTGACAGACTGACAGACTGACAGACTGACAGACTGACAGACTGACAGACAGACAGACAGACACCATTTCGAAACCCACTATTTCGGACTCAGGGGACCTTAAAACAAATAAATCTCTAAAAATCTCAAGGTCCAAAATTTTCATGATTACTACGAGTATACTTTATTTTACTAGAGTAAAAGAAAGTAAAAAACCCTAATCCATACGGATCGTTCGTTTAATAAAAGTTCTACGAAATTATTTTTTGGAAATGCCACTTAACAATGATGACAAAGGTTTCGCTAGCACATGGAATAGGTCCCTTAATTACCTAGTTAGAAAACCCTAATCCATACGAATCGTTCGTTTAGTAAAAGTTCTGCAAAATTATTTTTTGGAAATCGCACTCAACTCCCAAGGGCCAATATCGGCCATTGCCAATAATGATGACAAAGTTTGGCTAGCACATGGAATAGGTCCCTTAATTACCTAGTTAGAAAACACTAATCCATACGGATCGTTCGTTTAGTAAAAGTTCTACGAAATTATTTTTTAGAAATCGCACTCAACAATGATGCCAAAGGTTTGGCTAGCACATGGAATAGGTCCCTTAATTACCTAGTTAGAAAACCCTAATCTATGCGAATCGTTCGTTTAGTAAAAGTTCTGCAAAATTATTTTTTGGAAATGGCACTCAACTCCCAAGGGCCAATATCGGCCATTGCCAATAATTATGACAAAGGTTTGGCTAGCACATAGAATAGGTTGCTTAATTACCTACTTACAATTCCTAATCCATACGGATCGTTCGTTTAGTAAATGGTCTACGAAATTATTTTTTGGAAATCGCATCCAACAATGATGACAAAGGTTTCGCTAGCACATGGAGTAGGTCCTTAATTACCATATGGGCTGTAGAGAGGACACAGACAGACTGACAGACTGACAGACTGACAGACTGACAGACTGACAGACTGACAGACTGACAGACTGACAGACTGACAGACTGACAGACTGACAGACTTACAGACTGACAGACTGACAGACTGACAGACTGACAGACTGACAGACTGACAGACTGACAGACTGACAGACTGACAGACTGACAGACTGACAGACTGACAGACTGACAGACTGACAGACTGACAGACTGACAGACAGACAGACAGACAGACAGACAGACAGACACCATTTCGAAACCCACTATTTCGGACTCAGGGGACCTTAAAACAAATAAATCTCTAAAAATCTCAAGGTCCAAAATTTTCATGATTACTACGAGTATACTTTATTTTACTAGAGTAAAAGAAAGTAAAAAACCCTAATCCATACGGATCGTTCGTTTAATAAAAGTTCTACGAAATTATTTTTTGGAAATGGCACTTAACAATGATGACAAAGGTTTCGCTAGCACATGGAATAGGTCCCTTAATTACCTAGTTAGAAAACCCTAATCCATACGAATCGTTCGTTTAGTAAAAGTTCTGCAAAATTATTTTTTGGAAATCGCACTCAACTCCCAAGGGCCAATATCGGCCATTGCCAACAATGATGACAAAGTTTGGCTAGCACATAGAATAGGTCCCTCAATTACCTAGTTAGAAAACCCTAATCCATACGGATCGTTCGTTTAATAAAAGTTCTACGAAATTATTTTTTGGAAATCGCACCCAACAATGATGACAAAGGTTTCGCTAGCATATGGAATAGGTCCTTTAACTACCTAGTTAGAAAACTCTAATCCATACGAAGCGTTCGTTTAGTAAAAGTTCTGCAAAATTATTTTTTGGAAATCGCACTCAACTCCCAAGGGCCAATATCGGCCATTGCCAATAATGATGACAAAGTTTGGCTAGCACATGGAATAGGTCCCTTAATTACCTAGTTAGAAAACACTAATCCATACGGATCGTTCGTTTAGTAAAAGTTCTACGAAATTATTTTTTAGAAATCGCACTCAACAATGATGCCAAAGGTTTGGCTAGCACATGGAATAGGTCCCTTAATTACCTAGTTAGAAAACCCTAATCTATGCGAATCGTTCGTTTAGTAAAAGTTCTGCAAAATTATTTTTTGGAAATGGCACTCAACTCCCAAGGGCCAATATCGGCCATTGCCAATAATTATGACAAAGGTTTGGCTAGCACATAGAATAGGTTGCTTAATTACCTACTTACAATTCCTAATCCATACGGATCGTTCGTTTAGTAAATGGTCTACGAAATTATTTTTTGGAAATCGCATCCAACAATGATGACAAAGGTTTCGCTAGCACATGGAGTAGGTCCTTAATTACCATATGGGCTGTAGAGAGGACACAGACAGACTGACAGACTGACAGACTGACAGACTGACAGACTGACAGACTGACAGACTGACAGACTGACAGACTGACAGACTGACAGACTGACAGACTGACAGACTGACAGACTGACAGACTGACAGACTGACAGACTGACAGACTGACAGACTGACAGACTGACAGACTGACAGACTGACAGACTGACAGACTGACAGACAGACAGACAGACACCATTTCGAAACCCACTATTTCGGACTCAGGGGACCTTAAAACAAATAAATCTCTAAAAATCTCAAGGTCCAAAATTTTCATGATTACTACGAGTATACTTTATTTTACTAGAGTAAAAGAAAGTAAAAAACCCTAATCCATACGGATCGTTTGTTTAATAAAAGTTCTACGAAATTATTTTTTGGAAATGGCACTTAACAATGATGACAAAGGTTTCGCTAGCACATGGAATAGGTCCCTTAATTACCTAGTTAGAAAACCCTAATCCATACGAATCGTTCGTTTAGTAAAAGTTCTGCAAAATTATTTTTTGGAAATCGCACTCAACTCCCAAGGGCCAATATCGGCCATTGCCAACAATGATGACAAAGTTTGGCTAGCACATAGAATAGGTCCCTCAATTACCTAGTTAGAAAACCCTAATCCATACGGATCGTTCGTTTAATAAAAGTTCTACGAAATTATTTTTTGGAAATCGCACCCAACAATGATGACAAAGGTTTCGCTAGCATATGGAATAGGTCCTTTAACTACCTAGTTAGAAAACTCTAATCCATACGAAGCGTTCGTTTAGTAAAAGTTCTGCAAAATTATTTTTTGGAAATGGCACTCAACTCCCAAGGGCCAATATCGGCCATTGCCAATAATTATGACAAAGGTTTGGCTAGCACATAGAATAGGTTGCTTAATTACCTACTTACAATTCCTAATCCATACGGATCGTTCGTTTAGTAAATGGTCTACGAAATTATTTTTTGGAAATCGCATCCAACAATGATGACAAAGGTTTCGCTAGCACATGGAGTAGGTCCTTAATTACCTAGTTAGAAAACCTTAATCCATACGAATCGTTCGTTTGGTAAAAGTTCTGCAAAATTATTTTTTGGAAATGGCACTCAACTCCCAAGGGCGGAATGGTACGTTAACCAATATCAAAAAATTCGTGGATGCTTTGGCAACTCAACTACAAGATGGTCACGCAGTTATTAAAGAGCAAATTGAGACGAGAATGGACAAACTAGATGAATGTTGGACAGAATTCCATGAACTGAACAATGCCATTGCACTGATGTTAACAGATCAACAAGATGAATGTGACAAATTTGAGGAAGCATATTTTGAAAGCAAATCAGCATTAAAACGAATTTACAATATTCGGTCTCCTAGTGCTTCATTGCCAAATATTCCCATGGGTACAACGGTCAATAATCGAACAATGTTTGATCCAGATCGATCTACAATTTTGAATGACATTCGTTTGCCACGGTTAACAATAGAACCTTTTTCGGGAGATTATTCGAAATGGCAAGCATTTCAAGAACAGTTTGTGACAGCGTTTGGTAGCAATCATGCCCTCAGCAATGTAAATAAATTTCAGTACCTGAAATGTTATTTGAGGGGAGAAGCAACTGATCTTATACGCCATCTGCCACTTACTGAAGCTAATTATTCACAAGCTTGGGAAAAGTTAGTAAAGCATTTTACTATTATAAGAAAAAGGCCATAATAAAGGAGTTGATCGAAATGTACATGGTACAACCGACGGTAAATCAAGCATCATCCAAGTCATTACGATCATTAGTAGATGTATCAGATCAGGTCACTATAGAGATATTAAAGCACTAGGTGAAGATTGGAAGTCACGCGATCCGTGGCTAATTTATATTTTAATTAAAAAATTAGATTATGAATCATAACAAGCATGGGCAGAATATTCTGTTTCTATTGATGTTCCAACATTTAATGATTTTATTGAGTTTCTAACTGAGCAATGTGACGTACTAGAACTATGTGCTGCAAATTTGAATCAGCGTAATGCAAACTCGGAACCACAATCCAGCTCTAAGGTACATGTAGCAGTGAATGAAGCGGATTTCCTGTGTCTGTTGTGTAAGAAGGCACATCCGCTATTTCGATGACAAAACTAGAAAACTACAAACAACATTCAACAACTGCCAGTTGTTTCAATAATTCCCAAACAATTTTATTAACAGTTCAACTAAACATCTTTAAAGTTGATTTTTCGGCATTTTTTATAGACAAATATATTAATTGTTCATGGCAATCCCAATATTTTCGATTTGGTAAATCAGAAAAATATAGAGGCCAATCGCTCTCAATATATCTACTGAAAAAAGTAGAAATATCTTCCCCCCTCCCCGTAATTTTACTTTTGGCTGAAGGCCCAGAGTTATACCAATGTATAACTCTGCAAAAATGAGAACCCTCCATGAGTTCTGTTGGTAGTTTGGTTTCGTACTGAAAAGTATGGTCTACTCATCAGGCAGCTACGACCAAACTACAAAAATTTCCACTCTAACCACATACAGGGAGGGTTCTCATTTTTGCAGAGTTATACATTGGTATAACTCTGGGCCTTCAGCCAAAAGTAAAATTACGGGGAGGGGGGAAGATATTTCTACTTTTTTCAGTAGATATATTGAGAGCGATTGGCCTCTATATTTTTCTGATTTACCAAATCGAAAATATTGGGATTGCCATGAACAATTAATATATTTGTCTATAAAAAATGCCGAAAAATCAACTTTATTACAGACAGACAAATTAAATTCTTAACAAATATACGTGTGGGCATAATACACACACAAATGAGGTTTCTCCATGGGTTTTTATATTTGATGTAGTTGAATAATAATTCGCTATGTCAGTACGTTCTGGCCAGATACTTAATGTATGTGGTTAGAGTGGAAATTTTTGTAGTTTGGTCGTAGCTGCCTGATGAGTAGACCATACTTTTCAGTACGAAACCAAACTACCAACAGAACTCATGGAGGGTTCTCATTTTTGCAGAGTTATACATTGGTATAACTCTGGGCCTTCAGCCAAAAGTAAAATTACGGGGAGGGGGGAAGATATTTCTACTTTTTTCAGTAGATATATTGAGAGCGATTGGCCTCTATATTTTTCTGATTTACCAAATCGAAAATATTGGGATTGCCATGAACAATTAATATATTTGTCTATAAAAAATGCCGAAAAATCAACTTTATTACAGACAGACAAATTAAATTCTTAATAAACATCTTTAGTAACAAACAGTGTTTTAAAGTAAGAGCCCTATTAGATAGCGGTTCTCAAACTACATTGACTACTGATAGCTGTGTACAAAGAACTGGCTTGATCAGACATCCATCATCAACTGTCGTCAGTGGAATTTCAGGAAATCATACGGCAATGTCAAAGGAAGTAGTGAGTGTAAAACTGACATCCCTATTCGATACATAATGCGTCAAAATTGACGTCGTGGTTACCAACAACAAAAATAGACAACTTAAATTTGAATGCTGTACAACATCTCAAACTTGCTGATCCAGATCTTACAACGCCAGGTCCAATTGATACGCTTTTGGGAAATGATGTATTTCTGCAAATTTTATTACCTGAAAAATGTATGATTCAACCCAATATATTTGCTCAACTTACTTCTTTTGGATGAGTCATTGCTGGAAGGAGTATTAACCAAACCGACGGAAACGAAGTTCAAATTTTTCATACTACAGCCGTGCCAATTTCAGAAGATTTAAAATTACTACAAAAATTCTGGCAGCTTGAACAAGTCCCAACAACAAAACAGATTCATCCAGATGATCAAAATTGCGAAAATATTTATATTACTACAACAACACGAAATTCTGAGGGCCGTTATACCGTACGTTCGAATATGAATATCTGCAACATATGCACGAAATACAACCAACCGCACCATGCAGTCTTAAAAGAATCCAGCACCACCACCAGAATACGTGTGGTATTTGATGGATCATGCTAATGTAACAGTGGTTTCTCTTTAAACGATATTCTATATACTGGCCCGCAGTTGCAAGATGATCTGATTTCCATACTGTTTCGATTTCGTAGTCATATTATAGCGATATCTGCGGACATAGAAAAAATGTACCGACAGATCAACATCCACCACGACGATCGAGAATACCAACGAATAATGTGGCGAGATGACGCTTCCAAAGATTTGAAATATTTCCAATTATCAACCGTAACTTATGGGCTTAGGTGTGCCTCATACCTAGCAATAAGAACACTTCAGCAATTAGCTGAGGATCACAAAATTGAATTTCCACTAGCCAGTAAACTTCTGCGAAAGGATTTCTACGTAGATAATTTTATCAGTGGATGTGATAATATCGATAATACCGTGAATATTATATCAGACAACCAGTAAATTGCTTGCTGCCGGTCGAGTCGAGTCAAACTATTTTGGATGATACTACATTTGTAAAAACATTGGGGTTATATTGGAATCCAAAAAGGATTGATTTGGGTTTAAAGTGAATTTGTCATCGAATCCACCACATACAAAAAGAACGCTATTGTCTGAAGTCTCCCGAATATATAATCCACTGGGTCTAGTTACTCCAGTAACCATTACTATGAAAGTTTTGTATCAACAATTATGGATTCGTAGAATTGAATGGGATCAAAATTTACCAAATAAAATTGATTCCATTGGGAATCAAATAAGAACCAAATTAATTGCGCTAGAAACACTCAAGGTTGATCGTTGTTTAAAACCAGATGTGACTATTGTTCATACCCAAATCCATACATTTGCAGATGCATCTGTAAGCGCTTACGGGGCAGTATCATATCTACGTGCGGAGACCAAGCAAGGAAGAGTAACAGTTAAGTTAATTGGATCAAAATCCAGAGTAGTTCCGATAAATCAAATTACCATTGCCAGACTCGAGTTGTATGCCGCTGTTTTAGCTGTATCGTTATAAAAATATATTTCAAAAGCACTAGATATTAAAGTTGATGAAATATATGCTTTGGCTGTTCGACTATCCATCAAGGTGGAAAACTTTTGTGGCCTACCGAACATCCTACATATTGGATATAATATCACGAGGCTGTTGGGGCCATGTTCCAACTAATTTAAACCCAGCCGACTTAGATTCACGATGCTGTTCTCCACATGAGTTAATCAGTAACCGCATGTGGTGGTCAGGTCCCGATTTCTTACAATAACCAATCAGCAGCTGGCCAATCCAAGCATTTGGTCGTATTGGAGAAGCATTAGTGGAACAACTGGTCAGTGAACACGAAGCTGATACCTAATCTTAAATGCAATATCTATCAATACGTAAATTTTTGGAAATGAATTCGCAAAAGGACAACCACAATTCGATCCCAGTAATCAACTCACCATTTAATGGAATAGCAGCCGTATCAGTTAATGAACTTCGTAGTGTAGAGAAAATGGCGGACAGATTGGCTCAAAGTGAACAATTTCAAAACGTGATAAAGTTACTTGGGAAAAAGGAGGAACTGCCGAAGAATAGTAAATTGTTACCACTTACCCCATTCCTCGGTAGTGATATGATATAACAATGCTGTCATTTCCTTTTAAAGAGAATGATTCTATACAAATTATGGATGCAGGTGGAAGATTTTTAGTATTTTTTCGAGAAGGTACATTATACCTGTGTCACATTTCAGTTCAACCTCAATTCAACAATATTTGTATTCTAATATTCTAATTTTTGTGGCGGAATAAATTCATATTTATCGGCGGAGTTAAATTTATTTGGAAATAAATTAAATCCGCGATATTTAATTTTTACAAACTGAAACTCCTCGCAAAATTAATTCATTTCGAAAAGATTGAATGACATGGAATGAGTTAATTCTTATCCCTGTAGGTAGATTGATGTCCGGGAAGTACTTACTTATTTTCTTGCTAAAATATTTAGCTGAACATTTCGCAAAACTTCACGTTGCGGTTGGGCAACGAGAAAATTTTAATAAAGAATTTACAAAACATTTTTTATTGTAGATGTATTAGTGAATTTACCTGAGTAAGGCGAAAATTATTATCTCAAGAGCATATTTATAAGATTTTACATGTCGCAATACATAAACAATCATAAACAGAAGCTACCCCAATAGCAAAAAATACCTCCCTTATTTTTGTGGATCATTAGGGGCTTACAACTCCATTTGGTACCATAACGTTTTAAACAAAAATTGGTTAAACAAAAAATTCTGTGGATCTAATCCTAGAGATTTTGCCAATTGGCCGCTTACATCATGAAGTAACTAGAAGCTATCCCAATAGCAAAAAATACCTCCCTTATTTTTGTGGATCATTAGGGGCTTACAACTCCATTTGGTACCATAACGTTTTAAACAAAAATTGGTTAAACAAAAAATTCTGTGGATCTAATCCTAGAGATTTTGCCAATTAGCCACTTACATCATGAAGTAACTAGAAGCTATCCCAATATCAAAAAATACCTCCACTATTTTTGTGGATCGTCAGGGGCTTCTAACTCCATTTGGTACCATAACGTTTTAAACAAAAATTGGTTAAACAAAAAATTCTGTGGATCTAATCCTAGAGATTTTGCCAATTGGCCACTTACATCATGAAGTAACTAGAAGCTATTTCAATATGAAAAAATACCTCCACTATTTTTGCGGATCGTCAGGGGCTTACAATTTCATTTGGTACCATAACGTTTTAAACAAAAATTGGTTAAACAAAAAATTCTGTAGATTTAATCCTAGAGATTTTGCCAATTGGCCACTTACATCATGAAGTAACTAGAAGCTATCTCAATATCACAAAATTCCTCCACTAATTTTGCGGATCGTCAGGGGCTCACAACTCCATTTGGTACCATAACGTTTTAAACAAAAATTGGTTAAACAAAAAATTCTGTGGATCTAATCCTAGAGATTTTGCCAGTTGGACACTTACATCATAACGTAACTAGAAGCTATCTCAATATGAAAAAATACCTCCACTATTTTTGAGGATCATCAGGGGCTTACAACTCCATTTGGTACCATAACGTTTTAAACAAAAATTGGTTAAACTAAAAATTCTGTGGATCTAATCCTAGAGATTTTGCCAATTGGTCACTTACATCATGAAGTAACTAGAAGCTATCTCAATATCAATAAATACCTCCAATAATTTTGCGGATCGTCAGGGGCTTACAACTCCATTTGGTGCCATAAAGTTTTAAACAAAAATTGGTTAAACAAAAAATTCTGTGGATCTAATCCTAGAGATTTTGCCAATTGGCCACTTACATCATGAAGTAACTCATTTTTGCGGATCGTCAGGGGCTTATAACTCCATTTGGTACCATATCGTTTTAAACAAAAATTGGTTAAACAAAAAATTCTGTGGATCTAATCCTAGAAATTTTGCCAATTGGCCACTTACATCATAAAGTAACTAGAAGCTATCTCAATATGGAAAAATACCTACCTTATTTTTGTGGATTGTCAGGAGCTTACAACTCCATTTGGTACCATAACGTTTTAAACAAAAATTGGTTAAACAAAAAAGTCTGTGGATCTAATCCTAGAGATTTTGCCAATTGGACACTTACATCATGAAGTAACTAGGACCTATTTCAATATGAAAAAATACCTCCACTATTTTTGTGGATCGTCAGGGGCTTACAAGTCCATTTGGTGCCATAACGTTTTAAACAAAAATTCTGTGGATCTAATCCTAGAGATTTTGCCAATTGGCCACTTACATCATGAAGTAACTAGAAGCTATCTCAATATCAAAAAATACCTCCACTAATTTTGCGGATCGTCAGGGGCTTACAACTCCATTTGGTACCATAACGTTTTAAACAAAAATTGGTTAAACAAAAAAGTCTGTGGATCTAATCCTAGAGATTTTGCCAATTGGACACTTACATCATGAAGTAACTAGGACCTATTTCAATATCAAAAAATACCTCCATTATTTTCGCGGATCGTCAGGGGCTTACAACTCCATTTGGTACCATAACGTTTTAAACAAAAAATTCTGTGGACCTAATCCTAGAGATTTTGCCAATTGGACACTTACATCATAAAGTAACTAGAAGCTATCCCAATATGAAAAAATACCTCCACTATTTTTGCGTATCGTCAGGGGCTTACAACTCCATTTGGTACCATAACGTTTTAAACAAAAATTGGTTAAACAAAAAATTCTGTGGATCTAATCCTAGAGATTTTGCCAATTGGCCACTTACTTCATGAAGTAACTAGAAGCTATCCCAATATCAAAAAATACCTCCACTATTTTTGTGGATCGTCAGGGGCTTACAACTCCATTTGGTACCATAATGATTTAAACAAAAATTGGTTAAACAAAAATTCTGTGGATCTAATCCTAGAGATTTTGCCAATTGGCCACTTATATCATAAAGTAACTAGAAGCTATCTCAATATGGAAAAATACCTACCTTATTTTTGTGGATCGTCAGGGGATTACAACTCCATTTGGTACCATAACGTTTTAAACAAAAATTGGTTAAACAAAAAAGTCTGTGGATCTAATCCTAGAGATTTTGCCAAATAGCCACTTACATCATGAAGTAACTAGAAGATATCTTAATATGAAAAAATACCTCCCCTATTTTTGTGGATCGTCAGGGGCTTACAACTCCATTTGGTACCATAACGTTTTAAGCAAAAATTGGTTAAACAAAAAATTCTGTGAATCTAATCCTAGAGATTTTGCCAATTGGCCAATTACATCATGAAGTAACTAGGACCTATTTCAATATCAAAAAATACTTCCATTTTTTTTGCAGATCGTCAGGGGCTTACAACTCCATTTGGTACCATAACGTTTTAAACAAAAATTCTATGGATCTAATCCTAGAGATTTTGCCAATTGGACACTTACATCATGAAGTAACTAGGAGCTATCTCAATATGAAAAAATACCTCCACTATTTTTGCGGATCGTTAGGGGCTTACAACTCCATTTGGTGCCATAAAGTTTTAAACAAAAATTGGTTAAACAAAAAATTCTGTGGATCTAATCCTAAAGATTTTGCCAATTGGCCACTTACATCATGAAGTAAGTAGAAGCTATCCCAATATCAAGAAATACCACCCTAATTGTTGCGGATCGTCAGGGGCTTACAACTCCAATTGGTACCATATCGTTTTATACAAAAATTGGTTAAACAAAAAATTCTGTGGATCTAATCCTAGAGATTTTGCCAATTGGACACTTACATCATAAAGTAACTAGAAGCTATCCCAATATCAAGAAATACCACCCTAATTTTTGCGGATCGTCAGGGGCTTACAACTCCATTTGGTACCATATCGTTTTATACAAAAATTGGTTAAACAAAAAATTCTGTGGATCTAAACCTAGAGATTTTGCCAATTGGACACTTACATCATAAAGTAACTAGAAGCTATCCCAATATGAAAAAATACCTCCACTATTTTTGCGTATCGTCAGGGGCTTACAACTCCATTTAGTACCATAACGTTTTAAACAAAAATTGGTTAAACAAAAAATTCTGTGGATCTAATCCTAGAGATTTTGCCAATTGGCCACTTACATCATGAATTAACTAGGAGCTATCCCAATATCAAAAAATACCTCCACTATTTTTGTGGATCGTCAGGGGCTTACAACTCTATTTGGTGCCATAACGTTATAAACAAAAATTGGTTAAACAAAAAATTCTGTGGATCTAATCCTAGAGATTTTGCCAATTGGCCACTTACATCATGAATTAACTAGGAGCTATCCCAATATCAAAAAATACCTCCACTATTTTTGTGGATCGTCAGGGGCTTACAACTCCATTTGGTGCCATATCGTTTTAAACAAAAATTGGTTAAACAAAAAATTCTGTGGATCTAATTCTAGAGATTTTGCCAATTGGCCACTTACATCATGAAGTAACTAGAAGCTATCCCAATATCAAAAAATACCTCCACTATTTTTGTGGATCATCAGGGCTTACAACTCCATTTGGTACCATATCGTTTTATACAAAAATTGGTTAAACAAAAAATTCTATGGATCTAATCCTAGAGATTTTGCCAATTGGCCACTTACATCATGAAGTAACTAGAAGCTATCTCAATATCAAAAAATACCTCCACTATTTTTGCGGATCGTTAGGGGCTTACAACTCTATTTGGTGCCATAACGTTTTAAACAAAAATTGGTTAAACAAAAAATTCTGTGGATCTAATCCTAGAGATTTTGCCAATTGGCCACTTACATCATGAATTAACTAGGAGCTATCCCAATATCAAAAAATACCTCCACTATTTTTGTGGATCGTCAGGGGCTTACAACTCCATTTGGTGCCATATCGTTTTAAACAAAAATTGGTTAAACAAAAAATTCTGTGGATCTAATTCTAGAGATTTTGCCAATTGGCCACTTACATCATGAAGTAACTAGAAGCTATCCCAATATCAAAAAATACCTCCACTATTTTTGTGGATCATCAGGGCTTACAACTCCATTTGGTACCATATCGTTTTATACAAAAATTGGTTAAACAAAAAATTCTATGGATCTAATCCTAGAGATTTTGCCAATTGGACACTTACATCTAGAAGTAACTAGAAGCTATCCCAATATCAAAAAATACCTCCCCTATTTCTGCGGATCGCCGGGGCTTACAACTCCATTTGGTACCATATCGTTTTAACCAAAAATTGGTTAAACAAAAAATTCTGGGGATCTAATCCTAGAGATTTTGCCAATTGAACACTTACATCTAGAAGTAACTAGAAGCTATCCCAATATCAATAAATACCTCCCCTATTTCTGCGGATCGCCGGGGCTTACAACTCCATTTGGTACCATATCGTTTTAAACAAAAATTGGTTAAACAAAAAATTCTGGGGATCTAATGCTAGAGATTTTGCCAATTGGCCACTTACATCATGAACTAACTTGGAGCTATCTCAATATGAAAAAATACCTCCACTAATTTTGCGAATCGTCAGGGGCTTACAACTCCATTTGGTACCATATCGTTTTAAACAAAAATTGGTTTAATTAAAAATTCTGTGGATCTAATCCTAGAGATTTTGCCAATTGGACACTTACATCATGAACTAACTTTGAGCTATCTCAATATCAAAAAATACCTCCACTAATTTTGCGGGTCGTCAGGGGCTTACAACTCCATTTGGTGCCATAAAGTTTTAAACAAAAATTGGTTAAACAAAAAATTCTGTGGATCTAATCCTACAGATTTTGCCAATTGGACACTTACATCATAACGTAACTAGAACCTATCCCAATATCAAAAAATACCTCCACTATTTTTGAGGATCATCAGGGGCTTACAACTCCATTTGGTACCATAACGTTTTAAACAAAAATTGGTTAAACTAAAAATTCTGTGGATCTAATCCTAGAGATTTTGCCAATTGGTCACTTACATCATGAAGTAACTAGAAGCTATCTCAATATCAATAAATACCTCCAATAATTTTGCGGATCGTCAGGGGCTTACAACTCCATTTGGTGCCATAAAGTTTTAAACAAAAATTGGTTAAACAAAAAATTCTGTGGATCTAATCCTAGAGATTTTGCCAATTGGCCACTTACATCATGAACTAACTTGGAGCTATCTCAATATGAAAAAATACCTCCACTAATTTTGCGGATCGTTAGGGGCTTACAACTCCATTTGGTACCATATCGTTTTAAACAAAAATTGGTTAAACAAAAAATTCTGTGGATCTAATCCTAGAGATTTGCCAATTGGCCACTTACTTCATGAAGTAACTAGAAGCTATCCCAATATCCAAAAATACCACCCTAATTTTTGCGGATCGTCAGGGGCTTACAACTCCATTTGGTACCATATCGTTTTAAACAAAAATTGGTTAAACAAAAAATTCTGTGGATCTAATCCTAGAGATTTTGCCAATTGGCCACGTTGTAAGCCCCTGACGATCCGCAAAAATAGGGGTGGTATTTTTTGATGTTGGGATAGCTCCTAGTTACTTCATGATGTAAGTGGCCAATTGGCAAAAACTCTAGAATCAGAGAATATTTTTGTTTAACCTATATATGTTTGGTACTAATGAATTATGACGAATCCAGATCGTTTCTTATTTGCTAATTGTTTCGAAAAGAAATATTATCCATTTCATATTAGATTCGCGTAACAATTTGGCAAACAAATAAATCAGTTTGCTATTTATTGATTAACTTATTTTAAATTTTTGTTGAGCTAAAATAATTGATTATGCTTAGTAAACTTTTTAAATGAATAAACATTTAGAAAGTTCATTTTCCGTATAACCCAGGAGTTGATTTTTACTAATACATAGACAGTTTAAAAATGTAGTAAACATTTTTAAAAAAAACTTCACTTTCGTGTAGATTGCGGGTGCGTAGAATTGAATCAAATTAGTCGAGTAGTCGAGTATTCGATAAAATTTCTTCTTTGAATGTTTCACAATAACAAATTTATCAGCATTTTTCACTTCAAGCAACGGCTAACGCAAAAAAAAAAATCGACCATGAACACACCACAGCTTTTTAATTGCCATTAAGTCTTGTACGATTGAAAAACTCATAAATTTTACAACCTAACTCCCATGTTTTTCCTCGCATATTTCCATAAACGAGCAGCAGGCTATATATAGAAAATTCCAATAACAAAAAGTACTTTCCACACACACACACACACACACACAAAACTACAGCAGAAACAAAGGATCGGTATTTTACATATTCTGTTTTAAAACATATACACATAAACAAATACACAAACACTCACACACATTTTTTTTTATTATTCTGCTCGCTCTTAAATAAAGCACACAACTTAATAACCAAGGATAACAACATAAAAAAGCACGAGTAGCTGTACATAAGGAAAACCAAATATTTATGTTCAAATTTTTTTTTTTTTTTTTAAACATTTTTTATTGTGTATAGTATAGTCGTGGATTGATGGAAAGTAGATGAGAACAACTTGTATTTATTAAAATACAGGCAGACAAAGGCAAAAAAAGTTTATTTGCGAATAACTGAAATATGTACACTGTGTACGAGGAGAATTATTGCTCAATACAGTTTTTTAGTTTGTTGGAGCACCCAACAGGACCGACATACATTTATTATCTAGAACATATTAACCTTTTAACATTTTTCATCAAAAATTTATGGTCCATTTTATTCAATTATTTATATTCGTTCATAGTCCAAAGTTAAATCCTTCTACTTGAAAATTTGTTGTTATTACTGACTACCGTACTAAATATGCCTGGGGTCTTGGATGTTTATATGCTTTTCCAAGAAACAGCAAACATCACCGACAAAAAATAAAATATTTATGACATCCATTTTATATTTTGTTTTGGCAAAAAAAAAAACAACATACGAAAAAGGTATATACGATTTTCTTGCTTTGAAAACTGGTTACCTGTTTTTAGTCCATTTTCCAGCTTTATTTTATTTTTGTTGTTTCGAAGTAAATTTAGAATCTCGTAAACGAAAAAAAAAAAAAAAAATGTTTTTCTTTTTCTCGTTTAACCCACAAATAAACTCGAAGTTACAATACTTACCTTCTCTAGGTATAGACTATGTGAGGTATGAAATAAAGAATTTTTTCTTTTTCATATTTCCTCATTTTTCGGAAAATAAAAATCCAACCACTTATGTATATGTTTATATAAAAACAACCAGCAACTGCCAAAAAACTCAAGAAAAATTCTAAAAATATATTTTGTAAAACAAAAAACCTTGGATGGATTTTCCAGTTGTTTTTCCCAAAAACAAAAAAAAAACCACAAAAAATTCTTTTCTTAAAATATAGATAAGGAAATAATATCAAAAATAAAGAAACAAACCCAGAATACACAAAAAAAAAAAGCATTAGGTATAGTACCGACGTATTTTTACCTTTCGGCTTGTGAATGTATTTGTGAATGTGTGTGCTAGGAGGAGGCACATGAAACAAAAAGGGCAATTTCGTGGAAAAAAAAAATCTGGTTGAAAAATCATTTTTATCGCTATTGCCCTTTTTGTCTTCTACGACAACGACGAACATACCTAGTCAGACATTCATGATTGTAAGATGATAAAAATGAAGTAGACAAAAATATCGAAGAGTTGGGTCCTTTATTATTCCATTTGATCTTTGTACAAAATCGTGATACGAAATTTTATTTTTCAACTAAAAATGACATTTGAATAAACATTTATATGTTAAGGTATAATCGAGGCAGAAGGATTCTACATCTAAATAGACGATGATAGTACAAAGTTGATACCTTTTAATTTATGGTTTTTGGGTGGGTGAGTATATGTCACAACTAAACTTGATTTATGATGAAATTGTATTTGCCAGCAGAGATTATTGTTATGGCAAAAACGTGATCTGCCTCAACCATTTAATAATGTATTTTCAGGGATGCTGATGTCTAAAAATTTTACATGGAAAATAAAATTGTAAATTTTGGTAATTTGGAATTACACTGAATAAAAAAATCAGTTTGAAAAATCTGGTCTTGCTATTTTAGTCAAGGAAACAAAAACAGGGCTCCATATAAACTTGTAAATATGGTAATTCTAATAAACTTTTAACTGATATAATGTTGTTCGCTATACTTCGGCACAACTTTTCAGCAAAATCCCCACCTCTGTGTGTTGAGAAAATTAATAATAAAATATTAAATATTATTACAACAAACTCCTTAAAAACCCGCTCGAAATGAGATATTTTAGAAAAAGTCAATGTGCAGGTACCCTCATTCCGTGTTTCTCCTTTGTGTGTTTAAAAAAAAAAAAAAACCTTTCTAATATTTTAAGGGTTACTTTCAGTAAAGAAAACCGGTTTCAAAATTATACGAAATTTTTTTGTTACCTGTGTGCTAGCAGATGTTTAAATCTATATATATATACATATATGATGAAAAATACGTCAAATCACAAATTTGTTATATGGGACCGAAAGTCGTGTTTAAATTTTTTATTATTTATGTTTTCAATTAGTAGTACTAGTTAAAGAAAACATTTTGTAGAAAATGATTTTTTTTTGTTGCTGTAGTTTAAAATACAGGGTGTCAAATTTTGAGAAAAAATATAAACATGATGTTGTGTTTATGGCTATAAAAGAAATAACATTTCTTCGACGCTCTCTAACTTTTTTTACAAATCATCATTTCTTGATTTTGAAGCTTCGATTAAGCTACCAATTCCTTTTTTCACCACTGGAGTCCTTTTTCTGCATACAATTATTACAAATAATACATAGGTATATCTTTATATTCCTGCATTACAAAATTTACACTTTTTCTGACAACTTTACTCTTTGATATTCAAAACTACACTGAATAATATTGCCCTGAATCCATACCTACGAGGGTGAATCAAAATGTCTTGCAATATCATATGAAAAAAAAGAGTGAGTGAGACAGCAATATTTTTATTTTTCGACGTAATCTCCTTTAAGGTTTATATATTTGTTACATCGATCAATTAACTTGTCTAAGCCCTCTAAAAAAAAGTTTTCTTTTGCTCCATAACATATTCATTTACAACAGACTGTACTTCAGAATCATTGAAAAATTTCCGGTCCCTCAATTTTTTTTTCAAATTGGGAAACAGAAAGTAGTCACTGGGTGCCAAGTCTGGACTGTATGGTGG
The DNA here is from genome assembly GCA_958295665.1 of Tipula vernalis. Lineage (NCBI taxonomy): Eukaryota > Metazoa > Arthropoda > Insecta > Diptera > Tipulidae > Tipula > Tipula vernalis. The sequence goes on from OY282559.1 coordinate 375,763,019, forward strand.
ATGCGGAATTTCTACGAAGCCGCAGTCCTTTAATGCGGCAAATCCTTACCAGCAGACGGTTGAGTTTTGAATTTCTTTGGTGGTGGTTCACCACGTTTATTCCATTGCATCGATTCCGGATCCCAATGATGAATCCATGTTTCATCGCCTGTTATTATGTTATCCAAGAAGTTGTCTGGATCTTGATCATACATTTCTAAAATCGCCTTTGAAGTTTGAACACGAATTTTCTTTTGTTGTGCAGTCAACAAACGGGGAACCCATCGCGCACTTACTTTTGACATGTGAAGGTGGTCATGTAATATGGTATAAGTGGTACCATATGAAAGGGAAAGTCTCCACGCTAACCGCGAAATAGAAATACGGCAGTCCTCTAATACAATTGATTCTGACAAAAGTATGTTTTCATGGCTAATAGCATCTGCGGGACGACCCGGGCGGTTGTCGTCTTCTAATGACTCCCGACCACTTTTGAACAATTTTACCCACTTTGTTACTGTGGAATATGATGGTGCAAATTCGCCGTAAACTTTTGATATGTAATTGAATATATAAATTGCATTGCGTCCATCTTTACAGAAAAATTTAATAACGGCACGATATTCAATTTCATTCATTTTGAATTTTTTTCAAAACACGGGCTACTAAATTGAAGAAAACAAACGAACTGTAAAATTTACATCGAATTTTGTTTCTATAAGTTTCACCGCAACAAAAAATTTTTAAAAAAAATATATAGTTGTCTCATTCACTCTTTTTTTTCATATGATATTGCAAGACATTTTGATTCGCCCACTTATATATGGTGAAAAATACGTCAAATCACAAATTTTTGGAAGTCGTGTTTTAATTTTATGATTTTTATGTTTTGAATTTGTAGTCTTGAGTAAACAAAAAAATTTTGTAGAACGTGATTTTTTGTTGTTGTTGTTGTTGTTTAAAATACAGGGTGTCAAATTTTGAGAAAAATGATGAACATGATGTTGTGTTTATGGCTATAAAAGGAAAAATAAATATCCGATATTTATGATGTAGGGCTCGTTTTAAAGGTAAGTTAATACAGATTAATATTGTAAAAAAATATAAAAATGGTAGGTTCTTTAATTTCTTCATTTTCAAATTTCCCGCCAACATTTTATTTTTGAATTTTCTTAATGATCGTCCAATTATTTTTTTTTTTAATTTTTTTTTTAAATTTTACGTCCTTTAATTCTATTGAACATACTAAAAACTTGCGCTAGTAAAAATTTTCGTTTTGTAATGTAATTGTTAAAAATTATTTCGTCGATTCTTACTTCTAATAGAAAATTAAAAAACAAAGAGGAACAGATTTGTAACAGTCCGTTCATAAACTACGTCAAGTTATTTTGGGCCATTCTTAACTCCGTCCCTCTCACTCCTTCATCACAAGTCGTCACAAAACAGAATACGTGCGCAATGATGTAACCATTTATGTAAGAACATGAAGTAAGTGGTATATTAAAGAGTCAATTTATTTAACCAATATTGTGTCGATATGATGGCAAAAATGATTTCGGAAAGGTTACATTACATCCGCACAAATCAAGCAATATTAAGAGCTGAAAATTACGTTCATTTGAGAGATGCAGTGTATGAAGATCAAAACATTGACGCCAGAAATATGGGGCAATATGTCATACTGCCCTCAACATTCACCGGATCATCAAGATACATGCAAGAGAAAACCCAAGATGCAATGACCTATGTCAGAAATTTTGGCAGAACAGATTTATTCATTACCTTTACGTGCAACCCCGAATGGACTGAGGTCAAGGAGAAGCTATTTCCTAATCAAAGATCTTTTAATAAGCATGACATCCTAGCACGAGTGTTCAATTTAAAAATGAAAAAGATAATGAAATTGTTAACCCAAAATGCTATATTCGGTGACACAAAGGCCTTTATATACAGCATTGAGTTGCAAAAAAGAGGGTTACTTCATGCACATATTCTCCTATGGTTGCAAACGTAAATACAACCAGAAGAAGTAGACTCTCTAATATCAGCTGAGCCACCAAACCGAGATGTGGATCCTATTCTTCATGACATAGTTCTTAAAAATATGGTACACCGTCCGTGTGGAGCACAAAACATGGCTGCTCCTTGCATGGTCAACGGCGTTTGCTGTAAAAAGTATCCTCGCAATTTAATTGCAGAAACACAAACTGGAGACGATGGTTATCTAGCATACCGTCGTAGAAACCCTAATAATGGTGGAGTGACTGCAACTTTGACTATCCGAGGTCATCAAACCGTAATAGATAACAGATGGATTGTTCTTTATTCTCGTGTATTGTGTAGGAGCTTTAATGCCCATATCAATGTGGACTATTGTCATTCGGTTCAGTCAATAAAATATATATGTAAATATATAAATAAAGGATAGGACCAAGCCACTGTTTCAGTAGAAAACAATCACAGTGAGATCGAAAATCATTTGAACGGCCGGTATATAAGTACATCAGAGGCTGTTTGGAGACTTCTAGAATTTCACATCCACCAAAGATATCCAACGGTTATTCATTTGGCAAACCATTTAGAGAACGGACAAAGGGTGTATTTTACGGCACACAATCGCCAACAAAGATTCGAAAATCCACCCTCAACAACACTTACGGAATTTTTTGAATTATGCAGAAATGATCACTTCGCGAAAACCTTATTATACAATGAATTGCCACAATATTACACCTGGGCTAATAACAAGTTCTCGCGAAGGAAACGTGGAGAAGACGTCGAAGGACACCCCAGCATTAAAAAAGACTCTGCGCTTGGCAGAATGTACAGTATCCATCCTAACCAATCGGAATGTTTTCACCTAAAGATGCTGTTGCAATATGTCCGTGGGCCAACTTCTTTTGAAAGCTTCCAGACCGTCAATGGACAAGTAATGTCTGCTTCTCAAGCAGCTTGCAAAGAACTTGGTCTACTTGAAGATGACGAACAATGGAACCATACGTTAGCAGATGCAGCCGTTTCCAAATCACCTTTAAAATTAAGAGAATTATTCGTGATCATTTTATTATTTTGCCAACCGTCTGATCCTCTTCAATTATGGCAAACTTTTCGAGAAGACCTTTGTGAAGACATTCGTCATAGGGAGTGGCAAAAAATTAATGATATCACTTTACTTTGCTCAGACAGTGTATTAAATGAGGGCCTCATAAAAATTGAAAATTGATTATTTGAGCTATGTGGGAAAAATCTAGCAGATTTTGGTCTTCCCTCGCCGAATCGGGAGGGTCAATCAATTGATCCTTTAGAAGCGACAGTGAGACACACATACGATGTCAACCAATTGAGTGACTTCATATCAATTAATGTTACAAAATTAGTACCTGACCAGCGACATGCATATGATAAAATAATAAATAGCGTGAGAAATAACGAAGGCAAAATATTGTTGATCGACGCTCCTGGTGGAACAGAGAAAACGTTCTTAATCAACTAAATTTTGGCTAAAGTTAGATCAACAGGTAAAATCGTTGTTGCAGTTGCTTCATAAACCACCCATTCTACTTTAAAATTGTCTCTAAATGTTTCTTTCCACCAAGAAACAGTATGTGCAATTCGCAAAAATGGGCCACTAGGAAAAGTCATCCAAGAAGTTGCTCTAATTATGTGGGATGAGTGTATAATGAGCCATCGATCGCACATTGAAGCTGTAAACAGAACTCGGAAGGACATTAGGAATTCAGAAAAAGCAATGGGGGGTGTCACCTTGGTCTTTGCTGGAGACTTTCGCCAAACATTGCTTGTAATCCCCAAAGGAACGCGAGCGAACATTATTAAAGCGTGTTTAAAATCCTCACCTCTGTGGAGTCCAATTCAACATTACAGACAAATATGAGAGCTCATTTGGGAGGTGGTCGCTATAATTTTTCGGGTCAATTATTAAAATTAGGTGATGGCAAATTACCTGAACAAAATGGACTAATTAAAATTGGCAGCGAGTTAGGAAAGACTGTAACAACTCTTAATGCGTTGATATTAAACATTTATCCTTGCATAGACAATATATTCGAAAAAGATTACACTTGGATGTGCGAAAGGGCTATCGTATATACAAGAAATTTTCTGTTGACGAAATTAACAATGAAATTCTAAAAAAAATATTTGGTGACTTCAAAATATATTCCGCGATAGACACTGTTATAAATACAGAAGACACGGTTCACTATCCACAAGAGTTTTTGAACAGTCTGAATCCCTCACTGTCGTAGTTGCGAGGACGAAGAGGAGGAAGAGACAGTACTTCATCTTCTTTGCACCTGCCTTCGTCTGGCACGAAACAAACTAAAGTTTCTAGGGGCACCCCTCTTCAAAGACCTGACGGACTTCTGTAGGATAGACGTCTGGAGTATTGTTAACAGCTCAAAATGGTTCCAATGAGTTGGATGAAACAATTATTCGTGGTATAGCTATGCACCATTTTTGTGTCTATGCCTGGTCCTAGTGGACCGCCACCCAAACCTAACCTAACCTAACCTAACCTACATACAACATTCGATGATATCAAAAATGGTGGTGAAGAGTTTGTACCAGCGACTTTAAAGATATTTACGGAAACTCTTGTGTGCAATGGAGCGGTATTTGGACGGACTTGCTTGTGCATAGAATAATCACTTATGTAATCAATGAGGATTATCTTTAGGATCTGGACAAAAAACAAATTTATTTCATGGCTTCAACAACATAACTGGACTTGTTGCTGATTCCAACATCACCTGTGATAGTGCTTTGGATAAAGGTGAAATGCTGCTGCATAATACATTGGGTAAGAGTTTTGCGGACGTCGTTTATGCAAGAAAATACAAAGTTATTCCACATGCAGCTCAGGTTCAGGGAATATAAATAAATAACGAAACTTTCGTTATAAACTCGCTGCAGTTATTTCATCGAATTGTTTGTGTCGTCAAAAGTCCCAAAGCGTTGCAGTCTTATTTTAAATATGAATTGGCTTCAGCTCCACCTTCCCTTTTCAACGACGGTCTCCTACGAAAGGGAACAAAATCGAGCATCAAAACCATATTTAAAAGAGCTGACATTGGTAGGGACAATTTTCCAACAAATTGCAAATATGTTGTAGATGGAGGCCGTCTCCTTTACTCGGTAGTATGGCCACAGCCAGCGACATATGGCACGATTCTAAACATTTATGGTGATTATGTTATCCGGACTATGCCACCACGAAAGGAGAAGAACAAAAGAGAGGAGCCATTGCCAAAATTTCAGCAAACATCGAAGTAGAAAGCAATGTGATGTGCACACAACAAACAGAACAAAAAGTTGCTGCAGAGGACTCGGACATCTTCACCAGCACGTCAAACAATTTGGCTTGTTTGCCCCAAATCGAAAACTGTGTATGATATAGCAGCAGAGAGGACACGACTGTCTTCCTTAAGCGACCTGCTTCCAGTTCTTCGTGCTTTTACCGGATGCGATACAACCTCAGCATTGAACAGGAAAGGAAAACTAAAAGCATTTAAGCTTTTGCAGGCCAATGCAGAAGTGGGGATCGATGTGCAAGTATTCTTAAAAACGAGTGCCACGAAGAAGAATATTCCAGCCAGCGGATCGCGTTTAATATGTGGACTATATAAAATCACCAAAGAGACTCCACTAGAAGAAACAAGATTTCTTCTTTCGATTTAGCTTGTCTCCCACCAACCAAAGCAGCTGCAGATCAGCATTCATTTCGGGTATACCATCAAGTTCAAGCACGGCTGTGAAATGCTTTGCTATCAACAGATTGGGGACGGAAATCTGTCAAAAGTAGTTTGCTGCCCATTCCAACTGACCTGCCATCGGCTCCAGAACATCTGCTCAAGTTGACCAGTGGAACTTTTTGTTTTTCTTAAGTAGAGCTAACTAATTGTCGAATAATTTTTGGTATGTGAACTCTGCAATGAGCTTGACCTTATTTGGATTGGGGCTTAATTCTCCGTCGCTCACCACATAACCGAAACACTCGATTTCTTTTTGGACGAATTTGCTTTTCTAGAACGCTACTATTTTCCACGAATGACCAGCCTAATAAAAAAATATATCAAAGCAGCATCTGTAACACAAATAAATATGGCAGATATCTAAATAACAATCTCAACATATTCAACAGAAATAATTAAACATGAAAAATTTACCTCTTCCGTGGATAAATTATATAAATTCATCAAGTTCTTCCGCATCAAGGAAACGAGGGCTTCATATGTCCCGTTATAATGGACTGCTTGAAAACTTTGGGAATCGAAATTTACTTAATACCACTCCAGCGAAGTGAAATAAATGGAACCTACGAGAGAGTATAAAAATTAACTCTGAAGTAAGTAGTCAATATCGCAGTAAATCACTTCAACAACTCCATACATTCGGTTAATCAACATAAACCTAGCGACTGAGAAAGCAGAGACTTAATTACTAAAGCCTCGTAGAATTTAAGAATAAAGTTAACGAGGATGTGGCAGAAAACGCAAAGAGAAATAAACAAGAGCCTGGGGCAACAATATATTGATAAAATTCTATGAATTATTTTGGTTACTTAGATTCTACGAACTAGGTATATTTAATCTGGATATGTAATGGACTTTTTATTTCAGTAAGTACATCGCAACTATAAATTAACCAGTCTCGAAAGTAAAAATAATCCTGAACATTACTCTTCATTGATTTTTATTTTTTTACAATACATACAAACTGACATTTTATATCTGCATCATCCAATAAATAAATCCAATGTCAATAAAGTAATTTAAATAGAACATGCAACAAAAAATCCAACATACAGGACATACATACATAAACGTGTAGTTAGTGACCTAGTTATCTGCCGACAATATAAAGTTAAGTCAATAACCAATATACCGCACAGAAGAAAAACAAGAAAAGCAAATTGAAAATCTGTAATATATCTCCGTCAGCAGCAGCACTTTAACAATGTATTCAATGTTCGTTATACAAGATTTTTCCAATTTAATTCCACTATGAATAGAAAATGACAATCATAATCACAAGAAAATGGAAATAATAGTTTTTCCGATTTTTTTTTTTTTTTTTTTTTTTGTAATGTGTGTTTTCTTTTGTGTCTTCTATTCTTGTAACAATTCATGAGATGGCAAATTTATTTTACAGTTGTTGTTTTCCGTGATTTTTAGCTTTTCTTACAAGTTTTTTTTTTACGATTTTTTTGGGGATTTTCTTTATGTAGGTCGGAAAAACATGAGGAAAATCCGTAGCACAAAATATAATTAAAATTGTGTCAAAATCATTTGTGTTATAGATAATATTTTTATTTGGCTGGAGATTTTTCGTTGTACATACACATATGTATATGGAAAAATTGGGATCATAAATCATTATGGAAATTGGGTTAAAGTTGATAACGTGCAAAAGAAGGTTTTCTTGGTTCCGGAATTGGTGATTTAGGGTTAAAATAGCTTTATATACACACGCTCATACAAACAAATCACAATACTCAGCAAGTAAGATTGTGTTCCAAATTTACATTTTCTAAATATGTATTATATATTTCATGCGAAAATGCGAGAAAAGCGCTAAGCCAACAACAAATAAATCAACCGTCATCGCAACATAACCAAAGTCACAAAATGTGTATATCGTACCTGCAAGCAAACAACAAAAAAAATCATCCAATTAAAATGGAAAATATGAACATTTTTCTACATTTTTGTGAAAAGCCCCCGTATATCGTTGTAAAATATAACAAATTATCTCGATTACGTCGGTTGGGGTTGTTGTTACTGTTATTCGTGTTTCATCATGTGAAGCTTGTCGCACAATCTCTACTCTACATTTAACTTTAAACAACACAAAACTGTCCTCATTTTTCCCATTTTTTTTGGAATGTTTATAGCGGAAAATATTTCTTGATTGTTTTGTGAATGTATGCGTTTGTTTTGGCGTTGAAAAGAAAAGCTCATTCATCTTATTATTATACTTTGCACACACACATACAAAAAAAAAAACATTTTTTTTGTTAATTTTCGTTTTGCCTAATGATACTGTTACCATAAACAAATACATACAAAATAAAATGAATGCCAGCGACGACGACGACAACGGGAAAAGAAAACAAAATGGAGTCGTTAAAAAATTTAAATTAACTGCGAGATGAGATGCTTGCCGCGGGTAAATTTATCTGTTTTTCTTCCGTTTTTTTACTTCATTTATTATTATTATAAACTTTTTTGTAAATGGCACGGAACCTGACCAATAAATTTTGTTTGTCGTGCTAAATAATTGCGAGGACATTGTTTGTAGTGGGAAGGTGAACTATATCAATTTTCTTCAAGAGCAGAAGATTGTGAAAGTATAATATGATGATTCAGGATTTTATGGTCATGCACAAAAAACACAGCATTGTACTATGTGCATATCAAAAATGAGTACATGTTATCCCCCCATTTTGGATTAGAACAAGAAAGGTATCATTGCGTTAGCTTCATCGATTTCATATGGTGTCAACGTTTAAAGAAGTTGAAACGATTAATTCTGGATGTCGATTGAAAGTCCACCACACTTGTAACATTATTCGAAAAAAATTAAATTAAATTCGTCCCTGTTAGAATCTTAGTGGTTCTCCGAAATCGATCTTCTAAAGCGTTTCAATTACATGTACAAAATACATAATTAAGTTGTTTTTATTGTATTATAAAGACTTAAGAATACCACTTCAGGTGTGAAAATGGATGTCAACAGAATGAACGTTGCTGAATTGAAAGAGGTTCTCGCTGCAGAGGGGGGGGGGGGGCAGTTTCTGGAACAAAATCAGAATTACAATTGCGGCTCGAAACATTGATGCAGGTGGAGGAAACGCACAGGGAAAAAATGGAGGTGTGGCCAACACACGACTTTCTTTTACGAACAGAGAATGTTGAGAAATTTTATTTTTTTAATTTTATTTGCCGATTTGGAGTAAAATTCACTGGGACCTCCTAATTTATCAAAAAAGCTTAAATCTGAAGTTTCAGTTCGTTTGGTTAAACCATCTGGGCTGTAGAGAGGACACAGGCAGACTGACAGACTGACAGACTGACAGACTGACAGACTGACAGACTGACAGACTGACAGACTGACAGACTGACAGACTGACAGACTGACAGACTGACAGACTGACAGACTGACAGACTGACAGACTGACAGACTGACAGACTGACAGACTGACAGACTGACAGACTGACAGACTGACAGACTGACAGACTGACAGACTGACAGACTGACAGACTGACCGACAGACAGACAGACACCATTTCGAAACCCACTTTTTCGGACTCAGGGGACCTCAAAACAAATAAATCTCTAAAAAACTCAAGGTCCAAAATTTTCATGATTACTTTACTTTATTTTACTAGAGTATAAGAAAGTAAAGGTGCCAGCCTCAGTAGATCAAACCCCCTCAACATCACAGCTGACCGGACAATCAGATCTTGCTACACTATTAGTGGGGCTACAGCAAACATTAACATCACAAAACCAAGTTCTGTCATCCCAGTTGAAATCACAAGAGGAGATGCCATCACAGCTATCTTCCCTGCAGCAGTCTCTAAAATTACAAAAGAAAGAGCTCCAACAATCAATCGAAGGAGTAAAAGCAAAAATAACCGCGATCGAGGACGATATCGACAAGAAACTGGAACAGCTTCAAGATACATTTATGAGCAACGTGGAAGAAAAACTTCCAAATTAAGTACTGGAGCTTAAAAGCATGGAGAAGGTGGCGTACAGTCGAACTCATCAGATCACTACCGAAACGGCAGCTCTAGCCACATGAAACCACCAGTATTCGATAGCGAGTATCCTTGGCCAAATTTCAAAATGCAACTTATGGCAGCGGCCAAAACTAATAAGTGGGACGCGAAACAGTTATCAAGTGGGTTAATTTTGGTGTTAAAGGGTAAAGCAACAAATAGCATCCTGAGTGTACCGGAATCGCAAAAAAACTACGAGCAGCTGATGAACGGTTGGAATTACGATACGGAGACTCCCATATGCAGAAACTTCACAAGATACAACTACAAAATCGCAGGCAAGCGGCAAGTCTAATAGAAATGGAAGCAGAAATCACACGGCTTGCCAGGCTAGCATATGGCACAGCCCCAGCGAATATTGTAAACAGTTTGGCTTTGGATGCATTCATCAGTGCGGTACGAGATGATACGCTGAAGTTACACCTCCGGACAATGGCTAAGCGAGATACGCGAAGTGAAGCTTTTACAGCCGCATTAGAATATGAGGCCGCAAAGCAGACGCTCTATCCGGAAACTGCTAGATTAAAGAAATTAGAAGCTGAAGATGTCAGTCAAATTCGGGCTATGATCTGGGAGTCCTTACAAGCATTTAAGGAGGAAAGTACGAGGACCACAGCAGCAGTATCCGGACCAAGGTGCTACAGGTTGCCAGAGCATGCCGAGCTCCAAGAGTAAAACCGGCACCTTTCCGGAGACCCTTCAAGTAGCAACGATATGGAGCCGTTAAACTAAATTCCCCCAGCTTTGAGGGGCACAAGTTGGCCGGAGAAACAAAAAGTCACAGGACCACCATCATAATTGCATAGCTATCGTGAAACAACCATACAGTCTGGTCGTCGAAGGAACAATAGACAAAAGGCCCAGTACGATTAATCTTGACACAGGCGCATCAAAATCCGTGATAAGACCAGACATAGTAACGAAAGAAGCCATTAATCCAGAGATTCAATATCAATTGAAAGCTGCTAACGGAGAGAGCATAGCTGTCCAAGGAGAGTGCGATATTGCCGTAAAGATAGGAAGCTTCACTTTTCGTCATAAGTTCATTGTGGCTAACATTATAGACGCATGCATGCGGCGAATGGGTTTCATGAGAGAACACGGAATATCGATCGACATGAGGGAGTGCTTACAACGATGGCAGAATATTGAAATTGCTCTGGGCCTTACTGATGCAGGAAATAAAGTCCTCTAAGTCTAAGGGATCCTCTGGATATTGGGCCAATGTGCGAGGCCTTAGCTTATGCACACACACAGCATGAAAATGGGAATATTAGAGCCGACGTCCTCGGGAAAATCCAGCCTGTTGTTAATATCGCCCAATGCAGTATCGAGGCCAGTGTTGATAAGTGCAAAAGTAATAGCGAGACGAAGAGAGCAATTCAACGATTGTGCCAGCATTTGAAAGGCGAGCAGTTCGCGAAGGCAGTACGAATGTTGTCAAAGTACGCCGAGGTATTTCCAAGCAGCAAGGATGAATACGGCCGAATGGAGGTGGTTCAGCACTGAATCAACCCAGAAGACTGCCATTGGCTAAACAAGAGGAGGCGGGCCGAATGATACAACAGATATGTCGGGATAAAATCATTGAGCCATCCAACAGTCTATGGAGTTTATCGGTAGTTCTAATGCAAAAGAAAGATGGGCCAATGAGGTTTTGTGTAGATCATCGAAAACTGAACGATGTCACGAAAAAGGACAGCTACCCATTACCCCGGATAGATGATACACTAGACGTTATTCAGCACCCTTGACTTGAAGAGTGGATTTTGGCAAGCTGCGATTCAAGAAGAAGACCGACAGAAACCAGCATTTTCTACGGGCACCGGTCTATGGCAATTCACCGTTATGCTATTTGGCCTGTGCAATGCACCAGCTAACGTTCGAGAGACTGATGGGGCAAATTTTTTTTCAGCTGCACCGGAAGACATGTCTCGTTAACCTAGACGACATCATTGTAATCGGGAAAAGTTTCGACAAGCACCTAAAAATCTGTGCGAGGTGTTACGATGTACCAAGGCTGCGGGAATGAAAGTCAGCTCGGACAAGTCTATACTCTTCAAAAACGATGTGAAGTACTTGGGGCATATTGTGTCGGAGAAAGGAATTGGCACTGATCCAGAGAAAATAGAAGCAGTACGAAGTTGGCCAAGCTTCCTGGGACTCTGCACATACTACCGGAGATTTGTCGAAAACTTCTGGTATAGAGCTGCCAGCTCACCAAACTAACCGTGATAAGCCAGCCTTTCCAGTGGACTGAAGCCGACCAAACGTCATTCGAGCGGCTAAAAATCGCGTTATGCCAAGCACCAATATTGGCATATCCTCGGCCAGTTCAAAGATTCATTTTGGACACGGATGCCAGCAACGTGGAAATTGGAGGTGTTTTGTCTGAACGACATGGAGCGGAAGAGCGAGTAATTTGCTACTTCAGCAGGATCCTATCCAGGTCAGAAATAATTACTGGCCATTGTGGAATCCGTAAAACATTTCCACAAATATCTGTATGTACAACCATTTCTAATTCGAACAGACCACGCTGCTTTAAAATTGATAATGCAGTTTAAAAAACCAGAAGGACAGGTGACGCGCAGAACTACACCTTCAACATTGAACACAGGAAAGGTAGAGCACACGGTAATGCAGATAGTCTAACAAGAAGGCCTTGTGCACCAAGATGTTGAAAATGCAGTAAAATTGAGGAAAATGAAGGCATCGGTAGCCTTAACCGGATTGGCGTGGAGGTGCCAGAAAGGTGGACAATGAAAGGTGTCGTCGAAGAGCAGGAGAATGATCCAACGCTCGCCCCAGTAAGAGCTTGGATTAGGAGAGGACAGAAACTTGCATGGCACGATATATCCTAAACTTCTCCAACGCTAAAAAAACTACTGGGCGCAGTGGGACTCATTGAAGATCGAGAACGGGGTGCTAAAACGGGCTTGGCAAAGTGTGGATGGAAAAACTTTCGAAATGCAGATCATGTTACTAAAATGCAGAATTCTGGAAGAACTAAACGAAGTCCACAATGGATCAAGCGGCGGACATCTTGGCGTTAATAAAACTTTGGCCAAAGTGAGGAAACGTTTCTGCTGGGTCAACTGGCGCAATGATGTTGAAGATTGGTGCAAAAAGTGTCAAACTTGCGCAGCTAGCAAAGAACCAGCAAGGCGAACCCGAGGCAGAATGCAGCAGTACAACGTAGGAGCTCCATTTGAACGAGTGGCAATGGATATCGCTGGGCCGTTTCCGCAAACAGTTGATGGGAATCGATACAACCTTGTATGTTTCGACTACTTCAGTAAGTGGCCGGAAGCCTATCCAATACCGAACCAGGAAGCACAAACAGTGGCCGAAGAATTCGTAAATCGGATCAGCAGATATGGAGTACCGTTAGAAATTCATTCAGATCATGGTCGTAATTTTGAGTCAAATATGTTCCAGGAGATGTGCAAAGTGCTCAGTATAAGAAAGACAAGGACGACACCACTACATCCATAATCAGATGGAATGGTCGAGCGATTCAACCGTACCTTAGAAGAGCACCTGGCAGAAGTAGTTGGATCAAATCAGGAGAACTGGGATCGGCATATCCCCCCTGTTTATGATGGCATATCGTAGTGTAGTACACAATACCATGGTGAAAACACCATCAACAGTCCTCTTTGGAAAGAAAATATGGCGCACGGCAGCTGATGTTGATATTGAGTTTGGGGTACCAGAATTAACTCCCAAAGGAGCCGACAACTACGTAAGCGACCTCAGAAACAGAATGGCTGAGATCCATGAGCACTGAGCACGTTCGAAGGAATATCAAACTCAACAGCGACAAATCAAAGGCCCGGTACGATCTAAGAGCAAACGATAGCGGATATGACGAAGGGGATTTAGTAAGGCTCTACAACCCACAAAGAAAGTAAGGAAACTGCCCAAAGCCATCGATGCGAAAGATAAGATTGAAGCCACTTAGTTGGAATGAATTGACAGTTCAATTTCCCAAGCTTATTGATAAGTATCGAATGATCAATCTTATCAAAAGCCTTTGAGAACTCCGTGTACACAAAATCCAGCCTAATTGCAATACTGCTATGTAAGTGACCACAAAAAGAAATCAGGTTGGTCACTGTGAATCTTCCAGGATAAAAGCCATGTTGAGCAGGACAAATTAACGTTTTCAAATGAAAAAATTGAAATTGTTGTACCAATGCTTCGAAAAGTTTCGGTATAGCAGAGAGTATAGCAATCCCACGGTAATTGCTGATTTCACACCTTTTGCCCGATATGAAAATCGGGCGAATGAAGGAAATCGTCCAAGGCTCCGAAAACCCCCGCTTTCGTTAAAAATAAACGCGAGAGGAACAGCTAAACCATCCGCACAGTTTTTCATAAGGATGAGTGGAATGCCGTCATATCCTGAGCCCTTATTCATGTCAAGTCGCGCCAAACTATCGGAGATCTCATCTACAGAAAACCTCAACAGACTAAATTCCGAACAGTCACTAGATTTAGTAATAGTGGTATGAGATTGCTCATAGACAGACTTAAAATAGTTGGCAAATGAATTACAATTATCCCAGGGCCGACTTGCAAATGAGTTCTGATAAATCATAGGTGACGGAAATCCAACATCATTTCTTTTGCTGTTGATGAAATTCCAGAAATTTTTAGGATTAGTAGTAAGATCTACTTCAATCTGCAAAATATAATTATTATAAAGGAACCGGTTTAAAATTCGAAACTCCATACGGGCTGCATTGAACGCAGAGTAAAACTTATTCCCATGTACCCTATATAATGAATGAAGTTTATTACGACGTTTCTCGAGTAGCACAAGTTTATCATTATGACATGGCTCATGAAATTGCGGTTTGTCTTTTAACTTCGGAACAAACATTTCGATGCCAGCCATGATCCGCTCGTCCAGCAGACAGACAATCTTGTTCAAGTCCACTCCTCGTTGAAGAAAGCTCCAGTCCGAATTGGCTAGAAATTCGTTTAAAGATACATAATCTTCACATCTAAAATTAAAATGAGAACCATTATTGTAGCCAGCCAGTGAAATCCTCATAAGATGAAATCTCCGAATGTAAAACATCAGTAGCGAAAACCAGGTCCAAAAACTAGCTGCAGCTGTTGGACACTCTGTTCTGTTGAGTGGTAGCAATGCTCGCAAAATATTCTATCGTATGTAACACACTTTCGTCTGTAGAAGACGAAGTAAAAACTCCATCAACATCGAACCAAATAGCATCACGAAGACTTAAAGTCGCCAACAAACATAAGGTGTTCACAAAGGTAACACAATTGAATCAACAAAATTAGTAATATCCACATAATAATCCAAGTTTGAGCCACTAGGAATATATACAGCGACCACGATCACGGAGGAATGGGCGACCTTTACACGGACTGCCATAAAATCTAGTTGAGAATGACAAGCGATCATCTCGTTCAAAATCAAACACTTCACAGCAATCAGCACTCCTCCACCTTTCATGCTGGTTAGGAAGTTATAACGGTCTTTCCTATGGACGACATAGTTGGATGGAAAATATTCCTCGGAATTAAAACTGGCTGTAAGCCAGGTCTCACCAATAGTTATAATGTCGTAATCATTGTCAAGAACTTCAAGCCGAAAGGCTTTAGCTTTGCCCCGAATGCTGGATGCATTGTGGTAATAAATCGACATAAATGCGATCAGTTTAGGGTTCAAGTGACCCATGATAATACTGTTGCGGTTGTCACAATTGAATTCTTGTGGTATATTCGACGGAGTAATACTGGTGTTAATGTGGTTATTATGTAGGTAGTTATTACGATTATTATTAATATTGTTATTATTATTATTATTATTATTATGCTGGTAATGATGCCGTTATACGACCCTTTCCTGAACGGCGAAATTTGATGAATGCTTTAATCGCACATTCTAAAGGCCAAATGCTCCCATCAAAATAATGGCAGGAATATGATTAAAGCATCTAGTTTGATTCAAGATGAATTGAGTTCATTGGCATTCACCAGCATGTTGATGACAATTCGTCTGAAGAGCTTAAATTGAATTAAATTGCTGATTTAATAATTTCAGAAAAAAATCTGAATTTTTGATTAATACTTAAGCACTCCCACACAAAGGAATATTTTGAAGCAAGATAAATTTTAACCAGATGAAACTCTACATATGACATGGTAGAGCGATTGGTAGAGCTCAAATAATGCTCAATAATACAAATAATCAACATACTTACATATGTATACGGAATTGAACATAGAAGGACATTTGTGGAGTTGCGATGGAGTTTATTAAAGTTTTTGCACCAGTAAAAAAAATCACTTTATTTCTCCAAGAAAAGCAATTATGCATGGGAGATTTCTATAAAAGTTGGTTCGAGCTGAAGTTGTCAAGATTGTTTCACTTCGAGTCAAGCAGATGTTAACCAAATCTCTCCAATATTTCAAAAGCAGAAGTTCAACGAGAGACAGAGAATTACAATCCGCGGTGGTTAGACGTTAATACAATACCAACGTGCTGAACTACTGGATGGTGGAGGAGGAAGGACAAAGGAAGGAAGGAAGAACAAAACACATAGTAAAAAAAATAACTTTTTAGTATGAGAACAAAAAAAAGTAAAAAGAACGAAAAATGTACACTCTGATTTGAGACGAACTTTAGTCTATTTAATACTCGCGAATCGGTTTTGCCGAAGTGATGGAGCAAAATGACCCTATGTTGACTTTGTTAACATTCTGGTCGTTTTTTGAGCAGCAAACGGTTGATATCGATCAATTGTTGTTGGTAGCGTTTGGTATTAACCGTTTCACCAAATTTCTTTTTTTTTTTTATTAGCGGCGAGGATTGAACTGAAGACCAGAAGCATGTCAATCTACTCTCTTACCACTATTCTACCGTCGTCTCTCGTTCAAATTAACTACTATGCAAACCCTTTTCCAATTTATCACTTACCTATCGTTTAACACTTATCGATGGCGCAACAGAATATCAGTCAAATCTTTATGGTACACACTGCATTTTGTACTAAGAGTTAATTTGCTCGTGGTAATACCTAATGCAAGAGTATACATAATGCAATAGATTATAAATATGTTTGACGAATCAATAAGCAATAAGCATACAATAAAGCTCGCAATCAACTTACTATAGGTACTGTGTCTTCAAGAAAACAAACTCATGAATATAAATTTAAACTGTAATTCAATTCGAAAACACCTAAAGAAACCATCCCACAGGGAAACTTTTCGAAAATAAATCTTTTTTCTTTAATATAACCAATTGTCCTTGAACCTTTTTTTATTTTTGTGGAAACAACAACAAGAAGCTTTAACAAATTTCTCACACCAAACCAACTAAAAAATTTAATTCGAAATTATCCTTTCGTTATACACATTTGGTTGTTGCTGTTGTTGTTGTTATGCTCCGTTTCAAATTGACTTTGAAATTGCTTTTGTACATAATATACAAGATTTGTTGTACTACTAAATTATTACGACATGATTTGAGACCCACGAGACATGCAATATTTTAAACAAAAATCAACCGAAAAACTTTTCACTTGAATACTATGGTTGGGGGTGGATGAAGGTCGAACACAAAAACAATGATTGCAGGCGGTAAGAACAAGTACCTAAAGAAAAACAAAGTATAATGAAGAACGATAAACTAACATAAATCTTTCAAATGTAATTCATGTATTTGACAGAATTTTAAAATGAAATAAAATTTATTTGGCAAATTTTGTGTACGGGATGGTCGACGTCTTGTGCAATATATACATAGTACGATACGCTAAATATATATATACACGGGAAATAGTAGAAAGGGTGTACCATACTTCCAAAATAAAAATTTTAATCCTGTTGAATGGTAAAAGTTTTTCCATTTATTTTTGGATACTTAAACAAAAATTCAAGGATATTTAATTTTATTACTTTATACTTTGTATTTAATGTACCCCAGAAACTTTTAGAATAATAACGTCGGCCAATTTTCGGAGACCGGGTTACAACAGTTCAATTTTAATTACATGTACACCGCACAACATCCCGAATTTGATTGCCCGTCCATAAATATTGGAACATAAACGTGGAGCTACCAATCACTATAAAATTTTAATAGACGATGGCAGCAAAAAAAAAAATGAAATCCTAGATTATAATTTGATTGCGCCAACAATAAATTGGCTGCAATCAATGAACGAGGAAATATAAAAACAAAATATTTTATGGATTTTCACTTAATTTAATTTCGTTCGTTTCGGATTTTTATGTCGATTGTCGACTTTCCTAGATTATAGTCGATGCGGGAAAAACTTTAACGACAATAGTAATAATAATAAAAAAAAATAAAAAATAAAAATTATATTTACTCGTTTATATCGGAAAATATGTTTCCACAATTTTTGCTCAATTTTTCCGAATTATAATTTAATATGGGGCCAACACAAAATAAAAGGACGACTAATATTGCAAAGGGTGGAGGACACTACACTTCAGAAACAGAATACAAGAAATGTGTATCGTCCTCAAGTTAATCCTTTATGTATTTTATTGTTTTCCTCCCTACACATACATACAAAGAATTTTTATATTATTTGAATGCCCTTAAATCATTCTTCTTTTATAGCATTGAAAAACAAAATACCTTTTATCATTTTGCTTTTCTTGTTATCCTTTTTATAGTCTCTTCCAAGGTTGTGATTATATTACGCAAGCAAAAAACGAGTGAAAGCTGGAAACAATAAAATAAAAATTATCCTTTTCTACTTATTTTTCCCCCCTCCTCAAGTTTTTGCATGACAAATCGATGTGGCGCGGGCGAGAGTTTTATAAACGTCCTGATTATTTTTAAAAACGGTGGAGAAGTTGAACAACAAAAAAAAAACAAAAACAAAAAAGGAAAAATATCCTTTAAAAAACAGCGACGGAATCGAGGTTGAGGATATATCCTTTTTGACATGCAATTGAGAATACAACAACAATATACTACAAAAAAGAAAAATTAAGAAAATGGTTTCAATGCCATCTATTAATTCTCCCTTATTTTGGAGCTGTAAAAAATATTTTAAGTGTATATTAAGGATAACACAATTCAAGGATGCTTTTAATTGTTGGATGTAGTGTACAAATTGGCTTTTAATTACTTTTATCAATAATTCCAGAAATTTAAAGAGATCTGTAAATTACGTGGAAATATAATTAGGGATTACATTGCGGATTATTTAACTGATAATATACACAACAGCAGAAACTGAAATAGGGATAAATTGCACGAATGAATTGATCTCTTTTTTGCTTATTTCATATTCAATTTTTATTTTAAATCATGTTAGAACATGAACAACTCATACACCGCGCGATTGGTTTTTGTTATTCATGTTCAGGTTCTAACGTGATTAAGAATAAAACGTAAAAAAGTTGTAATTTTATCTTGTATTATTCAAAATTAATAAAACGTACGTCAAAACGAATTCGGTTTATTTTAGATTTAATCGTGGATAAAGTCACGGGTCTGTCGGTTGAATAAATGTCAAATGAAAAGTCTTAAACGTTATTGTTATTTTAAGATTTTTTTGTTAAACAAAGCGGCAAACAAAATGTTGTGAAAGTGTATTAGTGGGGATGGCGTGTAATGGCGGCTCGATTCGGGATCCAAGCGTTAAGGCAATCTATTTGCCAAACAGGTACGTTAAATCTTTTTTTCCTTATTTACACTTTTTTTCTCAATCGCTTCTTTTATTTTCGCTACTGCTTTTGATTTATAGACACAGAACCCGTTTTACTTCGATCTAAAAAGACCAAAGTATTGAAATCCTTTCAAAACTGATCAAAACTTTGGTTGGTCTCAAACCACTTTTCTCGACGTTTTGAAAGTCCCTGAGTCTAAAAAAGCAAAAAAAAAGGTTCGTCCGTCTGTCTCGACGTAGGATATTGGGGCACAACCAGAATGAAGCAGTTAGCACGTCGCTACTGCTAGTGGCCATCGTTCGATCGCGATATTGAGGAACTCGTAAAAAATTGCGAAAGTTGTCAATTCAACGCCTGCGCACCAAAGAAAGAGTATACCAGTTGGCCAACTCCGAGTGAACCTTGGACAACGATTACACATTGATTACGCAGGGCCGTTCGTTGTGTTGATCCCTATGCCAAATACTCATTCATCAGCCCTATGATAACTACTTCATCAAATAACACTATTCGCGCTCTAAAACAAATATTTGCAATTAAGGGATTGCCGATCACCATTGTTAGTGACAACGGACCGCAATTCACTTCAAGTGAATTTCAAATGTTCTTCAAACAAAATTCAATCGAACATGTTACGTCCGCTCCGTTCCACCCGGAATCAAATGGCGAAGCCGAACGATTCGTTCGCAATTTCAAAACCACAATAAAAAAAAATTGCTTTGACAACACTGACTGTGACACTGCCTTAATAAAATTTTTGTCAACTTACAGAGCAACCCCTTTACCAGGTATGGATCAATCGCCAGCTGAGTTACTCCATGGACGCCAACCGAGGACATTGTTAACTACCATTTTACCTAGGATATAGCGGGGGAATTTCGAAGGGTCAACTAAATTCAAAACAAATGATCCAGTTTACGTAAGGCGTTCATAAAGGCATGTCTACGAACCAAGTTGTATTTGGTAGAAACAAATCGTGGTATATGGAGAAGACACCAAAACCAGCTTCGCTCAAGAAGTTCAGTTTCGAGATCAATGTCCGACGAGTCAAGCACCGATAACACCCAAACTTCGGATAGTAACAAAACCATACAATTCAGCAACTTTATGGTACCTACACCGCAAAAGGAGACTGGGACGTTACCCATGGAGGATCCAACTATGGCTAGATTGGAAACAAATGAAACAAATCCATCTCGGAGCACCATGGAGATCAAAGAACCACCGACATCCATTGCAGTTCCATCCACTGAGACCGATACGCCAGTTTCAATCCTGAGAAGATCAACGCGAACAAAAAACAAAACTGTACGCTTAGATTTATAATGTCCTAATGTCCTTCCGCAGTGGCTCTCGAGGACCTCGGCCCTCTTTCCGCTGTGGGGCTTTCGATGAGTGGTCCGTCGGATGGGGAGGTTCGTTCGGGGCTTGAGAAATTAGTTCTCAACTCCGACATGGACACCTCAGGAGATGACTACTAGGCCCCTGTAAGTGGGGGTACCTCCTCTGTGAAAGCAGAGGGGGGAGCATGGACGTCGGAAAGAACCTAAAAAGTGAGGTCAACACCATTGACAAACCTGTCGCGGCTCCTCGCGTGAAAATGTGTGAAGTTGCGAAAAAGCGGTATAGGAGACTTCTTGCGGAGGGCAAAACGCCCGCAAGCGAGACAAGGCTGCTGGCGATGCGGCCACAAAAGGAGACTTGTACTCCCACTGAGGCCCCACCGTCGAAAAGAATCAGCTCGGATGAGGATACTCCACCGGCACAAAAAAAAGGCCAGGGGGAAGGATCTGTCCCGGTCGTATCGGGTTCTGCGGTCCTGTCTGTGGTTACTTTCAGGCAGGCCGCGGAGTTGGAGATCGTTGGGATCTTGCCCTCTGGTTTTCCTAAGGTTGTCCTTACTGGAGAGCAGCTTAAGGCTGTCCAGGAGAGCATCCTATATAAGGTGCTAGAGCAAGAGGCCAAGGAGCTTAAACCTAATTTCCTTGGCATTCAGCTACGGCCTAGTTGGCTGGTAGTAACCTGCGCTGACCGGACACGTTCCAGTGGCTCAGGGAGGCCATAGGGACTATTAAGCCATAGGAGGGTGCACAGCTGATCATAGCCGAGGCGGAAAACCTGCCTCGAGCCAAGATTGTGTTCGGCACCTTTCCGAAAATTGCTGAATTGCCCTCGGAGAAGCTTTTTGCAAATTCCCTATGGACCACTCTTCAGTTGAGAAGCTCAAGCGGGTTGACTTTAAAGTCAACTACAAGTTTGGGACTGTTCAACAGCATCCCAAGGGTGGTCAGGGTGGTGCCAAACCGGCGTCTGTGGGCGGGACCCAAGTGGTTAAGCCTGTGGAGGCTACGGTGGCGGCACCTATAGTCAAGACCACTGAGGTGGCGGCCCTCTCCAGGAGACAGGTGAAGAGAAGGCACGAAAGAGAGAGGAAGGCGTCAGGGGTTCCACAGGGGAAGGCCCCGCAAGAGCTCCCCCCGCGCAAGCCACTGGTAAGGCCTGGAGGCTCTGAGGCAGCGGGGGCCAGCAGAACGGGGATGGAGGACATTGGTCAACCATCGTCCGTATAAAGAACGGATGCGTGTAGTGGCGGTGCGAAAAAGGAGGCTGAGCAGGGCCTTCTGAAGAGGCCCTCGGAAAAATGAAGGCATACATGACCTGCCTGCAGATAAACCTGGATCATGCAAAGGCGTCTTCGAACGTCCTTTGTCGTAGGTTTATCTGCCAAAACATTGGCATGGCTCTAATCCAGGAGCCATGGGTGACAGGTAACCAAATTAGAGATATACCAAATCAAGTGAGTAAGTTAATTTATCATAACGGAACTGAGAGTCCAAGAGCGGCTATTTTGGCCAGTTCGAAAATTAATTTTATTCCCATTTCAGAGTTCATCTCCAGGGACTTGGTTGCAATAATGGTAGAGGTTCTGGGTGAAAGAGGCAAACAGGAGGCTATAATGGCCTCCGCCTACTTTCCTGGAGACTCAGAGTTAATACCTCCACTTGAACTTAGGCGACTCATAGCTCATTGAAAACGCAATAGGCTGGTCTACCTGATAGGATGCGATGCAAACGCGCACCACACGGTGTGGGGTAGCACGGACATCAATAAAAGAGGTGAGTACCTTTTTGAATTAATGATCTAAAATAATGTAGACATTGTCAATAGGGGTTTCCTATCTCACTTTTATAAATGCGATTAGGCAAGAGGTCCTAGATTGACACTTGCTAGTCCGCATTTCAGCGACTTGGTCAAAAACTGGCATGTGTCTGAAGAGGCCTCATTATCGGATCACTTGCACATCAGATTCGATTTGGCGGCTGAGACCATGCAGCGACAGGAAATCAGAATTCTAAAACTGACCGACTGGGACTCTTATAGAGCCTCACTCGAATCAGAAATGCCCTCGGTTGTGGGGAACATAGAGTCTCCAGAGGGTTTGGAGATCTGTTCAAACCAGCTGAATAATTCTATACATTTGGCTTACGAGAACAGCTGCCCGGTTAAGCGAAGAGAATCCACAAAGATAGTCTCTTGGTGGAAAGGGACGCTGGGTAAACTGAGAAAAAAATCGAGAAGATTTTTCAACAAGGCTAAACGCACCGGTGAATGGGGCGAGTATAAGATGGCCTTGACGGAATATAATCTCGAATTAAGAAGACCCAAAAGGGCTACCTGGAGGAACTTCTGTGAGGGAATCAATGAATTGCCCTCTGCAGCTCGTCTCCATAAAGTACTTTCCAGGGATCATTCAAATGGTTTAGGACTTCTCCAGAAGCAAGATGGGAGGTTCATTGAAAACCGGAAGAAAACTTTAGAGGTACTGCTAGAGACCCACTTTCCGGATTCAATAATGGTAGGAGCCCAAGAGGACCCTCTTGATCCCTCAAGTGAGGTGGCCTAAGCGCCTCACAATAGGATCTGGAGTCTCTCTGGAGAAATATTCACACCCAGCAAGGTGCGATGGGCTATTGGGTCTTTCAAACCATTTAAATCCGCTGGATGGGATGGTATCTTTCCAGCTTTACTTCAAAAAGGTATTAAGGAAATCCTCCCCAGTTGGATCCAGATGTTTCGGGAAAGTTATGCTTTTAACTATATTCCGAAACTGTGGAGGAAGATAAATGTGCTCTTTATACCAAAGGGGGGGGGGGGGGTTAAGGGCGTCCAGACACCCAGGCCAGGGCATATCGGCCAATTAGCCTCACATCGTTTCTATTGAAGATGATGGAAAAAATCCTGGACTATTAAATAAGAAGTGAGGTCCTTGGAAAAAATTCGCTGCATCAGGACCAGTTTGCGTATCAAACTGGTAAATCCACTGTGATGGCCCTTAGCGGTCTAGTCACGAGAATTGAAAAAGCAGTGACATATAAAGAAATTGTGGACATTGAGGGGGCGTTTGATAGTACCTCCTACGGATCTATAGAGAGGGCAGCAATGGAAAAAAGGGTTCCGCTTTCTACAATACGGTGGATCCGTTCCATGCTGGAACATCGTGAGATTAATACCAGACTAGGTGGCGAGTCAGTAACCATCAGGGCCGTAAAGGGCTGTGTGGCTATAATAATCAAAGACAAGTTTGAAGAGGTCATTTCTGATCGCATGCAAAATGCACTCAATATAATATGGCAGTGGTGTTACCAGGAACGACTCAGTGTCAATTCAAACAAAACTGTCATTGTTCCTTTTACGAGGAGGAAAAAGCTTGCGCTTACACCTCCCTCGTTAAACGGTACTACTGTTCCTTTTTCCAGCGAGGTTAAATATCTAGGGGTTATCCTAGATCAAAAACTGAACTGGAACCAACATTTGTTGAAAGTTCAAAATAGAGCCACCAAGGCTTTCTGGGCCTGTCAAAGACTCTATGGGCGTACTTGGGGACTAAAACCAAAAATGATCTACTGGTCATTTCTTACAATCATTAGGTCTATGATAACCTACGCATCGGTTGTATGGTGGCCTAAAACTGAGCAGAAGGTAACGCAAACCTTATTGAATAAGGTTCAGCGTATAGCCTCCATCGGTGTTACGGGCTCAATGAAAACATGTACGCCAACCGCGGCGATAGAGTCACTTCTAGCACAGACACCGTTACACCTGCATGTTAAAAAGGATTCTGCAATTATGGCCCTGAAAGTGGTTCCACTTCCACAAACCATTCACTATGTTAGGTTACCTGACCGGGATGTGTGGAGTGCAGGTGGACCATCATTTGAGCGAGGGTCCTTGGTATGGTTTACGGAAGATGGGGTGGCTATAGGAATACACGGGAGTAGCACTACCCTCTCGAAGTCCTTGGGTACCAATGCTACCGTTTTTCAAGCAGAAGTACATGCTATAGAGCTTTGCGCTAGGACAGGCACAGCAAAAGGCCTAAACGATGCAATGATTTATATTGTATCAGAGAGCCAATCGGCCTTAAAGGCTCTTAGGTCTTGTAACGTTGAGTCAAGGCTGGTATGGGATTGTCTGAAGATTATTAAACATTTGGCAGGCTCAAATAAGGTAACACTTATGTGGGTGCCAGGTCATACTGGAATCGAAGGAAACGAGGCAGCTGATGGCCTCGCCCGTGAGGGTTCTGCCTCTCCATTTATTGGACCAGAACCCTTCTGCGGCGTCACTAAGGGACACCTTAGAGCAGCGGTAAAACGCTGGGAGGATGTTCAAAAGTCCTCCTACTGGCGCAGAATTCCAGGTTTGCAACAGGCGAAGAAATTTATATCACCTTCGTCTGTCAGTGTTAAGGAGTTTTTTGAACTTAGGAAACCTGAGTTGAGGCTGCTTAATGGCTTCCTCATAGGTCATGTCTCCTTAAGGTATCACCTTAAGAAGATGGGCCTAAGTGCGACATATGGATGCCGCTTCTGCGATCTGGAAGCGGAATCAGCGGAACATGTTCTGTGCCAATGCTCAGCCATTTTCCAGTAAAGAAGGGAGAACAATGAGTCCGGATAGTATGTATCTTGTACCGGCCAGTAGTATTATTAGATTCATTAAGAGTCTGAATTTTGACTGAACGGATAATTAAGTAGGGTTCCGCACAATAGATCTTTTAGGTCGCAGTGCGAGGTGGCTTATCGCCCACATGGCCCTTCAATCAATAATAATAATAATCCTATTGGTTTTGTCAAAGGCTGCACATAGGGTGCGTTCGACCATTCAATTAATAAAAATTGGACAACCTCAAGTTAATAAATCGATAATTAATGAGAATATAAATTGACATCAAAGAAGACGTTTTTGAAGTTTTGAAATGTGTATTCGTTTCATTTTTAGGATTTTGTTTATTGCTTTACGGGTGATTAATTCAAGTAGCAAACCATCTCCTAATTATTTCTTTATTTTTTAGTAGCAAAAGCAAAATCAGCGGTACGTGCGCCCGAAATGAAAAATGCGCATTTAACAAAAACACAATTCAAAACTACATTCGATGTATGTATTATTAACTTGGTGTTGCCCAATTTGTTGCTCGACATTGTAAAATTGTAAAAAAAAAAAAAAATCATTTGTTATTAGTTACAACTGACATCAAATTTGTATCAATTTTAATTGCTATTCAATCTCCATTCAAAGGAAGTTAATCGATGTTAGTGAACCTAAAATAAATCATCACCCTTAAAGTTTCATTCAAATTCTGTTGTCAATATCTTCAACATAGGATATTTTTCAAAGAATGAGGCGAGTCGAAATCCTAGGTTGAAAATATTATTTCTCTTCGAATGAGCCCCTATAGTTAATCGAAATAAATGAAAATAAAAAATAACAAAATTCATTTCCCCATATTAGACGGTACAAAAAAACATTACCTGTTGTTTTCCACCTCAAAAAATGTATAATCAAAACTCAGCATAAAAATAATCGAAAAGATTATCAGTTGCACGGTTACATACCTGAAAAGAGATAAAAATAAAATGAGAAAATCGATTTTCGGAAAACAACACAAAATATATATTTTAAAATTTTCTTTCCACCAATTTCCACCCATTAATTAAGTTCATATGTATAGCTTTGCGTATTAAAATTCAGGCCACCAGTATTCTAATCCGAATGGAATATACCTATACCTCTCTGCTATGTACAAAACTCAACCAACAAGAAAATTTATAATAAATTGAAAAATCCACTCTGCCAATTACACCATGCAATTTTTCCAACCGTATATACGAGTATGTAAAACTTAGAACGAGGAAAATACGTACATAATAATCGAAAAACTACTTATATGGAAATTTATTATTTTTTACTTTCCAGATATTTTGAATTATATTCACTTAAAAATAATCAAAAACTACATGAAGAAAATTGAAAAGTATCTAAATGCATATGCTTTTCCCGCAAGAGAATGAGAAAATTTCTTTACGGAAGAAAATTTGAATTTGGCTACATGGAAATTACATTAAAAATGTATGCATATAAGCATACGTATAAGCTTTTCTGAAAAGCTCATGCATCGTGTTTTTTTTTGTTGTTGTTGTTAGTTTTTAGGGAACAACGAAAATTTATACAAGAGTAATACTTTACGTTGATTTAGATCATTAAGCAAAGTAGATTTTTACTTTTTTGTTAACTTGACTGTGTCTCACTCGTTCATTGTTGGTACAACGGAAAATTATAATTATGTTGTTTTAGTATTTGTTTTTGAGAGTAGAATTTTCATTTATTTTTTATTTTTTTATCTTGTTAGTTGATTATCTCGTTTGAAACATATTTTCCGGTGTAATTATCTTGTATTTTTTATATGTGTCCTGTGTGTTTTGAGACACTATAAAATCATGGAGATTTTTGGGGATTTCCGGAATTACTTATGATACTTTGGCAAATTATGTTATTAAGTGAAGTGAATTAAGATTAAGAGATTGTGCGAATTTGCTGCTTTTCATTTTGAACGTTGACAATATTGGCGACAGGTGTAATGAAGTTATTAGAAAAATTAACCAAAAGCGATGAAAAATTCAAAATTAGACAAAACTGATTATAAAATTTATCAATAAATTTATTCTTTTGAATTTTAATTTGGGAAACGCCTGAAGCTTCAAAAAAATTTAATAACACTCAAATTACTTTTCAAATTATGAAAAAATACGTTTTGGCGATTTAATATACGACATGTGCGAAAGCGCAAATTCGAGGCGATAAAGAGAAACCACAGAACGTTTAATTTGAAATATCAAACATAATGAACAAAATATTTGAATATCTTTAAGTTTATTGGAATCAAATATTTTTTTTTGGTAATCTCGAAACTTGAATATTTAGAAAATCGCATAAAAACTTGGAAAATCGCAGAAGGTGTGCTAAGCCAATTAAATCTCAAAATATCTCTGATTCTTAGGAAAACTGTTGTCTCTTTAACATCATGTAACTCAACGCCAATTCACCAAGCTACTCAACGCTCCAGTGTACACATTTAGCATAATAACCTCAAAATACCTATCATAAGTTACAGGGTACACAAAGCTACAGAATGGCTGAGTGAATCATGAATAAGCTCACAAATTATTTATAAATCTGTAATATCATCTTAATGAAGCTTAACGCTGGGCGCAGTTCAACTCCATCCTAATCTCTAATAATCTCGAAAAATCATATTTTAGCATATTTAATGTAAAATTAAAAAAGTCTCAAATTTCGTAATAATCGGAGAAAAACTCTTTTGAAACATGGAAAATCGCCCTGAAATTGGAAAGAACTCACTTGCGAATTGAAGCTTTTCAGCAAAATGTTTAAATTCTCAAGACATGATTAGCAACGTTCAAGAAATGGAGAAAACAACAATGGTGGGGTTTTCTTTATAATCTCGTTATGATGTACCTGAAAAACTTTTACCCCATTAAAATCATCATTCAAATTTTAAATTTTAAACTATCTGAAGAAAATCTAAACAGCATCACAACAACTGTCACAGCCGTGGGAATTGACGGGATGTCACTTTTTAAAAGTAAATTCTGTCAAAAAAGTACCGGATCATTTAAAAGGCCTGTTTAAAGGGATTGTAAAATTTTTTTTGTCGCTAAGTTGGGACGACTGTCATCTATCATTACGAGAAGTTTAAGCGCGATCTGTCATTGGTTTGTTTACTGTGCTCGATATTGTTAGTTCATCTCACGTGTGTTTTTCGATTTTTACAATGAATAAAAATATCGAACAAAGAATTTGACTCAAATTTTGTATTGCAAATGGAATTTCGTCTGCTGAATCGCAAAAAAATGTTACAGAAGGCTTACAGTGAATCGACATTGTCAAAAACATGTGCTTATGAGTGGTACTGTGCATTCAAAAGCGGTCGAGATGTGGGGGAAGATTTGCCTCCCTCTAGCCGATCATCAACGTCTTCAACTACTACTATTTAAGTTTGAAAGAGACAGCAGCTGAACTTTCTGTGTCTCACGAATCAATTTGTACCATTGTACACGATTGTTTGGGCTTGAAACGCGTTGCCGCTCGACTAATTCTGAAAGACCTTAACAAGGGTTAACGAGTTTGACATGCAGACCAGTCAACAAGCTTCGGAATAGTACTTTTCAACTGAGCCAAAACGTAAAAAAACACGTCAATGTGGATCAAAAGCCAAGGTAATATTCTTGGCAGAATGTCAGACGGTAAATAAACAATATTTATGCGACGTTTGAGAGAGCAAATTCTTCGAAAAAGGATTTTGCACCACGACAACGCACCATCTCACAACGCTGTCATTGTGAACGAATTTCTGGCCAAAAACTCAACAAATATCATCCAACACCCACCGTTTTCACCTGATATGGCTCCGACTGGCTTTTTTTTTTCTTCAAAACTCTAATTACCACTTGGGAGGCACCCATTTTCAGTCGATAGAAGACATAAAAAAAAATTCGCGACCCAGCCGGAAAATGCGTTTGAAAAATGTTTTGATGATTGGATTATTCGTTGGCGTGTTTGTGTTTTGTTTTTGTGATTTTGCATCAGCTATTGGAAATTTAGTTAAAAATGAAATTATTGTTAACAGACTCGGATTAAAAAAAAAAATTTCATCCGATTTTTTTCAGCTCATATGTCTTTTTTCTCTTCTAGGGGCAGTGGATATGTTTGGAACTCGCTTTGCCGTGTGATTACCGGAATAGTTTCAATGGCTGCTATTTGTTGCGGAATTCCATATAACAGAGGAAAGTATTTTAACCATCTTTATATAATCGAGGAGGATCAGGACAACTAAGCAATCACGTTTAGGTATTCGATGGATAAGAGGAGAATAGAGATGAACAGATAGCTAAGGATGAAATACAAAAAATCTTAACTGATTTGTTCCAAACTAAGCAACTAATTATTTAGAATTAAATTATCAGAACCTTAATAGTAAGTAAAGACTTACAGACATGTAGACAATGCGTCGACAATTCCCAGTGGCAAAATGAGTCAAAGTTCTGATTCTTTTCAGACGACAACAAGTGTGACAAATAAAACTTATTTTGGTATTGCTTAAACGCTTGGTAAACTATTTAATTTGGATTTTAAAAATGAATATATTTTCGGAAACACTACGTTTCCATCATCAGATTATAAAAGTATTTATGAGCTAGTACGATGTACGAGTATTAACAAAAGATTTACATAAATATCAATGTCCGTATTGAAATCGTCTCATTTGGCGCTTTGTCTCTGTATGTACACAATATCCTGACCTGCCTCAATGAGAATATACAATATATTGGGCAACTCAATGACAGGTTGCCATTTAAAGTTAATCAAATTCGATATTTATGTTTACATTAGAAAATTTTTTCGATTTTACCAAATTAACGAGGAAAATTTTAAAAAGAAAATTCTGTTTTTTATATTGTGGAACGGCAGTGTATGTTATTCACTGTGTAAATAAAACCTCGGCTGATACGTTGTTGGTGTGAATTGTGTTGATGTTCATTTTTACAACTTAAAAAGACGACTCGTTTTGGGGCCCAAATCAGAATTTAGAATTCTTGTTTTATATTTCCGGATATACCAGCATTTAGATCTAGTAACCTATTGTCTCTCTCTTGTTGTTTAATTTAATACAGGCCAGATGTTCTTTATATCTTTCGGATATGGCTCGTCTCGATTGTCCGATATCAATTTTATCACAATCATTGCACTTTATGTTGTAAATGTCAGATTTATCTATATTTTTGGTCTTGTCTTTTGGAGAGCCTAAAAGTTGCCCTAATTTTGATTCGTAACTTTCCACTAGATCAACTCTGAAATGTTTCCAGTCATTCTTCAATTTTGATGAGATGTCTTTGCAGCAATGCATCCCACTATTAGTTCGGACATGTTAAAAATGTCTATGAGCTGACAGACAAATTACAAAGGGAACGAAACCAACAACATGAAAGTATGGTGACGTTCGACGTCACAGCTCTGTAGCGACTCACTCATATTTCGTACTTATCTAATCAAATAAATACTCATACTCATTCATTTACTCGTATACATTACGATTTACTCGTATACGAATTCAATAACAAGATTGTTAAGTCTTTATGGATCAGGAAATTACCTGAAATCATAAAAATCGCCATGCTCGCACAATCAGAAAGCTTGATACCGGAAGTACTCGCAAAAACGGCGGACAAAATGTACGAAGCAACAACACAAAATGTGCAAAGCATAGCAGCATACAATAGGCCAGGCAATTCCACAGGACACACTAACCATAGTCGCGACGAAAATTGTCAAAAGTCAAATAACACGATAGAAGATAGACTCTCTCGGCTCGAAGCGAAAATTAACGCAATGTTAAACAACGCACGCAGCCGTTAAAAAGATCGACGATCTTCGTCACAGACAAGTCGCAGTGGTTCAAAATCTCGTAGCCCCAGCACCAACTACAAACAGGGCGTTTGCTGGTACCACAATAAATTTGGTAAAATGGCTCAGAAACGCACAATACCCTGTGGATGGGTTCAATCGACATCCTCAAAATCCATGGATGTTGGTACTCATTCAAAAAACGATCAAACCAACGGCTAGAGTCAACATCTCATAGCACCCTCAACTCAAGCCGCCTATTTCTCCATAACAAGACTAACAATCTCATTTTTCTTATCGACACTGGCGCTGACCTTTCGGTCATCCCAGCACAAAATTACAAGCAATCATTTTCATTATTGCAACGAAATCCTGATCTAATCTTATCGGCCGCCAATGGCACAACAATCCACACATACGGCACAAAATTGCTTCAAGTGGTTCTCGGACTTAAGGGAACCTTCACGCATGCATTTATCTTAGCTGCTGTGAATTGTCCGATCATTGGCGCCGATTTCTTATCAAAATTTGGACTACTTGTTGATCTCAAACACAAACGGCTGGTTGATTCAGCGACTAAGCTGTCAATCAATGCCACAATGGTTTACGTGAACACACCGACACCAATCCATTTCACGATCAACAACGGCTACGGCACTCTGCTAAGACAATTCCCTTCACTTACAGCAGAACCGAATTACAATTTGCCAGTCCGACACAATGTGGTTGATCACATCGTCACAGCAGGCCATCTGCCTGTTTCAAGACCACGTAGATTAGATCAGCTTCGCCACAAAGCTGCTCAAACAGAATTCCAGCACATGGTGGAATTAGGGATTTGCAGACCATCTGCATCTCCCGTCTCTTGTCCTCTCCATATGGTGAAAAAGAAAGATCATGATTGGCGACCATGTGGGGATTATCGTCGACTAAACACGGTCACAACACCTGATCGTTTTCCGATACCCAACATCCAAAATTTCTCCATGCACTTGCATGGATGCAAAATTTTTTCAAAAATAGATCTCTTCAGAGCTTATCATTTGATTCCCGTAGCGCCTGAAGACGTTCACAAAACGGCGATCACTACACCATTTGGCCTCTTCGAATTCACCCGAATGCCATTCGGTCTACGCAACGCCGCTCAAACGTTTCTGCGTTTTATGAACGAAGTTGTACGTGATTTAGACTTCGTTTTCGTCTACATTGACGACATTCTTGTGGCTTCACATTCCGAGGAACAGCACAAACTGCACCTGGAACAACTCTTCCACAGGTTAACCCAGTTTGATGTTCACATCAAAAGTTCAAAATGCGTCTTTGGCGCATCCACTCTTGATTTCCTCAGCCACAAGATCACCCCTAATGGTATTCTGCCGTCTGAAGAACGAATTAATGCCATTAGGGAATTCCCAGCTCCTACTTCAATCAAAAGTATACAGCGATTCGTTGGTATGGTAAACTACTACCACCGATTTATACCAAAACTTGCACAAACACTCGCACCAATTCACGGTCACTTGGCAGCTTTACTCAAAAAGCCCAAGTCCGCCAAGAACTTTTCTTGGACCGACGAATGCCAACAAGCATTCACGTCGTTGAAAACTGAATTGGAACAGATAACACTTCTGGCGCACCCACTGAGCGACTCCAAGCTCAGCATAACCACTGAAGCATCAAACACTGCTGTCGGTGCTGTACTACAACAGTACAATAATGAGTGTTGGGAACCACTGGGATTCTTTTCCAAGAAACTCTCGGATACTGAAATGAAATATTCAGCATTCGATCGGGAATTACTAGCGATATATCTGGCAGTCAAACATTTCAGATATTTTGTCGAAGGTCGGGACTTTACCATTTACACCGACCACAAGCCTCTGACTAGAGCAATTCAGTCTAAAACTGAACGTAATCCAAGGCAATCTCGCCACTTGGATTATATTAGCCAGCTTACCACGGACATTCAGCATGTTCATGGACACGACAACGTTGTTGCGGATACACTATCCCGCACAACTGACAACGAAACGGCCACAGTCGAGACTCACATCGGCTTACAAAAAATCGCAATCACACAAAAAGCCGACCTAGAACTTCAGAATTTATTTTCTGGTTCCGAATGTCACACTAGTTCATCAATGAAACTAGAGCTTTTGAAACTACCTGGCCTCGAAATCATCTGCGAAACATCTACCGGGTACAACCGCCCGTACATCGCAGATTCACTACGTCGAACCATCTTCGACACACTACACAACATTTCACATCCTAGTGCCCGTGCTACTCGTAAATTGGTTACTGCTCGCTACTTTTGGCCCAGTATAAATAAAGACGTAAACCAATGGGCTCAGTCTTGTTTATCCTGCCAACGTGCCAAAGTCCAACGGCACATTAAATCACATTATGGACATTTTGAGATTCCACCTGGTCGATTTGAGCATATTCATATAGACATCGTAGGACCATTTCCTCCTTCTAATGGATATTCATACTTACTCACCTGTGTCGACCGCTTCACTCGTTGGCCCGAAGCATACTGCATGACCAATATGTTAGCTGCAACCATTGCCACCACCTTTGTCAACAACTACGTATCACGATTCGGCGTTCCCCTTAACATCACAACAGATCAAGGAACGCTTACCATCCTCAAGCCAATGGCATGGTCGAACGCTTCCATCGGCAACTCAAAGCTGCATTAATGGCCCGAAGCAATACAATTAATTGGAGCTCGGAAATTTCAATCGTTCTACTTGGAATCCGAGCAACAGTGAAGGAAGATCTGACGTGTTCACCAGCTGAACTGGTTTACGGCCAAACAATCAAGCTACCCGGTGAGTTCTTTATCGAAAATCCTTCTTCACCACTCCCAACTACAGACACAGTTATCGACCAACTGCGACAAACCATGCAGAACCTTGTACCCAAATCAACCCGTCAATCCAAACAAGATGACATTTTTGTTCCGATATCACTCGACAACTGTGATTTTGTCTTCATTAGAACAGACAAGGTTCGCACGGGATTAACTCCTCCCTATGAAGGTCCGTATAAAGTTATACGTCGACTTAGAAAACATTTTATCGTATCGATTAATGGAAAAAATGTCAACATTTCAATCGATCGACTCAAACCTGCTTACGGAATTTTAAGTTCGGCTGATCAAATATCAAGCCATCGACCACACAAATGCGTCCGTATTGCCTCCACCCATACAATTATTCCCTAGGGAGGGGAAAATCACTTGCGGGGGAGTCCTGTAGCGACTCACTCATATTTCGTACTTATCTAATCAAAGAAATACTCATACTCATTCATTTACTTGTATACATTAAATCAAAACATTCATTCATACATTTTAAATTCGCTCATCGCTACAAATCAATTCGCACGCGAACTATACGAAAACACCTATTCAACCAATAAGCAACACAACACACAAATTTATTTTGTTAAATATACTACAGTGCAGCGAGAGACCAAACAAAATAATTCATTTGCTTCTCCGTTTTTATTCATCGTGTCAAAAATCGTTCGGTGTACCGATTTCTTTTTTTTGATACACATTCGTTTTAACTGCCGTATATTAGAGTCGAATCTTTTTGTTCTTAACTAAAAGCGTGTGCGTTTTTAATCATTTCTAGTGTGGTGAAAACTAATAAAATTAAATGCATACAACAATAAAAATTTATATTGGTAACTAAAAGTAATTAAATTAAAAACTTATATCAATAAATTTAATGAACATAGATAAGTTTCTGCAAGTGAAAATCACCAAAATAAAATATGTACAATAATTAATCGTTCAGTGAAAATCAGTGTTTTTGTGTTATGATAGCACTACGATGCTATAGCTCTTTATCCGAGTATCCCGATCGATGAGACCTCGCGTTTTCTATCGGAGTGGCAGGAAATATCTAAACGGTATGTATTTATCTGAACAGTATTGTTGATTATTTCAAAGCTTCGCTTACTATCCATGCTTGCAAATCAGTAAAGATTTTTTGTATTTCATCCTCAACTATTTTGTTAGCCTCGAATTCGTAACTGTTCATCTCTATTCTTGCTTCTTGTCTTGTCCATTGAAGACCTAAACGTAATTGCTTAGTTGTCTTCATTATCCTCGATTATATAAAGATGGTTTAAATGTTCTCCCCTGTCATGTAAAATTGCGCAACAAATAACAGCCATTGAAACCTTTCCGGTAAGCACACGGCAACATCGTGTAGGCTTCTTTATGGAGTTAAAACCATATCCACTGCCGCTAGAAGAGAAATAGGACCTATAAACTACGCTAATTTTGCTAGTATATTTAGGTTTGGGTATCCTTCTTCTATCAATAAGATTGTCAATATTTTCACTAGTAGTTCAATATATTCCTAAATCGTAGAAAGATCAGTTTTTTAACTCTTCTAGTGAATTTAAATTCCTTTGAAGGAAAATCTAGTAACCCTATATTTACAATTCCACAATCACCGTGATAAATTTCTTCCTTCTTACCACTACCGGGATCCATCGGGAATTAAAAACAGAAAAAATAGAACTTGAGTAGCCTAAGTCGTAAAGCAAAGCTTTACTTACTGTACCCCGAGGGCGACAAACCATATGAGTTATATGATCGAATTTTTCAACCAAAAAAATACCCTCACATCCCCCGGCGTTCACGATAATTTTACATTTTTCCAATATTAATAATTATGGCCACTCTGATCCATATGTGTTTCCAAACTAAATTCAAGTCTCCTTGTACCCAACCTTGTATATCATCAAGTAAGTACCGAAGAAGTTAAGAATTTTCTTTTTTTATTCATAGACATTCAGCTAACAACGCGATTATAACAAAAGCGGATAAAGGAAGCACTGTGTTCATCATACACAAATCTGAATACAACAGGAAAATAGACACATACATAGAGCAAAATAATATCGTTAAAATGCCAAATGATCCAACTAAGATATTCTTAAAGAACATTAACCAACTCATCAATAGATCTACACATTTACTAAATAATTATCAGATACGTCACAGGAAAATGATTAAACCAACCGCCCCCATCATCACCGGATTGCCGAAAATTCACAAAACCAGTACACTGTTACGACCTTTCATAAACTATAGAACATCTCCAACATAGATGGCTCAATGAGAACCTAAAATTGGATGATAACAGATCTGTCAAAAATAACATTGAGCTAGTTGATAAAATCATCAATATTCACATACCAAATGGTGCAAAATTAGCATCATTTGATGTGACCAATATGTACACCAATATCCCTGTTACCGAAACTTTAAATATCATTGAACATTTGTTGTTAGATAGCCAAACTGAAACAACAGTAGTCAATGAAATCAATGAATTACTAGATATGGTCACAAAAATGAACTAATTCCAACACGATAACGGTTTATATAAACAAAACAAAGGTTTGCCCATAGGAAGCCCTTTATCTGGAACCTTGACTAATATTTATTTAAACAATTTTGAAAAAATACACATCCACAGTAACTCTAATCAATTCAAAAACCAAAATCTATTGACATCGGTATGTTGACGACATCTTGCTACTATTTCAAGGAATACATAGACAATTAAATAAATTCCACAACCACATAAATAATATTCATCAGAATATCAAGTTCACCTTGGAATTAGAGGTGAACAAATCTATTAATTTTCTCGACCTAACATCATTTTAGCATATAGGAAGCCCACACAAACCGATCAAACAATATAGAACACTTCACACAACCCTTCATACACAAATGAACTCAACACCATTGTTTATATAGCCATCAGAAATGGTTTTATTGAACGTACAATAAACATCGTAATAGACTGTACCAACATAATCTATCTACATTGCACAAAAATGACACAGAGAACGAGAAATACATATGTATTTGTCGAATATAACCACAACACAAGTCACATATTACAAACAATTCTTCACAAATATGGCAAAACTAAAACCAAAAAAACAGAACATCATTGACAGCGGTGTATATAGATTATCTTGCAATGACTGTCAAAAATATTATTTTGGGCAAACTGTACGTACATTCACAATAAGATTTAATGACCACATAAAAGAATTGAGCAACTCCAACAGCAATATTAACTTCAAATCGAGCTATGCGCTACATCTAGCGACCGAACACCACACATATATAGTAATATCAATGACAACTTGAAAATAGTACATAAAGTTAAAAAAGGGTGCACTATTGATCGGTTAGAAGAATTTGAAATTGAAGATATAAAAACCGATTCAATCCAAACATTTTAAATGACAAGATCAATACTAAAATCAACCGAATATACGATCTTATAATAAAATTAAAATAGTAATTTAGTAATTCAAAAGAATTGACAAAGGACGAACGTCCGAAACCGTATATATCACGTTAATGAAAGTTAATTCTATGGTTTTTAATTTGTAAAGAGAAACATAATAAAATTTTATATATTACGTTTTGATTGGATATAGTAGGAAATCCCGGTTTACAAAAGCCTGGTTTCATAATCCTGGTTTCAAAATCCTGTTTTTGAAAACCATTTTATTTTTATTAATTCAGGCCGAAGCATTATTTTTGTATTTTAATAGAATTGTAGAGGCTAACGGCTTCGGTAACTCTCACGGGCACGCGGGAGGTCGTTGCGCTCCCCCCCTCGCCGCTTAGCCGTCCGAGAGGCTTTAGATTTGAACTTCGGGGGACGTAGGAGCCGGGATCAGCAAACATGTCGCACTGCGTGCCGCACTTATGAGCGGATTATATAGAATTTATTAATGACACCTACTAAAAAGGAAAATAATTGCACTATTTTGTTATGCTCTGTTATGTTCTTTTCAGAATAACCAAACAAATATTAAAGAAAATAAAAATTTTATTAACATAAAAAATACTAAATTTAGAAAACCAGGCTTTCCAAAAACCAGGCTTTTTTTTTGTTGCAAAACCAGGATTTTTAAACTAGGATTTTGAAAACCAGGCTTTTGAAAACCAGGCTATTGAAAACCAGGATTTTAAAAAACCAGGCTTTTGATGCGACCAGGCTTTTGTAAACCAGGCTTATGGGTGGAACCCGTTTTGATTTTCAATTGTATTAATAATTAAGTCATATAAGGCCTACGGAAACAATAACAAAAAAAAATGGATGCATACCATTTATTTGGAAGTACATATTAAAACTATTTTTATTTTACTAATCTCATTTATATTATTAACCCATTTAAGAGCAGTGGTTTTATGGTATATATTATTCATATGTGACACGTCACTAACTTGTCGTCATCTTACTGTCACCATATTATCATGAATAATTGCGAGTCACTCTAAATAATTTCAAATTCACTAATATATCGCTAAATTTGCCACGCAAATGGTCTAGAAAATGTAGTATCGACCTAGATATCGATTTTGGTCGCAAAATGAGGATTGAGAATTTTGTATATGTACCCGGCGTATAATGTACATTTTGATATTTTGTACTACCAAATATTTTTATTGTATTTAGTGTGTTTTCTCATGATGGTAAGTATATAAATAAGCGAATCGGGTGAAATCGGTTCAAATTTTTGGTACTTTCGCTCGCCTTGAGTTATTTTCCCTTTCTTCTAACATGAGGAATTCATGTTTTTTGTATCTATTGTTGTTGTAACCGACGACATTCATTTTATTTGGTTAATAAAACTCCAAAACAAAATATATACGCAATCAAAAAAATTGCTCGTGATCGTTAATATAAAAAACAAAAAGCAACTTAAATAAAAGGTTTTTAATTTACACATTCTTCGTCGGCCATATTGATAATATTTTTAACTTTTTTTTTTTTAGAATTTGTTGTTTTTCTGAGTTAAGTGAAAATAAACATTTGAAAAATAAAAAAAAACAATTCAGTGTCATCTAATGAGTACGAAAGGAAGGTTGTACATATTTTTATTTCCAGTAATTTTCTGCAAAATTTAAAACTAATAAAATGCTAAATTGAATAGTGATTTAAAGATAAATAAATATTAACTAAAAATGGAAAATAAGCCAGAAAAATATTTATAAACTATAATTTTATTAATAATTTTAGATTATGAAAAACCACATGACGGCTATCCCTCCTTTCCTGCGCTTGAATTAACACTAAAAGTCAAAATCACTAATTTACTTCTTATATTTTTCACATTATCCCTCGCTCTTATTCGTATCATTTTAACTCTTTGATTTGCATCATGTTAAACAAAAAACTAAAAACCACGCCCATTTGATGTCTGTCATATTATGTGCGTGTTTTTTAGTTTTTTGTTTAATGTCGAATAAGAGGGATAATGTGAAAAATATAAGAAGTAAATTAGTGATTTTGACTTTTAGTGTTAATTCAAGCGCAGGAAAGGAAGGATGTACGTCGTGTGATTTTTCATAATTTAAAATTATTAATAAAATTATTACTAATTAATTCTCAACTCAAACCTCAAATTGCGACCAAAATTGCTGTCCTGACAATATATCGGACATCAAAAAATTAATTAATTGTATTACTTAAATTATGGCATTCAAATAGCCGTAAGCTAAGCCAAAAACCACTCGATAAAAGACACTACAGTCCATTGTTCACATAAAAAAAATAAAACAAACGAAACAAAGGAAACAAAGGAATGATAAATTTTCCAATTAAAATTGAAACAACGACACACTCGAATCGAAACAAAAAAAAAACCAGAACATGTTTCATACAAGATTTTGTGTTGTATAAATAAAAACTTTAGAACTCGCAAAGCTAAGTCTGTTTGAACAATATTTATGATTTAAAGTTCTGCTCGAGTTCATTCAACAAACATAAACTATAAAAATAATACTTATGCTTCTAAGCAACATACGACTTTCTTTCAAATGAAAAATTCTTGAAAACTACGAATATGTCATACATATTTGTTTACTTGGGATGAGTTCAAAAGGTTATAAACGTCAATATCGATACACCTATCCTGTAAATACACTTAGTATCTATATACGCCTTCAGAATGTTTCCTTGGCTCCCAGAGTAATGGATTGCTAATAAAATATTCTGCTCCAATCTTCATTGACCCAAAAAAATAAAAAAACAATTGAACGACATCACGAAATCTGCCGAATCATTATATTAATACCAAGGATTCAATAATTTTTGTATTATTTTTTTCCAGGAATTCAAGAACCGACCCCACTTTTATCCTTCCAATCATTAACCAAGCATATATATAGTATTATGTGTGTGCGTGTGTGCAAGGAAAAAAACTGTTTACAAAAGGAAAAATGATAAAGGAAAGCAAGGCAACGCAAATCGCATACAATAAAAAAATCTAAATTAGATGTCCTTGTTGATGATAAAAATAAAATAAAGAAAATTATCCTTTTTTATGTGTGTGTGTATATGTTTACGTATTTTGTTGCTCTATCTCTCAGATGAATAAATTTAAATTACATATTTTTATGTTTTTCCATATGATGATATATATTTTGTGTCTTTGAGTGAAAAAATGGAAAATACAGAAAAAAAAATCTCGGGGAAAATTTCTAAATATAAACACAACACACGAGTGTCCATTATCCTTATTTAGTCTTATTTTGTAAATTCTAACCATACAATTTATGATATCCGTTTTTTACTGTGTGTGTGTGTGTGTGTGTATATCTAGTGTATATGAGTTTCATTAAAGCGATTAAATTATAGATATGGCCCTAATTTTAATAAATTAGAGAAAAGGTGATTAGAGAGCATAGAACGAGATGGGCGAGGAATTTATTTTATGTGAGATTTACGCGCAATGATGCAGGAGACATCATTATCAACATCATCATTATCTTTTTAACGCGTCATTACAGTTCATTATTTTGTATATAATCCTTTTTTACTCCTCTAATTGACTTTCGAATTTGCGTACATATTTATATGCCGCGTGTAGTTTATTTCTTTTATTTATGTACATACATATATAATAATGCCTCCTCTCATCAATATTGTTTGTGATAAAGAAAATTATAGGGGAATACAAAAAAAAAAGTAATTTTCCTTGGTGTAGTCATAAGATGGATTTTGAATTCTTAATTAAAAAAAATAAAAACAAGGAGCGAAAGAAAATATAACTTC
This sequence comes from Tipula vernalis, assembly GCA_958295665.1. Taxonomy (NCBI): domain Eukaryota; kingdom Metazoa; phylum Arthropoda; class Insecta; order Diptera; family Tipulidae; genus Tipula; species Tipula vernalis. Next base: position 375,804,390 of record OY282559.1, read on the forward strand.
GTCTGAAATGAAAATGTCTAAAATCAAAAATGGATGTAAAAAAGGATTTATGGATTTATTTTATTCCTTTTCATTTATATAATTATTTTAATGAGTGGTGGTACATAAGTATACTGTGTGGTGGCTGAGCGGCAGGAAGACGGCAATTTGGTTTTTATAAAGGTATGCTTTTTAACTAGAAACCTACATTTTTCCACATGAATACATCCCATTTATTTTCACCCTATATACATATATACATAATATTAAGAAATATTTTTTTTCGTTCCATCACAAACAATGTGGTTTCTGGGTATGACATTTCCACAAACAATTCATGGATTAAATGTAATAATTTTCACCCTCTCATATTGCAGCATGGTACAACGTCTCCTACGTACTATACGGTAAAATGTTCGACAAAATTTATTTGTGTTGTTTCTTTGTTTGACATGAAATTAATAAGCCAACAAAATTGTTATTTAATGAAAATTGAAATTTTTTATTGCATTTTTCATTTATGAATTTTTATTAATTGGGATGGGGGGGGAAATAAAAAATAAATAAAACATCTTGGGATATTTAAATTTATGATTGGTATGCTGTCTAGACAAAATGAGAATTTTTTTTGAAATTATTGAATTTGTAATTTTACGTAGAGCACAAGTATTGTATTCAATGCGATGAACTCTTCAAAAATATGAATTTTGATTAGAAATTCAAATACAATGTACATTTATAAACAATCTACGAACATCTGGTATATTATTTTATTCTGCACCACGAGTTCAATTAAACAAATTTATGAAAAATGTTTGATTTCATTAAACGGTTCTCAAAAAAAGGAACCAGTAATTCTTTGAAGGAACACATCGTTTAAAGTGAGTAATGAGAGGATCTAAAACTTAAAGAAACTTTCCGCCAACTGATGCCTGTCATGTCGGATGTTTCATAAATTTTAACTTTAGAAGTCTAAACAATTTGTTACGCAAGTAACACAGTATTTTCGCAAATCGATTTTTCTTCACGTTCCTCATGACTATACATACTGTCGTAGAGGCTTCAAAGTGTTTTTTTATCCAACCACATAATCATCAAGAAAGAGTACCTGGGTTATTTCGTATTCAAAATTAAACCACTGCACCACAATCAGTTATAATTTGTGCCGCTTCATGGAAAGTGCTCAATAGCGGGGGGAAGCTTGCATCAACGCTATACAGGCGGCCATTCACCGGAAATAATTTTTCATACATACGCAAAACGAATTGTAGTGCTGCCAATAAAAGATACCAGTCTCCGCCCGGAGCGCAACTCTTTGAGCCACAGTTTGCAATTAAGCATCAGCATCCAAACAGAAATCAACAAAATTACCAACAAAATAATGGACAACAAAATTATCAGCCAAATAGGGTCGAGCACAATCTCGAGCCACGTAGGAACGCAGACAACAGTCCAATCAAACAGAATCCTTATCTACCTCCAGTAAGATCATTACAGCCCACAGTTAATCAAAGGCAACCGACTTACATTAATAAGGGTCAACAGAGTTACCGGAGAGATCAGGACATCAACCAATTAACGAACGGTTTGCAAAGAATGAATATTAACTACATAGTAAACGTCGATGAAAAAACAATTCATCACCAGGGAAACGAAAAAGGACTTGTCGAGCATCAGTAACACCAGCTGTAGTTCAGACGAGTCCACTTCCCGAAAAGACATACATTAATAGTAGTAATATAAGTAAATCAGGTTCTGTTTCGACCATGACACCGACCCCAGACTCATATCTTTATAATAACTGCCAGAGTTCCGCCTCGGTAGTTCCTACGAGTTCTGTCTCGTACTCTAAAAATAACTACCAGAGTTCCGTCTTGGTAGTTCCTATGAGTTCCACCTCGTAAATTCACGGCAAGTACCAGAGTTCTGCCTCGGAACTGCCACCAAACAAAACAGTTAGAACTCCCACTGAACCGAAAGGAACAGAGGAGGTATGGCCACCAATGGAACCATTCGTCACCGTTGCTCAAATTCACGTACCCCCAGACGAATTAAAGTCTCACCAGATCAACCTGGTTTCAAAACACAAATTTACCCACGATGTGGTAAAATTAAAATTAGCAGCATCCAGAGACGAGTCAACTTTTCTAATAGACTCTTGTGCTTCAGTGTCAATAATCAAGAAAAAGATGATCCATATTAAAGGGAATTGGCAAAGAAGCCCCAACTACTCTAGGGTGTGTGTCTACCTACACACGTAGATATTCTCCCGTATCATAAAATTCTTCATAAATTCCAAGTAATTGAGGACGATTTTCAAATCGAACAAGATGGAATTCTCGGGAGAGATTTCATGAGTGATAATAAATTTGATATTCTGTACTGTACTTCAGAACTGAGTATTTTAGGGAATAAAATCAAATTCCTGAATAACCCAGCCAAGATACGACTTTCTCCTCGACAAGAAGTTGTAGTACAAATATCAACTCCCACAAATAACCAATACCTATGCAGCTCGGAGGAAGTAATGCAAGGTGTATATTTTGGAAATTGTCTCGTCCAACCTGACATGCTGCAAGCTCAGATCAGCGTGGTTAATACAAATCCCAACGAAGTGACCATTAAGAACTTCGTACCCAAACTTACCCCCCTGGATCAATATAACGTTCTACAATTCATATCTTGCTCCGAGACAGGGAAAGATCAGCATCTCGAGACTAGAGATGATCTTGTAATAGGAAAAATTATTCCAATTTTAGATAAAGATGTAAATTTTGAAGAATCCAGCTCACTCCTTGAATTAATCAAGGAATACTTAGACATTTTCTTTGTCGAGGGCGACAAACTTTCAAGCGTTCCGGGTGTCAAACACCAAGTACATCTTCACGATAATACACTCCCAATTAATACCAGGCAGTACAGAATTCCACAAGTACTGGAGAAAGAGATTGATACCCAGGTGCAAAAGATGCTGGATGATAATATTGTCACCCACAGCACCAGTCCATTCAATAGTCCTTTACTAGTGATGCCGAAGAAGCCAGACAAAAATGGCAAAATAAAATGGAGAGTGGTGCTTGACTTTAGAAGAGTCAATGAGGCGACGATAGAGGACTCTTATCCACTTCCATTAATAAATGACATTTTTGACCAGCTGGGGCACTCTCAATATTTCTCGACATTAGACATGGCCAGCGGGTACCATCAAATAGAGATAGATCCCCGTGATAGACATAAGTCAGCGTTTAGCACAGACTACGGCCACTTTGAGTTTCTTAGAATGCCCTTTGGAATGAAAAACTCACAAAGCACATTCCAAAGAATGATCAACAGTGTGTTGCTTGGGCAACAGGGCCTAAAATGCTTTGTGTATCTAGACGATGCCATTGTTTATGGGAGAAACTTGAGAGATCACAACAATAAATTAAATTTTGAAGCGTTTAAGAGGAACAATCTAAAGATCCAAACGGAGAAGTGTCAATTTCTAAGTAAAGAAATCCAGTACTTAGGACACATCATAACTCCTGAAGGTATAAAACCTAGTCCAAAGACGGTAAAAGCAATAGTAAATTTTCCAGTCCCACGGAACATGCGAGAGATCAACAGCTTCCTCGAGAGGTACGGGTTATTACCCGATTAAAAGCAAAACAGCAAATAGCCATACAGGACGGAGAGAAAGATCAAGAATCCCATAAAGTATCAGATGTTGATCATCCATCGCTACTAACAAACTAACAAAAGAAACCAATTCAAATAGTCACAGATCCTAATACGAAATTACAAGTCCTTCAAGAAAAACATGATCTTCCGAATCTAGTTTCTGTGATTGTATTCTATTATGTGTAGGCTAAATTACTCAAGCACAATTGTGTATCGAAATAAAATAAAATACACTGAAAATTACAACGAAAAACTGCTAAAGTTTTGTTATTTTTATATTAGTACTAAAAATAAAATTTCCTTTAAGGAAATTTTGGGTCACCCTATATTTAATGTTATCTGATATTTGTTTACTGTTTCTATTTTTACATGAACATTAAATGGTTATGTTGATGTTTAATTGCGATTTTACAATTAAAAAACAAAATAACATTTTAAAGTTCATGAAATAATTGATACAATAAACAAATGTCAAATAACATTAAATATGGGGTGACCCAAAATTTCCTTATAGGAAATTCTATTTTTAGTACTAATATAAAAATAACAAAACTTTAGCAGTTTCTCGTTGTAATTTTCAAAGTTTTTTTATTTGTGTAGATTACAAATTTTGTGTCGCTACATTGCATCCGTGTGCAAAAATTAACTGGAATTTCTTTTCATCAAATTTCCCTACGCTTGACATTTGCCTGTTTTCGGTCTATGCGATATATTCGGCGTCTTTCATTTTATGTTATTAATGTCAAAATGACAGAAAATTACAATATTGCTTAACAATACATACGTTACGTAAAAAAAAGACATTTTCGGTACAACACATAAAACAACAAACATTTTTTTTGTTTTTCGCTGTATCGTTGGTCAATTCTAACACTGCTAAAAGACTAAAACTTGGTTTACCAAAGCAATGCGGCTAAATTGGTTTTACTGTTGATTGGTATAAATAAATTTTAGTAAGTATACTTCTTCTTTCTTGCGATCAAAGGTTTGGGCGTTTTTGTCGATAATGCAGTTTTGTTTGGTAGGTTTGGTTTTCCAGAATTGTTATAAGCGGTTTGTTCTTGTTTTTTTTTTAATATACCCTTCCCAGTGGATTAATTGTCCTTTGAAGGAAAAACTAGTAACACAACATTCATAAACAAAACACCCAATCCTGACAAATTTCTTCTTGTCACCAGCGGGAATCGAACCCCACATCCTCCAGTTGCAAGGCAGGGAGCCACTGTACCACCGAGGACGCCAATTGTTTGTATCAAATTGGAACATTACGCAAGTTTTGTTGCACGATTCCGCACCCATAAAGAGGAACTATGACCCTGAAGCAGCAACCGAATGTGGAATTGTGGATACTTAATCCATTTGTTTTTCTGAGATAATAATTATACTTGGTTTCGGAATCTAAATTTAAATTTAAATGATTTTTAGTTCGGTAGGTTTCCAGAACATTGTTGCGTCTCGTGAGGTTACTGAGAGGTAGGTTTGGGAATTGGATTTTAATTAAATTTGTTAACAGATTGGTTCAGATTTTAAAATGGACTGAATGGAGGGGGCCAGGGGGGGGGGAAGCTGATAGTAGTTTTTGGAAGATGAATGTGATTGAAGTTTATTAAAAAAAAAATTTATCCATTTATTAATTTATAATTTGGTTTTTAAACTTTGTTTTTTTTTTTAACTCTTATTTGAACACGGCGATTTGTTGTTTGTTTTAATGAGAAGTAAATTTATGGATTAAATTTTAATTTAATTTGTTAATTTATAATTTGTTTGAGATTTAAATTTCAAATAATTTTCTAGTTCGGGAAAGTAATATTTAGTGATAATTGATTAATATTTCGATTTTCAAAAACAGCGGTCGAACATGACTGTTGGTTATCATTACTAAATATACCTTCCGGCCACCTTTCAAATCTAATACAAACTTTTCTACACTAATAATAGATCTTTTAAACTAGAATCTTGCGACGACTTTGCCCGATCTTCGAGTGTTTACCATACCCCGGTTTCAATTCAGTTTTTCTACAAAATTTATTATAATTTGAACTTTACTAAAAATTGTACCGTATTTGATTATTCGCACGCCGTTCACAGCTCATTAAATGATTTTTTAACTGAAGTGGATTGGGCTGATATTCTAACAAACATTGATATCAACAGTCCATTAGACACCTTTAATGAATTGCTGAAGGCTGCTATTGAAAAATTTGTTCCTAAAAAATAATTAAAAAATCTCGTACCCGGATCGTCCCATGGTTTACTAAAGAACTCAAACAACTTGAAGGCCTACGTAATAAATGTCAAAGGAAGTATGAGTATATCCAGTCATAGTTTGCTCTGCGTAAACAGTTTTGCTATCTTAACCGTTTCCTGTATAACAATTGCTTAATTGACATTGAAGAAGATTTGCGATGTACCTAATCCGAAGAATTTCTGGAGATTTGCCAAATTTAAGAACCATAATAACGGCTTGCAAATCTACGGAGATAGCCCTGCATGAATTAACATCGGAAATCGAGGATACACTTCGCAACAAGAAGGCACTATTATGCTCCTTCATTGACATCCAGGGTGCCTTCGATAATACTAATTTCGAGGTGATTCGGGAACAAGCTATAGCGAGGGGTATCGACTCCTCAACCATCGGGTGGATAATAAACATGCTCAGGGCGGAGTACTGCCGCCGTTACTGTGGCTCTTGGTAATGGACCACTTGCTCGCTATTTTGAGGAACTCTCGAATATCAATCATTGCCTATGCTGATGATCTGGTGCTGATGGTCAGGGGCAAATTTGAGCGTATAGCTGAGCGTATGCAATACGCTCTAAGATTGGTAAACGAGTGGTGTATTGAAGTGGGCCTTAGCATCAATCCCAATAAAATAACATGTACTCTCTTTACAAATCGTGTAACAGTTGGCTGTTACACATTAATTGGTGTTTAGAAAATTGTTATCACGCACGATTTTTCAGCCGCGCGTATTTGCAATAGTAAGTAATTTGGTCTGTACTCATATTATGCTTCAAAAGTGATCAACTTATTTGATGTGCAGGGTATAGTATATTTATTCAAAATTTGTTAAATTGGGAAAACAAGTTTACAATTTCCCCTTAGACAAAATAAAAAAAAAATATAAAATCGAAGAGAAAATAATAAATAATCTTCCTCATCAGTACTTCTATTGCCGCGGTCAAGTCATAACAATTTAATTTTGTGTACATTTTGTTAAAGTGTTAGTGCAAAAATAATAAATTAGTTAATTTATCAAAAGGCTTTGACCAAAATTATTGCGGCAAGCTGTTCTGTTGTGGTGTCATTGTTAACACCATATATCAGCTTAACGTGTTCGAGTCGGACGGATTAATTATTGTTTTCTTCTGGTTTTCGGCGCTTACCAAGGTAAACACAACTTGTGGCTTTATTATATTATAGTGTACTTATCTTTTTTTTATTATTTCCTAAAAATTAGAAACAGTTCCATAAGTTCCTAACGGTAAATCGCTGTTTGCTTGGTAAGCTTATTTTTTATAAATTATTTTATACATATGTATTAAGTACTACCAAAAAATTGTGCATCATAAAATTTAACTGCACAAGTACAATATAAATATCATCGTACATAAAAATTATAAGTACAGTATAACACTGGTTAACGTAATCGCAGACCGAGCGTTGAATGCTGATGCGTTTAAATGGGTCGATCATGGGAAATGAAAAATGTCGGTCCATGATGTCACCAACAGCATTTTAGAAGTTTTCCTTTATTGTTATTAGTATTAATATTTATATATTTATTAATGTATTTATTTAACTTATTATATATAATTAGTGAATTTTGTTATATTTAATTAAGAACCATGGTTCGCGCAATATAAAATTAATCTTGTGATTTAGGAAAATTTATTGCATTATAATTATAGTTATCCATATTCTTAAATGTTATTTATTATATTACTTATTATATTTACTATATTTTTTGTTTACTATAGCTATTTATTAATTTAAATATTTACATTGATTGTTAAATTAAAGTTTTCCTAATTTTATCAAAATTTTCGATTTCATTTTTCTTTGTCAATTGATTTTTTTTGGTTATTATGCTGTAATGTGTTAGTGATTCATAAATCGTTTAATTCACTATTGTTTTCTGAATGGTTGTGCGTGATTATGCGTTTGATGAACCGTTTTGTTTGTGTAAATATAGAACAATTTAAGATGCGTTCTTAAAAAATTTAATTAGCTGTGATAATGTGAGCTTTCAACCACACGGGGACTTATGAAGTCATACAATATGGAGGTGTGGGTATAGTGAAAATGTGACCAAAAGACCAAAGGTCACACAACTTATTTGTGTAGTGAACTGTGATAGAAAAACTGTGATTAAATAAACTGTGATTAAATAAACTGTGATAAGTAAACATTTTTGGTTAACCGTGCGTATATGTGTAAGAGGTGTGTTCATAATTTGAGAAAAATCAGCAGCATTATCAAGCTCTTAATGATCGGTGGAAAGATCCTCGCCCGTACCACTGCCACCTAGCCGGCAATATGCTGCACCACCAATCAATCATTAAGAGATCTGTTAACGGTTCATGGGATAACAATTTTCTATAAGCTAAAGCCCCGAATGAACGGTTACAGTGGCGCCCAAATAACTAGCATTTTTGTTTAAAAATTATGAGCACACAACTACATTGCCTTAAGCATTTTTAAGGTCATACATTTTTTTTATTAGTTTTGCTGGGTTATAGTTGGTATTTATTTTCACGTGTGTGTGTTTTGATTTGGATACCTGGCGAATTCAGTAATGCTATTTAATTTTTGTTTTTTTTTTTGAGTCAGAATTCGTTACATCCGTTTTTACCTTGAGTATGAACGTTTGGTTGTCTGCAACCTTGACTTAACGATCTCTATGATTCACCGTTAAATAATTTTGGGAATAGAGGGGAATACAAAAGTTTCTTTCTACCAATTTTCACCGTATGGTTAGACTGTTGGAGTAAATGGAAGATAACTGGAGTATGTTTCTCGAATATTGATTTTGATTAGAATAAGCAAGTAAAAGATTCTTTATTTCCTTTTAACAATAATTTTTCAATTTCAATTATAAGTACAGTTTTTTTAAATTATGTTTGATGTAGTGACCATTTAGTGAATCACAGTTTTTCCGTCATAGGTCGTTATACGACTGAGTTTTATCACATGTGTGTTGAAGCTTTCAATTATCATAGCAAATAAAATATAATTAAAACTAAATCAAAATAAAAATTTATAGTTCAGTTTTTTTTGCTGGAATTAAAAATTTCGTACCTAATTTTCGTAACTTTTAAAAATTGCCAGAATTATATCGGAATAGATTGGCGTTGTACTCGGCTACTACATACGTCGTTTGGAGATACACAATATTTTACTGTTTTTTTTATTTTTTTTTTCGTTTTACTTCTAAATTTGAATTACTTAATATTCCTAGTTGTTATATATAAATCATGGGTATCCCACATTTAGATTGCGATGAATTGGACATCGAATGTCAAATTCGAAATATTGTCGGAACAATTTCAAATAGAATAACTTTACTTACGGAAGCGGTCAGAAAAGAAAATAACGGAGAAGATGATGGTCCAACTGAGCCACATTTTCTTGCTGCTCGTTATCCGAAACGTGAGGTTGAAGCTTGTGCAAATAAGTTGAAAAAGCATTATGAATCAATGGAGGCTTTTATGCAGGCGTGTGATAGTATGGATGCTGACAAGCTAGAAGAACTAGCAACTAGAGTTGAACATATCTCAGGACGTCTCAGTAGAATTGCTAAGACTAAGACTGGTCCGGTTGTTGTGTCTGCTAATAAGCTACTGGAGAGCTGTGACAAACTAATAGGGTGTTTTAATGATTTACGTGAAAAACGTAGCTCGATACCAGACGTTGAGAAGTCGCTGAAAGAGCTAGTCATAGTTGTTCCTGATAATGGCGAAGAAGATGAGCATCCAATGGATCATTCCGAACCTGTTAATGGGCCCGATTTTGCTAATTTGTCAGATCATGATAATCATCCACCTCAATTGGCAGTCACATCCTTCGGGAACAATAATCTGAATCAACAACAAATAGATTCTATCGTTAATGCTCTTATGACAAAGCTCAATTTACCTCTCACGAAAACCAATAAACCGAGTAGTGATTTGGAGACCGAAAACATTCAGATTAGACCAGGAATGCAATCATCAACGATTATATCTCCAACACATTTTCAAACTTCTCCAGAATTTAACGCTGCAATACCTCCTCCAAATTATAACGTTGTGCCCAACCGAACTGATGGTTACTTGCCAACATCTGTAGCAGTTCAGAAGAAATCTTCCGGGGCTGAAACATACCTTAAAAGAAATGGTGGCCTAGAAATACATAGATGGTCAATTTCATTCAGCGGTGAATGTGGAGATATCCCAGCTGAAAGATTCATCTACCGAGTGGAAAGTATGGCTAATTCTAATGGTGTTACGATGGAATTTCTTGTTAAAAACTTAAACGTATTATTGAATGGAAAAGCTAGAGAATGGTACTGGATGTTCGCAGAGAAAACGAGGAATGTTAATTGGGAAGAGCTGAAGTGCGCCATGATTCATCGTTTCCAAGACAGACGAACAGATGCGGATATAAGACAAGCTTTAGAAAGACGCAAACAAAGAGTACGAGAAAGTTTTTTGGATTTTTACAATGATATTTTGTCAATGTCATTACCACTTCAGAATCCTATGACCGAAATAGAGACAATAAACTTGCTGATCCGAAATATGAGGCCTGGCCTGCAATCCAATTTTGCCGGTCAAATGTTCAATGATATCTCTACTTTGGTGAACCGATCAATAGCTGTTGAAGATACCTGGAATCGTATAGGGTGGATTCCGGAGTTAGTATTTCAATCAAGACGCCAAATCAATGAGCTCCAGGGTAACGCTGATTGCTGTGAATTGGAGCGCAATAAAGGCAACTTAGGTGAGCCGTCAGACAACTATGATTCCGTGTATGCTGTATCCTTGTCAAACTCAACATCTCATACAAATGAAACTCAGAACCGGCGCATTTGTTGGAATTGTGGAAGTAACTCACACTTTTTTAAAGACTGTACAATGCCAATTTCACATAAATTTTGCTTTGGTTGCGGTGCTGAGAATGTTATAAAAGTAAACTGCCAGCTATGTCGTAATGTCGCTGCATCGGGAAACCATCAACGGGGTGTCAGAAATTTCGCGGCTCTGAGATCCCAAAACCAAGTAGTGAATCAACCCAAACCGGATATGGTGGATTCGGCCGCGAACACAGATCCGGAATTCTACAAAATCCTTCAGAGGAAGCACGATTAACATCCAAATCGAATATATCCCGATCAACTCAAACAAGTGCCGATATGTATTCGTTAACCAAATGTAAAAATCATTTACAACGTAGTTTAAAGTACTTCAAAACACGCAGAGAAATTAAAAGGGTAATAGCTGAATCGAAGATAAAATGCAATAATGATAATAGACCATATGCTGAGGTTCTCATCAACGGCATACCATATCGAGGTCTCTTAGATAGCGGAGCTAGCATTTCTGTACTTGGTTTAGGCTCCGAACACTTTTTAAAAGAAAATAATATTAATATGTTTAGCATGACGTCCCTGTTGGCAACTGCGAGTGGAGAAAAGCAACGCGTTCTTGGCCATATTATTGCCAATGTATCTTACGGCGGAAAAACCAAGACAATGAGGATTCACATTGTTCCAAACCTCACCCAACCGTTGTACCTTGGAATTGACTTCTGGGAATTGTTCGGTTTGATCCCAATTATGGTAGACGAGCTAGATAATAGCCGCATTAAGCCTGACACAGAAGTCACCAGTAATAAACATCAATTAAATCCAGAACAGGAACAAATGCTAAATCAGGTGATTGAAAAATTTCCGTCTTGCGAGAAACATGGGTTAGGTAAAACTCATATTTTATCACATCAAATAGATGTGGGAAGTGCGATTGCCATTAAGCAACGATACTACGCAGTTTCACCAATTAAGCAAGAAGAGATGTATCGCGAACTAGACCGTATGCTTGCGTTGGGAGTGATAGAGGAAAGCGCCAGCTCCTGGTCATCCCCAGTTACTCTAGTTAAAAAGGCAAACGGGAAAGTTCGTCTGTGTCTCGACGCGAGAAAGGTTAACTCGGTTACAGTGAGGGACGCTTACCCTTTACCGTTGATTGAGGGGTTGTTAGGTCGACTGGACAAGACAAGATTCATAAGCACTATCGATCTAAAAGATGCCTTTTGGCAAATACCCCTCGATCCTTCGTCGAGAGATAAGACGGCCTTCACTGTACCGGGCCGTCCACTCTACCAGTTTACCGTCATGCCGTTTGGGCTGTGTAATGCAGCCCAGACGATGTGCCGGTTAATGCACAAGGTAATCCCCCACCATCTACATGACCGGGTCTTTGTTTACCTAGACGATCTGTTAGTGGTATCAGCAACTTTCGAGGAGCATATATCACTACTGTCTGAAGTAGCTAGATTGCTAAAATTAGCAAATCTGACTATAAATGTAGAAAAAAGTAAGTTCGTTCTACGGGAGACAAAGTACCTGGGCTATGTGATAGGTGAGGGATGCCTCAGAGTGGACCCCGAAAAAGTGCGAGCCATAGACGAATATCCCGTTCCTAAAACCGTCAAACAGATTCGCAGTTTCCTCGGGATGACCGGCTGGTACCGACGCTTCGTCGCAAATTATTCAAGTTTGGCTGCTCCTATTACTGAGTTACTAAAAAAGGGGAAGGCCAAATCATGGGACATTCAGGCACAAATGGCATTCGAGAATTTAAAGAAAGCGTTAGTTACAGCACCGATCTTAGCTAATCCAGATTTCACCAGGCATTTTTATGTACAGTGCGACGCCTCTACAACTGGAATAGGAAGCGTATTATTTCAGAAGTTTGATGATGGAGATGAACACCCGATCGCGTTCATGTCCCATAAGCTGAATAAGGCCCAGCGGAATTACAGCATCACGGAGCTGGAATGTTTGGCAGCAGTGATGAGCATCAAAAAGTTTAGACCTTATATTAAAGGTTATCCATTTACAGTAATTACGGACCACTCGAGTTTGCGTTGGTTGATGGAACAGCGAGACTTGACGGGTAGATTGGCAAGATGGTCTTTAAAGTTACAGGCGTTCGACTTCGATATCGAATATAGAAAGGGTTCATTAAACATCGTTCCAGATAGCTTGTCCAGAGTGTACGTTGACGCTCTTGAAGGAAGTAATGAGGATGTTCTTCATATTGACCTGGATTCTACTGCGTTCCAGGATGACGAATATGTTGCAAAAATCAAGGCGCTGGAAGAAAACTCTGGTGCTTCCTTAAACTATAAAGTCCAGAATGGCAAAATATATGTAAACACTAAAACTGACTTAATTACCGACCTACCATCATGGAAGCTAGTTGTTCCAGAGTCCTTAACAGATTTACTAATTGAGAGAGCACATAATCCACCAACCGCCGCGCACCAAGGTATTTCCAGTACCATTGAATTACTAAGACGATACTATTACTGGCCTACCATGACTAAGCAAGTCCGAAATTTTATAAATGAGTGCAAAACATGTAAGTGTACCAAACCTGTAAATTATTCAACAAGGCCAGAAATGGGTAAACATTTTGAGGTGTTACGTCCTTGGCAGCGATTGTATCTGGATTTCCTAGGCCCATATCCAAGAACTAAAAATGGGTTTACTCATATTTTTATACTACTGGATCAATTTAGTCGGTTCCCAATGATGTTTCCACTCCGTTCGGCGTCTGCGGCAAAGATAATCGAGATTCTTGAGAACAGGGTGTTCCATGTTTTCGGTGTGCCCGAAAGTATATTGACAGACAATGGTTCCCAGTTCGAGTCACATTTATTTACCAGTTTCATGGAAAAATACGGTGTTAAACATGATTTTACGGCCAAGTATTCTCCGCAGGCAAACGCAGTAGAACGGGTTAATAGATCAGTAGTGTCAGCAATCAGAGCTTACATTAAAGATGACCATCAAATGTGGGATCAACATCTTGACGAAATTGCCGGCGCACTTCGAAACGTGGTTCATTCTAGCACAGGTTACTCGCCACACTTCCTAGTATTCGGGCAACACAAGGTATTACATGGTTCCACTTATTCGTTGTTGCGTAAGCTGAATTATCTCAACGAAAATCAATCATATATTCCGAATAATGCGGATATGTTATCTTCAGCACAAAATATTGTGTTAAGCCACCTCCGAAAGGCGCATGAGCGAAATGCTTCTACGTATAATCTCCGCGCTAGGAATCGATCATTTTATACCGGCCAAAAAGTTTTTGTTCGAAACTTTGTACAAAGTAGTGCAGTTAAGAACTTCTCTGGGAAATTAGCTTTCAAATTTAGACCTGCTACAATACTTAATAAAATTGGGAATGTTTCGTATGAAGTTTGCGACGAATCAGGTAAATCTTTGGGAGTCTATCACGCAAAGGATATCCGCTGAGTTTAAATAAGTCTGATGGCTATGACAGAAGGCTGAGTACAACTTGCGAACTTATTAACGATATAATTGTATTAGGCCCGGCTGTTGAGACTATCTCCTGGGTGTGAGTCGTCCCCACGCTTGTAACAGTTGGCTGTTACACATTAATTGGTGTTTAGAAAATTGTTATCACGCACGATTTTTCAGCCGCGCGTATTTGCAATAGTAAGTAATTTGGTCTGTACTCATATTATGCTTCAAAAGTGATCAACTTATTTGATGTGCAGGGTATAGTATATTTATTCAAAATTTGTTAAATTGGGAAAACAAGTTTACAATTTCCCCTTAGACAAAATAAAAAAAAAATATAAAATCGAAGAGAAAATAATAAATAATCTTCCTCATCAGTACTTCTATTGCCGCGGTCAAGTCATAACAATTTAATTTTGTGTACATTTTGTTAAAGTGTTAGTGCAAAAATAATAAATTAGTTAATTTATCAAAAGGCTTTGACCAAAATTATTGCGGCAAGCTGTTCTGTTGTGGTGTCATTGTTAACACCATATATCAGCTTAACGTGTTCGAGTCGGACGGATTAATTATTGTTTTCTTCTGGTTTTCGGCGCTTACCAAGGTAAACACAACTTGTGGCTTTATTATATTATAGTGTACTTATCTTTTTTTTATTATTTCCTAAAAATTAGAAACAGTTCCATAAGTTCCTAACGGTAAATCGCTGTTTGCTTGGTAAGCTTATTTTTTATAAATTATTTTATACATATGTATTAAGTACTACCAAAAAATTGTGCATCATAAAATTTAACTGCACAAGTACAATATAAATATCATCGTACATAAAAATTATAAGTACAGTATAACACTGGTTAACGTAATCGCAGACCGAGCGTTGAATGCTGATGCGTTTAAATGGGTCGATCATGGGAAATGAAAAATGTCGGTCCATGATGTCACCAACAGCATTTTAGAAGTTTTCCTTTATTGTTATTAGTATTAATATTTATATATTTATTAATGTATTTATTTAACTTATTATATATAATTAGTGAATTTTGTTATATTTAATTAAGAACCATGGTTCGCGCAATATAAAATTAATCTTGTGATTTAGGAAAATTTATTGCATTATAATTATAGTTATCCATATTCTTAAATGTTATTTATTATATTACTTATTATATTTACTATATTTTTTGTTTACTATAGCTATTTATTAATTTAAATATTTACATTGATTGTTAAATTAAAGTTTTCCTAATTTTATCAAAATTTTCGATTTCATTTTTCTTTGTCAATTGATTTTTTTTGGTTATTATGCTGTAATGTGTTAGTGATTCATAAATCGTTTAATTCACTATTGTTTTCTGAATGGTTGTGCGTGATTATGCGTTTGATGAACCGTTTTGTTTGTGTAAATATAGAACAATTTAAGATGCGTTCTTAAAAAATTTAATTAGCTGTGATAATGTGAGCTTTCAACCACACGGGGACTTATGAAGTCATACAATATGGAGGTGTGGGTATAGTGAAAATGTGACCAAAAGACCAAAGGTCACACAACTTATTTGTGTAGTGAACTGTGATAGAAAAACTGTGATTAAATAAACTGTGATAAGTAAACATTTTTGGTTAACCGTGCGTATATGTGTAAGAGGTGTGTTCATAATTTGAGAAAAATCAGCAGCATTATCAAGCTCTTAATGATCGGTGGAAAGATCCTCGCCCGTACCACTGCCACCTAGCCGGCAATATGCTGCACCACCAATCAATCATTAAGAGATCTGTTAACGGTTCATGGGATAACAATTTTCTATAAGCTAAAGCCCCGAATGAACGGTTACAATCGGCGGAGAATTTCCTTTCCTCCAATAACTATGAACGGGGAAATACTCAAGATGACGTCTTAGGTTAAATATATAGGGATCATTTTTGACCAAAAATTAACCTGGAACCCCCACTTGAAATACATCGTAAATGAGGCAAACAAAGCATACTTTGGGTGCCAAAGTATGTTTGGTAAAACATGGGGCCTAAGCCGACAAATGATAATCAGGCTTTACCAAACCATCATAAGACCAATGATATCTTATGCGGCGTTTATATGGTGGCCAAAGACAGAGCAAATAAATGTTCGTTCAGCTTTGGACAAAATTCAAAGATTAATATGTTTGGGCGCAACAGGAGCAATTAGGACCTGCCCTACTGCTGCCCTTGAAAGACTGCTGGGACTCTCACTACTCCACATACATGTCAAAAGTGTGGCAGGAGAGCCATAAAACTGAAGGTAACAAGTCAGGTTAGACTGACTAGTTCGGGACACAATAGCAACCTGGATAAACTAAGCTTGGCAAACGATATTGCCCAGCTATCAGATATGATGGTAAAGACTACTGACTGCCGAAGGAACTTCACGATCCGGATACCCGAAAGGGACATGGTGGGGAGCATCATTTCTTCCATACCACAGCACGTATCAGTGTGGTATGCCGATGGGTCAAAAACAAACGAGGGACGGGTGTGGGGGTTGTGGGGCCCAGTTTCAGGCTCTGTATACCGTTGGGAAAGATCCCTACGGTTTTCCAGGCAGAAACCGTGGCTATCGAGACTAGCGTGCTTCAGTGCCTCAAAAAGAAGTATATAAGAACGGAGATCTACATAATCTCGGATACCAGGCTATTTTATTAGCCCTGGCAGCTCCGGTGTTCGGCTCTAAACTGACATGGAGCTGCTTCAGCAACCTTAGAAGGCTGGGTAGGGACAACAAGGTTACCCTCTTGTGCCCCCCGGCCACTCTAATATACCAGAAAATGAGGCCGCAGACACATATACAAAAGAGGGTGCGGGTGGCATCTCTACGGTTTCGAGCCTAGCGTTGCCTATTCCATAGGCCACTTTGGGAGGAGAGTCCTCTTCTAGGAGCAGAGATGTTCTGCTTCACTATGGGAGTCATCTACAAGATTACACACTTACAGGATATAATCAGAATAAATCGATCATCTCTGAAATTCCTCATATGGTAAGAAGAAGAATTAAAACACTCAATGCTTACTCTGTTCAGTGGCCTCACGCCGACCCTGTGAATGTGCATGACCTTGTGGCGTTTATCAAGGACCTGGACCTACATTTCACATAGATTGATTTCCCTACTCTGACACGGGGATGCACAATAGATGTTGCTGGTCGAAGTGCACGGGGTTCCTCTTACCAACCCACCCTCTTGAAAAAAAAAAAAAAAAAAAAAAAAAAAACGGCTTGCCGTCATTTTTAGAATTCCGTGGTCAAAAATCCGATAATACAGAGACAATCTGCGATTTCTTCGCTGAATACTTTAGCAGTGTTTTTGTTCAGGATAGCTGTCATACGCATATATTATCTAACTCCAATAATTTAAAAATTGTTTTTTCTGAAATTAACGTGATGAGGGATTTGACGAATATGGACGTTCCTAAGGGTCCTGGACCAGATGATTCACCAGTGTTTCTATTGAAGCGGTGTGCAGTCGCTTTTGCCGCTCCTTTATGCCATTTATTTAATTTAAGAGTCAGCCAAGGCAAATTTCTGGATCTTTGGAAAATATCAAGTATCATACCGATCCACAAAAAAGGCCCCCGCAGTCAGGTAACTAATTATCGTGGAATTGCAATACTATCTTGCATTCCTAAACTATTCGAGTCGATGGTTAATAATGTAATCTACTTCCACTCCAAGCAACGTATTAGCACACATCAGCATGGATTTTTTCCGGGCCGTTCTTCGTCACTAATTTAGCAGTCTTTCAAAATAATTTAATTAACTCTGTTGCCTCTAAAGATCAAGTCGATAGGGTTTATACCGACTAAGCTAAAGCATTCGATAAACTTAATCATAGAATTTTATTGAATAAGCTCAGTGAACTTAATTGCGACATTATTCCCTTAAATTGGGTTATGTCTTATTTATCGAATCGCAAAATGTATGTCAAGATTGACGATACGATCTCAGAATGTTTGGGTAAGAAACTTGGGTCCACTATTATTTTTATTGTTCATTAACAATGTTGTGGATTTTTTTCAAATTCGCAGACTGCATTTTATTTACTGACGACATGAAAATATAAGCAAACATCTCATGTGAACTGGATCGAGATCAATTTCAGCTGGACCTGAACACACTTTGCGGTTGGTGTGTTGCTAACCTTATGTTTCTGAATGTTGATAAGTGTCACGTAAACACCTATTCCAGGTCTAAGTCTCCAGTAGTTTTTGACTACTTTCTAAATGACGTGAGATTGAAGAGAGTTAATGTGGTTACTAATTTGGGCGTTATCTTTAGCTCGAATTTAAGTTTAATTCTAATGTTTAGCGGACACTGACTTAGTTTGGAATAGTCCGTATTTAGTCTGACTAAGGCCACACACCCTAAATGTTGAATTTTAAGTGGAAACGGTAAGGAATAATGAAAATTTCGAAACCAAGATAATATTGAATTTAAGAATAATTTCAGAAAATCTGGCAAAATCTCAACGAGAAATCTCTAAAACAAAAAATAAGCTCCCAAATATAGAATAATTTTCAAATGATCGTGAACAATCTAAAACATTCAAAGTCTCTTGTTTGGATTCTAGGGAAAAAGGGATTAAAATTACTCGTTCCAATTCTCGGTTGTTTTTTAACTGAAAAATATTTCAAGGTCTAATTCTTTTTAAAAAATTATGACCTGAATTGATTCCTTCTTTATTTCTTATCTGCTACTCTAAATAAAAATGTGAACAAGTTTTCTGGACACATGGTGTTCTTTTTTTTTTTTAATATGTTCCGAAGATTGTAAGAGAATTCAATCCAGTTTCGAACTGATAAGCTTATGATTATGAAAAAATCAATCTTCTCATCAGGCCGCGGCGACTGGACTGATTATACCACAATTTACATTCTATATATACAGAATGTGCTGTGCGTTAAGTATTAGCGAATCATAACTAATACAGATGAATTCTCTTACAATTTTTCTTCTTCACAATATTCACACAGCTCTATTTCTGTGTACGCTAATTTTTACTTTATTACTTTTTTGTTGAATATTAATTAATTCATGTAATATCTAATATTCTAATATGCTACCGGTGGTTAGACCATTTTAATTGTGTTTCGATTAACATGAGAAGTATATTAGTATTTACGAACAGTAATTCAACGAAACCGACTAATAGACAGAATTCTATTTATTTAATTATATGATTTTAATATATTCCGAAGATTGTAATTAATATTCAACAAAAAAAAAAAAGTAATAAAGTAAAAATTAGCGTACACAGAAATAGAGCTGTGTGAATATTGTGAAGAAGAAAACTTGTAAGAGAATTCATCTGTATTAGTTATGATTCGCTAATACTTAACGCACAGCACATTCTGTATATATAGAATGTAAATTGTGGTACAATCAGTCCAGTCGCCGCGGCCTGATGAGAAGATTGACTTTTTCATAATCATTAGCTTATCAGTTCGAAACTGGATTGAATTCCCTTACAATCTTCGGAACATATTAAAATCATATAATTAAATAAATAGAATTATGGCTTGCGAAGAGGAGATATATTTAAATTTTAAGTGGGGTTTCATCGTTTTGTTAGTAACCGTTCTAGAAAAGGCTGTAAAGATAACCAGCGAGTAGCAACGCTTTTTCAAAACTCTTAATAGGTGTTAGATGCACTCCGTAGAATTTCATAAGCGTCGCTTTGCTCATGTTGCTTAGTTTCCGTTAGACGTTTAATGCTTATGCAAAATGTTCTTTAACAATTACTGCATTTTACGTCGGTTTCAGTTTCTTTTTGTAACCATCCAAATTCTTAAAGTCAATTAGGGTTAATATGGCATTGTCGCTATTTATTTTGAGTTTCCATTTTCGCCTAAAAGTGTTAATATTAATTTAGGTACTTTAGAAAATATAGATCGCTAATAAAATAAAATGAAACGCCAATTGCCTACGCAATAATAAATAGAATAAATTAGAACTAGAACATACCTTCTTACGCAGTAAAACAGCTATTTCCAGTTTTATACAGAAAATTTATAAATGTATTATTATTAAAATTGGTTCTTAAAACCCATCAAAGTTCCGCACTCAAAAGTTGGAGATAAATGGCACCAAAATGTGCACAGTATTCCGGAAGGTGGTTTAGGTTTCCAATTCGATAACGAAAAAAACTGAAACGGCAGAACTATGCAGTAGCTGGCCAGGAAATAGGAAAATTTTGCCCCGAAATCGTAACGGTTCATGTGCTCAAAATATTCATTATTTTTGGTCCGTTATTTTGAAAGTATTATTTCTTTATAGTTACAATAGGTCGCTAATAACACGTATGTCGCTAATACATACTAGATATATTAGTAAAGTAATAATCAAATAATCAAATAAATTTTTTGAACTTGAATCTTATAAATAAGTACTTATAAATAGGTATGCTTGGAAGAAAAGTCAACCACAGCTGCTTTTAATCTTATGCCGTAATTCGTGATGAATACGAAAGCAGCACACATCGAGAGCAGCGAGAGCTTTTTTGAGATTTGTTATGTGTTTATGTAAATCTGACTCGACTCTCGTTACTGAGAAGGTCGACAATTTCATCCATTACTCTAAATGTTGCTACGAATGGAAGCAGTGATAATTCTCAGCCCACGCGACCTTACAGAATTCGGGATTCAATAATTTCGCTGACTCCTTGAGTAATTTTCTGCAAGCGTTCTCCTCAAATGCATCTCTATGGTAATTTTTCGAGACCAGACCCAGATTTTGGGACCATAGAAGGGCTTGATCTCTGCCCAAGTGCAGCACAAGCCATTTCCAGAACATATGGTTTACAAACCCTTGCAGCAGATGAAGCTCTGGCACTACGCATTTTTGAATCGCTCTGACGTCATCAGATTCATCGAATAAAGGTGGGTTGATGGTACTTCTACTCTGAACGGAATTCTTTTTCTTTTTTCCTAGTGATATGAATTGTTCATAATCGCGTCGCAAATCGCCATAACTTTTGGTGGCCAAGGGATCATTTGTCATGGCTGTGTCGTACTCATCATTCGCTATCAAGGTATCATCTGCGATATTCTCTATTTCTTTACGATCTCACAAATCTTGCTATTTTATGAAGCAACAAGGACACGGAGAACTTGCTGTGGCTGTTTGTTGCCCATTAACGAGAAGTAATAGCTTGAAGTCAGACACGAATTTCATGGAAATATTATTGATTTTTGTGAGATCAAATAATATTTTCAAATTTTCGTAGGTTTCTTTGATGCGCGGTACAATACCTTTCAGAAAGAACGATGGTACTCCTTTTTTGCCACAATTTTTTCGAATAAGACGGCTCAATTTTAGTATTTCCCGTCCGGACGTTCCAGACTCTCCAGAAACACACTTTTTCCTCTTGTAGTCAGAACCAAAGGCTTTTTGGAATCACCCGCTGAAGAACTGCATTTTTCATCGAGCAGAGAAGTACACAGCTGATCTCGATGTTTTTCAGGGAGCCGCTTGGCTAATATTTCACAATTTTCCACTGCCCTTGTTTTCGAACGGATGTCAGAAATACAAGAGTGAGGAGTCCCTCGAGATACTTCTTGGAGACAAGTGGAGCAAAGATGTATAGTTTTTGGAATTTTTTCGGCTGGATCTTGAATCTTTTAAACCCCAGTAATACTTGTGTGGTGAGATCCATACATTCCATTGTCGGGGTTAATTTTTATCGATAAATCAAGTGTTCCACCAACAGGCTACTTTTTTTCATATTTATTACTCCTTTATGTCTACCACTTAAACATATATAACAGTAGCAAATGAAATTGCATTTTTCACGTGGCCTAGTTTCCTTTGATAAACATATTTGGTAAGTATCTTTATAGTTAGGCATCACCTAAAATGGTCTTCTGTTATCATTCTGC
The DNA here is from genome assembly GCA_958295665.1 of Tipula vernalis. Taxonomy (NCBI): domain Eukaryota; kingdom Metazoa; phylum Arthropoda; class Insecta; order Diptera; family Tipulidae; genus Tipula; species Tipula vernalis. Next base: position 375,826,470 of record OY282559.1, read on the forward strand.
CATTTATGATCTTGAAGAATTTGACGACAAGGTACACAGATACTTGAAGGGAATTGAGGGTTGGATAGGGCGAAATCCGCGTTTATAAATCTTCTAATATGTAATTCTTGATCGTCACTGAGGCGGAAATTTATTTTACGACCACAATGAGCACGCACACCTTTTTCCTGTTCGCATTATGATCACATTTATGGTCAAAAGGGTTTGGCATTTTTGAAAATATAATTCACACAGCACGAATGAGGCTTATTTCGTCCATCGGCGAGCGGTAAATCGGCGATCTAACCGGCTTCACAACTAGGCACATACTAAACAAATAAAGTATTTATTGCACTCGTGTTATATTCTTTCTCTTTCTCTTTCTCTTTCTCTCTCTCTCTCTCTCTCTCTCTCTCTCTCTCTCTCTCTCTCTCTCTCTCTCTCTCTCTCTCTCCCTCTCTCTCTCTTTTCGACTAGTTTATCATTCGACATTTACATGCTCTAAAATATATATAACTTATGGTCGCACACCTGTAAAGACCACCCATATACGAATTGCCACGCATGTATACCAGTGCACGAAATATTAGTAATAAAAAAAACGGCCAAAAAATAATGAATAATTCGAGCACATGAACCGTTACGATTTCGAGGCAAAATGTTCCTATTTCCTGGCCAGCTACTGCATAGTTCTGCCATTTCAGTTTTTTTCGTTATCGTATGGAAACCTAAACCACCTTCCGGAACACTGTGTGTGTAAGCTGATTACATTTTTCGATTCTTGACGTTCTAATATTTATATAAAATTCAAAAATACTTTTAGCGTGTTCGCTGGTCAGGTTTTGAATGAACCGTATGATCCATGATGCACGCGTGTCTTTTGACATTACATAAGTCAGAAGTGGAGCTTCGATCAGGTTTCACTATATAAATTAACTAAACCGCAGTTGCGTGTTAAGTTATTAAGTTAATGGTATGATCCTCGTATAAATGAAACTACCTTTATTTCTATTATGGTTAAGAGTTATAGTATAAATTATGTAATAAATAAATATTGTATTTAGAGGGAGTGTTGAACAAGCCATGATTAAAGAGAGATGATAAGAGTACCATTGGAAGGTCGTCTTTTATTTATTAATTAGACATAAGCGAATGTAACAAATGGCGACGAGGAAAATAAATCAAAGTACGAGTACTTAAACAGTGAGTAGAAAAAGTTAAGTGAACGGTAGAAAGTAACTATCTAGGGAGAGTATGGAACAATTTTTCTTATTGAACGATATTATCGAAGAAAAAAAGTGGCATTTGTTCTTACATTTATCGGTGCCGAAACTTATTCGATGCTTATAAAGCTCATTGTTCCTGATGAACCGTCGAAAAAAAGTTATAAAGACCTTATTAATATTTTGAGGAAACATTTTTCACCAGCAGTAAACGAGATTCTGGAAAGGTATCGTTACCACAAAGAAGATCAAAAAAAGATCAATCCATACAGGAAAACATTGTACAGTTAAAAGCCTTGGCGCGAACGTACAAGTTTCGTGCATTTTTAAATGAAGCTTTGCGAGATCGTTTTGTTTTTGGGTTGAGAGATAATTATTTAAGGGCCCATCTACTTAAAGAAAAGGGTCTTACTATTGAAAAAGCTGCTGAAATAGCCATAAGTTGGGAAATGGCGGAACGCGAAAAACCGTTACAACAATTAGTGGTTATTGAAAACAAAAACGGTAACCAACAAACCAAAAGAGGTGGAAGTCGTAGTCGGTCGCGTGGTAGAGGTCAACAAAGAGGTGGAAATAGGAATGTCCATGACGCAGGAGCACATCAAGCTGTTAAGGAATTCAACGAGGAGCTTAATAATTTAAGTTTGAAAAAAATAAATTATGTGGATGGAAATAATATAAATGCATTAAAACCAATTGCCAGCTCAACAAATAATCCATTATGGGGTTACAATCAAAATGAAAGGGCAGCTTATTCAAATGGAGGTGGACACCGGTGCCTGTGCAACTGTGATGACTTTAGATAAGTTTAAAACAACTTTTAGTAAGTTAAATTATGAAAATGTAACTCACAGATTTTCTTCTGTTACAGGTGAAATAATCAATGTTGTTGGAAAGAGAAGAATGCAAGTTGAAATTGGTGATGGTAAAGAACAGTGGTTGGATCTAATTATTATGGAACCGCAGAAAGTCAGTGGGCCTCTCATGGGTCGTACTTGATTGGATATTTTATTTCCAGTTTGGAGGACTATTTTTAAATTTAATTATAGTCAACAAAGTGATTTTTGATTTCCTGGTTCGGGTGGAACCATTAGACATTTTAGTGGAGAAATTTGTCTGAAGGCTGGTGCAACACCAAATTTCCATAAAGTTTACACGATTCCTTTTCACATAAAAGATGCTGTTTCTGATGAAATAGAGAGACTTGTTGTAAAGGGGATATTAATTCCAGTTCGATTTAGCGAATGGGCATTCTCTATTGTAGTTGCACCAAAGCCAGATAAATCCATTAGACTTTGTATTGATTGTAAGGTTACCATTAATAGGATCGTTGAAACCGAACACTACCCGCTACCAAAGATAGATTATATATTAGCAAGTTTGTCGAAATCAACTATTTTTTGTGTAATTGATTTGACCGGGGCATACCAACAATTAGTCGTAACAGAAAATTCGACGAAATATTTAACTATAAACACACACCGGGGTTTATTTCAATTTACTCGATTACCATTTGGTGGTAAGAGTGCTCCCGCAATTTTCCAGTCCATTATGGATCAAATTTTAATAGGTATACATCATGTCGTATCGTATGTTATTTAGATGATACTATGATTGGAGAAAAAAACATTTAGTAATGCAGGCAGACGTTGAATTTAGTTTTGGAACGGTTGAGTAAAATACAACGTAAAAATTATTGTCAAAAAGTGTTAATTTTTCAAGAGCTCCGTAATTTTTTTAGGTTACAACATATCGGCTGAGCGGATAAGCCCCAATATTGATAAAGTAACAGCAATCGTTAAAGCTCCAGCACCAAAAAATCTTTAGGAATTGCAATCATTTTTGGGTCTTCTAAACTATTATGGCAGATCCATTCCAAATTTATCTGCAGAACTACATGATTTATACAAACTGTTGAGAAAAGAAACAAAATATATATGGACTGATGCCTGTGAAAATACGTTTCAGAGATGTAAAAGTTTGTTATTAAGCAATAAATTGCTAGAATTGTATGACCCATCTAAACCGATTATAGTTGCAACTGATGTCAGAACGTAGGCCTTTGGCGCGGTATTATCACGTTTAATTGATGGAGTAGAAAAACCAGTTTTATCTACTTCTAGCACTCTTTCTCCAGCAGAAAAAAAAATATTCTCAGCTTCACCGAGAAGCTCTGGCTGTGATCCCGTGGGAAATCTCGGAAAATTCGATTTTACAAAATTTTAAATCCCGAGATTTCCCACGGGAAACTTTAACTGAATTTTCTTCCTGCGATAGCTATGGACAAGTCACATCAATGCAATCCATCTCCAGACATAACACTCTAGAGGCTGATTTTATACAAATTTTCTAATAATTTTTGGAAAATCGAATTTTCCGAGATTTCCCACGGGAAACTTGAACTGCATTTTTTTCCAGCGATAGCTATTGACAAGTCACATCAATGCAATCCATCTCCAGGCATAACACTCTAGAGGCTGATTTTATTCAGCCATTTCTAACTATCGGCTGGAAAATGTTTTGAATTTTCCGAGATTTCCCACGGGAAACTTGAACTGAATTTTTTTCCTGCGATAGCTATGGACAAGTCACATCAATGCAATCCATCTCCAGACAGAACACTCTAGAGGCTGATTTTATACAAATTTTCTAATAATTTTTGGAAAATCGAATTTTCCGAGATTTCCCATGAGAAACTTGAACTGAATTTTTTTCCTGCGATAGCTAATTACAAGTCACATCAATGCAATCCATCTCCAGACATAACACTTTAGCGACGGATTTTATTCATCCATTTCGTACTTTCGGCTGGAAACTTTTTGGAATTTTCCGAGATTTCCCACGGAAAACTTGAACTGAATTTTTTTTATGCGATAACTATTGACAAGTTACATCAATGCAATCCATCTCCAGACATAACACTCTAGAGGATGATTTTATACAAATTTTCTAATAATTTTTGGAAAATCGAATTTTCCGAGATTTCCCACGAGAAACTTGAACTGAATTTTTTTCCTGCGATAGCTAATTACAAGTCACATCAATGCAATCCATCTCCAGACATAACACTCTAGCGGCGGATTTTATTCATCAATTTCTTACTTTCGGCTGGAAACTTTTTTGAGTTTTCCTAGATTTCCCACGGTAAATTTGAACTGAATTTTTTTTATGCGATAACTATTGACAAGTTACATCAATGCAATCCATCTCCATACATGACACTCTAGAGGCTGATTTTATACAAATTTTGTAAAAAAATTTGGAAAATCGAATTTTCCGAGATTTACCATGGGAAACCATGATAAAAAGGGAAAAGAAAGTATAAAAGAATTTGTAAAAGGAGATGCAATCATGTATCGAAAACATTTTCGAGAATATTTGAAGTGGATATCGGGCAGAGTTTTAAAATCTATTGGAAATCATTTGTACTTAATAAATGTACAAAACATAGTCAGATACGTGCATAAAAATCAAATTCGTAAATCTACTAGGGAGGATAAATATCATCCACCACTTGAAATAATACCCAGGGGTAATAAAAGAAAACGGGGTAATAGTGAAACTGATAGCGACGATGATTGTGTTTTTTTAAGAAGGTCTAGTAGAAACAGAAAAATACCTTGTCGGTTTCAATATAGAAAATTTTCAGATCATTGTTATTAAAAATAAAATTATTATTGTAAGTAAATGTTACTCAACCTAACCTAAAAATATATTAATATTTGATTTAACATTTCAAAAACAATTGATAACAAGATTTTGTGCTGAAGACGCATTTTCAGCTGGCAGATTTGCTAATTTATTTGCAATGTCGTATCGAGAATGTTGCCTAAAATCTCGAATCAATAATATTAGCTCCACTGACGTTGTAAATATTTATTATTTCTGTTCAAACAGGATGAAGAACGAAATTGGCGAAACAGTTGAAAATAGAACATTTGTTTTTGGTTAAATCTATTATGTATCTCGTAAGAATCGTATCGATCGAATTTACCACGACAATCGAAACAATAATGACTAGGAGATAATATGTTAAGTGTTTCTTCTGTTTCAGGAAATGTTACAAATCGATCTTGCCTAACTTTTAGCAAAATGATAAATTAAAACTTGTTTCCATCGCACAATAGGCACTATGGTTGTTTGGAATTTCTAAACCTCGTTTAAAGCAATAAAAATATTACAATGTAGCAAGTAAAATAAAATTTAATTATTATAAATCGAACTTTTTATCAATCCAACCATTCCAATATTCAAAAGTTGCTTAAATTAACAATAAATTTGTAAAAACGAATTTCCACTGGGAATTTCATTAAATCCGGAACCCAATAAATTAATTCCCAAACACATAATTTTTCAAAATACTAAAATAGAATGTTACGGACGGAGGGAGGGAAAATATATTAAAATTAGCATATTATACCACCACAAGCATACATACTAGTACAAAACATATTTATCATAAAATTATATGTATTTATTTTATATATTACTTTATTTGTGTTAATAAATTAATTAAAAAAACAAAATGATGACCCAATTTAATTGATTAATATAAACTTTGTTTTATGTATTTACACTATAAACACAATAGTTATTATGTTATGTGTAATTACTAAATTACATAAACAAAAATGTTTTTTATTTTTAATTGAGAGGCTAAATTTATGTCGTTAACCTTTTTGTTGTTGTTGTTGTGTTAAATGTGTGCTAAATCCTTTTTTCCCAGGATTTAAAATATTATCTCAGATCAGGATCGGAATTTTTATTAGTTTTGTTAACACAGTATAAAATATTTAGCACATACTTAAATGTACTGTACATTACAAATTTTTTTTTTGTAATTTCTAAAAATACAATTTAGAAAATTACGAGATATTTTCTTAAACTAATAATAAAAATAGAAATTATTTTGTCAATGTCATTAATTAATAATTTCCATATTTTTTGTATGATAGATATCGTATGTTTGTCTTTATTTTTAGACTTGCACACTTGAATGGAAACATCAAACTTTTTATTTTCAGAAGCGAGTATATAAATTGGTGGGAAATTTGCGCATTGGCTCTCCATAAAAATAAAACAATTTATGCAACATGCCTTCTAAAAAAAAACATGAGCCACTCGAACTCAATTCCGTTAAAAGCTATTTATGTTATGTTTGTGCGCTTTATAACGGTAATAAAAGTAGTATAAAAAATTCGACTGAAATTATCTTCCTGTTTCCACTTATACATCATTTTCTTTATCACTTTTTATTATTTTTGTTTTTTTTGTTACTTGGATATGCACTTGGGACCAATTTTAAGAATGAAATTTAGAAATTATCTAATAAAAGTTAAATTGCTAACAAATTCTCATTTATTTGTAGAAAACAATGAAAAACTTTATGTGAGCTTTATGCTCAAAGCTTAAATAATTTGATGGGTGGGAGTTTTGTTATTTAGCACATTTTCACTTTGATAATTAACAAGTAATAAAACGGGACGAATTAAATAAAATGTTGCCCTCATTCTTTGATTGTTTTCGACATAGATTATGGTTTTCTGGGATTATCCGCTTTTAGAGAAGTATTTGGTCTTACAATTTTCCTTACATGTCAGCGCATATCAAATCACAAATTAGCGGTTTACGATATAATAATTGTCAAACCAGAAAATTGTAAAATATTTTAAGAATTTTTTTTTTTTTTTTTTTTTTTTTTTTATTAGGCTTGGCTCCTACATAAAAAAAGAGCCATATCGCCAAAAATCATATTTAGAATTTTGTGTTTACATATTTTAATTCAATTAACATTTTTAATAATATTTATCCTCACTCTTAAAAAGAACCGGATTATCCCCTCACATATTCTATCGGCTAGTAAATATTTGTTTCGTATTAAATTGTTATTCCACTCATCCTAATAAATTCATACATTTCCTTGTAAGCCAAAAAATCACCCTTATTCATTAAATCACTTAGATTTCTTGCATTCCGAAGGATGTTGAACTTTGATCTATATTGGCTATATCTGGGACAAGCCAATATGAGATGTTCAACATCCTCCACACTTCCACACAACTCACAATCTTTGTCCTCACTCAAATGACGTTTCCACAAGCATTCCTTCCAGTTTCCATGGTTCAGCCTGATTCTCTCAATCGTTCGCAACATTCGCGTATCTCCTTTGAGCTCCTTAAAGAACGGAATTCTCAAAGGAGTACCACGGAGCACGCTGTACTTCATTCCTTTCGTAAGACTTTTCTCGTTAAATTCACTCTCCCATTTTCTCCACAGATTCATTTGAAACATTCGAAGTACATCTCTTGCATCCTTCTTTTCGTACTCCTGAACCATGTCATTCAATGTACCCTTTTTAGCTAACATATCGGCTCTTTCATTCCCTTCGATCTGTCTATATGATGGGATCCATTGTATGGTCACATCACGTTGACAGTCTCGAACGCATTCAAAAACTAAATCAACATACACATTGCCTTCCCTTCCACCTCCACATTTCAGCAAACATAAACCACTCTGGGAATCGGAAAATATTACTATTTTCCTTTCCCCTTCATTCACAGCCAGTTTAATTCCTTCAAATACTCCAATCAGTTCAGCGTTCATTATACAGATGCTTTTGTCCACTTTAAAATACCTTTCAACATTCTTACCAGGCATAAAGACACCAACACCCACTCCATTCTCATTCACACTAGCATCTGTATAAACAATATCATCTCGCATATACCGCTGACTGATTTTCCCAAACATAATTTTGGCGATAACTTCATTCATTCCCTTATTATATTCCTCCATAGTCAAACATACAGTAAGATTATTAGGAACGGGTTGCGGACCAGCATTGCCTATACTCAGAAACATGTTCAAGTTTTCAAGTGCAATACTAGTTCTATATGTCGGCTTGTACACCGCCCTATTTTGTAATATTACTATCATCTCGTTCCAAAACTTATTTTTCTTAGTTATCATTCTCACCGACTCTCTCACTGTGATCCACTCTCTCTTGTAATCGAGAGGTGAATCACCCATTTCAGACCACAGAGTGTGTATTGGGGTTGAGTTAATCGCCCCCAATACCACTCTTGCACATGCATTTTCTACTTTCATTAAATGGCTAAAAGCCCCTTTCGAACCATTCCCATACACACTAATACCATATCCAATTTTGGAGGATATAAGGGCCTTCCTTAACATGTCAGTCACACTCGGATGAGCGCCCCATTTAGGTTTGCTCACCCGTTTAACCACATTTAAACGTTCCTTGCAGTTATCTGCCAAAATTTTCATGTGCTTCCCAAAATTCATACGTCTATCAATCCAAATACCCAAATACCTGTACGCATTTACTTGTTCAATACTTTGACTATCAACACTTATATTAACATTTGCAACGTTTGTTCTGAAACTCATATAAGCACACTTATTAGGATTCACTCTCAGATTCAACATTTTAAGTTTTTGAATTATATCATCTACCCCTTTTGCGCTCTTTGAGCCGCCACATCAATACTTCTCCCTTTTCCAATTACTACAAAATCGTCTGCAAATTGCAGAACGATTTGATTGTCTGTATTGATGTGGTGTATCTCGCTGGTATATAGGTTGAACAGAGCTGGAGATATTCTACTCCCTTGCGGAAGTCCAATATTTGCAACTCCCTCCAACCTAAAACCACTTCCATTCAGAACCATTTTTCTATCAGTCATGAAATCTTTTATCCACATACATACTTTCCGTGAAAATCCAAAATTCGATAGAATTTGTTGTAATTTCCACGGAACCACATAATCATAAGCTCTTTCAATGTCCAAAAATACCGCAACAGCTTTCAAATTATCCTTTCTTACTTCCCAAACAAACTTTTCCACACACTCAATTGCAGAGTGGTTCATTCGAAATCCAAATGTTGTCGATGGCAACAAATTATTCTCATTCACAAAATCATCCATTCGTTCTTTCATCATTCCATTTAAAATTTTTATAAAAACATTTAACATACATATGCCTCGATAATTTGTTGATTTTAAGAATTTGGAAAAAATCTTAAAAATTGCAAACTGAAAAAATTGTTTGTAAATTATTCAGGATTTCAGAACTATAGAAAATTTGGGAAATTTTGTAAATTGAACACGGCTCGTCTGAACGCGGCTCAACCCAAAAGTGCTCGCACTTCTGTTTTTTTTTTTTTTTATGGCATCATGTTCCCTAAGGTCTAACAAATAAGATAAAAGTTTTTTTGAAATCATCCACCGACCAGTTTACATTTTTGCGCCAAAATTCGAAAATTGGAACCAAAAAAACGGTTTTTTGGTCTGAAAAAGTGAAATATCTTATTTTGTATGCCCTTCCGGAGGATTCCAGCATACAAAGATCGAAAGAGGAAAGAGAATGCAGAAAGCTACAGGTCAAAAGGTTGCTAATTTGCGAATTATTTCTCTCTTTGTCGACAATATCGGGTATATAATGAATTATTTCAAACAAATCAAAACTCATGAAAGTCGAGAAGAACACAAACCTTTATTTCAGTAACATTAATTCAAGTTTGATTCAATTAATTATATGTGGTAACTATTATATTCAATTACAGTTCTCATTAATTTATCATTATAATCTGGGTGGTTTTCAGAAACTTGATATTTGTTCCACATTGTCTGGAAATCAGAATACACTGTCTCCATGGCCTGTTCACCGTAAAACCCCAACTCTCTTCTATGGCCTTCACAAAAATCTTCTATATGATAAAATAATGCATGTACTTTTGGTGTGACAGATAGCCCTAGGGCCAAATAACTAGTCTTGAACTGAGCGATACATTCTTTGTAACAATCATTTAATTCGATTCCAAAACAATTGTGAACTACACGATCAAAATCCTACAGTGTTTCCATTGTATTTCAAACAACCAATGGAGCAAAACGATCGGAGACTATCCACTTTTTTCAATAATATTCTACATGAATTGCCATTGAATTTGGTACCTCCTTGATCCATTCTGTTGTTTCAGTAACAAATTCATCATGCATATGGCTGACTATTTTATTAACCACACCAAGCATTAGATATAGTTCTGGAGGAGGAATAATGTCACGAATCTTTTTATCGTCATCAGCTGAAAAAACTGGAGGATTGATAAAGCTTTTGAAATTTTTCGCATTTTTTATTATCGATCCGCCAGCGTTTCTCCAAGCTTGAAAATATGAGGTTGAGTTTCCCACAGTTCGCCGAGGTCCGACGTGCTCCAAATTGGTGCTTTCACAAAGGCACCATGTACAAGGGTACGTCGTTGAATGAGACATAATCATTGTCAGAATATTGGCTAATTTGAGATCAGTCACTATCGTACCAGAAAAATTCTCAATTTTCAATATTTTCCATATTGCTAACACGTTTTCATAATTCTCTTGAGCCGATTTCACAATAGCAAGAGTAAAGATTTTCTCAACGCCTGAGTCAGCAAAAGCTTTAGCAAACACGCCATCATCATACTTTTGACGTTTCATCTTGAACAGGCAGGCACACCTTCAAAAAACAACCGCCACCGTCAATTCCAAATTTTAAGTGCTGATTTCTAATATCCCGCTGTTTCTCGATAAGAGAAAAAAAAATCTTCAAGAGTATGACAGTAAACTATGTGACATTGGATTTGTGTGCTCATTCGAGCTTTGATGGTTACAAAATCTATTGTCTTAGCACAAAAGAAACTTTTTACCTCGCCATTCTTCTGTTCCAGGCTTTTTTCAATCCTGGCTCAATTATCGCCCGCTTTTTGGTAGCAACTCTCAAAGCGGTCGCTATATCAAGAGTAGTCTTTGTACTAAGATTAAATTTTGTTTTGATTTTCAAGAAATCGGCTGTGGATATATTCGAAGCTGGTTCCTCTTCATTTTTCTCGTGGGGATTTATGAATAATTTCATGGAGTTTCCTCCACATGCCTGAGTAAGGGAGACCGTCGAATCTTTTTTGTTTACTTTGTCATCAATGTCATGTTGTTGAATTGCAATTTTACTGATTAATGTTGACGCCACTTGTTCCATTGCTTTCTCCCCCATTGTATTTATATAATTGCATACATTATCAACTTGGGCAGTTTTGGTGCATTTATGAGGTATTCCTCGTTTGGGATCGATAAAACATTTGGAACAACGTTTGATGCATTTCCCGTCAGCCGATTTTTTTTTTTGTTAAGAAGTTGCATGGATATCACATTAATTCGAGCAATCTGGCACAAATAGCACTGACAGGGATTTTAAGTCCTAGATCTCGTAGTTAAACTTACACTCAAAAACTTAGAATAATCAGGAACCTCGACAGTCTTGGAGCGAGCGATTCCTGGATTGGCACTGGGAAGTTGTCGGTAGACGTTCCGTTTGCATCCGGCCCAAAGAACATTCGGCAGTCTTTCTTTACATAAGATATTGTCCAAACGATGTTTCAGTAATTTTTCTAGATTCGATTGCAGCGAGGCTTCTATCTTGAACATGACATTATTCTTTTTTAAGCACCACAAACAAATTTTACTCCGGTTCTCTTCGTGTGAAAGTGCGCGGGCAACTTTTGGAGGATTAAAATTTTTCGACATTATGGAAAACTGAAATGAACTGATCGAGGAAGAAAAGTTTTCTGCTTTTCTTGTAACCAGCCTACCGCATTCTTTTCTTGTAACCTGCCTACTGCATTCTCTTCCTGAGACTTTTCATAAAACATAAGATATTTCACTTTTTCAGACCAAAAAATCATTTTTTTGGTTCCAATTTTCGAATTTTGGCGCGAAAATGAAAACTGGTCGGTGGATGATTTCAAAAAAACTTTTATCTTATTCACTAGAACTTAGGGAATATAATGCCATAAAAAACAGAAGTGCAAGCAGATTATATTAATTAGTATCCGATAAAACTTTCTGTACCTCAACAGTGAAGTATTGCTAATTTCAGGAATTCATTTTAAAAAACAGTTTGACCCTTTTTCAAATTTTACTAGTTATAAGCGAAATATGTAGGAAAGTCTGATAATTTTGCCTGAATGTATGCTACACCTAGATGATTCATACAATTTTTATTTATCTCATTTTACGTTGTATACATTGTAAACAGGCAGGATTTAAAACAACCACAACAAATTCAAGTAATAACCTACGGATTTTATTGTAAATTTGCAAATAAACCTTACAGCTAAAGGAAAAATACGGTTTCAATCCCAAGGCAGGTGAGAAATTCTTCAAATAATTTTTCACCCAAATTTTCTTCGTAAAATGTACTAAATTTTATTTTATCAAACATTTGGCAGCGGCCATCTTAGCAGTTTAAAACAGTTTTAATTTAGCATTTTTCAGAAATTTAATTCGGTCCGATGCAGTGTTCACGACGCTGGAAAAAATGAATTTTCCTTAAAGTTACAGAACATTCACTTTTTACTTTTGACTTACATGTTTGTATGAATTTCCAACATAACGAACAAAAATTTTTGTTCGTTAACTTGAAAATTCATACAAACCTGTAAGTAAAAAAGTAAAAAGTTTTTTCAATGTGAATGCTCTGTTAGATTTTTTTTGAACTAAAGTATGAAACAAGCAGGCAGGTCTTATAACATTTAAAGGGATTTGGTTGGTGGAGTGGTATCTAATAACTTAATTTACCTGTTTAATCCAAGAATAAATGAAAATTACAACAAAATCAAATATACGTTTGTTCAATAAAAATTAAATTTAAAAATTATTTTTACAGGGTGAGCCAGTAAAATTGGCTCATCTAAATATCTCGAAAATTACGCCAAGTAGAGCAAAATGTTTTGGTAAAAAAGCTGCTAGAAACCGAGTAAAATTATTTTTGATGACCTTGAAATTACACATCAAGGTCAACTTCATTTTTCTTAATTTTTTCATATTTTCCACGATAAAACAAGTTATTTATTAAAAAATGTCAACATTTTGTTTTTTGTTTCTTCCAATACTTGAACTTCAAGGTAATTATCAAAATTTTTTAAACGATTAGTGAGCAGGTAACATCATGGTCAAATCTTTCATGGAATGCTACAAAAATGTGTTTAAGTTAGCGTTGCTGGTCGCCCCAGTTCCGAAAGGAGTCTCGATTTCAAGAAAATCTTTCTGTATTTTTTGATCATTATTATCTGAAATTGAGAGAGACTGAGTAACTAATTTTTGAAATTATTGAAGATTATTCGTTAATATTAGGTATTATTTAAGAATTTCGTGACGTTACTGGTTTACAGATATTTCGCGATTTTTAAAATTTTGAGATTATTTCTTCGAGACATTTCAGTGCTTGGCTTTGGTTTGTGAAGCTTTGAATTGTTTGGTGCCTACTCTAGATAATTATTTCAGATTGTTTATTCCATTGTTTGACTTAAGTTGCTAGCATGACTGGTTACATTTAGTTCAAGATTTTTAAGCCTTTCGAGATTACTCTTGGTTATTCGAGGTTTTAGAGATTTTTAGAAATATTCATTTAGTAGGTTTATGCTTTTCGAAGACATTCCAACCACAATCGAAAGAAGGAAAATAATTTTTGAGTTTAAAAGGTGGTAAAAACTTCATTTCTGGAGTACTAATTATAAGTAAAATTAAATGTTGCTTCTCCAAAAATCCCATCTTAATCTTAAAAATAACCTCCCTTCCACGCCGTTAACCGGAAATTATGCTAGAGGAGTTAAGGTCAAGAATTCGTAGATTCCAATTTAACAGAACGAATTAAGCCACGATCATCACTAGAAAAAGCTGATCAGTAATTCGGCCCCATGAGGCTGGCACCTCATTTAGGCAATTTGTCAAAAAAAAAAAAAAAAAAAAAACAACAACAACAACAATGTTGCACCTATTCGGTCATTAATTATTGTTCATAATTGGTCACTAAGTCTTTGTAATTGGTCAGCGCTAGAAATGTTTGAAACTTTGTAGGTCATACCATAACAAATAACGATGAGAAAAATAACGGTGCAATGTTGCACAAGTGCCAGTTTTGCTAGATAGCCACACAGCAGACTTTTTAAAATAATACGCATGCAACAAAAGTAATGCGAGCTTTTCATTCTAATATGTTTTAGTTAATAGATTAAAAGAGTATAATAAAGCACAAAATTGGTCCGGTAATATATGCTGATAATTGGTTAGTCAAAATAAATATTCGGTCAGGCATACAAATTAAAAGAAAATCTTTGCTTAATGATGCTTGCAACAAAATCAAAAATCTACTCAAAGGGAATCTCGCGCATGTAACCTTTGGTCGTATTGTAAGATAGAGCACGCTGCCATCAGAAAAGTGAATAATGCAATTTTTCCTCTAATCCGGTGATGGTAAATCGGTTTTGAGCAATATGCCCCAAATATTGAATCTTTCTTGTTGAACCTTTTTCTGAACTTTAAACACAGGTTTAAAGCAGGAAAATGGCTTTAAAGGATGAAATCGAAGTTTGCTGTAATGTAAATTTACAGCCCAATTCCCTTAGGCGTACCGTTGTCACGCCAAATAACAGTCAATTTTTAATATTCCTTCTATAAACCCTAGATGGCTATCATGAAAAAAATCGTGTTGCAATAAATTTTTACGACTGAAGCCATTTCAATGACTTTTTTAAAAATATCGACAGTAGCTTTTTTGGTAATTTCACAACAGAAGATCTTGATGGTGAAAATTTCTGTAGAAATTTTTGCAAAACGATGAAGAAAAACTAATTCCGTCAAGTTCTTCTGTTGCAAAATTACCAAAAAATTTACTGATCGCAGTTTTCGGGTAGACGGCATTAGAACGTCCGTTCCGTTCCGTTCGCATTTTATCTGCTCCAAAGCGGACGTTTCGCAAACTCGAAAATGTAAAACTTTATCCTAATGTTGCGTTACGTAATCCGTTTTATTTTTTTTTTCGTTTTCAGTATTGATGTTTCCGTCTTTCAATTAAAATGTTAGAGCGAATTGGGACGAAAAAACCAAGCGGGTCGAAACGAACATCATTGATTGTGCTTGATCCTTAAAACTATTATTTGGCATAACTACATACATATACGGAAATTGGGGTGTTAGTTACACATAATTTGTTTTTCGATTTTTTGGTCTGTTTAAACACGATTTAACGAAGAAATATGTAACTTGAAATCAAAATTTTCACGTGATGTGTGTTGTTTCACCTTAGTTTATGATTTAAAAGAATTTTGTTTTGGAAAAAATTAAAAAATTGTGTGAGTCCTTTTTAGAAAAACCCCTCATCCGTTTCTTAAAAGAAATAAAAGGTTTGTTGTCGCCACAACCGATTTACCACTAACTTTTCACCAGGAGGCTGATTCTTCGAAATGATGGTAACATAATATCAGCAAATACTAGTGATACATTCATTTTCAACAAGTCTATATATGCCGCATTAATCGCAAAAATATCTCTGTCTCCAATCGTGTTTTATTTTTAATTTGTGATTTTAAAAACTGTTTGCTCCGGTAAACAAATTATTAAAATGGAAATCACAGCGGACTTTCAAAAAAAATCCCTTTCAAGATATTTTGGTCCATTTTGTTAGATGCGGATCGCAAGCTCACAAATTAGTTATAAGAACCAGTTATGAAATATTTTTGTAATATTCTGTGCTTCGTTAAATTTATTATTATTCTGTCCAATCGTAAAAAAGTGACTGCCTTAGGTTTAAGCTAACCACTGTCATTTATAAGGGATAGAAAATTGTAGCCTAATTATTGTATTTTGATTGCTCAATATGGTCAGCTGGAATGGAACTATACTTAAGTTATTTCTTAATTGATTGTGATAAAATTTATCCACTTAACATAATTATTATAATTTTGTAGTGAAAAGTACTGTGGGCGCTCCGTGAACTATTTGAATAGAAAAAAATAGGTTCGCTGCTCTTTAGAAAATCGAAGGTACAACGTGAATCAAAATTATGATATGCATCGCAGGGTGATGAAGGAAATACGAAAAATGAATGAGGTATTCGTAATGCAATCGACACACGAGTTACACGACAAAAGACAGACTCGCGAAATTTCTAGTTACAAATAAACTAATTACACGCAAAAATAAACTAATTACAATTTCCCGGTGATTAAAATGACAAACGACAACGAAAATATGAAAGAGGAAAAAGGACAAAACGGTCCTAGTAATAATGGTGGTTCGGACAATTGAGTGACATCCTCAAACGTAGCTCGCGTCGCCGTAAGAAATCCAGCATTCTGGAAGGCGAATCCGCTTCTTTGGTTTTGTCAATTGGAAGCCCAATTCGAAACAAATGGCATTAAAACCGACGAAACAAAATTCAACACAGTAGTGGCCGCGTGTAATGAACCCCTCGAAGACAGGAAAATACGATACATTAAGAAAGCGACTGAAGGAGTATTTTACGGAATCGGAAGAAAGCAGATTAAAGAAATTATTGCACGACAAATATTTGGGAGACCAAAGGCCATCACATTTTTTAAAAGACATGCGGCAGCTAGCAGGACCAAAAATCGGTAGTGGATTGCTTAAGTCACTGTGAATTCAACGATTGCCTACGCAAGTGCAAGCCATCTTATCAGTTAGCGACGACGACTTAGACAAGCTCGCTACGACGGCCGATCGCATCGTGGAGGTAACAAAGGCGTTGGAGGTAATATCGTTGAGAGCACAAATCGAAACACTGACGAAAAGAGTGGATGAAGTAAGACGAAGCCGTTCCCGAACGTCAGGTAGATCACAAAACGCAAAATAATTCTCATTCAAGCTCTCGCAAGCGTACCGAGTACAAAAATTGCTGGTATCATTATAAGTTTGGGAATAAGGCTACTAAATGCCGTCCGCCGTGTGAATTCTCAAGCAACAAAAAAAACTAGTGGAGCGATCGCTCATGGCGACTAGCGATCAGAATTCAGTAAATTGTCGCCTTATTATATTCTATAATACAGCAAATTGTCAGTTTTTGGTCGATATGGGTGCTGACGTTTGCGTAATACCACCGGAAAAAAAACACGAAGATGAGTAAGTTAGACACGTTCCCAATAGATCTATATGCAGTTAATCAAACAAATATTAACGTTTTCGGGAACAGGACAGGATAATAGGAGCCGGTTTTTTAAAGCCACTTCGGATTACTCGTAGATCTAAAACGAAAGAAGCTGATTGACAGAAATGACCAGCGATTCGCACACAACACAACGTGACTCATGTGATCGAAACGAAATGTGCGCCAGTACATTCAAAGTATCGTCGGTTAACACCGGAAAAATACACTATCGCAAAACGTGAGTTCGACAATATGATGAAGTTGGGAATATGTAGGCCATCAAAAAACCCATGGGCCAGCCCTTTGCACCTAGTGGAGAAATAAATAAATCATGCAATAGCGGCGGACCGATATCCAATACCGCACATCCAGAATTTGGCACACGGATTACATGGGAAGCACATATTTTTAACAATCGATTTGGTAAAGGCTTACCATCAAATACCAGTTGAACTATCGGACATAGAGAAAATGGCGATAATAACGCCATTCGGTTTATTCGAGTTTCCGAGGATGACCTTTGGGTTAAGAAACGCGGCCCAAACCTTTCAAAGGTTCATCCACGATGTGTTGAGAGTGTTCGCTTCGTTTTCCCGTACCTGGATGACGTGCTAGTTTACTCCGTTAATGAGGAACAGCATATTGATCACTTGCGTCGAGTGTTCGATCTATTTAGGGGACACGGCATTGTAGTCAACATGACAAAATCTGTTTTCGGTAGAAAAACGGTAAAGTTTTTGGGTCATACTCGTATGATATCCGAAAATGGTACGACACCCCTACCGGAAAAAGTTGCCGCCATTGCCGAATATAAAGAACCAACAGACGTTAAAGGGTTGCGACGATTTTTAGCAATGAGCAATTTTTTATCATCAATTTTTGAAGGATGCAGAAAAAACACAGTTGCCATTGCTAGAGTACATGAAAGGCAATAAGAAGAACGATAAAAACGAAAATCAATTGGACGGTGGAAGCAAAAAATGCATTTGAGAGATGCAAGGCCGATATAGCGAACGCAGCGATGTTAGCACATCCATCATCAACAGAACCATTATCGTTAATGGTCGACGCTTCCGACTATGCTATGGGAGCGGTGATGCAGCAAAGGTCAGGCACTAATTGGGTACCGCTCAATTTTTTTTCAAGGAAACTAACAGCGACACAGCAACGTATAGCGCGTACGACCGGGAATTACTAGCCGCATACTCAGCAGTAAAATATTTCAAATTTTTGCTGGAAGGACGGAATTTCGTAATTTACACGGACCACAAACCGTTAACGTTCGCTTTTCAACAGAAACCGGAAAAGCGTCACCTCATCAACTCCGCCAATTAGACTACCTCGAACAATTTTCAACCGATATTCGACATGTAGCGGGTAAAGATAATGTGGTAGCAGATGCTTTATCACGGGTGGAAACAATTTCGATCCCAAAACTGGTGGATTTCGACAAATTAGCTGATTTACAAACGACAGATGTGGAGCTAAACATGTTATTGGAATCAAAAAGCCAGATGAGTTTGAAGCTAACACCAATGATACTACCCGGCAGTGACAAAAACATATTTTGCGAAGTAAAGGAGAATAAAATAAGACCGTATCTACCAAAGTGCCTACGACAGGAGACGTTCCAGAATTTCCACGGTATAGCACATCCAGGCGTTAAGACAAAATATGTATGGCCTTCCATGAATAAGGATTATGTAAACTGGGCACGAGGCTGCGTGAAATGCCAGAAGGCAAAAATTTCGAAACACAATAGAAGTCCGTTAGGAAGATATGTACTTCCAGAGAGCCGCTTTCAATACATAAACATAGATTTGGTAGGGCCGCTACCGATGTCACAAACATATAGTTACTTGTATTGATCGGTTCTCACGATGGACGGAAGCAATACCATTAATGGATATAACAGCAGAAAGTGAAGCACGGGCCGTGTACGAAAATTGGATCAGCCGGTATGACGTTCCACAAACAATTACCACGGACCAAGGCAGACAGTTCGAGTCCTCACTGTTTAGGGAACTAGGAAAACTGTTCGGGTTCAAAGCAATAAGGACGACGGCTTACCATCCAGCAGCAAATGGATTAATAGAAAGATGGCGCCGTGATTTAAAGTCAGCGTTAAAATGTTTTCCGGTGAACAAATGGGTGGAAGTTCTACCTACCATTTTCTTGGGCATGAGGGCCCCCTTTAAGCCCGACTTAGGTGGAATGACGTCGGAGATGTTATACAGAACAAT
The DNA here is from genome assembly GCA_958295665.1 of Tipula vernalis. Taxonomy (NCBI): domain Eukaryota; kingdom Metazoa; phylum Arthropoda; class Insecta; order Diptera; family Tipulidae; genus Tipula; species Tipula vernalis. Next base: position 375,845,914 of record OY282559.1, read on the forward strand.
GATTTTGCTACCTGGATAATTTTTTAGCACAACAGCTAACAATTCTAAGGAGCACGAGTTTATTTCCGACTTGAGAGGGAAAATGCAAAAATTGCAACCGGTACAAAATGCAAGGCATGCAAAGGAAACGCCATTCGTACATACAGAGTACATGCAGCACTGCAACCACCACACGACGGCCCATTCCTTATTCTCAAACGACACGATAAATATTTCAAATTGAAAATAAGGGACAAAGAGGTCGTGGTTTCAATAGATCGACTAAAGCCAGCATTTTTAATACAAAATGCAGAGGATGAATCACACCAGCCGCAAAATCCACTGAAAAACAAATCCGCCAAAGAATCAGGAGACAACGAAAAAATGCGAGATCAGGAATGTCCAAAGACGGAACAGGCTAAAATCCAGGAAACACCCTCAGCAATACTGGGCGAGCCAGTTTCAGTTAAAACAAAAGCAGGACGACATGTACACTTCCGTAAGAGATACCTTGAAACGTTTGTAGCAGGGTAGGTTGAAGCAGGCGTAGCGTTATCACTGAAGGGGGAGTAAAGTGGGCGCTCCGTTAACTATTTGAATAGAAAAAAATAGGTTCGCTGCCCTTTAGAAAATCGAAGATAGGTACAACGTGAGTCAAAATTATGATAATGCATCGCAGGGTGATGAAGGAAATACGAAAAATGAATGGGGGATTCGTAATGCAATCGACACACGAGTTACACGACAAAAAATAGACTCGCGAAATTTAATCTAAATTAATCTATTTTTTGTAATTGATATTTTTATTTTAAGTGGCAAACGAGTGATTGAATAATTTGGCTAGTTTGTGTAAAAATAAATATTGAATAAAATACAATTTGTTAAACTAAGTAAATATTTAATTTTTTATGGGAGTTGTTTTCTACAAAAAATACACGAGTCCCATAGTACCATTTTTCAAAATCGAAATGGGTTTCGAACAGACTTACTTTTCGAAACTATACATAGTTAAAAAATAACGAATAATATTTCAAAACTCTGACGAAAGCCCTGTCACGAATTCCAGTTGAGCGGAAACTATTTCCCCATTGTAATTTTCGTACACTAAAACTTAACCTAGAAGTTTTACCTTTAGCTTACTATCTCTCTATATTGCCAAATAAAGAAAATTTTTAAGAGATTTAAGAGAAAGCGGAGTCTCCCATGCTTACTCTTAATTTAAAATATCCAGATATTAATCAGATATAAAAGTAATTAAAAAGAAAAAATCGGTAACATTTATAACATAAAACTTTAAACGAAACATAAAAATTATAGAAGTATGTATACGATTCCGTAAACATACATCAATTCTGAATTTATAATTTTGAATACAAGTACCTGAAACTGAAAAACTCCCGCGTAATAAAATATGGAAGGCAATTAAATTAATTTTTGGTTTTAATATCTATTTAAGTACTTTATATAGGAATAAAATATATTTATGTAGGTGTACATGGTACATACATACACATACAAAAACATACATATAGTATATAAATACGAGATAAGAATTAAACTTGTTTTGTAAATTTTATTATGCAAAACATTTAAAATATCGCACATAAATTATTGTCGGGAAGGAACGAGCGATAAAATATTTTTAGTATGTCGGCAGATAGGTAAATAAAAAGTGTCAAAAAACAGAATTTCGCAACAAAAAAAAAATGGGAAAATGCAGGAGTTAGTAAAAGATGATGACATACATGCATTTGGAACTACTAAATCACAACAGACGGCAATATTTTCAATAAATTTGTTAATTCAAGGCAATTTTCTAAATTGCTGATTTGCATATTGCTAAACTATAAATTTGCATCGAAATTATTATTTTTTTTTTCAAACAATCAAATTGTCAAACAATGTCGTACATTCATATAAATCATATAAAGTCAGCTTTATGGAATTTACGAGGCCCTTTTGTTTTGCGGCAAATTATAATTTTCTGGGCGAGTAACTTAAAATCCAAAAACTTGATTTTATCTTCCAATCCTCATTCAAAACAAATCAAAATTCTTACAGATACTAACTAAGGACTAGGAGAGTAAGAATTAAATTGGTTAGGAAAATGATTACTGTCTAAAATATTTCCAAGAATCTGCTGTGGAAATTTTTTTTTTCACTAGCGGCTAAACCAATAAATAAAAATCTACACATAATTCATAAGGCTTTTATTTTCGTGACTCTAGGGCTCGTTAACAATTAGAAAAAAAATAATAATAAAAAATACTACATTGATATATGGTATTAGTGAGAAGTATCTATTAAAAAATGGAGGTGTGGCCAACACACGACTTTCTTTTACGAACAGAGAATTTTGAGAATTTTTTTTTTATTTGTTTTTAATTTTTGGAAACATTTTGTATTAAGCAGTTTTTTGTAAACCTTATACTTTTCAAGATATTTGCAAAATAAATTTTCTGGATCACAGGGAGTGGCCACTTCCGGTTAGCCGATTTGGAGTAAAATTCACTGGGACCTCCAAATTTATCAAAAAAGCTTAAATCTGAAGTTTCAGTTCGATTGGTTAAACCATCTGGGCTGTAGAGAGGACACAGACAGACTGACAGACTGACAGACTGACAGACTGACAGACTGACAGACTGACAGACTGACAGACTGACAGACTGACAGACTGACAGACTGACAGACTGACAGACTGACAGACTGACAGACTGACAGACTGACAGACTGACAGACTGACAGACTGACAGACTGACAGACTGACAGACTGACAGACTGACAGACTGACAGACTGACAGACTGACAGACTGACAGACTGACAGACGGACACCATTTCGAAACCCACTTTTTCGGACTCAGGGGATCTCAACACAGATAAATCTCTAAAAATATCAAGGTCCAAAATTTTCATGATTACTATACTTTATTTTACTAGAGTAAAAGAAAGTAAAAATAGAAAGGAATTTGACACTCCTGTCCTAAGCCACTTAACTTCTAGAACTTTGAAAATGACTAATTTTTTTTTATTAGAGAAGGGCTGCTGTGTAAAAAAGCTAATGTTTAGGAGGAATATATGTGGTTTAGGACAGAATTGACAGCTTTTCATTCTTTGTAGATTTTATAAAATGCTTATAAAATTTTAGAAGCCTTAGACAAATCGGCTCTCCTTTAAACATGGCCGAATTTTGAAAACTGCTCGTAGAATGTTTTTTTTTTGTTGCGAAAACGAAAAAAGATCGCTCTTCTATTATTTTATTCCGCTCTTCCCTTTGTTCGAATAACGAATAGAATAACACATAGCGTTGAGTTGATGAGTAGATAATATTTTTTTATTCCTCTTTATTCAATGTTAAATGAATAATCATTACAATATATTTTGTTTTCTACTCACTATTCAGATCGATTAGTAATTAATATGTGTATTCGATCAGTAAAGAGCGAAAAATAATTTTTAAGGAAAAAGTTTTAGAACGCTGCCTAAAACATAAAAAATTTATAAACGACATGCTTTGTGTTTTGTTCAATATCTAATTAGTCCCCAATCAGTTGCTTTTTAAATTTGACTTTCGTTGTAGTAAATTAAAATGATCGCATTTTTTTACGAACTATGGCGAAAAGTAATGATCACGGTGAGGTATAAAAGTGCATCACCGTGGTTGATCATTGATCGCACTTGGAGCGCTTAGTGGTACAACAGGGTTAATACCTACCATCCGGTTGTGTACGATATACAAGTGCGAAAATAATGTGCGCGATTTTTTTTGCCGAAAATGAAGTGTAAACTAAAAAATTAAATTTTAAAGATTTTTTTTTTAATTTTAATAAGGTTAGTAATAATTTAAAAGTACAATAAATTATTAGCAAATATTTGGCCAAACTGGTTTAGAAAATATTTACTCGGTTTGATATATTTGCCAAAGCTCTCTACTCGGTCGTACACACTGCGGCAAATGTTTGCTAAAAATCTGTTTGCTTCAAGACATGGCAAAGACGGAGCAAAGATATTTACGATTGAACTGCAGTGAAGTCAATCGAAAAATTATATAAAAATAAAATGAAAATAGAAGAAAATAATTTATTTTTGCTGATGATGTTTCTTGCTGCCTGGTGCTTTGTTTGTTGCTGGAGAGTTGGCGTACCAATAGGCAGAAAAGAATAACAGAAGAAAATTCCGAGTGCAAAACTGAAGAAAATGGGTTAGAGACTAACTAATAATACATTTTACTCATAATTTACATAATAATACTGTTACTTGTTGAATAATTTATAATTGTTGCTCGACTTACATCATTAGATGGATTTTCGGTTCATGGGATGCAGTGCAAGGGAATAATAACTGTCAAAAGACAAGACGAATGTTATGAACTTTATTTATGATTACTACGACACAAAAAAATAAAAAATGATTGAAAAAATTCAAAACTTAAATATGAAAAAATTTTGATTCATTTTGATCTCAGATGGATGGACTGCATTACACTGATGGCAGAACCTTGAAAATGTAGGTCTTCTCCATATTTCTGGAGTCTCTGTGTTAAGGTCAAATTTGGAAAAAATTCAACATATTTTCACAAGCAGTGCTACAATCACGCTATTCACTTGGTGGTCACTGTTGAATTAGGAAATTGATTTTTTTCGTCAATTTGTTAAAATCTTCCAAAAGTCTAGAATTAGAAAACTCCATATTTCAAAAATACGTGAAACAGCAACACTTGAAATTGGATTCTAAGAAAAGATGTAGTAGTATCGTGTAAATGGTTGCAAGATTTTCGAATGATATTAATTAATCGCATTATTTCACAACAACGTTAATTAATCTTCTTAAAGAAATCTTGAGCATGCTCTGCCTTATAAGATTAACAGTAAAATCACTTTGCCGAAGCAATGGTCTCACAACAAGTGAAGGAATATTAAAATTGTTTTTTGATTCTTTATTGAAAGTAAATTTAACGTTATTACAAGAAACTTTACGTTAATATTCGAGTCATGAAACGACGTTGCTGTTGTCGATGCTGATTTTGTACTATCCTAAAAAGGGTGAAGGAAAAAACATGTATAACAAAATTACTTTTAAAAAATTCTGAAAGTAAAAATTGTTACATTCGAATAGGAAATAATGGAATTAAGGAACCAACTATATGACACTAAAGAAAATTATGGATCCAGAGCCTTGTTGTACTAAAAAAAAAATTAATTGTGCATTTTAACTAATAATTACAGAAAACTTATGCATTTAAGTAAAAAATGATGAAATCCGTCATCCACAGCTAATCGTACATATGCAAATGCAAAATAAAATAAAAATTTTTATCAGAGTTTTGAACTAGACGAATTAAAGATACAGAAAATTATCAAGCTCCTTTATATAGAATGTAGCAGTATTATTTTACACCAAATTCAGCTGCAGCACCTAAACCAAGGCCAATTGATAATATGCCGCCCATCCTTATTTATCTTTTAATACATAGAGACGCATCTTTTTTCATCCTATAGTAACAAAATTGAACCTTCTCAAGGGAAAACTCAAAATTTAAAAATTTTTTAAGGCATAGAATTGATATCCATTATGAATTTTAAAAATTTGGAAAAGTTTTAAAAAATTTAAAATTTAAACCATTTTAGATAGATAATTTCAAATTCAAATTTAGAAATAATTTTGAATTTAACTTTACTAAAATTTGTAATTTACTAAAATTTGTAATCATGAAGAAAATTTTTTACGAATTTATAAAGGTTCAAAGGTTTCAGAATTTAGAATTCGCCTCTAATTTGTACGTGAGGGGGTCCACAGAACCTACATTTAAATCCACTCAATTAAACAAAAATAATCCTTCACTACAGCCAATTGTTACAAACAACTAAGCAACTTTACATAAATTATAAAACGATCTACGCTGAATGAAACAAACTTAAAACAACAGTTTCAAGACCAGTTAGTTAAAACTAATTCTTATTGTTTGGTAATAACTTTAATGATCAAAACACCAAAATGTAAGAAAAATCGAGAAAGGTGAAGATTTAATTTATCTTTTCAATTCCTTTTAAGATGGTGGAAGAACTTCCGCAGATGCTCCGACAACATTTGTTGAAGTCAAAAAAGCAATTTATCAATTTTTGTTATAATCATTTAAACTTTTAATTTAGTTTTATTTTAATATTAATTATAAAAAATATTGACCATTAAATCAATCCTAATTTGTTCCATTTTTCCAAATTAGGAGTTTTGAACCGATCATTGGCATTTTCAAACAATCAAAAAGTACAAAAATGTATTCTGGTAAATTGTTTTCTGATATAAATGCCGTAGTTCCTCGTTTGTTGAAAAATTATTACACGAAATGTTATCTTCATGTGGCTTCGTCGACTTCAAAATGTTCGTACAACAGGCCGAAACAGGCGAAAATTTCAGTGACATAAGAGAAACAAGTTCCATGAATTAAACAGTAGTCAAAAATAGTTAAAAATTCCAACCCAAAATCTACCACGCTTAAATAAGAGATCTGCTCGAAACGCGATATTTCAAAACGCGATATGACGAAACGAGATAAAGTACAAAATGCGATATTTGAAAATGCGATATGAAGACCTTGCTAGTGGTTATCACCAAGTCATGTTACACCCGGATGATAAAGAAAAGACAGGCTTTAGCACTGATATGGGCCATTTTCACTTTACTAGGATACCTTTTGGATTAAAAGGGGCACCGGGTACTTTCCAAAGACTGATGAATCACGTTTCATCAAGACTAAATTGTTTTAAATGTTTTGTATATTTAGACGATGTCGTTATCTATGGATATCTATGGATACGATCTATGGATAGTCGAAGTTCTTCACTGTTTTCGCAAATTTAATTTAAAACTGCAACCAACTAAATGCAATTTTTTACGAAGCGAAATTAAATAGTTAGGTCATCTAATTACAAGTCAAGGGATTAAACCAGATCAAAAGCTAATACAGGTTACTACAGGTCATTTATAAAAAATTATGCTGACATAATCGAACCTTTGATCGCTCTTAAAAGAGGAAAACCAAAAACATTTCAGTGAAATGCTTTCGCAGATGAATCATTTAATGTTCTAAAAATAATTCTAACCACACCAATTTTACAGTTCCCCGACTTTTCAAAAAAATTTTATATAACAACTGATACATCAAATGTAGCTATAGGAGCTGTTTTATCTCAGATTACAAACTCCTTCCAATCGCTTTTGCGAGTCGCGTTTTAAATATTAATCTGAGCGTAACTATCCCTCGATAAAACGTGAACTATTTAGCAATAAAATGGGCAATCGTTAATCGTTTTTGACCTTATGTTTATGGACGTAAATTTATTGTTATTACAGATCATAAACCATTAACCTATTTATTTTCAACTCCTAATCCTAATTCAATTATCAATCCTAATAAAATTGTCCATGCTGATACACTTTCACTAATTGAACTCGTGCTCAAAGTAAACTTAATCTAGAAAACATTTCAAAAACTTATAATTCCAATCAAAAATTTTTAATGAAATTAATAATTCCGACCAATCTTTAATCAAAAATTTGAAACATTCAAATTTAATTTTAAACGACATGCATCGCCCGGTAAACCATGAAGTCGAAAATATTGCAAATGTTAACTTAAATGACTGACATTGTTACTGAAATTATTAATTTAACTTCAGTGCCTGTTCGTTGTATACTCATAAGTAACGCAAAGGTAATATTTACTTTTTAGTCTTTGATGGTAGAGATATAACTGCAACGAAAGTCATTTTTGGAAATTCTAACTTAAAAGTCAGTCTTACCATGAGATTAAATAACTTTATAAAATTTTCAGCTTGAATGTCAATCATTTGAGTGTTGTGTTAAGAGTGAATTATACAACATTGACATAACCGACCGATTATTCGACGGGCTAATAAGTCATTTGCACTAATTTGATTGTGAAGTCAGTAGTATGATTGAAAATTGAAGACAACTACTAGAAAGTCCGTAGAACTATACTGAAGGTTGGTTTTGAGGTCTGTCATATGGAAAGCGTTTAAGTAAATTACAGAACACTGACCTAATCCATTATTCGATAAGTTCAAAAGTTTGTTACACTAATTTGAATTTGAAGTCAGCAATACGATGAATATTAACGTCGAATAAAGAAGATGAGCGATAACACTGAACATTCGTTTTGGCTAATTCTAGGTCGAGTTATTAACATCAAATGAAATGAAAGAAATTACAAAAAACTGTTTCTGAAATGAAAGAAATTACAAAAAACTTTCATCATAGTGGACAAAATATTTCTATTAAAATTCGAGCAATAGTTTGTGACGGTCCGGCCAGGGCAAGTGTCTGTGGCGGTAAACAATATAATGCTGTTGTAGGATGCCCAAAATGTGTAATACGAGGAAGATTTGATAAAAAATACCACAGGATGTGTTACAACGGTCAAAAAGCACCTCTTCGTACAGATTTTGAATTTAGACAGAGAATTGATGAGGAATTTCATATTAGAATTTCACCACTGGAAGATCTAGGTATAGGGATGGTGTCACAAGTGGCTTTGGATTATTTGCATGTAGTATTGCTCGGAGTCATGAAAAAGTTGCTGAAAATTTGCTTTGGGAAGAAACCACTTTTTCCAAAATATGTGAAAGCTGCAATTTCAAACAAAATGATATTTTTAAACCAGCTCATAACAAATAATTTCCAAAAAAAACTAAGGCCCAAAAAATCCGGTTATTACAAACTTTTTGAAAATTCTTCGGATATAACAAACTTCGGTTACAACAATATAGAAAACTACATAATTGAAATGAAATACTTATGTATATAAATATGTATGTACACATGTTTAAGTTTTGCTTTATATAAAATGACAAGAATAATTGCCGACTATTATCGCATTAGAGTTATGGATAAAAATTTATCAAAATTTATTTCACTAACCAAACTTCGGATTTAACAAACTGCGTTTGTTATAAACGAAGGCATGCTTATAACAAACCTCCGTTTAAAAAAAAAAATTTGTTTTCCCTTTGGGAGTTTGTTATAGCGGGATTTTACTGTATATCTTAACTAAATTTACACTTCAAATATTTTTTTTTTTGCATTGATTATTATTCAGATTATTGGCATTGTACATTTATAAAGAAAACTACGTTTTCTTCTCTTGGAGGGTGAGGTGTAGTGTAGCAATACACTAATTTTTAAGATTTAAGGTTTGAATACCGAATTTTAACAACAAAAACATTTAAAAATTAGCTTATAAAAACCCAAAATTATAATTAAGTAAGCAGTCAAAAATTGTAAATCATTTGATAATTATTAAACAAATAAATAAATAAATAATAAATATACACAATATAAAGTGAATAAACTCGTAAAAGAAAATAATAAATAAATAAATTGATTTAAATATAAACTTTTAACTGTACAAATTATTTATAACTAAAACACTAAATAAAATTGTGAATAAAAGAATAATTATGAAATTAAATTGTTTGTGATTTGATATTGAAACGGTTCATAAGTTTCCCGAACCATAATTATCCGCTAAACAAAGCCATTACAATTCACAATACTTCTACCTTATACAACAAGGCCGAAACAGGTGAAAATTTTGGTTACATAAGAGTAACAAGTTCCATGAATTAAACAGTAGTCAAAAATCGGTAAAAATTCCAACCCAAAATCTACCAAAATCTCCGGCTCCGGCTTCGACTCCGGAAATTTATAGAGTGATTAAAGACTCCGGCTCCAGCTCCGGCTCCAACTCCGACTCCAGCTCCGACACCAAATATATATTTAGTTTGGCAAGATGGCAGTAACTGGCGTTAATTTGCAAAGGTCACCGCAGAGGCACCATATAAGCAGGGGAAAGCTACTATAAACTCAATAATCTGACGACACATTTCAATTTCGTAGGAAGTTAGTTCCTCTTTTTCTTAACAGGCGGAACGAGTAACAATAAGTCATCTCTAAACTGTGGAACTTCTACAAGTACGCAGAGTTTCCGTCTTAGGGAGAGGAGGTAGCGTGCCGGTGTTTGCTGGAGAAAATCATTCGTAGGATTATCTGTTGAGCTGTTACTCACAATACATAGAATCTGTAACGGTGACGTAGATATTGTTTGAAAAAACGTAAGAGTGTTTTACTTAATGACAGTAACTTTTCATTTTTTTTTTTTGTTCAGATTTATTTCATAACCATTTGTGCTTTTCAAACAAATCTGTGTTTTTTTCATCGATTTTGAGTTATTGATGGAAATAACTCGACAATTTTCTAAATTTTCAAAATAAGTTTCCGATTTTGAATATTTTCCTAAAAGCTACAGTGACATTTTCAGTTACTTTGTTTTATAAAAGAAAACATAGAAATAAACTAAAGGTTTTTGGCGATTCTTCCAGTTGCTTCATAAACATACAATTCTTTTGCCAACGAACGGAAAATGTCATCGATTTCTGGCTCAAAATTGTAATCTTTCATATTTGAGTTGAGTTCTGCATAAAAAAAAAAAAATCGGGTATGGCTTCAGCTCTAAAAGAGTAGCTGTAAGATCGCGTTGAGAAATTTTGAATAAGCGTTGGCTATTTTGCATTTTTTTTTGACACCGCAGGATTTTATTTATAAATTTTAAGTAAGTAATTTAAGTATGCCCAACAGCAAAGTTAACAATAAAGCATCCTAGCTTGTTAAAGTTTCGTCTAAGTCCATATTAATTCCAATTTCCAATTTTTTGTTTGGTCAAACAACAATAATTTTCCGTGAAATGTGATAACAAAATATTTATTTCGATTTGCGTGCTTAATACAAAATTGGAAAAATTAAAGATTTCACAAAAATCTGGACCCAAATTTTTTAAATTTACCACAATTTCGGCTAATACGATTTGGAATGCCAAATTGAACTGCAGTAATTCGTATAAAAATATTTGAGATACGTAGGAAAATAGGAATAAAAACAGACAAAAATCTAGAGCTGGAGTCGATCAATTCCACACGGCTCCGGCTCCGACTCCGGCTCCGACTTCACAGCCCTGGGGCATACTTTGAAAAAATCCATTAGGCAAAAAAATACAACAATTTTTTCGACTAATTGGGTCTTTGACGATCCAATAAACGATTGTGGAGAGCACAAGAAACTGAAAAATGATTAAATATTAACCCAGAATGAATAAGGTTCACAAAAAAGACAAATTCCGTATCTACTACCTGGTCTCATAAAATAGAAAACAAGCAGACACAGAGTTCCATGGTACGAATAAGAGGCGGGATTTAAAATAATAACAAATAAAGGAAATTTATTTTGTGGCTTTTGTTGAAATATTTTGCTTTAAGGAATTTATGAGTTTTACAATTCTATCGGTATGATAAATTATTCCGTTTTTCCACTCAGTTTTTTATGTATTCAATGAGGCTCACATATTTTCAAAAATGTATCAAAAAATAACTTAAAAAAAGGTATTTTACTAACTAAATGCTCCCTTTAATAAATCACAGACGACTATACATATGAATACCATAAATCAATGGACATGTTGACCTCAATCCAAATCTACGAACACCCGAGCTTAAAATCAAAGCAAGTGCAACAAGTCTTAAGTCCAATTTAACATCACTTTAGCCAACTTTCAAAATAATTGAATGTTATATTTGCATAAAAGGCGCATTCTGCGTGCGGCATCTCGCAAAAAGGTCATTATAAGGAAAGCTAATAGAAGTTCGCGGAACTTAAAACGCAATAATAAAATGTTGTATATAATTCTCTAGCTTAAAGCTATCACTCCTGGGATCAATCCTTGTGCTCGTTTTTACATTTCACGAGCATATATATGTTTATTACCATAATATAATATACAAAATTATCATACCGAAATTTTTTTATGGCATATTATTTCTAGAGATTTTTATCAAAACAAAACAAAAACAAAAAACAGTTTGGATACATTTTTGACAGCTCCCGGGGAATTTTTTATATTTTATTTATTTTTATTTTTTTTTTTTGCTAATATGGATATAAAAAATTCCAGCTCGTTTTCAGCTATATGAAACTTTTGTGAACAGGCGTAAATGCACTAAAATCCAAAATTATGCCAAAAAAAAAAAAATTCACCGACAAAAATTTTCCGTCTCATCACCTAAATAATAAAAACTGTTTTTCATGTAATTACTTTTCGACTGAATGCATTTGCTAGAGGTCGGTTGTATTTAGAAATAAAATGCGAGAAAGAATTTGAACGGAACACCGGAAAAAAATGTTATCGCTAAATTTTTTTGTATCCGGATGCAATAGCAAAATAAAATATTTGGAGTACATAGTCGTATATATACAATAAACGAGTACATCCATATGTCGGAAATTTTTGTTTTCTTTAAATTTTAGAAACAATGAAGAGATCACTGATCTTTCGATTTTTTTTTTGTTGTACTGTGTTTCTGTGTGCAATGTGTAATGTAAATTTTTTGTCTACATATACTCCTGCGCACTTTGGGGCAGTAAACCGAATAAAAAAAAAAAAATCCAAAAATCTATTACATAATATGTAGTTATAAAGCGAGCTACCTGAGTTTTCGACCGGAGTCGGTTTAGCTGGTGATGGCTTAGCAGATATGCTGGCGGCGGGCTTGGCTGATTGAGTTTCACCATTTCCTTTTTCGGCATCACCTTTTTCATCAGCCATGATGATGAAGATAAACTATAGGTTGTAGGATGTTTTCTATTTTTTTTTTTTTTTTATTTATTTTTTAACAATTTCCACTTAATTTTTTTTTTTTTTTTACGATATTTTCACAGAGAACAAAACAAAAACAAACGTAACACACACCAAAATAAAATAAACAATTTCCTCTTTTTTCCGTGTAAGAGTATTTTTTTTTTTTTTTGGTTAAAGAATTTTTTTCACTTTGCCCCGACGTCTTGCAAAATATTTAGTAAAAAACAAATAATAATTAATATTTAAAAAACAGTTTTTAAATATGAAAGGGAAATGTATGAGATATTTTTTTTTTAATTTTCCGATCAAAGCTCGGAAAAATATATACACACACACACACAGTATTAAATTAAGATTTTACAAATTTAGTTTTATTTCCCTTAGATTTTATGGGTGTGGTGGCGCCACTTTATATACGTACGTATGTGTGTGAGTGCACAAAAATATATCCCAACACAATTTTCCTTTCACAACACAAAATCTATTTTTTTATTTATTGAACAAAATAATAATTAAAAATAATAATAAATGCAATTTCGATTCAGATTAATTTATTAATGTATTTTGGCAAATTTTCCGATTCATTTCTTCGTCCTCCTAATTTTAAAACGAACATAAAAAAATATTCCTATTTTGTTATTTGTATCTCATCATCTAAATAACAAAAAAAAAAAAAAAAAAATGTTTGACATACAAATTTTCTCACATTGACAAATGTCACTTAATATTTTTTTTCAATTGTTACGACAAGTAATTGGACTAAACAATTTTACGTTAATTTTTCAAAATACATCATAAATCATTTATTATTATTTTAGAGCGAGTAATAAAAATAAGAAAACAAAAAATTTCCACACCACAAAACTTATTCAGTCCCAAACTAATAAAGCACTTTGCAAGTTTTCATGAAAATTTTGCACAATATACAAAACACACAAACACCCCCGCACCAAACAAAACTTTTCCGAAATTTTAAATGTTTTCTTTCAAGATTTTTTAAATAAATTTAATTTTAAGATTAATTAAATTTGCTTCAAACAAAAATTCTTTCAGAATTTTCTTTCCATCAAAAATTGTTCATATTTTTACCCGTGTGACGTCAGCGCTCTACTGAAAAAACTACTATGAACTGGGGTATTATTTTTTTTTTATCCATTTTGTCGGTGTGCTTTGTCGGGAAATTTTTATTTTCCTCGATATATTAAATATACCGAGATGAGAACTGTAAATTTAACATTTCTTCTCATTTATTATGTATATCACATCGAGATGAAAAAGGAAAATGTACCGATATACATTTCTCCCATAAGTATAGAATACAGACAACATTTTTTAGTTTGTACACCATCATATACGAATTTTCACGAGAACCGAGCATGCCTGGGATTTTTTTTTTTGTGTGATTGTATATGTGCAGCATCCAGTATATGTACATATGTATATAAATGTATGTTTTGTGTGCCATGATACAAAAGCACGTGCAATGAAACGAGACGAATATAGCACAATTTACGGGAAAATAAAAATAAGCTTGAACCGGGACTTTTTAATATCTCCCAAACAAGCAAAAAAAAACTTAAACTAAATAAATCTAGAGTAAAAAGCTTTTCCGAGAGAGTGAGCATTTATTGTATTACAAATAAATAAAAGCTTAATTTTTTTTTTATTTTTCAAAAAAACTCAAAAAAAATATTTTGATTTGTGAACATTTAATATAGAATACAGATACACAAGATAAGTTTGTATGTAAAGTAAAATCTAAAATTTTTGAATTTTCAACACTGTCCTAAAATTATAAGACATGCGCGACAACATAAAGAAATGAAACTTTTTATTGTGTACTGTTATTTTTTGTTATTTTTCTTGTTTTGTTCCAGGTGAAGGGCGAACAATCTCTCGATTTAGTTTACGAATAATAATAATGATAACCATAAAAAAAAAACATTTCCAGGATGAAAAAAACTATCTGTGCTCTTTATGTATCCAATAATTTTTCCTTCATATGTCGGTTTTTTTTTTTTTTTTCATTTTACATGCTGCCCTGGAGCTAGAGGAACGCTAAAAAACATATCATCGACAATTTTATGGTGGATTTGCTTTATCGTCAATTTTTGTGATAATGATGGAATTTAATAGTAATCTTAATAATATGGTACGGAGTACTATATACAGAAACACACGCTCATATTTATAAAATTAATTTAAATTCGAGATGAGATTTTTCCTGATTTGAGATTTTCCATTTTTTATTTTTATTTAGGTATTTTTGTACTGTGCGGATCCGAATATAGGATACAAATTAATTTAAGCACTGTATATGTGTGTATGTGTGTAGTACTTAATAGGAAAATTAGGTTACTTTGAATATATCGCAAATTGTTAAAAATCCAATTTGGGTTGAGAATTTATTTCAATTTGAGGATTTCGTTTGTTGAAATTAATAATTACTTTTCTTGGATTACCTTTGAAATTAAGCTGATTTTAAAAATCATCAGGTAAACCATGTCCAGAGAAAGCCGGCTCTAAGGTCAACCTACAGGGTTTTTCGAAGTTCATTAAAAATACTTTGTTCTATGTGTTTACATCAAAATTAAATACTTTTGTCACAAAGTTGTGTTACCAGTAATGCCTAATTTTCGAATTACCTATTTAGAAGTGTCAAGCTAAGTGGGCACATCAGTTTACTACCAACCTTCACAGAGGCACCATCTAGTGAATATTATAAAGTGAATAAATGTGGTTTATTCCACTGTACAGTATAAGTCATACTTTTGTTAAAGTGTTTCTTTTTGGTATTTCTACTAATATATTATAATAGTTAGAACCCTAGTGTAAATAAAGATAGCTCTAATGCGAACAATTCGATTAGTGAAAATAAATGCATAATTATCTCTCTACAAATCAATGGTAACATGTCTGCAACAAAATCTAATTCTAACCTAGCAACAAATAATTGATTCAATGACATGGTTGATAATGACGATCACGGTATTGATTTTAATTTCGGCGAACAAATAATTATTATTGCACCAATAATAGTACAAACGGGGTATTCTCAATGGCGTAAAAATTTAAAAAAAAAGCAGTCGGTGGTTTGGCGTCTATTAGAGGGGGGGGGGCCAAAGTTGAGTAGATTAATCTACCAGTTCCGTAACCTTCCAGTAGAGTGCGCATCACGCTAGCTGTTCTAATCATGTATTAGGCAGCTGCGTGATGGGTACGGTTGTGTAAGGGATATCATGTTCACAATTCGTAAATGTACGTGCTGCCTCCTCGTGGCAACCACTGGTAACTAAGGACATTTGGCAAATTTTTGGTCATTTGGCAAAGGCTAAAGTACGGCGCTAAAGGAGAAAACCTTGACAAAAAACCCTAATGTAATGTGGAACAGCATATGCCGATGGATGAATGGCTGATAGATTAATCAGTCCAAAGTATGCGGGACTTTGGATACCAGGCACTCTCCAGTTTTATTTAGCCTTCTAAATGGTGGGGGTCTGGCGCCTTCTGGAAGGAAGGAACAAAGCTTTGTAGTAATACCGGCTCCGTAACCTTCCTTTAGTGTGGGCTACAGCAGGCTGTTCTGGTCATGTTTTAGGCAGTCCTGTCTGTGGGCCCACGATCTGTGCGAAGGGTAACCTGAGCGTGATTCGCAAGTGTACTTACTACCTTTTCGTGGTGACCTCCGGTAACTGTTGGCTCGTTTACCGAACAACAGGCTAAAGTACGACGCTAAAAAATGGTATAAACCTTGAAAAAAAAAAAAAACTCAAATCTAAGGTGAGACAAGTGCGCCGAGGGATGTATGATCATGGGTTAGTTGGACGCTAGCACGGAACTTTGGATACTAGGTGACCTCCGGTTTTAATCAGCCTTACCACGGCAAGAGGCGCTGCCGTGGTGGACCTTCCATTCCGAAATCAAATCTACAGCTTATGGATTTAATTAAAAACAAAAATAATAAGGGCAATGCTCTTTTAAACGCACCAGTCTCAGAATATTAAATGGACCATTCAGGCCCTGCTTCTGAGATCGTAATGGATAACTCCAGTACGGACGAAGTGGTGGGCTCTCATGTACATGGCACTCTGTTGCCTGAAATGGATACCCAATCCACGTCGATTACGGCCGAAATTAATAAGGGCTTCAAGAAGTTGGAGCTCGAGGGAAAATCAAAGAGGAAGGCACGCCTCAGTGGGGCCGCGAGGAGACGTCTGTCCCATTTAATTCGGTAAGGGGTCCCCCACGACGCTGCCTTGCAGCAATGTAAGGAAAAAATCAGGGACAGAATTGTCTCAACTAACAAGAGGAATAGGTCGGATGACGACTCTATCTTCAAAGGCATCGCGGCTAAAAGAGGGAAAGTTTCCAGTCCTTCACCGAAGGCATTGGAAGCCGCCCCAAATGCTGCAACGGAAAGCGACAGTAAGGAGAGTTGCCCCGAGAACAGGACCGACACGGCCACAACCTATGCGGCCACCTGCAGTGAAGGCTCTCAGGTTGGAGATTACCGACCCAGGCTACCCAGATTCTGGCAGTACAAGTCTGGTTGGCTCACGGTCAACTGTGCCGACGAAGATACGGCAAATTGGCTCTGGGCCACAGTGACCTCTTAGAAACTAAGGGACGGGGCATCCCTGAAGGTAGTCGGGGAGGAGGAGTTGCCTCGCCCGAGGATTATGTTTGTTTACCTGCCACAAAGGGGTAAGGAGACAAACGACAAAATACTGCGTCGTCTGGCAATCCAGAATAAGGACCTTAGAGACGCAGACTGGAGAATTATAGCGAGGAAGGAGCGAGAAGGCGACCTCCTTCAACTCACATTGTCAGTGTAACATAAAACGGCGGAGATACTGAAGGGCTCCAACTACAGAGTCAATTGGGTAATTGGCTCTGTACACTTCCGCCCAAAGAAGGAGGGCGCGATGGATACAGTCAAGGGGAGAGTGGCGGAGCCGAATCTACCCGGCACGTCAAGGGCAGCTTTGGCTGAGAACGCAAGCCGCAGTGATGGGGTTGCTGGGACGAGGGAAGCCAGGAGACCTGGCACCTTAAGAACAGGTAGACCGGCCAAACAGGGCCGAGGAAAGAGTGGGAAGAGCCATGGGCTGACCCGAAGAGAAAGGGTGGCACAGCAACCTAGTAAGCCGGGCTCTCTGGAGCCTAAGACATAATACACATCATGGTGGTACACAACAAACCTGCAAACGTAGCGAAACTGAGAGTCGTGCAGATTAATCTGCATCGATCGAAGACGGCTACAAACAACTTAAACCGTCTTTTTATGATTAAGGACTGGGATATAGCGCTCTAAACAAAACCATCATTATAGCGGCCACCAGGGGTTGCCCCCAGGGAGGTGTTTTCTCTCCCTTATTGTGGCTAATCGTGATGGATCAATTACTTACCAGACTAAAAAATTTAGATTTCTCGAACATTACCTATGCAGAAGACCAAGTCTTGATGGTTAGGGGCAGATTCGCAAATACAGTAGGGGAAAGGATGCAACAAGCCCTAGAGGTAGTAAATGATTGGTGCACGGAGGTGGGCCTTACGGTAAATCCCAACACGGTCAACTGCACTCTCTTTACTAACCAGAGGAAAATTGGCCTCCCGCCGATAGCCCTGGGGTGGGGAGAGGGGGTAACTCTCGATCTGTCAACGGAGGTTAAATATCTGGGTGTCGTACTTGAATAGAAATTGGAAATGGAATCCCCACTTAAATCATATCACAAACAAGGCGAATAAGGCCTACTTCACCTGCCATAGAATGTTTGGCAAAACGTGGGGACTGAGCCCACAAATGTTGGTTTGGCTCTACCAGGCCGTCATTAGACCTATGGTTTCTTACAAGGCGTTTGTGTGGTGGCCAAAGACGGAGCAGACTGGTGCACGGAGAATACTGGATAAAATCCAGAGGTTAATCTGTGTGGGTGCAACTGGAGCAATGAGGACTTGTCCAATAGCTGCCCTTGAGAGAATACTATGGCTCTCACAACTGCAACTACACATTAAAAAAGTAGCCGGTTCAAGAGGTCTGAGCCTAAAAATAATAGCCAAAATTAAAACTGTAAGGCCAGGACACAACAGTATCCTACATAAATTAAATTTTAAGGAGGAATTGATTCAACTATCGGATTTGATGGTAAGGACAATAGAATGTCGGTGGAATTTTACTATTAGTTTGCCGGATAGGGCACTGGTAGAGAATATTATCTCCGCCCTCCCCCGCCATGCTTCTGTATGGTACACGGATTGGTCACAAATAGACGGGGGTACCGGTACAAGGATAGTCGGGCCCGACCTGGAGCTATGCATACCACTGGGTAGCACCCCACAGTTTTTCAGGACCTTTGCTATTGAGGTATATGTGCCTCAATGTCTCAAAAAGAAGTATAAGAAAAAAGAAGTCACCCTTTTGTGGTCTCCTGGCCACTCCACCATTAGAGGAAATGAGGCAGCAGACCGATGTTCAAAAATGGGAGCAAGCCGAGATTTCCTGGGTCCCAGTCCTAGTATTGCTTTTTCCAAAACCCATTTGGCAGTTGGTATAAGGGACTGGGAGCAGAACTATAGGAAATTAGTCTGGGAGTCCTCCAGTGGGATGAGACAGGCCAAGAAATTATTCAGTTATAATATTATATGTCTGGGAGAGGCACCGACGATGGACCGCCAATCCCTAAGATCCCTTACCTGGTTGTTAACGGCCATCTACATAAAATGTGAAGGTCCCTTACGGACCAGCGCAGATTCTGCGACTGCGGTAAGGAGACATCGGAACACCTACTATTCACATGCGATGCTATCTATCATCCTAAAAAGATTAAAGTTCCTCAGTGCGTATATAATCCAGTGGCCTAACGTCGACCCACTGGATATGCATCAGGTAGCGACGTTTATCAAGGATATACATAGATCTACAGGTCACGTAGGAATCTTTAGGGATGCACAATAGGCTTCAATGGTCGTAGTGCTCTCTGCTGCATACACCCACCCTTTAAAACAAAACAAAAAAAAAAACAAAAAAAAATGTATCACATACCGGCTGGTAGTATCATCAAGTTCATTCAGAACCTGAATATTGACTGGACAGATAATTAAGCAGGGTCCAGCACAATAGATCTTTTAGGTCGCAGGCACTCACCGCTAATGAATATACCAACCAAGACATTAAAATAGAAGATACCATTGAACTAACTGAATTAAATCCTAAGCAAGGCTCAAAACAAAATGACCTTTACGTTATAAAATTCAACGCTAACAACGTAAATTTCAAAATCATTCAAAAAATCAAAAGTCTCAACCACATAATCATATCATGTCTCGGATATACACTCACATAGGAAATCATATTGCCACCTCATACAGGAACATATCAAAATAAAAGGCTGCTTGAAAACCAATCAAATGCACAACTCTGGCGAATCATCACTTTGTAGAATACCCTCTTTAATAGAAAACCATCTAACGCTGACTATAGTGCTGACCTAAACAAACAAGACACTTCTAATGAAACAGGACAAATAGATTCATCAAATGACTTTTGTTTACGTACGAAGAAATTTTGGCCTTGGTAAGTGATATGGGCTCAAGCCTCTCAACACATCATTAAATATTTTTATATGAAATGCCCATAGTTTAAATAACAAATTTGATGAAACGTTTTCGTCAGAACTTCGGTCTAAATTAAATCAACTCCCAAATCAATTAAGCTCATCCTCATCCTCTAACCGAAAAATTCACTTAACCCCAAAGCAGACTAACTAAATCCTAACTCAACTTCAACTCAACTTAGCTCGAACCAAATCTCAACCCTCTGCTCAACTCATGCCATCATACAATCATACCGTTACCACCATACCCACCATCATACCATCAAACAACCACCCCATCATATCATCCTACCATCATACAATCGTACCATCATCATTACAATTACCACATCACACAACTCTTTAGAAATCAACTCAATTTTTGAAATTTTAGAAATTCCTCTGTACCAACTTTGAACCTGATTACCATCTCTCAAGAACGCGAAGAATGTTTGAGATATTTACAGTGACCTTTCTTTAGTCTTAAGAAATATTTGTTTAAAGTTTGGTTAAAGTCGTTCAATGCGTGTGCATTTTTCCGTGGGGGAAATACATTAGTGTTAAAATTAGTACCCCCTCCTCCTTGTAGGTCGGGCGGGGGTTACTTTGAAACTAAAATATAAACCCCTATTTTTTATTACAGATTCGGATTCTGCGGCTAAAAATACTTGGGAATTGACCGAAACGTTTTTTTCGATTCATGATAGATGGCGCTGTTGATTGACGGTATTCAATTTTTTTCGATTTCTCCTATTGAGAACCTATGCAAATGATTCTGCAATACGTCTACAATAAAAATAGCACGGTTTCATTGTAAATACTCTAAGTTAGTCTTAAACAATTATATTTCTTAAATTTTCAATTACTGAAAAAGGTTTCTCATTATCGTAGCCCAGGAACATGCGATTAAATCGGCTTTCAAATTAATGAAATTAATACCTGTGTAAAGCTATCAATACTACTTAAGAATGGTGTATTTAACTGTACAAGAGAAAATTGAAAAGATTCTGGTTTATGGAGAAGCTGGCCGGAGTCCTAATAATGCTATCACTCTCTACGCTTCACTTTTTCCGGATAGGATTCGGTCACGTGTATAATTTCAGTGTATTGTCAAACAATTTATTACTGATGGAAGTGTTCAACCGAAAAAAAGGATTCGCCCAGCATTAGTCATTGGAGAAAATAACGAAATTGATGGATTGGCTGCAGTAGCTCATAATCCTCATATTAGTACACGAGAAATAGCTAGCGTGTTTGGAAAATTTTAAAAAGTCATAAGTATCATCCGTATCATGTGTCTTTACACCAAGATCTTCATGACGTTGATTTCCAAAAACAGGTTACTTTTTGTCAGTGGGCACGTGAACAAATACAGCAAAACCCAAATTTTTTTCGTTACGTATTGTTCTCCGACGAGTCGTCTTTTACAAATTATAGAACGGTTAATCGCCACAACATGCATTACTGAAGTGTTGAAAATTCGCACTGGCTTCGCCAGGTTGAACATCAGCGTCCTTGGACTGTCAATGTGTGGTGTGGAATAATTAGCAACAAACACATCGGCCCCCACATTATTGAAGGCAACTTGAATGGTTAAATGTACCGAGATATTTTGGAAAATAAACTGCCAACATTATTTGAAGATTTAAGATGAGAAGTACGACGGAACATGTGGTTTCAACATGATGGATGGTTGTCCCGCACACTATTCCTTGTAGCACATGCAGTACTTGATCGTGATTTCAATGGTCGCTGTATCGGGAGAGAAAGTCCGGTAAATTGGCCTGCCAGATCACACCAGATCATAATTCACCAGATTTCTTTTTGTGGGGATATCTCAAAGACCAAGTTTACAAACAAAAACCAACAACACGTGAGAATATGATTGAGCGAATCAGAAATGCTTGTGCTGAAATTCAAGCAGACACACTTCTCAGTTGTGTACAGTCATTTGAAATGCGGATTAATAAGTGCATTGAAGTCGAAGGCCATAATTTTGAGCACTTAATTTGAGCGAGGGGACTCATGTAAATCAAGTCAAGCACCCTTTTCCCAGTTATTTGAAATTTGCAAAATGAAAATTGACGACCAATTTCGAGTATCTATAATGAAACCGTGGTATTTTTACTGCAGACGAATTGCAGAATCGTTTGCGTAGGTTCTCAGTAGGAGAAATCGAAAAAAATGTAATATCGTTAATTACAGCGCCATCTATCATGAATCGAAAAAAATGTTTCAGTCAAATTCTACGTATTTTTAGCCGTAGAATCCGAATCTGCAATAAAAAATAGGGGTTCCTATTTTAGTTTCAAAGTAATCCCCCGCCCCACCCCGCATATTTACCATTTTTCTCGTAGAGTGCTTATTTTCCGAGATATTTAAGCGTATCAGGTTAAAAAAATCATCCGGTAAGTATAAATTATTTCTTGAAAAAAACCTAGGAAGCGGCCACCAAAATGTGCAATATTTTAAGTTGTCGTAGGGTCTCATCTATTCGAAAAATACTTAACTTTTAAAAAAAGTAAGGGATTAGGGTATTTAGGACCACCATTTCATACATATATTCGAAATATTATATGAGATTACGTCAAACATGGTTGTCCTAAATACCCTAATCCCCTGTTTTTTTTTTCAAAAGTGAAGTATTTTTCGAATAGATAAGACCTTATAACATCTTAGAATTGTGCACATTTTGTTGGCCACTTCCTAGGATTTCCACAAGAAAATTCGGAAACAAACACGACCAAACACGAGTTTTCTGAAAATTCCTCAGTTTTTAGAAAATGATCTGATTTTATACAGTCACTGTCAAAATATATCGCGCCATACAAAAATTCTAAATTTGTTTTGTAAGAGTAAATTTCAAGCATAATTTTTATTATTGCAATATGATTTAAATAAATTCGTAATAACGAAACTTTTACACCAACACATTTAAAAAAACTTAGGACATACTTAGGATAACTTAGGACAACTTAAGACAAATTAGGACAAATTTCACGTTCGTATTGATT
This sequence comes from Tipula vernalis, assembly GCA_958295665.1. Classification (NCBI taxonomy): domain Eukaryota; kingdom Metazoa; phylum Arthropoda; class Insecta; order Diptera; family Tipulidae; genus Tipula; species Tipula vernalis. The sequence continues at coordinate 375,869,200 of OY282559.1, forward strand.
AAGGTTTCTAAATTTTGACAACAACAAACAGCAACATAATATAGCAACCAAATATTCCGCATTGTATTGCTTTGATGTGATTGCACCTTTACACTTGCACATTGGATATTAATAGAGCTGCTGGAAAAGATCCAGCTTTTGGGGGTAATTGCAGAGTTAGAAGCTCGATATTTAATACTCGATCTTTTTATTTTCGACGAATTTGAAAAAGTACATCTATGTATAAATTCGAAATTGTGTCCTTGTGTAGGATTTTTTTTTTTCGAATTTCGAAAATTTGATTTCTTTGCCATACCTTTTAATAAACCCCAACATTGAATTAGCTTTGTTAATTATTAATTCTATATGCTTGTTAAAACTGAAGTTGTTCGAAAATAAAACTCCTAAGTCACGCATTATTAATACTCTACTCACAACTTCACCATACAGTATATAAGGTACTTCAACACAAGATGTACGAGATTTACAGAAAGAAATTACTTTACATTTGGAGATGTTTATCCTTAGTTTATTACGAAAAGTCCAGTCACAAAATAAATTTAATTCATTTTGAACACGTATAGTGTCAGAAGCAGATTTTATCTCTGCGTATATCTTTATATCATCCGCATACATCAAACATTTACAAAAATTAAAACAGTCAATAATATCATTGATGAAAAGTATAAATAAAAACGGGCCAAGGTGACTGTCCTGAGGGATACAAGAGGACGCTACATATGAATCCGATACAGTATCCATAATTTTAACACATTGCATGCGATTCCTTAAGTATGAAGCAATCCCACTAAGAGGGATAAATTCATTATTCATACAATCAAGTTTTTCTAATAATAACAAGTGATCCAACTTATAAAAGCTTTTGAAAAATCCGTATAAATTACATCAACTTGAACTCTCTGGCTTAAAACATCGTATAAGTAATTAGAAAATACCATCAAATTAGTTAGGGTAGATCTACCCTGCACAAATCCGTGCTATAAAGGGCTAACATAATTCATTAAAATAAACTCAAGTCTTTGCTTTACTAACATTTTCTACAATTTTGGAATGACGGAAAGAATATTGATTGGTCTATAACATGTAATATCACACTTAGAACCAGACTTTAACACTGGCCGGACAAATCCGGTTTTCCATATATCAGGAAAAATACCAGTTTGAAGACTAATGTTAAACATATAATAAACGGTTCAGCTAAAGAATGAGCACCATTTTTTAAAATGATCGATGGAATCCCATCCGGACCGGTGCCTTTAAACGTATCTAGATGCAATAAACCAACCAAAATTTCCTGTTTCGTAAGTTGAAGAACATTCAACTTATCGCTTGATGGACCATTACCGAAACTAGAATCATTCTTCTTCTCAAAAATACTCTTGAAAAAATGTACAAAAGCATTACATATCGCCTCAGGACCAGAAATTGAGTCCCCATTGTGAGACATTACTGTTCGAAAACCTACAGATTTTCTTTTACCATCAATAAATGAAAAAAATCTTTTAGGATTACTTCTTATTGCATCCTCAATTCGTAAAATATAAATATTGTAAAGAAAAACCACGGTTCACTGTACTCACAGCGTGTCGCCTTTTTGGGAACAAACTGGTCAAATCCTGCATTTACAGCACCATAAAACCGTTCAACAATTTCGGAAATATTATTATTATTATTATTATTCACTAAAAACTCAGACCAGTCAATTTTACCAAAATATTCATCAAGGGACACAAAGTCTGCATTCAAAAAATCAAATTTAACATCCTTAACAATAAATTCAGCTATGCTATATTCTAAAAAAATTATTGCGATGAGCAATGGTGTATGAAAGATACTGGAACTCCATCTCAAGTCAGTACAAGCTATCACATGAACTGATTGAATTGATGTAAACACCAAACAGTATTAATTTGTTGAACGCCAAAACTTAACAATACATCCAAGACATTGTTTGATATCAAATCATTAGAAGATCCAACGAAAGCCTCATCTATATGGATCCACTCAATTTTAGGTAAATTAAAATCACCAACTATTAAAATTTGATCGTCTTGTAGCATCAACGGCAATATTTCCTTCGTGATCAATTCTGTAAAGCTTATATTGACATCCCCAGCACTGCCGAATGGAATCTAAATACCAATGATAAAAAGCCAAAAGGAACCGCACTTTACTTAGCATCCAGTAATTCGCAAATGTCGCATCAAATATTTAATTGCTGGAATGTTAATTCATTGCTTACTGCTATGATAACGCCACCAGGGTAGTCATTTACAAGTACCGAGGAGTAAATAGTTTTTGCTTTGGTTCGAATGCCGCTACAATTATGGCAGTAAACATGTAAACTATTGCTTTGAGTTGCTGGTATATGAATGGCATATGGTGTATGGCTTTTTACAGGTATCTTAACAGGAAGATCATGAACTAACTCCTGCCTGGAATAACAGGAAAATTGAAGTTTTTTTGCCGATCGTTTATGATAAAGCGCCGAATTGATGTTCCGGTTGGCCAAAAATCAGGTGCTAGAGTTTTATCAAAAATTTCTCCAGGTAAACCAAACTTAAACGAGATAAAATTTAACGATTTTACATCTCGGTTTTTAGGAATCAAAGGCCAGCAGTCAATATATAACATTAATTTGGAAGTAACATATGATTTCATGCTTTCAGCAACTGTTGATGGATGAATATGGCTAACATATAGGTACTGATTCTTTTTTACATCCACGGTTTGAATAGCATCCGATATATCACCAGTTTCAACTTTTTCGCATAATTCAAAACATTTGTTTTTACACTACCGAGTTGCCAATGATGTTGAAGCAGGCTGAGTTTGCCGATCAATCCCCATCATGTTATTATAATTCTCATTAAATTTGCTATCTACTTTTGCTGATAGCTTGTTAACTGAGTTGATGACCTCCTTCAAACTGTCTTTCAGCATTGATATCTCTGTAACATTAAGCGGTCCAGAAGCATTTTGGCAGTCAATGCAAAAAATTTAGCAAATGGGCAATCTTTAAAGAATTTTCCCCATTGATCAACTTTGAAGTCATAAATACATACGGGGTGGAATGCTTTCTTACATTCACCAAAACATCGTAATAATTCCCGGCTTGACGCGTTACCTTTACACTTTCCGCAATTATTACTCATATTACAAATTACAATTTCCAGACGAGTCAAAGTAGCCTTAGCGAACGGTTTTGTTTTTTTTTACAGAGAAAATCATTTTTCTATAAAAAATTTAAATTCTAATTTCAACTTAATTTTATAAAATTTTTATCGAAAATCGTTATATGTTGCCACTGTGGATTTCGTCTGCAGATAATAGAGTAAAAATTTTTTTGGTGTCAATCTTTTCTTTTTGGAAAAATTGCGTACGAGTGAAAAGTTCGAAATTTTGCGTCATGGGGCTCTAACCGAACGACAAACGGTGTACATGTGTTTTTGCAGTGAAGCAAATTAAATCGAAATAAATCGTACTGTGCTTTAAAATCACAATATTTTCAAGTGCAAAAAGTTCATTTAAAATTGTCCTGGATTCAGTTTATTTCTTCATTTAAAGCGTGGCGGACATAACAGGCCCCGAAGGCGGGTGAGTATACGTTGTGTTGTTTCTTTATTTATTAATAAGATTCATAGAAGGCTAATATATAAATTATAATCAAATTGTTGAAACAAAAGTGTTCAAAGTTTTGAGTTGGTGAAAGTGTTTCGTGAGCGAATCACTTGTATACACTTGAACATATCGTTTATACTATATATGTACGTGTGTGGGGTGCAATTATTCTCTCGTATAACGAATTGTGAATTTCAAGAGATCGAAAGGAACCTACCTTTAATCTTTGTGAGTTGTTTCATACCTATACTGTTGAAGTTGGCGGAAGGTTGCGGGCCGGAAGTGAAAGGTCGATAATACAGATTGAGTTAATCCAGTAGGAAGTAAAGAAGTGGTAATGTAGATTGTGCAATTCCCGTCGAAAGTGGAAGGTCGATGGTACAGATTACGGTATTGACATTCCACCCGAAAAAAAAAAAAAAAAAAAAAAAAAAAAAATTGGTAGTTATCAGGCGAAAGTAAATAGGATGCATGGATTTAAATAAAAAAATTTATAAATAAATCGGAAGAATCAACAAATTGAGGGGTTGGCCATGACTTTCGAGTCAAATGGTTGTGTTTTTTTCCTCGACAATTAATTTTTATTAAAAATAATTATTTTATTGTAAATTGGCTATTCAAACTAAAATTCGATAAATTCAGTGAATTGTGAATTGTGTAAGAGTGCATGATTGTGCATCGCTTTATTACGGTTCAACATTTAGGGAAAAAACATTAGGTATAATGTGTAAAGTTTTGATTAGACAGGTGAGATAGGGAAGTCTTGGAATATATGTCCAAACTGGAAATGCAGTTTATTGATGTTAAAAGAAGCCTTGATGTAATGAAACTATTGGTGATGTGTGATGAAAGAAAATATAAAAGATAAAACAAAAATTAGATAATTTATAAATTATTAGAGCAAACTATAGAGTTACGGTGTTTAGTGATTAAAAGATAACAGAGTGATATAACAAAGGGTACTGAATTTAATAAAGGAATAATTAAGTACATAAATGATAAATGGCTAACTAATTATTAAACTAGTGTCTATGTGTTTAAAGAATTTATTTGAAATGTAGGGTTATATGAAATGTAGTGAGTTGATGTGATGAAATTAGTGTGTGATGAAATAGAATTAAAATTAAAATTAAAATTAAAATAATTCATAAATTAAATTATTTAGTATGCTATTGAGTTAAGAATTTAGAATTTACAATTGTAGTGGAATAGCTGGAATTAATAACTAGAAAATTAGAAGGTAAGCTAAGTTAAATAAATCGGTAAATTGTCAATATTATATTATACATTGCACACTCAGTATTTACTGTTAGGCATGGAAGTACACAAAATACCAAGTGATGGAAATTGCCTTTTCAATGCAATCATCCATCAGCTGCAACTACAAGATTCTCATTCTTCAACCTGTTCAGCAAGTGATCTCCGAGCTGAAATTGTCAGCTTTATACGCGGTAATCTTGATGATTATTCTCACACAATATTGTATCCATGTCATCAGATCTATAATCCCAGGGAAATTTTGAATCACACTGGAAATCAATTAATATTAAGATATCTATCCGACCTTCAGCAGACTGGATTTTGGGGTGGCGCCGAATGTCTTTCGGCCGTGTCTAAATTGCAAAACTAAAAATAAATATTTATTATGTCAAACATCAAATCACTTTTACACCGACCAGGGGAACGTATAACACTGAAATTAATTTGCTATATACGGGGTCACATTATGAAAGCTTAATGTTCCAACAGGAACATACCCCATTGCTTGCTAACACGGCACAATATTCCGATTTGCCTAACATAGCAGAGAATGTCCACCGGAAAATTTCCACCACTGACAATCCTTATACACTAATTGAGGAATCACAGTTAATTGAGTCACCAATCCTGGACCTTCCCGTCAACTCATTCTGCCTTGGAACTTGGAACGTTCGAGGCCTTAATAACTCCCAGAAACGTGACGCCATTGACAGAATTTTATTAGAAAATAATGTCCATATAAGTAGTGTCTCAGAAACAAATATGCCCTCTGGAACCTGTTCTTCAAAAAATTACATTTGGCACCTTACAAACGATCCCAAGACAAAAAGACGTGGAGTGGGAATTTTGATAAAAAGGCATACCTTCATTCGGACCATGGGAATTCGAAAATATGTTGGTGCCATAATTACTCTGAACGGCAGAATTGAGAATAGGAGGATCATTGCCATATCCGTTTATGTTCCACCTCACACTTCCCAATACAATCGTCGTCTTTCCACAAAGATATTCTCAAAGTTACTTTCGATAATTGATCGTTACCCGCAACAGATCGATATCGTCTTATTTGGAGATTTGAATGCTCATCTAAAAGAAGATGATTTGCAGTCGAAGAATGAGAATGGAGTTTCTCTAGAACTACTAACTCGGTCGACTCAACTTTTTAATCACACCCTTCATGGACGTCGGCGGAAACTTATAACCAGGGCTGATGGTCGATTGTATTCCCAGTTGGACTATATTTTAACCCGTAAAAGCAATCGGGTTATTTATGTTAAGTCGGTGAAAGCCGCCTGTTTTTACCCGTCACTAAGCGATCATCGTTTAATATGGATTGTGTGCACCATGCGAAAAGTGCGGTCGCTTGCCTGCCCTACTAATGTAAAGCCAGTTCTGATCTCTGCAGGGCCACCTATGACCTATTCATTCAAATCTTTGAATCTCTCGTTACTGCAAGGAGTAAAGATACACAAACAATATCAGTCCGTTTTAGCAAAATCATTTGCACAAGCAGTTTCAGATATAAATGATTGTAATCTATGGCATTTGATAACTACTTGCATCAAGGAAAGCTCCCAACAGTTACTCACCACCAAGACGCCCTTGACACCTAAGCATAGGAAAGCATTGGCGCTCTTTAAACAGGCCCAATTTCACAAACATGCTCATCCACAGGAGATGAGCTCTCGATTGCGTCTACAAAGTGCCAGGAAACGTTTGTCTGATGCCTATTCCAGGCACAAATCTTCTGAATGCAAACAATTTTTTAGTCGTTTGACTTACTATTCTCCTCCAGAACGTCTTCGCAGAACTTATTCATATTTTAAGATTTTCAAACGAGATTGCTCTTCCTTTCGCGGAAATTAAATTCCAATTTCCTCCTGGGTAAATGAACTTTCTACCATTGAAGGAACCTAGCCGAGCCTTATAGAGGAACAGGACTACTTTCCTCTAGGTCCTCCTCCAAATAAGGAAGACATTCAGTCAGTCCTGAATTTAATCCGCCCAGGCACTGCCCCGGGGCCGGATCAAATTCCCATTGAACTATTTAAATATGCACCCAACAATATTGTTGAAGCGCTTCATAAAGTCATAGAAACTGCATGGATAAACAATGACCCACCAACCGAGTGGCTGGAGACCATTCAGGTTCCAATTCCTAAGAACAAGAATCCTCGTCAAACCAGTGATTTCCGACGCATAACCCTATGCAATGTAGGATACAAGATCTATGCCAAGCTTCTTCTTGAAAATTTGGATGATCATCTCAAATTACCGCCTTCATACCAAGCTGCGTTTTTGCCCAATCGCTCGACTGATGATCACATGTTTGTCGTTCGTCGAGTACTGGATGAAGAATGGCGCTCCGGGAATGAAACTTTTACCTTTTCTATTGACTTAGCAAAAGCATTTGACACAGTCAATCTAAAGGTCGTAATCGAATGTCTTCAACAATATGTGCCTCATTATCTGGTAAACCGCATCATAAAGGCTTGTTTCTGGGAGAAAACCTCCATCAAGTGGTTTAACACCTGTACAGCTAGAGTTAAAAAGAACAAAGGGGTAAAACAGGGTTGTACTCTATCACCAAGACTTTTCAATTTCATTTTGAATGAAGTATTGGTAACTGTTGCCGATCAGTATCCAGAATTATGTTTAAATCAAGGAGGGACATTGCAGCTTCCTTTAATTCTAGCATATGCTGATGAGATTTTAATTGTCACTCGGGACCCTGCACGCTTAGAACCCATTCTGATTGAGTTGACCGCTGGATTAGAGATTGCCGGACTAACAGTGAATCCAAATAAATGCACTGTACTTATTAGAAACCCAGACTCATTAATACCCATCCCATCCAATGTCAGAATAGGTGGAATTACTTTCACCTCAGTGAAAACATTACGATACTTGGGCACCTACTTCACAACTAGGCTTAGTAGGCCCCTCACTATCCGGACCCGGTGTCGCCAAGCGCTCGGGGTCACAAAACTAATGCAATCTTTCATTAAAAGAAATAAAGTATCTTCTAAGATAGCCATCACGATGTATAATACTGCCATAGTTCCCATGATGATCTATGGATTGAAAACCACCGCTCTTACACTTGAAAATCGGAAGAGATTAAGGAAATATGAGCTGTTTTTCTTGAGAAGATTACTGGAATTTAGTAAAGATAAATCCACCCTCGGAGCAAGGAAAATTAAAGAAATTTTGAACGGTAAAACAATAACAAAGCGCATTAAGTTCCAGCGGATCAATTATTGGGGACATGTGGACCGCCGTCCGTCTATCCATATACTCAAGGCTGCTTTCACGTACAGTGCTGGTCCTAGGAAACTAGGACGACCATGTTTTACCTGGCATGATTCGTTACACCAGGATTTAAATTATCTCAACAGATCGCATAATGAATGGGAACCTCTCTTATCCTCTCGAGTTGATTTACGGAAAGCAGCTGAAGGGATTTACCAATGCGAAGAATCAGATTCAAGTGAGCTTCTTGAAGATGAAATTTCGGAAGAAGAGATAGCTAAAGTAATGTAGGTTGGATATTACAACTTTTATCAAATATTCATCGCTTACGTACATCAGAGCGATGTCAAGCAAGGAACTAATGGGTAATTAATTAATTAATCAACTGCTAAACAAATGTAGTTAAATTTATTTAAGTTAAGTAGAGGTAAAATAAATAGATATAAATGGATTGACATAGTAAATAAATAATTGAACACATATATGTATAGTTTATTTGTTATAATTTATAATTGACGAAGGGTTTGCGGTTGTAACGTCAAGGTGGGAGAGATGGTGGTTGTGGGCGTTTTCGGATGGGAACAAATTTGTAGTTGGTTGTGTTCTTATATGGGAAGGGTGGACTATTCATAACATGCTAATTGGGTTCAAAGTTTGAACTGTTTCAGGTACATTGCAGAATTTATTACTCTCCAAAAGTTAAGTAGCGAATTGAGACTAATTTAGTTTAATTTAGTTATTTATATAGGAAATGATCAAACTTGATGGAGCATGCAAGTGTCTGGATGGATTAAATAAAATATTATTAATAGATTTTTCCTGCTGCTGGACAGGATTGTTACTAGATGATTAATTATTTATTTATTTAGTATAACTTAGGGTAGGAAGTAACTAACCGAGGATTGCGGAGAAACATATTTAACCTTATTAAAATAAATAGTGATTAAGATGATGACATGTTGGACCTCAGGAAATTAGCAATAGATTAGATAATTCTGTCAGAATAAATTACAACAATAATACAAAGTTAAAATTTCAGGACTGAAGGAAAAAAAGCAAAGTTACCGGTCTTAAGGAAATAAGAACTTGTAGATAGAAATTATGCCGTCCTGTGATAACAAATTATTATTATTATTATTATTATTATTATTATTATTATTATTATTATTATTATTATTATTATTATTATTATTATTATTATTATTATTATTATTATTAACAATTGTTATACTACTAACTGTTGACCGTCAAGGTGTCTGTAACCGGGTCGAACTCAATCCTATACTAACAATCCTATCCAATCCTTCCAAGTCAATGTAAAAAGGGTGTACGGTGGGCTCGGCGTCATCCGGGAGATCTTGCTAAAGGCTTGGTCGTACAACCCAAATCAAATCAAATCAAATCAAAAAATATTACAAATTACAATTTCCTGCACTGGTATTATAACGAATAGCCCATAATTTATTGAAACTTTACTACACACTATTTTCAGGGTAAACCCACAATTTGTTGAAACAGCTTTTTTATGGAAATTAATATTTACTCAGGTATGACGCAAAGTTTCGCTACTTTACTGGAAATACTTACGCCTTAAGGTCAAATAGGTTTAATTCATCATTAAGCTCACCTGAAATGAAACAAATTAAAAATACATCATTAGTCTTTAGTAAGTAAACATTAACATAATTCAATAGATTATAAAGAAAAGCTTATCAGTTTATCATTTTCAAGAAATTTAAAAATTCACGCTTTTATTTAATTTACCGACCGCTTCATTCAATCGCAGACAGTACAAATAATTTATACCTTACGCAGTAAGGTAAGAATTATATTTCAATAAATCTTTTCAACCTATACTTACTCGCTCTCTTAATTTTAACGTAAAATATTCTAAACATAAATAATACACAAAATTAAAACTCCTCGCGATTTTAATTTATCTCAAAAATACATCACGATTTTTTTTTTTTTTATTAAAATAGACCTGAATACAAGAAATATCCGTTTTGTTGTTGTACAATACCAAAACTCCGAAATAATAATTTCTATTCAATTACGTACTCGACAAAATGTATATACGAGTATGTTGATACGAATGTATACAAATCCCCCCGCAACATCCAATTGAATATTAAGCGTCTTTCTATTAAATTAAATCATCTACACGTGGATAGATAAATGAAAATTTCCTTAAAAAAAATTTATATTTCACTCCCCTCCGATATACCAACCCCCCCCCCCCCCCCCCCAAGTATACACCAAAAAAAATTTTGTATTGTTCTAAGAATTATCCTCTTATCATTTTCCATCACATTCGTGTGCACAAATAAATGATTGAGCAACAACAGCCACAACAATAAAAATTTGATATAACATAGCTTTTTAAAAGTTTGCAATAAAACTTTATTTTTTGGGGCACTGTGCGGGAAGATAGTTTGACCTTATTGGTTCATATCCGCAACTGAACTAATCAGCCTACTTGGATTATATCCAAAATTATTCTTATGACAGACATAATTATTATTAGGTGAGGTAAATAATAACAAATATGTAGATATATTGAGCACACAGCCATACATATACATGCATAAAACTAACACAAATCCATATGGGTTAAATTAGAAACTATGGAAACAACACAGAGCGAGAAAAAAAAACACCATTTTGTTGGTGTTTTAATGATTTGGAAGCTTTTGTAATTCTGCTCCGTTTGGATCGTAGCCAAATGGCCTTAAAGGTATGCCATTTTTAGATTCCCTATATAATGGAAGTTTAGTGAACTCTCACAAAGTTTATTGATTTTTACGCGATTTTTTTTTTTTTTTTTTTTGGCACATGACACTCGTTTTCAAGTACGTTGTTGTAAGTTATTATCTGCACCGATTTATACACGTAATTTCTGTATTACATGATTCAGAAAGACAAATAAAACTATTTTCTTACAATACAACATTGAATTCATTAAGTAATTATACAATTGTTAATTTTTTTTTAAAAATTTAAATTATGCCAAATGAACTCTATTCCAAATTGTATATCTGATTTGATTGCAAATGGCATTGTGATTGGGGGAGAGTACACCACCGCCCGCATTTCTCTCTTATTTATAATAAGAAAATGTTTTAATTAAAGGAATAAAAACTAAAGCAGGGATGGTTCATAGAATATTTAACGGGGAACATCTTACGATTTAGTTGAAAGATAAAAGCTTAAAGCTTATTTTTTAAAAGAAATTAAAAATAACAAATTATTATTATTTAAAGTTTTATACTAAATTTTACATACAGCAGTCATACAGTCTCTATGTGATTTGAAAAATTCTTTTCCAGTCTCAAGATAATTTGCGAAGAAAATTTTATCTCAAACATTTCTTTTTTTGTATTTTTTTTTTTTTTCGTCTGTTGAATTAATTCATGAATTCTATTAAGATTTTTTTTTTTTTTTCATTCCGTTGCTAAAGGTGCGGTGGTTACGAATAAATTTAAATATTTGAATTCATTCAGAGAGTTCATACCGCACACATTTTCTTGGTGCATCCAATTTAGGTGAATTTTGATTATGTATGTACATGTAAGTATTTATATTATACGAAACCTTATAACAAGCATATTTATTTATACATAATACATTGTGTTGTTATCGTCTTGGTTAGGTATATATATAGAGTTTAGACCAAATCCCATATCAAGAACGAAGAAGCAAAAATTCAATTTTATATCCATAATTCACGCTTAATCACTTAATTCCCTCATTACACATTATTAACTTCCACCCGAATATACACGTTTTTTTCTATTTTCATTTTCTATTTTGTTCAATTCATTAAAACCATAAAAATTGGATGTATATAGAAAATGGAAAATGTACATACAGTTATACACTGAAAATTGGGAACAGAACAAAAAAAAAAATATCGAACACGATTTTCCTATAAATGCGGCAATGGCGAAAAATTCTATGGGAATTAGAAAACAAAAAATTCAATTCACTTTACCTAACATCATGTAGTGTGTATGAATCTACGTTATTATGAGTCTCTCTCGTTTGCCGCCAATGTCCAAGACGGTGGTGCTGTTATTGTTTTTGCAAACAATCGATTTCACTTGAAGTTGAGAATTCGAACAATTTTTCAATTTTCATGTATAGCATAGTCCAATTCAAATTCCAATACAGAATATGTATATCGTATATAGTATACGATTACATATTATTTGGAAGATTGGACTAATTTAAAATATGTTTTCGATTATTTTTCTATATGCGAGTGTATATTGTGGCAGGGTGGTCAGAGAAGTAGAAATCAATTGGCCAAGATTAATGTCCATATAATCATAAAACATATTGGTTTTATATAAATCAAAAAAAAAAAAAAAAGTTATCTGATTTTCTTGTTTTTGCTGTATATGTGTGTCCGGAACAAAATGGGAATTTAATGGTTTACGATATTTTACAAAATCGCATTTTTCGGTATCCAAATTTAATTCGAGGGTGGTTTGGTTTATAGAAGATGGTGGATAGTATATATTTTGAACCATAGTTTTGTATAAACTTTAGTTTTAAAATATTTAAACGGTTCGTGCATCACGTTTGTGTTATTTGCATTTTATTGAAAAAAAAACACAAATATGTATTTTTCATTTTTAGTATATTCGTGCAACATAATAGTACTATCAACTGTTGCAACTAACCGTATTAACGTAATGATATTGATTGTGCATTGAAAATTGTTTTGTGCATTTTATTTACGAATGGCGTTCATTAACCGCAATTCGTACTATTAATGTAAAAATTACTATATTTACGAAACAAACAAAATTTAGAAAAAAATGCATAAACATTTGTGCGTTAATAGTACGAATCATAGTTCATAAACTATAAAATGGTTTAGTTTAAGTATGTGTTATTTGCGTATTATTACAACTTGCATGATTTTATTAAAAAACTACATTAATGAACAATTCATAATATTTATGAATAAGACGAGTGCGAAAATATTTGATAAATACTTATTGTTTGTTATATTAATAAATGTGGCACTACAATATATGAATATTATAATTCGAATTTTAAATGTATGTGTGGGTGGCTGCTTATGTTTGAAGAAATCCTACTTTTATGATATATACTGAATAATAATCTTCTTTTGTCATTTCCATCTCCGGAACAGAAAGTGATACAGAAGTGGAATGAATACAGAAATATGCCAGATATTAGTGATTTTTTATTTTACAAGTAAAAGAAATCGAAAAAAAAAAAATCTAGTAGACATAAAATTTCAGCAACCGCCTTTTTTCAATTTGATTTTGATGAAAATGTTCATAAATAATACAATTAAATTGTAAATTTCACGTTTTTTTCATGTATTATTAATAAATTCCTTCATTAAATTAATAACACGAACAAATTCATATATTGTACATAAGAGTTCCATTGAATTTCTAATTATGCGAAAAGATCAAGTTTCATCATTACGTAATGTATATGAATTTGTTCGTACTATTAATTATTGGTCGAATCTATTCGTACCACCTATGAAAATAAAGTAAAGTTGAATAATATTCGGAACAACGAAAGTAAATAAATTGCTTTTGCTGCTTTATTAACAATTGCGTACCTGAAAGGAACAAATGTAATAATTTACATTGTAAAATTTTTAATGTAACAGATTTTTGTATGCTGAAAAACAGGTCAATATGATATTTTTTTGCCAGTGTTGTACAAGTGTTTTCATTTTGCACGTGTTCTTATTAAAAGAGAGCAAATTTTCATTCGGTGAAATTAAAATAAAAACACTTTTCTGTGAAAAAAATAAATTTCTTTTAGTCTATAAATAATGTGTAAATAAATAAATTATGTTATCTACAGGACTAAATTTTAATGTGTTAACAATACTGCAGCATTATTATATATAGTTGCTGGCAAGAAAATGTCGTACCTATATCGATTCAAATATGATCATGATTGACGATTCGGAACTCGATCCATCTTATACAGTAACCATTCCAAATTTTGCCGCTCCTGTAAATCAAAATGTATCAGCAGCACAAGGAGGCCTTAGATTAAAATCGTTTTTGCAGTAGTGGGATCAAACGAATTTATTGAATGTTTTAAAGGGTAACAAAATATGCAATTAAAAATACTGTGTAATTGTAATTCAATTAATTTAATTTACAGAAGGGCAATAAAATGAACCATGGCACATTGCAAATATTTTGAATTAAATTACCTCTTATCAAATTTGTTCTTAAAATTTTATCAATTTAATCTTCTAGAAATAAACTAAAATTTAAAAAATTAATAGGAATAGTAGGCGGTTGAATTTATTCATCAATCGAGCCAAAAATTTAAATTCTTGCTATGAACCATACATAAATATTACGTAGTTTTGTGTATCAATTATCGTTCCTACATATTATGAATTATTTTCAGTATATTTATGAAAATAATCATCATATTTGTGAATTATTCGTAACTACTGAGTATTCCATTCTTCCTGTACATGAATAATTTCGTAAATACAAATGATGAATTTCTAAACTTATATGTATGAATTTATTCGTTAATGTGATTTAACATTTCATTAGTATTATGAAAAATTTCATGGTACTCGTATCTTTAATTTTTACGTTAATAATAAAAAATTGTTCATCCAAAAATGCCTTTAACTGCTTTAAAATAATAACATTTTTCGTGTCTTATACGAATCAATTCATAAATACTACAACGTAAGTAGTTAAGATTAAAATAAAGAAATTTGTGTATTTCACTATATTAACGGAGGGTCGTATCACAACTGGCATTAAGTGTGAGATAACGTGTATTATATTTAAATAAGTTAATTTATTATATTAATGGTAGATAAAAACAAAATAAAAATAGTGATAACTATAAAAGTGGCGACGAGGATTTGAGGATAAAAATACCACGGTGGAATAAACAGTAAAGTGACCATACTGTGAATTTACAGCAATAAAATGGATAACGAGGTAGTTGAAGAGCTGTTAAAAAAACAACAAATTTGGATGGATACGATACTAAATAATCAACAGAAATGGCTGGAGCAAACTTTAAAAGAAAACCGAAAAGATAGTGTTCCAAGCACAGTTTCACCGTTTCGAGCATTCGAGAAGGAGAAGGAAAGCTTTGAAGATTATGTAGCACAGCTGGGACAATATTTTTGTGCTAATAATGTAGAACTAGAAGACAAGAAACGCTCTTATTTTCCAGCGTGGGTCGGTACCGAAACATATCATAACCTAAACAAAATTTATGGTGAAAAAGATTTCAAAAATGAGTCATATGCAGACATTATAAAATCGCTTTTGTCTTATTTTAAATTGAGCGTGCATATTTTAGCTGCGAGGTGCTCGTTTTTACACATAAAAATGAAACCACGACATGATTCACGATATGATTGTGTTACATACACCACACGAGGCAGTACGTATCGCATGTTTAAACAAAATAAACCCATCTTTAGACGAAGTTTTAAAAATTGCACATGTTTTCGAATCTACACAACAAACAGTTCAAATAATAAAAGGTGACCTAGAGAACACGTGTGAAGTGAACCAATCATACGATAATAAGCATCGTTCACGACCTTCTAATAGTAATTACAACACACAATACAATACAGGACCATCGTATAGAAATAACAATACAAGGCTCAGGGTGAAGGGCCTTCGGTCATGCCCTGGTTGTTTTACATACCATAATAGAGAGTCAAGTAAATTTTTACATGAAGATTGTCACATATGTGGGAAACGGGGACACATTGCTTCAGTTTGTTTAAGTAGACGCAATAACACGAAGGAGAGAAGTCTATCACGACAACGAAGTCCGTCAAGTCAATGACATAGTTCAAAGGAATATGCACAGTCTCTTGATGTCATATCACAATCGAAGTTAATTGATGAAGTTCTGCAAATGGAGGATTCGCCGGTAATTTCCGTGGGACGGAAAATATATTTATCAATCAGAGTAAACGGAATAGACATGAAATTTTTGTTGGATACGGGAGCTACTGTATCAATGATTGGTCTTCATGGCTACCAACAGTTGGGGGAACCACCATTTGTAGCAACTACAACAATATTAAACTCATATGGAAACAAAACGGTTCCTGTTAAAGGATTAATGCATGTTAAAGTGTTTTACAACAATATAGAGAAACAATTGCCATTACTTGTGACATGTAGCCCTGAAGGAGCTAATATTTTGGGGATGAATTGGTTTGATGGGCTTCAGTTCCAAGTTCAACTCAAAGAGATTGATCGTCAGGTTCAGCAAACGCTAACAATACATACTGGCACCGATTTTGAGTCGTACGAAACCAAAATTCATAAACTTTGTCTGGATTTTAAAGAAATTTTTAAACCAAATTTGGGACACTGTTTGAATTTTAAAGTGCATTTACAGCTAAAACCAAATTACACACCAAAATTTTTCAAAGCACGGCCTCTTGCGATTTGTGAAATGGAGACAGTTAAGAACGAAATCAATAGACTGGAAGAAACTGGAGTTTTGAAACCAATCCGTTTTAGCCAATGGGCTGCTCCAGTTGTGATTGTCAGAAAGCCAGATAAATCAATTCGAATATGTGCCGATTTTAAGATCAATGTTAACTCTCAATTATGCATTGAGCAGTATCCAATACCAAGAATAGAGGAAATCTTTCAAAAAATAGGCAAGGGCAAAGTATTCTCAAAGGTAGATCTTTCGGAAGCTTATTTACAATTGGAGTTGGATGAGGAATCGAAAGAGTTTATGGTCATCAATACACCCTTTGGATTATATCAGTTCCAAAGGCTACCTTATGGAGTCGCAAGTGCACCAGCTATATTTCAGAAATTTATAGAAATGATAATCGTAAATATACCTCAGTGCGTCAGTTATTTAGACGATATTGTAGTGACTGGGAGGTCAGAAGAAGAACACTTGTCTAGTTTGGAAGAATTATTTAAACAGTTAAGATTAAATGGGTTACGATGTAAAATGTCAAAATGTAATTTTATGCAACGTGAGATACAGTATTTGGGACACATTATAAGTGGCGATGGTATTAGACCATCAGAATCGGGGATTACGGCAATTCAAGACATGCCAACACCTAAAAACCTAAAAGACGTGCAAGCTTTTCTGGGGGAAGGTACAATATTATAATAAATTTTTTAATAATCTTTCTCAAATTTCAGCTCCGCTAAACGAGCTAAGAAGGAAGAATGTAGAATTCACTTGGAAGCAACCTCAAGAAGAGTCGTTTAAGAGAATAAAAAAGCAAATTATTGATGCCACTAAACTAACCCACTATTCTGAGAACCTCAAATTAGTTCTGGCTACGGACGCTTCGAGTCATGGTATTGGAGCCGTCATATCACATATATTCCCGGATAATTCAGAACATCCGATTGCATTTGCATCAAAGACGTTGGACGAAGCGCAGCGCAAATATAGCCAAATCGAAAAGGAGGCACTTTCGATCATTTTTGGAATAACCATGTTTCGTCAATACATTTACGGGCGACAGTTCGAATTGGTAACCGACCATAAGCCCTTACTCTCCTTTTTCAACCCAGGAAAGAATTTGCCAGTCATGACCGCTAATAGATTGCAGAGATGGGCAATCATATTGATGGCGCGTACCTATACCATTCGGTATAAACCAACTATAAAACACAGCAATGCGGATGCCCTTTCCCGATTGCCTGCGGGTCCTGATGTCGAATTTGATAAATCAGAAGAGGCTGAAGTGATAATAAACGAAGTGTATGAAGTTGAACTTTCTTCATTTCCCATCGATGCTGAAACCATTGCAAATTATACCCGAGAAGATAATGTTCTACGAGAAGTGTTAAGATATAATAAGGAAGGATGGCCCGAAAACACGACGAAACTACAAGAATCGATGATACCCTACAGTACTAGGCAGAACGCACTCTCTGCCCACAATGATGTAATTCTGCTACACACTGATTGTATTAGAGTAGTTGTTCCTGAGATATTGCGGGGCAGAATTTTGGAAATGCTTCACGATGGTCATTGGGGTATTGTAAGGACGAAACAAACTGCTCGGCGGTATTGTTGGTGGCCAAAACAGGACGTAGAAATAGAATTGATGGTTAAACAATGTACAACTTGTCAAGAATGTGCAGCAGCGCCAAAGAAAGAATTTAAAAGTTGGCCAGTAGCATCTAAACCGTGGGAAAGAATCCACATAGATTTCGCAGCCCCATTGCTTAATTCAATGTGGCTATTATGTATAGATGCTTATTCAAAATACCCCTTTATAGTGAAGATGTCTGATATTACTATAAAGTCAACTATTCGCGTTTTGCAATCAATATTTTCTATAGAGGGTCTTCCTGATTGTATTGTTAGTGATAATGGCACATCATTAACATCAGAAATATTTGCTCAATTTTGTGAGAAGAATGGTATTTCACACCTTACTACAGCGCCTTTTCATCCATCATCGAACGGGGAAGCTGCAAGATTCGTTAGGACTTTCAAAACATCCATGAAGAAGACTATAATTGATGGAGGTTCTACGGATGTTGCACTGCTTAAATTCTTAAGTAGTTATCGATTTTCACCAGGGTTAAGTGGAAAATCACCCTCGGAATTATTCCATGGACGTCAGCCCAAAATTATTCTTCATCTGATGTTTCCACGAATATCATCAACGCCCCAACAAAATGCGGCTAAGTTTCAACCTGGAGATGATGTGTACATCAAGAACTTCAACAAACAAAGTAAATGGCTGCAAGGAAAAATACAAGAACCAGTAGGCAACATGATGTATTTGATCCAAGTCAATGGAGTGATCGTCAAACGGCATCAGAACCAGATTCGCTTGCGAACAACGAAACCGGATGATTATCAGTTGGCAGAAGGGATTCTCAAATCAAATGAATCACCGACTCAGGCTAGTATGAAATCGATTCTTAAAACAAAAGATCTTTGTTCTTGTAGTATTGCAAAAATTGCATTTACAGACGACGAGAGGAAACGTAGCAGTGTCTTATCTTAGGATCCCAATCAATGGCGGCAATGAACGCTAAGATTGACTATAAATCTAGTACAATATCTTTAAATAATAAAACTTTAAAGTTCTATCGTTATTACCTAACAAAAAATTTCTATAATCATACAGTAACGTGCAATACCAAAACAAATGGCGATTGGGTAGTTTTGGAATATTCAAAATTAAATGACGAAATCACAATATTACCAGGCATATACAAGGCCAAGAATTTTAAAACCACTGTTAATATAACATCAGACAATCCAGAGCCACTTCAAAATTATCTAAGTTAGGACTAATAGTAAACAATTTCGAGACAATCGAACCTATTCCAATTAATTTAATCACACCAGTGGACAAAAAAATAATTGAAAGTCTAATCCGAACAAATCATTTAAGTAAAATCGAAAAGGAAATGCTAAAATGAGAAACTTTCATCAACAACAGTAATCGAACATAAGATATTAACAACAGACGAAAATCCAGTTTACACAAAAACATACAGATACCCACACCATTACAAAAAGTATGTGACTGACCAAATTCAAGAATTACTGGATAGTAGAATTATACGGAATTCAAACAGCCCGTATTCATGTCCAATTTGGGTAGTGCCAAAAAAGGCAGATGCCTCTGGAACCCAAAAAGTAAGAGTCGTTATCGACTATAGGAAATTGAACGAAAAAACAATAAACGATAAATTTCCAATCCATCAAATTGATGAGATTCTTGACAGTCTCGGGAAATCTGTGTATTTCTCAACCCTTGACCTAAAATCTGGATTTCATCAAATTTTCCACATTTCATCAAATTTTCCTCATTTTTTTACTCGTATGCCCTTTGGGTTAAAAAATGGCCCAGCAACTTTTCAACGTGCAATGAATCATATATTAAACGGCTTAGTGGAAGAAGTTTGCTATGTACATATATCTAGACGATATCATAATTGTGGGTTGCAATCTGGAAAACCATATTGAAAATCTTTGCAAGGTTTTAAAACGTCTTGCACAATTCAACCTAAAAATACAACTGGAAAAATGTGAGTTTCTAAAAAGAGAAACGGAATTCCTCGGACACCTTATCACTCAGGATGGGGTAAAACCAAATCCCGATAAAGTCCAAAAAATCATTGAATATCCATTACCGACGGCACAGAAGCAAGTCAAACAGTTCCTCGGACTTGCTGGATTTCCCAACCAATAATGTCTTCAGCAGTTAGCCGCGAGATCTAAGCAAGCAATTTCATATATTTAAGTAAATTGTTTTTTTGTATTAGAACGAAACGTTTGGTTATCCAAATTAATTTGTAAATAACTTATGCTTGCTAAAAAAAAATAATTCGATATATTGCATGGTTGAACATTTAAGTAAGCCTTTGACTGTTGCGACAAGATGTATTCAACGCATTAGGAAAAGGGGAAACATAAAAATGATGGAGAAAAGCCCGTTAAAGCTGCATCAGGATATCATCAAATCTTTGCTTACAGGGTATTACAAACTGAATTTTCTTTTTTGTTTCCAAAGCTACGAAATAACAGAAATAAGTAAGTGACTAAAACCATTTGCTAAATAAAACCAAAGCTCAGAACCTCTCGGTACGATTACCAAATGAAGCACACAGTGCACCAGAATTCCGTGAGCAGATAATACCTTGTTAAAAAATGGAACGGAACTGGATAAATCCACATGAATTCGGTTTGAGAATTTTTACGTATAGCCTAATTCTGATTACTACATTGAATTATCCTACTCAATAAGCGCATAAAGCAGTCGAAGAAAAACGTTTGGTAATGTTTCTTTACTGATCTATTATATTATACTACGAGAAAACAGTAAAATTCAGGTTGAACAGGGTGAACTGTCCCATTGAGAAACCGCGAAATAACTTTTTTGATTTTTTAAATTTGCTTGCTCGCTTTAACATCCCTTTGACGATTTTCTAGCACGAATTTACTTTTATCATTAATTAAACGATGGACAAGTTTCAAAACCATTAAGACTGACACGCCAAATCGATTTGAGTTATTTAGAAAGTTTTGAGTTTTCCTTCGGCTGCATTTATTTGGACTAAAAATCTGGTTTGGTTTCACTTGCCCTCCAAGTACATAATTCGACTAACACTCGTTCAAATCGGACGTGTTTTTAGTTTTTTAAATTTTAAATTGGGTTTTTATGACATTATTGAAAATAGCACAGTGAGTTGTGTAATATTGTGTTAAATAAAATTGCGACTGACTATGATGTCACTAAAAATGATATCAACATTTCCTAATAACGTTAAGAAGGCCCTGAAATTTGTATTCAATGGCTTGCCTGCTGTTAGTTGGTTCTGTCCTAACTGCAAGATTAATATAAAAGAATTTTATTCCAAATTGGAGACATCATTGAATAAAATTATTAAAGCCGGCGAGACTTTGAACAATGCAATTCATGCACTGTGCTTAATTCCTAAGGTCGTTAAGGAATGCAGTTATACGAACGCAGGCAAAATCACAACATGATAATCACCTAACTCAATCATCTGCCCCTCCAATATCTTCAATAAATCTAGATACTCAATCATCGTCTGCTTTAATATTGACAGCGCCAAAATTGATGACAACTAAGTCACTGCCGCAAATATTGATATCGTCATCTACATCTCTTTCGACTGCAGCCGAGACAAAGTCTTAGAAAACATCAGCACAAATAACTACAACCAAATACCAGAGCAGTATTTGCACCAATTTAAATCAAGATGAACCGCATATTAGATGAAATAGATCTTTCTGTGAGAAATTTAAAACTAGAGATTTAAATACTTATTCGATACTCTACCAAAACGTCAATAAAATGGCATCTAAAGCGACAAAATTTTACAATTTCTGTTCTATCGTTTCATCCACGAATCCAACGCTCCAAATTTTCTCCAAACGATTATATCGTTTATAGTTGTAATCGATCGGCCAATGCTAAATCGTCTTAAACTCAAGAAATAGCCAATATGTTTGCAACATTTTTTCAATCGACATACAAGCAGGAAGTTATCCATGACTTGAAAAAACGTCAACCAGCAAATTAGAACAGCTCCGCGGTGGTTATAACCCCTACTCTTGGTGAAGATGACTTATTAGAACCGTTAAGCCATACATGAGAACGGTTGGAATCCAGACGGAGTCCCATATTTTATACTGTAAGACCATGCAGACCAATTGTCTCCACGTTAAATCGTTTGAAATGCTTGTATGGAAATCTTTAAATGTATCATTCGGCGTCATCTGTCTAACTATCAATATTGGTTTATGCCAGGTAGATTGACCACAAAAAATTTAGTTGAATTTACCACTAGTATGGTGGTCAGGTGTGAAGTTGCTCGGGGGATTCAAGTTGGCACTTGCGGCCAGCTCCGTAACTTGCATTTTCCATAAGTGCTCGTGTTACCTCCACGTGGTGACCGCTGCTAACTAGATTGCGGATTCTTTGGCTTCAAGGCTAAAACACGGCGCTAAAGGAGTCAACCTTAAACAAATCGCTGGGCTGGGTTAAGGTGGTTATCGTACCGTGCCGATAATCGACTTGATGGGTGCCCAGCTTTAAAACTAGCTCAGTCGCTAACGGTGGATCCGGATACTTGGCGCCCTCCGTATTAAGTAGTCTTATCTGTGTACTGCGGATCTCTGCACTGATGAACATTTCTTTCTCCGCTACTTGTGGGACCAATCAAGGATCCAAACAAAAACACACAACAACAAAAAGAGTCCGGCTCTCCAAAATATCCGGAAAATGTGTACAACGAGACTGGGGTCTGTAGGCATGCCTCTAAGTCTACAAATAATCGACGGGACATAAGCTCAAGCGAGGCTGGTCCTTCCACTCGGGTCACCAAATCTGAGTATACAAATACAAAGCGGAACCAACGCCCGAATGAAGCAGGTTCCTCAAAACCAACCTATAATACTAGGAGGAAGGCCTGGAGGGCCCTGTTTGCGTGGACAAAAAAAGTCACCGAAAAAAAGCCGGAAGACCCTTCAGCTGGCTCACAGCTTAAAAGAAACAGATCTCAGGAGGAAAGTTCTAAGATCGCAGAGCGAACAAAATTCCAGGCTACCGTTATGAGGCCTTTTAACGAGATCCTCAAGGATCAGCTAGTTGTGGCAGTTATTGACAAATTCCAAGAAGATGGCAGTATTACGCTCGCCAATTGGAGGAAGGTGGAAGAAGCCTTAGCCTGTTAGCCACCACCTAACTGAAAGTCCTGTCGGAAAATCCAGGCCCTGCTCCGACTGGTCGGGATGCGGGATGCGGGCTGGCAAAGGAATCAGGTGAAACTGACTGCCTGTGCAGATCAGAGGTCCCTGCTGCTTTATAAGAAGGCAGTGGGGGGACTTGGTAAGGTATGGCCCGGAGTTAGCCTTGCTGTGATTGATAGGGAGGAGATCCCCTGCAAACCAAGACCTAGGGTGTACATCCCTTGGAGCCTAGTGATCCGAAAGTGATACTCCAATTGTTGCAGGTTGACAACCAAGATTTGCCAACGCACAATTGGAAAGTTGCTAAGCTCGAGGAGACAAAGGCTAACTATAGGTCAGCTGTTATCATCTTAAACAGGGAGTCACTGACTGCACTGGAAAAAACCAATGGTTTAAACAACTATGGTTTCAGTGCAGTCACACTCAAGGTGTACAAGAAGGACGCAGACAAGCCGGAGGCTTCGAAGTCATCTTCAAAAACTTCTACGGTGCTTGATAGCTTATCTGGTGTGCGGAGGTAGCCAGACAAGCGAAAACTCTCTCAACGGATGCGGCGATGTCAACGTCCATGGAGTCTCTAAAAAGGCTCTCAGAGGACTTCTCATCAGGGGATGACTCTGATGTTACTATGGTGGAGAAGAGGCTGCAGAGATGACACTGACATTTCTGCAAGTCAACCTTATCCAGTCTAAGGCAGCATCAGCTGCTCTAATTTTAAAAATTGGGAAAGAATCGACAGATGTCGTCTTGATCCAGGAACCTTTGGAGACTGAAAACCGGGTACTTAGGCTCAAGACTCATTTCAGTAACAGAGATGTAGCAGCGGTCAGCATTGAGGTCGATAAACGAAACCTCTGGCTAGTATCAGCTTACATAGCTTATGATGAAGTGGATACTATACCAATCATTCTAGGTGAGCTAATCTTGGAGGCTTTGAAGCGCAAGGTTGGAGTCATCCTTGGGAGTGATGCAAATGACCATCACACGATCTGGGGAAGTACGGACACAAATGAACGAGGTGAGTTACTCTTTGATTACATTTTAAGTACTAACCTTCATATTTGTAACATAGGCAATAAGCCGACCTTTATAACTAGAAATACACAGGATGTATTACATATTACTCTTGTCTCAAGCTTTTTGACGATTAGTCTATTAAACTGGAGTGTCGGAGGACCACTCCTTTTCTGATCATTGTTATCTTTAATTTGAAATGGACTTGATTTCTCTGAAAAGTCCAATCTACAGAAACAGGAGGACAACCAACTGGGATACTTTTAGAACTATTCTGGGTAATTCACTACCAGTTCCGGTGCTAAAACCTCCAAAAACTGCGCAAGAGATCGATGGCTTGGTGGACGAGTTGTCCAACGCTTTTAATGAAGTTATACTAGGCTCTAGTCTCTTTAGCAGGCCTAGGGGTAAATCTCGGCCACCCTGGTGGTCCAAGGAGATTTAACAAACACGTCGAAAATGCAAAAGACTCTTCAAAACAGCACGGAAAACCAAACCTGCTGTGGACTGGGACTCCTATAAGGAAGTCCTCAAAATTTACAAATATCAATTGAAAAATGCTAAGAGCAGATGTTGGAGACTATACTGTGGCAAAATTCAGGAGTCTTCGGAGATGTCTAGGCTACGCAAAGTACTAGCAACTAGTCCTTCCATCCCAAGTTATCTTCAACGGCCGGAAGGGATATGGACCACTAATAGTGCGGAATCGCTGGAACTTCTGATGGAGACTCATTTTCCTGCTTGTTCCGAATCTGTACCTAACACATAAGTAGGTAAAAGGGCAAGTAGCCTCATAGGCCAAATTATTAGCAGAAAAAAGATCCTGTGGGCGATAAACGGTTTAAACCATACAAGTCGCCTGGACTCGATAGTATTATCCCTGCGGATATTCAACAAACTACAGAATGGACAGAAGTGAAGGTTGTTTTCATACCTAAGGCGGGAAAATGCTTACACTGCAATCCCAAAGACCTTAGACCGATTAGCTTGTCTTCCTTCCATTTTAAGACCCTGGAAAGATAAATTGACGCTCATATTAGAGGCACGATTGTGTCGGAAAAGCTGTCCAAATCTCAACATGTCTATTGCAAGGGAAGATCTGTAGAGACTGCCCTTCATTCTCTTGTATTTTTCATTGAAAAATCTTTCGAATATAGAGACTACGCAATGGTAACCTTCTTGGATATGGCCTTTAAATATGCTTCCAGGGGCTATAACTCGGGCACTTTCAGATCTGGGAGTGGATAGATCAGATGCTAAGAGCCAGGATCATAAATGCCAGTTTTGGGGAATCCTCCGTCAGAATATTTACAAGCAGAGGTACGCCACAGGGTAACGTATTGTCCCCCTTCTTTGGAGGACGGTGGTTTCAAGGTGGTTGCCTATGCGGATGATGTTGATATTGGTATCCGTGGTAAATATCCCGGCACCCTTAGTGAGCAAAATGCCCTGGGTACTCTTTCATTATGAGCCAATGTCTGTGTGTTGCATGTGAACCTACACAAAACCGAATTGGTTCTCTTCTCTAGGACATATAAACTTCCTAATATTGACCCTCCCACTTTAAATGGGTTTAGCTTGACTTTTACAGTTGAAGCGAAGTTTCTGGGTCTCGTTTTGGATAGCAAATTATATTGGAAACCCAATATTCTGGAAAGGGTAAAGAAAGCTACGGTAGCACTATACTTGCAAAAATGCCATTGGGAAAGGATGGGGGCTGGAGCCCCGCATCGTACATTGGCTTTATACCGCAGTAGTCAGACCCATACTCTTGTATGGGGTAATAGTCTGGTGGCCTGCTCTGGACAAAACTGTCAACCAAAAGCTGTTCACAAAAGTTCAGAGATCAATCTCTCTGTGAATCAGTGGTGTACTGAGGAGCACATCCACTCAGGCACTAGAGACTCTGCTATTGTTAACTCCTCTAGATATCTTGGGGAAACAGTTGGCAGCTTGTACTGCCATATGGCTGAAATCCATCTTAATTTGGACTGTCACTATCTTTTGACACAAAGTTCCGGACGAGGATCCCATCCAGGAAGGACTGGATAATGGGTGCAGTTTTGGAACCAGGAGTAAAAAATTTCTTCACTGATGGTTCAAAACGGGAAGGGAATTCGGGGCTGGAGTGTTCTGCGAGGAACTTCTGTTAAATCTCACCTTCCGTCTCCCCGACTACAGTAACATTTTTCAATCTGAAGTAACTGCCATAAAGGAAGTAGTAGACTGGTTGAGGTATAATGTAATATCGGGTTGTGATATTCGCATATATACGGACAGTCAGGCTGCCATCAATCATACCTCCCCACGTCGAAAGTAGTCCAGAACTGTCTCTCATCTCTTAATGAGATGGCAGATCAGTTCAACATCCATATTTTATGGGTGCCAAGACATTTCATAAGTACAGGGAGTATAAACGCCGATGAACTGGCCCGACGTTGTACAATGGACCACTTCTCAGAAAGCAGAAAGGATATTGAAATGCCTCTTGCGGTATGCAAACTGCTGGTTCAGGAAGAAGCTAGCAAGCTGACGAATGACAGATGGTCAGGTATCACTTCTTGTTGGAGTTGAACTTGGCGAGATCCAAACAGCTGATCTCACTTCAGCGAAGTCAGATCATTGTTGTTGTTGGAGTGATTACGGGGCACTGTCTCATAGGAAGGCATGCGAGTAGACTTGGTGTCTTCTCACATGACTACTGCCGTAGTTGCGAGGATAAAAAGGAAGAAGAGACAGTACTTCATCTTCTTTGCACCTGCCCTCGTCTGGTACGTAACAGCCTAAAATTGCTAGGGGCACCCCTCTTCAAAAACCTGACGGACCTCTGTAGGATGGACGTCAGGAGTATCCAGCACTTTGTTAAAACACACAATTTATCGAAATTGTTTGACGTAACTCGAATCTAGTAAAAGGTTCATCGAGAGTTCCTCAAGGATCACACGTAGGCCTAATACTCATCATCTTGTCATTTACCGTAAACAAATTCTGCTTCTCATTATGAAAATAACGGATTGGGACTATGACCTTGGGTTTCCTTACCACCTAAACGTTACTCATCTTCCATCTTATTGAACCAGATGTAATGTATAAAACATCACGCTGCTAAATAGACGAAAAATACTTGGGTTAACGAATTGCCAACGTACTTCTTGATAAAAGTGACTCATCATTTATTTTTGGAAATCTGAATATAAACGCTCCTACTAGGAACCTTAGCCAAAACAGTTTCTTATGGCTCCGGAATTCAACTCAGTCGAAATAGTCAACAAAAAAAGTCCCGTCGTTGACTGGAATTTTTTTTGAATTTGTAACTCAAATACTTTTTGTAAAGGTGATTTAGTCAAGCAATTAAAAAGGGATTCCAGATAAAATTGTTCTCCGGGAATATAGTCAAAAAACGAAAGGCATTTCAGCCATAAAATCTCTCATACAAATATTATGATTAAAACACCTTTCAGAAAGAACTTCAGTCCAAAAAAAAAACAAGGTATTGAAATGCCTTTATGTATTTGGACTGAACAACCTTCTAGAAAGGCATTTTGATCACAAATTTTTGGATTGGAATACTTTTTGGTTGGTTGCTTTATTTGACTAAAATGCCTTCTTAGACCTATACGTTGGTTTTCAGTCAAAATATTTTTTAGTTTGAAACGCCTTTTCAAAAGATATTTCAATACTTTTTTGACTGGATTTTTGCCTCTAATTTTTTTTGAAATACAGATTCAGTCAAACAATTAAAAAGGAATCCTAGGCAAAATTGTTGTAAAAAGTGTTGTGTAGCAATGCACTAAATTGCATGTTATGTTAAATGCTTGTACATGAAGCTGCACATACACACACTATCTTGGTTGCTGAATTGCTGATGTTGGCATATAAAATAAAGAGAATTTTTAGAAAAGGTTATTAGTCGAAAAATGTTAAGCACTAGCGATCAATCAGCCATTAAATCAAAATTACCAATATAAATTAAATTAAAACAAAATATAAATTAAAAATCATAATTAAAAATTATTAAATAAAATTTGTATAAGTAATTATATTAATAAACTTGTCTAATATATTAATAAATGTGTCGAGTTTAATTGAGAAGCTGTGTGTGAAATACAACAATTGGTGACAGCGGTAACTACGCATTATTTTTTAGGTTAACCATAATTCATCATATTCAAGTTATGGAAAATAAATATACCTACGAACTTCAGGTCATATAATTGATAACTGTAGGAAACGCGAATTTAATAACAATAAATTTAAAAATCAGTCAAATGTGTTTAAATCAACTATAATCAATGAAAATGATACACAACCAAGTACATCAAGTAATTCAGTAAATACGCAAGATTCTGAACAAACAAGCAATAGCACACAGATAGCAAAAACTTTAACAATATATTCAAATAACGCCAGAGTTAGTAAAGCAAAACCAATGTTAACAATGAAAGATATCTATAACGTTTCAGATATTCTTCAATCAAATGATTTTAAGTATGTTAAATTAAACGTGGATGTAATAGTTGACAGTAACCCTAATTATTTCTTGATAGACACAGGTGTCGATTTAAGTCTCGTCAAGAAAGAAGTTCTTAAAGACGATACAATAGTACACCCAAATATAAAAATTCAAATTCAGGGCATTACAACTAAAAATATTGAGACGTTAGCTCAAGTAAATACTATTATGACATAAAAATTAAACAATCATTTCAGGTAGTTCCAAACGATTTTCCTATTGATTGCGCAGGTATTATCGGAAAGGATTTCTTAGAGTCAAATAAGTGTATCATTGAGTATAATTGCAAACATCTGAAAATTAAAATAAAATATTTAGAATTTATTATTCCACTAGAATCATGTAAACCACAAACAATAAAAGCAGTTGAGATACCTCCTCGTGCTGAAATTTTTGTTCGCTTACCAACAAACTTAATGAGTAACGAAATAATTTACTTTTGTAAATCACAAGAACTAAATCCAGGTGTATTTTTAGCTAGTTGTATCATTAAACCAGAAAACGGTAGTGCAGTATTCAGTTTATTGAATAACACGAAACTAAACGTCGAATTGAAGGATCTAGAAATTATAGGTGAACCTTTAGATATTTTTAATGTTTTTTAATTAAAATCATTTTCTGATAATTTCTCAAACAGATTTGAAATTCTTGAATCGCAAATTAATACCGACGACTTAAATCATGAGGAACGTGAAGCAATTCTTGATATTTGTAAAAAGTTCAATGATGTATTTTATTTACCGGGCGACCATTTAAACGCAAATTCTGAAGTATATCATACTATTGATTTAGTTCCCAACACTAACCCCATTTATAAAAAATCATATAGATTACCGGAGACACCAAAAAAAGAAGTTGATTCTCAAGTAAAACAAATGTTAAGTGATGGCATAATAGAAAAAAGTACTTCTCCTTGGAATTTTCCGTTGCTACTACTTAGTCCCCAAAAAATCAGATTCGGATGCAAAATGGCGATTAGTCGTAGATTTCCGTCGTTTAAATGAACGAACCATAAGTAGTGTTTTTCCATTACCAAATATTGCAGAGATATTGGATCAATTGGGCCAAGCGAATTATTTTACAACACTTGATTTGGCAAATAGATACCATCAAGTAATGATGCACCCAAATGATAAAAAAAAACTGCGTTTTCCACTACTTTTGGCCATTATGATTATTTACGTATGCCATTCGGACTTAAGGGAGCGCCAAGCACATTTCAAAGGTTGATGAATCATGTACTGTCAGGATTAAACGGAATCAAATGTTTTGTTTATCTCGATGACGTAGTAGTATATGGAGTAAACCTACGAGAATTGACATAATGAATTGTTTTCGAAAATTTTAGTTAAAATTGTAACCTCTAAAGTGTAATTTTTTACGTACAGAAGTGAAATACCTTGGACATATAATAAGTCGTAGAGGAACAAAGCCAGATACAAATTTAATTGAAGCAATAGCCAATTATCCCCAGCCAAAAGACGTTAAAGCAGTTATTCGATTTATTGGATTATCTGGGTACTACAGACAATTTATTGAAAACTACGCACATATAGCTGAACCGTTATCATCAATGAAACGTAAAAACGCTAAATTCAAATGGGATGCAATCACTGAAGACGCTTTTGCTAAATTAAAGAAATGTCTAGTAAACCCACCAATACTTCAATATCCCAACTTTAATGAAACATTTATTATCACAACTGACACGAGTGATTTAGCACTAGGCGCAATTCTCTCACAATTGAAAGATACAGAAGATCTGCCTATAGCTTATGCTAGTAGAATTCTGAATCAAACCCGAGAAATCCTATAATACAACCAAAAAAGAAATGTTGGCAATCATGTGGGCAGCTCGTAAATTTCGACCGCACGTTTATGGCGCTAAATTTATTTTAAAATGTGACTACAAACCATTAACATACTTGTATTCTGAAGCACATGTATCTTCTATTCTGTTACGTTGGCGTTTAGAGCTGGAGGAATACGATTTTTCAATTCATTACAAACCAGGTGTAACAAATGTTGGAGCTGATGCGTTGTCCAGGATTGAAGTTATTCAGTCTGATGAAGAGTATAGTCATCCAATGTATGTTGTAACACGTTCAATGAATCAAAATTCTGTTCCCCGACCAAGTATAGTTCAAAACGAATCAATGATTTTCATCCATTAAACAATTCAAGTTCAAATAATTCAAATGAATCTCTATACCCAATCTAAATTCAGTTAATCAAAAAATCAAAGAAATTACAAGTCCAGAAGAAATTGAACAATTATTACTACAGCTTTCCTCAAATGATATCAAAGGTAAAAAATTTCATTAAAACATGTGAATTCTGTCAAAAAATAAATATGGGAATTCAATAAAAATCCCAATGAAAATTACAGACACAGCTTCTAAACCATTTGAACGTATATATTTGGATATAGTCGGTCCAATAAATCCACCATCCCATTCACAAAATCGGTTCATTTTAACACTTCAAGATGATTTATCGAAATTTTCTCAAGCGTATCCAATCCAAAATCAAGAAGCGTCTACAATTGCTAAAGTTTTTGCTGAAAATTCTATTTGTTCATACGGTTTACCAGATATCATCGTTACTGATCAAGGATCTAATTTCTTGAGCAAGCTTTTTAAAAATTTGACAAAACTATTCAAAGTGAAGCAAATAAATTGTACAGCTTATCATCCTCAATCCAATGGATCATTGGAAAGATCACATCGAACCCTTGGGGAATATTTGCAATCATTCACTAGTAATGACAGAGCAAATTGGGATAGTTGGTTGAGTTATGCCATGTTTGCTTACAATAGTAAACCACATACATCTACAGGATTCATGCCATTTGAGCTTTTGTTTGATATAGGAAACCATCCATTCCTAATTCAATCACAAAACCACCAGATCCGTTGTATATGTAGTTATGACAAAGAATTAAAATATAGATTTCAATCATCATGGGAACTAGCTAAGAATAAGTTACTTGAGAAAAAGTTAAAATCTAAAGACAACTACGACAAAAATCTAAATGAAGCTAAATTCATAGAAAATGAAATGGTTTTATTACGAGATGAGACAGGTCATTTTAAAACAAAAAATCTTTGGTTAGGTCCATTTAAAGCCACAAAAAGAATTTCAAATGGGAATTCTGAAATTGAAATGGGAAAGTCGCACAAGATCGTCCATAACAACAGGCTAAAACATTTTTATTCAAATAATAATTAAAATACCTAAACAAAATGCATGTGAAGTTTATCCTAAATTTTTCCTAAATAAAAAAAAAATGGCGTTTAGTATTATTTTAGAAAAAACTTCACACGTCTATATAGAGAAGTGAAGTTTATACTAAAACTTTCAAAATACAAAAAAATGCCAATGTATTGGTGAATTGCAAACATTTAGGCGATTTTAATGTATAATTAGGCCGCTTCATAAAGTTCTAATGAATTATACACCCTCAAA
Source organism: Tipula vernalis (assembly GCA_958295665.1). NCBI lineage: Eukaryota > Metazoa > Arthropoda > Insecta > Diptera > Tipulidae > Tipula > Tipula vernalis. Next base: position 375,901,583 of record OY282559.1, read on the forward strand.
TATGGCCTGGATTGCACCAACCCACTATGATATATAACTAAGGGGTAATTTAAAGCAACCGTGTTTCCACAAATTCTAAACCACATAAACTTGGTATTTCACTTAGTATTAGGTAATGCTTATCAAACGATTCATGTAAAACCTTAAGGTCAGAATTAACCATAGAAATCACATACGTGGGACATTTATCAATATAAGCTAAGGCTAAATAATCAGCAAACTCAGTACTGTTACCATTTAATTTAAGTTTAAAAATAGGATTAGTATACACTAGAAATAGCACAGGACCTAACACTGATCCTTGTGGTACTCCAACATCGACAACTCTAAAATTACTAAAAATATTATTAATTCTGACTCTCACTTTTTTATTATCTAGGTAGGAAGCAAACCACTTGTTTGACATAACGCTAAAACCAATGTCAAACAGAATAGCTAACTATTGACTACTATTGACTATAGTAACTCTATTTTTACTTGCCTTTTCAAGAACTTTGAGAAGCACTGGTTAGATTGAAAGTGGTTTTTAGTTTCCCTTATCACTACGATCATCTAACCACTCCATGCTCCAAGGAAAAATTGAAAATATGAGCAAGAGCAGGACCGACAAAATCAGCAACAGCTTTCAAAATTTAATTACTAATTACTTCGTTAATATGTTTGTTCCTCTTAACATCAACATTAATCTGGATGGCACATTTATTTAGCATTAGAACTACCGACCGGTCAAAATGACAGGTTATACATTTATTGAATTCAATTTTTTTAATTATTATGTTAATATTTTTGTGGGAATCTGTGGTGAATTTTAATATGACAACAAAGTAATTATGTTAAAATTTATCATAAACTTCCAAAAAAATATTAACATAATAATTAAAAAATTTGAATTCATTAAATGTACAATTCGTCCATTTTGACGGGTTGGTAGTTCTAGTGTTAGACGAGATACTTTCTTTTTTGGTATAAAGAACATTTTTTAATGAATGACTTGACACGATCATTCATACTAGGAAACTCGTAATATTGTTTAAGTCGCTTGATTGTTCTTGAATATCCCTGATGTCTACCAAGAGGAGTAATATGGAATTCCTTTAAAACTTCATTTATGTCTTCTCCGGTTTGGTACATTGTTTTTCGGGATATAGTTTGTAGAATGAGCTTTACCAGCTCATTCTACAAACGGTAACGAACTACCAAAAATGGAACTATTGGGAGTTTGTGTTATAGTATCCTCAGATATATCACCAGTGTCATCTTAAGCATTTCGTTTCGATTGTGCTCTGGTTACAGCTGCAATTATTTTAGCGAATTCAGATATGTTGAGCCTTTCACAATTTTTTAAACGACTAAGTGCATGATTAAAATTCTTGGGTTTATATTCTAAGTCGCCATCGGATTAAACCTAGAAGAAGCTTTCGGGTTTGTTTTCAGCCAGATTAAAGGACAATGATCAGTCGTTGAGTAGCCCAAACTAGATCCTTTTCCACGGTATGGTGGTTCCGTTCCGCATTGTTTAGCAATCTACTCGCAAATGAGATTGGTAGATCTTTTCCTTCGACATCTTGTGATAGAACCGCACCGATTGCGTAATCATTCGCGTCTTTAGTTAGACTGAAGATGTCATTGAAATTATGACGTTGAAGTATAGGAGATGAAGTAACGACTCAATGAGCATTCCATTCAAATTCTAAATTTTTCGGTAACAATCGACTTGAAGGTTCGGAAATCTTGGAATAATCATCAAGATATACAAAACATATTAAACCATTTAATCCCATTTGGAGCCTTCCTTCAGACCAAATGGCATTCGCAAAAAATGGTAACGACCGGCTTGGGTACTAAAGGCTGTATTTTCTTTATCATCAACGTGGCTGAGTTTTTGCATAAAAATGCAAATTTCAATACGCAAAATCCATGAAAAAATTTTACAAATCACTGATTAGTTGGCTGATATTTACATCCTGCTACCCCATTAGGGAAACCGATGAGAACGACCTATAACCCTGTTTAGTATTACGTCAAGTTCGACACCCCTACCAAATTTATGGAGTTTTTGCAAAAAAATGCAAATTTCAATATGCAAAATCCATGATAAAATTCTACAAATCGCTGATTAGTTCGCTGATATATACATCTTACTACCCCATTAGGGAAACCGATGAGAACGACCTATAACCCTGTTTAGTATTACGTCAAGTCCGACACCCCTACCAAATTTATGGAGTTTTTGCAAAAAAATGCAAATTTCAATATGCAAAATCCATGATAAAATTCTACAAATCACTGATTAGTTGGCTGATATTTACATCCTACTACCCCGTGAGGGAAACTGATAAGAACGACCTATAACCCTGTTTAGTATTACGTCCAGTTCGACACCCCTACCAAATTTATGGAGTTTTTGCAAAAAAATGCAAATTTCAATATGCAAAATCCATGATAAAATTCTACAAATCGTTGATTAGTTGGCTGATATATACATCTTACTACCCCATTAGGGAAACCGATGAGAACGACCTATAACCCTGTTTAGTATTACGTCAAGTTCGACACCCCTACCAAATTTATGGAGTTTTTGCAAAAAAATGCAAATTTCAATATGCAAAATCCATGATAAAATTCTACAAATCACTGATTAGTTGGCTGATATATACATCTTACTACCCCATTAGGGAAACCGATGAGAACGACCTATAACCCTGTTTAGTATTACGTCAAGTCCGACACCCCTACCAAATTTATGGAGTTTTTGCAAAAAAATGCAAATTTCAATATGCAAAATCCATGATAAAATCCTACAAATCGCTGATTAGTTGGCTGATATATACATCTTACTACCCCATTAGGGAAACCGATGAGAACGACCTATAACCCTGTTTAGTATTACGTCAAGTTCGACACCCCTACCAAATCTATGGAGTTTTTGCAAAAAAATGCAAATTTCAATATGCAAAATCCATGATAAAATTCTACAAATCGCTGATTAGTTGGCTGATATTTACATCCTACTACCCCGTGAGGGAAACCGATGAGAACGACCTATAACCCTGTTTAGTATTACGTCAAGTTCGACACGCCTACCAAATTTATGGAGTTTTTGCAAAAAAATGCAAATTTCAATATGCAAAATCCATGATAAAATTCTACAAATCGCTGATTAGTTCGCTGATATATACATCTTACTACCCCATTAGGGAAACCGATGAGAACGACCTATAACCCTGTTTAGTATTACGTCAAGTCCGACACCCCTACCAAATTTATGGAGTTTTTGCAAAAAAATGCAAATTTCAATATGCAAAATCCATGATAAAATTCTACAAATCGCTGATTAGTTGGCTGATATATACATCTTACTACCCCATTAGGGAAACCGATGAGAACGACCTATAACCCTGTTTAGTATTACGTCAAGTTCGACACCCCTACCAAATCTATGGAGTTTTTGCAAAAAAATGCAAATTTCAATATGCAAAATCCATGATAAAATTCTACAAATCGCTGATTAGTTCGCTGATATATACATCTTACTACCCCATTAGGGAAACCGATGAGAACGACCTATAACCCTGTTTAGTATTACGTCAAGTCCGACACCCCTACCAAATTTATGGAGTTTTTGCAAAAAAATGCAAATTTAAATATGCAAAATCCATGATAAAATTCTACAAATCGCTGATTAGTTGGCTGATATATACATCTTACTACCCCATTAGGGAAACCGATGAGAACGACCTATAACCCTGTTTAGTATTACGTCAAGTTCGACACCCCTACCAAATTTATGGAGTTTTTGCAAAAAAATGCAAATTTAAATATGCAAAATCCATGATAAAATTCTACAAATCGCTGATTAGTTGGCTGATATATACATCTTACTACCCCATTACGGAAACCGATGAAAACGACCTATAACCCTGTTTAGTATTACATCAAGTCTGACACCCCTACCAAATTTATGGAGTTTTTGCAAAAAAATGCAAATTTCAATATGCAAAATCCATGATAAAATTCTACAAATCACTGATTAGTTGGCTGATATTTACATCCTACTACCCCGTGAGGGAAACTGATAAGAACGACCTATAACCCTGTTTAGTATTACGTCAAGTTCGACACCCCTACCAAATTTATGGAGTTTTTGCAAAAAAATGCAAATTTCAATATGCAAAATCCATGATAAAATTCTACAAATCGCTGATTAGTTGGCTGATATATACATCTTACTACCCCATTAGGGAAACCGATGAGAACGACCTATAACCCTGTTTAGTATTACGTCAAGTTCGACACCTCTACCAAATTTATGGAGTTTTTGCAAAAAAATGCAAATTTCAATATGCAAAATCCATGATAAAATTCTACAAATCACTGATTAGTTGGCTGATATATACATCTTACTACCCCATTACGGAAACCGATGAGAACGACCTATAACCCTGTTTAGTATTACGTCAAGTCCGACACCCCTACCAAATTTATGGAGTTTTTGCAAAAAAATGCAAATTTCAATATGCAAAATCCATGATAAAATTCTACAAATCACTGATTAGTTGGCTGATATTTACATCCTACTACCCCGTGAGGGAAACCGATGAGAACGACCTATAACCCTGTTTAGTATTACGTCAAGTTCGACACCCCTACCAAATTTATGGAGTTTTTGCAAAAAAATGCAAATTTCAATATGCAAAATCCATGATAAAATTCTACAAATCGCTGATTAGTTGGCTGATATATACATCTTACTACCCCATTAGGGAAACCGATGAGAACGACCTATAACCCTGTTTAGTATTACGTCAAGTCCGACACCCCTACCAAATTTATGGAGTTTTTGCAAAAAAATGCAAATTTCAATATGCAAAATCCATGATAAAATCCTACAAATCGCTGATTAGTTGGCTGATATATACATCTTACTACCCCATTAGGGAAACCGATGAGAACGACCTATAACCCTGTTTAGTATTACGTCAAGTTCGACACCCCTACCAAATCTATGGAGTTTTTGCAAAAAAATGCAAATTTCAATATGCAAAATCCATGATAAAATTCTACAAATCGCTGATTAGTTGGCTGATATTTACATCCTACTACCCCGTGAGGGAAACCGATGAGAACGACCTATAACCCTGTTTAGTATTACGTCAAGTTCGACACGCCTACCAAATTTATGGAGTTTTTGCAAAAAAATGCAAATTTCAATATGCAAAATTCATGATAAAATTCTACAAATCGCTGATTAGTTCGCTGATATATACATCTTACTACCCCATTAGGGAAACCGATGAGAACGACCTATAATCCTGTTTAGTATTACGTCAAGTTCGACACCCATTCTCAATATGGAATTAGCATACTTAAAATCATTTTTCGAAATTTTAAGTTATAATTTTGTAAATAATTTTTATCCAATATATTTACATAAATCACATTTTATTCCCTAATTATACGTTTAATAATTTACTTTTATTAATATAAACATTATTAAAAATATTTATAAATTCAATTCTTTATGCAATCGCCTAAATGTATGCATTTTACTAATACATTCATGTTTTTTAGTTGGTGTTGTTGTTTTAGGAAAAGTTTAGGATAAAATTCACAGCGGTTAAACAAAAACAAAACAAAAAAAAAAAAAAATCGTAACAAATCAATTTTTGTGAGGAATAAAATTAGCAATGAAGGTTAAAAATACGAGAAATTTCAAATATATATATATATATATATATATATATATATATATATATATATATATATATATATATATATATATATATATATATTAATATTAAGAAAATTTTGTAATAATAAATAAATAATTATAAATAAATAAATAGTTATAAAGTGTTAAACTATATTCTCATTAATTTAGTAACAAATAGATTATTTCTATTACATTTAATAACTATATTAGAATAAATAAATTCTGGTAATTGTTTAAATCCTAAATAAATCTCTAATTGTGAAACAAGGGAAAAAATTTAATTACATTAAATTTTTTCTCTCTTAAGGGGTGAGGTGTTGTGTAGCAATGCACTAAATTGCATGTTATGTTAAATGCTTGTACATGAAGCTGCACATACACACACTATCTTGGTTGCTGAATTGCTGATGTTGGCATATAAAATAAAGAGAATTTTTAGAAAAGGGTATTAGTCGAAAAATGTTAAGCACTAGCGATCAATCAGCCATTAAATCAAAATTACCAATATAAATTAAATTAAAACATAATATAAATTAATCATAATTAAAAATTATTAAATAAAATTTATATAAGTAATTATATTAATAAACTTGTCTAATATATTAATAAATGTGTCGAGTTTAATTGAGAAGCTGTGTGTGAAATACAACAAAAGTGAAATTAATATTGTGGTTCGTTCAGACTAAGGATACTTTCGAAACGGTTTAAAAATATTCTCCATTTCCAGAATATTTGAAAATTAAATCTTCCCTTTCCAGAATTACTGGAAATGAAAGCAGCATTTCAGTCAAACTTCTCATAAAATTAAAAATCCAAACAAAATATTTTGAATAACAATCTAACGTTTTGAAACTAAACGAAAGAAAGTTAGATAATCAAGATAAATTACCATACAATTTAAGAATATTTATTTTATTTAATCCTTCTATATCCTAAATATAGTCTGTTAACCCTAAAATAGAAAATTTTCTTATATCAGGTCCACCACATATATATAACAAGCAAGTAAACAACAATAGAATAAATTAAGACCCGGACAAATTCTCAACTTCATTTCTGTTTACCATATACACATATGTACATGTTTTATCTATATATTATATCCTACATCTACCACTTCCTTCAGCAGATGTAGATGATTTACACAATAAACACTCGTAATTAGGTCATCACGAAATCCTACCAAAATACAAGAAAAACTTCTAAAGCTTTTTTTTTCTTTTATACATCCTTTCGTATATATACAACAACAAGAAAACACAAATCGATAAACATATTCAAATTCTGATCACTTTTTGACAACATACACAATTTTTTCATTTTCCTTTTCAAATCGATTCAATAGTTTTTGTGCGACATAATCGATGTCTGTTGATTTCGCAGCATAAATACGGAAAATCAGCACCATATCAGCGAAAAAAAAAAACAAAACTAAACTTTAATAGAATTTACAAAAGTTTTGCGCCCATCGATGGCTTTTTTATCTTCATCATTCCAGCTTTCATATAGCAAAGCTTTATCTAAAGCTTAATATTTCCGTTAATAAATTTATATTCGGAATAAAGTAGGTTGCATTAATTTTAAAGTAAACTGTTTTAGATATGAAAACAAAAAATAAAAAATAGAAAAACTATAATCCAACACAAACACAACCCACACATACACTCTTCAAATAAAACGAATAAAAAACACGAATATTTTTGTCTTCTGTGTGTGCTTTTTTTTAATTCAATAAAGTTTTCATTTTTTTTTTTATATTCAAGAAGACAAGGAATCCAAATGCGAGATAAGAATACGAGAACCATTTTCGTTTTGTGCTTTCATAAAATGTTTTTTTGTTTGTTTTCGCCGCATACAAACAGTGTGGCCACCAAGTTTTTGTACCAACATTTTGAGCCCATCCTGTAAATTTTTGTTGTATACGTAACACTATATATGATATTATTTCGATAGATGGATGTAAAAGTGTAAACATTTTAGAAAATATTTTGGAAAATTCAATTTTATGAATTATTTTATCAATAATTTTAATTGATTTTTATGTTTTTCTCTACATAAAAAATATTCAGCATAAGTACGAAGAAAAATTATTATTTCTAAGTGATTTCTTAAGAATATAATTCAAAAAGGAGAAAACATCAAAATTTATTATATTTATAAGAAATTCGTAAAAGCAAAAAACTGTCAAATGTAATTGTGTACCATACATGAATGAGTTGAGTTGAGAAATGATCAAAAACAAAAAATTTAAGTTGATTAACGAATATAAAATTCTTTGAAAACTTCTAAAATTTTTCTTATGTAAGTAAGTAGTGTATACTATATATGGATGGGATTGGAAAGGGTTTGGCGGGTGGGATCTCGTATTTTATGATTATTTCTAGATTAATCGAATTTTTGTCCCACCCATCATTTAGTAATCATCAAAATGTCGTTATGTTTTGGAATGTTGGTTTTTTTTTTTTGTTTCTTGAATGGGTTGAATTCTAACTAAGAATTAGAAAAATCCAACGATTTTATAAGTTTCATACAATTATTTAGCAAATAAACCAAAGTTAACTTGGTTTGGGAATGAATATTAAAAAGAAGGAAAACTCATTACAGAATGTAATCGCAATTACCGGCATCTCTCAATATATATATACTAGCCCTGTTCATTTTGTGGACGCGAATGAAGTATTTACTAATTCTTACTAAATATAAATAAATGTATTGGCTACTCAAATGCATACATTCAGGGGTAATTCATCAATAAAAGAAATTATTAAAATTAATCTTGCAAAGTATATTTTGATAATCAGGAAAAACAACTGCACCAATTCCCTGCTTAACGAATTTATTCGTTGCATAAAAATACATTAAAATCAAAATTTCGTTAAGCTAATTTTTATTTTAATTTTGTGTAAAAAACGAAAAGTTTGAATTTCGTGAATGAAATAAATGTAATAATTTTAATTTTGTAAGCAATAGTAGTTTAATACTATTGCTTATGCAATTAAAATATCTAAATACCGCTAAATAAACTACAAGTGATCCATATTTGCCTTACGCAAATATGGATCACTTGTAGTTTATTTTTAACATGACCGTATTTTGTAAAAATATATACCGTAAATCGAAAGATTGGTGTTTTCGACATGCATTTAATTAATTTACATAAACAATTCGATTCAATTTAATTGTATATTTGGTTTCGTACAAATATAAAATTAAATGTTAATTAAAAAAATCTTACTGGCCCAAAATCACACGTTAACTATCGGTTAAGCTATAGGTTCAGCTATATCTATGCAAAAAATTAGGAAGTTCTATTGAACTTTGCTACCCTTAGTATTAAAAACTAAAAACTCAATTTACTACTAAGGGCTGAAATATAAAATTAAATGTTTAATTAAAAAAATTTTACTGGCCCAATATCACACGATAACTATCGGTTAAGCTATAGGTTCAGCTATATCTATGCAAAAAATTGGGAAGTTCTATTGAACTTTGCTACCCTTAGTATTAAAAACTAAAAACCTCAATTTACTACTAAGGGCCGAAATATAAAATTAAATTTTTAATTAAAAAAATTTTACTGGCCCAAAATCACACGATAACTATCGGTTTAGCTATAGGTTCAGCTATATCTATGCAAAAAATTGGGAAGTTCTATTGAACTTTGCTACCCTTAGTATTAAAAACTAAAAACCTCAATTTACTACTAAGGGCCGAAATATAAAATTAAATGTTTAATTAAAAAAATTTTACTGGCCCAAAATCACACGATAACTATCGGTTAAGCTATAGGTTCAGCTATATCTATGCAAAAAAATTGGGAAGTTCTATTGAACTTTGCTACCCTTAGTATTAAAAACTAAAAACCTCAATTTACTACTAAGGGCCGAAATATAAAATTAAATGTTTAATTAAAAAAATTTTACTGGCCCAAAATCACACGATAACTATCGGTTTAGCTATAGGTTCAGCTATATCTATGCAAAAAATTGGGAAGTTCTATTGAACTTTGCTACCCTTAGTATTAAAAACTAAAAACCTCAATTTACTACTAAGGGCCGAAATATAAAATTAAATGTTTAATTAAAAAAATTTTACCGGCCCAAAATCACACGATAACTATCGGTTAAGCTATAGGTTCAGCTATATCTATGCAAAAAATTGGGAAGTTCTATTGAACTTTGCTACCCTTAGTATTAAAAACTAAAAACTCAATTTACTACTAAGGGCCGAAATATAAAATTAAATGTTTAATTAAAAAAATTTTACTGGCCCAAAATCACACGATAACTATCGGTTAGGCATCTATGCAAAAAATTGGGAAGTTCTATTGAACTTTGCTACCCTTAGTATTAAAAACTAAAAACCTCAATTTACTACTAAGGGCCGAAATATAAAATTAAATGTTTAATTAAAAAAATTTTACTGGCCCAAAATCACACGATAACTATCGGTTTAGCTATAGGTTCAGCTATATCTATGCAAAAAGTTGGGAAGTTCTATTGAACTTTGCTACCCTTAGTATTAAAAACTAAAAACCTCAATTTACTACTAAGGGCCGAAATATAAAATTAAATGTTTAATTAAAAAAATTTTACCGGCCCAAAATCACACGATAACTATCGGTTAAGCTATAGGTTCAGCTATATCTATGCAAAAAATTGGGAAGTTCTATTGAACTTTGCTACCCTTAGTATTAAAAACTAAAAACCTCAATTTACTACTAAGGGCCGAAATATAAAATTAAATGTTTAATTAAAAAAATTTTACTGGCCCAATATCACACGATAACTATCGGTTAAGCTATAGGTTCAGCTATATCTATGCAAAAAATTGGGAAGTTCTATTGAACTTTGCTACCCTTACTAATAGAACTTCCCAATTTTTTGCATAGATGCCTAACCGATAGTTATCGTGTGATTTTGGGCCAGTAAAATTTTTTTAATTAAACATTTAATTTTATATTTCGGCCCTTAGTAGTAAATTGAGATTTATAGTTTTTAATACTAAGCGTAGACAAAGTCCAATGGGCCAGTAAAAAAATTTTAAATAAACAACTAATTTTATATTTTGGTCTTACTAGTACACAACAACTTTGAATGGAACCTGACCAACTTAATTCCCCTAAATGTCATTATTTGAGTAGCATTATTTTTGAGTTTAGTACTGTTTTAGTAAAATATTCATCCGGTTGTGTGCCCATGTGAAGAATTTACTAAAATCATACTAAAACAATTTTAGTAAAATATAGTATAAACTTCATAGGCATTTTTGTGGGATGTTTTTCATCTTTTTGTGCTTCACCTGGGATCGATTCCGTATCTAAAAAAAATGATTTTGCCCACTTCATGTCATTTCAAATTCTTTGTTTTGTTTAAAAAGTTTTTCGACAATATGAGTAGAAAATGTTGGTTACTTGGTTCTCCCCCGTAGAATCATTTGCTGAAATCAAAGAATTGCCAAAAAATTGTGATGTTTTGCGCCTCTTCTTGTTTTATCAAATGTGTGAAAAAAGAACAATTTCTGAGAGTGCGAAAAAAACAGTGGCTGCAACAATCGGAATCTGGAGGAAACTTGATTTACCAACAGCTGAACACCGGAACATGGTTACAAAATTCAAAAAAACTCCACAAGTCTTGGTATAATTTGAAAAAGCACAAAAAATTAGCTTCTTCCAAGAAAACGGAATTCGTAAACAGTTTGTCATGTCTTTTTAACGTGGGTCATAAAGACATCGCCATTCGTTTAGCAAACTCACCGAAACTTTAATGATTTTATAATTGTAATCAAGACAATAAACGGTGCTCATACGCTGCACAATTCAACGCTGAATTCGGGAATAACTCAGACAGCTGGGAAAAAAGGATAGAATGGCGGTCATTGTTACTGGGTTTCGGATCGAGCAAATTCTTGGAATCCCAAAGATACCGTCAGGAACAGGTGAAGTCATGGTGGACTACTTAAATAGTTTGATTCAAGAACACAACTTAGCTCGAAATATAAATGCGATGTGTTTTGATACCACTTCAAGCAACACGGGGCGTTATAAGGGAGCTTGCGTACGTTTGGAAAGACATTTGGGGAAAAGACTTTTTTATTTCGCTTGTAGACACCACGTTTTGGAGCTTATAGCATCGGCTGCATTCAATACTTTATTTGAAAAGTCAACTGGCCCAAATATCCAACTATTTGAGAGATTTAGGAAGGAGTGGGATTCTGAAGGAATATCCCGAGAAGAGTATAAGTCAGCAATCCTGGACGACCAATTGAGAGATCGTGTGACAAAAATAAGACGTCAAACAAGGCTCGTTGTAGAGGAGCACCTGAAATTTAATCATGCTCGAGCAGATTACTTGGAGTTACTGCAACTTTGCCTATTATTTGTCGGTGAAGATCTGAATCCCGGGATTGTTATTCGCCTGCCTGGTGCTGTTTATCGCGCTCGATGGATGGCCAAATTGATTTACTCATTAAAAATATACCTGTTGAGAGATCAAATTTTTTTTTGGAACCGACAGAAGTCCATGCCCTACGAAAATTCAATTTTTTCATTGTCAAAATTTATGTTCGATACTGGTTCCAATGTGAGAGTGCCATTCAATGACCTGTGCCTACTTAAGGAGCACACTAATTATAGAACGATAAATGAACAAATTTCACTGGCGACAGTTAACCAATTTTCAAAACACCTTTGGTATATTTGCACGAGAGTTTGGCTGCCTTATCATTTTTTTATGACAGAATATCTAGATCGATGAGAATGAAGATGTGCGAAAAATTGAGAGCAATCACCGTACCTAATGAGGGGAATAAATTTTTAAAACCTAATAATTGTGACATCCATAGCTATCAAATTCACGATTTTATAAATGCAAATACGAGAAACTTTTTTACAAGCTATGATATTAATGTGGAATTTCTGAATTCTGACCCGGCATCTTGGAAAAATCGCGCATCTTATCTTCAAGCTCGTGAAAAAATTTCTGAACTAAAGGTCGTCAATGATGTCGCGGAGCGATCAATTTCTTTAGCTCAAGATTTCAATGGTCTAGCAGGCAGGAGTGAAGAACAACAACAGTATTTGTACCACACCGTAGCTCACCATAGGAACGTTTGTGCGAGTAATAAGAAAGAAGATTTGAAATTAGGATTTAAATCTGCGCGCATTCTGTAATTTAGTTGAACAGAAACTGTTATTACTAAAAATAATTCAAGAAAGACTTTTATTATTATAAAAAACTAATTTTTTCGTAATTTATTACGATAGTTTGTGAAGTTTCAAACACTGGTTGAAACATCGTTTGTTTGTTCTTCTTGTCATAATTTAAGCTTCAATATTGTTTCTTGTAACTTCAATAAATTTTCTTGTAAGAAACCATTGTCATCAGACTGGATTTACCAAATAATCGGCCATAAGTTTCGAGTCAATAGGAAGTGGGGTCGTCATTTCTAATTTTTCATGAAAAATTGACTATGGCAACCTCTAAATTACATCCAATAAAATTTCCTTAAATTGGCAAAATTTTTTTTTTAGATACGGAATCCATCTCACGTGAAGCACAAAAAATATAAAAAACACCCCACAAAATGAACAGGGCTAATATATACACGTACAAATAAAACCATTTGCATTCATTCATATCATGAGCAAAATAAAATGTTGACAGTATCTAATATTCGGGGGGAGGGGGAGGGAGAGGGGGGGGGGGTTAAAAGGGAAATCTTTAAAGGGGAATCTTAACGCATCTATAACTTTGGAACCGACCACCTAGAGATCTGAGCCATACCTTGTTTTTCTTATTTGATCAAAGTCGATTAGTCTGCCTTTGTTTCATGAAAATCGGATGAGTACTTTTCGAATTACTATTTGTTAACAGATATCAACAGCGAGGATATAAGGCATCTCTCTCGCTCTAGCGCTTTGCTTGAGTTGCGATGTCTAACAGCAGCAAAATTAATTTGTAATCGAAAAAGACCGACACATAAGCAGCCATGACATTGGTAAAGAATTAAATATCGATCACAAAACAGTTTTAAACCATTTGCGTAAGGAAGAGCACAAAGAAATGGATGTTTGAGTATCGCATGAATTGTCGATGAAAAATTTGATTGATCCAATTTCGGTTAACGAATCGCTAAAATACGAGAATTTCCTTCGAAAAAGATCATGGTCAAAGAAAGGTAAACCACTACAAACGAAGTCAAAGCCAGGATTGACGCCCCATAAGGTTATGCTGTATTTATGGTGCGATTGGAAGGGAATTGTACATTATGAGGTTCTGGAACCCGGGCTTCTCGCACCCTCTGACTACAATTTGTTTCGATCTCCGTAAAACTCCCTTGATGATCTAATCTCAAGGCTTCAAAAAAGGACTGTGAATATCACTTGGCCAAGTTTTTCGCCGATAAACAGAGATGTTCCAGAAGTTCTCGCTAAAAGCTTTGATTTAGAGTGGTTAAGAAATGCCGATGTATGATTATCGGTGTTGCGAGTAAGCTAGTGTCCTGAAACTTACTCACTTGGCACATCGTTCAGTCTTACTTCGCACTTCGTCTTTACATCTTAGGAATTACTTGGTTGATTCAAAACCACTTTTCTCGACATTTTGAAAGTCCCTGAGTATCAAAAAGCAAAACCAAAAAATTATGTCCGTCCGTCTGTCTGGATGTCTGGATATCTGGATGTCTGTACCGAAGGTGTCTCGAGAATGGCTTGTTCGATTTAGAATTTTTTCTATGGTCAAGGCCGAGATTTGAAAAACCAATGGAACCTGTGCGTCAAGAGGGTCCGGTACCTGCCATACGAATTGACCTAAAATACCTGGTTATAGAAATATTTACCAATTTTTTATATATGCTGGTTTCAATATTGAGTTGGGTATTGAGTTTTGGGTTGATTTGAAGGTAAGGTTAGAGGTCAATTTGCGGGTTGAGTTTAAGTTGAGTTGGAGTTGAGTTGGGGTTGGATATAAAAATATTTACGAATTTTTCATATATGCTGGTTTGATTATTGAATTGACCATTCAATTAGGGGTTGATTTGTAGTTTAAGTTAGGAATCAATTTGCGGGTTGAGTTAAAGTTGAGTTGGAGTTGAATTGAGGCTGGACAGGATATAGTGAGTTGTTGACCAATTTTTTATATATGCTGGTTTGAGGAGTGAGTTTGGCGTAAAGTTTGCGGTTTAGTTAAGGGAAGTTGAATTAGGGTTGAGTTGCGGTTTAGTTGGGATTGGATTAGGGTTTAATAAACAGTTGAATAATCTATATATATATAGGGAAACCTCACTACAACGTAAATCGACGGGACCAAAAACGTTGTCCGTAAAACTCAGAATTTGTGATTTGTTTTTATAAAAATTTTATTGGGATTCTATATCTTATCCGATTTTGACGAAATTCAGCATTTCCAGTGGAAAAGACGAAGTTCTGGAATATGGCCAAATAGGATGGAACGTGACTGTTCCTCAACCGATTATGATAAAATTTGACATGTGCGTTGTAAATGGGATTCTAAAATGATTTTTAAATGAATTTCTGAATATGGCCAATTAGGACGGAACTTGGCTATTTCTTAACGGATTTGAGTCAAATTTGACATTTGCCATGGAAATAGGATTCTAAAGTGATTTTTGGATATAGTTATGGAATATGGCAAAGTAAGATGAAACTTGGCTATTTCTTAACCAATTATGACGAAATTTGATATTTGCGATGGAAATTGGGTTCTAAACTTAGTTTTAGATCTAAAAATCAATTTAGAATTCCAGTTCCAACGCATATGTCAAATTTCATTTATTTATTTTTTTTAACCATATTCTAGAATTTTATTCAAAAATCATTTTAAAATCGCATTTCAGTCATGGATATCATATTTCACTAAAACCGGCTAAGAAATTGTCAAGTTTCACCCAAATTGGCCTAACATGTAATTTAGCAAAGGTTCAATTTGAAATGTAAAAAGGTCAATTTGAAATGTAGAAGGTTCAATTTGAAGTGTAAAAGGAACAAATTAAAGTAGTAAAGTTTCAATCTGAATTGTGCGTGTCCGCTCTAATAAAGTGTCAACTTATCTAAGGGAGGTTTTCATTGGAAAACTTCAGTTACTTGGGACTTAAAAGTTTGTCCGTTGAAATTGAGTGTCTGTTGAAATGAGGTTTCACTGTATTTAAAAGTGATTGTTTATATATATATATGTAACAATATCTTCCAATTCCGGCCATAAAATCATTAATCATAGCTCGGTAGCGCAATCCATTCACCGTAACATTTGCACCAGCCTCATTTTCGAAAAAGTAAGGTTCAATCACAAGGCCAGCCCAAAAACCGCACCAAACAGTGACACGTTGAGGATGGAAAGGCTTTTTAACAATCATCCTTGGATTTTCTGAGC
Source organism: Tipula vernalis (assembly GCA_958295665.1). Taxonomy (NCBI): domain Eukaryota; kingdom Metazoa; phylum Arthropoda; class Insecta; order Diptera; family Tipulidae; genus Tipula; species Tipula vernalis. The sequence goes on from OY282559.1 coordinate 375,917,684, forward strand.
TCCAAATGCGGCAATTCTGCTTATTAACGTAGCCTCCGAGGTGAAAATGGGCCTAATCACCGTAGATGATTTTTCGAGGAAAATCCGGATCATTTTGATGCATTTGAATGACCTAATATACCCAAGGTATCGTACCAGTTTTAGTAATGGCGTAGTTTTTGCTTGTCAAATGACAAAAGATGACAGCTTCAAAATTGACAGCTGCCCAAATCGCAGGCTATTCAAAATGAAAAATCTTATTGGAAAACCCTGTACATATGTTTGATATTTAAACATATGCACACACAATGAACGATTTGAACCAAACTTTACACAAATATTGTTTAAGTTTTAAGAAAGGGCAATGTTTATATCTCAAAAATTTGTATCCTCCTTGAGAGATGGTAATCAGATCTAAAGTTACTACAGAGGAATTTCTAAAACTTTAAAAATTGAATCGATTTTTGATGACGGTATGATGGTATAAAGGTATGATGTTATGATGGTATAATGGTATGATGGATTGTATATAAGAATTGTGTGATGGTGATGATAATGATGATGGTGGTATGATGATGATGATGGTATGATGGGACGATGGTGATTGTCTGATGGTATAATGGTATGTTGGTATGGTGGTGTGAGTTAAGCAGAAGGTTGAGATTTGGTTCGAGCTAAGTTGAGTTAAACCTGAGTTAGGGTTTAGTTAGCCTGCATTGGGGTTAAGTGAGTTGTTCAGGGTTAATGGGTTAATTTGAAAGTTGATTTGTGGTTAATTTGAAGGCTGAGTTGAAGGCTGAGCTGAAGATTGACACATTCAAGAGATTCATTTCGGAATTAATGTTGACCAAACTGATTAATGTTGAATAATAATATTAATGCTCAAAATAACTTTTTACTATGTTGTAAAATGGAACTGTCCAATATTTTAAAAATATTCGGTAAGACAGAGGTTTATTACCAGTTTTCAAAACCAAAATTATCCTGGCAATCTTCTAAAAAAAATGTTCATTTGTGCTAAACAGGTTACTAATAAATTGTTTTAACACATCAAGGAAATTGTGGCAGCTCATTCGTTTACTAATTCACTATGCCACAATTAATTCGTCCGCACATAACAAAAAACAACACCGTTTTCATTCGCAAACAAATGCACCTATCATTTAACAATCATACCAACTGAGCGACAACACCAAACACGAAACACAAACACAAAACAAAATAAACAAAATTAAATTTAATAAAATATCCAACATGTCCATCGAGCAATTATGTGTTAAAAACCCAATCAACAAAAAGTCAATTTTTATCTATGTAGCATATATTCCGCCTGGCTCACCGATATCGTCTTACACCGCCTGCTGCGACACAATAATGTAAATCAACAGTGCTGTTAATTCAACTGACATCATCTTGAACACGAGAGGTTTTAATTCTCCAATTATTAGCGAATATGACGAAGAAATGGATGAAATGTTACCTTTGAACGTAAGTTCTGAAATAGAGTGCCTGTTCATCGATACGGTTTTAAATCAGCCAAATTTGCGAAGGTACAGAATGGTCTGGACCGAATTTTAGATCTGATGTTCACAAATGAACAAAATCTATTTAAAGTAAATAAATCATCAACACCATTCGTTATTAATGATATTAACCACAAAGTGGTGGGGCAAACCGTATTACAACTTTAGAAAAGCCGAGACAATAAACATTTATGTTTGTTTGTTCCTACGAAAAGGATTTCTAATGAACGTATTAGAAGAACTGGAAATATACAAGGAAAGATATGACCCATTTTTACTAAACGAAAAATGGACCGCAAACAAATTTACGACCTCATTTTAAATCCGTAATTAATACCCTTTTGCACATGCACACCCACACACACACACACACACACACACACACACACACACACACATACACACACACACACACACACACACACACACACACACACACACACACACACACACACACACACACACACACACACACACACACCAGATGGTGAACAAATTCTTCTCTGTTTTTTAACATAAACACGCACCAGACACTATATACAAAAAAGAAGTGCGGTAACCATCCCTTTAGGAAAAAATAAATAATAAAAAAAAGGGGGAAAGAAGATTCACAAGGCATAAAAGCAGTTTTTAACCCTTAGCGGCCACACGGGGTAACTAGTTACCCCAGGCTAAGAAAAAGTAAAATTAGAGATCTAAAACCTTTGAAACTGATACAAGTAACAACATCTGCCGGTAGTAGACAAGTGTGAGATGTGACTCCATTACATAGGAAGCCGAAAAAACACGTGGCGACGCTTTGAGCGTTCGTTTTCTCGGTGTGGGGTAACTAGTTACGCCAGTGTGGCCGCAACCGTTGTTTTTTTATTTCAAATCGACTTGTTTGTGGTGTCAATAGACAAAATAAAGGTAAGTTTTTGAAATTCTCGTAAAAAACTTTTTTTTCAATCCTAGTCGTTATGGAATCTTGTCTGTTCATGTGAAATAATTCAGTTTCATTTTTAAAAGATATTGTTTATTGAATAAATCTAGTGTACGTTCATTGTAGGATAACACGTGGGTTCTAAGGTTATGAAAATACGATGTATAAACTTACCCTAAAAAATGTAAAAAAAAATAATACTGCGTTGTTATTTTACACGTATTGTTTTTTTTTTGTTTTGTTCTGTCTGCTCCTTCCGATATAATAAAAAAACATAGTGTTTGTTTCATATATATGAACAATTTTTATGTCTCAAATACCCATAAATAAAAAAAATTGACAAGATACTTTTCAAACAATTTTTTGACTAAAAAAAGTTCCGCGTCTACATGTGAGATGCATGGACCAAATTATACGGTAAAAATAATTTTGCCTGGGAAATGCAATCAGCTGAACGAAGATCGGGCTTACATCGGTGTTTTATACTATGCTGGCTTATGGAAGCCTTCCAAGGTGGATAACAACGTACTCTGGGACAAAAGAAACGGAATCAACTTCTATAGGGGTGTCTTTCCTCGAATGAGGTTTGAGTTTCTTCAGTTTTGTTTGCGTTTCGATGCAAGTGAGAATAGCGATCTAGATGACAGATTTTCGCACATCAGAAAAATTTGGTTCATTTTCATCAACAACTGCACCAAGTATTATAACTCATGTAATAAATGTCTCCCAGCGAACCGACAATTTGGAGCAATTAAGAAAAATGTTGGTCAAGGTAAAGGTACTCTGATTATGACGATGAGCTGATTCCACCTTTTAGAAAATCCTTGGCGGAACCACCTCATGGGCATTCAACTGAAATTTCTAGAGGAGAACGATTTCGAACTCGAAGAATTTGTCCTATTTATAAATGGAATGTTAAATTTAGTGGTGATCCAAATACCATGTCTGTAAATGATTTTCTAGAACAAATTAAAATGTGGGCACAAACAGAGCAAGTGTCTGACAAAGAACTGTTGCTGGCAGCATTTTATTTGTTCGACGGTTCAGCCAAAATCTGGTTTCAGACTTCTTGCGAAAATTTCAAATCTTGGAATCAACTATCACTTGCAGAAGACCATGATTATTGGCTCTTGCGTGAAATAGACCAATGAGTTCAAGCAAGAAATGAAACTTTTAACATCTATTTAGCTCAAATGCAAATTTATTTCAAACAATTGCATTATCTGGAAAAACTCCCAATATCTGAAATTAATACTATTAATAAATTAAAAGCGCATTGTAAAAAGATAGAAGATTTGAGATCTAATCTAAATAGAAGAACCTCATTATCTAAATCAATTTTAGAGCCTCAATTAAATAGATCTTCTCGGCAGCCCCGTGTTAACGCTTTTGCTTCCAATTCATTAGCTGAAATTATTGATTCAGATATAAATGTGATGTGTGAAGATTCTAAGGTAACATGTTGGAATTGTTTAGAAATAGGCCACGTATTTTATAATTGCTTAAAACCAAAAACCAAGTTATTTTGTTATAAATGCGGAAAGGTTGGGTTTATTACTCGGAAGTGTCCGAAATGCTGCACGATTTCGGAAAACCTAGGTTAGAAATTAGAGGTCAGAGTCTCCCTAATTTCTCTGAATGCAAGACTCCTTTAGTAACTAAATATGGAAAAAGTAGTTCATGTTTCTTTTATTTTGAAAATATTTTAAACTCAGTTATCCATTATTCTGCTGATGGAAGACCAACTATTGAGGGCCTTCTTGATTCTGGTGCTAGTTCCACAATTTTTGGCGTCAATTCGGACAAGTTAATCCATCAGTTACGACTCTCAATATTCCCTATTGATTCTTCAATTTCAACAGCTGATGGTACCACACATCAAATTAAGGAATATGTAAATGTGCCTTTCACATACAATAATAAAATTTTAGTAGTACCAACACTTATTGTGCTTTCCATTACCACCATGCTAATTTTAGGAATGGACTTTTTGAAGCTGTTCAGTATACGATTAAATATCAGAAACTGAACATAAATTGCAAGGTAGCACATATGGTGGAATTAAAAACTACTTTATCAAAATTTGAATTATCAGGCAGCGATAAACTCGGCCGAAAAGATATTTTAGGTCATATTATTGATACCGGTCGTGCTCGTCCTATCAAACAGCGGAACTACCCAACTTCACCATATATGCAGGAAAAAATTGACGTAGAAATTGACCGCATGCCTAGATTAGGCGTTATTGAAAATTCGAGCAGTCCATGGAGCAACCCGTTGGTAAGTATTCCAAAGCCAAACGGGAAGATTCGGTTATGCTTAAACTCTAGCAAACTTAATATGGTAACCAAATAGGATGCGTATCCTTTGCCCCATATTTCACGGATATTAGGTCGATTCAAGAGCACTAATTTTCTGTCGAGCGTGGATCGGTCGGACGCATATTTGAAAATCCCTATAGAGGATGCGTCAAAAGAAAAAACTGCTGTTTCAATTTCATCTCGTGGTCACTTTCATTTCACGGTAATGCCATTTGGTTTGCATAATGCACCACAAACGCAGGCCCGATTGATGGACCGTGTTTTGGGTGTTGGTCTTGAACCTCAGGTGTTCGTATATCTAGATGATATAATAATATCAACTGAAAAATATGAAGAACACCTTCGGCTTTTGAATGTCGTGGCGGAAAGGCTGAAACAAGCTAAACAATAAAAGATAAAGTATCTGGGTTACATCATTTCACAAGAGGGGTTGCGAACTAACCCTGAAAAAGTATCTGCTGTTCTAAATTAGCCGACACCAATTCAGTTAAAACAGTGCGCCGACTATTGGGAATGGCCAGTTGGTATAAGCGGATTTCTCCTCAATAACATCCCCTATTTCCGATATTTTAAAGAAAGGAAAGAAATTCATCTGGAATGAATCAGCCAATCATCCTTTTCTAAAATTGAAATCTTTATATGATTTTAATATGTTTCGAAGATTGTAAGAGAATTCAATCCAGTTTCGAACTGATGAGCTTATGATTATGAAAAAATCAATATTCTCATCAGGCAGCGGCGACTCACCGGTAGCATATTAGAAATTATATGAATTAATTAACATTCAACAAAAAATTAATAAAAGTAAAAATTAGCGTACACAGAAATAGAGCTGTGTGAATATTGTGAAGAAGAAAAATAGTAAGAGATTTCATCTGTATTAGCATGATTCGCTAGTACTTAACGCACAGCATATTCTGTACATATAGAATGTAAATTGTGGTATAATCAGCCCAGTCGCCGCGGCCTGATGAGAAGATTGATTTTTTCATAATCATAATAACAATCTTCGAAACATATTAAAATCATATAACTAAATAAATAGAATTCTGTTTATTAGTCGGTTTCGTTGAATTACTGTTCGTAAATACTAATATACTTCTCGTGTTAATCGAAACACACTTAAAATGGTCTAATCACCGGTAGCATATTAGAAATTACATGAATTAATTACCATTCAACAAAAAATTAATAAAAGTGAAATCTTTACTAATATCCCCTCCTATATTGCCAAACCCGGTATTCTCAGAACAATTCATTATTCAAACGGATGGATCAGACGTAGGAGTGGGTGCAGTTTTAAGTCAAGGAGAAGGTCAAAATGAAAGGGTAGTGCCGTTTTTCAGCCAAAAACTCAGTACTCAACAAAAGAAGTATCACACAACATAAAAGGAGTGTTTGGCGGCAATATTGACTATTGAGAGATTTTGACCTTACATTGAGGGCAGTTATTTTGTTGTCATTACGGATCACGCGTCACTTCTTTGGCTTAATAATTTAAATGACCCGAGCGGTCGCTTGGGTCGTTGGGCGTTGCGTTTGCAATAATATAGATTTGATTTGCAACACAGAAAGGGAAAATTCAATGTTGTGCCCGATGAACTTTCTCGATCAATGACATGTGACATTTTAACAAACAGCGAAGATAAATGGTTTGAAAACATAAAAAGTGGTTTGCAAAATTACCCAGAAAAATTTCCAGATTTTAAATTGAAACAAAATACGGGCTGAAATTTTACAACGTTATCATGATGACCCATTATCATCACATTTGGGTGTCCTTAAGACTGCTAATCGGATAAAGCAAAATTATTTTTGGCTAAATATTGACAAGACTGTAAAAGAATATATTGGGAATTGCGAAGTTTGTAAAGCATCTAAGGATGTAATAGGCTAAATCTCCAATGGGTTCTTTTAAATCTCCCAATGGACCATGGGATACTATTGCGGTTGATTATCTTGGGCCTTTGACAAGATCAAAATCTGGTAATATGTACTTCTTTTCCCTCTTCGGAGATTGGATACTAAATCCACAATAAAAATTCTTGAACAGCAGGTTTTTCTTCTATTTGGAACTCCTACAACACTTATATCTGATAACAGTCCCCAATTTACAGCATTACAATTTAGAAACTTTTCGAAAGAAAATGGAGTAAACCACTTCTGCAATGCTATTTACCATCCGCGACATAGTGTTGATTAGTCCCGTTGCCATGTTTCGATGTGAGAGTTGGACCAAAAATGATTGATGATATATGCAAATATAAACCATGCCTTGAATATATGTTTGCCAGCACTGGTTTTAAGGAATTACTCTCTTGAATATTAAATATAAAAAACAGACAAAACTACCACTCTTTATAGCCACCGGAGTTTCACGTCAGCTGTTTAGTTACGGGCTTGAATAATGTGGTTTCATTTATGATTACCTTCGATATCTTAAACAATAGACAGCACTAAGGGAACATAAAATTTAAGCAACCGTGATTTAAATTATTAAGTCGTATTTTCCATATTGGCCGGTAAAAGGCTTACCCTTTGTACTTTTGGTTTTTTTCATATGTAATAAGCTTAAACTAAAACTTTGCAAGAAAATAAACCGTACTTTCCAAACCTCTACGAGCATGCTTATAAACTAGGTTAAAATATCCATTTGCCTGTTTATGTTCAAAGGAAGATAATTCTTGAATACTAATAATGTAAAAAAACAAGCGAACGAAGAAAGGAAAATCTTAATTAATTAAATGGAATTTTCATTCAGAGAGTATTTTCTCTCATTTTCATTTGTGGCTTTTAAATATACATATACAAAAAATACTTTTTTATAACCGCTTAAAGTAATTAAAAATAAAAAAAAATAGGAATAAAAATATTCTAGAAATCTAAATGAAAATAACATTTTTTGTGCCATTAATGATATTTTTTCCATATTTTACTCCTAAAGAAAGACAAATAATAATCGCAAAACAAAAGAAAATTTGAACAAGAGTTTTTCTATATAAATCTGTAAACAAAGTGTTATGAAAATCATTTTTCACACAGATAGAGGGGGAAAAAAAACAAACCAAAACTAAATTTTATTTCTAAATCCGCAAAACAACGGGTGGTCAATCAATTCGTTTTCGTCTTGGCACACATTTTTTGTTGTTGCGCTGCCCACGGTTACGTCTCGAACAAAAACCTATCTCTTCTCTTATCATAATATTATTAAAGGAAAATATAACCAAGTACAAGGAAAAAAGGTCAACAATTTTGGGATTTGAATCGAATGGTTTTTTAAGGGACACAAAAAAAAATTAAACGAAAAACGAATATTTACCTTGGGGATGATGGCGTTGTTCTTTATGATTGGGATTAGAGCGTATATGTACATATTTATAAACGATTTTCATGATAAATTTGATGTTTTTATAGTATGTATAGCAAGGACCGCAAAATTACCATCTATCTCATTTCCTGTTTTATATTCAATGATTTTTGTGTGATTCAATCGATCATGTATACTATTCGGTTGATAGATATGAGAAAATACATAATTTCCTTTTTTTTTTTTTTTGATTTAAGAAATTGGAGATTTGTTTTTGGTTATAGTAAAATTGGTCGAAGATGACTGTAGCAATATGTAGTAATTTTTTCTTATATGACTTTCATTTCTTCACAGTTTACGGTTAAAGGCTTATAATATGTATGGCTACTAAGATTTAGTTTTATTCAGCCCACGTACAAATTTCTTTCAGAAATTTGGGCAAGACATATCGATGATTTGAAAGCAAACTGTTCTAACAGAAAAATTGGAACACGATGATCGAATGATCGCGTTTGGTTGATTTTCTTATTTCAATTTAATTCTTGGTTAATGTTGACCTGCTAATCATAGAAGTGTTTATCTGTTACGATAGAAATGTTCATCATCATCGTTGGATGCCGATAGCATGGACCCTGGAGGGGGACCAACTATTGCAAAATAAAGGGAACAACTTACCTAAGAGCACGAAAATGTTGAGATCACCAATTCTAAAGGTTCCAAATGTAAGTAGTTGTACACTACAACTAAAGACGGCTGCGACAGTCGCAACTGCGTCCCAAGTAACTAATAATAACCCTCAATCTGAGGAAGTAATCAAAGCTCTAGCCGAGTCTAGACAAGAAAATAAAGAATTAAATAAAGCAATTCAATGGATGCAGCACCATATACAACTTCTTCAAGAAGAAGTTAAACACCTTAAACATAATCTAAAGATGGACTACCAAACTAGTCATGAAGTTTCGGTTGAAGTAGAAGCCCTAAACTAAACTAAACCGACGAGGAAGATTTAGAAAGAGAGACCAATTGGATAATAAAAAAGTCAAAAAGGGCTCTAAAAAAGCAAAAAACACAGGAAGTAAATTCTTCCAGTAAAAGGAAAGCTGAGTCGTCCCCAGAAATGAACACTAGTGTGAACAAAGACAAAGGAAGTCTACCGACAAAGGAGGGAGTATTGTTAATAAAATAAAGTTACCACTATTCACTCTGACCTTTGCAAACTCAGAGAAAATTGAGAACATATTCAACATTAGAAACATCTTGGGAATGGTTGTCCGAATGGAGCCATTGAAAAAGGCAACATTGATCATACCACAATGCAAATAGTGTCAGGCATACAACCACACGCAAAAATACTGCAATCGTGAAAGCAGATGCGTAAAATGTGCGGGAAAGCATGACACTAAAGAATGCGTGATAGATAAGAACACTCCAGCAAAATGTGCTAACTGTCATGGAACCGATCCTGCTAGCTATAGAGGGTGGGAAGTAGCCAAAACACTGCAAAACATGCGAAATAGGACAAACAAAAACCAGCCAAGAGAGCAACGAAAGAAAAAGAAATCCCGACAAAAACTGTCACTATACGTTCCTTAGTGCGAAAGAGGCAGAGCGATTCTTATACTCACAAGCAGCAAGACAAGGACTACCTGCGCATACAGATCAAAATGTTGGAATTTAACAAGCTATGACAACAATGCAAAACACCTTGAATGCTATTGTCAATCGCCTTTCTAAAATAGAAGAAAATAGAGAGTTTCTTTAACAAGAGACAAGTTAATCTTGAACAAATAGGACATCGAGAAAAAATTAAGGAGATTTATAGCAAAAAAGTTGCTTTATCTTCTGATCCTTCACTCCAAAAAAATGAACAAAACACTAAGAATATTAACCTGGAATGCTAATGGACTTCTACAGCATCTTCCAAAGCTAGAAATCTTTTTGAATACAGAAAAAATTGATATATGCTTAATAGCAGAGAGCCATTTCACTAGAAAGTCTTATGCAAAATAAAAGGTTACTCTTGTTACTATTTTATACATCCAGAAGAAAGAGGTCGTGGTGGAGCAACAATATTCATCAGAGAAAACATCAAACACTTCGAAGATGACAAACTCGAAATAGAGACTTAACGTGCAACTAAACAATTACAAGAAGCTGCGGGTTGCTGCGATATATTGTCCACCAAGGCATCAACTGAAAAAGGATGATTACCTCTCAATGCTCAAAATGATAGGCTCAAATTTCGTCATAGGAGGAGACTTCAATGCCAAACATACGCATTGGGGTTTGAGACTAATATCACCTAAAGGTAGAGAACTATTAGAAGCTGGACATCAAATAAATTGCGAATTACATTCAAGTGGTATTCCTACTTACTGGCCAACGGATACAAACAAAATACCAGACGTGATTGACTTTTTCATAGCGAAAGGTATTTCAGAAAACTATATCCACATCGAAAATAATGAAGGGTTATCCTCGGATCATTCTCCAATCATACTTACGATCAGTGAAACAATAATTGAAAAAGAAAAGCCACCAAGGTTAATAAGCGGGAAGACCAATTGGGGAAAATTCGCATTGTTAATTGAGGAAAGTATTGATCTTCAAGTCCCAATCAAAAACCGAACACAACTTGAAAGAGAAGTAGAGCTACTCATAAACAATATTCAGACCGCAGCATGGGAAAGCACTCCCCCTGCCAAAAATAAACCTCACAAGTATGAAACATATACACAGGAAATAAGGAATCTGGTAAGAGAAAAGAGGAAAGCTCGCAAAATCATCGCATAGAAATCGAGCACCGGAGAGCAAAACTATCTTCAATCAGCTCAAAAACAAGCTGCAGAAGTTAATACAAGAAACCAAAGCGGTAAGCTTTAACAAATATTTAATAAATCTTTCTGGCCATAAAAAAAGCGATTACTCTTTATGGAAAGCTGCAAAGGGACTAAAGAGACCAAAAGAGCAGGTGCCGCCAATTAAAAAAGCAGATGGTACTTGGGTCAAAAGGGCCAAAGATAAAGCTGATCATTTTGCTGAACATCTTGAAAAGACGTTCCAACCTTTGACCTAGACAAACAACAGATGAAAATACAGAGAGTTAGACATAGAATCAGTTACAATGAAAGAACTCAAAAATGAAATCAAACATAACCTAAATGCAAAAAAGGCTCATGGATACGATCTTATTACAGGAAAAGTTATTAAAAATTTGCCGGGAAAATGTCTTAAGAAGTTGCTACACATAATTAACGCAGCTTTTAGAATAAAATATGTTCCACAGCAGTGGAAAATAGCAGAAGTTATTATGATACCTAAACCTAATAAGCCACCTAATGAGAAAACGTCATACAGACCTATATCTGTATTACCATCATTGTCCAAACTCTTCGAAAAATTACTCCTCAAAGACACCTGTTACCATCGCATCAATTTGGTTTCAGAGCGAAACACTCCACCATAGAGCAGGTACACAGAGTCACTAACGTGATTGAGAAGATGCTTGAAAACAAAAAGGTATGTTCTGGAGTTTTCCTTGACGTTACCCATGCCTCTGACCGAGTCTGGCATCAAGGACTGGAATATAAATTACATCGCGACCTTCCTAAGCAGTTCTATGAGATATTAAAATCTTACAATGAAGGTAGATATTTCAGAGTGAAATATGAAGGAGAGTTCTCATCACTCAAGAGAATTAAAGCAGGCGTACCATAAGGAAGCTTGCTCGGACCAGTCTTGTATTTGCTTTATACGAGAGACATACGTGTTACTGGAGAAACAGATATTGCAACCTTTGCGGATGATACAGCAATCTGGGCGGTTGTAAGTACAATCGAAGAAATAACTAGCAAATTATAGCACACTGTGATTGAGATTGTCCACTGGACAAAAAAAATGGAAATTAAAATTGAATGAGCTAAACTCAATTCACACAACATTCACCTATCTAAAAGTTGATCACTTACATATCTACATAAATAGGCAGGAAATACCACATGCGAACACGGCAAAATACCTAGGTATGACGCTCGACGCCAAGTTAAAATGGAAAGAGCATGTCAAGAAAAAACAGGCAAGAATTGGATATAAAGTTCAGAAAAACGTATTGGGTCATTGGAAGAAATAGTGTACAAAAGTTTGTTACACATAAACCGTGAGAACTGCACTAGAAAAATTAATAAATTCATAAAGTGCTAATGTGTAGTTCATTTAACATAAATACACATTTAAAGTTTTATTTTTTAGTTGCACTTGATAAACCCATGAATTTATCGAGTGTAGTTGCATGTAATGACGTCAGCAAGGAATAAGAAAATGTGGATGAAATAACTGAAGGGAGAAATTTTTAAACTTAAAATTTGTATTTATGTCAAATACACTACATATTCGCGCTTTATGAATTTATTTTTTTTCAGTTTACATGGAAGGAATTTAAAGTTTATCGAGTTCTAGTGCAGTTCTCATGGAAAACACTAGTTCGATTACCATAAATTGAACGAGACAGCGGTAAACGACAAATTCTCGATACCGCAAATTGAGGAAATATTAGATAGCTTAATGAAGTCAGTTTATTCCTCAACAAAAGAGAAGAATGCTTTCTTGACCGATAAGGGACATTTTGAGTTTTCCCGATTGCCTTTCGGTTTAAGGAAAGGTCCGGCTACTTTATAGGTAAAATTTTCATGTCTATCTAGAGAACCGCGGTTCTCAACCCAAATCACATCGAAATAATTATTTAAAAAGTTTTAAGAATATCTAGATGAAATAACTGATGTTGCAGAAAATTGAATTAGTCACACCCAGAACCTTGGAATAGTACTAGAACGACGCTATGAATTTAATTTAATTTAATAATTCCCTAGACAGAGTAAAACAATATCCGAAAAAATCAAACAAATGTTGGATTGGTCATTACTAAAAATCCCTAAACAAATAAAACAAAATTCACTGGATTGTCGAGTCTACCCCAAATTCAAGATAGTACAGAAAGATGCATTGGCTTCAATGCCCATACGAACCTTAAACACCATGGTATCAAGAAATACCACTAACGACAAAGAGGCATTAGCCAACATTTGGATCGTGAAAAAATACTTACCCTGCCTTTACGGTAATAAATTCATCCTGGTAACAGACCACTTCCCCTAACTTTCATAAAAACTTTCGAAAAAAATTCCAAAATCTTAAGATGGCCATTAGAACTCGAAAATTACGAGAAGGAAAAGCCAACGTCTAGTTTGCAGATTGCCCTTTAACAACTAGCTAAATTTTAATGTAGAAACAGATAATATTTCACGTGAATTGAAAGAGTAACGAGATCGCAACGATCAACTTTGTGGACACATCTGAGACTACTTTATCCACTTTTCAGGACGGCCTACAATTCGTACGCCTTCGATACAATAATTTTGGCAGATGTATTTAATCCAATCTTTGAACATTGTTGTTTAAAGATTAGATTAAATACATCTGCCAAAATTATTGTATCCAAGGCGTCCGTATTGTAAGGCGTCCTGAAAAGTGGATAAAGTAGTCGTCAGATGTGTCCGTAAAGTGGATCATTTCCAATTTCCGAAACACGTTTAAAAAAGAGGAACTCACGAATTTGATAAAAATAACGGTAAACAAACCGCGAACATGGCACCAGAAAGCCTGCACCCCAAACAAAGAACAACAAGGTTCGATTGTCATCGAAGAGCATGAAAGAGCTCCTAGAGAAATAAGAGAAGTAGAAAGTCAGATAAACGATCCTACTTTTTTACCATCAATGATCAATAGGGTAGTCCTAACAAAATTAAAATTGATACAAACAACAACATTTTGGAAAATATTCAAAACGCAGTAAGGAGAACGAAAGACGAATTAACAAGCAACAAAATTTTGTCTTTAAGAGAAAACACCGATGTTAGAGATGTATTAAACGGACAAGGCATTGTAAAAATATTGTCGAACCACCACTTCGTTGACACCTTTCTTTGCATATTGCAACTACCAAAACTAGAAAAAGATAATTCAACAATATGTATTTTTGAACAACATTCGTAAAACATAATCCACAACATATTATTAAAGCCAACCAAAAATTGTTTACAATACAAATCACGAAGTTTAAGAGAAGTATGTACATATGTTTGTCAAATGATTATTATCGGCTTTTTATAGACACAAATATACTATTCAAAATAAATTTCTATATTTTTTGATTTAGTGAATATAATTCGCTAAATTAGTACGTTCATACTTGACCCTATCTGTGTTAAGTAGGAATTGTATTTTTGCAGTTTAGTCGTAGCTACCAGATGAGTAGATCAACTTTTTCAGTACGAAAGCAAACTACCAACACATTGAGCTCAACTACACTACTTTGCCACAATATTCCATTTCCATAGTGTCAAAAAAAAATATGATCAACAAAGAAAAACAAGATTCAGCAAATATCAACCAACATGCTTGAACATGTTGGTAAGAAGAGAAATACCAACAAACATGTTTATAACATGATAAACGTAACTCAGCAGATACAGAGCATCAATTAAAAGAACAACTGTTTCTCGTTCTTTGAACGAACTTGGAATTATCACCATCACCATTATCAAAACGTACACGACAATAAGTGAGTATAAATGTAAAGTATATAGACAACATTTTTTATGAACATTTTATCACAAAATGAATAATGAAAGTTGAGAAGGACATAAATTGCGTATGAATCGTGTAGAGGTCGTCAAAGTCAAGATATGCTACAGCACAACAGAATACAGAATACAAACATCATCGCCGTGCACATGAGAACCCTGAAGGAGCTAAAGAAGCAGACAACAAACCGAAAAATCTGAAGAGCACGCTGCAGAAAGTCGTCAACAATCTTCTGTACAAAGGCAACTATTGTGAGCGAAATCGACAAAATCGGTGCCTATTCATGCCACATTCAATAAAAGTGATGTGGCTATTCAAAGTTGTGGCTCTATAGACTAAGAATGCATCCAATGTCTATCTCTGAATTTTTTCGCGTAAAAATCAACAGACGATGCATTTAAATACTGCTGCCACGAACGTACCTACGGTTTTGTTGGAATTAGACGGGCACCAACGATCTATTTTTCCATCATATCTTCAGGAGTTTTTAATTAATCCAGCACATTCTCAGTATCGAAATGTTCATGAAAGTATCCGCCGCTTACATCCACGGGCGCACAAATGGATAACTAACAAGGAACCTTTAGAACTGGCAAATTCTATAAATTGTAAAAATTATTCTAAGCTGTATTATTCGGTGAGACATTTACGAAACCATTTTTTTTACCGGCAACCAACCTCTTTTAAGGGGTTAAAATCACCCCTTAATTGGCGAAAACAGGTAATTTCATCCCCTAAAAAAATAGCGATGCAACCCTTATAATCTAATTTACTATGGATTACTTGCACTTTTATGAGGAACAATTTGTAATTTGTGCTATCAAAAAAAAGTGGAGTAGAAGCCGAGGTATTTCGAAAAAATCGTTTTTTTAGGTTAAATTAGGGGGTGGTTTTAACCCCTAGAAAGGGCTTAGTTGCCAATAAAAAAAATGGTTTCGTTAATGTCTCACAGAGTACTACAACTTAGAATAGATTTTACAATTTTTTGAATTTGACAGTTCAAAAGGTTCCCTTATTAGTTGGACGTGGTCCCCATATGTATTTCGTGTGTACAAATAAATTTATCATCGATTTAGCGTCAATATTGTTCAGAATTTTGACCGTTTAATACCCAAGCACAATGTTTACGCAAGAGCAACACCGAGGTGCTACTAATAATTATACGACACCTATTGAAAACATAGTACAGGATTTTCCAATAAGAGAGGTTTCATTTTGAATAGAATGCTTTTTGGGCAGCTGTCAATTTTGAAGCTGTCATCTTTTGACATTTGACAAGTAAAAGCTACGCCTTTACTAAAAATGGTACGATACACGCTTCAACAACGCATTGAAATTATTAAAATTCACTACAAAAATGATGAAAATTTTGGAGTCACAGTTTGAACAACTAAAGCAGTTTTTGGTCGTCGTGAAGCACCTTCACGGCCGGCAATACTGAAACTGGTGGAAAAATTTGAGCTGTTGGGACAAGTTAGCGATGTGAAGAATCGAAACTGTGTGCGTCGCTCAAGAACAACTGAGAATATTGCTGCTGTAGCCCTTATTGTTGAAGAAAACCGAGGTTTGTCGATTCCTCGTTGATCTTTGAAATTAGATATTCCACAAACGACATTACACCGTATTTTGCATAAAGACTTAGGTCTTAAGGCTTTTAAAGTTCAGTTAACACAAGAACTCAAGCCGGTCGATCACCATAAACGTCGTATCTTCGCTGATTGGGTCCTTTCAAAATGATCCGCATTTTCATCGAAAAATCATCTTCAGTGATGAGGCCCATTTTCACCTCGGAAGCTACGTTAATAAGCAGAATTGTCGCATTTGGGGCTCAGAAAATCCAAGAATGATTGTTGAAAAGCCTCTCCATCCTCAACGTGTCACTGTTTGGTGCGGTTTTTGGGCTGGCGGTGTGATTGGACCTTACTTTTTCGAAAATGAGGCTGGTGCAACTGTTATGGTGAATGGATTGCGCTACCGAGCTATGATTAATGATTTTTTATGGCCGGAATTGGAAGATATTGATGTGGACAACGTTTATTTTCAGCAAGACGGCGCTACGTGCCACACAAGCAACGAAACAATCGCAATTTTGCAAACAAAGTTTCCTGACCGTGTTATTTTTCGAAGAGGTGATCACAATTGGCCACCGAGATCTTGTGATTTAACACCTTTAGACTTTTTTCTTTGGGGCCACGTGAAAGATAAGGTCTATGCCAATGCTCCACAGCCGATTCAAGACCTTAAAGATGGAATTCGTGAAGTTATCGAGGACATACAGACGCAAATGTGCGAATTGGTCATGGAAAATTTCATGAAAACGATATGGTGCTGCAAGCGTAGCCGTGGCGGCCATTTGGCTGATATAATTTTCAGCCTCCCTTCCTCTTTACAATGAAATAAACATTTATTAATTTCTCGAAACCCCTTATTGGAAAACCCTTTACATAATAAAATTGTTAGCCTTAGAGAATCAATATTTTTAACTACCCATCCCAAGAATGGTAGAGCTAGCACCCGAATCAAGAAGTCCAAATACCGAAGAATTAAAAATGTTAACTTCAATCGTAGATCGACCATCTAAAGAGTAATTTATTATGGAATTTAAGCTATTCTCGAAGTAATTAAAGTTCAATTTAGTATTAGGTTGATTTTCGTTATTATAGTCTGTTTCAAATTAGAATTAAATTGACCCCTAAACATAATTTTTAAATGAAGTTTTCCGAACTATCTCGGTTACATTTAGGACTCGTATAGTTTACAAATCCTATAGTTTCGGATTTGTAACAAAATGTTGATGTCTTAGCCTTAGTACTGACGTGAAAAGTATGACCTATTTTTATACAATTCCAACTGAGCTATGCATACATATGCACAAATATGACCAGGAATATGAGTTCTACTGTTTGGTGCCTCGCGATTTGAACGTTTTTAGTATGAAGGGTCCATCTAAATCGATATCGATCTCGATAAACGGTCTCGCTGATTGGGTGATCCGACATTGTGGTAACTCACCCATAAATTGCTGCTCTTGCTTGGTATTAGAGCGTCTCGTCTACAGGTGAGGGACAAATACCTCGAAATGTCGAAACGCTGTTTTAATATAGTTAGCACCAATTTGTGTCCAGCATGTAAATTTTTATTATGAGTATCTCTCATCTGTGATAGAGTAGTACAATTGGGTGCTTGGCATCTTGACCCGTGTCGGCATTCTTTAATTTTCCTCTCAACTGCAATAATCGAAGGTTGTCAATATATGGAGTCAGAAAGAAAATTTCAGATTGATTTGGTATTTGTTTAGGTTACGTTGAAGAGTCAAGGTTCTTATTTTTGAATATTTAAGGCATAATTTTTTGATAACTTTAAAGCCCTGAGAAATGGAAATAATGTTGGCATTGACTGGCTCAATACCTTCCGTTTCTTTTATAGGTGAAGACCAAAGCACGAGTATGGTTTGGTTTAAAAATTTAGGACCTCTAATCCACATTTCATCTGCTAAGAACCTTTCGGGAGTCACACCTCTGGTGACTTTATCAGCTGGGTTCTCACTGGTTGGTACAAAATTCCATTGGTGACGATTAGTATAGGCGTCATGATTTGAGCAATTTAGTTCGCTTGGAACGTGTTTAAAATTTTCAAAAGTTTCGAAAGCCATTGAAGTACCATCGTCTGCATACAATCAACACAAACAACACAAAGAATCTGTATACAAATAGATGGATATCGTTATTTTGATAATTTAAGAGATTTTAGCACCAATTTAATCATTCGCACTAGTAATGTAGCGACATTTAGTTCCCACTTTGGCATAATGATAGCCTTGATTGACCTGCAAATATCCATCTAGGGAATTTCATCACAGTTAACAATTCCCAATGTTCTCGGACCACCAAATAAGTATTTAAAATACTTGAAGGTAACTTGTCGTCCCATCCATAATACAGTCTCAGATAAACAAGTTCGTTTGGCTTCCTTTACTTTAGCACAATGAAATTATTATGTCTGCACCGACAGACTTTGGTGACGGTTGTGGGCTAGATAAAATACCATCATCTAATTTAAACAAACATGTAAACCTGTCGATCTTTAATTCGGGTAACAGAGAAGACATTAGACAACGTTACCGAGTAATTTCAACGACTTTTTGGAAATAAGAAATCTACCAAGAGCTTCTTTGAGTGTTTCTCAAGGAATTGGATCTTGGATATTTCTTAAAAGTAAACAAAACGGTATAATATTAGGCATGTTTTTCACAGATCTGTAAAGATCTTTTATCCAGATTAAGTCGAAATTGATTACCTAAGCGAAGTTAATTAGAATGTTTAAAAGACGGTCAGGTGGATCTTGAACGGTTATTACCTATAACAACAAAAATAAGCACAAAATATTCTTCAGACTTTTAGAAGGACTCTTAACCTAGATAATTTTCTAGAACGCTCAGGCACCTTAACAATTACCCTTCGAAACACAATCGGCGAGGAGCGACTAAATGGATTGGCAATAATAAAAATTCACAGAAACGTGTATATATCAATAGACAGTGTCCTTGGCTTAGTGTCACGACGAATCAATATAAAATTAATAAAAAATTGAATTTAAATAAATACTCGTAAGCATTATCTCCTTATAGAAATAATTTTTTAAATTAAGCACCCATCCCCCTCCCCTTAACCAATTTCTGGCTACGCCACTGCTAACCGATTACAAGAAGATATAAATGGTCTTAGAAAATGGTGACTCATAAAGCAGCATGGGAGATGTTGATGAACGCATATGATGACAATTATCATGCCATCCATGGTATTTTAGGAAGAATGCACGGAGTGAAAAAACAAGAATATGATAGATGTGAAGCTTTACGGACAATATTGGATTCACTAAACACTGGGACACGCCAATTAGACACTACGGCTCCTCAGGCTCAGTTGTGGTATCAAATCTGGATTCATCATGCCAGACAACGTTTACCCAAATCTACATGGATCAGGTAATTTACTAGCACTTGATCAATTCAAACAGTTTTTGGATATAAAATCAAAGGGACGACGTGAATTCGAAGAGGATTACCTAATACCTCAGCGAGGGGGTATAGGAAAATTAAGAAATGAGCCAATTAGTAATCAAGACAACCATTATAAATCATACAACAGGTTCCAACGACCAAGTTATATTATAAAGGACTGTATGTTAAAACACTAAATCGACAAAGGTGCAAATTTGAAATAGGATTGAAGAATCGTTGGTCAATGGTCTATCAAAATAAATTATGAAAATGTTGTTTGAAGGCTGGTCATCCTGCCATAAAATGCGTACAAGATGGTTGTACCCTTTGCCCAGATGCACCAACAAAACATTATTTCCAGTTGTGCTATAAAACGAAGAACAATAATAAGTCAGAATATTACAACAAACATGAACTTCCAAATAAAAAATATCAGTTAATACGATTTAAAACCTCGAAGAACCAAACCGTGGGCGAAAAATTGGGCCGAATCAAAGGTGAAGTAGAACTAGAGTTATGGCACAACCAATCGGATAGGTTAATTGTCCGAGCAAGGTTTGCGATACTCCTAGACTCAATTCCTGATCACCCTCAAACGTCATTTCAGCCTAAACAATTTGATGATATTGCGGGGAAAGATCTAGCAGATGAACGATATTTCGAGAAGGATTGTATTGAAGGAATAATAGGTGTTGGGGTATTAGAAAGAATACTAAGGAATTCGGCGGGATTACTAGCTCAAAATACATCTTTTGGATGGATTAATTCTGGTGAAGGATCGAGGAAACAAATGAAAAAGTATTATCGTATGAAGATCATTGTTGTGAAGATATTTTGAAACACGGTGCTAAAAAGAGGGAATCGATAAAATGTTACAATACCATTGAAACCTGACGTGGAACTAGGAAGCCCAAGAGCTATAGCGTTAAGGCGAAGAAGAATCGCCTTAATATCTCAGATATAAAATTTCACTAAAATATATCGATTAACAAATGTGTGTTTGTTCGTTTTTGTTCTGGGGTGGAGAAAATTGCCTGGGTTGCCTGTGTTAAGGAAAACCAAAATTGGCAAATCTTATTTTTGATTTATGGCAACGACTATTCGTGCTAGTAGTGTTTCAAAATATTGATCCCAATCCAATCATATGGCCATGAAGTAATATTAAGACTCGTATTAGGAACTGTTTATAGGACCTACAAAATATTTCACATATAAAATTCCCCTAAAATTCATTCACAAATGGTTGTTAAGTTTGGTGCCTGATAGTAAGAAGACAATCTAAATTGGCTTAGAGAGTAAAAATAAATTTGGTGAATATAATTTATGATTTAAGGTATTTCGTGAGCCATTGCTTAATTAAGAAATACGACTCCAGATGATATGGCCGAATGAATTCTTGACAGTCGGAATTCATCAATTTTATATTGGATTATAACTACTTAAAAAAAATCGACGTGCTGCCTGTGCTACCTAGTTCCATTTGGAGTTGAACATGTGGTAAACTGCAGAGATTGGTTTGCTGAAGTTCGTTCTTACTTTATTTAAGAAATCCAAAGGGAACTTCTAAGATTATGCACCAATGAAATAGAAATTTGGTGTTTGGCTTAACCAAGATGTTTGATGATTAATGAGTTAGTTGCAGATGTCACTACAAATCTGTTTTGTAACCTGTGAATGGTCGTCACAACCAATTCAATTTTGTATAGTATTATTCGACGAGTTCTTGTTTTTCAAAGATTTTCAAACTTCGCCAACGGTTAGTCGGTTTTGACTTGGGGCAACAATCTGGAGCCAAAATGCACATCATTAGAGTTGAAAGTATTCAAAAAGAAAAAAAAATCTTCTTGTCTTGTGAGAAAATCAATTGGGATGATAAACTTTATCATGAAAATATGGCACACCAACCTCCATATAAGATAAGATGCCAAGACTAAAAAATTTCAAATGTTAATGGCATACCTTCCTCTTTACAATGAAATAAACATTTATTGATTTCTCTTAAAAAATACTCGTTTTTTTAAATATCAAAATGAAACCTCTTATCGGAAAACCCTTTATTTCGACGTGATCGTAATACTGACAGACGACGTCGAGTAAATTTTCAAGTATATTCACGATATATTCTTCCATCAACTTTTCAAGGTTCACCACGAAACATGAGAGAGAACTACCACGACACAATGGCGATTGTGGATAAATTGTGAAAAGCCGGACTTTTCATTACTACGACTTGCTATCCAAATTGACCTGAAATTCCCCATAGTCTTTGTGAAAACCAAGTGACAGACCGGATCTAATAAGTGTATTCAGCATCAGGCTTAAAGGACCAAAAAGGAACACTTTTGGAACTGTACAAGCATTTGTTTATCCAGTAAAATTTCAAAAACGTAAACTACAACATGCACATCTGCTTTTCCTTCTAACTGATGAATGCAAGATTGATTCAGGTGAAAAGATTGATCGCTTTATGTGTGCTGAAATTCCTGATTTTCATCTTGAACCAAAATTGCATGAAACAGTGCTGCGATCAAAATCCTAAAGCAGCATGTATGGAAAACATTTAATGCACTAAAAGATTTCCGAAGCAATTTTCTCAACATAAGTGCCGTGCCATACAACCAATTCCTTAGAAAGTTTGTCTGTATTAAATCAATAAGATTCTTTCGGCTTTCTATAGACAAAATATATTAAAAATAATGGCATTCACAACATTTTCGACATGTTAATCAGAAAAAATGAAGAGGCCAATCAATTATAAATATATCTACCAGAAAAAGTAGAAATATCAAAATCCCCCCCGTACTTTAACCCTAGGTCAATACAAAGTGTATCGACTCCAAAAAATGAAAAACTTTCCTTGAGCTTTCTCTGTGGTAGTTTGGTTTCGTACTGACAAGTTGGTACAAACAAAAAGTTCGGTCTACTCATCAGGTAGCTACGACCAAACTACAAAAATACTATTCTAACTTCATACATTATGTATGAGGCAAGAACGCATTGACTTAGCGAATTATAGTAATTCATCAAATATAATTATTTTTAATATATTTTGTCTATAAAAAGCCGAAAGAATCTTATTGAACAAATTCCTTACATGCACCTATTGTACAACTGCCATCTACAAAGGTTATGAATGAAGCGCATGAAATTAAATTGAAGAGAATCGTTTTACACATTTAACAGCATGGTTCAAATTAAGTCCGAAAAACCAAGAACGTTTTTATTACTTGTTGCGGAAAGCTTTGCTGATCTAAAAAAATTAAACGGAATGGTTGAAGAATCATTTAAAGGTACTGCTTTAAAATTAAATCTACTTAAAAATGATTCGGAATGGGACAGGTGATTTGATGAAGATTGCAGTGTTTGTATGCAACAAAATTGTTATGTGTTTTGAATTCGCCTCAACATCCAGTTGATTGAAGAGGAATTATGAGGAATTTATGTAAGAGAAAAAGGACAAAAAGTTCAAGCATTCGCCACCACAGGTACTGCAGCGGTTCAAAATTCC
The DNA here is from genome assembly GCA_958295665.1 of Tipula vernalis. NCBI lineage: Eukaryota > Metazoa > Arthropoda > Insecta > Diptera > Tipulidae > Tipula > Tipula vernalis. The sequence continues at coordinate 375,940,882 of OY282559.1, forward strand.
ACTTTCGATATTTGCTTTTCAATCATTCGCTTCGAGTAATAGACCTGTTACTTAGAGAAATTATAAACCACGCACGACCATTTGGAGAGTAAGTACTGATATTTGGAAGTGATTTTCGTCAAACATCATATATAGTGCCAAGAGGAACTGTAACTGACATCATTGACCTGTGCGTCATAAATTGACCATTGTGGCGTCACGTCAAATAACTCAGTTAATTACCAACATGCGCTCAGCAGGACATCATGAATATAATGAATGGGGCCCTTAGGTAATGTTTACTTAACAAACGATTGTGACAATTTACTAATACTTGGCAGTTCAATAAGAACATCAAGTCCTGATGAAGTTGCTGAAACTGCCTAAAAATCATTTTCATACCAAAAAACATTATTGATACAGCAATCAATTTCAAATTGCTGGAATCATGCTTAATCGAGGAGTCTTAATCGAAACTGCATAAAAACAGAAATTATCACAAGAAGTAATAAGGGAGAAGAAATTTGCCGTCAAGGATCCTGAGTCAGTTTTCGCTCATGGACAGTTATATGTCGCTTTAACTCGGGGAAGATATGAAAATTTAAAAGTGTTGGTTAACAGGTACAAACCCGTAATTTTAAAGCACAGAGAATTTATTTGCTCGAGCTCCAACTGAATCGCAAACAGTTCACCTTCCTTAGTCTCTCTCTCCCTCTTTCTATCTCTACGTACTGTTACAAACAGTGCAAATATGTGGACAATGTTCTAAATTTAGTTCATACATATTAGTAAATATAATATTTATCCCCCTGGCTTGCTCTACATTTCTATTTTTAGCATGCCTCTATACAAATATATTATAGAGGAAAATCTATATTGAAACAACTTTTCCATTCAAAACATAATTTATATGCCAATCAACTCAGTAGACGATTTCTTTTATGAAAAATAAAAAAAATAAAAAAATGAAAATCTCTGAAAGCTTGATTCCCACCATCATACCAAATATTCCATCAACCTTTTACCATAACGAACAGTGTGCTAACACTAAATAGGTCACATCTAAAAATACCTAAACAAAAAAAACAAAAAACTTTTACTTTATTCAACAATAGTTTTCCGATTAATTTTCATTTCATAAAATACAAAAACGGATTTACAAAAAAATACTCGGATACTTATTTTAGTTTTGGCTGCCTCGGCAATATAAACTTTGTTTTTCTCCCGCACCCAATAAAAGATCGAGCCGCGCCTTTTAATATTTTTACTCTTCAATCATCCAAAACAACACCATAAGTCATAAAAGCCGTTAGATTTAATGTTTGATACATTAAAATAAAATCGAATAACGCATTTTTCATTTCGGATTTTGTTTGAAAAACAAACAAAAGTATATTCAGCCGATTATTGTAAAAAATGGGGGAGTGATAGATTTTGCGAAAAATTCTGCTTTTCCAATAATATACAAAGCTTTTCATCATTAATTTAATTTAATCATGGCAAAATATCTGATTATTTTCTATTCCTATTTAAATACCAACAACGCGCTAGAGTGAGCTTTTTATACACAGTGGATTAATAAACAACAACAAAAAAACAATAATTTAAGCTTTTGGGGCAAAAAAAATTTACAATTTAAATGTGAAAATTATAAAGTTTTTGTTTCGAATGATTATCATAAATTTTTCAAAGAGAAAATGAAAAACGCTTCCAAATTTTTATTTTTTTTTTCTTACGGAAAAGCGCGACAACGGGTGGTTATGTTAGCAACCTCAAAATATTTAGAATGACACGAAGAAAATTGTTTTACCAACACGAAGCGTATGTATCTCTTTATAATACTCCTACGAAACAAAGTATACGGAAAGTATTCATATTATTTCAACACTTTTCAAAAAAAAAAAAAAGTTGTCTCTTCCAAAAGCTCAACCTACATAAAATAAAAAACAATACTCTTGTGTTACACAACAGATCATAAACAACAACACACAGACACATAGTAGAGCAAATAAAATTTATGACAAAGTTGCAATAATTTTTTTTTTATCTAAAATCAAATAAAAAAAAAAAAAACAAAAAAAAGCGGAAAGCTCTTCAATAAAATAAAAACAACAAAATAATGTAAAACAGTAGGGTTTTCTTTTTTCGTTTGCAATATGTAACGATAAAGTTTTAGTTGGTTTTTACTCTTGTGTATGTGTGTGTGTGTGTGTACAACGTTTTATATCGAATCGTCGTAAAAAATGAAATTGTGTATACGACGTAATGTAATTTAATCAATGTTGAGCTTTTTTTTGTGTATCATATAAATAGTGTTGTTGTGTGCTTTTGATATTCAATATCGTACTCTTCCCTATGATACTCTAAGTTGTGTCATAGAAATTGGCAACTACTGCTCGGTCTATTTGTATGTGTCTGCGTGTGTAGTTTTTGCCCTTTTTATTTGCGGCTATGGATGCGGGATACTTTTAAATTTTGGTGATGAATGGAAATGTTTTTTGTCTGTGTATTTGATACTTGTACTTGTACTCGTATTTATTGATATTTATATATAAAGAGCAGAAATACTAACTGTTTTATAGTTGTGGGAAAATTTGGAAATTTTTTGTTTTGTTTTGTCTAGCTATAACAGTCATGTGATACTGACTTCAATGAGTTCAGCTTGAATTTATTGATGTTCTTAATTAAATGTATGTTTGAAGGGATATAAATTTGGTTTATTAAGGAAAGCAGGTTATACGAGTACCAACTGCATTAATTTTAAAAATGGAGTTTAGTGAAGTCTTGCCAGGTATGCTTTGTCATTTCACTCGTCGCAAAATTCTGCTCAATTATTTACAGAAGGCCATTCTAACTGCATTGCTAAATAAAGTTAGCACAAATTTAGGAGCCTTGTTTGATAAAAATTGTCCTTTTTCACTGTTGGACATTACCTCAATATCACTCCCTCTCTGAAACCGTTATAAAAATTCAGTTATAAAAATAGTTTTTTTTTATATTTTTACTAAATTGTATTGGTTCGGCCAAAACCTACTTCTACCTGAATATTTTAATAAAATGCCGGAACTTTGCACAGTTGTTAAACATAGCCAACGATGAACAAGATGTGGGATTATAGACCGAATTGCAAATGAATGTATCGGATTAGTAGTGGTTAATAGTAGGGCTTGCGTCGCGGGATTTCTCGGGATGGAATTTACTACAATAGTACACCCGTTGCCCGGGAATAATATGAATATTTCACGGGAATGCAAAATTTAATATCACAACTCCTCTATGCGGTTTATTAACTCTATGGAATTAATCGGAATGTCGCCTTTGAAAAATACATTGCTACAAAAAGTGAAAACACTTTATAGAACTGGAAACTGAATCTTATCTCGCCTTATCTTAGAAAGCAACCCAGCTCCTGAAAAAACACTATTTTGGTAATTTTGAACCGTTATTCTCAGAGGTTGCTTTATATAACGAGGTATACCACTAGAATGCAATATCCATCCCCAACGTATATTTCATGCCTCTGTTACGACGCGATGGCGATAAGGGTGATTTTCAGGCCCATTCCCCTATTGCCGATATTCCATATAATCGATGGAAAAAACCCTGTATTGGTAATTGTATACTATTATCCAGAGAGGTTGTTCGCTATAGGTAGGAGGAGGTATACCACTAGAATGTAATGTCTATCCCCAACGTATATTTTATACCCCTCTAGTAGGACTTGTAAACCGGTTTAAACCAAACTCGGTTAACCGGGTTTTGTTCATTTTTACTAAACCTGTAAAAACCGGATTTTAGGGAAAAACCGAAAGTCATTTTTTTTTGTTTTTTCCAGTAAACCAATTTCTTTTTTTATAGTTTTGTTGTAGCTTTAAATATTATTAAAATTTAAAATTTTACTAATAGTTACTAACATAAATTAAAAAAAAAGTTTACCTTGTAATATTATTTTGTAGATTTTAATTGTTTTAGTGTAATTTTATCATTTTGGTAAAACCCAAGTTCGGTCTAGGATTCCCCCTTTTTTAATTTTATGGATTGTTTTTTGTAAAATCGTTATACTTGTGTTTTGCAGATTTTATGTGATGGGCGTTATTTAGTTGGTAACGGTTTTTGTAATTTCGCTAATGCGTTGTTTAAAACTTCTACCAAAAGATCTACCTGTCTGTACCCTAAGAAGAATGTTGGACAGTTGTCAGGTTTTTTTATAAACGCCAGCAATTACTGTGTATTATTTTTATTTCTTGTATTTTTGGATTGGTATTTTGATGAGCTATTGTGTATTTGTATATTTAAATTGTTTTAGGGGTTTTCCAACAGTACACAAAAAGAAGTACAAATATGAATACAATACAAAAATTAAATAAAATACAAATTCTACGAAAAACTGCCTATGTTAGACGCCCTCGATTCTAAGACGCACCCGGTTTTTAGAAATCCTTAAATATGAAAACCTGTGCATCTTAGAATCGAAGATATACGGTATATAAAGAATTTAATGTGCATAACGCATAATCATATATGTGTTGAACTTTAAGTAAGAACTTTGAAAAATATTTTGTAGTTATTTATGCGTACATCAATAGCTTCGTACAACCGTTAATTATATTTTAATTTAGTCCCAAAATGACCAGCAAGAAATCAGGAGTATGGAAAATATTCCAAAAAGAAAGGCGATTCAGTTTTGCAGGTGGGAACACATCAAGCTTAGCAAATCATCTTCGAGCAAAACATAATGACGATGTTAACAAAAATGGAGAACCTCTAGAGAAAAGAGCAAAAACAACTCTAATTACGTTTATTAAAAGGGAATCTATTAGAGAATTATTGGTCAAATGCGCGGCGAATGACGGGTTTTCGATTCATGCTATGACACATCCAAGTGCTATAAAAGAAATTATAACAAAACCGGGCTACGAAATGACACGAAGCGAGAAAACAGTAAAAAAACTAGTTGTGGATTTTGCTAATGAGAAAAAATTAGAATTTCAAAGTAAGTTTATAAAAATGGCTGAATCTGGTATGCGTTTCTCGATAACAATATATGGAATGGACTAGCTGTAATGCCAAAGATATTTAAATGTAATATTACATTCTCAAGAGGACAGTTATAAGTTAGGCTTTATTGCCATGCAAAGGTTCAAGTGATGCATACCAGGTTCAGTCATTAGTTGAACAAAAATTGGAGGAGTGCGGCATTAAATTTCGACATATTTTGGCATCAAAACAAGATGGAGCCAGCATTATGAAGAAATACGCTCAATTAAATGAAATAGAAAATCAATTTTGCCTGAACCATGCAATTCATTTGGCTGTTGTAGACACTTTTTACGACAAAAATACTGTATTCAATGAAGTTTCGAATTCTGAAAAAACTGATGAGGAAGCCGAAAATCAGTTTGATTGTTTTACTGGCGACCATAATTTAAATATAGATGGTGATAATAATGATATTGGGTACAATTTAGAAGACGCACCTATTAATGAAATACTGCAAAGCTTTCGAAAGATTGTTAGATTTTTCAGAAAATCGCCAGTCAGAAACGACATATTGCAGCGATATGTTGAAGAGAAAGAAGGTAAAAAACTTAAACTTATATTGGACTGCAAAACACGATGGAACTCGCTTATACCTATGATGGACAGATTAGTGCAACTTAAAGTTTGCATTAAAATTCATTGGAAGAAATGGGGCATGCTAATTTATGCAACGAAAACCATTTTAATGTTTTGGTAAATCTAATTGCATTATTAAAGCCGAAAGAATTAACAGTAAAAGAACTAGGCAAAAAAAAAATCAACCTTACTTTCTGCGGAAGGAGTACTCACATTTTTATTTACTCAAATGAAACAAAATACAAAAAAATTTTATAGTTCCTTGAAAATAAGAATTTCTGAAAGACGAAATAAAAAATTAATAACATTGTATAAATTTTTACAAAATGGAACTTTAACACAAACAGATTTATTGGAACTTCCATATTCGCCTAAAATGGCAACTTTGTCCTTTGCAACGACGGTGGCTGCTAGATTATTCGGCGATCTACCAGTTGGTTAATTAATTGATGAAGAATATATTGACGAAGGTAAAGTTGAACCAATAGCATCCTTATCCTCATCTTTAATACAAAAATTACAGCATTCAATTTTTGCAGGCTTGCAGGATTCAAAGGAGTGTGCCGACGGTAGCAATTTCGAGTAATCCTTCCAAAAAGAGTTGAAAATGTTTGGGGTTACTAAGAAAACATCAATAAAGGTCACCAAGTTGTTTAATGCCCTGGCATCAATTGAACACACGTCAACAGCCCCTGAGAAAGTCATTTCGATCGCCGGTAATTTCTGTACCTCATTACGTTCATTTATGAAATTTGATCTGTTGGACGCATTAACTTTTCTAAAATACCATTGTATTTTATTAAAAAACAAGATTTGTTTCTTTACAATTTTTTCATATAATGAACTTTAATATGTTATTTTTGAGTTTTTACTTAAATAAAACCATTTTAAAGCAGAACAAACGTTTTTTTCTACAGTTTAGTGTATTTTTCTAAGTTAAAAGCTCCGATATAGTTAAAAAATTCGGTTTTTTATTGTTTATTTAAAGTCGACGAAAAACCGACCAAAACCGGTTAACCGGGTTTTCAATTTAAAAAAAAAAACAGAAAACCGGTTTTTGACATTTTCCGGGTATTTACATGCCCTACCCTGTAGCGATGCGATGGGGATAAATGTGATTTTCCGGCTATTTACATACAGCCGATATTTCATATAATCGATAAAAAACACTTTATTAATAATTTTCGAATTAATTATAAAAAGAAGAGAAGTGGTAAAATGTGCTTTGGAAAAACTGCAGTTTTCGAATATTAAATTCACAACTTCTAAAAGTGAGGATATATCTCGATTATGTAAATTAATTAACGTCGTGAACAATTTTTCTAATCGAGTTCAGTTGTGTTCTGTTTATCGCAGACATATTAAAAGTAACACCGCTTTAAACTATAAAGAAGGTAACGAGGAGATAATAAAAATAACATCCAAAGCCGCTGATGTTGTATATCCTCTTACAGAAGAAATGAATAGAAATTCCATGGAAACGCGTATTGACAATTCTGCAGTTAACCTGATAATTGAACCAGAACCTGATTTATGTGTTGGTATTGACCTTAATTAACATTCTGCAAATTTTGGGTAAAGTGAGATATCTTTGAACAGTGAGACACCGATTTTAATTGAAAATCCTGGAACCGGTTTAACTCCAATAAAAAAAAATGTCGGAAAACTTAAAAATTGTGAAAGAAAATGTGACTTTACCGTAAATATTTCAGATAATATTTGGAAACAATTTTATTTTGCCCGAAAAGCGGGAACTAGTTTCCTATTTGTATATATCTATTATAAACGAGCATCTAAGAAAAATAACCAGGTGCCTAATAAAAACTTGTCGAAAATATAAATTGGTTAATCGTAATTTATTCCACAGAATATTCAAAGTGTATTCTACAAATTAGCCCATCATGCATCCTTCAATGAAGTTTAGCTACACTTCGGGATACAACCGAGCTATTTATAAAAAAAATTATTAGAGCAATCCGTGGAGAAAGTAGCTGAAAGCCTAATCCAAGAAGAAGACATTGATTTTGTTCAAAATACTAACACTATACAAAAAGCAAAATCTCACGACATGTTAAGAAAAATAAGGTCGGAGGCGTTACAATTAAACGACCATATTGCGTCGCCCGTTTGTTGTGATAAAATAATTTGTTTAAGAATAAAAATCGTCCAGTATATTTAGATGATACAGGTAGTTTGGTTCGGCCCCCTTTTATACCCCTTTTATATTACACAGTAGCAATAGCGGCCAAAATTAATAACTCCGATGTTTCAACACCATTTCCACTAACTGAGATGGCTAGTTCGAGCCACACAATTGATTCAATTGGAGGGTGGCTTAAATCGTTTAGGATCAATGTGAAGGCCAATTTTAAAAAATCGGTTGTTTTTAATTCTGTGGTTATAGATTTTTATTTTGCTGAATTGAATTCTATATTAAGTGTATTTAACGGTTGTTGTTAAAATTTATTTATGTTACTTTATTAATTTTTTGTTGAATGTAAATTAATTCATGTAATTTCTAATATGCTACCGGTGATTAGACCATTTTAAATGTGTTTTTATTCACACGAGAAGTACTATATATTAGTATTTACGAATAATCATTCAACGAAATTGACTAATAGTCCGAATTCTATTTATTTAATTTTTAATTTTATATGATTTTAATATGTTCCGAAGATTGTAAGAGAATTCAATCCAGTTTCGAACTGAAGAGCTTATGATTATGAAAAAATCAATATTCCTATCAGGCCGCGGTACTAGCGAATCATACTAATACAGAATAAATTCTCTTACAATTTTTTCTTCTTTACGACATTCACACAGCTTTATTTCTGTGTACGCTAATTTTACTTTATTAATTACAGAATATATACACGAGAAATATATCATATTATTTGCATCGATATTCATAACACAAAGTTATGATACCGTAAAAGCTACATATATGAAAATATTTAGTAGTAATATTAAATTCGAAATATATCATAGACAAAGTGCGACAAGTATTAGATTCTATGACAGGTCTGATTACTGCAAGTGATATAAATTTTGATATGGGTACCCGTACCACAAATAATAATCCATTCGACGAACATAGAGATAATGAATGAAGGTTGTAAAAAAAAATATGGACGAAGCGAATAAAAATATGGAAGAATCAGTGTTAAAACTGAATGACTTGTTTAGCCGCGAGGAACGCAAAAGCCATTAGAATCACATGTCCCTAAGGATCAAAAAGATTTGGAAATAAAACTTTGCATCGAGCAAAGTAAACAATTGATACAACAGAGTCAGAAATTTGATGGAAATACGCCTAAACCAATGCTATTTACTGCCCTAGCGAGAGCTTTGCACTGGAATGAGAGAATTGTCAGAGCCCAACATTCATTTAAAAACCCACCAGACTTAGAACCAGTATTCAATACCTTAAGACGACATGTACAGTTGCTAAATTTGTATATGCAAGGCTCTGAAGGAAAGGAACGAAAGCAGACAGCTAATTCAGATACACCAGTAGATGAAGTACCAATACCTACTACTCTAGTACCTTAGAGGTGAAGAAGGATTTTACAAAGATACACTCAGCTGCTGATAATATGTTTGCAGTACAGCAGAGAGGGGTTTTCCTACCAATATACTCTGGAGCCATCCCATGGTAGTGCAAAAGGGGTATGAAGATATGACAAATCATCAAGGCTTTGAAGACTTTCCAAGCACTTTAGCAACAAACGTAATTTCAACAAGAGTGGGAGTGACCAACTTTGGGCCTATTGGCAAACCAAATAAGGACAATATCGGTGATCGGGAATATTCGAGATATATGACAAAACGAAAAGTGCGGGCTTTCGAAAAATCGGTACATTTTTCAAATCAAGATTTGTCCAATAACACTCCATATGAATATGTTAATAGTTTAGATAGAATGCAGCATAATTTTAGCCCTGATATGTTTATAAAACATCTCCGGTGGAACGTGCCGAATTTTAGAGATTTTATTCATACAGATCGAATGGCAAAAGGATTAAACGTCAGAGATTTTGTATTCCAATTAGAAAAATATGGCTACGCTCAACTGCTTTCCTGTGGAGGAACTTCACAGAGTAATCCAGGGGCTCCATAGGCTAACTGGTCGATGATAAGACAGCCGTTTATTTCGTGCTTCTCAGATCCCGGAGGAGATGATGAAGAAAGATTAATCCTTCAGCAGAAACAACAAGGATCTTTACCGATTGATGATTTTGTTCTGGAGATAGAATCGATGAACTACCGTCTGCAATCTCCATTCAGTGAAGATCAGCTATTAGGAATTATAAAATCTAATCTCAATGCAGCCATCAATACTCATGTATTAGGTTATTCTTTTCCAAACATAGAAAGTCTGAGAAAACACTGCGAGAGATGTCACCAATACATAGAGAATATCATTTGAATTCACCAGCAAGCCTAGCGGATCTTGATTCACCATCACCTGATAGTCTCTCCCATAGGGACAGCATAGCCGCACTTCAACATAGGTCAACATTTATACCGAGCATAAATCCGAATGAGTTTGTAATATGGTGGAACTGTAGGGACCTAGGACATGGGTTTAAAGATTGTGATCATATTGTTGACAGATTATTTTGCTATGGTTGTGGAAAGGAGGGAGTGATTAAGCCTATGTGTATCAATTGTAAAAGCGAAAATCGGAAACCCCAAGAAATGTCCCAAGGATACTAACGAAACCCAACCAATAGTTATAAACACGGCACCTGATTATCTAACTAGTCATAATTTAAATACTAAACCAAATCCTCAATATGGAAATGGTACCCAAAAGAAAACGTAACATACGTATAATCCAATACTGGAAGATGAAGCGCAGCATAGTGAAGGAGTGGTCTGCTGTAGTGTGACCGGGTTTAGAAAACGAAAATGATGATTCCCGCCCGTATCTCACAGTTAACATAGAAGGTCACTTGATTAAAGGTCTAATGGATAGTGGGGCATCGATCAGTGTAATAGGTCGTGATGCCGAAAAACTACTGAAACAAATCGGTGTTAAATTACAACGAATAAATTCAACAATTCGCACAGCAGATGGATCGCGAAATTCTATCATCGGATTCATTAATGTACCGGTGAAAATCGGAGAAAAAACGGCTAGAGTAAGGTTCTACGTAGTTCCTACTTTACGTGCCAAGTTATATTTGGAAATCAATTTTTGGAAAGCTTTTGGAATTTCACCAGCTCTTATAGAAAGTTTAGAAACTGATAATCCAGACACACCTAGGCATAATCTAACTGAATTCCAATTGTCACAGTTCGAAGCGGTCACAGAAATGTTCCCGAAATTTGAAAAGAAAGGTTTAGGAAGAACACATTTATTTGCGCATAAAATTTATGTAGGGATGGCGGAGCCGATTAGACAAAGGCATTATCCGATATCACCAGCAGTACAAGAGGATATAGATCAACTCATAAGCGAAATGTTGAAAAAGGGAGTTATAGAGGAGAGCGAAAGTGCTTGGAGCTCGCCCATAGTACTAATCAAGAGTCAAACGGTAAGTCGCGCTTGTGCCTCGACTCTAGAAAACTAAACCAAGTAACGAAGAAGGATGCATATCCAGCTCCAAATATCGAGGGACTCTTAGGACGTTTGGGAGATACAAAATTCATTTCGAGCATAGATCTCAAAGATGCCTTCTGGCAGATACCGTTAACCGATGATTCCAAAGACAAAACAGCATTTTCTATACCTGGCAGAAAACTTTACCAATTCAAAGTCATGGCCGTTAGGCCTATGTAATGCCGCACATAGACATGTGCAGACTTATGGATATGGTAATTCCCCATGAATTAAGAGAAAAAATATTCATATATCTAGATGATCTACTCGTGGTATCGCCAACGTTTAAGGAGCATATAATACTTTTAACATTGGTAGAAGATTAATGCAATTTGTGACTACCCCCAGCCAAAGACGGTTAAAAACAGGTGCGCCGATTTTTGGGAATGGCGGAATGGTATAGGAGGCTTGTGCCTAATTTTTCCGAAATAACTGCTTCAATTACAGAATTACTCCGGAAAATTACGAAGTTTCAATGGACCGAGGAACGTGAAGAGGCGTTTGAGAGAATCAAAAGGATGTTAACCAGTACCCCCCCCCCCGCATTTTTTTATTAGATGCGATACTAGTACCGAAGGTCTGGGAGGAGTGCTGTACCAGGAAATTGACAACGTGGAAAGACCAATAGCGTTTTTATGAAGTAAGCTTAAAAAGGCCGAAAAAAATTATTCAATTTCAGAATTGGAGTGTTTAGCAGTTCTAAAGTCGATTAACAAATTTAGACCTTACATAGAAGGATTTAAATTCACAGTCATAACTGACCATGCGGCTCTACGATGGCTGATGACACAAAAAGATTTAACAGGAAGACTGGCACGATGGAGTTTAGAGCTCCAGCAATACGATTTTGTATCAGATGCATTATCCCGGGTACATTGCGATACGTTAGAGGAGTTCGAAAGTGACGTCAACCGCAGCTTCACGGGTATTGATTTGAATTCTAAAGATTTTCAAAGTGAGGAGTACGCTAAGTTTCGAATGAAGATTGAGGAATCTCCAGAAAATTTCCCGAATTTAAGAGTAGCAAATGACAAGATTTATATTAGGATAGAACCTAAGATTAATCAAAGTTTAATTGATCTGCCCGTGTGGAAATTGTACGTACCATCAACTATGGTAACATTACTCATTCAAAGCGAACACGATATACCACAAGCGGCCCACGGTGGAATTCGCAAAACGTTGGATCGATTGCGCCGTCATTACTACTGGCCAAGGATGTGTAGTGAAGTTTATCAGTTCATTGCTGCTTGTGAAATTTGCAAAATAACCAAAGCAAACAACAAACTATCTCGACCTCTAATGGGATACACTAGGATATCCGAGCGACCGTGGCAACGTTTATACGTTGATCTATTAGGTCCCTACCCAAGGTCCAGTTCAGGTAAAACCTATATTTTGATAGTTCTTGATCAATTGACCAAGTTTGTGTTACTTAAAACTTTGACTAAAGCTAACACCAACAATATCATATCTTACCTGGAGGAACAATTTAATATATTTGGTTTACCAGAGACGGTATATTCCGACAATGGAGTACAATTTAAGAGTAGTGATTTCTTAGGTGTGTGCAGGTAATCGCACTTATTCCAATTTGCAACGCTCACTTTAAAAACTCGAATATTAAATGGTCATTTAACTAGTGGCGCAACTACAAATTTCGGGCCCTCCGCACAATTTTTCTAGGGCCCTAAAATGCTTGTTGTACCTATGGACAAGTAAAGCTTTTATTTCGAAATCATCTAAAAAATGTCGAATTTTCAAAGTATCTTGCTAAGCTCAACAAAAAGATATACAATAAAAATGGAACCCTCGTAAATATCGAAAAATCAAATTCTTCGAATAGGCTCTAAGATTCTCGAGTAATATCGAACAATCAAATACACCCGTCAATCTCGAACATAACCAAATAATCTCGAATAACCTGAATGTTTCGAAACACTGAATCACCGATTATGTCTCGAACATCACGCATCCCATTTCCATGCTACACTTCAACAATCTTGGGAAATTTTGAAAAGTGATATGAAACAGGAAAACCCGCCGAAAACAACCAAAAAAACACCATCACTAATTGCAAAACTAATTTGAAATTTGCAATCTCCTTATTTTAAAAATAGTTTTTCAAAATAAACCGTTTATACTGTTTACCGGATTTACTGTTTATCGGTAGTAAAAAAATCGATAAATAAGAAACTATGTACATCAATCACATTCAATCTTTTAGAAATCAAATTGAACCTTTTCTAATCAAAACTTTGTTTGGCAAAACCTAAATATTTATCAGATTATCTACAAACTAGACCACCGCCTTTATTAAAAAATTCCCAGAAATGTCTCGTTTTGCAAATTTGAAAGGTTTGTCTATTTTAATAGCACTATTATGGTTCTCACCTCACCAAAGATAACCATAATAGGGGTTTAAGCTTAATCTGAGCTACCAATTATCTAATATAATATTTGAACTCTTGATAAATCCCGTGGGCCCCAATAACCATGGGCCTCCTTGCGGCTCCTGGTCTGGGGGTACCCCCTTACGCCACTGTGTCTCACCTGCCTAGAATCGCATCTATATTTACACGGGAATTTCTATTCCAGTTCGGAAATCCCGAAGGCGAATCTGCGTTACTACTACCTCATGAAAAGATATTATATCGTAATTGGTAGCTCTATATTGCTAAATAGCTCCCGACCTATGTAGATTTTTCGTGGACCCGCTTATGGCAGGTCCTGACAAGGCATAGAGAGGGTTTTGATTACAAAACAGTAGAACACCATAATTTTATAATTTTTTTGGATCCCGAAATATTGTGAATTTTTTAAGAGCATCAATGCAATATAAATGATCGGTTTTCTCGTCGCCCCATACTAAAACTCAAAATGAAAGAAATATTTCTTCGTCAGGAGACATTTTTAGTTAATTTTTACTAAATAAAAATAAATATAAAATTCTCGAAAATTTCCGAGATCCTCGAGAAAAAATTTCAAAGACTGGAATTCTCGATTAATGAAATTAGTCGGGAAGCAAAATTCTTGGTTATTGGAAAATAAAATTTCTAGGGAAATTAAAATCTCTAACTGTAATGTTAGCATTATTGGGAAATTCTGTTAATTTCATTATAATTGAATAGCCAAAACCAAAAATTTAAATGGTTTTATGCGTAAGGCCATTTGGGTTAATTTATCACAATACCTATTGCAACTGCAATCGGTAATGGGACCACTTATACTGTGATATGTGTTTACAGATATAAATTTAAGTTTTTTTTAAATTTTGAGTCGTTTCTTTATTATTTTCGTGCTGAAAGGCTTTTTAGCGGGGACACATCAATTTTTCGGGATGAAAATGACATTTTTCGGCTAACTTCACATACATAGGCTAAACTTAAGCCACAAATGGAATAAGAATCAATTTGAAAAATCTATAAACCGCATAATCCGCTATGAACCCAACATTCACCAAAAATCAGATGAACTTTTTATTTGTGGATGGGTTTCTAACGAAAATTAAATCGTCGTTGAAATCATCATCGCCAACTGTACATGTTGATTAAAATCAACGCGTTGAAATCTGAACGCACATGATTCATTCAAAATTGCGTAACAATATGGTAGTTTAAATGCTATTTTTTGTGGCCAATGTGTTTGATCAAATTTCATGTTTTCCATCGGTATAAATTTGCCAACTTGTTGGGAGATCACAACGCGCTCGTTCGAGTGCTTAATTTCATTTCCTTTCTCAACATAAAATTTAATTTATTGATTAAAAAACTTGCCATATCTCGAATCCGCTGAAATTCCCGAGAATCAGTAAACCATTATTCGATAGAAAGTTTTCAATTCATTGTATTAAAGATCTCCCTCAAAAGCCTTGGAGATCATGAGAGTTGAAGGAATCGGTTCCATACTTCAACCGTATAAACAATAAAATCATCATCGCACGGACGTTTTTTACGTAAAATACACTATCGATTAGAAATTAATTAGTATTGTTCAAGATAGTTGGTCAGGTTAACGTTTAATAGTGTCTTTGACAATGTTTAGAATAAAGCTTAAGGTCGATAGTAAACTGGATCACATTTTCTTCCCTTTATTTTCTGGATGAATTTATATTTGCTGTGTGGTAGCTTAAGTATGACTTCATTCAAGGATCTGGTGATTTATTAACATTTATTTCTTTGAGCACCTTTGAGACTACTTGGAGCCGAAAATAAATGTGACTTATTCCTGTGGATACTTGTGGGATATTAGGCACAGACTGGTTAGAATGCAGCAGATAAGAGTCCAATGCAAATAGGGACGTAGCAAACGGGGGCTGAATAAAGCTGCACGTAGCAAGAAAGTTGCTTTGAACCTGAGCATGGGTGGGATGTTGTAACATCACTTTCGATTCGATTCGATAGAGTTAATGAATATAAGTAAAAATAGAATGTGGTTTTATTCGAGTAAGCTGAGATAGCGGCAAAAAAAGCTTAATTGAAAAGCGAAATAGAGTAAAATTATATTTGTGAAGCAAAAGACAAAACTCTAGAATTCGATTCGAAAGTGATGTTACAACATCCCACTGAAAGAACCAAGTAAGCTCTTTGTTTAGTGGCGATTATGTTGGAAAAACTGAAAGGGATAAACTCATTCATAACTGCTAATTAATAGAATAAACGAACAAAGCTACAAAATCTTCAATGCTATTTAAGAAACAAGAGAACCAGTCAAAGTTTAAAAGAACTCAATTAATGCTTTCCCATTCATAACTCAAATCGGCGATAATAACATAGTGATCTTAAGAACCAATGGATTACCGGACATATCCACCTTATATTTGTGAGGAATAGGTCAACAAGATGAGGAGAGTCGAATTCTCGATCAGGGTCAATTTGTAAGTTAAATAAGTAGAATTAGCTAGTACCCCAAAAATTTCAGCGAAAAGAAAATGCTGCGCAATCCTTACTTTCATTCATTCAGAATTAAACCACGGCAACGAGGGTATCGTCGGTTACGTGCACTCGAATTTCTCCAAGGGCTATTGCAAATATTGAGTAAGTTGATTGAAATGATGTAAAATAGAAAGAAATTAAAAATCAAAATTCAACATAACAATTATACTGAGCAACTTTTTTTTGCTTCAGTCAAATTAAATTAAATAACAATACAAAATAATAAAAAACCAAAATAACACGAGACGAGTTAAATAAATATGTGACGAGTTAACTTACCTTCAACATCCAGCTGCAACATCATGGAACAATAAAATCCCACAGGTATTCTCATCGTAATTTTTTATCCATTATAAAGTTGCACAATAAAGTTAAAACTCATTTCGTCAATTGTAACAAATATAAATCAAAATAAAATAATAAAAATTATGACAACCACTACAAGTAAATAATTAAAAACAAGAATAAACAGTTAGTACACCGTAAACAAGAACGAAAAAAATGAGATTACGGGATAATTCACTTTATTAGTTATGATGTCTATAAAACAAATCACAAACTATTCACTATCACTATTATTATCACTGCCTATTAATTATGTATTATTCTATCACCAGACAAGACAAGTAAATTTAAATCACAAAACCACACTGGACAATAAATAAAACAAAAATTTTAAAATTCAATACGTCTGTATTGATCGATGAATAGAAGAGAACTGGTTGAGCCTACGTTAAACGAACAAAAACAAAAAAAAAATGATTGTATGCTTGTATGAGACTTGGGACACAGAGAAGATCTGGATCGCGTTTTCTGAAAATAACAAAATGTGCAAATAATTTACGAGTTTATTTGGACTTATGGTGCCTTATAATATTTGTAAGGTGCCAGCTGTACAAAAACGTCCAAGAATAAAATAGCAACAGAGCTTTTTTTAACCTCTCAATTTATTATCAATCATTTCAAGAAATTTCAGTTTGGCGATGGACAGCCTGATTCCGAATGCGCGCATAAACCACTCAACCGATCTTCGTGAAATTTTTACCATGTATAAGTTGCGACCAATATTGCGATTTGTGACGTACATAATTTAATAAGAGAAAAATGCTAACCTTTAAAAACCGTAAAACCGGCTTAGCTTTAAAAATGTCATTTGTTTTTCATAATTTCATGTTCAACCACGGTTCGCAGTGAAACATTTCGAAGTGAACATGTTTTATAATATTTTTGTGTACAACATAATTAGCTTCAAGTACATGTACATTCTTCTTAGATTTGTTTTTAGTAAATGCGACGAATCTTGTTGAGCCCAGATACTCCTCAAAATATATAGCACAAGTAAGCATGCTAATAGTATAATAGAGTTTTTATGCTTGGAAATATGGGTACATATCAGTAATTTGCGATGGGCAGATCCAGAGTACAATATGTCTAATAAGATTGACCTATTATTGCGTGCACAAATTAGTGCAGCAAGAGAATCAGTAGCACAAAAAACGGAACTAGGATGGATAATATGTGGGCCAGCAAAATAAAATAAGCCTTCAAGAATTCGAAACTCGACAACAGATTAAAATTATTCTGGGAAGTAAAAGAGATACAGCAAGACAGTTTATTAACAGAAGAAGAACAAAATTGTCAGAAATATTTTGAGGCAAAAAATCACAGTTAATATACAGTTTGGGTCCCTTTTAAAACTAATCCACTAACAATTGGGGCTTCAAAAACTAGGGCACTAGCCAGATTCCTAGCAAAAGAAACAAGCACCACCATAAAGCCACGTGTTGTATTGGACGTGTCAGCTAAAACCACTAACAACAAGAGCCTCAACGATCAACAAGTGGTTGGGCCAACGCTACAGGTGGAAAACATAAAGTGGCCTACAGAGCGGACAGTAGAAAAATTCATCAAATAGAAATACATAAAGATTACCAAAGATATCAAAAGATACTATAGAAAGGAAACGAGAAAGAACCAATTCGTAAATATCAATTAACAGCTATACCCCTTGGAATAGCTAGTGCCCCTACCTGGCCATATGCACCTTACGAGGAAGAGTTCCCATTGCAGCCGATATTGCTTTACATAATTTGTATAAGCATGTCGATGACTTACTAAGTACACTCGACATCAAACTGGATGAAGCTATAATATATATAGCGTATCTTGGAACCCTTCGGATTCAAAATAAACATAAAGGGAACAAAGTCAGAAATCACCACGAAAAGGAAATTATTATCCGAGGTGTTACAATTGTTTGATCGTTTGGGGTTGGTTGTCACCGAGCATTTTAGTAGCCAAAAGATTATTGCAACAACTTTGGTTAACAGGATTCGATCGATGAGATGGAGCACTTTTAAAAATTCTTTGCCTGCGCTAGAACAAATAAGAAACCGGGGTTGGTGAAAGCTTTCATCAATTCACCGACAGTATAACAAAGAGATGATACAGAGGATACTAACTGAATGTAAAACTAACAATTCATAAATTAAAATTTTGTGGAGCCTTGTTACTTTCGAGATTGATGGCGAAAGTAATTAAAATTCTTCGAATTTCCAAAACAATGACTTACGCATGATCTGACTCAATGATCGTACTCGCTTTAATCAAACAAGAATCAGCCAAACAACATGGAACTATATATTAAATCGTCTGAAAATCGAGCTGATTGTGCATGGAGGCTGAATGGCTCGAAAAACATCAAATATATTGGAGTAGTTCAAACTAGTTAATAAACATCCCAACAACTTGGCCAATTCATAATTTAGAGGAAAGACTTGAAAACGTTCCAGAAAAAAAGTTAGTAGAACTATGTAGCCAAAAAAACGAGAATGAGAGACAACGAAAATCCGTTTAGTCATCAGCTTGTGAAACCTTCAAATTTAAAGAAGATTCAAAGATATATATACATACATATACAGGGTGACTGACACGAAGTGTTACCAAAACAAAACGCCACAGAATTTTAATTTTTTGATGAATTTTATTGAATCAAAGTAAAAAATGTTCACAAATATTTAAATTTTTGAATTGCATTGGCAGTTTTCGATTTGGCCACCCTTAGCCGCAATTATGGCCTTCAAACGGCCGACAAAGCTATTGCATGCAGCACGAAAGTGGCTCTGCGGTATTTTGGCCCATTCCCGGCGAAGCGCTTGCTTGAGATGATCGAAACTTTGGTATTTTTTTGTTCCAACCTTGCTCTTCAAAATACCCCAAACCGAGAAATCTAGCGGATTTGCATCCGGTGAATTTGGTGGCCATTAGGCAGTGGAAATGAACCGCGGAACGTTGTTTCTCAGCTAATCTTGTTTGACGCGCGCTTTATGACTCGGCGCCGAGTCCTGTTGAAATGTCCAGGCTCTGCGGCCGAAATGTTTTTGTGCCCAAGGCTTCAACGCTCCCTCCAACACATGATCCCGATAAATTTGAGCATTTATCTTGATGTCACGATCCAAAAAAACAAGCGGTGAACGGCTTTCGGCCATTACGGCGGCCCAAACCATCACCATCGGCGGCGCTTGGTTTCGAGTGGCAATCCGTTGGTCCAAATTTTTAGTAGAACGGCCGGGCAAGTTAATCCAGTCGGTTTGCTTGTTCACATATTGCTCAGTAATGAACGGTGACTCATCGGAGAAAACCAAATTCGGCAAATCGCCACTTTCGTGCAAGCGTAACAACTCCTTTGCTCTTTCCACTCTTACTTTTTTTTGAGCATCGGTGAGACCATGCGTTTTATGGAATTTCAAGGTATTTAGTCCAAGATGATCTTTCAATATGCAAGCTGCATCCGTTCGAGCGAAATGTTCGTCTCACGAGCCATTTTTCTGCCGCTACGGCGCGGATTCCGAGCCAATTTGGCCTTCACCTTCCGAATGATATACGGCTATGTTGCAGTGCGTTTCGGTCCACCACCATGGCGTTTTGCAATGCTGCCAGTATCGTTATAACGATTTATGGTGCGATACACAAACATTTTATTTACATGCAGATGTTTTAACTGGTTAACAATCTGCGGCTGTGATTTTTCAGCCAAATATAGAGAAATCACACTATTACGCTTGAATTCCATTGCGGACAACTTTTTTTCTGAATATTTCCCACTAAAATGCTTCTGTACGCTTGTAAACAATGGAATGAACTGTCATTAGTGTAAATTTGAGCGCTCTGTCATCACTGATTTGACAGCAATAACAGTCTGAAGTTGGTAACACTTCGTGTCAGTCACCCTGTATATAGGGTGGGTCATATAACTTTTTTTTTTTGAACTAGCAGTTATTTGGAGTATGGTAAGGGTTATGTCACTTTTGATTTGACAGAAAGTTAGTTTTATCCTTCCGCTGAACGAAAATGGTTGTGTATTCGCTTGAACAACGCTGGGAAATATTGAAACATTACTTCGAAAATCTTGGCAAAAAAATCATTCTTTCGGATGAGGCGCATTTTCATCTTGGCGGCTATGTAAACAAGCAGAATTGTCGCATTTGGGGCACGGAGAACCCGCACGTGATCGTAGAGAAGCCGATGCAGCCTCAACGAGTGACTGTTTGGTGCGGATTTTGGTCCGTTGGCATCATGGGGCCATTTTTCTTTGAAAATGAGCAAGGAGCCGCCGTTACTTTCAATGGTGAGCGCTACCGCGCCATGATAAACGATTTTTTGTTCCCGGCACTTGAAGAGGAGGACATAGGCAACATTTGGTTTCAACAAGACGGCGCTCCGTGCCACACAGCACACGTTTCAATTGATCTTTTGCGCACTGTCTTCGTAGATCGAATTATCAGCCGAAATGCTAATGTGATTTGGCCGCCTCGGAGCTGTGATTTGACGCCGTTGGACAATTATCTTTGGGGTGCCGTCAAAGATAAGTGTTACTCCGATAAACCACCAACGATTGACGCTCTCAAGTACAATATTCGCATTGCCATTGAAGACATAATGCCGCATACCATCGAAAATGTACTCAAAAATTGGACCGAACGTATGGGGTACGTCAAGGACAGCCGAGGCAGTCATATGAATGAAATAGTATTCCATAATTAATCGGAAGGATTGTTCTTTACAATGAAAAAATAAATTTGAAAAAATATTGAGAACTTTTTGTTTTATTGTATTTAAAAAAAAAAAAAATTATTTGGCCCACCCTGTATTAGGACAGCAAAATCACCACGGGCTGCTGTTTCCGTTACACAGGAAACGGTTTAATACACATCTACAATATGAATAAAGCATTATCACAATTACATCACACAACTACATTTGCACTATATGTTTGTATCAAAATTGTGTATTTTAAAGGTAATATTACACTATCGTGATTTATTGTTTCTGTCCTTTAGTCTTTTATCAATATTTTTAGTTTTAATGCATGGATTTTTTTGTTTTTTTTTCCACATTTTATATCAAATTTTTTTTTACATAATTTGAAAGTTTTCTTTCTTATATATCGCTTTAGATTTTCTAATCAGTTTTTATTGAATGACTTTTAAATCTTTAAGCAAAATGTTTTAACAATTATTTTTCAAATATTGATGATTTCTCATTGGATCATGTTGATATGAATCTTTCTTTCAAAAGCCTGTGTGTACTTCAATTTAATATTTGGGGCATGAATGAACTAAGCAAGTTTGACGATTTACTAAATTTCATTGATAGTTTACATTTACATACTAAGATTCATTTGATAGTTATAACCGAAACATTTATTAAAAGCTCAAATATATTCTTCTTTAATATTAAAAATTTCTCAAACGTCTTCTCTTGTAGAGATGACAGGTCTGGGGGGGGGGGGATGAATTGTGATGTTCATCAGGGAAGATATTCGCTATAATATCCTAAACACTGACGATGGGACCTTGCCGTTCCAGTTCATTTGTATTCAACTCTCGGGGTTTAATCCAGTTAATGTTTGTGGGATCTATAGGCCACCTGGCTCTGATACTACTTATTTTTTAGAAATCTTGGAACAACTTCTATGTAGCAACAATTCCAATTCTGACTTTATTATAGTAGGAGATTTGAATATACCGATTAATAAAAAATTATAACTAATTTCTGAGTACAATTCCACCTTATTAAGTCATGGTATGTTTGTTACTAACACATTTGCTACCAGACCAGTAAGTGATAATATCTTGGATCATGCTATTAGCAGTTTTCTTAATATAGAACGAGTTTTAAACTCAACAATTGAATCTGATATCAGTAATCATAGTTTTATTTTTTCAAAATTCGTGTTTAAACCGAAATACATAAATAAGGAATTACAAAAGAAAACGGTAAATTATGACAAAATGAATCAATACTTCGATGAATTTTTATTTTCAACCTCATTTGACATTCACAACCCTGATTCCACCCTAAACTAAACAAGTGAAACGAAACAAATGAAAAATGCTAGTATTTGTCCCTGGATGAATCTAGATCTTTGGAATCTAATAAAAGAAAAAATCGCACACTCAAAAGGTTTAAACAAAGCACAAACAACTCTGCGTTAAAGGACAGACTAGATTTGCTCAATAGAAGGATCAAATCTAAAATATATTTCAAAAATTTGTTTAATAATTTAAATCAAAAGTATGGAATCAAATAAATCAATTCATAAAGCATAATACTAAAGCGGATATCCACTCCATTGTACAAAATGATGTCGAATACAAAGACCTTCCCAGTATTGTAAATATATTCAATAGCCATTTTGTAAATGTTGGCAACAGTCTCTCTTCTACAAGCAATGGTAACACTGAATTATACAATCTGCACAGTAACAGCTGGAATTCATTTTTTTTGCGCTCAATCTCCGTTACGGAAACATATAATATAATTAATAATTTAGACAACAATAAGGGTGGTGGGTATGATAATATTCATAATACTGTTATAAAACGTAACTCAGCATTCTTTTCTCAAATATTGACGGATTTATTTAATGTAGTGTTTGAAACCGGTATTTATCCTGATTGTTTGAAGATTGTAAAAGTGATACCAATATTTAAATCAGGAGACTGCCAAGCTGCTAATAACTACCGACCAACTTCTGTCTTGTCTGTGTTTGACAAAATACTTGAAAAATTAATTGCAACTCGCGTGACTGAATATCTAAACGCTTTAGATTTTTTTTACTGTCATCAATATGGTTTTAGACAGGGGTCTGGCACAGATACCGCTTTAATTGAGATTACTGATCTGATTTATGAGCTTTCGATAATCAGGAGTATATATGTGGTCTATTTTTAGATCTGCATAAAGCGTTTGACTGCATTGATCATCGCCTACTTCTGAATAAGTTGTGTTGCTATGGCTTTCGGGGCTTGGCTTATAATCTCTTGATGAGTTATCTTCAAAATCGTAAACAATTTGTGGCTTTAGATGGTGTAATTGTAGCACTCTAACTATTAGTTGCGGCGTCCCTCAGGGTAGTGTACTTGACCCTATTCTATTTCTGATTTTCATAAATGATATATCACACCTACCTCTGGCTGGGAAAATTAGAATGTTTGCTGATGATACCGCAATATTCTATAATTCCAAAGATGGACACACATGTAAAACGACATTACTGTACTTATAGAATATTTCAATGTAAATAAAATATCTGTAAACCTCAACAAAACCAAATTTATTATCTTTCAATCCCCATTCCTCCCTCATTGTGATTTCCAACCCTTGCAAGTTTCAAATGGTATTTTCGAGGGAGTTGATAAACTCAAATATCTTGGAGTTTTACTTGATAAGCATATGTCTTGGAATGAACACATTCATACGTTGAGTTTAAAAGTCAGTCCGTTGATTTATTTAATTAAGATGTTTGCTTCCTTTGTTCCACAACATATTCTAAAAATGATTTATTCTTCATTTATTCACACAAGATTCTATTTTGCGATTGCTTATTTTGGTCATATTGGAAAATCAAAGATAAAAAGGTTGCAAATTTTACAAAACAAATGCTGCAAAGCTATCTATAGAGCTTCCACACTTGTTTCCCTCCGTCGAGCTGTATAAGAATGTAACTGAAGGAATCCTACCAATAAACGCATTATTCCAATTTCATGTTTCACTATATATGTATAAATGTTTGCGGTTATCGTCAACGCTATCAAACATTGAGTTTCAGTATGTAAATCATAGCCATACAACCCGTCGTTCTAATCTTTTAACATGTTATAAAATCAAAACTGAATTTGGTAGAAAATCCATATCGTACTTTGGTCCATATGTATATAACCATTTACCGACTTTTATTACTAGATCTGTGAATGTTTACAATTTCAAGAAAACTTTAAAGACGTATTTGGCTGAACTGGTTGAAGATTATCTTTAACGCGACATATTATCTGTATCTTTTAAATTTGTTTATTCACCTTATTTTATTATTAAATTGTTATTTTATACCTTGTATATTATTTCTGTCTAATTTTTGTTTTAGAGGAGAGCTGATTAGCTTTTAAAGGACCATAAATCCATTAGCTATCCGCTCTCCTCAAAACTTTTAGTTTTAGTTTAGTGTTAAAAATTGTTAATTTTTAATAAATAAATAAATGAATATTCAATATTCAATATTCAAGCTGGTTCTGAGAGCCTGGTCTTCTTGAGAGGCGATCCACCCAATTGAACACATGATTCAGAGAAAATATCTTGATACGCTATTTGTAGAAATTGGTGATATTCTTTCCGATTAACCTGGAGTATTATTTAGCCGTGTTAATATTGTTTTGCAACTGGATTTGGGTAAAACTACAACTTCATTTAAATGGTAGAATTTTATGCTGCATTTGTTACAAATTTTTTATTTGTTATTGCACGGTTTAAAATCTTTTGAGCTTGTTCAAATTGTAGCTTGTTAAATTAAAAGGATTACAACGTTGGGGATGAACCACTTTGAATTTTGACGTCGACTGAACCACTTAAAACTTTCAATAATAAGTTTACGCTTTTAAGTTTTAACTAAAGATTCTAAAAATTTGTTGTTGATGGTTGCCAATAATATTCTTAATTTGGGGTTAGTGGTAACATAATTGGGAATACAAGATAATAAAAGAATAATGTGAAAGTAAAAAAACAAAATGAAACTACTGGAAAATAATGGGGCACACCAAAATTATTTTAGAAATTATTATTTAGGTAACAAAATTGATGAATCATCCTAATATACCTAAAAAGTATAGGAACTGGGATGACCTGTTATTTTGTACTAAAGGGCAAGAATTAAAATAGGCGTGATTTTGAAGAAAAGAATGAAAATTGGTGTTCTGTACTAATTGCATTCATGTGATTCATTGATATTGCAATTATAACGCGGAAAATTTCATTAATTTTAGATCTGAAGCCCTCTGACAGTCAAACTGTAAATTATTTCAAAGTTTGCACTGTTTTTAATCATTTGTCTATTATCTATAAAAATCGTTAGGAAAATTCAATTATTTTTCACAAATATAATTTTTTATATAAAAACAAGTTTTTTCAACTTTGAAGCTCTCTGCTGGGTAAACTAGGTCAAGAACAAATTTAGTTTTACCCATTCCTAAAAGGCTATTATTTTAACTGTTAAATGCTGTTTTGAGTATATGTATTAAGATTTTCATGACAGTGCTTCTATCTATCGGCCAAAATATAAACTTAGATCTATCTGACTATAACATCTAAAATAACAGTACTTTTTTAAATTAAATTATTTACTAATTTAGCCTGAACTATTACCTTTCTAAAATGGGATGACCTCGTTTTGAAATATTTAAACCTTATTTTCAAAGTCAGTGTTGTGTAACCGAAACAGTGCGAATTTTGAAAAGACATATGGCTCGTGAAACAGCACTGAGTTCGTGGGCAAATATCAATCGCATTTATGGCGGTATTCACTTATCCGAACAAAATTTTGGATTATACATGGAAGAAATATTGTCAGACAACAAATATCCAAGTTTCTGAGCTATACCGATTTAGTAAAACCATTAAGCAACAACTAATGGGTCATTTACCAGCATCAAGATAAGCTCTTGCTCTGCCATTTCTGAAGTCAGGATTTGCTAACGCCGGATCATTCAATGTAAGAGTATGAAAAGGTAGAGGCAATAAATAGTAAAAGGGCCACCTTGCAATTTTTGCCTGTGTGGCTACGAAAGCTGTCCACATAGGAATGGTCATTTATTTGACAACCGAAGCTTTCCGAAGGCACAAGTAGACGATGTCTATCCCAAACAAGCATAAAGAAATGTATGCTTACGTAGAACCATCAAGTGAACTATTATTGTTAAGTGTAAATAGGGAATCATATTATCCCATGTCTGAAGATGAGCTTAAATCTTGCAGGTTCATGAGATGTTCAGAATATCTCTGCTTGATCAACAACATTATTATTATATAAGAAACTTAAGGATATAACGTATGGATGATCCAATCGAAGTGACAACCATAATCATAATTGGAAAGACCACAATCATAAACCTACTCATACAGTCCGAAAATGAAATGTACCAGAATACAACCAACAGAATATTCATGGATTTAAATCATTTTATGTATTTGGCAAAAGATCGAAACCACCAAATTAATTATCACGATATTCAACATTATGTTTTACTATACGGGATTATTGCCGTCTTTATCGTACTTATCGTTGCAATATCCTCAAAAATTATTATTATTATTATTATTAAATTTATCTTTATTTCAGTTTATTTATATACATATATTAAAGAAAAACAATTATTGCAAATTAGAAATAAAGTAAAGCTCCATTAGATTTATATTAAAATCTGTGGTGGAGCAACAATTATACAATTCAACAAAATTAAACTAATACAACTTTTTTTAACATACAATAACAAGCTCAAATTTAGTATCATTTGACATACAATAATTCAATTGGGTGCGCGATGAACGCTCAAACGAGGTAGACGTGTTTTTTTTGTCTTCCTGCGTAAATTAAATTTTATTTTTATTTTTATTTTCGATGTACATAAATTCAATAAAAAAAAGTGTAATATTGAATTCAACAAATAAATAAAAAGTGATCTTTTTTGATTAATAAAAAGTGTTCATAGTGAATAAAATAAAAACATGTCCTGTAGAAATTAACTTTGTTGCAAATGGCGTAATATTGAAATAATTTTGTGCAACAAGAAACAAAATACAGCCGAGAAAAAACATTTGGTTTTATTTCTTCTAAATTTGTGAAAATAGTGCGGGACTATGAAAATTTTGTGAAATTGCGTGAAAAATAGTGGAACGAAGTATAAAATGTGTCCATCCGGGAACATTTGCCAGGTTTTTATCAAATTTTCCTTAAATTTTATGCTTTTTGATTAAATAACGCGTTGTTTGCTTACATGAGTATGAGCATGAGGCATCTCTTTCTCGAACGTACATATTTGCATTTGTTTATGTATAAACGGGTTCATTATGTATGTGCGAGGCAAAGAATGCAGAAGGGATATATATGCAGGATATATGGTTGGTCTCTCTTTTAATCGTAAGAACGTGAAGATCAAACATGCCATTTGGTTTTTAAACTATGGACTGTCCATAGAAAAATTACAAAGAGAACAGAAACTAAACTAAAATAGTGAAGCATTTTAAAAACCAAGATGGCCGATAAAATCATCGTTGTCGACAAAACCATGATGGCCGACAAATTATTTTGTTTTCTTTTTTTCAGTGGCGTTGCATATTTTTTTTTTTTAATGTTTCCTATTTATATTATAAAATATCTATCTCAATATAAATAAAAATGTTTTAACAGTTATACATATATGATGTAGGGTAATACATTTAAAGGAGTATAATTAATATAAAAAAAATATTGTTATAAGTGTACATAATTGTGATAATGATTCTTATGTGTGTTGTGTAAGTATGCCACACATAAGTATTTTTATCATAGAATTTTACAGTTATTGCAATGAACATAAAAATAACAATTTACAACGTAGCTAAAAAGTAATGAAACTTTTAAAACTTGTAATAACATTTTCTCATATGATTTTCTCGTTTATTAAACTTCCATAATATTGAATATAATGAGACGCCTATGGTCTTTTTTTTTGCTTTCGTCATGTTGCAATGGCGATTCATATGAGTTGTCAAAATAAGATTTTTGTTCGAATGAGACTTGAAATTTGGACTTTAATTACAATTTTATGAAATAAATTTTTTTGTTTTTTTGTGTCTGTTTAGAACATTATAAAACATAGCGAATTTACTGATGTGTATAAAATAAGTGTACAAAATTCGAAAATATTTAAAATCATTGTGTACAAGTGATGTAAATATTTGTAAACAAATAAAAAAGAAATTACCGGTGAAATGTAATCCCTTTTTTCTCAATTTTTGCTTTATATCGGGTATTTTTGGACTTATACACACAACACTTATACATGTTTTTAACAAATAAATTTATTTTTAGAAAGAACACTTTTCGTTTTTATTCAAGATTTGCCTTGCAAAGTTTAAGAAACTAAAACATCAAATTTAACAATTTTTCTAACCAATATGGCGTTGGTAAAAAAGAAAGACAAAAAACAAACGAAAGCGGCTTCAGTTGTTTTTATGATTTTATATGGGATTTTGGTTTTGCCTTCTATCCTTTTGTTCATTATCTGTGGGACTGTCTCATTTATACAATTCCTATTGGAATTTGGTATAGAATGAAGAAGAATAAAATCAAAATGGAAAGTACTGATAAAAAATTATTCGTAAATCGATTTTAAATCGAATACAATCGAATATTGTATTTGGAAATTGTTAATATACATATGATTGGATGATAGTGTGGCGTCGGAAAGTGTTTTGGTGTTATAGTTTTATATTTCTATTTTAAATTGAGATATATGTAACTTTGGGTGAACTGGTGAATTGGAGTATGACTTACTTATTTAACATGAGCTGAATCAGCACTAGATTTCAGGAAGTAGGAACCACGAAAAAATATTGTGAAAATGGGGATACTTAACTAATTACTGTCAATAATTTCTAATTCGGTTTATTGGGTGTTGCTTGGAAACAACTGATTAATTTGATTTCAATTTTCAGAGATATTATTTATCATAAATTTTGACATTTATGTGTTTCCAGAACATTCTTACGCCTTTGGCTTACTGAGAGGTTGAATTGGGAATGGATCTGAATTAAATTTGTTAACCTATTAACCTACAAATTGTTTCATATTTTGAAAGTTTTAAATATTTAAATTTGCATTTTAAGTTGGTAGTTCTTCAGTTCGGTTATGGTGCGGGGGGAGGGGAACGTGGGATTAATTTCGTTTTCGATTTTCAGGAAGTAGGATTGTGTAGGATTGTGTCGTCTTTTCCTACATATAATACCAACTATTGACCACTTAAATGTCTGTAACCCGTACAATACCTATGATAAAATTTATAATCCGTACAGATGATAATTTTAAGGCTTGTTAAATTTAGCAATTAATTTGCTGTCCTAAGAGTATAAGTAGTAAGAATGGGGTTTTGTGCGGGTGTACGTGAAATTGATTTCAGTTCTTAGCGACTGAAACTTGGTAATTGGATTGGATTTTGGATAGCATGGGGGTGTGTTGGTTTAAATGGACATGCGTCGTAGTTGATTGATATTTGATTGTGTTTTCGCGAACATTTGTGGGTGTTCTGTCTCTTTATTGTGTGTATTAGCGGAGCAGACAGGGACGGTTATACAGTTTTGATGTATAAATACTTCTGTTGTTCTGGATTGCAAACTGAACGTTTTGTATTTCATCGTTTTTTGAGGTTTATGGTTTGATAAATGTTTTACGTATAAGTGTCTGGAATACATTTAATTAAATCATAGTATCTGAATATTATGAGTGAAACAGGTTTGTTTGCGTGCAATGGATGATTCAAAAGTATGTTAAATCGTTTCGGATGTCAAAATAAATTTCGATGTCAATGGGAATAGATGGGCTTGAATTCACAATCAGAAGGGAAAGAAAAAAAGAAAAAAACAAAAATACTACCGCAGGGCAGACATATTTTGGTTGTTTTTTGCACAACAGTGGTTTTATAAATTTGCGACATGTGCTTGCATTGATAGGAAACTTGACTAATGTAGATAGATTAGTTTAAGTTATAATTTATGTTTTGAATGGTTTTAACGTTTAGTTAATTATTGTTGTAGTATGTAATAAATAATTAATTAGATATAGAAGGTCCATAAACTATGAAATAGGGGCTGTTCATTTAAAATTAAATATTTTAGTAAGTTTTTATCAGGTAAACTAGTGAAAGGTGGACAGGGGTAAAACTACAACATTAATAAATTTTAAGCCCTGATTTAGATGTGGAGAGTCCTGAGTATCCGGCTTGGATTCCAGAGAAATGATCACAAATAAAGTAGCTAGATTGTGCTGTCTTGTATTAACTTTTATTATATATTCCACTAAAAATTTACTAACTATCGATCGCATTGCGGTCTGTAAACGGGTCGAGTCTGTCCCAACTAATACAAAAGATTCTGTTATATTAATTATTCATTTAAGAAATAAAATTTTGCTATTAGGCTGTTTATTAATTAAATTTAGTTTTCAGAATCGCCTGGGAATTGCATATTAATTTTAAAGTTTAATTTCAATTTTATTTTATTTTATTTTAATTTTATATTTATTGTTATAAGGATTAATTATAATCTTAGCTTAGTAATTTTAAATTTCTTAAATACTTTATCAGGTAAATTAATGAAAGGCGGACTGAGGGAAATGGCAACATTAATAATTTTTAATTTAGGTTTAGGGTAATAAATCAATAACCTATATCGGTTTTGGTTGGTATGTGAAAATGGGTGTATGATGTGTGCATGGGGATGCTAAAGATACGGTTACATAAATTATTCATTTAAGTAATAAAATTTGGTATTATGGTGTTTTATTAATTGGATTGATCTTTCAGAGTCGCCTGGGAATTATAACATTAATAATTTTTAAGTCCTGATAAAAAATTTAGGGAGTCCTGAGTTCCAGCCCCCGGATTCCAGAGAAATGATCAACTAATAAAGTAACCAATTGTGATTGTCGAATACTAACAGTAGTTTGAAACTGGCCACCGGGAAACCGGACCAATTCTGTCATTACTAACATACCTTTCCCATCCTACCACACAAAATTTACTAACTATTGACTGTAACGGTGTTTGTAACCTGGTCGATCTCAAACAATTACTAATATCCTTCCTTATCCTTCCAAGTAAATGTAAAAATGGGTGTACGGTGGGCCCGGCGCTTTCCGGGATCTCCTGCTTAATGCTTGGCCGTACATTCGAAATCAATCAATCAATCAATCAATCAATTTGACATACAATAATTCAATTGCACTACTAAAAGTATTGCTCAATGTTATCTAAACCGAGCAGCCAGGATCGAATTTCACGTTTTAATTTGTATTTCCGCACATTGCTTAGACTTTTAATATCGTTAGGTAACATGTGGAAAAAGAATGTAGCCATATAAAGATAGAATCTTCTAAATTTTTCGCTATTGCAACGAACGCCGGCAAAGTTATTTGGCTTTCTCGTATTATATATGCTTACAGTTCGATTGTGAAAACTGTTACTTCGATTAAAAAACATTTTGAGGACTTTATAAATATAGAGATATCTAAATGGTAATAAATTTAGTTCACGAAACAACGGAACTGTTGGTGTTGTCTGAGGGCGCTTGTAAATTAATTTAATGATTCTTTTTTGTGCGATATACAGATCCTCAATATTAGTAAAATAAGTACCACCCCAACTGGATATGCCATACATTACTATTGATTCTACTAGAGCATGGTATAATTTCCTTAATGTAACCCTTGGGCAAATTTTGCTAAGATTATAGAATTTATGAATGGCCCAGATTACGCTTTTCCTGGCAAATTGTTACCAGTCTTTGTCTAAATTCTAAACTGTTTTATTCGACCGGCCCAAATCGGTTGCCCTTAATCTAATATCAAATTATCGCCACACGATATCTCTACAAATGCTTGTTAAATCTAAGAAACGATTTTCTCTATATATTATATTTTGAAGAGACAAATTTAAATACTGAACTGTTAAGGTTGCATAAATTGATTTAAGTAGAAATAGTGTAGCTCAAAATTTGATGTGTAACAAAATCTGTTTAATGTAGAACTGTAAATAAAATCTAAATTTTTAATTTCTTGTTCGCAAAACAAAATTTTAAAAAATTTCAAAATTTGCTCAAACCAAAAAAAAATTGAGGTGTGGTCAACACACTTTCTTTTACCAACAGAGAATTTTGAGAAATTTTTTTTTTAAATTTTTAAATTTTTTTTTAATATTTTATTTTTTATTTTTATTTGTTTTTAATTTTTGGAAACATTTTGTATTGAGTAGTTTTTTGTAAACCTTATAATTTTTAAGATACTTGCAAAATAAATTTTCTGGACCAAGGGAGTGGCCACTTCCGGTTAGCCGATTTGGAGTAAAATTCACTGGGACCTCCCAATTTATCAAAAAAGCTTAAATCTGAAGTTTCAGTTCGATTGGTTAAACCATCTGGGCTGTAGAGAGGACACAGACAGACTGACTGACTGACAGACAGACAGACAGACAGACAGACAGACACCATTTCGAAACCCACTTTTTCGGACTCAGGGGACCTCAAAACAAATAAATCTCTAAAAATCTGAAGGTCCAAAATTTTCATGATTAAAAAGAAAGTAATAGAAGAAAGAAATATTTTAACGACACCAAAATGCGTTAAACAAACAAACAAACACTAAATGTCAATTTTCTGTTTCGTTTCGTTTTGAATTTGCCTGTTCTTACGCGTATTGTATTCATCATATTCTTTGTCGGTTCTTTTACCTACCAATGGGTTAAATATATGATGAATACAATACTCGTTCGAATAGGTAGAATAAGTTCGAGTTCGGTATTTCACTACTACCAACTAAGGATGAAAAAGTTGATCATTAAGTACTTTTTTCGGTCTTTAGAAAATAAAAAGTACTTGCATACTTTTGATCGACATTTCAGTCCTATCGAAAAAAAAAATATATTCAATTTTTTCTGTAAACGTTAGACAGGGGACAACTCTTCCAATTTCGACTAAATACAGTTCTGAACGCAAAGATGACAGAATTCCGACGGCAAAAAACGGAATACCACTGTACCAGGGTGGTCT
Source organism: Tipula vernalis (assembly GCA_958295665.1). Lineage (NCBI taxonomy): Eukaryota > Metazoa > Arthropoda > Insecta > Diptera > Tipulidae > Tipula > Tipula vernalis. Next base: position 375,974,149 of record OY282559.1, read on the forward strand.
TGTAATTGTAACTTGTGGCGGTATTCCGTTCGGTCGGAGGGAAATAAAGTTGTATCATTATTTATAAATAACTAAAATGGATAAGTAAATAATTTTTAGTTAAGTTACTAAATTTCATCCTTTATTTAAATTTAAAACACAACACCAAGCGCGAATTCTAAATGCGAGTGAACATTTTTTTATAAATACGTTTTCAATCAAATTAAATTTAATTAAATTCGAAAATTACTTCAAAGTTAGAGAAAAACGAAATTTAAACGTAAAATGCCAAACTACGAGCGAATTTGGTTTTCTCTTTAATTTGAAGTAATTTTCAGAATTAATTAAGTTTAATTTGATTGAAAAATTCATACGCATTCGCAACTCTTGCTTGATGTGGATAGCCCCTAATTCTAAAAAAAATTATCTGTGCCGACCTCTAAGTTCTAGTTAATTTAGCAACAGAATACCTGTTAGCCCTGTTAGCCTATAAGTTAAACTACAGTCAGATACAGCATATATAAAGACTAAACATTTAAGTTATGAGAAGTCCCTACATAAATTATCGCTGTAGTTATGATAGTGATTTTATTTCTGTCAAAATATCACAGAAAAAATCAAATGATACCGGTTTCCCCGCAATCCTGCCTCTTTCAACCAGCCGAATAATGTCTTCACAGGAACTGAAAGATTTATGTAACATGCTTATCTAGATGCCACCGGTGGATCAGGTATTTTATAAGCATATAATCTAGAATGATCGTTCATCGTCCTATGAAGAGCATGTCTTACCTTCAGTTCAGAGTGAAGAATCAATAATTAAAAATAAAAGAGTCTTAAATTTTGTTAGTTAATTTAACTATAATTTTTAGTTATGAAGTTATTACACGAATTAATTAATTAATTCAATGAATTGTATTTTTTACGCAATGAATTTGTAATGTTTTTATTATGCTTAAACAAATGGATTTTAGAATTTTGTTTTATATTATTATTTCAATAAACATTGCTTGGTGTATGCTAAAAATTAGTATTTCCAAAAACCAAGGATAAAGACAAAATTTTATGGACTTAACAAGCCTTTTAAGAAAAGTTGGTCCAAAACTGTACTTAGACAAAACTATAGAATTCGAAACTTAAATAATTAAAATATTATATGAGCTTGAAGCATTGTACTCCGAAATTAAGTTTTCTTCTAACAATTCTATTTGGAAACCCAATTTTAGTAATGAAATTGCTTTGGGACATCTTTAACTTTCCAGCTAAACTCCAAATGCCGTTTTCTCCAATAAAGGCAAAATGCATATAAGGGTAAGGATAATTCTGAGCCGACGATTTGTAAACACATCAAAAAATTAAAAAGTACTTTAAAGCGTAATTTAGCTCAATAATTTAGTAGTTTGGAACTTATAATAAATTTCATCCCTTCTATCAACCACTTAATACAAAATTATTGTTCACCTACATTTTAATAGCTGAAATAATGTGATCACATTTGACTAATGATCACCACTTGTTATCCAAAATCATTGTTGGATCAATGTTGTTGTTGCTTCACATATAAATTTTAATATGATCCGGATCACTATGCGTTAAGAAAAGCCACTATTATCCCAATGTGCTACAATTCAGTAGGCCCTTCTCTTCCCCTCATCACTGTCCATCTTAATTTTAAAAAACTAAAAATAAACGGAGGTGCTCTACACATTAGTTTTACTAATGATAGACAAACCGAATTGTTGCAATACTTAAGACCGGTTGTATAAAAGTTGTTAACTAAAGGACAGATTTTAACAAATGAATAGGAAAATTACTTTTCGTTTTACATAAAGAATCAAGAAAATTGTTATATTTTTTTACGATCATTTCCGAATATGCACATGTCGAATTGCAACACAATCGGTTAAGGAATAGCCAAGTTCCATCACAATTGTCCATATTTCAGAACTTCACCTAAAAATCAATTTAGAATCCCATTTCCATCGCTCATGTCAAATTTCCCTAAAATCGGTTAAGGAATAGCCAAGTTTCATTCAAATTTCACTAAAATCGGTTTAGAAATAGCCAAGTGCCTACATAATTGGCCATATTCTAGAACTTCGTCTAAAAATCATTTTAGAATCCCATTTCCAACGCACATGGCAAATTCCATCATAATTGGCAAAGAAATAGCCAAGTTCCATCCTAAGTGGCCATATTCCAAAAATTAATCTAAAAATCAATTTAGAATCCCATTTCCATCGCGCGTGTCAAATTTCACTAAAATCAGTTAAGGAATAGCCTAGTTCCATCCTACTGGGCCATATTCCAGAACTTTATCCAAAAATCATTTTAGAATGCCATTTCCTACACCCTTGCATTTGTTCGCTAACAAACAATCAGGCTTTCTAAAGAGAGAATTTTAGAAGGTTTTGAATGTAATCGTTTGCCTTAATAACAAGAGCAAGAGCAATACAATAATGACTTTTTTATTCATCAGAGCAAAAGCGTATTTATTTTCTCAATATAGCTCAATTACAAAGAGCGAACATATGATAACACAAACGCAATAGTGGAAGAGCAAGAGCCATATAATAAACATAATACTCCTGTTCTTTAGAGCGATATGTTTTTTTTTAACAATATCGCTCTTTAGAAAGAGCTTTTTAATAGTTTTTATTATCGCTCTTGAAAAAAGATGAAGAGCGAAGAGCGAAATGAAATCCCATTTTAAACTCTGCTATAAAGACATCCTTGAAAGAGGATCACGTAATAATCGTCTAATGTTGGAATGCTTTAGTATTGCAAGCATCATTATTTTTGGGTACTTCAAAAATGTTTATTACGAATTCGTCTGATTTGGAACATTGTGGTCGTCGACTACAGAAAAATTGTCACAAAAACCGTTTAATTTCTCGTATCTGGATTCTACATGTTCAACCGGTATTTGATTAACATGGCAACCATTTTGTATTTATTTTTAGACGGTTCGTATAGATAAACAGTTTGAGAAAATGGCTTAAGAAAGCTCCCGATATTGAAAAAAAAAACGGAGCTGAAAAGTTTGTCGAAATTAGGGAATGGTAGGATTCCAATTTGAACTTTCACCACTAAATATGGTATTCGCCTTGTGTAAATATGATATCTCTCAAAATTAATCTTACTGCCAAAAACAAATATTACCGCCTGGGTATTAAACGTCACCTTTAGCTAATTTAAGTAAATTTTCTTACTCGTACTTACCCATTCCCCCAATCCAGCATTATACAAAAACCATCATTCAAAAAGTAGGTAAAACAAAACCATATCTGTAAAAATTTATCTTACATTCTATTCGTAAATTCTGCCAACCAACCAACTGCCTCACATAATCATCTATCTTAATCTAATCTTCTTACTAACGAGAAAACCCAAAATTAAAAAAGTGAGAACAGCAACAACAAAAACATGAATGAAAATATAACGCAAAGAAAGATAATTTTCATCATTAAATTTAATAATTTTCTTCTTCATTTCATTCAAGATGAAAAGCGACGTTTTTTTTGTTTGTAATGTGTATGATGAGGCAAAACTCACAACCATAAGACAAAAAAAAAAAAAAATGAAAAAAATTCAACCACGCTTCTTCACAAGATACTGTTATAATTTATTACATCTTGTGCTAATTTACGTAGTCGTGAATTTTGTGTTCGTTTTCTAATTTTGATTTACAAAATTTAATTTTTTTTTGTTGTTCCTTGGAAAAATTGATTTTCCACTCGTTTATTTTTGTTTTTTTGTATAATATTTGGATTTTAAGTAAATTTTATTTTTGCTTTGAAAATTCCAAGGGTTTTTATGGTAGCAATTTTATTTATGGCAATAAAAAAAGATTGTAAATTATTTGGTTATGTTACACACACACACACATAATACACAAATATTTTGTAATGTTTATATAAAAAAAAGCACTTGGGTTACTCCCCAAACGTGCAACATTCCATAAACCACATATAATTGTAGTTTACGGTTAGTAATGGGGTGGGACAAATAGGCATTTGATTTTATGATTATTACAACACAATAACCATTAAATCTTAAATCTCACATTCCCTTCCAATTGGAGGTTAATCATGGTACCAGATTAGTGTCTGCGTTGTTTGTTTATAGTGGCCAACCATAAAAAAGTCACAATACAACACAAAAACTTATTTCTGTTCTCTTCACGGTGTGTATGGAGGGGGAGGACGAGTGTTATTGATTTAATAATTTTATTGGACTGTACCTAAGTATCTACATAGAATCTGGATCGCATTGTTAGTGCTTTGATTTACAATCAGCGCAAAACAAAAGGAAATTTAATTTTAATTTTATTGTTCTTATTACCATCATTACCATCGCGCAATGTTTTTTTTTATGAACTATGTCAATTCACAGATGTGTTTGTGTGTGTGTGTATATGCGCATTGTCTATGTTTGCTGGATTGTGATTTAATTTTAATTATTAATTATTATCCATTGTGCATAACACCCTCATAAATACAATGAAGTGTTTATTATGCAAAGTATATCATCATTAATTGAAACTCCCTGAGATCACATCAACAAAAAGGAAATGAAGTAAAAACAAAAATCAACTTAACCTTATTTTTTTGTTTGCACCACAATAAAACCAGGCGTCTCCACTTGACTTAATTTTTAATATTTAAAATTTAAATATATTTTCTCGTTTTTTGTTCGCTGCTACCATTTTTGCAAAAGATATAATAATTTTAAATTATATAATGATAATAATTTTCCGGACGAAATATTTATTTTCTAAATTTCGAAGCTAAAGGGGTAAATTGATATCAAATGTTGCGCTGTGTCATGAATTTTGTGCCAACCGGTAAACGAATTGGAAATTTTTCATTTTGTTTTTTTTTTTTAATGAAAATGGACGTGACGTTATTTTCATTATTTGATTTGGGGGTTTGGAAAATACAATTGAATATTGTATTGTATTCTGTTATTATTTTCTTGTTGTGTGGTTTTGCATTTTTTTTTTTTTTTTGTTGTGTCACTGTCGGTTATTCGAGTAGTCGAGCATGAAATTTTTATTTCGAGTGGCCATTATACCATTATATGGGTCGCGCGCGGTTCAAATTTAAAACTCAATTGAATTTATGTTTTTTTTTTTTGTTGTTGCGAGTTTAATTATATTGGAAAAGGGCATTCGAAATGAGAAACAATATAAATCCATTGTTTAATGTTTTATGGTATTTTTATAATTAATTGTTTTTAGGTTTTAATTAAATTAATCAAATTCAATTAATAACAATACAACCCAAAAGAGTTTGCATTCGATAAAAAAACAATTTTCTGCCTCAGTTCTTTAATTATGATAATATTTGAATATTTCAGTTTAATGATTATTCACACAACTATGCAAATCAAACTATATTTGGGGTGAAAAAATGAAGCTGAAATATTTTACTTTGGCCGCACCGATTAAAACATCAATTGGGGCGGCTATGTGGAAATCTGGGTCAGCTATTTGTATGCTCTTTACGGATGGAATGTCCTCCATATTTAGATCGCAACTTGGTATGTTAGGCAGAATTTTGCTTAAGATCAACGCATCTTTCTCGATTTGGATGTTCGAATTGTATACTGATCCCAATACCATGGCAATGCGTCCCCCAGATTGAGTAGTTATGCCTTTTATACTTGTGTATGCTTTGCTTCTTGGTACATGTAGCCGTTGGACGAGATCTTCGAACATAAAAGGGGCTTCAGACCCTGAGTCCAATAGGGCTCGACATCTTTGTAACTTACCGAATTTGTCCCCATGTAAATTATTACTAGTAGTGGAGGCGAGTGCGAACATTCAAAGGGGATAGATGTGTTTTTTCTATCCTCTTTAAAAATTTATTTTTATTTTATTTTTTTTGTCTTTATTTTTGTTTTATTTATGTAGTGTAGTGTTATGTATATACTTTATATACATATGTATATACATTTTAATCCTAATTGAATTCAATTTTAGTCTAATAATAATTAAAGTGTAAGTGAAGTAATAATTGAAGTGAATTTTTGGAAAATGCAATCCACCGGGATGCATTTATCAGGCAATGTTTTATATTTATAGATAAAGAAATCAAAATTATTGATTTCTTGTTTAAGTGCATGATCTTAACTTTAGTGAGATTGTACAAGAAATTCAATTTCAATTTTAATAACTAAAATCTAATAATCGAATAGAATTAAAATAAATTTTAACTTAAATAGACATATGTCGTAGTTAATTTCATATTTGATTTTATTTTTACGCATACTTATATGCGTTCTTGTGTATGTAGTTTATATACAATCGACAAAAATGTATACTTGAAACATGATATATAACAAAGCCAACAACAAATTTTGTGCAGCCGTCTCGTTCGCTCTTTGTATAGATTCTCTCAAGAAATGTACTATGTTTATATTGTTGTTGGTTTTTGTCTTGTAATATGCGAACAACAATAGAATAAAGAAATTTTTTGTTGGTTTTGGTATAGTCGTCACAAATATTTTCCTGTTTAGTAGTATTTGGATATTAGGAATAATATTAGGAAAACACTGAAAACATGATAAGTATCCTGCTACGCACATGAAAGATGGTAAAAATATTTACCTTCAATGGTCGTGTTCAGTCGGGCAAAAGTGATAAAAAATATCATGATATTTTTTATTACCTTGACTTCATTTCGTTGTATTTTATGTCATGCCCCACAGAACAACCAAAATGAAAAAAGTGATTTTACACGTCAAACTTCTGTAGAGCATCTTTATTTGGGCAACATCAAAACCAATTCATCGCGATTTTTTATAAAATAATAAACAATACCCTTCCTGAATATTATTAAAAACATCACACCACAATCAAAAGTCAAATATTTTGTTTTCAAATATGTATTTATTTTGACAGCTAAAACCAAAAAAAAACTTGGTTTTTTTTGGTGATAAATGAGTGCGTTTCTTGGCAAAACGTGATAAAAAATATCATGATAAATTTTATCACTTTTGCCCGACTGAACACTAGGAATGTGTGTTGGTGGTTTAGTATATAAGATTATATTATTTGTACAGGGCCAGCACTGATGTAATACCATTGAGTAAACAGATAGAGAGTATGACACCGCAAATTTCAAAGCGCCATACCAGCTGAAGTGTCTAAAAATAGTACCAAAAATCTCAAATGGATTGGGTCTTTGGTTATTGTGTTCAAAAATATATTTTCATTCATAAAAAATGTTTGCCGTCCTTTTTTTGTTTTTTGTTTCGCATGACATTATACAAAACCAACAACAAATCCAATGAAACGAAAATATAAAACGATTTACGACATTAGATTTGTTGTTGGTTCTGTATTAAAATTAGGTAAACAGATGTATGTATGTATATTGAGTAAAAAGATGTATGTAAATATTTTTCGGGATTAGTCGGATATTTTGAAAGTGGTGTGTGTTCATATTTCGTTGAATTGAAATATGAAAGAATTGTGAATCAATAAATGAAAATTTATTTGGGATTTTGAATTTTTTTGTTTTTGCATAAGAACATATCGCAATTTGTAAATCATTATTTTTCGAAATGTCTTCGTAAATTTTTCACACGTTTCGTGCTTTCCTCTAGCCAATAACATTGCTTTAACGCGGTTTCTATTTGCATTTGAGTTTTTACAGCTGCCCATAAATTATTAACTAAGGAAAATATAAGATGATGGTCAATCTAGCGTTTGCAATTTCAAGTATCGGTTAATTCGAGTGCGACACTTACTTCTTCGTGTTATGACAGAAAATTAGTTAAATTTTTGTCATTTACGAAATGGGTTGCATTACGCTTAAACAAAATTGGGAAATATTGAAAATTTACTTTCAAAGTGGTGAATCTTCTACCCAAACTGTAAGAAATTTACGTGGAAAATTAAGTAGAAATTAAATGCCTACAAGGCAATTTGTTTATTAATTTGTGAAGCGAGTTCGTCAAACTTGATTGTTATTGGATAAACAAACAAGAGCATTTGCATTAACAGCGCGTACAGCCAAGACCATTGCAGCTGTTGCTCAGAATGTGTCTGAGCATCCATTAATTTCAACTCGCCATCGTGCTCAATGGGGAGCGTTACCGAGCTATGATAAACGAGTTTTTGGTACCCAAAAGTCAAGAGGAGGACACACAAGACATTTGGTTTCAACAGGATGGCACAAATTGCCACACAGCAAACGAAACAATCGGTCTTTTGCACACTATCTTCGGGGATCGATTAATCAGCCGTAATGGAGTTGTCAATTGGCCACCACGCAGCTGCGATTTAACATGCGTTTTTGACTGTTACTTTCGATTTACAAATCACATGAAAGCAATCCATCTCAATATATAACACCAAGCTGATTTTATACAAAGTTTCTAATGATTTTTGGAAAATCGAATTTTCCCACGGGAAACTTGAACTAAATTTTTTCCTGCAATAGCTATTGACAAGTCACATCAATGTAATGCATCCCCAGACGTAACACTCTAGAGGCTGATTTTATGCAAAGTTTGTAATGATTTTTGGAAAATCGAATTCTCGTAGGACATTTTTCTTGAATTTTTTTCCTTGCGATAGCTGTTGACATAACACTCTAGACGCTGATTTTGTACCAATTCAAAATATTTTTTTGGGTTTCGCGAGTTTTCCATAATTTTCTACGAGAAGGCAGGTTTTTTCACTTACGAATATTGACAAAAATCTTCAATGCTATCCATACATCCATAGTAATTTTCGGCTAAACACTGTCGACTGTTTACGACTTAATTTTTTACTTTCGGCTTGCAATTTTCGGCTAACTTTAACAGTATTCAAATATGTAAAGGATGTTCAAATTTTAGGTCTCTTTTCAAATATTCCGCCATTTATACTTTTGGTACTAGAGTACCATGACAAATGACAAGTACAAACATTCCTGTTAGTTGAAATGAGAATTAGGATTTTGGTGTGGTGGTAATTGGTCCATATTTTTTCCAATAATTCAATTCAATCACTGTAAATGGAGCTCGATATCGAGGGATGATTAGAAACTTCTTGTGGAGTCAATTGGGAGATATTGATCTGCAGAATATGTGGTTTGACCGTGAATGTGGTTTGAGAAAGGTGCAATATGCTTCGTAGCAAAGGAATCAATCGATCTTTTGAAAGAGAAGTTGGTTATGCGGATAGTCTTCAAACTGTTCAACACTTCAAGACAACATCATCGAGCAAACATCACTAATTGAACCATCATTACGCGAAAAAATTATTCAAAATTTTAGTAAAAGATTGACAGCCTGCTAATTTAGCAGAAGAGGTCACTTGAACGACATCCTTTTTCATTATTAACCGGAACCAATGTACTTTAATTTCCAATAAAAATAAATAAAGATTTCACACAATTTATGTCTTTTATTTAAAATTTAAAAAGATACCTCTAATTTGAACACCCTTTATATTGGTTCCTTAATTGTTTCGGGTTTCAAAGAATAATGTAGCAAAAACGAAGTAAATCCTCGTTTTCTTTTGACAAAACTATGATTTTTTAAATTAATTTATTACAAATGCGGGACATGCGGGCTATTATTTTATTTTGCTGGTTATTTTTAAGGCCAAAAATGTATGGAGGACAGGGTCTTGATATGTGGGTGAGTCCTATAAAATGTGGGCTATGTGGTTACCGTAAAGTATACGGAATGTATTTATAAACAGGCGAATTTAGATTATAGGCGGTAACTTGACAATTGAAATTATATTTTATTGCTTGATGTTTTTCTGTGATTACGGGATATAAATAGCTTGATTTTTCAGTAAGATCGTTTAGACCGTTAATTTCTATTGTGTAATCAAGTGGCATCTTAATTTCAGTTGAGTGTTTAAGTGAATTTCTGAAAAATAAAATTGATGTGATAATTAGTGATAACTACAAACAAATTTAGTTAACATAAAATAATACGTGTTATAAAATGGTTTATTGTGATTATATAAATTGTAAAAACAAAAAAAGTTATGGTATTCCTAGATTTGCTTTGCCAAACGATAACCGCCGTGATATTTGGCTGTTAAACTCTAAAAATAGCTATTCACCGAAACTTATTTCAAACGATCCAATTTATATATGTGCTGATCATTTTGATCTAACATTTTTAAACTGTGGCTCGTTTAGATCACGCCTATCTATGAGTGCAATTCCGAATTTACATTTTGAAAGTGAAATTGATCATGAAAATTCTATGGAAAACAAAGATAATGAACCTACTGTTTCCAAACAGATCAAATTTAATGTTCAAAATCGAAGCGCTGCAAAAATAAGAGATTTGAATAAATTTTTACCTAAAAAAATAATGATCTGTGATAAACCTTCAATAATTATGGCACCAACAACAACAAATATCAAGTCGGTAACATTCAACGATGAGTATGCGGAAACTAGCAGCGCTCCATTAAATACTTACTCAAATGTCTTTAGGGATTTTAAAGTCGCCTGATTACCATTCAGATTACAAAATTCAAACCAATTCTGATGATGATGATATTGATCAAAGTAGAATGCCTATCGATGAATTACTTAAGTCACCAAAGAAGAAAATATTTAAACCAGAAGCGGCCCGAAAATTGTTGTCTTCAAACGTTCTTGAAGAAATGTTAGAAAACAAAACCAAAAGTGTGGCGACTTTTGTGAAAAGTCAAGTGCTTCACACAAAAAATACTAAATGGAGCACAGATGAAAAGGACTTATTTTTAAAGTTTCATTATAAGTCCCCATCATTTTATAGGTATTTGCAAAAAGAAGGTTTTGCAATGCCTTCTTTACGAACAATTATTCGTTGGTATGAAGTAATGAAGTTTGAAACGGGAATTTCATATGATATTTTACGTTAAAACATAAATTAAGTGAAATGACCGAAATTAATAAAAAGTGCATTTTGGTGTTTGACGAGATGAGCATTAAAAATGAGCTTGAATATAATTCTAAGGAAGATAAAGTGTATGGATTTGAAGATTTAGGAGAGTTTGGGCGGCGATCTAAATCTTTTGCTAACCATGCCCTTCTTTTTATGCTTCGTGGTTTAAATAAATCATGGAAACAGGTCAGTCTGAAATTATTTTTTGTTTCGAAATCATTAATAAAAAAAAAATCACATGATTGCTTATTTTTGTTAGATTATTGGTTACTACTCTGGAAATGTCAGCGGTGTTAGGCTGGCGGAAATTATTACTTCGACCACTAAAATATTAATTCCAACCACTAAAATATTAAGTTGTTGCGATTGTATGTGATCAAGGCGCTGCAAACAGAACTGCATACAATAGATTGGGAGTTACAACAAAGCAACCGTCATTTAAAATTATGGAGCGCACACTTTTTTGTTTTTACGATGTTGTAGATCTATTCAAGAGTGTACGAAATAATTTGTTAGTGTCTAAAATTTTTATTGATGATGAAGTCGTTTCCTGGTCAATACTACAGAATTATTTTATGCCGAAAATCGAGTGATTCGGAAGCTCATATCAAACCTGACACTTTTCAAAAAATGAGGGTCAAACTGGCAACTCAAGTATTTAGCCACCATGTTTCAACGGCAAATTTTTGCAGCTGCGTCAACAAATTTGTTCAACGAAGAGGAAAAATTGGTTGCTTTGAGTACTGCTAATTTTATTTTCAAAATAAATAAACTATTTGATAATATGAATAGTACAAACAAGTATTCAAAAAATCCAGAAAAATGTGCTTTGTCGGTCGGATGTAGAAACGAACCTAAAGGAATCATTAGAATGGATAGGCAAATGGAAGAGAGAAAAAAGAGGTCACGTATATTGCTTCAGTGGTTTATCCCAAACGATTAATGGAACCCTTCAGTTATGGGATGCCATAAAAGGAGAAATGCAACAATATCTCATTACATATCATCTAAATTCAGACTGTTTAGAAAACACAATTTCTGTTGTAAGAAGTAATCGAGGATCTTACGAGAAAAATCCTTCTGTATTTCGGCTTCATAAAAACTTGAAGCAAATGTGTTTTTACAACATAATGGCTCCAGATACTACATCCTATGAAATTTCGGATTGTTCAGTTATTTTGAATATGGGAGACGTGGAAAGTAAGTTACACTCGCAGTGCACTCTCTTTTACATATAATTAATCAATTATTAACAATTACAGATTTCTTGAATCCAGATGGCACTGATTCCAGTTTCAAAGACGAATCCGATCCACTTGAAGTAATTCCGAACGAACTCATGCCAAGTTTAACAAGTAAGAATTAGTTAAATGTTATTAAAACAACTACATTACTAAATTAACTATGCATTCTTCTCTTTTTATATATTAAAGTAATGTCAATATAGAAGAGGACTCCAATAGGGACTGCGATGTGGAGGATATTGAAGATCCAAATAAATGCGAGTTTGATGATTCTGATGCAGAAGCCGAAGATACTGTTGTTGACGAACATGGAATGGATCCAACTGTTAACGATATGGCAACAACTTATTTTGCAGGATACGTTGCACATGCCGTATCAAAAATACACAACTGTAGTGATTGCAAATCTTTTATGTGCAAGGAAAATTTGGATAATAATTACGTCAATTCAGAAAGGCTAATAAAATATCGCCAGTTCGCAAATACTGTAAACGGGGGTTTATTAGTTCCAACAACGGCATTTGTTGTTATAGTTCAAAACATCATCAACTGTTTCGAGAATAATTTTGACGAATTTTGTTTCGAACACAACGTGTTAAAAAAATTATTTAATGTATGTGAAAAGGAAATTAAAACACCTTGTGAAATTTTGGAACACACGAACCATTTGATTATCCATACAATGCGAGTGCTCATTCGTGCAAAACTCAAAATTATAAATGCTTCGGCGAAAAATAAAAAACGAAAATTAAGAAAATTTGATATTGTAAACCATATTTAAATTAACAAGCAACAAATTACAAATACATAAACAAATACGAATTTATCCTTTTTTCACTGTGTTTTGAATGAATTGAAAATAAAAGAATTACGGTATTTAGTGTATAACAATAAGCAAAATAGAAAATAAATAAACAACAGTGCGTAAACACACGCCCATTTTTTTTGTAAAAAAAGTAGTAAAGTAACAAACGAAAAATCGCGCTTGCAGCGACATACCAACCTCGTAGCGGCGAAATTGCCCGGTGTCATTTCTATATGTAAATATTTTTTGGTAATACTATGGGCATGTTTCAGTGATGAAGCACACAGAATGTAAGAGACATTTAATCGCTTGTGGTTGAAAGTGTTGGTGCGAAAATAGAATAAAAATACTCTCATCTAACCAATCCCAAATTCCCAATTAGTTTTTTTTTTTCATTATTAACATACCCAATTTTCCTTCCACAATTCGTTTTTTTTTGTTTTATCTACAATTTGTATGTTTTTCTCACTCATTTATATAATCTGTCGATCACCGATACTTTCATGTATAGGCGCAAAATAAATTTATGATAGCTGTATTTTGTTGAGAGAAAATTAATTCCAGTTATTTTGAAGTCATTTTTTTCTTAACAGAATTATCCGCGAAATATTTTTTCGATTTAATTTTTATATTCTATGTTGGTATTTCTCCTATTTTTCATTCAAGCAGATACGTATTTTATTTGTTCGAGCTAGAATTAAATGACTCAAATTTTTTGTTCGATTTTTTTAATTCCTGTCACGTGCAATTGTTTTTGTAAATTTCTCAACAAAATACAGCTGATATTGCTGACAATCGGGCTTGTGGTTCATTGGTGTTAGTTTTGTATTTGTATGCTGGTGTTATTTTTTCGCTCTGTGAGTTTTAGTATTCATGGAACAAATATGGTGGGCTTGATAAAACATGAATATACAGGTTCAATGAAGTTTAAGTATTCGACTCAAATAGGATTCTTATACTTCGTATAATCGAATGGGTTTGAGTCGAATTGGAATCCGTCTTATACAATTCATTGAAAATAGTTTATTTATTTATGATTTATAATTTTTTTTTACAGGGTATTACAAACTGCATCAAATTGATTTTTAAATTAATTTAATTTAATATTATAAAATTATAAATTAACTAAATATATAAATAAAATGCTAATTTGGAAATGATGATTTGAGTTGAGTTAAGATTTGGTTTTCAACACATAATGATGTATGTATTCATTTATGTGTGCATAATTTAGTGGCAGGGTAATATGTACGAAAAATGAGATAAAGTTTTATGGATATATTTAGATTTATTTAAGAGTATATTTAGGTATGATTTATTTTTTACAGGGTATTATAAACTACATTAAATTATATTTAGTTGATTTTTATTAATATTATAAGTTTATAAATTAACTAAGTTAGATAATTAAATACTAATTTTAAAATATTAATTTTAAGTTGAGTTGTGATTTGGTTTGCAACACATAATGACCTATTTATTTATGCATGCCAAATTTGAATTAAACAAATGTGAACAACGTGGAACTAGATAAAGGCAAATTGTGATGCTAAATGTTTTGAACTTAATTGATTAATTAAATTAATGGATTTATTTGAGTTTAGGTTGCAGTTTTCACATACAAACGTCAATTTTACTGATATGGTACACAGATAAAATTTGTAAGAGAATAGGGAAAGGTTCCTTCCACTGTTTTATTATTTTACTTACTTTGCATGCTTGATTTTGCAGGGTAATATGTCTATAAACGGAGTTGAAGTTTTGTGGAGTAGATAAGTAATAAATTTCGTATATATTGATTTTTGTTTATCTTAATTATGTCAACAAGCTTATGTAGCTGTTATAAATTATACTAAATTATATATAATTGTTAGATCGTCTCCGTGCTACAGAAATACTGGTGAATTCTCGCTCAGCATCCAGAAACTTCAAGTTTCCAGCTGTTATGTAGTGTAGAAATTCTATTGTCTGGTGATAACTATTTTATTTTATATATCACTAACTAATTTATTTAAGTTCAATTCGCTTAATTAAGTAGTAGGGATATGGTATAACGGTGATAATTTAATTTAGGTTCTGGAGATACCTAGGAAATTCTATTTGAGCTTTATTCGTAAGTGCCCTGTATACATGTAGAGCTTAACTAAATTATTGGTATTCTAGACTTTTTGCGGCGTAACATAATCAATTTTTCACCAATTTTTCACCAATTTTTAATCAATGATCACCTAATCCTGTTTTTACACGGTACATACGTTCCAGAGAATATCGTGTAAAAAAAGACACGCAGTAATGGGAAAATATTAGATTGGTTCAACAACCTCAAAATACCTACAAAAATTAATAATTCGGTAAAACATACACCAATTTTATTCTTCAATATACCATGTACCAAAGTTCTGGAATATGGCCAATTAAAATGGAACTTTGCTGTTTCTTTACCGATTATGATGAAATTTAACATGAGCGGTGGAAATGGAATTCTAAAATGATTTTTGGATAAAGTTCTGGAATATGGCCAATTAAGATGGAACTTTGCTGTTTCTTGACCGATTATGATGAAATTTGGCATGGGCGATAAAATGGGATTCTAAAATGATTTTTGAATAAAGTTCTGGAATTTGGCCAATTAAGATAAAACTTTGCTGTTTCTTGACCGATTATGATGAAATTTGACATGAGCGGTGGCAATGGGATTCTAAAATAATTGTTTGACAAAGTTCTGGAATATGGCCAATTAAGATGGAACTTTGCTGTTTCTTTACCGATTATGATGAAATTTGACATGAGCGGTGGTAATGGGATTCTAAATAATGATTTTTGGATAAAGTTCTGGAATGTGGCCAATTAAGATGGAACTTCGCTGTTTCTTGACCGATTATGATGAAATTTGACATGGACGATGGAAATGGGATTTTAAAATGATTTTTGAATAAAGTAATGGAATATGGCCAATTAAGATGGAACTTTGCTGTTTCTTGACCGATTATGATGAAATTTGACATGAGCGATGGAAAAGGGATTCTAAAATGATTTTTGGGTAAAGTTCTAAAATGTGGCCAATTAAGATAGAACTTTGCTGTTTCTTGACCGATTATGATGAAATTTGACATGAGCGATGGAAATGGGATATTTTCCCTAAATGTTACGTTTCACTTACACGCACTTTACACGTTTAAAACTCAATAGAAAATAAATTCTTTTCCCTAAATATTACGTTACCTTATACGTTCAAAACTCAATAGAAAATATAAAATGTAAAAAGAATTGTGTAAATTGTAAATCCCCTATTTATATGTATAAGCAAAGAAAAAAAACAAGGAACAGGTAAATTCAAAATTTTTTATCCGTGTAAAAACAGGATTAGGTGGTAACAAATTTATTTATTTGTTATATGGGAATTAATTTATAATTTATTTCAGAGAATTTTTGTGTTGTCTTGTGCTGATAATTTTTATCAATTTTTATAAATATTACTGAATAATCATACTAACTGTCGGCTATACCTGGATGTTTATTACCGGGCTGTTTCTATCACTACTAATTATCCTATCCTATCCTTAGATTTTGCTGTATGTGAAAGGAACATGGTGTTACCCGGCCAGGGTTGGACATGGAGCTGTCACATTTATGTAGTGTCGGAGGTGGTTGTGCTTTCTTTGTTGTAATGGTGCTTCGATGTCCTCAATGGAAAGCATTCACTTGTGTCATAAAGTTGCTGTGACAAATCAATTCCTGTAGAATTTTTAGCCTTGAATTGGGAAGTCTCCATATTTGTTTTCATAAAATGTTGATTTTTTTTTTTCTTTTTTTAATTTTTTTTAATTTACTAATAAATAATCCAATTTTCAGAATAAACATAGTTCTAGAATTAATCATTATTATAGGGATCAAAATTAATCCCGAATTTCAAATTTAAATTTTAGTTTGAATCAACCCTCCAGGATTAACAAGTAGTGAATAAGCTATAGTTTAGAAATTGTGTTGTCCTGTGCTAACTATTTTTACTATATAATTACTAACAATTTACTCTTATCCTTCGGCTGGGGATGGATAAATGGGTGGACGATGTGTGCTCGGGAATATTGAAGATCCTGTTATAATAATTATTCATTTAAGTAATAAAATTTGTTATTATGATGTTTATTAATTAAATTTAGTTTTCAGAGTTGTCTGGGAATTTGTATGTTAATTTTATTTGTTGATTCTTAATATACTTATAGTACCTAATTGAATTATTCAATTATTAATAAATCTAGGTATTGTGGTGCTGTAATATTATCATTTAAATCATTTTATATAAATTTTATAAAATAATTGAATTCATAATTATATATTTTCTTTTCTGGATCGGTAGGAAATTGATGATTAGTTTTAAGTAAAATTTTATGTTTAAACGGTTTAATGTTTATGTTAATTCTTGTTGCAGTAAGTAATAATTTTTAATTGGATATAAAAGGACCATTAATAAGGAAATAAGCGCTGTTATTTTAAATTTTTATTAATTATTTTATCAGGTAAATAAATATAAAAGACGGACAAGGGTGAAATTAAAACATTAATAATTTTTTAAGCCCTGTTTTAGATTTAGGATTTAGGGAGTCCGGAGTATCCGGCCCTGGATTCCAGAGAAATGATCATCTAATAATGTAGTTAGATTGTGCTGTCTTATGCTAACCTATTTAGTATATATTGTACTAATAATTTACTAACTATCAATCGCATTGGTGTCTGTAACCGGGTCGAGTCTGTCCCAACTAATAATCCTATCCAATCCTTCGGTTTTGTTATATGTGAACGAGTGTACGGCATGGGCCCGGGAGTCCGGGAGATCCTGCTATTATGCTTGGTCGTACACTCATAATCAATCATAAAAGTTTAATTTCAACTTTATTTTATTTAATTTTATCTTTATTTTGTTATAATGATGTTTTTTGTAATACAGTAGAATCCGTTTATACCAAACCATGTATATAACGAACAAACGCTTATAATGATCATATAGTTTTGTCATATAGTTGTGTGCCTTGAATTTGCACGTACACTTATTTTTTCTTATACACTACAAACAAAGAACTACGTTTATAAACGTAAACAAATATTTGATTAAAATGAACAAAATTGTGTCCCTTGAGTGTTCGCTATAAGCGAATTCTACATTATAATTATAATTTTAGCTGAGTAATTTTAGATTTTCTTAAATATTTTATCAGGTAAATTATTGAAAGGCGAACAGGGGGAAATTACAACATTAATAATTTTTAATTTAGGTGGGAGACCTGAGTATCCGGCCCTGGATTCCAGAGAAATGATCATCTAAAAATGTAGTTAGATTGTGTTGTCTTTTGTGCCGTTAATTTACTAACTATCGATCGCATTGGTGTCTGTAACCGGGTCGAGTCTGTCCCTACTAATAATCCTATCCAATCCTTCGGTTTTGTTGTGTGTAAACGGGTGTACGGTGTGTGCCCGGGAGTCCGGGAGACTTGCTATAATTCTTGGCCGTACACTCACAATCAATCAATCAATCAATCAATGTAAATTATTACTAGTAGTGGGTTGTGCGACAGCACTCAGAATATCAGACTTCACAGTTTCTTTCTTCTTTTCTTCTTTTTCTTCATGATGCAACAATTCGACAAATTTTTTCTTGGTGCTTCGACGACGAAATCGACGTGCGAATTGAAGCACAATTTCTTTTCGGTTACTACTTACTTGCTTTCTCGCTGAAACGGATAACGATCGGTATTCCTCACATACCCCCAAGTAATACCCGCCTGTACACAATGGACATGATTCAGTTTGTGATATCAGCGCCGTAACTTTCATCGTCTGACTAGTCCTTACTTTCGTCATAGAGTCAAGACTCTCCAGCGCACGCTTCTCTTAGTAAGTAATTCGAAGAATTCCTTTAAAGTTAGAAAATCACTCTCAGCTGTCTGAGATGGTTTATCAATGAGAATACTTCGCCCTTTAGTAATCCCTTAAGATAATGCATTTTATGTACTTTGGAAGGATGAGAATTCGGCGAACACTCCTCCAAATGTGGGGATGTTTACTCTAGGCAAACGTATTTCGTTTTCTCGTTTGTTTATCGTTGAGATTTCATGCATGAATTGGTTTGGTTCATTAACAACCCCCGCTCCCCACCACGAATTTCTTCAATTTTCCCTAGCAATTCCAAATTCGTTTCGTAAAATTTGCCCTTCAACGTTTTCTCTAAATTTTAGAAGTCCATCCATTGGTCGTTAATCAGGTCTTGATTCGCTCCGATTGCAGCTATCGGCGTTGTTCGATCAAACAACAAAACTTGTTCCCGAATACTCTCCAAATTCTTCAATAATCTCTTAATTGCTCTAGCTTCCGCCATCTTGATTGTAAAGTAACCCTAATTCACTAGTGGTGTCGCCCTGATTAGTTATATTGTTCACCTTTACCCTCACTTTTTCAGTTACACGTGTTCCGCTATTCTCGAGGGCCACATTCACCGTTGTTTATTTAATATTGGATCGTTTCACAACAATTAATTCCCGTTACTTAACTCACGCGATTTTACAGTTCACGTGTTTCACACTCGCGGTTTGGGAGTTTTAATCACGTATTTAGTAAAGCCCCAAATATCCGGCTCGAAGGACCAAGAATAAAGCAAATTGAGCTGTATCGGATGTGGTATAATGTCCCAGTCCAACTTTAACGTACTCAGTAAATAAAATGAAATTTAAGTTAAGACCCCAAATCTAGTGAACAAATTGACCTTGCAAAATATTCTTTGCGAATTATTTTTTAATTAACTTAAATCGAACTCTTTTGTTTTTATCACGAGTGAATATGGTGGTTTGGCGTCTATTGGAGGAGGGACCAAAGTTGAGTATATTTGTCTACCAGCTCCGTTACCTTCCAGTAGGGTGCGCATTACGTCAGCTGTTCTGGTCTTGTCATTAGGCAGTTGCGTGATGGGTACAATTGTGTAAGGGGCAACCTGTTCACAATTCGCAAGTGTACGTGCTGCCTCCTCGTGGCAACCACTGGTAGCTAAGGCCATTTGGTACCTTTTTGGCCATTTGGCACAGGCTAAAGTACGGCTCTAAAGAAGAAAACCTTGACAAAAATCCCTAATCTAAGGTGGAACAGCATATGCCGATAGATGATGAATGGCTGATAGGTTAATCAGTCCAAAATATGCGGACTCTGGATACCAGG
The DNA here is from genome assembly GCA_958295665.1 of Tipula vernalis. NCBI lineage: Eukaryota > Metazoa > Arthropoda > Insecta > Diptera > Tipulidae > Tipula > Tipula vernalis. The sequence continues at coordinate 375,994,273 of OY282559.1, forward strand.
CACCCTCCAGTTTTATTTAGCCTTCCTGTAGTAAAGCTGGGTGACCTACAGGCGATTTGCAATTCCCAGCAACTCGGTGTATGGAATACGGTGGGACAACCCTCTCGAAGTCCTTGGGCTCCAATGCTACCGTCTTTCTAGCGGAACTACCATGCTGTAGTAAACATCTAGGAGGGAGAGTAATACGCCCAGATAATATGTATCACGTACCGGGAGGCAGTATTGTCAGGTTCATTAAGAACCTGAATATTGGCTGAACGGATAATTAAGCAGGGCCCAGCACAATAGATCTTTTAGGTCGCAGTGCGAAGTGGCTGATCGCCCGCATGGCCCTCCAATAATAATAATAATAATCACGAGTGAATACAAATCGTTTTATACATACTTATTGTTTTGCCATTTTTATTTTCTTTAGCTGCTCGCACTTTGACGTTAATTTCCAGAAGAGAGTATTTTTTTTAGGTTGGACTCTTCTATTGGGATCAGCTCGAACACGGTACACTGTAGTAAAACTGATTTGTGGTCTAGATGAAATCTTGACGGATTGAATCGCTTCTTAAAAATCCGCAATAATAAATTATTCTTTCCACAACATCGAAAGGGTTTAAACGAGTTTCGCTGTAGAATAGAAAACGACACAAGAACGAACGATTTATTTTTCATTTGCAGCAGTTTTATGAGGAACAACACTTAAGAAAACCCAAGAAAAATACTGTTCCCCATTCTTTCTCTCCCGCATTAAAAAAAAAACACCGTTTTGTACAGCCAAATACAACATAACTCCCATTAAGAATGCAAAGGCGATAAATATGAATAAAAATAACGAAAATTATACGTTTTATTCTTGGCACCGTCTCGTATGGGAAAAAACGGAAAGCAACTCCTCATACAGAAAAAAATTAAAATCAGAATAAAATCCATCTACCACATACCATCATACCCCGCGCCCCCCTGTACGTTACACCACTAAAAATGAAATTATTCATTATTTCCTTAATTTAAAAAACAAAAAAAAAAAAAAAAATTACCACACCTTTTCGCTGTACGTACTCGTATACCAAAATGAAGAAAAAAAAAACAAATTGGGAAAACTTTTAAAATATATTCGCGAAAATGTTGTTGCTTTAATCGTATAAAATAAAATTTCACAGTTTTTCTTTTATTAAAATATTTTTCCAGTGTGAGGTTTTCATTTATGTACATGATTTTAAAATAATGGTTAAAAAAGAAAAGAAAAATTTTGCTCGTGTGTTGGTTTTTGTGGAAGAAAAGTTTTTTTTTTGTTTTGGTTGCTTGGGAAATTATTTTAAATTACGGTAATTATAGATTTTTTGCCATTTTAATTGTTAGTAATGGATGAACAGGTAGATATGCATATAATGTGTTTGCGGAAGGTGAAGGTTTTTTACCATTTTTTTCGAACCTTTATCAAAAATGTCAGTTAAATCGAAAAACAAAAATTTAATTTAATAATCAATCCAGATCAGTGAAATTGAATTAATTTAAGGTAAAATTTAATTAACCTTGCTTAATGTACCTACTTTAATGTACCTATAAAGAAAAATTGATAAAATCGTTTTTTTTTTTGTCTCGGGCAGATTATAAAAAATGAAGCTGTAGCAGCTAGAACGCTGTCAAAAAAAATAAAATCGATCCGACTCGCGTAACAAAATTTATGTTTCGTTTTTTTTTTTTTTTTTTCATTTTAATGAAGAAAAATAGAGTAAAACACTAAATCGTGCGAATGTCAGACAGGTTGAAGCATGGTATAATTAATATAAGTTATTTGTTGTTCAAGGGCGCGAAAAATGTATGTTTTCTACATGAAACTGAAAAATGAACAATCAGTCTACCGTTTTGTAGAACATTTTTGCGCTCGAGGGTGCACACAGTAATTGTTCTATAGCGCGTTTATAAAATAGTTGTTTGTCTGTGCAAAAATATTTTTAGAATAAGCCAATATGTTTTTGGATATCAATAGGGAACAAGCCTCCACTATTAACAAACATAACGATTGCCAACTAAAGTTCAGTACTAACGATAAACAAATTTAGATTATGTAATTTCTAGAAAATTGTTTGATTTATTGACCCAAGTCCTTGCGAAGTTCAGAGTTACTATATTTAAAAATTTAATGGCAAAGTAAGGCTTTCAAAAAATGTCTTTGACTCATAAACTCTTTGCAGCAATGTGAAATAGTTTGAAGTTTACAAAAAATGTATTTACTACTTGAAAGAATAAATCGAATAACTTGAAGACTACAATTTTCTCTCCAGATTTTTAATTAAATTTAATTAATTTCTAAATTTGTACAAATTTTGGATGGTACAAATTTTAAATTTTGATGTTTATCGATTATTAAGTTATTTAGTTTAATTGGAAGTTTCAAAAGTTTTTCAGAATTGAAATTGAGAATACCACTTAATGAAATTCGCAGTTTATTTGATGTCCAGCTTCTAATAGTTCTCTACCTTTAGGTGATATTAGTCTCTCCTCCTATGACGAAATTTGAGCCCATAATTTTGAGCATTGAGAGGTAATCATCCTTTTTAAGTTGATGCCTTGGTGGACAATATATCGCAGCAACCCGCAGCTTCTTGTAATTGTTTAGTTGCACGATAAGTCTCTATTTCGAGTTTGACATCTTCGAAGTGTTTGATGTTTTCTCTGATGAATATTGTTGCTCCACCCCTGCTGGATGTATAGAATGGTAACAAGAGTAACCTTTTATTTTTGGATAAGACTTTCTAGTGAAATGGCTCTCTGCTATTAAGCATATATCAATTTTTTCTGTATTCAAAAAGATTTCAAGCTCTGGAAGATGCTGTAGAAGTCCATTAGCATTCCAGGTTAATACTCTTAGTGTTTTGTTCATTTTTTTTGGAGTGAAGGATCAGAAGATAAGCAACTTTTTTGCTAGAAATCTCCTTAATTTTTCCTCGATATCCTATTTGTTGTTCAAGATTAACTTGTCTCTTGTTTAGAAACTCTATATTTTCTTCTATTTTAGAAAGGCGATTGACAATAGCATTCAAGGTGTTTTGCATTTTTGTCATAGCTTGTTGAATTCCAACATTTTGATCTGTAGGCCCAGGTAGTCCTTGTCTTGCTGCTGGTGAGTATGAGAATCCCACTGCCACTTTCGCACTACGGAACGTAGTGACAATTTTTGTAAGGATTTCTTTTTCTTTTGCTGCTCTCTTTGGCTGGTTTTTGTTTGTCCTATTTCGCATGTTTTGCAGTGTTTTGGCTACTTCACACCCTCTATAGCTAGCAGGATGGGTTCCTTGGCAGTTAGCACATTTTGCTCTAGTGTTCTTATCTATCACGCATTCTTTAGTGTCATGCTTTCCCACATATTTTACGCATCCATTCGGACAACCATTCCTAAGATATTCCTAACGTTGAATATGTTCTCAATTTTCTCTGAGTTTGCAAAGGTCAGAGTGAATAGTGGTAACTTTATTTTATTAACAATACTCCCCCCTATGTCGGTAGACTTCCTTTCAGTTTTACACATATTAACTGCATCTAAGATCGTTAATTTTTTTCTTTTGAGGTCTTCAATTATCTCATCTGGTGTGCATGTTTGATGTGGACCTCTAGCAACTACTCTAATGGGTCTGGTATTTTTGTCTTCATATGTATACCATTGGAGACCTCTATCATTCAATACAGTTGAAAGTTTTCTATAACGGTCTGAATCAGGCATATTTACCCTCCAGACGTTGTTGTTTAGCGACACAAGCTGATAATCCTTTTCTGTCACTTCTTTCATTAGCGCGGAAGAATAGTGGTATTCCTACTTATTGGCCAACGGATACAAACAAAATACCAGACGTGATTGACTTTTTCATAGCCAAAGGTATTTCAGAAAACTATATCCACATCGAAAATAATGAAGGTTTATCCTCGGATCATTCTCCAATCATACTTACGATCAGTGAAACAATAATTGGAAAAGAAAAGCCACCAAGGTTAACAAGCGGGAAGACCAATTGGGAAAAAATTCGCATTGTTAATTGAGGAAAGTATTGATCTTCAAGTCGCAATCAAAAATCGAACACATTTTGAAACAGAAGTAGAGTTGCTCATAAACATTATTCAGACCGCAGCATGGGAAAGCACTCCCCCTGCCAAAAATAAACCTCACAAGAATGAACCATATACACAAGAAATAAGAATCTGGTCAGAGAAAAGAGGAAAGCTCGCAAACTCTGGCATAGAAATCGAGCACCGGAGAGCAAAAGTATCTTCAATCAGCTCAAAAACAAGCTGCAGAAGTTAATAGAAGAAACCAAAGCGGTAAGCTTTAACAAATATTTTATAAATCTTTCTGGCCACAAAGAAACCGATTACTCTTTATGAAAAGCTACAAAGGGACTAAAGAGACCAAAAGAGCAGGTGCCGCCAATTAAAAAAGCAGATGGTACTTGGTCCAAATCCCCAAAGAAAAGCTGATCTTTTTGTTGAACATCTGCGTGCCATCATACTGCCATCATACTATTAAAGTAAAAATTACTATATTTACGAGAAAAAACCAATTTAGAAAGCGTATTAGTGAAACTTGCATGATTTTATTTAAAAAACATATTTATGAACACTTCATAATATTTATGAATAAGACTATAATGAAAATTTATTTTAAATACTTATTGTTCATCATATTAACGAAAGTTGCTCTATTGTACTTGAATATTACGAATAAATTCATATGCGTAACGATTCCATTACATTTTTATTTGTCCGAATATATCAAATTTCATAATTGCATAATGCATACGAATTTGTTCGTATTATTAATGATTCTATTCTAGTATCTACGAAAATTACGTAAAGTTGAATCATGATTGGGACAACGAAAGTAAATAAATTGCATACGCTTTATTATTAACTGATATCGTGCGGCTTGAAAGGACCATTTCCATAGTTTGAAAAATCGTGAGAAATTAAAATAATTTTTGTATGTTAACAATCAGGTAAATATGGTATTTTATGTTCGTGTTTTCGTTTTAATAAGAACTTAAATAAAATCATCGCTTTTGTGATCGATGGTTAATTCTTATTCCGTGGAATTAAAACGAAAACACTTTTGTGTTAAAAACCCTAAAATTATTGGTAATGTGTTAATTTATAATTTATGTGATTTATTATTGTGTTAGTAATATCTCTGCTTTATTATAGTGCGCCTATAAGAAAATGTTTACTATTCCAAATTTTGCCGATCCTACAAATCAAGATATTTCAGCAACACTTGGAAAAAATCATGAATTAAACTCGCTTTTGGAGTACCTATTTCAATCATATCAGGTAACAAACATAAGCAAATAAAAGTACCTACATGTGATTGTAATTTAATTTATTGATTTTATAGAATAGCAAATTACTATCGAACTTCAAAAGGAAAGTGGGAGAAATCAACAATTTCGAATGTAACCTGTCAACATGGCGTTTATATTATATTTTTTAATTATTAATTATATTTATTTTAAAATTAAATTTTATTTTTATGAAATTAAATTGACTGCATTTTAAGAACAAATAGAAGAAACCAAAAAAAATAAAGGAATTACACAACGAAATTTTAAGTTTTTTATTTCTTTACAACTGTGCTGTACAGATTTTACTAATTTATTCATCAAACAATACAACAATTTGCATTCTTACTATGAATTTTGATTATCAATTATGAACCCGTTCCTGCATTTTATGAATTATTTTCAATATATTTATGTAAATATTCATCACATTTGTGAATTATTCATAACCACTGTGCACTCCAATCTTCCTACATATGAATAATGATGATTTTCGTTCTATTAACGAAGGGTCGTATCGGTTCAGTTTTAACGAATTTTTCTTACTATTAATGCAGTTTTTGTCTACATTGATGCAGGACTTTTTTCAGTGTATGGCTACAACCGAAAAGCCTTGGTTAAATCAACAAATTCTAGACCTAATAAAATATCGCGACAGGTTATTCGTATTACATAAAAAACAACCAAACAATGAATTTCTTGTAAAAGAGTTTAAACGACTTAGGAATAAATGTGCCTCAATGGTAAAAACATTGAAAGTAAATTTCTATTCCAAAACAAGATTGGAGCTTAATTAATTCTCTTGTTTTTAGAAAACATTGAATCATATAAAGATTCCAAAATTACTATTTGCTTGAATTACTATGATTACGGATCCCAATGTTGTAGCAATTTCTCTATTCTCTAGCAAATACATACTTTGTTAACGTAAATAGAATCAGTAACAATTCCTCAATTTTAAACTATAATCTAGTACCCCATTTTTCTACATACATATATTAATTATCATGTCACTGAGGAATTGGTATTTCAAGAAACAACCACAACACGAAAATGATCAAATTTCTCCTAAAATTTTACATTCATCCAAACCATATTTTCTACCGATTCTTACTTCGCTCATAAATAACTGTATAAAAAGCGACACCTTTCCCAAAGACTTAAAAACATCCAAGGTTATTCCAGTTTTTAAAGGTGGATCTAAAACCTCTGCTTCAAATTATAGACCTATGCTTCGCGAAGGTTTTAGAAACAGTACTTAATTTACAATTAGTAAAATTAATGACCTTTCATAAAATAATAAATCAAAACCTACCTTCCAACCCTACCTACCAACGTCTACCTTTAACTTGTTCGAAGATTATTTAAGCGATCGTGAATAATATATATATATATATATATATATATATATATATATATATATATATATATATATATATATATATATATATATATAAGTGGGATCACCTTATGATTCCATTTAAATTATTATAAAATAATTGCATTATGTATTAACGTTATATACTTGTTTCTATTTAATTGAGTCGAGTCGAGATCATTTCCGATTTTGGTGTGATTTTTGCAGCTGACGCTACATTTACCAGACATGTTAACACCATTATTTCAAAGTCGTATATTATGTTAGGCTTTATTAAGCGAAAATGTAGGGATTTTAGGGACCCGATAACATTGATATCACTGTATGTGTCGTTTCTTTGGTCTATTTTTGAGTATGCATCTCCAGTTTGGGCGCCATCCTACCACTGTCATTCCGGGAGGATAGAGAGTGTTCAAAAGCAATTTGTTCTGCTCGCGCTCCGATGTTTGCTGTCCACGCGTGCTGTAGAATATGTCCTCCCACCTTATCAAGATCCATGTAATCTTTTGAAACTGCAACGTCTAGACTATCGCCGGAACGTGGCTTCTGCACTGTACGTGCGCGATATCATTAATTCCCGTATAGATTGTACCGAGTTACTCGCACGCCTAAAAATCTATGCTCCCGAATGCCGAATGCGTCAACGTGATGGGCTTTTATTCATTGATCTGGTACCAACAAACAATGGTCTTTCGGAACCGATCCTGAGAATATCACGGGTGTTCAATTCAGTTTCTCAAGTTTTCGATTTTCACTTGTCGAGAGATTTTTTCAAGAATGTTTTATTTAAGTTTTTTAACAATTGTATTAGTTAGCCGTAATTATTTGTACCGATTGTTATCACTGTAGGTATCAAATAAATAAATAAATAATTGTATTAGTGTACATGATTTATGTAATTTCGATTCTTTCTGAAAAAATGATTTCTAGTCTTGACCGATCAATCATCAATAAATAAATTAAATTCGGTTGCTGCATTTTTATTTTTACCAAGCCGATTTTCCTACATGGGGGCTCAACCGGGATCCCGAAAGTGCTAAATATATTCGCGAACCGTACGTTAGATGATCAGTTTAAGGTGTTAACTGATATTTAAGATTTTTAGTGAGAAAGTGCGTGTAACGCTGAACGGTGTAGCGTTGATAAAGGAGTACGCAACTTTGGAATATATAGCGGGATCGTTAATGAGAAGGTGTTCATTAAAATATAAGTCGAACCAAACGGAAAATTCGGAACGGTGAAAATAACATCAATTAATGAGTTAGCGCGTGTCGTTAATTGTACAATTAATTTAGTGAATTCAATTGTAAAGCAAATTTGGCGTAATTTCGTGTCGTGTGTTGTGTCAAGGTCGGATAAACATACTTACAGAAACATTTGCGCGTGTTTAGCTCATACCACGTTGCGCAACATTACTGTAAAAACGTAAAAGTGTCTTCTAGAATTTAAATACTTACCGTTGTGAACAAGCGGTGTATCGCAATTAATTAAAACAGTTGCAACTAACGTGAAAATGAATTTTTGCGGAAGATTCGCTTCGATATTACGATCAATATGAGGGACAAATAATTTACAACCATTAAATTAAAGTTCAACCCGCCTCGTATGTGGGGATGTTTCTGTTGGTGAGGACATCGCAACAAACCCGTTACCCGCCTCTAATAGTAAACAAATCGAATCAGAGGTTCATGAGTCTGCTATGGTGATGCTTTTAAAGAAAGAGCTGGAGTTACAAACGAAGGAGATCGAGTTGCTTAAGCGAGAGAGACAATTGGATCAAGTCGAAACAGTTTTAGGAGCTGAACAAAAATCCACATTTTTCGCATTTAAAGATGTGGAAGAGTCGCTTCTAAGATTTAATGGGGATGACGGCTATCCACTTGAATGGTGGATATTAGACGTATAGATGAAGCCGCAAAGACTTACAGCTGGTCCGATCTAAAAAAAAAACACTTATGCAAAGCGGCTGCTAGAGGGAACGGCCAAGGACGTTATCAGAACCACCAAGCCTTTAACAACATGGACAAGTTTAATAACATTTTTACGGCAAGAGTTTACATCCATGCACAGCAGCGCTAAGATACATCGTATGATGGCTGAACGTAGGAGAAAGTCCGATGAGTCATTAAAAAGTTATTTAATTGCATTGCGAGAAATTGGGAATGTGGGTAATGTCGAAGACTGCGCCATCATTCAATATTGTATAGACGGGATCCACGACTACGAACCGAACAAATCTATTTTATATGGCGCAGACGGCATGGATGACTTCAAGAAGAAATTACTGTGCTACGAAGAAATAAAAAGAAAAATGCCATCAAGTTCAAACCCAAATAGACCCAGTTCCATGAGTGGAACAGATAAAAGATTTGCGAGAGGTGTTATTCGTGTGGTGAATTGGGGCACGCTAGCAAAAATTACAGGAATAACACAAGGGACCCAAATGTTATCGATTAACGAATTCGGTCATATCGCTGGCGAAGGACATAAACAAAATCAGGATTGACGGAATACATATTTTCGCAATAGTAGATAAAGGGAGTGATCTTAATTTTATAGTGCAGAAGAGATACAAATTCCTAGGTTCACCTAATTTCGACAATAAAACTACTTCATTCATGGCATCGGATCAGGAGCTTTGACCACCATGGGACAATTCAAAACTGAAGTTGAGGTGGATGGTGATTGCTTTTCTACGACGTTTCATATTGTGAAAGATAATTTACTTCCATGTGATGCAATTGTTGGGAAAGATTTATTGAAACAGGCAATAACAATTTTAACACCGGAAAGTATATCAATTCGGAAGTTTATACCAGATCATACGGTTATAGCAGTCGAGCAAGAAGACATCCAAATCAATATTGATCATCTTGTAAACAAGGAAGTAAAAGGACAAATCAGGAGAATGGTGACCGGCTACAATCCAAAAACAAACATTCCAAGTTCAGATGTAAGTATGAAAATTATCCTATCAGACGAAATGCCAATTTTCCAGAAATCTAAACAAAGTCGTAATAAAAGATAGATACCCAATGCCATTGATTGATGATCAAATCGACAGGTTGCAAGGAGCTAAATATTTCACGACCCTCGATCTGCGCAACGGAATTTTCCATATACCAATTGCGGAGGATTCCGTAAAGTATATTTCGTTTGTCACACCATTCGGTCAGTACGAGTTCCTTCGTGCTCCTTTCGGTTTGTGCAACTCACCAGCTGTATTCCAGAGGTACGTTAATAACATCTTTAGAAGTTTATGTAACGAGAAAGTCGTTTGTGTTTACATGGACGACTTGATCATACCAGCAAAGAGCGAAGAAGAGGCAGTAAAGAGGCGATTATCAGCTCGAACATCGGGCGGCGCATAAGATGCGGCACGTGGTTGCGCTATCCAGGGGATCAATGGTTATGGTAATATCACATGATGTTACTAATCGAGTAAAAGTTGCCCAGAAAGAAGATGAACATCTTAAAGTTATATTTCGAATATTGGAAACAGGTGCGTATGAAAATTATACTTGTTATAACGATATTTTGTACTAAACCATTCAAGGAACTAACTATCTGGTGGTGCCGAGGTCGATGCAGTCAGAGGTTATTAGATCCTGTCACGAGAAAGGTCATTTTGGGGTCAAAACGACGGAGGAACTCATAATGAGGGAATTTTTCCTGCCAAATTAAACAGGGAAAGTCGCCACATTCATTAACAATTGCATTCATTGTATTCTTCTAAATCGAAAAATGGGAAAGCAGGATGGTCAACTGAATCCAATACTAAAGGGTGATCTACCTCTTGTGACCTATCACATAGATCACCTGGGGCACTTGACAGAATCAAAGAAAAGCTACAAGTACATCTTAAGCGTCGTTGATGGATTTAGTAAATTCGTTTGGCTGTACCCGACGAAATCACTTACATCACAAGAAGTGATACAAAACCTAGAACTACAAAAATCAATATTCGCAAACCAAAGAAATATTATTACGGATAAGGGGACGGCTTTCACGTCACCCGAATTTGAGCAGTATTGTGGGCGGGCAAATATCCAACACATGACGATTACTACAGGGATGCAATGCATACCGGTAATGGCCAAGTTGAGAGGATCAACGATATTGTAATACCCGTCCTAGCAAAGCTATCGCGAGACAAACCAGATGAATGGTGGAAGCAGGTTGATAAGGTGTAGAGGTACATAAATAATAATCAGCAGAGAGCTATTAACATGTCACCATTTAAATTGCTCTTGGGTACAAAGATGAGAAATCCCGAAGACTTGCGAATTCAGGAGGCGATAGAAGCAGAAGCAGCAGAAGTTTTCTACCAAGAGCGAAGTGTATTGCGTAATGAAGAAAACAAAGCATCGATAAAATTCAAAAATAAAATAAAAAATATTACGAAAAGAGACGCAATCCTGCTCCAAAGTACAATGTTGGTGATTGGGTTGTCATCAAGAGGACACAGTTCGGCAGTGGCCTAAAATTGCAAAGGAAATTTTTGGGGCCATATGAGGTAGTTCAGGTGAAGGAATGCGATCGCTATGAGGTAAAGAAGACGGGAAACTCAGATGGTCTAATAAATACCTCTACCAGTGCTGAGTTTATGAAGCGATACTATTCCGGTATCTCAGATGATGATGAGGATGAGCGTGTAGAAGAGAAAGACATAGTGACTTCCGATGAGGGGTCATCCGGGCCGGATGATAATGTAGGACGGCCGAGTGGGATCACCCTATTATTCCATTTAAAATATTATAAAATAATTGCATTATGTATTAACGTTACATACTTGTTTCTATTTAATTGTATTAGTGTACATGATTTATGTTTATATATATATATATATATATATATATATATATATATATATATATATATATATATATATATATATATATATATATATATATATATATATATATATATATATATATATATATATATATATATATATATATATATATATATATATATATATATATATATATACATATGTATACCAATTTGGAAACACAAACAGTGCTACACTCAATGTGCTTAGTGGAATACCTCAAGGCTCCGTGTTGGATTTCTATCTAATTTATATTTAAATAATATATTCCAACTAAACCTAAGAGGATAATTCAATGTTATACTGATGATGCTGCTATTGTCTATCAAGCCAGATGTGCCGTCGTAACGATGTTACGTTGATTTATAACTGATCTACCAGATAATTTTAAATTCAAAAATCAACAAATAAACCAGATAAATCAATCTACTTATCTAGGTATGGTTATTAACTTCTAGTTTAAGTTTGAATTACGAAATATAAAAACAAAATATGTCCTTTTATATTCAGTCTAAAAAAAAATTAGATATTTAATAAATGAAAATAGTACATGGATGTTTTATCATGCCCATATCAATTCTCATCTATTTTATATGAATTTTATATGGTCATCAACGACAAAAGAAAAAATTAATGAATTACAAGTTCTACAAAATAAAGCCATAAAATTTATTAGATGCCTTCCGAGGCTAACACCCTCAATTAACTTATATAACTCAAGACTGATTTTTGTACATAAAACTAGACTTAATTTAATAAAATGTAATCTATCGATAAAAAATGATTCCACAAATTCACTCCTATCCCGCTAGGTCAAATGAGGATTTCTATATTGGAAATATAAAATCAAATATGGCCAAAAAGAATGTTTTCCACCACGGTTTTATTATATATAACAAACTGCCAACACAAATAAAATCGATAAATAACATTAGATTTTCTCTACTCAATCACTAAATAGTTGTAATTAGTTAATATGTATTATGAAGATGATTATTGAACAAAATATCTGTACTTCTGGGAAATTTTTGTAATTTATAAATAATTCCCTCATTAGTAGAAAATAAAATTTTCACAAATTAGAGTAAAATATAATTTTGTTTTGTACGATATACGATAATTTCAAAATATAGTATGTAGTATTTTTAAAGTTACAAAATTCCTTCCACAAGTTATATTTTGTGAATATTTTACAATCAACATTTTTTGGATAAATATTAACTCGCTTTGTGTTATATAATTTCGGCAAGAAGCAGCAATCGGTGAAAGTAGTTCTACATTATTATTGTACTCATCATGCAATCGGAAGATGGTCATAAAGAAATAGATTTAGAACAGCAAAACATAAGGTTTCGTAGGCTCTGAAACGAATTAACCTTTTGTGTTAAGACAGTTCACCTTCCCCGTTATCCCACGTTATTCTCGCTTTTGAATTTCATGTCGAAAGTACCTGCTGTATTAAATCCTCAACTATTATTCCAATACTACTATTTAAAATATATGAAAGGTTTGCCAAGGTCGATCAAAGATAGGATTTGCCACCTACAGTCCTTTGTACTGCAACATCCCGCGAAAAGTTGTTTCGCACTTTCTGCTGATATTTGTCACCAAAACAGCGATTCCTCACCGTCGCAGTTCTTCAATATTCTATTTCACAGGCGTTCCATCGCAAAGTTTTGTCAAGCTGAAAATTGTGGGCTCAAATTATTTATGATACAAAAAAGGAAATTTTTCATGAAAATTACTGTGAGATATTTTTATTAATTTTTAGTGAACACGGACCGAAAAACGACCTCCTAGGAAAGCGTTTGTTTACAGTAGCTTTAGAAATCCTAACCTTTGGTTCTCGTTTTAATTTTGTTCCGTAATCAACCATAACTCCCTATTATATACTGTAGCTATATCTAGGCCAATATAGTCCAGGCATTTAAATTTTTTATTGATTTTTGAGAAACTTCAAAAAGTTTGATACCAGCGCAATTAAATACATTCTACATTATTTATAGGATTAAACAAAGCGAACCGTTATAATAAAAACGTACTGATCCAAAACGACTTAAAGAATAAAATTGGTACTCCTTTTTTACAGTGACGGTGTCCTCTTGTGAGGGGGAGGAGGATATGAAGGCAAAAATACATTAAAAGTTATTACAAACGATATAAAATGAAAAATAAAAATTATTTTCCATCATTCCGTTCCAAAATGTAATTATGATTTTTCTTTATTTTTCACTTGAAAATGGAACAAGAAAATAATTTTAAATTATTTTCTACTTCCAAATATATAAAACGAGAAAAAATAATTTTTTATTATTTGTGTTTTTGGAAAATGAGAATAAGTTTTTTTGACAAAAAAACTATAAATTTTAGTTATGTTCTGTATTTGCTTTAATCTTCACTTCAAGTTTTGTTTAAATGGAAAATGTACAATATAAAATGTAAAGCTCATATAAATGTAATAACTTTTAACTAGCTATGAACGCCAAACAAACATATATATGTACGAGTATGTACCATGGAGCCATGTCTCAACATATAAAAATACAAACCCCAATTGAATTTCTGTTATGCCTTCGCTATGTACACAACGTACAAACACCCTAAGGTTCCTTTTTTTTTTTTTTGTGTCTACTTTTCCTTCATACACAACACCATCGTATCATAAACGACACGGAAAAACATTGAAATATCGTTAACACACCATAAAATGTATGCACATTAAACAAAAAAACATAAAATGCGAACATTTTCCATTTTCCTACTTATTATGTGTAGACTCTTTGTAACAAACACATACATATACTACTTGTTGTTTAATCATGTCACTGCTGTTGTTTTACACGAAAAAACAGTTTCTGAAAAAGTATAAAAATAACAACAACAACAACAAACTACATCAACATAAAAACAATTCAAAGAACATTTTCTCTAAATGCTTTTCATAATTGTTTCACTTAAAAACGAAAAAAAAATATGAACAAGCAAAAAAATTGTTGCGCGTGCCCTTTATTTTCCAGCACTATAACGTCTGTGTGTGTGTGTGTGTGTGTATAATGCCCCAATTCTTTAGATTCCCAACGAAATACTTTTGAAAATATGTCCATATATATAGAAATAGAAAAATAAAAAATCGGAAATACAAAATCCCGATAGATTGAATAAAACAATGAATTTTGTCAAGCGTATCGGGGAGACAAAAAACATAAAATTCGAAAATATTTTCGAGAAAATTTTAATGAAAAATATTTTTTTTTTTTGTTCGTAGTGAAATAGTTTTTCACCCAATTTTTTTTTTTTTTTACCAGATAATGAAAATTACTCAGATCTAATTTGATTGGTTTGGTATAGAATTTCCTTTTGTGCATACAAATCCAATGAGCAATACAGGAGCTTTCCATCCATTTGTATAAAATAACGGCATTTTAAAAATGGAAATAATTATATCCGGAAATTAATTTGGTTTTGTTTTGTTGTTGTATGGTTGTTGCTCAATGAGTTTTTGAATTCCCGCACATTCCGGACAGGTGTCCGATGGAAATGAAAAAAAATTCGAAGAGTTAATATTTTTTTAGTTTTGTTTTGTTGTATTTTTCATTTGGGGGAAAATTGGAAAAGTTTGTTTTTCCGGAATTTTATTTGTTATTTTGTCGGCATACACATACCGATATACAATATATGTATGTAGATGTATGTTATTGTTTTTGGGTTGGTCGGGTTTTGAATATATCCAGACATTTTTGTACAAGTCATTAAGGAAATAGTTTTTGTTTGCCTTCCTTTGCCTTCTACAAAACAGAAAACTAACTGAAGTAATTTGACAGGTCTATATTGAGGTAATTTATACATAGGGGAGCGCAACAAGCTGTATTTTATAGTTTGTTAACTGCTACTTGTTTTTATATGAATTCTTTACCGGAAAAATGGGTTAGGTAAATAGGTATGTCTTGATTTTTTTTTTTTTATTATGTTAAATCTTGAATATTCAAACAAACGGGGCCTTATAGTTTGGAGCCGAAAACGATTTCTCTTTCGGTTATCTCATCCCTGAGATTAATTGGTATTGGTCAACTAATAACTTAAAAGAAAGTGTACATTCGTTGAACTGTGCTCCTACAATGTGCAAAAGGCGTACAGTAGAGAGACGGTAAGAATCGATTCTAACTTCTAAGCCTAAAATTTGTGGAATGGAAAAATGTATCTCAATATTACAATCAATTCTTCTCAGAAACCGTTTTTGGCAGAAACTAATTCTTACAAGAAATCATCTCATTAGGAGTGACAGCATAAGCTTTGGACCGAAATAGCCAGTGTCTTTGGCTTATAAATAAATTAGCTTAACCGATTTTTATACAACTGTTATATTCTAGAATTAGAATCTAATATTAAATCCAATCTAGATTGCTTATGGGGTTTTATTACAATAATTTTAAATAAATTCTTTTGGTTACCCTTCCAAAATGTTTCTAGAATCGCAATCAGGTGAAAACGTTCAGGCAAACATGTGATTTGTTTGGGGATTATTACTCACAATGTTAAAAAGCATGCAGGCTTAGAACAATATCGAACAAAAATTGAAGGACCATTGATTTTTCCTTACGAAGAGGTTACTTTCTTCAAGGCAGCACGGATTCTATCCTGATAGATTCAGAATGACCAACTTATTTTTGTTCACTAATTATGGTGTTTCAGGGCATAGCGTAAATGACTTTGTCATTGAAGGGCTAATTCTTTGAATAATTTTGTTCGTTTACCCCAATTTATTTTTCCATATGAATATTGGAGGTTGTGTTCGACGAGCGAACTCAATGCTTCGGTTTATTAAGAGATTTTCGGTTGATTTTCATAGCCCTTGTGTGATTAGAACTATGCCCCTGTAAACTTCTTATATAGGGACATAAATGCGTGGAAGTTCACTCAATATGCTTATCGGGATAATTGTAAAAGTATGTTAGTGACTATTTTTCCTTTCTTATATGTTACTACACCTGAGCCACGCTGAAAGAGGTTTCCAAATTATCAAGGAATGTATCACAACTTTTAACTATGGTACCTAAAGTATTTTTATTAATTTTTAAATTTCAACATAAATGGACATCGTTTAAGAAAATCTTTTTCATTTACTGGTAATAATTGATTTATTTAAACCAAAATTTATAAAATTTTCATAACCACCGCACTCTTGTCAAATTATAAAGTCAAGTTATAATTAAAAATTGTGTGGTCACTAGGGGGCCGTTGGCATATTACAAAACCCTTTTTTGCATTTTCTTTTTGTAACGTGTCCCGGAACCTCTCCCCTACTACCAGATGTAATATAACAGAAATATAAAAATATTTTAAAATTGATTGCAAACTGAGATTCTCGCATTAAGTCCCATCGCGGCCAATAACAAAAACAATAATAATAATATTATTGGAAATAATGTTATTATTGGGTCATCAGTTGCAGTTGATAATGTCATTTGTGCAGCTGATGCAAGAAAATGGTTCTTCATTTCCCGCCTTCGGAATTCAACAACGGAAGCTGAATTTATGGAGTATGCTTCATTTAAAGTGAATACTTCAGCAAACATGGTGGACAGGTTGTTGGACGGAAATATGTGGCCAGTGGGTGTGTTACAGTGGCGCCCAATTTTTTCTAAGGGACAAAACAAATATTTTAGTTAGTTACCATTTGCCCAATCATATTTTTAAATTTCAAAAGTGAGGATTACTGATCTATTTGCGCATATGCATCCACTGATTAAATGTCGAGTCAGATGATTGTTTTAAATGGATTCAGTTATTGAATGTTTCTTTTCTTCCGAATTTTTTTTTATCTCAAGTATTATTGATGCTTATATCTCTTGCATCAAATTCCGTTTATGCGTTGATGTTGAATGCAACCAGAGTTGTGTCATTTATGCTTCATTCGGCTATTTCAAAGTTCCGCATTGTGTTCTACCTACCGGGTATCGATTCCAGTGTAAGGTGGATTTCAAAGTGCCATCATTTTCATTTAAATCGGATATTTGTCCGATTCGCAGATAGATCTTGTTGTGTACATTCGAGCTATTTGTGAGCTTGCTCAGACATACCTCAACAACTCCGTTTATTCCATTTCATACTTAGTGAAACAGGCGAGAGTCAGCCATCGAAAATATCACGCTACAGTTAGTCGTACCCACTGCACTGTTATGTCATCCTTCTCCATGCATTATCCTGATCATTTATATATATCTTATATAAGCAAACATTTTTTTTTGTTTCCAGTAATTTTATTTCAAAATTACTCAGTTTGGTGTAAGTTCAAATATTTAGTCGCAAGTGCCGGAATTTGTTTTTTTGGAGTAATATATTACTAATCTAACAAATAAACTAAAATAATCTATATATTCGTAGATTGTAAAACTTCTAACTGATTTTGTCAGTATTATTTTTTTTTATGCCTGGTTGCTTTTAGCAGATAAAAAATATTTCTTCCAACACGTATTCATTCACGTATAAATTTCATTAGATTATTTTTTTTTGTGGGTGTCGGTGATTTTTTTTTTTTTGTTTGTTAATTTTAGACTCCAATATTTTGGTGGGTTTAATTTTTTTTCATTGTCAGTGGAAATCAGTCCATATAATATAGTAATAGTTAATCATCATTCATAATTTCATTTTGTTCATCTGACGTGAAATCCTTTAATTTTTGGTTAGCTTATTAGAAATATTATTCAAAAGATGGCTCAAAATACTATTAAATCGGACAATCTTCAAAATGATGAGTTTAAGGTTGAATGCGAAATAAGGCAGATTCAGGGATCGCTTCGCACCCAATTCAAATTACTAGATGAACAGTTAAGCACGGAGCAAACAAATCCAGATTTAAAACCCGAAAACCCTCATAGGTTCGCGATACAGGATCCAAACGTGGAAATATCCATTTGCTCGATAAAGTTACAAACCTTACAATTAGAGCTGTTACGCTGCACCCAGAAAACGGCTATTGATAGGGAAGAAATTGAAACGATCTCTTCTAGGCTCTTGTATTTGCTTGGTAGATTCAAGCGAATCTCAGTAGTAGAAATCGTCAAACAGTCGGCGGACAGATTAAGAACAGCATGTGAAGCTTTGATCGTTGTATGCGGAAGAGCTCTTGAGAATACGGACACACTAAATCAATCTATGGCGGATATAAGTGCAGTACAAATTGATACTAATGAGGCTTTAAGTATGATGGATCATAGAGTAGATCAACCAATAAATCAACCAGAACAAGGCACTTCCTCTACTCCAAAGAGTACCTTGGGATCAATAGCTCAGGGTGTTCCTGAAACTACAGTTACAAGTAAGAACTTGAACAATACCGTTCCATAGTATACGATCCTAACCATGGCTACGTTTAGCAAAACGGTTACCGATCATCATCTAGGACGAACCACTAATATACCATTAATTTCGAGTAACCCAAATATACCAATTTCACAAGCTTCTAATGCTATTCCACCAATTCATTCCAGTCCAAATTACGATAGCTATGGAATTTTGCCAAATGTATTCCCCGGAAACCGCTCAATGTATTCTAACGTAACCCCCGTTCATAAATGGAATATTACATTCGATGGTTCAGCTTCCGGAATGGCGGTGGAAAAATTTCTATTTAGAGTTGAATATTTGGCTAAGACAAACCAAATACCCACCGCTAACCTAGTAAATGATATTTGTTTTCTATTAAAATCAAGCGCCAAAGAACACTATTGGTTGGTATTGGAACGAAAACCTAATCGTACTTGGCCTGAAATGAAAGAATCATTTTTATATCGGTTCCAAGATAGACGTACTGACGGGAATTTGCGGCAGTTGATTGAATCACGAAAGCAAGAAGTCAGAGAAACATTTATAGATTTCTACTATGATATACTAAATCTAGCGTTACTATTAAAAATACCACTAGCAGGTTCAGAAATAATGAAACTGCTGAGGTAGAACATGCGTCCTGGATTAAAAGCCCATTTGGCGTGTAGAGTCCTTGAATCTGTGCCCAGCCTAGTAAGTACCTGTATTGCTACAGAAGATGCATGGCGTCATATGAATTATATACCAGAGATGGCCATGAATGTTAGACCTTCACAAATACATGAGCTTGGGTCAGCCCTGGGAGAAACTCCGTATGTAAGCGATGAATATGATTGTTCTATAATAGTTGATTTAAATGCGTTTAAAGAAACGGGGCCGACTGATTATCACCAAAGACCTACCTGGGCACAAAAACTAGAGCAACTTACATGCTGGAATTGTGGTAAGACCGGTCATGGTTATAGACAATGTGACATACCACATACAAAAATATTCTGCTTTGGATGTGGTTGTCCAGATGTGCTATTTCCCTATTGTTCGATATGCCAGAATAAGCAGGAAAACCGCATCCCGGAAATGATACAAACTGGGTCACACCATTTCCGGAATCCCCATCAAATGCGACCCAACCAAATTCCAGTAAAGAAAACCGGGAATCCCGAGCAATCCAGCTCCCATCTAAAATAAAATCTCGATTTCACAGACAAAGGTCTCCTACCCAACCGAATATACTCAATTCACGTCAAATTCCAAAACGAAGGTACTGCTCCATCAAATATTTTAGAGACATCAAGAAGTAATTTGCCCAAATCGCAGAAACAATCTTAGCTTCTGAAGTAAATGATGATTTTGACCACCGACCGACCTTATGCAAGCATAGTCATAAACGGGAAGACTATCCGAGGCCTTCTTGATAGCGGAGCCGGAATAACGGCTTTGGGCCGAGATGCTGAAAAGTTTGCGAGAAATAATAATTTAATTATACATCCTATGCCCGCATATATCCAAACATCTGATGGGGCAAAACAAAAAGTTTTGGGATTTGTTAATGTCGAAATTGTTTTCAAGCAAAAATGCGCCACCATGAAAGTCCTTGTTGTTCCCTCTTTGCAGCAGGAACTTTATTTGGGGTGTGACTTTTGGGAGTTGTTCGGTATCAAACCATTTATAATCAGCGAAATGAAGGCCAATTCGACACCTCCTAACAATACTGACCCTAAACAACATCAGTTAGACCCCGATCAGAGAAGGCGAATCCAAACTATTATCGAAACGCTACCCAGTTATGAAACAAAGGGACTTGGTCGAACATCGCTTATTACCCACAAGATTGATATCGGGGATGCTCCGGGTATCAAGCAGAGATTTTACGCGGTTTCGCCTGCGGTGCAGGGACAAATTTATGATGAAGTTGACCGTATGTTGGCGCTCGATGTGATCGAGGAAAGGGATAGCAGCTGGAGTTTTCCAAGGGCTGTCGTCAAAAAACCCAATGGTAAAATTCGACTGTGCTTGGATGCGCGCCGGTTGAATAACGTGACGAGAAAAGATGCTTACCCGATCCCGTTGATAGATGGGCTCCTAAGCAGACTGGATAGGATGACATTTATCTCGACTTTGGATCTAAAGGATGCCTTTTGGCAAATTCCTTTGGATCCCGAGTCGAGAGAAAAAACCGCGTTTGCTGTCCCGGGGCGGCCCTTATATCAATTTAAGGTGCTGCCTTTTGGGCTCTGCAATGCTCCTCAGACCTTATGCAGATTAATGAACAAAGTAATTCCCCACCACCTATATGATCGTGTTTTCGTCTATTTGAACGATTTGCTCATATCCACTTCAAGCTTTGAAGAACATCTGTCGCTACTTGCTGATGTGAGTGAACGACTCGCGAAAGCCGGGCTAACTATAAATATAGAGAAGAGCAAATTCGTCCAAAGGGAGATTGAATACCTTTGGCTATGTGGTGGGAGAGGGCGGATTGAAACCTAGTCTGGATAAGGTCAGGGCGATTGCAGAGTTCCCAATACCAAAAACGATCCGGCAGTTACGTCGTTTTTTGGGCGTCTCGGGATGGTACCGGCGGTTTGTGAGTGGGTATTCAGCATTGACGGTTCCTCTCACCAATCGTCTTAAGAATAGTAAAAAATTCGAATGGTCCGATCAAGCTCAACAGTCATTCGATGACCTTAAAACAGCACTTATCTCAGCACCTGTGCTGGCATCTTCAGATTTTTCCAGGAGGTTTTACATACAATGTGATGCCAGTTCTACAGGTATCGGGGCAGTACTCTTCCAAAAAGATGATCACGGAGAGGACCGTCCAGTGGCCTTTATATCTCAGAAGTTAAATGCGGCACAAAGGAACTACAGTGTAACTGAACTTGAGTGCTTAGCTGCCGTCCTTGCAATAAAGAAATTCCGTGCCTATGTCGAGGGATTACCATTTACAGTGATTACGGACCATGCTAGTTTGATTTGGCTGATGCCACTAAAAGACCATTCCGGTCGGTTGGCTAGGTGGTCCCTAAAACTGCAGGCATTTGACTTCGACATAGAGTACCGAAAAGGTTCTCAAAACGCCGTTCCAGACGCCTTATCGCGAGTACACATGGACGCGCTAAACCTACAGTCCTCTTATGCAATTCTTGGTTTGGACTCAGCTGCATTTAATTCAACTGAATATAAAGACTTAATCCATAAAGTAAATCAGAATCCGCAAATTGCCAATATGAAAGTTGCAAATGGGAAAGTCTATATAAACATAAAACCCAACGACTTGCAGTTAACTGATATTGCAACCTGGAAATTAATTGTACCCAAAAATCTAAGAATGTCGGTAATTGCGTCAGCCCAATGCCCACCAACATCGGCTCATTTAGGCATCAGCAAAACTACTGAAGTAATTAGACGATATTATCATTGGTCTTCTGTCTTATCAGACATTAGTATGTATATTAATATATGTGTCGAGTGCAAATCGAACAAAGCAATGACGATTCATTACGGTGCCCATTGTACATTCCTCCACGGGAGTCATACCCCATTCGCTGCACAATAGCATTAATACACTTCAACTACCTAAAAACACGTACATGACACTTCAGAAAGCGGTCATTTTGAGCACGTGTAGTTTAATCCGCAAGTTTCTGAATACACAATCAATCACACACACACAATATCAAACAGCACAAACAATTAATACACTATTTCCACCCAACAGCGCCTAACCATGCTCTTGTTTCTCTGAAACCGTTCATAGTAGGTAAAAATTCCAGCACAAGCTGAGAGTGAACCCTTTAATGGGAGAATAGCATAATAACGATAATACGAGTATTTAAAATATTGATGGTAATAATGGTGACGAAGAAGTGGGAATGCGCACAAAAGTCGATAAATTTTTTAAATCGGTTATGGAAGAAGATTATGATATCATAGTCTCATAACTGAGGACATGGCTGGTTCCTACTGTAAAGAATGAGGAATTCTTTCCTGCATATTATATAGTTTTCCGCAGAGATCGGCACGAAACTGGAGAGTGTCTGGATGTTGGTGGTGGTCTATGAATAGCTGTAATAAATCAGTATAAATGTCTACGAATTAATATTGCATCCGGTGATATTGAAATCCTTTTAGTAAAGGTAAATTGGCCAAAGGAAATATTTTCGTTTGTGCTTCGTATGTTCCCGGGGAATCTACAAGTGAATTCCTTAATAAATTAGTTCCTTCTAAACTAGGTGCTTCCCGAATAGAAAATGCACATCCGAAATGCGAATTTAAATGTACATTTTTTAAAATGCGCATTTTTTGATTAAATTAATTAAAATTGGTCAACACCAAATTAATAAATCGATAAATATGGTTAATTAAAATATAAATTGACAACAAATAGATGTATCAAAAATGCACATAAAAACTACATCGCATGTAGTTTTTCAAATGTATCTTCGCTAAATGCACATTTTCTAATTCGGACGTTGTCTATTTATATTTAAATTAATCATGATTATCGATTTATTAATTGAGAGCTGTCCAATTTCAATTAATTTAATGATTGTAATGAAATTTAATTTAATCCAAAAATTCGCATTTTCAAAATTGTGCATTTAAATTCGCGGTTCGGATGCACCCTAGATTTACTTGTATTCAAATTTAAGATTAGATAGCTCAAATTAAGCTTAAAGTGCAAATTTCCAAAAACGATACATTTCTAGAAAAATTTTAAGAAAAGGTGGTGGTCTAATTTTTAGAAAAAGAAGAAATCATTCCTGTTACTACTAAATATCGGTTCTGACTCCAGAGAAATAAAAATGCATTTAGGTTTTGACCGATATTTAGATTTAGAAGAAAATTATCTAGACTCGTTTGAAATCACGGCTTTCGACATAAAACGATAACGATTTTAATGTTTGCAACCTTTCACAAATCAAGTTTTGCAAAACGTTAAATTTGATTTAAAAGAGAGAGAGGTTTTAGTAATCTGCTGGTTAGCAGTTTGCGATGTATTACACATTGTGATGTTCATAAAACATAGAAGATAAATTCTTGTTTCCCTCACTTGAGCCAAACCATATTCAGCCTCTTTAATCAACTAGCGATCTAGCGTTCGTTCGACTTATAGTTTTTCATTTAGCGGATCTTTTGATTACTAGTAAACTGAAAAAAGTAGAAATATCATTCCCCCCCCCCCCCAAAATATTGTCCCAAGGCCCAAAGAGTTATACTAATGTATTACTCTGCTCCATGAGTTCTTTATGTTGATAGTTTGGTTTCGTACTGAAAAGTTGGTCTACTCATCAGGCACCTACGACCAAACTACAAAAAATTCCACTCTAGCCACTTACATTAAGTATCTGGCCAGAACGTACTGATATAGCGAATTATTATTCACTAGATCAAATATCAAAATTAATTTTATTATACCAGGAAAATGTAAATGCCCAACTTGTAATGGTGTTTTTTTAGGTTGTTTTTGGTGGGGTTCTCCTGATTTTGGAAATTCTCGCTTCCCGATTTCATATCCGCTTGTATCAGGTTTCATTTTTTGATCACTTTTAAAAATTTCTCGAGATTTTTGAGACTTAATTGGTGATTCGGTGCTATACAACAGTCAGGTTATTCGAGATGTTCATGAATTTTTTATTCGTGAATTTTAAAGCCTATTCGAAGAATATGGTTGTTCGATATTTAAAAAATTACCCGATGAAATTCGAGGGTTCTATACTTATTGCTTAGTCTTAACTTGCTTAGTAGAATTAGTAACATAAAGTTACTTTGACAAATAATTCCATATTTACACGAATTTTCGAAATTTTTCAAAAATTTTCGTGGATTTTCTAGATTTTTCCCATATTATTCAATAATATCCAGATTTTTCGGTATTATTGAAATTGTTCGCGGTTTATTCTAGATATTTTAAGTTTTTCGATTGTCGAATTTTGTAAGGCAATGTTCTGCGCTTAGCTTTGAGTTGTAAGAACTTGCAGAGTTACACATATGTAGGTATCCAAATGGTCATATTTAAAAGAGTTTTTGAGATTATCCCAAAATTGCGACATTTCTCTGATTTCCTGTAGGTTATTCAAAATTTTTCAAGAATGTCCACCAGGTTATTTACATATAGAATTTCCTTCTTAACTTTCAAGAATATTCACGATACTTTGAAAATTCGACATTTTTGAGATTATCCTAGATCTGTTATTTTAGATTTATTATTCTTGATATTTTTCAAATTATATTCGTAATTTGTGATACTTTATCGATATATTTAGAACTCGTCATAACATATGTAGAGTTGAAAGACGTTTCGTTTTAATTGAGGTCATTCAAATGATTCACTTTCTGTTTCATTTACTTGCACATGGAACGCTCGAAAATGGAAACACATTTTGGATGAAGAGAGAGAGAGAGAGAACAAATATTCTGAATTTTTTCCAAAAACTACCATTTGTAATATCAAATTTCTGAGTAAAAAAATTTGAGTTGAAAAGCTTCGATAAGTGAAAGCTTATAAAACTAAAAGTTCTTGACATTTGTTAAAAATACATGATTTACGCTCATAAAACGAAAGACAGGCACAATAATTACCGAAAAAGTATAAATAAATTATCAAGCTTGAAGCTCATTGACAACAAATACTCTAAACTAATCCAAAAATACCACCTTCCTTTATAATATCAAATTTGAAAGTCAAAAAGTTTGTTTTGAAAAGCTTTTAAAACTAGAAGCTCTTAATAATTTACAGTTAACACAAATATTCTAAACCCTAACCAAAGTTCCGTCATTCCTTGTAATATCAAATTTCGAAGCAAAACGGTTAGTTTAAAAAACTTCGATGAGTGAAAGCTCTTAAAAATAAAGCCTTGACAATATTTTCAAATATATAATTTATGCTCATAAAACATTTTATTAAAACCATGAAATTATTAAAAAGCTCAAAAATGTTAAGTTCAAACTCAAAAATTATGGTTTAATTGTCAAGCTGAAAGCTTATTAAAAACAAATATTCTAAATGTATTCCAAAATTACACCTTCCTTTAAACTATCAATTTTCAGAATAAGAAGGAAATGATTTGGGTTACAAAAAACTTTGATACGTGAATACACAATTTATGTTTATAAAACCTTTTAACAAAACCCCAAATTATGAAAAGGTTATTAATTTTAAAGCTCATTGGAAATAAACATTCTAATTTTATCCTAAAATTCCGTTACCGGATTCCGTTAACAGAATGTTGGATAAATTGCTTTACCAACATATTTAATATTTAGAAATCGCCAGAGTGACATCTACTCTTGAAATCAGATACCTTTAATTAATGCGAGACTAAGACGATAGGAACAAATAAGCTTTTCACTAAAAGCGTTACTTTTCCATAGGTACAAGAAGCATTTCTGGGAGCCCAAAAAAAATATTACAGGCGGGCCCCAAATGTCTATAGTTACGCCATTGCCCTTAGTATGTGGTCTACTTGCTCTAACATTAATATCGAAGGTTCCGTTTTGTCAAACGGCATAGCGAATTTTGTGTACGACCCAAATTACACAGATTATTTAAACGTTGCTGCCCGGATGTAAAGAATTATTCTCCATGCTTTAGCTTTTAACATAGATAATCGATATAGTGAAAAATTGTTTCCATAGGATTCAAGACCCGCACCGGTTTCTGAGAAGCTTAAACTAAAATTTATGACAAGTAAACTGAACCACACACTTGAGGGAATATCACAAACAGAAAATCTCATGGTAATTTGGGCCAATCCCAAATCCACAGCATGAGGGCGATCGTACCATTTCCATCGCTTCCATTGTATCCATTACAACCATTATTTCACATATAAATTTTGATCTGATCCGTATAACTATGCGTCAAGAATTATAGCTATTATAGCAAAATGTAAACATTTCCAAATTAAATGTTTCACTAGAAGTTCTTAAGATTTTTCACCTGAACTGTAATATATCGTTAAAACATGTTTCGATTTTGTTCTAAAATTGAAAAATTTGAGAACCACTCAACTAACTCCCAGGGGAAGGCCTACATAAAAAAAAGTGTAGATACAAAATTTGCACAATTTTTAGGGTGAAATCAAATCATGGCCTTGAATTTGACCTTGATGTAAAATTTCAAGGTAATTTCAAAATGGAACCGCTTGTTTATGACTCTGCATTTTGAAAGGATACTGTGTGACTGAATTTATCGGCTAAAATAAAAAAAAAACACCAGAGAGTGTCTCTGCCGAGTTCTCTTTCGTTAAGTGCTTTATTATCTAATCTATTTTGTAATTTGATTTTTAGCTCCTTCTAGTTCCATTTAACAAAAACAATGCAATGATGAATATGATTTTATTTCTGTCGCCCATCTAAATGTACGAAGTTTAGTGAAATATATTGATGAAGTTAGAATTTTGATATTTTGTGTTTGAGTGAGACTTGGCTTCATCCAAAAATACTTATACCTACAATACTTTGTTTATGGATTACATAAATAGCTATTCCCATGTGATAATTCTCGGTAATTTTAATATTAATTTAAATACTACCCCGAATCGATTCCTCGACAATTTAAATATTCTCAATTTTTTTGTTGTTTCATTTCAATTTAAAAGAGAATCAAATTTTTTAAATTTAATTCTGGTGAATGAAGCTGATTCTGATAGAATAATTCAATTCGACAAAATTTCCCTTCCGTCGATTTTGGACCATTATTTAATTTACAATGTCATATAAAGTGAAGTTCAAACGGCCAAAACCAATATACTGTTATATTCTGGTGTACAATAATATTGACGTGGAGCTAATGGAAAACACCTTTGTGGAACTGAACTTTGAAATGTTAAAGAGCATGGCTAATTTGGACAATATTTGTAATTTATTTCACAATTTTATAGATATCATACACCAGCGTTGCATTCCAATTTTCAATTATTCACCATTGGTTATGTTTTATGGAATCGGTAGCCGGTTGAAGTTAGATGTGTAAGCTCAATTAGCGTTTTAAAAAAACTTGTTTCTGATTATATACAAATAAATAACTTAACTTAATTTGTATAAAAAATATTTAATACTAGCTTGTAAATAATTTTTAATGTTAGATAAATATATTATATGGAAGGATGGAAAAGCCATGACCTTATGCCCATTTTAATATAAATAAATAGAACAAAACGTAGAATTCCACGCGCTTTCAGAATCCACAGTCAAAAATAAGTGTTTCCATTAAAAAAAGCGACTTGACCTTGAAATGACCTTGAAATTTCACCTCAAGGTCAAATTGAAAGTTCTCTTTTGATTTCCCCCTAAAAATTGTGCAGCTCTTGTAACAATCCTTTTTATTGATTGAGGCTTTTATCTAGGAGTTCTTTGAGTGGTTCTTTTAAAATGAGTCACCCCTCCTATATCGTTGTATTTAATTCGTGCAAGAGAAACATTTTTATTTGTAAACAGTATTTAAAAAAAGAAGAACGTATAGTTTATGAATGCGAAAGAATTCTGAAGGAACAAGAGTTGAGGTACGGACAGGGACATGTCCAGGATTATGCAAAACCAAGATGCATAATAGGCAACAACGAGGAGATTGCCTTCAATATGTGGAACGAGAAATAATAAAGTTAGCGCGCCAAGCTTATTGCAAAGCTCCGATAGATGTCTTAAATAAACTGACAGTGGATGTATTCATTAATGTCGTAAGAGACGCCCAGCTAAAACTTCACTTGAGGACGAAATCGAAGGGAAAAAGCATAAACGAAGTCTTAGGATCGGCATTAGAATATGAAGCAGCTAGAACCAGCCTAACCTCCGATTCCGTTAAACTGCAAAAGCTCGATGTAAAAGGTGTAGCGCAACTGAAGCCCATGACCTGCGCCAGGCTTGCAGAATAACAGACGCCGGATGCCTCGCTCTCAGTCTAGATGTTTAAGATGTCAACAACTTGGGCACTACATCAGAGAATGTAAACAACCAGTAGCTGGGAGAGCAAAACAGATTGAGACAGAGAGCCGCGCAGCCAGAGGATAGTGAGGCAGATGGTTTAATTCGCTTCATGAGTGGGGATCAGGAAACCTAAGTGGCACCAGCTTTGCGGGGCGAAAGCAGGTGAAAGTGTGAGAATGCCCCAGGGTCACTGTACAAATTGCTCAACTCGGGAAGGACTGCAACAGATTAGTTGTTGACAACTAAGGTCGGTTATACATCTTGACATGGTGCCACAAGAGCCTATGTAAAAAGTGGTTCGTTATAACCTAAGAACAGCTACTGGAGATGCTGCAGCAGTGAAAGCATCGTGTTACCTATTATTCACCGTCGGACGTGTTATTATGTGGAAGAACTCTGGTACAATTCATGCCAAAAATATCAGTGAGAGTAATGAACGTGAGTCTAACAGTAAGTGTGATTAAGGAAGCGATCCTGATTGGCAAAGTTGAGGAGGTCAATTTCATTACAAATTTCGTATCAAAAGTACAACATAATAAGGCAATACACATCTGATGAACATTCTATTGTGAATGAGCTGTTGCTCACAATACATAGAATCTGTAACGGTGACATGGATATTGTTTGAATAAAGGCAAGAGAGTTTTTATGCCTAATGATAGTAACTTTTATTTTTTTTGTTCTGATTTATTTCATATCCAATTGTGTTTTTCCTAATTATTGCTATGGCGCAAAGAAATCTGCGCTTTTTTTTACAACAAATTAACCGCATTTTCTGTTGATTTTGGGTTATGAATGGAAATAACTCGACAATTTTGAAAATTTTCAAAAATAAGTTTGACTTTTCGAATAATTTCCTAAAAGCTATTGTGACATTTTCAGGTACCTTGTTTAAAAAAAAACGAAACAAAGAAATAAACAAAAGGTAAAAAACTAACATGTTCGGATATGGCTATTTCCAGCTCTAGAAGAGTTACCCGTAGGATCGCGATGATAGATTTTAAAAAAGAGTTGGGTGTTTTCCAATGGAACTATTTATCTCTTTAAGGCGCGATTATTGGTTTGAAAAGGTTTATATACAAATTTTAGTATGCCCTTTGGTCTCAACAATGAAGCATTTTAGCTGGTCCGAGTTTCTATTGATTTATCACCGATTGCAAACCCGCCACATGTTTGAAATTTTTCAGATTTTACAAGTCCCTGTTAATTCTTCTTGAGGTTTTCGACTCAAATTTCTAATCTCTCTTCTCAAATCTCGACCCAAATTTCTAACCGAAATTTTAAAATTACACTTCTCTAGATTTCTCGAGAAGACACCCTAACTTGAAATAATGCATTAATGCATAAAGAAATAATTGAGCTTCCTAGGAGAACAAACAGGACACATGGACGCATTGCTATTGTTACTCCAAAAGTTTGCTTATAAAATCGATTTGTAAAACGAAAGGAATTCCGTGCCATATACGTCCTTGCTATTTTCCTAAATGTGAATATTTTTCCTAGGGGAAGGTCCAACTACCAATACGTCAAACGGTATCAAAACCTCATCCTGCCTAATTGGTACGTTCTCCAGTTTTTTAACTAATTTAAACGGATTTTGGAAAGTAGTGCCTATATGTCAACAGGATATTGTTTTAATTCCATATAATTCCATTGTGCTTCAAGATTTAGCTAAATCGTTTTTATGGAAGCGATACAGCTAATGACTGAATAATGAATGAATATGAATAATCAGTGAAATATTCACTCATTTTCCATTCTTTATACACTGATGAATGATGAATTGGCTCATAATTTCCACATTACTTACTCAGTTTTCTCTCATTATTTACAATTTATGTGAATAATGAGGGAATATTGAGTAAATAATACGTAAATAATGTTTGAATAATGAGTTAATTCCTAAAACCTTGAGCCCGTGTACCAAACCTAGCCTAACATTTAAAAATATATCGGTACTCTTACTATTGCGGTGATCCTCACATCCATTTCCGAGCGATATACTCTGTGACTCTGGATACATAAATAATTAACGCCCCGTTGAATTTTTTTTTCTAATTGGAGTTTTAATGCTTTATTTATTTTCAAAATTTGTTTAAAAAAAACTATTTTTGTTCACCCACCACTGTTCTAGACGATTAAATTGAGAGTATTTGAAATTTGAAATTTAGAATGACAAAGATTTTGGAAAAAATAACCCAATTTAGTTCAAAAATGAGTTATACATTAATCTTGAGATTTTCTAATTTTTTACTCGTAATCATAATTAATTCTCGGGTGCTCCGCGTGAATAATTGACAGAAAGAATTTAGTTTACGTGGAATTTTATTTTTATTTATAAAATCGCCCATTAGGTTTTTCATGAATGACATACATATTCATAGCGGTTTGTGTAGAACCTAGCGATTTCCGTCAAAATTCCGCTGGTACCGGATTTCATGATAGCACTCCTGAATTTAACTAAAGGCTTACATAAAATATTTATTTGAGAAATATTTACTAATATAATCGGCAGTCACAACCTAAATGTAATTCTTTACTTACATATAATCTTCGAACCAAATGCATTTGTTCATCACCGCTTACCTGAAAATATAAAAAAGATACAAATACAATTAGAAATATAGGACGTAGAATTTATCGCCTAACAAAATACAACACTTGTTTTATATATTTACACATAATTAAATAGCATTAATAAATTTGTTTTTATATATGTATGTTTATAACAAATTCATAACATCTCATAACTCATAACTAAAAATCACATTTCTACTCGTAAAACTAGAATCCCTGTACGCTGTATAGTATAGGTACGGTACAACTTTTATACTTTGTAAAAATATACGAAAATAAAACTACATCTGGTACCCCAAACAAACGCAGTTTCACCGTAATAACCAAAACAAAAAAATAATCCGTTCGCAAAACTTCCCTCTCTCAACACTTAATTATTTTCTACCCCAACACCCAACGAACACATCTCATCGCTAACATAAATCTTCAAATGATAAATTAAATACTGTATAACTGTCACATAAACAACACAAGGCAACAACAATGAGTTAGTTAGTAAGGCAAAGCAAAAAATTACTCTTGGTATATTTAAACAGCTTAAGAATAACAACACAAAAAACACACCCCGCAGAATCTTCTTATGGATAGACAAAATAAAAATTATATGTACCTACCACCGAGGTACCCTTTCCGTTATGAAAAGCACAAAAAAAATTTTGAATTGATTCATAAATTTTCTTTCGTCGCTTACACAACAAAATGAATTAAAATCTTAAGACGGAGAACCATAAACAGAATACTCAAAAATAAAATAACATTTAAGAAACAAAAGCTTTTCTAGTTGGTTTCTCTTGTTTGAAGTTTTAAATCCACACTTCTTCTCATCCATCTGCTAAGTTCTGAATTTACATACATACACCAGAAAAAATCTTGATGTCTATCAACGTTTGGTGTACACATCTACAATGGAATGGAGTACATTTTTTACTCGACTCATCTCATGTATTGTGTATATAGTTTTTGTAAGTTAGCAAAGCAACAACAACAACAAAAGCGACCAAAATCTTGAATCTTTAAGACAAGAAAATTGAAAAAAAGCAACCAAAAAAAAATATATTTCCCAAAGGATTTTCATCGTTCACAAAACGTTTTCCTTACTTTATGTTTATACATATACATTCATGTGTTTGTTGGGTGTACTGTGGTTTTCAGTTCTGCTACGTTACAAAATGAGTTATAGCATGTGAAAATGTTATTTTAAAATGGGGAGCGTGAATTTTAGACAAGGAAAGATTTTTGCACACGGTTCAAAAACCTACCTTTCACATTTACATGTTGTCAAATCAATTTTTTTTTTGCCCAGCAGTTTTCTAAACTTTACTTGTTTATTATTTAGCATCTGATATTTCTACCTGAAGTTTTTCGATCCTTCAACTTTTTTTTTCGATTGGACCGACAAAATAGTTTAGGAAACCAAACAACCAACCTTTTCGAGAATGTACTTAAGAAAACTAAATTTGAGAAAACTGCAAGAAGTTTGGAAGAAGAAGTTCCTGGGCACCTTTAGCACGACTAAACTACATCGAGTAACATAACCTCACTAATTTATCCATACAGGCTATTCGTTCATCGAAATTTGGTGTACTCTGAAAGAAGCGAAGTTTTGGCAACCACTAACACGCTAAAATCTTTATTTATGTATCGATTAACTTAAAATTTGGTATGGAACATTAGGATGTTGATACAAATCGACACATATGACCAAAAAGTTATATTTGAGTAACATAAAAATTTTTGGTCGTTGGTCTGAGGTTTTCCATATAGCGATAAATGAAAAATGTAAAATCGCCAGTAGGCTAAATACTGTAAAACATTTGTTGCCATACGTTTCAATATTCATTACCAACTCGAAATTTATAAGAAAGAATTAAGAAAGGCACAAAGGAGGTCTTGGAGAATCTTCTGTGATAATATGGAAGAGGTATCCGAAACCTCCCGCCTTAGGAAGATTCTTTCCAAAAGTACATCTAGTCCTAGTTTTTTGATAAAACCGGACGGATCTTGGACAGCTTCTAGTGGAGAATCTCTGGAGCTTCTCTTCGAGACACACTTTCCAGGGAGCTTCGAAGACCTGTTGGTGCGTAGCAATCATCAGGAATCACTGTCAGTAACCACAGAGGATATCGTAACCAGAAAACGGATCCTATGGGCACTGAAGGGTTTTATACCATTTAAATCGGCTGGTCCGGATCAAATTATACCAGCGGAACTTCAAAACAACTCAGTAATTATTCTTCCCTACCTGGAAGCTATATTCAAAGGGTGTTTGAAGCTAGGCTATATTCCTAGGTACTGGACGGAGGTCAATGTGGTGTTCATAGCGAAATCGGGGAAAGCTCACGTGTCTATCCTAAGGACCTAAGACCAATAACTCTATCATCCTTTCTTTTGAAAACCTTGGAAAGGCTGCTGGATGTATACATCAGAGATAAAATAGGTGCCAGGAAGTGGGCATCGTCTCAGAATGTGTACACAAAGGGTAGATCTGTGGACACTGCTCTGCACGCCTTGGTGTCTACGATTGAGAAATCGATTAATTCGAAGGAATTCTGTTTGGTGGCCTTCTTGGATATAGAAGGCGCCTTTAATAATGTGAAAGCGGAGGCAATCAAAGAGGGATTGTCATTTTTGGAGGTGGACGTTCCTCTGATAGGGTTAATCAATTATATGCTGGGAAGCAGGATTGTTAGCTCAAAGTTGGGGGACTCCACCTTCAAGAGGCGAGTAACTAGGGGAACTCCGCAGGGGAGGGGTTATGTCCCCTCTTCTCTGGAACATAGTGGTAAACGGGTTACTACTTGAATTGGAGAGAGAGGGTATTGAAGTTATCGCGTACGCAGATGACGTAGCTTTAGCTGTTACCGGGAAATTCTTGGGCACGATTGTAGACGTAATGCAGAATGCGCTTACCATCGTTACGAAATGGGCTGGCAAATGTGGACTTGGTATTAACCCGTCCAAGACAGAGCTGGTACTCTTTACTAAGAAATGCAAAATCCCGGTAGTTGTCCCTCCTACCTTAAATGGCACGAGACTTGCTTTTACTGATAGAGCTAGATATCTGGGCATTATCTTGCACAGTAAGCTTAGTTGGAAGCCCAACATGTTGGAGAGAATAAACAAAAAGCTACTATTGCTTTGTACTCCTGTAGGAACGCCATTGGTCATAGAAGGGGTCTGAAGCCGGAGCTGGTACACTGGGTCTACACCGCCGTAGTGAGACCTGTACTCATGTACGGGGTGGGTGTTTGGTGGCCAGCTCTGGACAAGGTAACTTACAAAAGTAAGATTGAGAGAGTGCAAAGAACGGCCTGTATGCTTGTTAGCGGGGCATTGAGGTCGACACCGACAAGTGCCTTAGAGTTTATGTTGCACCTTCTTCCGGTCGACATTCTTGGCAAACAGATGGCGGCAAATACGGCTGTACGACTTGCAGCCGTCTCTCAGTGGAGGTGTCTTAGTATAGGACACTCTACTATTGTCAGATCGTTGAAGGATGAGCTGGCGAATCTTGACTACATTAAACCTACTCTACGCTTCAAAAAGCGATTTCGGACCTCCTTCCCTTCAAGGGAATCCTGGAGGGATAGACCGTTATCGGAAACCGAAGCGTTGCAATTCTTCACAGATGGCTCCAAGCTAGACGGCAAAGTAGGAGCTGGAGTATTCTGTGACAAATTAAATGTAAATATTTCTATTCGTCTCCCTGATTACTGCAGCGTATACCAAGCTGAAGTCGTAGCGATTGAGGAGGTCATGACGTGGTTGAAGCATAATGTGTTATCCTCAGACGATATCACAATCTATGTAGACAGTCAAGCGGCGATCCGGTCGTTAGAATCGGTGTCTTTGGCGTCACGGGTGGCGTTGAGTTGTCACTCATCTCTAAATGAGATGGGTGAGCATTTCAACATCCAGGTAGTCTGGGTCCCAGGTCACTCGGGCGTCATGGGGAACTGCAGGGCAGATGAACTTGCTAGGCATGGTACGACTCTCCAGCTGCAACCGAAAAGGGCAAGTCTGGGGAGGCCTATCACAGCGCTGAGACAAGCACTTGGGAAGCAGGCGCTATCCTCAGCGGGGGAAAGGTGGTCTAACACCCTCACCTGTAGAGTTGCAAGACAAGTTTGGCCAAAGCTGGACTTGGGGCGCACTAGGGCATTAATATCCTTACGCAGACGTGAATTAAGAACGGTCGTAGGAATTCTCACGGGACACTGCCTTTTTGGAGAACATGCAAGAAGGCTGGGTCTGGAGGCTAATGACTTCTGCAGAAGCTGCTTGGACGAAGAGGAGGAAGAGACGTTGGTCCACTTCCTTTGCTCGTGTCCAGCATTGGCTCTCAGAAGGCACAAACACTTAGGTAAGTTCAGGATGGACTGCCTCTCGGATCTCGAAAACATTAAAGTGCGGGACGTCTTACGCTACATAAGTAGCTCGAAATGGTTTCAATAGGGGTAAAAGGGGATACATCCTGTGGTATCACAATGGACCGTCACCGGTCTAAGTGTGCGTAAGCAGCCACTCCAACCTAACCTAACCTATCAAGGTAAAAACAGTTAAGTTTAGCTCGCTATCTTACACCGTTTTCTTGGCACCCGTGATCAAAGGAGACGATGGTAATACAATACGGCTAAAAAAACTAAACAAAGTCCCAAAACGGGTTGTCTCCCGTAAACTGCTAATAACTCATGATAAACGTAGCTATTACACACTGAAATGGAAGGAGAATTTTTTTATCTGCCCTTTTTGTATTTCAGTTCAACAGGGCATACTAAGGTTTTACGTTGCCTAAAAGAATCCCGTATTATATCGAGTTAGCGGACAGTTCCTATGGAAAACGCGACTATTGGGTGACTGAGAACTTATTTTAGTGATCAAATGTTTATTAGATCTTTCATGGTCAATTGTCTCATTTGCTTTGATTCTTTTGGGCGTTTATTTAACACAAACTTTGGTTCCCAATGATTGAAATAGTGAATTAGGAGTATGCCTAGTGCAATCCCTTGATTATTTTATTTCTTTTATGTAAGACACATTTGTTCTTGATGTGAACAAATTTTGCGAATTTTGAAAATTTGTTTACACAAGAGATGAATTTTTCACTTTTAATTTTATTTATGTCTATATGAAGCATTTCCATTTAGGAAATTGTTCTCTATAAAGCTAATATTTTTCGGCTATTTTTATTCCATAGCTTATAGTAGGATTGACCATTTCCTGTAGGCTAATGTAAAGCCGAAGTAAGTGGGACGCAATTCTTCACGTTGATCGATGCTTCACAATATGGAGTTAAGCCATACCATCTTCTTCAGCGCTGTAAATTGAAGTATGTTGGCTTCCAATTCCAGTTTGGATAAGACATCTGCAGGTTTGTGGATAAGCCCATAATTATGTTGTGTTGTGTTGGTCTGTTAGAGCTTTAATTTAGGTATTTAAGATTTACAAGGACCAAATGATTGCTAGCATCTTTTTTCATTAACTGCATAATTCTTCTCGATGTTGTTTAATGACCTAGGGAGATATAAATAATTTGCCTATCCTTCGTGAAATTACCTTGTGATATTACGGCACCAATTGCAAAGTTCTCGAAGTCAGGAAAGATGAGTAATCCTATAAATGTAGCAAGATGACCATTAAAAAAAATACTAATCCTAGGTGGAACAGCGTATGCCAATGGTGTTGGCGGAAGCTGCCATGAAAACTTCAAAATTGGAGCTATCAGTGCTTCAACCACGAAAGAAGGATTTAACGCCTGATGCCCAATTCAGATCGGAAAGCTTAAAGAAACAGATGTACCGGAGGTAAATACAAGCAGTGCCCCGCCGCTACCAGTGGTACAATTCCGAAAAAAAATGTAAATTTGGTTGGTAAAAGGGGCTGAGAACAAGAGGGTGGGAGAGTAAATAGCGAGGATGAGGAGCTGCCTGAAAGCGGATGAGCTTTCTAATCAAACATGGTTACACGAGGGACAGGTGCTCGAATTACTATTTGAGAAACACAGAATTCTTAAACGAGGATTAACGGCTGGAGCATTACCTCCGGAAGCCAAGAAAAAATGTTTCCAAAAACCAAATAAATCTGCCGGAAAAAAAACAGTTAATGATAAAGAAGGGAACACTCGAAGGTGATAACTATCTCCGATCGGAACGAGGCTGCCTGAAGATGGAAACTCTATTCTATAAGAACGCCCGAACGTGATTTACCACGAAATAGATAGAGAAAATCGGGCTCAACATTATTAAAAAAATCGATGCACAGTGATTGATGAAGACATTGCCAAATCCAAGTTCTTTTCTTTTCCATCCCACCTACAAGGCGACCTTGACAAGGTACTAAACTGAAGAGAACAAAAGCGAAGAACGTTCCTTTTGGGAAAATAATGGTATAGGTTTCTTCCCGAACCCTGCGGAAAACTAAACATTAAAATCTGGTGTGTGATAAA
This sequence comes from Tipula vernalis, assembly GCA_958295665.1. NCBI lineage: Eukaryota > Metazoa > Arthropoda > Insecta > Diptera > Tipulidae > Tipula > Tipula vernalis. The sequence continues at coordinate 376,032,078 of OY282559.1, forward strand.
GAAGGAAAAGAAGGGGGGTTTTGTCCCATTGTTTTACCTGACATCAGCTGTAAAACTTAAGGAATAGGGCAATAGGGTGACCTACATGTTCTTAGAAGTACAGCTCAGAATTCGGTGCTCAAATGAGCCTTCGACCAGCGGGGAACATGAGCAAATACATAAATCGGATGCCTTAAAGGGCGACGGGGCGTTCTTTGACTCCAAAACTGAAGAATAAAATGGAGTGTGTTCAAATAAACCCAAAGCAAATAACTTCCCATCAGCGGTTCTTTGCTGCGGTTGATTTGACAACAAAATATATAAATTACTTTATCATAAGAATGCACAAAATCCAAAGGCCGTTATAAAACATTTCATCATTTCAGAATTCGAGAATAGTCACAGCCCTTGTAGAGCAGCTGCAGCCTGCTTTCCCGGTAACACAAAGGATATTCCTAGAATAATCCCAAATAAAACAACAATAATACCATTTACCCGGCGCAGAAAGCTCAGCATTCCTTAGCTGGTGTTAGATGGAATATAACTTGGCCTCGATGCGGAAATTAAGTACTGCGGACTAGTGTCCAAAGGCAAATAGTTGAATCTACAAGCAAATGGCTGAATAACTTATGCCGCGGCTGTACGGTGGAAGAAATTGACCAAAAAAAAATCGAAACTGCTTGGCCTTTAAATATAAAACACACTTCCCAGCAAGGGATTTTTGGAACAACAAAATGGTTCACTGATGGATCAAAACTGATAAAGGAGTAGGTGGGGTGTAGTTGGTCGGCGGTGTAACGCCACCCTCTTCCAGGTTAATGTCTACGTTTTATAACAGCATATAAAATAGTTGAAAGCCTGAAAAAATGAGTATACTGTACTTAAGCATTTAGTAAATTTGCTTCACATCAAAGATGCTTTGCGAGTTCCACATAGCCCAAAATAAGCCGACAAGAATAAGTAGATTTTGTCTGAGTATCAGGACATGAGGATACTGAGGGCATTGAGAATTTTTAATTTATATGATTTAAATATGTTCCGAAGCTTATGATTATGAAAAAATTAATCTTCTCATCAGGCCGCGGCGACTGGACTGATTATACTACAATTTATATTCTATATATACAGAATGTACTGTGCGTTATGTACTAGCGAATCATACTAATACAGATAAATTCTCTTACAATTGTAAAAGAATTTATCTGTATTAGTATGATTCGCTAGTACATAACGCACAGTACATTCTGTATATATAGAAAGTAAATTGTGGTATAATCAGTCCAGTCGCCGCGGCCTGATGAGAAGATTGATTTTTTCATAATCATAAGCTCATCAGTTCGAAACTGGATTGAATTCTCTTACAATCTTCGAAACATATTAAAAATCATTTAATTAAATAAATATAATTCTGTCTATTAGTCGATTTCGTTGAATGATTGTTCATAAATACTAATATACTTCTACGTGTTAATAAAAACACATTTAAAATGGTCTAACCACCGGTAGCATATTAGAATTTACATGAATTAATTAACATTCAAAAAAAAAAAAATTAAAAAAAGGCATTGAGAAGGTGAAACACTTATAGGTCCTTGCAAATACCAATCTCAAGATGATGGATAAACTGGTCTTCAGAGCAAAACCTGCTTGCGTGGATGACATGCTTTAATTTTGGTACTTTCCCCTTATGTAATCTTGGTTGGTTAAAGGTTTAGATACTTTTGCGAAGTCGTTCATGAAATGCCTGTAATATGATATCATCCCAAGAAATGATTTTAATTCCTTCACGTTTTCGCGGTTCTTGAGATTTCGATTAGCCGAGACTTCCTTTGGATTGAGCCTGATGACTTGGTTCGTTTCATGATATAACCCAAGAATTCCATTTCGATATTTTTTAAATTCTTGTTTTTCGAGATTAACTCTTACGATGGCATTCACAAGTTTCGTAAATGTTTTCTCGATGTTAATCGATGCATCCTCCTCTTTAGGTTTCTCTCCAAATATGGTAATATTGCCTATATCAACATAGCCGATTTATCCAATGAACCGTTTCCTCACCCTCTGGAGGATACGGTGGATTTTTTCTATAGTCCAAGACGATGGCAGCTTCCTTCATCTTAATCTGGTGGAATCCTGAAGAAAGGATAATGGTAAAAAATATAGATTTACCAAGATTTGCAAGTAATTTGCGGAAATTTTCCTGAATTTTAACGAAATATTTGTTGGCTACCGTGTCGATTAGGAATTTGAGAGTATGACCATAATATTTCCTTAAAGAATATTTGTAATAACTTGATAAAAACTGTAAGCAAAAAAGCAAACTAGTTGCCAGTCAAAAATAGGACGAATTATAGGTGAACAAAACATGATTATTAAAAGAAAAGTTCTTAAAGATTTGTTGATTATTGACAGGCACTTTCTATACATCACGAGTATGTATGATGTGAGATTTTTAAATTTCGAAGAACAAAATGTACAAATGTTATCAATATTCACTGAATAAAGAATTAAGTAGTCTCGCTACAAAAACAGAAAATTGACTCTTCTTCCGCGGTTTCACTAAAAATTCAGCATTCGACTGAGTAAAAGGAATTTAGGATCAGAATTCAACTAAATATCAGGAATTTTGTAAATTTAGGTCAGTTTACAAATTTAGATTAGGAAATTTTGAAATTTGAGTTTTGTGATTTTTAAAAATTAAAATATAAAATTAAGAATTTTTTAGTTAGGAAATTTAAAATAGATTTTAAATTTTTTTATTTGGAATTTACAAAATTTTGAAATTTTGAAACTTACGGGATAAGATGATGGTGTATTCAGGAATAATGAAATTAACAAATGTTAAGAACCAAAGAATATTATAATTGAACCTGGCACATGGGAAACGAAGTTAAAAATTTAAAAAATTTACAACTTTGGGTAGGAAAGGTAGGAAACAGAACCAAATTATTCAAAGCCAAAATTCGTTTATTTTCCTTATTCGGCTCTTTAAACAGTGAAAAAACTAGAGTGAGCAATATTCAGTTATACACACTTCTTTTGGACATGTGCTTTAAATTGAAGGGCGTTCTTAGGGTATAATTAGCAATTCAGTATAGCGACTGAATAAGTAGGTGAGATGAGTGAGAATGCATTTTTCATAATCTTCATCAACAGATCGAAACTGAAAACTTTACAAATTATTTCTGTTTGTAAAAATCGCGAATACTGTAGGGGAGAGGAAAATGAAAAATCAATTTTTTTTTCTCACTTTTAAAATTGGTCATAAAAGGCCATTAAGCTACTTTAGCTGACGAAGTAAACAGTATTTGCTAAATTTATCTTTAGTTTTGCTAGTAGATGCCAGGGGGTAGATTCTGATGAAATGACAATTTTTCGTGACATTTTGTTATTAGTACAAAATATTGTCACGGAAAATTTGCGATTCTGATGAAATGAGTTATGACATTAACAGCAGTTTACAGCAATTGCATTTCTAGTTTACCGCAGTTATATTTTTAGGTTTATTTTGTATATACATATATGTACATGTACATAATTGTCATTAATTTGGTTTTCCGTGACAAAAGTCAGCTGCATTTTTAAATAAAATATGTGTGAGTATATTTTGTTAATTTTTAATAATTCTTGTTATAAATTTTAATTGTTTATATTTTAATTAAAATAAAACAATATTTTATCTATTTTTATATATACATATATAAAAATAGATAAAAATAGATAAAACAATATTTTATCTATTTTTATATATACATATATAAAAATAGATAAAATATTGTTTTATTTTAATTAAAATATAAACAATTAAAATTTATAACAAGAATTATTAAAAATTAACAAAATATACTCACACATATTTTATTTAAAAATGCAGCTGACTTTTGTCACGGAAAACCAAATCAATGACAATTTTGTTTAATTTGTCATTTTTTTTCTTGTGACATTTTAAAAAAGTCACTTCATCAGAATCGCATTTTAGAACTCACAACTATATTGTCATTTTATAGCAGTTAAAATTTTAGTACAAAGTCACAAAAAATTGTCATTTGTCATTTGTCACTTGATCAGAATCTAGGCCCTGATGTCTATAGTTGTTAACAGAAAACACGCTCTTAATATTTTGCGAATATGTTTTGCTTCCCCAGGTAGTAATTAACAAAATTTTTGCTGTCATATTGACTTAGTGATCACACGATTTATAGTACGCTTTTATTTTAGTTTGACCAGAATTTTATAATTTTTGGTACAAATAAACCAATTACTACAAGAAAATGAAAACGATTATCTTAACCGATGGGCATAACTAGACTTAGGATTTTTAGGTTCATGTAACTAAAATTGCAAAATATGTGGTAAAATGTGTGATTAAAATGAGAAATATGTGGTCATATTTTGAAAAGAAAACCAAAAAAATTATCAAGTTTTTGGCTACAAAGTTGGATAAACTAGCTCTCCTGGACTACAAAGTGCTGGAAAAGCAGTCCAATAATGGTTCCACATCCATATACTTAAAAACTTGGACTGGTAAGCGTTACTTACTTAAAAAGAACACCGTGACAGTTGAGGCTAAAAGATTCACGCATTATACTAAGAAAAACTCAAGCTTTAATTCAATTACAGTTAGATAATTACAAAACTCATCAAGATTATATTCAGTTACAGTTTAGAATTCATATTCTTTTATACATCGTGCTGATACTAAATAATTTTATTGTTTTTGCATGATTGCAACCAAAATTTTAGCATTCAAAAACAGTCCCTCACTAAACAAAAAATTTTGCTCAAATCGATTAAAAGTCCAAATTACTATTCAAATTATATTTCTACTCAACATTCTTTTAAATTACGGTTTACGGTGTTCAAAATATAACAAACCTTTTGAATCAAACTATCTGAACTAAAAAATTTCTTGAAATCGTGTTTAAAACTTAAGCTCATAAAGGTCGTTAAATATTTTGCTAAAATAGTTTTTGAAAAAAATAACTTCCCAAATGCAAAGAAGACAATTTCTACTTAATAGTTCACTCAAATTTTTTTTATCTATAGTTTAGAATTCAAGTTAATTTTCTCTCTTCGTTCTTTAAATTGACCTATTTAGACTAAAATTATGCTCAAAATTCCATTTATCATTTTGTTCAACTTCGTTCGAGAACTGCTTGGAACTAAATTTCTGACCAAAATCTAAATTTTTCGAATCCATTTTGATTTTAAACTAAGCTACTAACTATCAAAGGTGCATAATACCTAACTATTTATTAAAAGTTTATTAAAACTATAAATTTCACTCATGTTTTCATTTTAATTTAATTCAATGAGCGTGATCAAAATTACAAATAACAATAATTCAAGTACAATTTGGAAGTTTAACTCAACTTCGGATTAAAATATCCCTCACAGTTGATTCAAATCCACATGGAATTGTAATCTATTTATCATCAAAGGTTTTATTCGAATCCATAAAAACTATTTTCTTTTCCAGTCTAATTTTTTTATCCAATCCAAATTGGTTTCAAAATATGTATTTTGGTTTTCCCTTGACATATCTATTCTTTGCTCCACCTAATTTGCTCTAATTTTTTGTTTTCTAATTGAAAATCCACTCAGCAAATCTATTGTGCAATGTAAACTTACAATTATTATTTTGTTTGGAAAGCCAAAACCATTTTTTTAAATTTAAATTCCTAATTCAAATTTCACTCAAAATTTCCGATACAAATTTCTAAATTAAATTCTAAGGAATTTTGTTGGTTGTTTGAGACCAATTCTGGTATTGCAACTCAATTTTTAGCTAATTGCAATTAAAATTATGTTTGAATCTAGTTTAGAACATCAAATTTACACTCAAATTTTTGCTCAAAACCAAGTAGAATGTCCAAATCAATTTTTAACCCAAGTAACACTGTAGAACAATTTGTACTATTTAAATTATATGCAAAATGTTTCATAATTTCGAATTGTAACTCAATTAAAATTGTATCTGTTTAATTTCAAACTGAAAATTTATGGATTTAAAACCGGAGTTTTTTTTTAATCCATTCAATATTTAGTCAAGCACTGGTTTTTTTTAAATCCAATTTTAGTTTCTACTCAAGAATTTATTCAATTACATTTGGGAAACTGTCAACGTGATGTGACCATCACGTGATGTGACCATCAGTGACCAAGTATCTTTTCGTAGGGTATTGGTGGAACATCTGGGGGTGCAACCAAGGGCTATATACGTTTACAGCTTATGAACGAAACCGGTGAGAAAATTGTGACCGTTGATGCCTATGTATTACCAAAGGTGACGGCCAAGCTTCCTCAACACGAATGCTGTCGGGGAAACAAAACATATTTTAATCATATTCAGTTGGCTGATCCAGAATTCAACGTGCCTGGCGAAATTGATCTATTGGTGGGAGCAGACCAGTTTTTCAACATTCTGGAGGACAGACAAATGAAAAGTGAGCAACATGAATTAATTGCTCAAAGCACGAAATTCGGCTGGGTAATAGCGGGAAAACCTCCTGTTGAAGTAACCAACAATTCGATAGCAAGTTTCCATTCGTTGGAAAATATAGAATCATATTTACGAGCAATGTGGGAAGCTGAAGCTGTACCAAATCAAATAGCCTTTACCAGTGAAGAAAACAGATGTGAAGAATTCTACACTTCCACCACAATTAGGACCGAAGAGGGGAGGTATGTTGTACGACTTCCATTTCGAGAAGAGCCGACTACCTTGGAGAACTCAATCGCCTTAGCAATTGGTCGATTACGCTCTCTCGAGAGGAGATTTATTACTGATACCCAATTTGCGGAGATGTACAGAAATTTCATGAATGAATATCTTACGTTAGGACATATGAGACGAATGAACTCAACCGAAATTAAGCAACCGAGGTATTATCTACCACACCATGGTATTTTAAAGGGGACAGGTAGGGATTTTAAAATGAGAGTAGTCTTTGACGCTTCGGCAAAGAGTTCAACGGGCAAATCACTCAATGACGTGTTTATGGTCGGTCCCACAGTGCAGTCCTCATTGTATTCCATACTGATAAGGTTCCGTACACATTCATTTGTATTTACTGCAGATCTATACAGAAAATGTATCGGCAGATAGTGGTAGCACCTGAAGATCGTAAATGGCAAAAGATATTATGGCGAGATTCGCAGCATAATCCAATTGAGCACTTCGAGCTTATCACCGTTACATATGGTACTGGGGCGGCGCCTTTTCTTGCTGCAAGAACAATCAATCAAATCGCGATCGATAATCAAAATAAGTACCCATTAGCAGCTCGTGAAATTTTAGAAAATGTATATGTGGACGACATAATGACAGGGGCGAGCAACAATTAACATTCCGAGGTGGCTCTCAATCTCTAGCAACATGGAATGCGAGATACATGGGTTTTGTGACGCTAGTGAGTTAGCATATGGAGCCGAGTTTTATGCAAGAGATACTAGTCAACTTAAAGAGTGCACGGTTTCTTTAATTACGAGTAAATCAAAGGTGGCCCCTGTAAGATATTAACCATACCCAAGTTGGAACTTTCAGCAGCGGTGTTGCTTGCTAAAATGTGGAAGGTTTTAAAGGAAGATCTAAAGTACGTAGAAATCCGGTCGGTAACTGTATGGACTGACTCATCAATAGTATTGGATTGGTTGTCATCTACCAATAAGATCAAAGATGTGTTCGTGAGAAATCGAGTGGCTGCAATACTCGACGTGTTGAGCCGAGAACACTGGAACCATATACAGTCGGAAAACAATCCTGCGGATATCTTATCACGAGGATCGACGGTGGGTCAATTGGTCAACTATAATCTCTAATGGAAAGGCCCTTCGTGCATGAATGATCCAAATAAGGCGTGGCCGGCGATAATATCTATAGCAGAAGATGCGTATGCACGAATGGTGTCAATAAAGCGTGAAGCAGATTGGGTTACTAACGTCTGCAACAGAGTATCTAGCTTCCTTAAAATCGTCATGATAATCGCTCGAGTCCAACGATGGTATAAGAATGTCATACTACCAAAAGAATTACGAAGTTTCAAAATATCTGGGCAAGACCTAGCATTCGCAGAGTTAGTGTTAGTACAACGAATTCAGAAAGATCACTTTCATAATGAAATTGCACAGCTTAGAACAGATACACTGATTAAACGCAATTCAACGATAAAGCATTTGAACCCATTCCTTGATGTTCTTAATGTAATGCGAGTGGGAGGTCGTATTAGTAATTCCATAACAAATTTTAATACAAGTCATCCGATCATTTTGTCGCATGAAGCATCTGTAGTGAAGAAATTAATCGAGGAATACCACATACAATATCGCCATGCTGGTGCAATACTTCTGAGTAACATATTAAGACAAAAATATTACATAGTCGGAGGACGGAAGTTAACAAGATTCGTTGCCCAAAAGTGTATACAATGTTGTCGAGCAAGGCCAACCTTACAAATGCAGTTGATGGCAGAGTTACCAGCAGTACGAGTACGATTTCAAAGATCGTTTGCGCAAGTTGGGGTGGATTACGCCGGTCCTTTCAGTGCATTTCACGTGAGACGAAGAGGGCTAAGGTCAGTGACAGTTTACGTTTGTCTGTTCATCTGTCTCGCTACTAAGTCTGTCCATATTCAGTTAGCAAGTAATATGACGACGGAGGCATTCTTGAGAGCATGGAAACGCATGACAGCAAGACAAGGCTGTTGCAGCGATATTTACAGCAACTGTGGATCAAATTTTATTGGCGCAAGTCGGCAGTTGAAGGAATGGTATATTATGCTAAAGGATCATTCTAATTTAATTGCTTCTGTTCTTTTAAGAAAAAAAGGTTACGAATCATTTCAATCTGCCTAGTGCCCCACATTTCGGTGGTCTTTGGGAGGCAGCAGTTAAAAGCCTCAAAACACATCTGAGACGAGTTATAGGCCTACCGTAGAAGAATTTAATACTTTGGTAGTAGAAATCGAGGGAATCTTCAATTCAAGACCGTTGTGTCGCGGTGACGGAGATGTGGACGTATTAACACCAGCACACTTTTACAATAAATAACAACGAAAGCTGGAAAATGGTGCAACAAATGACACAGCACTTTTGGTCACGCTGGCACGCCGGTAGTTTTGTAGAACTTTTATTAAACGAACGATTCGTATGGATTAGCGTTTTTCAACTAGGTAATAAAGAGGCCTATTCTATGTGCTACCCAAACCTTTGTCATCATTGTTGGCAATGGCCGATTTTAGCCCTTAAGTGTTGAGTGCGATTTTAAATGTAATTTTGTGGAACTTTTATTAAACGAACGATTCGTATGGATTAGGGTTGTTTAACTAGGTAATTAATGGGCATATTTCATATGCTAGCCAAACTTTGTCATCATTGTTGGCAATGGCCGATTTTAGCCCTTAAGTGTTGAGTGCGATTTTAAATGTAATTTTGTGGAACTTTTATTAAACAAACGATTCGTATGGATTAGGGTGGTTTAACTAGGTAATAAAGGGGCCTATTTCATGTGCTAGCCAAACCTTTGTCATCATTGTTGGCAATGGCCGATATTGGCTCTTGAGGGTCGAGTGCGAATTCAAAAATGTAATTTTGTAGAACTTTTATTAAACGAACGATTCGTATGGATTAGCGTTTTTTAACTAGATAATGAAGGGGCCTATTCCATGTGCTAGCCAAACCTTTGTCATCATTGTAGGTAATGGCCAATATTGGCTCGTGAGGGTCGAGTGCGAATTCAAAAATGTAATTTTGTAGAACTTTTATTAAACGAACGATTCGTATGGATTAGCGTTTTTTAACTAGATAATGAAGGGGCCTATTCCATGTGCTAGCCAAACCTTTGTCATCATTGTTGGCAATGGCCGATATTAGCCCTTGAGAGCTTCAGCTATCAACGTAATTTCTTTACATTAGAATTTAGCAGTGTACTCTGCACCACTACATATGAAATCTATAATAAGCCAATATAAACTCGTGTAATTCTAATTGGATTCGTCTACGTATACGTTTGGAAGGAGCTCTGGAAAACTTAACGCGCTCTTTCGATGTTGCATTTTTTTATCATTGAAAAAATACTCCAATTCTTACTTGTTTTGACATAAAGACACAAACACCCAAATTTAGAGAGATTGAATAATTTTTGCTTTAAACATTTCTTCAGAATTAAAATGTAAACAAATTAGGTTCGAGTTTACATAAAAATTTAGATATTGAGACGTCAGATTAACTGGATTCGAGATTAACCCAATAATTCAAACTTCTCCCAAACTTTTAAGTTAAAATTGTCCCAAACCCAATTAGAGAATGTTCTGGGGATGTGTTTATTGATACCAAAAATTCTAAGAATAAATATAAGTTTTACAATGCATTCAGCATTTGTGTCCTCCATATACTATAATCTACTTCAATAAATAAACTTTTATAAATAAAGTTTTCATTTAATAAATAAACAAAAAAAAAAATTCCAAATTTTCAAATTCCACTTACCTTCTGTATCGTATTCTTCCATTTCAATAAATTCTCCAACTCGGTCACCCATTTTGTTAGTCGTATACAAAAATTTATTTGTTGCTAGTAATTTGGTTATAGTTAGAGCTTTTTATTTGTATATCCGTGTACACAAAATTCCAAAAATTACTCTAATTTCTGAACACAAACATACATACGTAAGTAGACTAAAGCGACGATACATAAAACTGTTATAAAATTCCGTTATTTTTTTGCAACTTTTTTGTTTCTCAATTTATATTAAGAGACACACCAAAAATAAAAATAAAAAACGTTTGTACTAATATAGTTACACATGGATATTTTCTAACTCGTTATAAATTTTCCCAAAAACTAAGAAAATTATTATTTAATACAATTTGCTATTTTCCGAAAACCGAAAAGCTTTTTATAAAATTTAATTTGTTATTAGTATTTTTTTTTTTTTTTTGTTCACTTTAATTTAATTACAACATTTTTTTTTGTTGTTGTTGTTTATTATTTATTTATTTTGTAAATTAAAATTATGTACAACATAAAAAAAATTTTAAAAAAAATTCTAAAACAAAAATTATGCCGGTTTTAATTTAATTTTTGTTTCAAGCTTTTTTTTTTGTGCTTTATTATTTTATATAACATAAAATGTGCAGCACAGCATAAAATAAAAAACTCGGTACGGGAAATTTGTTATATGAATATTTATGTATTTATGCTCGATATTGGATTATGCCCGAATATTTATGCATTTATGAATATGTGGTAATTTGTGTGGTGGAAAAATCCTATGGTTTACATTTTTTTCTGTGTTTATTTGATTTCGTATATACCCAACTAATGGTTTATATTCAGAGAGAGTGTTATAATGATGTATATGCCTGGATTATGTGTAAAAATTAAAGAAAACAGATTTTTCAATCAAATACGGAAAAAGATGTAACTGGTTGTTAACGATTAAAATGTTTGACTTTCATTTCAGTAAACACTGCTCTGTAAGAAATTACTTATACAATCTAGAAGAATAGACTTTGGAATGAATACGTCATTACGAAAGTTTTTGATAATTGAAAAGGAGAGGTTAGTAGACAAAACTAATTTGATTTTAGAGAGATAAAGAAATGACGAGGTGATTTTGTATAAATGGTCGTTCTTAATGAAGTTTAAATAAATTTGACCAGAACAACATCTCCTTTTGACAACAACAAAATGTCAAACCGATTTCATTCAAAATTTGAAGTAGACTGGATATTAAAAGGAAATACTATAATCTGAAACCGTATTACTAAAAGAGTTACTTAAAATAATTAAAACGTTGGTTGGTTAAAGCTTTTCAAAGCTGATAAAGCTCTTTAAAATATTCTACAACGATAATAGTATTATTGTTAACACCAAAAAACCATACAAATAATGCTCAACCTACAAAATGGCAAATTTTTAAGGTTCTAATAAATTTGACAACAACAACATCCCCCTTTTGAGGATTTTGACAACAACAAAATGTCAGACCGATTTCATTGAAAATTTGATGACAATGGTTATAAAAAGGAAATACTAGAATCTGAAACCGTATTACTAAAAGTGTTACTTAAGATAATTGAAACGATAGTTGGTTCAAGCTTTTCAAAGCTCATAAAGCTCCTTAAAATATTCTACAACGATAATAGTATTATTGTTAATTAACAACAAAAAACCATACAAATAATGCCCAACCTACAAAATCTCAAGTTTTCAAAGTTCTAATAAATTTGAGAACCACAACATCCCCTTTTAAGAGGATTTTGACAACAACAAAATGTCAGACCGATTTCATTAAAAATAGGATGAAAATGGTTATTAAAAGGAAATACTAGAATCTGAAACCGTATTACTAAAAGTGTTACTTAAGATAATTAAAACGTTAGTTGGTTAAAGCTTTTCAAAGCTCATAAAGCTCTTTAAAATATTCTACAACGATAATAGTATTATTGTTAACACCAAAAAAACCATACAAATAACGCTGAACCTACAAAATCGTAAGTTTTTAAAGCTCTAATAAATTTGACAACAACAACATCCCCTTTTTAACGATTTTGACAAAAACAAAATGTCAGACCGATTTCATTGAAAATTTGATATAGACCGGATATTACAAGGAAATTCTAGAATCTGAAACCATATTACTAAAGATGTTACTTAAAATAATTAAATCGTCGTAGAGACGACAACCGCACGACCACACCAAAACTGGTTACGAATATTCGCCAGCATTTTTTTTTTTGTGGATTTTTTTTATGTTTACAAACAAGTTTTCTTTTATCCATTGTTAACTTAAAGGAATTCATCTTTAAATTGTTCGGTGAATCGCATTAGTTGAAGTTTGAAGGGGCATCCAAATGATGAAAGCTGAGTTGGTGGTGAGTTAAGAATTTTATTGACCGTTGAGTTGGGATCAGGTTAGAGATAAGTAAGGAAATAGATGGATAAATGAAGAATTTTGATGACAAACCTCCCTTAAACTAAAAGTAAATACAAATTTTATTGCAATTAATCGCGCAGTGCCTATGATTCGAGATGAATTAACAACCATTTCCCAATAATGGAATTTTACGAATGATGGAATTGGGTAATTTTAAACAAATTTGGATAAAAAACCAAGCGCAAATACTATAGAAAAGGGATCAACTAATAAATATACAAACAGGTCTCAATCTTTTCTGATATTATGATAGAAACAAAATTACATCTACGAGCAAAGGTGATGTTAACTTTGATTTGTTACATGTTTTCAAACCCGAATTTGTTTATAATTAAAGGCTTCCCATAAACAAATAAATAAAAAAGGGAAAAGATATTCGACAATCAGTTTGATATCATAAAAATTTAACTGCATTTTACCCCCCTAACATTGACCTACAAAATACAGTGAAATAATCGTTACAACTGTTTTAATTCATTTGCGTGTTATATAATCCTTTCCAACTGTTATATTTCTCACTTTAATCGACTTTACAATAACAAGGCAGATAATAAATATTTTTTTTAGCTAAATTTTTAATTATTTTTCGCTAATGAGCCAAACACTATACCTGTAACTAAATATTTCATTACCTGCATATATCGGCAAAAATTTCCTTTAAATACCAAACAAAAATGTTTGATTTAATTAGAAGTTCTTCAATCGTTTTCTAAACATATTCCGTGTGATAAAAAAATTGTGAGGATGCCAATTTTTAATATACAAATTCCTCATATACAAGTTCGCGAAGGTTCAAATGTGGTAGCTAACAAGTATTTCGTTGGAATACTGAAAAAGATATTTAACGCTGTTGGGACGAATATGGTTGACCGGTTCACCTTTACACCACAATTGGGTTTGATGATTTTTATGTCACATTTTTTGATGTTATGCTTTGTCTTTACACTGTTTACGAACGAGCCGTTTGAAGCCAAATTAGAAGCCTTCTGTCTTGCCAGTGCTGTGTATCAAGTAAGTTGAATTTATGTAGCATTATCTGCATATAGCTGAATTATCATTAATATTTTCCTGTTTTACTTTTTAAAGGGAATCCATAAATTGTATACTGCCGTTCTATTCAACAAAGAGTTTTTCGATTTGTTTGCACTACAACGTATGTTACATATTAAGTATTGTGATGATCCAAATGTTGCACCGGTTCTTAAGAAACTAAGTTTGTATTGTGCTTACTTATTTGAGATTTTCGTCATTGTGGGTTCCTGTGTGACAATTGCTTATACCCTATTGCCGATATATTTGTGGAAACAACATGGCTTGCTGACAACTATATTTCCTATACATATTCCGTTCATTGATTGGCACAAACCCTTTGGCTACGTAATTAATAATATAATTCATCTGTATTGCATTACATTTGGTGTGGCTGGTATACTGGCCGGTGATTGTGCGTTTATGTACTTAGTTATTCAGTCAATTGGATATATGGAAATTTTTAAAAGTCGTGTCGATAAATTAAACCGGTTGATAGAAAGTGAACCGCAAGATTTAGAGACAATTGAAATACAATTTTATGAATGTATTAAAGCTCATCAAGATTATATTGCGTATGTTGAATCGGTGGATAGCATTTGTTCACAAATGGCTTTTGCGCAACTGGCGACCAGTGAAACAGTTTTAATAATTGCCCTACTATTAACTTTATGGAAGAAATTGATTGTAGGTCCGTTTCTATCAGTTGGTGGTTTAGTCCAAATTCTTCAATATTGTATATTGGGAACAGTTGTAACTGTTCAAGTAAGTACTTGTAGAAAAATTAGTTCTCTTATAAGATTACATAATTTTTTTCCTAATTTCAGAACGAAAAAGCTTCGGATATTATTTACGGCATGAGTTGGTATTTATTGCCGGTGCGACTTCAAAAACTTGTAGTATTAAAGATATTACGTGCACAAAATCCAGCAGAACTAAATGCTGGCCCGTTTGCTCAACTAAATGTTGCGACATGTATGCAGGTAGGATATTTTTTTGGTTCTGAACAATTCAAACTTGTTTGATTTATGTTTATCCATATTCTAGTTATTAAAGACAACATACTCGTATGTAATGATGCTGCTTGAGTTCCTTATGTAAAATGTTGAATCATCATCTTGTATCTTCAGTAGTAAATAGTTCTTAAGTATTGAATATCAGCAATTATTTATCGTTATTTTTCACCAATGTTGCAAGAATATTTTAATGTAATGCAAGTTATCGAATAAAGTAGTTTATGTTTATTGTGTTTTAATTTCTGTTTAAATAAATCGAAGTCGTTTAATTTCTGATAACTGATAAAAACTTAAACCCAAACGTGTCTTCATCCACAACGGCTTCAGGAAATAATTCCCCAAAATGTTTGTATTGTTGTACATAATTATGTGCATTAATACAAAAAACCAAAATTTTTATCTGTGATCCTTGAGCAAAGAGGTTCTATGCTAGGCGCCTTTTGAGAGTTTTATATTACATATGCGATTATAAATAAAATTTGAAACAAAATATTTGGAGTGGGGAAGAATTTGGTAAAGCCTTAAATGAAATTCTAAACTAGCTTGTTTTTTGATAAAGTTCTGGAATATGGCCAATTAAAATGGAACTTGGCCATTTCTTACCCGATTATGATGAAATTTAACATTTGTGAGCAGCTGCAAGAAATCAACAATTGATCAAGGAAAATCAACAGCAAGTAAAATTCGTAGGCAAACAACAGGGCAACCGGTTAACACCATCCCGAAGTCAACCTTAACGATCACAACAATCCCAAGGTCGTCATCAACCACGATCGACAATCACACCAATATGTAACAACGCACAATGTAACGGTTAGTCATCTTCATCAAGGTCAACGAATTGCCAAGGCTGTAATAAACCGATATTACGCCCTTCAAATTTAAAATTGGTGGATTTTCAACATAATGCCATCGAAATTTTGGGTACGATAGATGTCGATGTGCGATATAATAACAAAATTATATCATCGGGGAGCAAAACCAATGTTCTTGGTTGCGATTGGTTTCCGGCTTTGGGAATAACAATTCAAGGGGTTCACCTAATCCAACCATCAGCCGCGTCACTGAGATCATCAACCAATATAAGAATTTATTTTCAACTGAGCTTGGTACATATCGGCGAAAACCAATTTCTCTGAAACGTGGTTCCAATTCATCACCAGGAGTATTCCTGTTGAGGATGAATTGGAAAAGTTAACAAATCAAGGAATATTAGAACCTGTTGATTACAGCGACTGGGCGACACCTATCGTTCCAGTGAAAAAATCGGATGGATCAATTCGTATACGTGGCGACTACAAATCAACAGTTAATAAAGCATTAAGCCCACATTGTTTCCAAATTCCGTCGACAAAAGACTTATTTGCAACTTTACCACCGGGAACATTTTTTTCAAAGCTTGATTTAGCTCAAGCGTACCAGCAGTTGTCAGTGGATGATACTTCGGCATTGATTCAAACAACCATCACTCATAAGGGGCATTCAAAGTAAAACGTTTACAGTTTGGAATATCGTCTGCACCTGGTATATTCCAAAAATTAATCGAACATTCGAAGGAATCGAAGGCATTCTTCCTTATTTTGATGATATCATCGTAATTGGACAGACGAGAAGAAACACATGAACCGCCAGTCTTCGATTAGGACATGATAAATGTAAATTTTATGTCTCCTCAGTAAATTTCCTGGGAATTCGCCCTACAGATGAAAAAATAACAGCTATCACCAACACTCCGGCACCTAAAGACAAAAAACAACTGCAATCTTTTCTAGGACTTCTTTTTTTACCAGGAAAAGCTACCGTTGCTGAGCCGCTACATCGTCTTCTGGAGAAAAATTTAAAGTGGAATTGGAATAGCACCCATCAAAGGTCATTTGAGGAACTAAAGAATCTTCTCTCCAACGACAGTTTCTTAGTACATTACAATGAGTCACTACCCCTACTCCTCAGCTGTGACACATCTTCATATGGAATTGGGGTCATACTCGCACATTGAATGGAGGGTGGTGCGGAGCGACAAATTGCATACTACTCACGGACTCTCACCAGCATATAGCGAAATTACGCCACGATCGATAAAGAGGCTTTGGCAATTATTGCTGGTATAAAGAAATTTCATAATTTCGTCTATGGCCAACCATTACTGGGCCTCTTTAATATGAAAGCTATTTCTGGTGGCAAAAATTAGATTCTGACATCGAATCAACCATTAAAAGCTTTTCGCAGTGTCAACGTATTCGTCCTTAAAATCTTAAAGCACCGATTCGTCCAGAAAATCTTAGAGCACCGATTCGTCCATGGAAAAAAACTCGACCTTGGTCGAGACTACATGTGGATTTTGCTGGACCATTCCAAGGCAAAATATTTGTATTGCTTGTCGACTCATATTCCAAATGGTTGGAAGTTTACATCGTTCCATCAACATCATCCGAATGTGTGATACAGTCGCTTTGCAATATCTTCTCAACGCATGGACTACCTGATATGATAGTCTCCGATAATGGAACTGCTTTTACATCGGACGCATTTAAGGTATTTTGCAAGAATAATTTAATTTCTCGTATACTTCCAGTTCCGTTTCATGCTTCGCCAAATGGACAAGCGGAGCGTATGGTTCGTACAACAAAGGAATTCTTAAAGAAAACCATCGGAGACCATCGCCTAAAAAAAAAACACCAAGTCGTTTAAAATCGACGACACCGTTTCGGCTCGAAACTACTCTAGTGACGAGAAATAGGTTCCAGCTACTATTGAATCTGCCACTGGTCCAGTATACAGATTGCTTTATCATTCCTTTATATAAGATACAATTCTGAGCAGCCTTAAATTTAAAATTAGGAAGTCGATAGTTAGAAGCAGTACGAGTTTGTCTGTCTGTAACTGAAAAGTTAGTTTCGATATTTAAATTGCATCTAATCAGCTCACTTCTAATTTTATATTCGTAATCAATCAGATATGTAAGTGACAGTACTTTATTATTATAGAGAAGATAAGTTGGCGTTAGTATAGGTAATTGTTCTACAGTTGCTTTACTTTTTATACCTGAAATATGAATTGTCCATAATAATTGAGAATCAATATTTTATTCCGAGATAGCATACATTTTCTACACGTTTTATCATGGTATTATTAAAGGCAATTCCATTTACTGGAATCGTCGGCTTACATTTTAAGTAAAACGTCATAAAATGTGATTTTAGAACATTCAGCTTAAATTTATTATCACATAACTAATTGAGCTTATACATTATAATCGCGACATAGGCAAATAATTGAAGGGTTCCGTTAAGTTTGAAATTTTGGATGCCATTAATGCAAACTAAAAACAATACAGGATCAAAGATAGAGCCCTGTGGAATACCACGCTTTACTATATGATTTCATCGGACTTATATCTGCCAATCTTTACTATTTATTTTTTATCGGCCAAATAATTTTGAAGTAACTTAATGGCACCACCATTTATTCAGTAATGTTTAAGTTTCCTTAGGAGCAATTTGTGTTAAACACAATCAAAAGCCTTCATGATATCTAGGAACAAGCAAGACGTTATATTCTTATCTTCCATGGAAATGTAGATATTTTTCATTAAATTGAATACTATATAGCTGAGAGATGCTCTATGGGAGGCGGTTATAAATTACACGCTCAAATATTTTGCTGAATACCGGTAAAACCGGTCTATAGTTAATTAAACAAGAGGGGTCACCTGATTTAAAAATTGGTGGGACCATAGCAACTTTAAGGAAATTGGGGAATATGCAATCGTTTATCCAAAAATTCAAAGTTTCGATAACTAGAGGACATCTATCCTTTACTGTTCGTAAATACTAATATACTTCTCGTGTTAATCAAAACACACTTAAAATGATCTAATCACCGGCAGCATTTAGAAATTACATGAATTAATTAACATTCAACAAAAAAAAAATTAATAAAGTAAAAATTAGCGTACACAGAAATGCAGCTGTGTGAATATCGTGAAGAAGAAAAATTGTAAGAGAATTCATCTGTATTAGAATGATTCGCTAGTACTTAACGCACAGCACATTCTGTATATATATAGAATGTAAATTGTGGTATAATCAGTCCAGTCGCCGCGGCCTGATGAGAAGATTGATTTTTTCATAATCATAAGCGCTCATCAGTTCGAAACTGGATTGAATTCTCTTAAAATCTTCGGAACATATTAAAATCATATTATCAACACCTTTTGCAGAAGACGATTTCAAATTTGTAATTATTTCAGTAATCTCGTTTTGCTCCACAAGGATGAAGCAACTATACGCTTAGAATATTGCATATCTGGATTATTTAAATACCTGTAATTAATTGCAGGATTACCTAAATCACCACCTATATTTCCAAAATATTTATTTTTAATTCGTTTACTATTAACTGGAGATTCGAAACGGTGTGACCATTTATTTTTAATTCATAAATCGCAGTTAATATTTCATTGACCAACTGATACATATTTTTAGGGTTAGAGTGATTAGATTTAAATTTCTCACTATAATAATTCTTTTTTGATTTATTAATTTGTTTAATTTTTCTTCTTCTATTAGTTTGTCACTAAACCATGTTTTTTTATAGTAAGAAATGTTTATAGTTCTTGAAGAACTAAAAGTAATTGCTTCAATTGAATCAAATCAATTTATGTTTTATAAAAAAAAATTCAAATTACGGATTTTGTGACATTAACAAATGCTCAATTGAGTCAACTATCCCAGAATAATCAATATTCTTTTTGTATAAAGTTGTGACAAATGATTGTTTACGTACAACAAATTTCCAATATAGGTATCGGTGATCACTTATATGTGAATCGTCATAATACATGTAGAAGGCGTTAGTCATGTTTGACCAGGGCCCTATTGCACCAACTATTTATCACTTATTACTTATCAACTTATCATAATTTTCGATAATTTTCTGTTGTACCAAATTGAAATTTGATAAGTATTTAATTGAGTTGTAATAAGTGATAAGCACTCACTTATCAAAATTAAGTTGCACCAATTTGCGAAATGATAAATGATAAGTAATATTTTGATAAGCGGTAAGTTTGAGGTTTTTGATAATTTTTTCATTGTTCTGTTGCACCAAAAGTTTTAACTAATCAATAATCGACTACTTTAATGATAACTTATCCAAAATATCAATAAGAAAAATTTCACTACTCAAAAAAATTGATAAGAACTACAAATTGTAGTGGTATGACGGAATTCTGTTAAAAACGTTTTTTTTTTGCTGCTATTATAAGATGAGAACTTTTGTACAATTGTAAAAGAGTACAAACACATTTTTCAATAAAATTATTTATTATTCAAATGATTATAAATGATAATGACAATACATGTAAAAATGTGTGTTCAAGTGTATAATAACTTTAATTTCAAAATTTATACCGATATTTTATTGTATTCTAATAAGTTATAATATTAAGTCAAAGTAAAAACAATTTCATTTTGTTCGATTTATCATAGAGGTAAGACAGTTGTTTTTCGATATTTTAAAATTAATATAAAACTATCAAATGTAGGTATATCAACTTTAGTGAACAAAAACTGAAATTTATTAAACGAAAAAATAATTTTTATAAATAAATGCGTCGGTTCGAAAGATTATTCGAGGATGAAAACGTAAGAAGAAATCGTGTAGTGAAAGCCACAACCAAATATTCTCTGGACTCGCGAGTGATAAAACATTTTCGCTTGTCACATGAACAAATTGAGCACGTATTATTAAAAATCGGAGCAAATTTGCAAAATGGAAGCGACCGAAACTGCGCATTGGGCCCTCTATAGCAGCTACTAACAACATTGCATTGGTTAGGAATATCCAGGATAGAAATTTCTTGAGATGGGTGGCTACTCTAGGTAGCTGGTTGCTTCGATGGAACAATGATTAATATAGATGCACCTACGGTCAATGAAGAACATTTTTCGTATCGACATGGAAAACATTCACTGAATGCAATGATGGTGCGTGGCCCAGATCGCAGCTTCTATGCAGTAAATTCAAATTGGCCAGGTAGTGTCCACGACTCCAGAGTATTGCCATATACAAGGCTGTTTAGCAATTTTGAGTCTTGTTTTCGCTCGTTCCCCGGTGCTGTGATTTTGGGTGACAGTGCTTCCCCTTAAAGATTGGCTTATCCCACCAACGCGAAGAAATACGGATGATACAATAGAGCAAAGATTTAATCGTGCTCATAAGCGGACGAGACGAATAGTGGAAAATCTTTTTGGTTTGTATATGACGATTACAATTTTTGTATAATGTAGTTAAATTCAATTTATTTGTTAATAGGAATTCTCTTAATTCATTTGTTATAAATATAAATTGTTTACGTTTAAGTACTGCTGAAAAATTATTTACAGTTAAAAAAGAGAATTTATTTTAAAAGTAACAAAAGAAAAGTTTTACAATTGATTCTAAACTCTGAAATAAGAACTATCAATTGAGAAAGGTTTCTCTTCATGTATTATTTATATACATGGCAAATTGTTGTTGTTATTAAATTACAGAATAACAATTTTTTAATTGTTTTGCTATATAGGTACAAAACCATTATTTTGCAAACACTATCACATTTATAGTATTTTTGTACAGATCATTACAACTTATCATAAAAATTTGATAATTCGTCGATTGATAAGTTATAGACAATCTGATGTGCAACGCTTATCACTTATCATTATCAAAATTTAGATAAGTTTTCAAATTGATAAGTGAGTGATATTTTGTTATTTTTGGTGAAACACTTATCACTTATCATTATCAAAAAAAAAAACTAGCTTATGATAATTTGATAAGTAATAAGTGATAAGTAGTTGGTGCAATAGGGCCCAGGATTGATCAATTATTGATTTTGAGCTTGGTGTTATACGAGTGGCAAATAAATCATTAATTTCTTTAAAACTGAATAAAAATTTAAAAATAAAATAGATTTATTAATGAGAATTTGAGAATTAGTATATTATATTAAATCTAGAATAAAGTCACCGATAATTATTTGATTTTCATTTGAGGTAGAAATTTAATCAAAAAATGGTGGTGGCTTATATAAACCTGCTAAATATAGATTTAGTTTGCGAGAAACAATTTTTAAACATTGAATTTTTTCACATGATTCCTCACCAGCAAAAGTGTAATCCAAATTTCCTTTGACGAAAATAGAAATACTTACCACCACCAGTTATAGTTTTACGAACACTATGCAACGACTTACAATTTTTTAAATTCATTTATTGAGTATCAGAAGTGCTCAGAAATGTTTCGGTAAGAACGACTACATCAACTGTTTGATTGAATGAGGACAACAGAAATTCAAGTTCGGGCAACTTATTCATTAACCTATATTGATATTTACATAGAAAATATTCACTCATTATTTTTTCAGTCTATTCCACATAGTTCGACCATTTCAAATAATGTTTATTCATGCCTTTACGCAACACATCACACATAATTACAATGAAAATTCAAGTTACTTTCTTTGCCATCCATCAGTATGTCTGTAAAGTTATTTGATTATAAAATTAAAATAACAATTGAATCAAAATATTTATCACGGTAATAGTATTAAGATAAAAAAAATTTAAAACATAAACATAGTAAACAATTAGTTAAGTCAATAAAATATAGATTTGTGATATCACGCATGGCCCATATTATTACTGGTTCCGAATCTTCTTTTATTTTAACATAAATATTACTATGACGAAACGAACAATATTTAATTCAGTTATTTTTTCTTAGCTGAGTTAGAGCTTCAATTAGAGTTAGAGCTTCAATTCCCGTGGCGTACTGCAGCTATCGGGGGGGGGGGGGGGGGGGGGGGGGGGGGGGGGGGGGGGGTCACAGGTGGTGGATAGTGGACGGCCTATCGATAGGTAGGCTAGCGGTGAATTAAATAAGCCGCCCCCAACCGCAGTCCAGCTGGTGGGAGAGTCTCAGGGAACTGGGGAGTGGTTAACCTTAGTTCATTAAATTCTGAGTGCCTATGATGCCCAGCATGGAAAGGCGAACAGATGGCGCCAGAAAACCATCGACCAATAACCACGGAGGACTGGGCGTCGTGTCCTCTCTGCACCTCCGGAGTCTCCGCGGGTGATGAGTGGGGATACCCCTATAACCGGGTGACCCGGGGAATGGAATGGATCCTATTGGATTGGGCTCTCCATGTGAATAGGTGAAAGGGGGAGAGAATGTGGGCGGAGGGAAGCGGGTGCTGGGAGGCCGCGGTGCTAGCAACCCGAATGGGCTGGATTAAGGTGTTAAGCGACCCGTGCTGATGATCAACTAGGCTGGTGGGGGCCCATTTAACAAAGCCCAGTCGCTAACGGAGCCCTCTGGATATCTGGCGACCTCCAGTTGTATTTAGCCTTACCTGCCTATTCGGATCTCTGCGCAGGCGGACCTCTATTTCTCCGATACTCGTGGGAATCATATGGAAAGATCGAACAACGAAAAAACAAAGGGCACCGGCTCTCCTCAAAAGCCGGTATCAGTGAATGGGGGTACCTCGAACCAGACGGGTGGGGCCTCTAAAGTTGCAAAGAGGGTTGGCTCTAGGGCAAAAGTCCCGGGAGTTAGCGGTACCAACGCAGCACAGGGGAGTGGGACGAGAGACATTCTTCCGGCGGAAAGGCGATACAGGAATCGCCGCTCGGCATTCCGAATTCTCGAGAAGTGGGCTGCGACCCCCGAGAGGCAGCTTACGGAAGAGCAAAGAACATCAGTAGCTTGGGCAAGGAGCACTGTGGGCTGCAAAGGCTCGGAAAGGGACCATGTGTCGAAAAGACAGCGATCCCAGGACGAGGTGGAAGTAGTCAACAGCAAGCGGGCCAAGTTGGTGACTGAAAGGAAGCCGAGCTCCAACTCAGGAACAAAGCTGTTCAGCGATGTCTTGAGGAAGCATGTGTTGATGCTAGCCGTCATTGACGAAAGTCAAGAAGATGGGAGCATCACGGCCGAAAAATGGAGGTTTGGTTTATAATGCACTCAACCTCGTCCTTTTAAAGGTCCTGGGTGAAAATCCAGGACCACCCCCATCCTGCAGAGATGCGGGGTGGTATCAAGGGCGTGTGAAGATGACTGCATGCTTGGACTCTAGATCTGTGGATCTATATAAAAAGGCTATAGCCAAAGTAGGGGAGGTGTGGCCAGGCGCAAAGCTTGCGGCAGTTAGTCGGGAGGAAATTCCCAGCAGGCCGAGGGCACGTGTCTGGCTGCCATCCGAACCAGCTAGCCCTGACGAGGCTTTGGAAATCATTCAGGCCAGTAACCCGAGTCTTCCGACCGGAAATTGGAAGATCGTCAAGCAGGAGGAGGCGAAGGGGGCTCGAAATTATCAATTATGGTAATAAATAAGGAGTCCCTTGCCCTGCTGCACAAAACGAAGGGAGTAATTGACTTCGCCCAGGCCTGAAGGGGATACCAGCAGCATGGGGGGAGAAACTGAGGGTATGGGGGAGAGTGAAGCCGGCGACCTCGGTCGGACAAGGCCTCCCTTGAAGCAGAAGGAGGGGCACATAAGCAAAGGAGCTGGTGTACCGATTGAGGAGGCTGTCGGCAGCCAGGCCAGACGGGTCGGCACTGACAAGTCCTCTACAGAGGGTATGAGGGGTGGCGAGACGGCCGAATCCGGCGCACCCCAAAATACCGAGAAATAATATTCCTGCGGTAGCTGGAATATACCATAGAGATAGGTAAAGGTTAAATGGTTATGATTAAGATAACTCAAATTAACCTTCACCATTCTAAGGCTGCTTCGGCAGCTCTACTCCTCAGGCTGACTAGTTCGGGTGAGGATGTGATATTAATCCAAGAACCTTGGATTAACAACAACAGGATATGTGGCCTCAGAACCAAGGGGTATAAAATTATATCCTCTAGTAAGTCTGGGAAGATCAGATCTTGTATTCTTGGAAAAAATAATATTAATCTTTTCCTTCTCTCTCAATACAGCAATGGTGACACTACTGCAGTTAGCCTGGAAGTAGGCACTTGTAGATTCTGGCCAGTTTCAGCCTACATGGACCGGGAGAAGGAGGTTCCTCTGGATAACCTGGAGGAGCTGATCCGTAAAGCGGAACAATCAAAGGTAGGTGTGGTACTGGGAGTTGATGCTAATGCGCATCACACTATCTGGGGAAGCACAGACATTAATGAAAGAGGTGAGTCACTTTTTGATTATTTGATGAGTACTAACCTTTCAGTGTGTAATATTGGGCGGGAACCCACATTTATTACTAGTAACAGGCAGGAGGTTCTAGACGTGACCCTTGCTTCAAATAATATTCTTCATATGGTTAAAAATTGGAGGGTGGATAAGGAGCACTCCTTTTCTGATCATCGATATTTAACCTATAGCCTCGATATTCACCCTGCTACCCGGGAAGCCTTTAGGAACCCTAGAAGGACCAACTGGAGCAAATATGGGGAATTATTGGAAGAAAGGTTACCGACGAGGGCTATGGAGCCCCCGACGACCGTTGGGGAGCTGGAGGACATGGTGGCTAGCGTTACTAGCGCATGCAACCGATCCTTTCGCGCTGCCTGCCCACTGGCTAGGCCTAGGGGTAGGCAAAAACCGGTATGGTGGTCCAGGGAACTGGGAACCTATCGTAAGGCTTGTAGGATAGCCTTTAATAGAGCCAAAAATACAAGGGAGGCTCAGGATTGGGACTCCTATAAGGAGGATCTCGGAATTTATAAGGAAGAATTAAGAAAGGCACAAAGGAGGTCTTGGAGAATCTTCTGTGATAATATGGCAGAGGTATCCGAAACCTCCCGCCTTAGGAAGATTCTTTCCAAAAGTACATATAGTCCTAGTTTTTTGATAAAACCGGACGGATCTTGGACAGCTTCTAGTGGAGAATCTCTGGAGCTTCTCTTCGAGACACACTTCCCAGGGAGCTTTGAAGACCTGATGGTGCGTAGCAATCATCAGGAATCACTGTCAGTAACCACAGAGGATATCGTAACCAGAAAACGGATCCTATGGGCAGTGAGGGGTTTTAAACCATTTAAATCGGCTGGTCCGGATCAAATTATACCAGCGGAACTTCAAAACAACTCAGAATTTATTCTTCCATACCTGGAAGCTATATTCAAAGGGTGTTTGAAGCTGGGCTATATTCCTAGGTACTGAACGGAGGTCAATGTGGTGTTCATACCGAAAGCGGGGAAAAGCTCACATGTCTATCCTAAGGACCTAAGACCAATAACTCTATCATCCTTTCTTTTGAAAACCTTGGAAAGGCTGCTGGATGTATACATCAGAGATAAAATAGGTGCCAGGAAGTGGGCATCGTCTCAGCATTCGTACACAAAGGGTAGATCTGTGGACACTGCTCTGCACGCCTTGGTGTCTACGATTGAGAAATCGACTAATTCGAAGGAATTCTGTTTGGTGGCTTTCCTGGATATAGAAGGCGCCTTTAATAATGTGAAAGCGGAGGCAATCAAGGAGGGATTGTCATTTTTGGCGGTGGACGTTCCTCTGATAGGGTTAATCAATTATATGCTGGGAAGCAGGATTGTTAGCTCGAAGTTGGGGGACTCCACTTTCAAGAGGCGAGTAACTAGGGGAACTCCGCAGGGGGGGGTTCTGTCCTCCATCTCTGGAACATAGTGGTAAACGGGTTACTACTTGAATTGGAGAGAGAGGGTATTGAAGTTATCGCTTACGCAGATGACGTAGCTTTAGCTGTTACCAGGAAATTCCTGGGCACGATTGTAGACGTAATGCAGAATGCGCTTACCATCGTTACGAAATGGGCTGGCAAATGTGGACTTGGTATTAACCCGTCCAAGACAGAGCTGGTACTCTTTACTAAGAAATACAAAATCCCGGTAGTTGTCCCTCCTACCTTAAATGGCACGAGACTTGCTTTTACTGATAGAGCTAGATATCTGGGCATTATCTTGGATAGTAAGCTTAGTTGGAAGCCCAACATGTTGGAGATAATAAACAAAGCTACTATTGCTTTGTACTCCTGTAGGAACGCCATTGGTCATAGATGGGGTCTGAAGCCGGAGCTAGTACACTGGCTCTACACCGCCGTAGTGAGACCTGTACTCATGTACGGGGTGGGTGTTTGGTGGCCAGCTCTGGACAAGGTAACTTACAAAAGTAAGATTGAGAGAGTGCAAAGAACGGGCTGCATGCTTGTTAGCGGGGCATTGAGGTCGACACCGACAAGTGCCCTAGAGGTTATGTTGCACCTTCTTCCGGTCGACATTTTTGGCAAACAGATGGCGGAAAATACGGCTGTACGACTTGCAGCCGTCTCTCAGTGGAGGTGTCTTAGTATTAGACACTCTACTATTGTCAGATCGTTGAAGGATGAGCTGGGGAATCTTGACTACATTAAACCTACTCTACGCTTCGAGAAGCGATTTCGGACCTCCTTCCCTTCAAGGGAATCCTGGAGGAATAGACCGTTATCGGAAACCGAAGCGTTGCAATTTTTCACAGATGGCTCCAAGCTAGACGGCAAAGTAGGAGCTGGAGTATTCTGTGACAAATTAAATGTAAATATTTCTATTCGTCTCCCTGATTACTGCAGCGTGTACCAAGCTGAAGTCGTAGCGATTGAGGAGGTCATGACGTGGTTGAAGCATAATGTGTTATCCTCAGACGATATCACAATCTATGTGGACAGTCAAGCGGCGATCCGGTCGTTAGAATCGGTGTCTTTGGCGTCACGGGTGGCGTTGAGTTGTCACTCATCTCTAAATGAGATGGGTGAGCATTTCAACATTCAGGTAGTCTGGGTCCCAGGTCACTCGGGCGTCATGGAGAACTGCAGGGCAGATGAACTTGCTAAGCATGGTACGACTCTCCAGCTGCAACCGGAAAGAGCAAGTCTGGGGAGGCCTATCACAGCGCTGAGACAAGCACTTGGGAAGCAGGCGCTATCCTCAGTGGGGGAAAGGTGGTCTAACACCCTCACCTGTAGAGTTGCAAGACAAGTTTGGCCAAAGCTGGACTTGGGGCGCACTAGGGCATTAATATCCTTACGCAGACGTGAATTAAGAACGGTCGTAGGAATTCTCACGGGACACTGCCTTTTTGGAGAACATGCAAGAAGGCTGGGTCTGGAGGCTAATGACTTCTGCAGAAGCTGCTTGGACGAAGAGGAAGAAGAGACGTTGGTCCACTTCCTTTGCTCGTGTCCAGCATTGGCTCTCAGAAGGCACAAACACTTAGGTAAGTTCAGGATGGACTGCCTCTCGGATCTCGAAAACATTAAAGTGCGGGACGTCTTACGCTACATAAGTAGCTCGAAATGGTTCCAATAGAGGTAAAAGGGGATACATCCTGTGGTATCACAATGGACCGTCACCGGTCTAAGTGTGCGTAAGCAGCCACTCCAACCTAACCTAACCTAACCTAGTTTTTCACAACCCAGGCTGCGGACCAATAGCCGGGTAAATCAGCCGAATATATTTAATTTTCTAAATATATAATTTTGGAAATTATTGTACGAAAAAAATTAATTTTAAAAATTCTGAATTGAGTAAAATGGGAACATGCGTCAGCCGTGGATCACTCAAGGGCCGTTTCGAGTGTTTCAAAAGTCGTGGAAAAAAGGTATCCTGCAAATAATGTCATAGATCCAAAAATCCAGTCTTGGCTGAATTCTCAGGATAACGCTGTTAGATCTTTTACAATAAAGATACTCATACCTCATCTTGCACAATCTGCTATAAATGAGCTTAAAGCTCAAAGTGGATTGTGTAAGTGGGATTGGTATACTAATTAAATTGTTTTGTAACTAGTAAATTGTTTTGTAACTAGTAAATAAATAAATAAATAAATAAATCATTTAGCACAGTAAATTTTAATTTTAGTACAAATTTACCTCAATTGGCGTACCAGGTGTTAAGAAGAAACGTCAAATATTAGGCGTATTAGGTGTTAAGAAGAAACGTCAAATATTTTTATTGCTTTTCATTCGTTTATTAACTGTACGTACATACATATAATGAAAACGAGAAAATTTTAACAAAGATCAGTGAAATCATGAAAAAGTTAAAAACAACGGTTTTTTCCTATTTTACCCAACATTTTAGTACAATATTTGAATTTACCCTGTACACTGTTAAAAAGTAGGTAAAAGAACAATTAACCCGACTATTGGTCCATAGCCCTATAAAGAGATGTCGTGTATGTGTTGTATTTATATGTGAAAGTTTAAATCAAAAATCACTGTCGAAGCCAGGTAACTTTCGATGGTCGATATTAGTATCATACAGAAGTTTAGCCTGCGCGTTTGTTTCCAAGAAAAATAAACTTTTCATAGTTCACTGTTTTGAAATTTTTAACATCAATCACTTGAGCGACTCAGTCACTTTAGTACATTCCCGCACCCTTCAGGGGTTTTAGTTATATCATCCAGATATGTATTTTGTTTTAGTTTGGCTAGTTCCTTCATAACCCTTGTTGCTATGAACGGGGAAGAAGAGATACCATAAATGACCAACTTCTGTACGTACATTGGTTTTCCTAATCTTCATCATTCAATAAAATTTGCATGTAC
This sequence comes from Tipula vernalis, assembly GCA_958295665.1. Lineage (NCBI taxonomy): Eukaryota > Metazoa > Arthropoda > Insecta > Diptera > Tipulidae > Tipula > Tipula vernalis. The sequence goes on from OY282559.1 coordinate 376,061,600, forward strand.
ATCTTGACAATATCTGAACTCGTGAGAAAGGCATGTTCCCGAAACCGCAAAATTATTTCGAAGATACTTAATTGTATTGTTGGTCCAACTAGGAGTTCATTATTGAGCGAAACGGTGAATCCAGTTTTGACTGGTGCATCGAATACTAATATTAACATTGTGTTGATGCTATCTTCTTTTAAAACACCGTGATGTGGTAAAAATAGAGAAGTATCTTGGGTCGCCCTTTCTTTGCTAATTTTCACCAAATGTCCGAGTTCAATATATTCTTGCATTTCTCGCTTTTGACAAATTTTCGCTCCCTTGCGTGCAACCTGCTAATTGTTAAATTAAGCGATGTTCCTAGGGTCGGGTTGGGTTCCTCAAACGCCAACCTCACAACGAACTTTCATTGACGGTATTAGCAACAAAATAGATTTAACTTTCCTCTTCGTCATTTGGCTATTTGCATGGCTCTCAACTTTTTGTCAATATTTAAATCAGCTGAATATTTTGATATTGTAGACAAAAAGAGCAGTGGTTCAAATATCACCTTGGCATCCAACCAAACCCATCCAAATAAGGTCTATTGCACGATAATTTGACCTTTTTATTATTTTAAATGTCTTGCCTGTTTGATTTATTTGTTTTGGGATCTACTAATTCAATACCAGTCAATAGACTTAAGTCCTTTTGATGTGGTGTTGGTGGTGGAAGTGCAGCAGTTACTTCGACATGAAATTATGAGTTGTAGTTGCTTAGGCTGGTCATCTGTATTGAAATAATCCCCTCTGTCCGACTTTCTCCGATACCAGACACTCAAATACGTCCATTCAGGTTTGGCAATTTTAAGCGATTCATACAGGCCTCCGTGATAAACAAGAGTTGGGGTCCAGTATCCAACAGCACCATTATAACCATTATTTTTTTTTTATTTTTTTATCAAAATAAAGCTTAACTAATTAGCTTTTACATACTCAAATATGGCACTAGCGTTATTTTTTGTTTTTATACTACACTAATTTACAGATTACTAGTTTTCCTCTCGTTATACAATTTATAATTTAATTTCTCATCTATTTGCTTCACATTGTAAACGAAATCCAGAATTTATTTAACCCTAAAAATTAAGAGGGACTCCTAGGTTCCAGCCTATTATCAAATAAATTAATGACTAATGCGTAATGTCCTGTGACTAAGATCATAGACCAAATTAAGGGTATAAACCAATAGTCAGGGTAAATAAAATAAATTTGATAAATAAACGCATTTACCTGGCTCAAAAAGAGGATTAATGGACCATAAACGGTAAATGTTTATATTTAGACTATTAATTTCCTAAAAACATCTACGACATGAATATGATGTGAATATCTGACAAAATTGTTTCTGAATTTTTATTAAAATTTTAACTTAGAGGAGTATATTCTTGATAATGTCTTCATATTATCGTTGCTGTAAACCATTTGTTAGTACAAAGTGCAATAATAAGTTGAGAGCTGTTAGTGAGTACGCTAGAGAAAGGATTGTGTCTTTGAATCCAGCTCGAGAATTAAATAATAAATTATACATTTGTAATACGTGTTACATAAACCTATAGAAAAAATAAAATTGTATTCAACAAACAAGAAGAAACGATCGAATATCCGCTTGCTGGAAGCAGCTCAGCAGATTTTAATTTACTAGATTCAGAATTAAGGAAAGTAGAAGGGCTTGAATTAATTGAAAGTATCAACCAACATGTGCAACCTCATATGATGGAGCAGTTCCACCAATAAAAAGAAAATTATGTGAGAAGGCCGGCTATCTTAAACGAAAATCAAGTGAAATTTCGACAGCGATTTATAAGCAGTTAAATTGCGACGAGGAACCAACGTGATCCGAAAAGGAAAAGAAGATTTCATATTATGAAGAGATTTTGAATAATTTCAAATACCAGTTCGATGAAGGAGATTATGAAGACAAAAAGAAATTATTAACATTACTACCAAAGCAAGAAGGTGCTACCCGTTATTTAATTGATCACTGCAAGGATCTTCAAGGACATAATTGTACGTTCTCTTCAATAACTAAAAGCAGTATCCCTAAAAATAAGATATCAGATACTGCACGGAGCTTAGTAGAATCCTTTTTTGAGGATGATGAAGTAAGTCGAATGATGCCGGGGATGCAGGATGTTCTTCAGAATACTCAGAAGAGGGTGTTACTATGTTCTCTAAATGAGGCCTACATCGAGTTTAAATCTCGTCACCCTGGAGTTACAATAGGATTTATAAAGTTCATACAACTACGTCGAAACCACTGTATAAAATTGGGTTCTAGCAATCAACAAAATGTTTCTGTTTGTCTTATGCACCAAAATATGAAGCTGATGATCGAAGGCACTATAAAAGCAGTTCACCCCCGAGATAATAGTCAATTCTCGTTTAAAGATTACAAAGATTTAATTTCATTCGTTATGTGTGGTGATGAACAAAAACAAGAATGTTACATTAAAAAGTGTAAAGTGTGCTCTAAAAATTTGGAAGAACTTAAAGAATTGTTGCGTAAATGCTTCAATAACAGTGATGTGTCAAAAATTAAGTATAAGCAATGGATTACCTTTCAAAGATGCAGTTTGGTTACATTAGAAGACCAAATTACAAAGTTTCTAGAAAAATGTATTCATAATTTAACCAAGTTCCAATACATCATCATTTTATATCGAAAGAGCAATCAAAATTTCTTAAACAAAAAAATGAATCTTGACAAGAAGGGGATCTGCATGTACAATGTGATTTCGCGGAAAAATTATGCTTTTATCGTACAAGATTCAGAGTGCAAGGTTATCACTGGAATAATGCACAAGCGACCATTCATCCGTTCGTTATTTATTACAAGGATCCTGAGATCAGTTCAGTGAAACATGCTATATAATTTCATTATTATTTCTAATTGTATGGAACACGATAGCATCGCAGTACATCTCTTCCAAACTAAAATGATTCAATTTATAACAAAAGTAATAACATCGAACATCAAAAAGATTTTCTATATGTCTGACGGAGGAGGTATAACACAATATAAAAATAAAAATAATTTAATGAATCTAAGCTATCAGGAAGAAGATTTTAACATCGCAGCTGAGTGGCATTTTCATGCTACCAGTGACGGCAAAGGGGCGTGTGATGGCGTTGGTGGAACATTTAAATGAGGTGCCAATCGCTACAGTTTAACAAAGGGATCAATTCAAAATCCACAACAGCTATGGAGTATAGATCATGGAAATCATGTGTCGATGAAGTCAAATTACACTTGAAAAGTCGTTATCAAAACATGGTCGCAAATTGCGAAGAAGCGAAATCAAAAACTTTCTTGAAACGAGATTCATTCATATTTTACTTACGTTGAGTATTTATTAAGAATGCCTTATGTTTGAATTAGTGTAGTTTAAAAGCAAAAAATAACGCCAGTGTCATATTTGAGTATGTAAAAGCTAATTCGTTAAGCTTTATTTTGAGCAAAAAAAAATTAAAAAAAATAATGGTATATTTAGTTTAATATCTCATTTAATATTTTACCGTTAAATATCGGATCAAAAAAATTAAATTTTTATTATAATTTTATAAGAATTTATAATTTCTATATTCACTCTAATTAGCACAAAAAAAAACAATTTTAAAATCGTTTAAGTTTTTAATTCATAAATTTGCCTTTGAAATTTACTCCAAATGGCGTTTTTCACTATTTTTGCAAAACTTTGGGACCATCCTGTGCGCAATACACACCCTATATCAAAAAAATAAAAAATATGTTATTTTTATTTTTTTAACTACTACACGTACACAAAAAACTAAACAAATCAAAAATCATGAAGTTCAATCACTGCTGCCCAAAAATGAAATTACTCATACGAGTATATGGTGAAAAATACGTCAAATCACAAATTTGGTATATGGGACCGGAAGTCGTGTTTAAAATTTTTATTTTTTATATTTTCAATTGGTAGTACTAGTTAAAAAAAGCATTTTGTAGAAAATGATTTTTTGTTGTTGTTGCTGTTGTTTAAAATATAGGGTGTCAAATTTTTAGAAAAATGATGAACATGATGTTGTGTTTATGGCTATAAAAGGAAAACTAAATATCCGATATTTATGATATAAAAAAAAATATAAAAATGGTAAGTTTTTTGATTTCTTCATTTTCAAATTTCCCGCCAAAATTTAATTTTTGAATTTTCTCAATGATCGTCCAATTTTTTTTTTTTTTTTTTTTGTTTTTAAATTTAACGTCCTTTAATTCTATTGAACATACTAAAAACTTACACTAGCAAAATTTTTCGTTTTCGTGCAAAATACGTTGTATGACGATTTACCCGTTTTTGGCATACAAAATCAAATTGTTATATATTATTTTCAATTTTTAACTAATTTACGCTCGACCTGATAATGTAATAGTGTAAAATTAATTCGTCGATCGTTAGTATATTCTTACTTCTAATAGAAAATTAAAAAACAAAGAGGAAACAATTTGTAACAGTCCGTTCATAAACTACATCAAGTTATTTTAGGCCATTCTTAACTCCGTCTCTCTCACTTCTTCATCACAAGTCGTCACAAAACTGAATATGTGTCATTTAAGAATATCAAGTAAGTGGTATATTAAAGAAATACGTTTCTAATGATATACCTGCAAATTATTGTATTATGTCGTATATAATATCCCATAACAGTAACTTCTTATAATTACATGACGTCATCTTTTATAAAATTCTCCCTGCCCCAGCCTAAACGTGACGACAATCAATACTCCTTCCCCAAACAAAGGCGTAACGTAGTTTAGGGATAGCCCATAATGCTATTAGTAAAAAAATAAATTTTAGTATGAGTCATTTATTTTGTTAGTTCCAACCCTAAAAATGCGTCCCAAAATATTACGTTCAGGTACATAAACCGTAACGTAATCTTTTGAAACAAAATGACGCATATTTAAACATTTAATTATAAAAGAAGGGGTAGGTAGGCCTGTAAAACAACATAAAATATAAGCAGTGGTTTTTGTTAATATTTTTTGGTATAAATTAGTGTTTAAATTAATATTTCAGTTAGTTTAACTTGTGAAGTTCTATTTAAATCATTTGCTTATTTAAATAACATCAAAAGTATTTCAAATAATAAGTGTAATAATGGTTGGGTACAAAAAGTGTTGTAAGCCGTTTCCTGAATTGAAATGTTCTAAAAGTTTAAGAAATGTTAATGATTATATTAAAATTCGTTTGCCGCGCTCGATTCATGTAACTGAAAATGCATCGATTTGTACATCATGTTATTAGCGGGTGACTAATAAACGTCAAAAAGTTGAAAACGAGGTATCACCGGTTAATAATTCATTAAATTCACCTGTTATTCCGGAGACATCATCAACAGTCAATGACGAGAATATTTCGAGTATGAGTGAAAGTGAGGAATGCCAAATAAAAAGTGCTCTCGTTCGTAAATTTTAACCGTATAAATATCTTTAAATTTATATCCTTGTTTTGTAATAAATTTTTTTACTGTCAATATTTTTTGTTTTAAATTTAATTTTGAATCACAAAAACGAGTGAAAAAATTAACCTGGACAAATTAAATAAAATCGAGTTTTTGTAAGTGGACCAAAAATCAACCATTCGATTTTTGAAATTTTCAAAATAGGTAGAGTCATACATAAACGTATTTTGCACGAAAACGAAAAATTATGCTACCGCAAGTTTTTAGTATGTTCAATAGAATTAAAGGACGTAAATGAAAAAACCAAAAAATTTACCAATTTTATATTTTTTTTATTAATCCGTATTAACTTACCTTTAAAACGAGCCCTATATCATAAATATCGGATATTTATTTTTCCTTTTATAGCCATAAACACAACATCATGTTCATAATTTTTCTCAAAATTTGACACCCTGTACTTTAATCAACAACAACAACAAGGAAAAATCACGTTCCACAAAATTTTTTTTTTAATCAAGACTACAAATTCAAAACATAAAAATCATAAAATTAAAACATGCCTTCCAAAAATTTGTGATTTGTCGTATTTTTCACCATATATATGTATATATGTATATATATATAATATATATATATATATATATATATATATATATATATATATATACATATATATATATATATATATATATATATATACATATATATATTAGGTTTCGTAGTATTTTCCAAGGAGTCTAGCCCCTTGGCCTAGGTGCCCCAACAATTTTTTCTAGGATTTCGATTTAAAAAAATACAGGACTGAGTTTAGATAAAGGGTTAAATGAAATTAAACTTATTCTCGTATCCGAAGGGATTAAGGGGAGTTAAAATATGCTTAACCACCTTCTGAAGAGTACACTGGCAATACGATATAAGTTGATTTTAAAAAAATTAGATTTTGGTGCCATCTTTACTAAAATAAAATAACGGGAAAACAAAGAAGAGAAGCGACAGATCAGGCGAAAAGAAACACGTGCACGTAAAAACAATATGTCGTCAGCAGCTCAGCTAGATTGGTCCATAGCCATAACACAAAATATTATTTTCTATATTTCTGACAACCATCCTGATCTGATACCGCTGATCTGATGCAAGAGGCATTTCAATATCCTCTCTGCTTTTTGTGATACGGTCCATGGTGCCAAATCGAGCCAGCTGGTTGAAGCTGTTTAATGGTAGCCTGACTCTCCGTAAAAATGCGAATATCGCTGGCGGATACTACATTATACCTCGACCAATCTACGACCTGCTTTATGGCGCTTATTTCAGCTTATTAGTCGGGGAGACGAAAAGGAAGGTTTATAAGAGGTTTCTCACTCAACACCCTAGCACCAACTTTACCATTCCTTTATAACTTAGGAACTAGTAGTTTGTAACTTCTGATGGTTTCAGAATTGCTTTCATCAGCCAGTCCTCTCTGGAGGGGAATCACAGTCAGGAACTTTACGTCAAAAAATGTGTTACTGTACTATGCTGTAGAGCCAGTATTCGACGTGAACTCGAGAGCTCACTCTTTCCCCAATGACATGGGAGGATCGATATGAGGAAGTTTGTATTTCCTTGCAAAAAAAAAACAATTCTGCTTTGTTTGTATTCGGCGTTTTGAAAGTCCGAAAAGTCCGAAAGTCCGAAAAAGCACCAAATCTTGCCAATCTCTTTCTGTAGTCAAGGGAAAGAATTGAAAATCTTTTGGGTCCTCTGTGGCAAGAACCACGTTGACCAGTTTTTTTTATATATGTTGGTTTAAACGTTGTGTTGGGTGTTGAGTTTGGGTCTATATTGATAGCTGAGTTTGAGTTTTTTGGGTTTGACCCCCCTTTTGAGGGGTCAAGTTAGAGTTGAGTAGGAGTTGACTTGAAGTGGAAGAGGTTATTCGGATAAATGAAAAATTTTAATGACCAACCTCCCTAAAACTGAAAATAAATACAAATTTTATTGCAACTAATCGCACAGTGAACAATTAATAACCATTTACAAATGATGGAATTAGATGATTCTTAACCAATTTAGATAAAAAACAATGCATATCAACTAATAAATATAAAAAGGGGTCTCAAACTTTTCAATCTTTCTATTGTATAAACGTCCATAGCGAAAAATTGTTTGACCGTTACCGTCAAGTAAGTTGTTAACACACGATGATAGAAACAAAAATACATCTTTAACAAAGGTGATGTTAACTTTGATTTGTTACATGTTTTCAAACGCGAATTTGTTTATAATTAAAGGCTTGCCCTAAACAAATAAATAAAATAGGGAAAAGATATTCGACAATCAGTTTGATATCATAAAAATTTAACTGCATTTTACCCCCCTAACATTGACCTACAAAATACAGTGAAATAATTGTTACAACTGTTTTAATTCATTTGCGTGTTATATAATCCTTTCCAACTGTTATATTTCTCACTTTAATGGAATTTACAATAACAAGGCAGATAATAAATAATTTTTTTAGCTAAATTTTTAATTATTTTTCGCTAATGAGCCAAACACTATACCTGTAACTAAATATTTCATTACCTGCATATATCGGCAAAAATTTCCTTTAAATACCAAACAAAAATGTTCGACCTAATTAGAAGTTCTTCAATCGTTTTCTAAACATATTCCGTGTGATAAAAAAATTGTGAGGATGCCAAATTTTAATATACAACTTCCTCATATACAAGTTCGCGAAGGTTCAAATGTGGTAGCTAACAAGTATTTCGTTGGAATACTGAAAAAGATATTTAACGCTGTTGGGACGAATATGGTTGACCGGTTCACCTTTACACCACAATTGGGTTTGATGTTTTTTATGTCACATATTTTGATGTTATGCTTTGTCTTTACACTGTTTACGAACGAGCCGTTTCAAGCCAAGTTAGAAGCCTTCTGTGTTGCCAGTGCTTTGTATCAAGTAAGTTGAATTTTGTGTTGCATTACCTGCTACCTGAATTATCATTAATTTTTTCATATTTTACTTTTTAAAGGGAATCCATAAATTGTATACTGCCGTTCTATTCAACAAAGAGTTTTACGATTTGTTTGCACTACAACGTATGTTACATATTAAGTATTGTGATGATTCAAATGTTGCACCGGTTCTCAAGAAAGTTAGTTTGTATTGTGCGTATTTATTTGAGATTTTCACCATTGCGGGTTCCGGTGTGGTAATTGTTTATACCCTATTGCCGATATATTTGTGGAAACAACATGGCTTGCTGACAACTATATTTCCATAACATATTCCATTCATTGATTGGCACAAACCCTTTGGCTACGTAATAAATACCATACTTCATCTGTATTGCGTTACATTTGGTGTGGCTGGTATAGTGGCCGGTGACTGTACGTTTATGTACTTAGTTATTCAGTCAATTGGATATATGGAAATTTTTAAAAGTCGTGTCGATAAATTAAACCGGTTGATTGAAAGTGAACCGCAAGATTTGAAGACAATTGAATTACAATTTTATGAATGTATTAGAGCTCATCAAGATTATATTACGTATGTTGAATCGGTGATAGCATTTGTTCACAAATGGCTTTTGCACAACTGGCGACCAGTGAATCAATTTTAATAATTGCCCTACTATTAACGTTGTGGAAGAAATGGATTGTAGGTCCGTTTCTATCATTTGGTGGTTTAGTCCAAATTCTACAATATTGTATATTGGGAACAGTTGTAACTGTTCAAGTAAGTACTTGTAGAAAAATTAGTTCTCTTATAAGATTACATAATTTTTTTCCTAATTTCAGAACGAAAAAGCTTCGGATATTATTTACGGCATGAGTTGGTATTTATTGCCGGTGCGACTTCAAAAACTTGTAGTATTAAAGCTATTACGTGCACAAAATCCAGCAGAACTAAATGCTGGCCCGTTTGCTCAACTAAATGTTGCAACATGTATGCAGGTAGGATATTTTTTTAGTTCTGAATAATTCAAACTTGTTTTGATTTATGTTTATCCATATTCTAGTTATTAAAGACAACATACTCGTATGTAATGATGTTGCTTGAGTTCGTCATGTAAAATGTTGAATCATCGATTCTGATGTGGTTTATTTTCTTGTATCTTCAGTAGTTAATAGTTCTTAAGTATTGAATATCAGCAATTATTTATTGTTATTTTTCACCAATGTTGCAAGAATATTTTAATGCAATGCAAGTTATAGAATAAAGTAGTTTATGTTTATTGTGTTTTAATTTCTGATTAAATAAATCGAAGCCTTTTAATTTCCAAAACAGTTTTATTTTGACTCTAGTTTGAAGAAATCCTCAAATGACCAGTCTAAACTGATAAAAATTTAAACCCAAACGTGACTTCATCCACAACGGATCCAGGAAATTTGAAGAAATATTTAAAGGGCAAAGAGTTTTGTAAAGCATTGAATGAAATTCTAAACTAGGTAGTTTTTTGATAAAGTTCTGGAATATGGCCAATTAAAATGGAACTTGGACATTTCTTAACCGATTATGATGAAATTTAACATTTGTGATGGAAATGAGATTCTAAAATGAATTTTAGATGAACTTTTGGAATATGGCGATGAAATTTGGCCGTTTCTTAATTAGTTATAATGAAATTTGACAGTCTTCCATTCACGATAGCTAGTCACAACTACTTATTCTCTTACGATGGTATAGAAAACAGAAGTAGTTAGCTTTTAGAACTTTTCCGATATTTTTCGAAAGTTTTTTATTATGTTTGAGTTTTTTTATTTTTTGGTAATGTTAAATGTCAAATTTAATATAAAAATATTTTTTTGTTGATGTTACATTTTCAAGAAAAATTAATTTAAATATCAATGCTTTCTCTTTTACTATAATATACAACTTTTACTTTTGTCACTCAATTTCTCGTTCCATTGAGTATCTAATCACAAGTATTTCCAGTAGCAAGTTAAGCAGTTAGACCTTTTTGTTTTTTATTTATAAACTATTTAACAAAAATATTTAAATGTTGTAAATGGCAGCCAATTACAACAATCGTAGTCGCGAGAAGCAAAAGACAGTACGGTTAATCACTAAGCGGAGATCGAATATTACAAAAATCTAACGAAGCAACTGTATTACCGTATAAGATTGAAAGGATTGAAATTATTTTATACAATAGTTTAAGAGCCCGTGAAGCTTCTGACAAAAAATGGAAACGTATACGTTTACGATTCCAATAAGAATAATAAAAATCTATAGGATTCCAGTTAAAATGTAAATGAATTAGTAATTTTCAATAAGCCTTTTATGTATTTTCTAATATGGCCAAAATAGCAATAACTCTTATAGATTTGTGAAGGGTTTGGCTATATAGTTCATGTAAGACTAAGTTTGGGGCACATCATCCAAAAAAAGTTTTTTCGAAACGGGGGATTTGAAATCCTGGTAATGGCTGTTTTACACTCAAAATATTGAGTATTTTCTATTAGGGGCCCATTAACAAGCACTGCCAGAGATTTTGGCAAGGTTCGGCTAAATGGTTCATATCAGCCAAGGTAAGGGGCACATTATCCAGAAGAAGTTTGTTCGAAACGAGGGATTGGGAATCCTGTTAATGACTGTTTTACACTTAAAATATTGAGTATTTTCTATTGGGGGCCCATTAACAAGCACTGCCAGAGATTTGGGCAAGGTTCGACTATATAGGTCATATCAGCCAAGGTATGGGTCATATTATCCAAAAAAAGTTTTCTCGAAAAGGGGGATTGGGGATCCTGTTAATGGCTGTTTTACACTTAATATATTGAGTATTTCTTATTGGGGGCCCATTAACAAGCACTGCCAGAGATTTGGGCCAGGTTCGACTATATAATTCATATAAACCAAGGTATGGGGCACATTATCCGGAAGAAGTTTTTTCGAAACGGCGGTTTTGGAATCCTGTTAATGGCTGTTTTACACTTAAAATATTGATTATTTTCTATTGGGGGCCCATTAACAAGCACTGCCAGAGATTTGGGCAAGGTTCGGCTTTAATGGTCATATAAGCCAGAGGTATAGGGCACATCAACAAACAGAAGTTTTTTCGGAACGGAGGATTTGGAATCTTGTTAATGGCCGTTTTGCACCTAAAATATTGAGTATTTTCTATTGGGGGCCCATTAACAAGTACTTCCAAAGATTTGGGCAAAGTTCGGCTTTAATGGTCATATAAGCCAGGGGTACAGAGCACATAAACAAAAAGAAGTTTTTTCGAAACGGAGAATTTGGAATCTTGTTAATGACCGTTTTGCACCTAAAATATTGAGTATTTTCTATTGAGGGCCCATTAACAAGTACTTCCACAGATTTGGCAATGTTCGGCTATATAGCTCATATAAGCCAAGGTAAGGGGCACATTATCCAGAAGAAGTTTTTTCGAAACGGGGGATTTGGGATCCTTTTATTGGCTGTTTCACACTTAAAATATTGAGTATTTTCTATTGGGGGCCCATTAACAAGCACTGCCAGAGATTTGGCCAAGGTTCGGCCATATAGACCATACAAGCCGAGGTATGGGGCACATTATGCAAAAAAGTTTTTTCGAAACGGGGGATTTGGAATCTTGTTGATGGCTCTTTTACACTCAAAATATTGAGTATTTCTATTAGGGGCCCATTAACAAGCACTGCCAGAGATTTGGGCAAGGTTCGGCTAAATAGATCATATCAGCCAAGGTAAGGGGCACATTATCCAGAAGAAGTTTTTTCGAAATGGGGGATTGGGAATCCTGTTAATAACTGTTTTACACTTAAAATATTGAGTATTTTCTATTGGGGGCCCATTAACAAGCACTGCCACAGATTTGGGCAAGGTTCGGCTATATAGGTCATATCAGCCAAGGTATGGGTCATATTATCCAAAAAAAGTTTTCTCGAAAAGGGGGATTGGGGATCCTGTTAATGGCTGTTTTACACTTAATATATTTCTTATTTCTTATTGGGGGCCCATTAACAAGCACTGCCAGAGATTTGGGCAAGGTTCGGCTAAATAGTTCATATAAGCCAAGGCATGGGGCACATAATCCAGAACAAGTTTTTTCGAAACGGGGGATTGGGAATCCTGTTAATGACTGTTTTACACCTAAAATATTGAGTATTTTCTATTGGGGGCCCATTAACAAGCACTGCCAGAGATTTGGGCAAGGTTCGGCTATATAGGTCATATCAGCCAAGGTATGGGTCATATTATCCAGAAAAAGTTTTTTCAAAAAGGGGGATTGGGGATCATGTTAATGGCTGTTTTACACTTAATATATTTATTATTTCTTATTGGGGGCTCATTAACAAGTACTGCCAGAGATTTGGGCAAGGTTCGGCTATATAGTTCAAATAAACCAAGGTATGGGGCACATTACGCAAAAAAAGTTTTTTCGAAACGGGGGATTTGGAATCTTGTTAATGGCTCTTTTACACTCAAAATATTGAGTATTTTCTATTAGAGGCCCATTAACAAGCACTGCCAGAGATTTGGGCAAGGTTCGGCTAAATAGTTCCTATAAGCCAAGGTAAGGGGCACATTATCCAGAAGAAGTTTTTTCGAAACGGGGGATTAGGAATCCTGTTAATGACTGTTTTACACTTAAAATATTGAGTATTTTCTATTGGGGGCCCATTAACAAGCACTGCCAGAGATTTGGGCAAGGTTCGGCTATATAGGTCATATCAGCCAAGGTATGGGTCATATTATCCAAAAAAAGTTTTCTCGAAAAGGGGGATTGGGGATCCTGTTAATGGCTGTTTTACACTTAATATATTGAGTATTTCTTATTGGGGGCCCATTAACAAGCACTGCTAGAGATTTGGGCAAGGTTCGGCTAAATAGTTCATATAAGCTTAGGGAAGCGGCACATTATCCGGAAGAAGTTTTTTTCGAAACGAGGGATTGGGAATCCTGTTAATGACTGTTTTACACCTAAAATATTGAGTATTTTTTATTGGGGGTCCATTAACAAGCACTGCCAGAGATTTGGCCAAGGTTCGGCTATATAGCTCATATCAGCCAAGGTATGGGTCATATTATCCAGAAAAAGTTTTTTCGAAAAGGGGGATTGGGGATCCTGTTAATGGCTGTTTTACACTTAATATATTGAGTATTTTTTATTTAGGGCCCATTAACAAGCACTGCCAGAGATTTGGGCAAGGTTCGGCTATATAGTTCAAATAAACCAAGGTATAGGGCACATTACGCAAAAAAAGTTTTTTCGAAACGGGGGATTGGGAATCCTGTTAATGACTGTTTTACACTTAAAATATTGAGTATTTTCTATTGGGGGCCTATTAACAAGCACTGCCAGAGATTTGGGCAAGGTTCGGCTATATAGGTCATATCAGCCAAGGTATGGGGCACATTATCCGGAAGAAGTTTTTTCGAAACTGCGGATTTGGAATCCAGTTAATGGCTGTCTTACACTTAAAATATTGAGTATTTTTTATTGGGGGCCCATTAACAAGCACTGCCAGAGAGTTGGGCAAGGTTCGGCTTTAATGGTCATATAAGCCAGGGGTATAGGGCACATCAACAAACAGAAGTTTTTTCGGAACAGAGAATTTGGAATCTTGTTAATGGCCGTTTTGCACCTAAAATATTGAGTATTTTCTATTGGCGGCCCATTAACAAGTACTTCCAAAGATTTGGGCAAGGTTCGGCTTTAATGGTCATATAAGCCAGGGGTACAGAACACATTAACAAAAAGAAGTTTTTTTGAAACGGAGAATTTGGAATCTTGTTAATGTCCCTTTTGCACCTAAAATATTAAGTATTTTCTATTGGGGCCCATTAACAAGTACTTCCAGAGATTTGGCAAGGTTCGGCTATATAGTTCATATAAGCCAAGGTAAGGGGCACATTATCCAGAAGAATATTTTTCGAAACGGGGGATTTGGGATCCTGTTAATGGCTGTTTCACACTTAAAATATTGAGTATTTTCTATTGGGGGCCCAATTACAAACACTGCCAGAGATTGACAAGGTTCGGCCATATAGACCATACAAGCCGGGTATGGGGCACATTATGCAAAAAAAAGTTTTTTCGAAACGGGGGATTTGGAATCTTGTTAATGGCTCTTTTACACTCAAAATATTGAGTATTTTCTATTAGGGACCCATTAACAAGCACTGCCAGAGATTTGGGCAAGGTTTGGCTAAATAGTTCATATAAGCCAAGGTAAGGGGCACATTATCCAGAAAAAGTTTTTACGAAACGAGGGATTGGGAATCCTGTTAATGGCTGTTTTACACTTAAAATATTGAGTATTTTCTATTGGGGGTCCATTAAAAAGCACTGCGACAGATTTGGGGAAGGTTCGGCTATATAGCTCATAGCAGCTAAGGTATGGGTCATATTATCCAAAAAATGTTTTCTCGAAAAGGGTGATTGGGGATTCTGTTAATGGCTGTTTTACACTTAATATATTGAGTATTTCTTATTGGGGGCCCATTAACAAGCACTGCCAGAGATTTGGGCAAGGTTCGGCTATATAGTTCAAATAAACCAAGGTATGGGGCACATTATCCAATAGAAGTTTTTCGAAACGGCGGATTTGGAATCCTGTTAATGACTGTTTTACACTTAAAATATTGATTATTTTCTATTGGGGGCCCATTAACAAGCACTGCCAGAAATTTGGGCCAGGTTCGGCTATATAGTTCATGTGAGCCAAGGTAAGGGGCACATTA
This sequence comes from Tipula vernalis, assembly GCA_958295665.1. NCBI lineage: Eukaryota > Metazoa > Arthropoda > Insecta > Diptera > Tipulidae > Tipula > Tipula vernalis. Next base: position 376,076,732 of record OY282559.1, read on the forward strand.
TCCAGAAGAAGTTTTTTCGAAACGGGGGATTGGGAATCCTGTTAATGACTGTTTTACACCTAAAATATTGAGTATTTTCTATTGGGGGCCCAATAACAAGCACTGCCAGAGATTTGGGCAAGGTTCGGCTATATAGGTCATATCAGCCAAGGTATGGGTCATATTATCCAAAAAAAGTTTTCTCGAAAAGGGGGATTGGGGATCCTGTTAATGGCTGTTTTACACTTAATATATTGAGTATTTCTTATTGGGGGCCCATTAACAAGCACTGCTAGAGATTTGGGCAAGGTTCGGCTAAATAGTTCATATAAGCTTAGGGAAGGGGCACATTATCCGGAAGAAGTTTTTTTCGAAACGAGGGATTGGGAATCCTGTTAATGACGGTTTTACATCTAAAATATTGAGTATTTTCTATTGGGGGTCCATTAAAAAGCACTGCGACAGATTTGGGGAAGGTTCGGCTATATAGCTCATAGCAGCTAAGGTATGGGTCATATTATCCAAAAAATGTTTTCTCGAAAAGGGTGATTGGGGATCCTGTTAATGGCTGTTTTACACTTAATATATTGAGTATTTCTTATTGGGGGCCCATTAACAAGCACTGCCAGAGATTTGGGCAAGGTTCGGCTATATAGCTCATATCAGCCAAGGTATGGGTCACATTATCCAGAAAAAGTTTTTTCGAAAAGGGGGATTGGGGATCCTGTTAATGGCTGTTTTACACTTAATATATTGAGTATTTCTTATTTAGGGCCCATTAACAAGCACTGCCAGAGATTTGGGCAAGGTTCGGCTATATAGTTCAAATAAACCAAGGTATAGGGCACATCAACAAACAGAAGTTTTTTCGGAACAGAGAATTTGGAATCTTGTTAATGGCCGTTTTGCACCTAAAATATTGAGTATTTTCTATTGGGGGCCTATTAACAAGCACTGCCAGAGATTTGGGCAAGGTTCGGCTATATAGGCCATATCAGCCAAGGTATGGGTCATATTATCCAAACAAAAATTTCTCGAAAAGGGGGATTGGGGATCCTGTTAATGACTGTTTTACACATAAAATATTGAGTATTTTCTATTGGGGGCACATTAACAAGCACTGCCAGAGATTTGGGCAAGGTTCGGCTTTATAGTTCATATAAGCCAAGTTAAGGGGCACATTATCCAAAAGAAGTTTTTTCAAAACGGGGGATTGGGAATCCTGTTAATGACTGTTTTACACTTAAAATATTGAGTATTTCCTATTGGGGGCCCATTAACAAGCACTGCCAGAGATTTGGGCAAGGTTCGGCTATATAGGTCATATCAGCCAAGGTATGGGGCACATTATCCGGAAGAAGTTTTTTCGAAACTGCGGATTTGGAATCCAGTTAATGGCTGTTTTACACTTAAAATATTGAGTATTTTTTATTGGGGGCCTATTAACAAGCACTGCCAGAGATTTGGGCAAGGTTCGGCTTTAATGGTCATATAAGCCAGGGGTATAGGGCACATCAACAAACAGAAGTTTTTTCGGAACAGAGAATTTGGAATCTTGTTAATGACCCTTTTGCACCTAAAATATTGAGTATTTTCTATTGGGGCCCATTAACAAGTACTTCTAGAGATTTGGCAAGGTTCGGCTATATAGTTCATATAAGCTAAGGTAAGGGGCACATTATCCAGAAGAAGTTTTTTCGAAACGGGGGATTTGGGATCCTGTTAATGGCTGTTTCACACTTAAAATATTGAGTATTTTCTATTGGGGGCCCATTAACAAGCACTGCCAGAGATTTGGACAAGGTTCGGCCATATAGACCATACAAGCCGGGTATGGGGCACATTATGCAAAAAAAAGTTTTTTCGAAACTGCGGATTTGGAATCTTGTTAATGGCTCTTTTACACTCAAAATATTGAGTATTTTCTATTAGGGACCCATTAACAAGCACTGCCAGACATTTGGGCAAGGTTCGGCTAAATAGTTCATATAAGCCAAGGTAAGGGGCACATTATCCAGAAGAAGTTTTTTCGAAACGAGGGATTGGGAATCCTGTTAATGGCTGTTTTACACTTAAAATATTGAGTATTTTCTATTGGGGGTCCATTAAAAAGCACTGCGACAGATTTGGGGAAGGTTCGGCTATATAGCTCATAGCAGCTAAGGTATGGGTCATATTATCCAAAAAATGTTTTCTCGAAAAAAGTGATTGGGGATCCTGTTAATGGCTGTTTTACACTTAATATATTGAGTATTTCTTATTGGGGGCCCATTAACAAACACTGCCAGAGATTTGGGCAAGGTTCGGCTATATAGTTCAAATAAACCAAGGTATGGGGCACATTATCCAGAAGAAGTTTTTTCGAAACGGGGGATTTGGGATCTTGTTAATGGCTGTTTTACACTCAAAATATTGAGTATTTTCTATTGGGGGCCCATTAACAAGCACTGCCAGAGATTTGGGCAAGGTTCGGCTTTATAGTTTATATAAGCCAAGGTATGGGGCACATTATCCAGAAGAAGTTTTTTCGAAACGGGGGATTTGGGATCTTGTTAATGGCTGTTTTACACTTAAAATATTGAGTATTTTCTATTGGGGGCCCATTAACAAGCACTGCCAGAGATTTGGGCAAGGTTTGGCTTTATAGTTTATATAAGCCAAGGTATGGGGCACATTATTCAGAAGAAGTTTATTCGAAACGTGGGAATAGACTTTTTTAATGGCTGTTTTACACTTAAAATATTGATTAACAAGCACTGCCAGAGATTTGGGCAAGGTTCGGCTATAATGGTCATATAAGCCAAGGTATGGGGCACATTATCCGAAAGTAGTTTTTTCGAACGCCTCACTCAATGCTCAAATAATCATTTATAAAAAATTGTTTAACTGCTCACTAAAAACTATTCTAATCTTAACTCAACTCAACCCCAATTCAACTCGTAAATGGAACCACAGACAGATATCCACAGACATCCGGATAGATGGATAGCCTATTTTTGGTCTTTGAAAACGTCGGTAAAACTGGTTTTGGATCAACAAAATTTCTATTTATTTTTGACAGGATTTCAATACTTAAGTCCTTTTGAACCGAAGTAACAAACTACTACTATTCATCATTTCATCTTCAGTTCTTAAGTTGAGTAAACAATAATTGTATTGAAAATTTTGTTTCTCAAAATTTTGATAGAGTAAATTACGACGGAACGAATGTTTTTGTGATTGAACCTTTATAGCTATCCTATTCGGAACCATTTTGCTGTGCAAACTGATTTCAAGGATTAAAAAAAATTTGTCGCAAACAAAACATTTTTTTGGTAAAAATAATTTTGTGTTTGAATCATAATCAATCGGCAATTAGCATCATTGTCCTTAACATAAACATTTTGTTCGCATTTTGTCATGAATTTCTCTATCAAAAAGTTTATAAACGGACTCATATCCAGGGTGTCCCATTTAAAACGCTCTTCATTGTAAAGGAATTTATGAGTGAAAAAAGTCAATTGAAGAGCAAGAATTTTCAGCATAATTTCAACAATTTGCACCAAATCATAGTTAAACTTTGCCCAATTGATATTAAATATTTTTTGGTTTTAAATTTATTTAATTTGGAAAAGTTTCATTCCACTCGAAAAGGGTTTCATTTACTCCGAAAAAGCTGTTCATTAAACGTCAAACTAAATAAAGTAATACTCAGTAAATTTAACTAGGAAGAGTAAAACATCTCGGCTCAATTTTTACTAAACGGATCTTAGATATATTTTCCACGGTTAGCGGATTCGGGATTACCTTCTCTCATTAAATTAAACCTAAGCGATTTTTGTGTAGTTCAACTTCTTTCAGATTATTTGTTTAGGTTAAGGAGAAAATAAAGTAAGGTATTTCTCCTATATCAATTTGCTCCGTGGAGAAAAAAGCAAAAAAAATTGGCGTAATTATTTAAGTATGGATGGGGCAACCTTTGGTAAGCTATTAAGCTAGTGACATCACAAATAGAAAAAAAACAAGCCTAGCATCGTGACCGATAGATGGGCTAACAGCCTCAAGATTTAAGCTACATTAATTCAGAGAAACATCAATATTTTATACAATTTAATCAATGTTTTGAAAAATGGTTGGCTATTGCCGGCTTGAGTTTTTAATACTAATAAATTTTTGGGAATATTTTGGTTTCATTTATTTGTAAAATTCTGCGAACGCTCTTTGAATTACTAATTTTTAAATTAACTATAAACACGTGTTCATTTATTTTCTACAGAGGCGTAGACAATTTAAAAATGGCAAAATAGAGGTGCTTCATAGATAATTCACGTTCCATGGTACCCAAATCTAATTAAATTTTTATTAAAGCTTTTGCAAGCTTTCCTTTTGTATTTACCTCTTTATATACGCTATAACCACTATATATCCATGGTAAAGCTCGAACAAGTTGTGCAGAAAAAAAAAATTAAATTAATTACGTTGTTACATCTTCATCGTGATTAAAAAGAACATGACAGCAATAACAAATTAGGTTTGGATGCGAAAATACGACAACAAGATGCGACAATCATTTTATTAATCCTTTTCGAAAAAAAAAAAAAAACGTAAATAACTAAAATGAAAATTAACATTTTCTGTGCAAGATAAACTATTTATCCAAGCCAAGCAATTGAGCTATATACGTGTACATGTGGAAGGTATATGGTAATGGTATACAACAGAAGAGAGCTTATTTCGATATTTTCCATTTTTTAAATTGAGAGAAAAATTTAAAATTGCAGAAAATAAATAATAAATAGGTCAATCCGGTATATAAACATTAAACTAAGAGAAGTATAAAGCAATAAACTAGAGATAATAAAAAAAAAGAAAATTATTTATTAACAATTTTCATAAAAAAAAAAATTGAATTTTATTGCTGCTATATGTTCTTCCTAATTTTCATCTCAATTGTGTTCTGTATGTATATGTGTTTGTACATATATATCCAATATTTGTTTTATAACATGAAAAAGGATTTTTTTTTGTGTTGTAAAAACAGGAAGTATGATTTTCTTTTTTTTTATTTATTTTCATTGACAATTTCCGCTGGAACTCGTACATGGTATATGGTGAGTGATATTATTAGAATTGCACGTAAGCATGATAAAATTCTTATCTTAGACAACAGGTTATAGGTTTTGGCTAAAGTGAAATGTCTGTGTCTTAAAGTATCAAAGAAATAAGTAAAAACTTTACCTTTTTTTTTTTTTTTTTTTTTTTCAAAGGGTGGGTGTTCGTTGCCCAAAGCACTGCGACCATTGAGGCCTATTGTGCATCCCTAGAGATTCCTACGTGAAATGTAGGTCTATATCCTTGATAAACGCCGCTAGGAGTATGTACGCAATGAGGAACTTGAATCTTTTTAGGATGATAGCATCGCATGTGAATCTCCTTACCGCAGTCACAGAATCTGCACTGGTCCGTAACGGACCTTCCCATTTTATGTAGATGGCCGATAAAAGGGCCGTGCCCTGTTAAAAACCAGGTTAAAAACCAGGATCTTAGGCATTGGCGGTCCATCCTCGGTGCCTCTCCCAGACGTATAATATTATAACCGAATAATTTCTTGGCCTGTCTCATCCCAATGGAGGACACTCCCAGAGTAATTTCCTATAGTTCTGCTCCCAGTCCCTTATACCATCTGCCAAACGGGTTTTGGAAAAAGCAATACTAGGACTGGGACCCAGGAAATCTCGGCCTGCTCCCATTTTTGCACATCGGTTTGCTGCCTCATTCCCTCTAACGGGTGAGTGGCCAGGAGACCATAAAAGGGTGACTTTGTTTGCTTTACCCAGTTCTAATAAATTACAGTAGCAGCTCCAGATCAATTTCGAGTTGAACACTTAAGCTCCGAAGGCTAGCAGAGCTGCCTGGCTGTCCGAGATTATATAGATCTCAATCTTGAGCAAAGGTATCTGCGTGAAAAACTGTGGGGGTGCTACCCAGTGGTATGCATAGTTCTAGGTCGGGCCCGACTATTCCTGCACCGGTACCCCCGTTCGTTTTTGACCCATCCGTATACCATACAGAGCATGGCGGGAGGAGATAATATTCTCTACCAGTGCCTTATCCGGCAAACTAATAGTAAAATTCCTCCGACAGTCGATTGTCCTTACCATCAAATCCGATAGTTGGAACAATTCCTCCTTAAAATTTAATTTATGAAGGATGCTGTTGTGTGCTGGCTTATAGTTTTAATTTTGGCTATAATTTTTGAGCTCAGACCTTTTGAACCGGCTACTTTTTTAATGTGTAGGTGCAGTGGTGAGAGCCCCAGTATTCTCTCAAGGGCAGCTGTTGGACAAATCCTCATTGCTACAGTTGCACCAACACAGATTAACCTCTGGATCTTGTCCAGTATTCTTCGTGCACCAGTCTGCTCCGTCTTTGGCCACCACACAAACGCCGCGTACGAGACCATAGGTCTTATGACGAACCGGGAGAGCCAAACCAACATATGTGGGCTCAGTCCCCACGTTTTGCCAATCATTCTATGGCAGGTGAAGTAGGCCTTATTCGCCTTGTTTGTGATATGATTTAAGTGGGGATTCCATGTCAATTTCTGATCAAGTACGACAGCCAGATATTTAACCTCCGTTGACAGTTAGAGAGTGACCCCCCCCCCTAGGGGTATCGGCGTTAGGACAGTTTTGCTCCGGTTACTAAAGAGAGTACAGTTGACCTTGTTGGGATTTACCGTAAGGCCCACCTCCGTGCACCAATCATTTACTACCTCTAAGGCTTGTTGCATTCTTTCCCCTACTGTGTTTGCGAATCTGCCCCTAACCATCAAGACTAGGTCGTCTGCATAGGTAATGTTCGAGAAGTATAAATTTCTCAATCTGGTAAGTAATTGATCCATCACGATCAGCTACAATAAGGGAGAGAGAACACCTCCCTGGGGGCAACCCCTGGTGGGCGGTATAGTGATGGTTTTGTCTCCAAAAGGACTGTAATCCTCCTGTTTTTTAGCATGTTTATAATCCACCTTACGGTGGAGGGGTCCATATCCCTTGTTAGTGATTGTTCCTGAATTACCTCGAAACTAGAGTCCAGAGAGTATCTTTGGAGAGTGTTGGATCTGATACAAAGTCCCAGAATTTTCTCCATGGTTTTCAGTAAAAATAATGTGAGGCTATTAGTTTTTTAAGACCTAATCTCCTCTGGTGATCTTTTCCCACTTTTGGGATAAAAATCACCCGAACCTCCCTTCAGCATTTTGGAACATATTCCAAGCTGTAGCTGGTAATACTTTACCTACTTTAGGTGCGAGATACCGCATTTTTTTTCGGAGGGTATGTTATAACTTCTTTGTAATATAAAGGGTTGGAGAAGAAGCCCAAAATTGATTCCACTTCACCAAACACTTAAAAATTTTGACATGTAGATGGTTCCTACGTCTAAAGAACATCGTGGCGGTTGAGATAGTTAATGCTATTAAAATTAGGTAGAATTACATTTTCATGTTTTTGTAGTTCAATGTACTCTTGTTTGATTTGAAATTTAAATTTTGAAGAACTCCTTTACATAAATTTTACAACGAATCAGATAAATGTCTCACTGGACGATAATTATTTCATTTCGTCTAAGACTGTGACCGAAACCAGTGATAAATATTTTTTAGTACAATTTTTTGACATTTATTTGAAAAATATTCCCCTACAATCACAAATTCTTATTACGCTGCCCGAATTGTGTAATAATTTTTTGAAGTATTTCTTCTTCTGTCATATCGTTGCTTGATTTTAATGGCAAGGAATCATTTTTTTATACGCATCTAATTATAACGGGTGATTTTTTTAACCTGATACTCAAATATCTCGGAAAATAAGCACTCTACGAAAAAAATGGTACAGATCAAAATTTCATTATTCCGTGGGGGAAATACATTAGTGTTAAAATTAGTACCTCCCTCCCCTTCTCCTTGTAGGTGGGGCCGGGGTAACTTTGAAACTAAAATATGAACCCCTATTTTTTATTGCAGATTCGGATTCTACGGCTAAAATTACGTAGGATTTGACTAAAACATGTTTTTGGATTCATGAAAGATGGCGCTGTAATTGACGATATTGAATTTTTTCCGATTCCTCCTACTGAGAACCTACACAAACGATTCTGCAATACGTCTGCAATAAAAATACCACGGTTTCATTGTAAATACTCGAAATTGGCTGTCAAAAAATTTATTAATTTTTCAAATTTCAACTAACTGGGAAAAGGGTGCTTGATTTACATGAGTCCCCTCGCCTCATCATCTTTCAAGTAAATTAAGTGCTCAAAATGATGGCCTTTGACTTCAATGCACTTATTAATCTGCATTTCAAATGACTGTACACAACTGAGAAGTGTGTCTGCTTGAATTTCAGCACAAGCATTTCTGATTCACTCAATCATATTCTCACATGTTGTTGGTTTTTGTTTGTAAACTTGGTCTTTGAGAAAGAAACACAAAAATAAATCTAGCGAAGTAAGATCTAGTGATCTAACAGGCCAATTTCCCGAATCTTGTCTCCCGATCCAGCGACCATTGAAATCACGATTAAGTACTGCACGTGCTACCAACGAATAGTGTGCGGGACAACCATCATGGGCCGAATGTGGGGGCCGATGAGTTTGTTGCCAAGTCCAAGGACGCTGATATTCAACCTGGCGAAGCCACTGCGGATTTTGAACACTTCAGTAATGCATGTTGTGGGGATTAACCGTTCCATGGTTTGTAAAACACGACTCGTCGGAGAACAATACGTAACGAAAAAAAAAATTATTAATTTATATTATTGTTTTTGAACATTTTGAAATCCAAATTAAACGGTAAACCATTTGATATTGTAAAATATGGTAATTTCGAGAATTGGGGAGATTCAAAATCAGAATTCGTTTTACAATTTGTTGATAGTCGCCCTGTTGAGCAATTACAAGTTGAATTAGTACAACTTTCGACAACAGCGCAACGAATCTGTCAAAGAATTTGGTTCCAAAATAGATCAATTGCTTTCGGATGATTTTGACGATTTTCCATTACCATGCGCCGGAATAATTGGTCGTAATTTTCTGGAAAATAATAAGTGTAAAATTGATTACGACGAAAAGACAGTTACGTTTCTTTCTGTAAATAACTCTTACATTCCAATTCCATTTTGTTAAATTCCTACTGGTCAAGAATTTATCAACTCTATTTCATTAACAATTCCTACTAGAGTAGAAACAATTATTAAACTTTCAGTTCAAAAAAATTTTAATAGAGAGTATTTCTGTCAATCAAAAGAAATTGTCCCTTGTGTTTTCATGGCAAGTGCTATTGTAAATCCTAAGCATTCATTCATTCATGATGTTTTAATTTAAATAATATTTCAAATTCAATCGAAAATTCAAATCGTTTGAAAATACTAGAGTCCGAAATCGACACAAGCCACTTGAGTGACAAAGAGAAAATCTCGATTCTAAGTATTTGCTATAAATTTAATGATATTTTTCATCATCCGGGTGCTGTACACACAAAAAATTATCGACATCCAGAAGTCGTTAAGAATGAAATAAAAAGACAATTAGACGAAATGTTAAAAGACCAAATCATCGAACCATGTTCAAGTCTCTATAACTCTCGCCGCTATTGATCGCTCCAATGGAGATTGGTGGTGGATTTTAGGAGACTTAACCAAATGACAGTAGACGATATTTTTCCATTGCCAAACGTAACAGAGATTTTGGATTAATTAGGCAATGTGAATTATTTCACGACATTAGACTTAGCAAATGGGTATCATCATTATATTCATATCATATTTTGCCCTTAGGATGCCAATGCATCCTAAGGGCAAAACTAAAACCGCATTTAATTCACCTTGGGGAACCGTATGTTGGAACAGAATGCCTTATCGTCTCAAAGGTGCTCCCGCAATATTTCAACGTTTAATGAACCAAGTTCTAACTGAGCTAAGCGGTATTAAATGTTTTACCTATTTCGATGACGTTGTTGTTTATGGGTATGATTTATTGGATCATAATCAAAAGTTAACTAGCATTTTGCAATGTTTCAAAAATTACAATCTCAAATTACAACCCCGCAAATGTAATTTTCTTAGAACAGAAGACACATATCTTGGTCATATTGTTACAAATCAAGGTGTCAAACCCGACCCAACCTGAAATTAAGTCATTCTTGGGACTCACTGGCTACTATCGTAGATTCATCAATGAGTACTCCAAGCTTGCCGAACCTCTTAATCACTTATTACGAAAGGACGATTCGTTTACTTGGGACGCTTTATGTGATAATTCCTTTCGTGAATTGAAACAAAAACTTATTTCTCCGCCTATTTTGTTTTTCCCAGACTTTAACGAAACTTTTATCGTAACTATAGATGCTAGTGATTTTGCTATTGGTGGTATATCGGAAGCCCATGGGTGGTCTCAAATCAGAATTGCAACGCAAACTAAAAAATATTGGAGGCAACTCTATTACGGATTAAAATATATCGTTAACGATGTGGTGCATACAATTCAACAGTGCTATAACAGTTTCAATAATCTGTCAGGCGATAGTGGTAGCTCTCACATTTACTCACTAGGTCAATATGTCATTTAAATAAGGACCTTTAGTTGACTTACACTAGAAGAAAATAATTGTCTGCAAGCTGCTGCAGTTGAAAATGGGAAATTATCATGTTGGTATTATTTTCTTGCTGCAAACGATAACATAATCATTGACTAGTTGACATTTTATTTTGATGATATAAAATGCTAAGGCGACCATGTTAAATGTCGACCGAACAATTATTATGTTTGTGTCAAAAATGATCATAGCAAAAGACCGTGATAATAGGGAATTTGGGTGTATGCAGTTTTTTCAAATAAAGGTCAAAAATGTGTACTAAAAAATATTTATCACAGGTTTCGGGCACAGTCTAAGAGCTGGTGACCGTTTTGCAACTTTACATTCGCCTTGCAACAGGTCAGGCCAACCCGCCTGTCAATTTGTTTTATCGCTTGAATGACAAAATGTCATAAAATGTCAATAAAATGTTTTTTGAAATATTGGCGATAATGAGGGTGTCTACACCTAAATAGAGCGAAACACAATACTTCCTCGTTTATTACCTCTTAACCTATTAGCTTTGTTGGAGTCGATATGTAGTTAAAAGATGGTTCATCTAGTAGGAATACAATGGGCGCTTTCAGGTCCGTCAACTGTTGACAACATGTTAAGTAAAACAATCATGTTATTTTCTGAATGCAACCGATTTATCGAAAATTTCATGGCAATGTGATAGATCGAATGTCAATTTTTCCATCAGTAAATTTTCAATGCCAACATGTTGTGGGAACCGAAAGCGCCCAATAAAATGTTTCTTCAACAATATACAACAACAATTGATGCAACGTAGTATGAACCCACGACAGTTTTAGTAATGTGTAGCAGGGCATAAAGGTGTAAATACCCTTTAGCTGCTTTGATAGAAAGGGAGGCAAAACAAAAATAACAAAAATGTATGACTGGAGGGACGACAGGTCATTTTTTGAAATCAATGTTTTGAATTCTTGGTGACCTAATTTGTGGAGAAATGTGAAAATTCGAAAACAAATTTTTTTTTCGCCAAAACAATATGTATTTACCCATACTACTTGTTAAAGTGGGCAAAGTAAAAATTGTGTTACATAATTAGAACGCAATATAAAAAATTAAAGATAAGCGTCGGAATTTTTCTTCGTCATTATACGAGTAGCTCACATGGTTGGTTTATGAGGTCAGTTTTTTACCCTAGCTATTTATTTTGATGCTTCTTAGCCAATCAAATTACTGAAATAACCAAACAAATGTTATTTGATTGGTTTAGGTGCTCGGAAATAGGTACCTAGGGTAGAGAAGCGTACTCGTGAATCAACCATCGTATAAATAAAACCAAAAATAATTAAACCTTTTAATTTCTCACTCAACTTCTCTTCACTTTAATTCCGTCTTGCCCAAACGCACCATATGAAATGTTAAACTTCTACACTTCTTGATACTTTGATAGTTTTGTTTGTTTTTTAAATTTTATGCGGCCGGCTTGTGACTTTTTTGGCCAATATTCTTACCATCAGGTCCACATTCCTTAGTTCGGTAAAATCGTTTACTAAAAATAGTGATATAATTTTTTTAGGCTGAGAGAAAACGCCAAGAGTATTGTTTTTGCGATGAATACATTGCCAACTGCTAAAAATAAAATAAAATCTATGGGTCTGTATTTTTATTCACCCGGTGCAGTGGAGTTCATTATTTTTCCTTGTCTGATTTGATTGTTTTCTATTAGAGAAACAAGAAAAAATTGTACACTACACTGCTCGGTGTGAATAAAAAAATGGGCCCTATATCGTCATTTTACAGGGTATAAATTTCAATCCTGTTCCTATTCTTATTCCTGTTACTAATAAAACGCTACTAATATTTTCTAAGATTGTTTTGAATGCCTTTGAATTTGGTTTTTGTTTCAAATTTCCAGCTAGGATGGTACAAAAGATATGAATCTCTTAGCTGCTGAAGACATTACTGCTAGGGATATCAAAGCAAGGTTAAGCGAAAAAATCTAAACTTTTCGGTGAATTAATCCGATACTGACCGATTTTTACCGATTATAAAATTTGTACTGAATTATGTATTAGATTTTTTGATAAGAAATTGCCAGGAAAGAATAATGATTATGTTTCTCTAGTATTTTCAGCTTCACTTTTCGAGTTTCGAAAACTCACAATAAACAAAATCGAATCACGAGGAAAGATTTTAAGTGTATCGGAGGTTTTCTGGATTATTGATTTTTTTGTGAATATCGAGATTATTCTATTCGTCTCGGCATTCCTCGAATTTATGTTTGGAGGATGTTGAGTTACAAAGACGATATTTTTATAGAACATTCAAGATTTTCCGGGATCTCTGAAATAATTTGCGAATTTGAATATTCACAAGATTACGTTCTCAAAATTGTTGAATATGGTTATTTTAAATTTTCCGGATTTTCTTTAACAAAAACAGTAAAAATTAACAATAAAAAAAAATGTTTAACTCTTGGTCACCAAAAAGTTAAGATATAAGGTTTTGGTCGAATTTACATGCAAAACATCATTTCCTCATATGTTACACCCACACTCGCACTTGCTGCTTTTTGTCTCTATTTACAAAAATAGAATGGAAATAAGGATTCTTCTGATGGTTTCACCACAAATGTTATAATAAATGTTTCATACAATCAGTGTGTCGTTTATATCACATGACATTTTATCAAGTGTCGTGTTATCCGGTTACCGGCATATACCTACAATATTTAAAAACGTTCGACAACCGTGACAGCAATAATACCTGAAGTGTGATAGCTTCTGGCCATCGCATGTAATTTGCTTTCAATTTGCCTTGCAAATTAGGCAGCACGTTAACAACCGATAACCGCCGAAAAAGCGAAGAAAATGCTTATTAACAATTAACGAATTACTATATCAGGGTGGCTGCTGGTGGTGTTGTCATATCATTTGGCTCAAGGCAAAAGTTTTGGGTATGAAGCATTTGGAAGTAAAATTTCTTCCGCAATTGTTGAATTTCGGCCAAAACCGGGGTCGAATATACATTGCTCAGGAGCTACTGAATTAAGTCAACAATGATCCAAAATTGTTCAAACGGAAAATAACTGGTATTGGAATATCTGTTTCATGATAATATAGTTGGAATCCGTAACAGGTTGATACCATATATTGGCCTCTGCTAGTATAGTTCTAATCAAAATTAGTAAACCTATAATGTGACACATTGCTGTTATCTCTGTCTGATTACCTGCAGCAGGAGATCACTCGCTTTGTGCTTAATGTCAAGAATAGTGGTGAAAGAAATGATCAAATAGTTTTGTGCTTACTGTTAACCTAAAATTGGCAGAAATATCACATCTGATAATTTCATGGGCCTTTACAATTAAGAACTCAACTGGGAGGGGGGGGGGGCTTATTTCGCCTCTTCAACATTGGTATTACGTAAGCAACCTTTTGGAAAATTCTCGAGGTTTTTATATCGTTGTAGCCCCACCACAAATTTCTGGTCGTTTTGGTAAATTTTGTTAAATTTGGTTGCTTTGTTTGTAACACAGTTGTTTGCTCTGAAACGGTCTCGAGTTCGGTATATTTTCGAGTACGAAGGAAATGTTGCCACCTGTTCGACACAGTACATAATGATTGATGCATAAAATTCAATTTGTCGCTCTCGGTGGTAGAATAAGTAAAGCAGTTTATTTTGCAGCTGGGTTCCCCTTATCGATTCCCGGTGGTGGCCAGAAGAAATTTGTCATGTTTAGGTATTTCGTATGTGAAAGTAGGGTTTGTTGCTAGCTTAACTTCAAAAGACATTAAACCCACTAGAAGGTAACGGATACATACAAAAGAAATCTTATGTGCCGATTTTTGAAGCAACAGAAACTACCCCAAATAGAGGTCAAGAACCATTTCTATTTCGAACTGAGTACATTCGCTGACCTACCTAAGTTGCTTTCAAAATATATTTAAATTTAATTAAATTTTGTGTGGAACTGGTAATCAACATTTCGGTTGGTACAAATTATTTCCTTCATTATTCAATTATGTATTTAAAATAAACTTTGCGGTTCGATTCTTACCATTTTCGTTATGAATTAATTTTGTGCTATAGATCCTAGCTCCTGCATCAGATCATGTTATCCGCCATAATACGCTATCCACGGATGAAGGCGGATAGATTCGCCTGATTTCTCAGACATTAAAACAGCACGTTATATTAAAAAATATTCAATATAAATATCTGCTTTTTGTCTATCCGGAACACAGAAATATATCACCTCTATTATGGATTTTCCTTGGCATACAAGTATAGTTTCAGTTTAACATCTGTTAGCTCACAAAGCGTCAAAAATATAACCGTTCTTGAGTTACCATTGGTGCAGGCAGACGGACGCACATTTTTTTTTTGTTGCTTTTACGGACTTGCGCCCCTTCAAAATTACGAAAAAAGGTGGTTTTGAAATTTTCGGTCATTTTTGGCTGGGTAACCACTTTTCTCGACGTTTTGAAAGTCTCTGAGTCCGAAAAAGCAACAAGAAAAAGTTTCCCTATCGGTTTGGATGTCTGTCTGTACCAATGGTATCTCGCGAACGTCTTGTCTGATTCGAATTTTTGTTCGCCAATGGGTTTTTATGGTCAAGGCAGAGAATTGAAAATCTTTGGAAGGCTGTACGTCAAGAGGATCGAATACGTACCTGCCATACGTATAAACCAAAATCGCGTGGTGATAATCGCGTGGTGACCAGCTTTTTATACATGCTGGTTGGAGGATTTAGTTGGACGTTTAGTTTGTGGTTGAGTTGAATTGGGTTCCATTTACGGGTTGAGTTGGGATTGGGTCGAGTTCATGGACGTATACAATTTTCGGACCATGTTGATTTAGGAATTGAGGTTAGGGCTGGGTTGAGGGTCAAGTTGCGATTGGGGTTTAGTTCTGGGTTAGCTTGAATTGAGTTCATGTACGTGAGTTTTTTTTCGGACCATGTTGATTGTGTAGGATATTCAGTTTGGGGTTAAGTTAAGGGCTGAATTTGGGATCATGTTATGGTTGAGCTGAAATTGGGTTGGGGTTCATTCAGCCGTTCAGTTGGGAATTTATTTGGAGGTTGAGTTGAGACTTGAGTTCGAACTTAGCTTGAACTGTTCTGAGATGAATTCATGCAGTCCTGTAGTTTTTCGAATTTTGCAGATTCGGAAGTTGTATTGGGCGTTTAGTTGAGAATTGCGTTGTGGGTTGAGTTGTGGTCGAGTTGGATGTTAAGTTGAGCGGTAGCGTTTCGTTGGAACTTCATCGTTTTTTATATTGCATACACTATATGTACTCATACTAAGTATAACTTAACTCAAATCAACTAAAGCGACCCCCAATTCAACCCCCAAATTACCTCAAAATAATTTCAACTCAACCCTCAAATCGACCCCCAACTCAACCTTCAACTCGACCGTCATATCAGAATCCAATCCAATACTCAAACAAGCATACATAAAAAATTAGTTAACATGGATCGAAAACTACGTAATAATAAACCATCTTGACTTACAGGTTCCAAAATCTTTTTAATTCTTCGCCTTGGCCGTAGAAATAGATTGGCGAAAAAAAAATCCAAATCGGAAAAGCCGTTCTCAAAATACCGCGGGTATGAGAACAAACATCCAGACTGGAATTGAAAACTTTATGGAAGCTGTACGTCAAGAGAAGTGGGTTCCTACCATGCGAATTGATCTAAACCCACGTAGCGATTTTTATATATGTTGGTTCGAGTGAAGTTAGGTTCTATTTGCGGGTTAAGTTGGAATATTTGTTGGAGTTGAGTTAGAGTTGGATTAGGATTTAATGATCAGTTAACCAATTTTTATCTATGCTGGTTTGATTTCGATTGAGTTGGGCTTTGAGTTTCCGGTTGAGTTGAGTTGCTTTTCATTTGATGGTTGAGTTGAACTGGGGTTGAGTTGGGGTTGGGTTGGGGTTTTATGAGCAGTTCCAATCGGGGTTTATTTGTGTGTTGAATTGGCAGTTAAATTAGAGTTGGTTTAAGTTGAATTCATGTAAGCATTTAGTTATTAAGACTATATTGATTTGGGAGCCGAGTTTAACATTAGTTTAATGTTGATTTAAGGGATGTGTCGGTGTAGAGTTGAGGTAAACTTAGAGTTGGGATTGGGTTGAGTTAAGGTTGAGATGGAGTTGAGTTTTATTAATTAAATAAATTAAAAGTGCTTGCTTAAATTTAGTTGAATCAAATTAAATTTTATTTAACCATGAATATATTAAAACTATTTGACAATCCTTCATGGAAGTTAAGAATTTGACAATGCATATAAAATGCATTTTCGATGCGAAATTAATTCTCTTTTAATTATGAATTAATTCCGCGACATCAATTTTTTATGAAAGTTTAAAGTATGTGAAAGTTTTCAATTTCATTTCAAGACGATAAATTCATTTCAACCTTTTTAATCCAATAAGCTTTTCAGTACTTTTTCGAGAAGACGTAATTTATGTCCAACATTTCAGTTCAAGTTGGGATCCCTTCTTCTTCCATCTTTACAAAATACATTTTATTAAAACCCTTCGTTTTATAAAAATCCACTTTTGTTGAATATTGAAATCCATTTAAATTTTAGTATGAGAATTTAAAAAAAAAAATTCACCTTCACGAAAGATCATTCTGTAACTGAATTAGTTACTGTTTTGTTAGTATTTATTTCTCCGGTCGGTGGGTTAACACAGCATTAATGAGTATTGAAGAGTATCAAAGGCTCTATGAGTTTCAGAAATCCTTTGTTTTGAGTTACCTCGGCCTTGTAAAAGGCATTCGTTGTCGGAGCACTATATTATCCTCGATATTCAGCTATAGCTCTTCTATCGGCATCGATAATTAAACGGAAGACTTTCGCATAGTTATCTTCCCAAGCCGAATTAATCATTTCCGTATAGCTTCAGCAGCGTTTTTCCCAAGTTTAAAACAGAATAAAATTGACACTCCTTAATTACTTCGGTCTAAAAAGACCAACGTATTGAAATCTTGTCAAAAATGATCAAAAATTTGGTTGGTCCAAAACCACTTTTCTCAATGTTTTGAAACTCCCTGAGTCTAAAAAAGCAACAACAAAAAAATGTCCGTCCGTCTGTCTGGATGTTATGATGTCTGTATCTCGAGTATAGCTTGTTCGATTTAGAATTTTTTGTCGCCAACCTGTTTCTATGGTCAAGGCTGAGATTTGAAAAGCTTTTGGAACCTGTGCGTCAAGAGGGTCAATTTTATATATTTGCTGGTTTGAATATTGAGTTTGGGGTTGAGTTGAAGGTTAAGTTAGGGGTCAATTGGCGGGTTGAGTTGGAGTTTAGTTGGGGTTGGATATAAAAATATTTACGAATTTTTTATATATACTGGTTTGATTATTGACTTGGGCATTGATTTTGGGTTTGATTTGAAGCTTAAGTTAGGGATCAATTTGTGGGTTGAGTTAAAGTTGAATTGGAGTTGAGTTGGGCCCGGATAGGATAAGAACTTTTATCGATAGTTAAAACTTGAACCAATTGCTTTAATCATAAACTAAAAATCAATTTTAGATTGAGTCATGAGAGTTGTGTTTATTTGTACTAGATAACTAGTTTTTAATTTTTAATTTGATTTGTCTCATTTTTACGTAGTCCTACGTTAATAGGTTGTGTCTCGGATAAAAGCTCGTTGGTTTTTTTATTACCCTAATACTGGTAGATTGTAACTTTGACGTCGTCTTAGTCTCGAACTCGACTGTTTCTCGAAATTTTGTACAAATATAGATTTTAGTAATAAGCAGTTCGTGTTAACTTTTAAGTCCATTCGAGTCTAGAACAGAGGGAGTGGAAGAGAAAACCACCAAACAGATTTTCTCAAAAACGGGACGGACGATAAATTTGACAATTCATCATCTACCTATTCACAAAACTGAAAGTCGATTGAAGCATTGCGTTTGGGTCATTTTAAAAAAAAGGAGTAATATAAATTTGTTGATCTGTTTTCCGAGGTAATGTCGAACTTTTCGAAGAAATATTTTTCTACGGTTAAAACACCCTCTAATTTCCATCAATTGTTCCCTAAGTGTCTTTAAAATAAAATCAATAGCTAACCGTTTAACAAGAAATCTAAATTTACCTAAAATACTTTGCTGGTGGCAAATAATATCGTCAACATTTAAAACATAAATTTATCTGGTAAGCTTTAAAATATAGCAAAACATTCCCATTTTCGTGTCATTGACATTTCTGTGATTTTCTATTGACATTTTATGACATTTTAATGATTGAAATTAAACGACATATTGATTGATACATTTAGCGTATTTCCTTGACAAATTTACAACAACAATTGCATAGGATCAATCCTCGCAAGAATAACATTAACCAAAAAAAAAAAATTGGGTTTATTTTAAACATATTTTATTTAAACATAATTCTAATTCATGGTTATGATACCTGCCTTAGAGTTTTTATATATATTAAATTTATATTTTATTTCCAAAGGTTGGCTCATGGGTATATTTGATAATTCGTACGGTGCGGCTCAGTGTACATTTTTTTTTTGTTTATTTCGCCTATAGAAAATAAATCAAAGGAGACAAGGAAAACAGTACGCACTGCATCGCACCATGCGAATAAGCAAACAAGCCCTTAGTATTAAAGGTCGTACATAAATCTTAATAGGGAATTACATTAATCGCACAAATTTTCACAAATTAAATTTTCAACATTGTGGAAGCTCTCCGAAATTTAAATTTTTAAGTATTTTAAGCAGTGTACTAGAGATGTACCATATAACTGGATATAATTGTTGAAGGTCGAAGCTGAAAAATGGCGAATGCGATTTTGATTGCTGTTCGACACGTGTCAGTTCTGAGTGAGTCTGCGATTTGGCGGCATGGGAGTAGAAGATTTATATTGTCATAACTAATTATGTTATCGGGGAAGAGGTCCGCAAATTTATAAAAAGCCTGACATGTTTAAAGGACTTTGCCTTGTAAAATATAAATGGTTGATTTGGTGATCTAAAACGGACGCTTTGTGGAAAAGCGTCGTCCGAGGAATCGGATAGACCAATATTCTAAATTTTAATCAAAATTTCAATGCACAAACTATTTTGAATAAAGTTTAGTCAGCTGTTCTTTTTTCCAGAATACAAAAAAAAAAAAAAAAATTGTATTGAAATAAAAAGTTTAATAATTAATTTAATTTATTTAAGAGATTTGTATTATGGTGCAATCAAAATTTAGCTTGCACAAAAAATTTTGTCTACGATTGTAGCTGTAAATTCCGTAAACAAAATAATACTATCTACAATGTCTTAATTCCAATTGGAACAATAAAATTTGTAAAGAAAATATAAACTGTCTATGTAAACGTAATATCTTAAAACAATACAAAAATATTGTTTTTCCATTTCCACAAAAAAAAATAAAAAAATAAAACAAAAGCAAAGGCGGGAACAATCATAAAATAAAAGATAAAAAAGAAAATTTATGCAAATTCTTTCAAATATTATTTATTTTAATGGTTTTGATCCTTAAATTTATTCTGTACATGGAAGTAATATAACCACGACAAAAACAACAACCAGTATACATGCATACTTTACTCTGCGTGGTATTTTCAAACATGCATACACACACACACACAAAACCATATTAGAATGCTAAAAGCAAAATTATTTCAATTTTTCCTTGTGTTTTCCAATTTCCAAATAAGACAAAAACAACAAATGAAAATTATCCTTTTATATCATTTTCCGTTTACATCGTATTGTCGTCTCCCTGGTTATCTCAATTTATCATTTTGCTGAAACAAAATAATTTTCTTTGTTTCAAAAATGGAAATTTTACGAGAGGACTGTCAAAAAAAAAAAGGGAAAACCACAAAAATGCTCGAGAAAACAAAAATATCATAATCAACCAGTTTTTTTTTTTTTTTTTGTTTGGGTCAACTTTGACCAATACAGGCTTGAATGTATGGAAAAACTCATTAACTTGTTTCATGCTACGTAATATATCATGTGTAATGTAAAAGAATATCATATGGAAAACACTGTCATTGAAAATTGTGTACACATATTAGCTACATATGTATGTATATGTAAAATAAACAGACATCAAAAATTCATTTTGTTTTCAGCAATTTGTATTGGTAATGCAGCGATATTTAACATTTTTTTCGTTATCGTTTCGGCTTGCTACAACTGTATGCTTACTTCGTTCGATGTTGAAAGGCCGAATGTTGGAAGGCCGAATGTCGAAAAGCCGAATGCCGAAAGACCGAATGGGTCGGAAGGCCGAATGTCGTATGGCCGAATGTCGTATGGCCGAATGTCGTATGGCCGAATGTGTCGAAAGGCCGAATGTCTAATGGCCGATTGGGTCGAAAGGCCGAAAGTGTTGCAAGGCCGAATGTCGGTTCGATGGGCCGAACGTGTGTTACAAAAATGTACTTATGAGGCTGAGAAAGGTTAAATTATACAAACCGTTGCATAACGTTTTTTTTTTAAATATGATTATTAAAAAAATAGAGAGGAAACAAACCGAATCTTTTTTCTTTGCAATTACCTTTTACGAGGATTTGTGCCATCTAAATTAAGTAATATAAAACTGATTATATATATTTCGATCCAGTACACAATAGGTATTTTGTAAACAAATTTTAGTACAATCATCTAATTTGAATTTTCTTTTTTTTGTTGTTGTGGTTTTTATGATGGTCATACATAGAACGTTACTTAGAGTTTTATTAAATTTTTTTGTCTTGATAAAGTTATTTTATATATATATATATACATATATATAAACGGGTAAATATAATGGAATTTTTTTTATTTTTAAACTGTTAACACCAGCGATTTTTTTTTACCGCGCTAAAACAAGAAAGAAGGAAAAAATAACTTGATATCGATAATGGGAAAGCAATCACTTTTAAAGATGCCACGGTAGTGAGCAGATAGCAATACTGTGATTTTGCTTGAATTAATTTTAATTATATTGCAAGAGGCAAAAAAAAAAAAAAAAAAAAATTGGATTTGCTCGCACATTCGAACTTAGCATAAGTGAAGTGTGAATAGTATTATTAGTGAATGGTAAGCCCTGATACATAAATTTGATCGCTTTCCGAATTTAACGTATTAAAGTTTTGTTTTATTTCCTTTTATTACACGGATTGGCTAAAGTAATTTTCTCTCATTGGATGGAATTGAACCCTCTGATAAGGAAGGGATAGCACCAAAAACAAAGGAAAGAAAATTTTCCAACAATGGCTTACTAGCGGGGCCTTATTAAATGGACATCAATAATACAGACAAAGTATTATGTATATTGGGCGTATTGGCGCAGTTAGAAACAAAAGAACAACAACAAATATTGTTTTTTTTTAATTACAGTACAGTACTATGTTTATATATCTCCATAGACATTTTTAGAACCATTTGTGGAGTTAATAATTTTCAATTTAGATTAAGTGGTTCATTGAATTTTTAAAAGAAAAGAGGCAAATCAAATTAATTTAATTAGTATTGTTTAATTGAAATATAATTAAGTGCCGGTTAAAAATAATTAAATATTTATTGATTTTGAGTGATATTTGACATAGCAAAAAGTGAAAATATATATATTTTTAGTGTTTAGGTTTTTGTATACCGTTCCGGAAGCTTAGCACCAACCTGTGAGCGCTCATCGGGGAAAGTGAGGTAAGCGACAAGTCGTTATATTTATATTTTTTTTTTGTATATATACACATATATTTTCGGTTGTTGTCAAAAACATCAGAGATCACTCAAATCACTTTGATTAATAGTAATCTAATTTAACAATTTTTTTTTTTTCTCATTCTATACATTTATATATTTACATGTTTATTTCTCAAGATAGTTTTTTTATTGAATACAGATAATTTTCTTTTCTTTTAAACTGAATTTACAAATGTTTTTACTTAAATCTGAGAATTTGTAAATAATTATGTGGTAATAACCTCATTTTGGTGGTGTTGACATGAATGTGTGAAGGTCGAAATTTGCTATTAACGCTTACTACTAGTCTTGTTAAAGTATAGTCACGAATAAGATTTGTCTGAACAGGATATTCTGGAGACAAATAACCCTCCCATTAAACGGCCGAAGCCTACCCAAACAGCGTGACGGTCTCCGGATGTTCAGTAACACGTGTGGAAAGGCCGATTGGGTCGAAAGCCGGAATTTTCATTCGATTTTCCATCACTTAATTGATTGAAATCAATGAACCATTGAATTTATTTCTTAATGTAAAATGATTTAAATAAACTGAAAATATAGCATATTAATGTGATCAAATTGTGTCGGAAAAAAAATTTATTTACTTTTCTTTTTCTATTATAATTAATTAATTTTTAATTATACGACAAAAAAAACATAAGAGGATTTAGTATTAAACATTTTTATACAAAAATATTGATAAAAATATAAATTTTGGTTTTCATAAAAATATAAATTTTGAAAATTTTCATTCATAAAAAGATGAAAAATTAGGGTTGGCTACCATATCTAGAAAATAATAATACAGAAATTGAAAATCCCGAAAAACATATCTAGAAAAAAAAAATCCAGAAGCAAAAAAATTCCAAAAAACAAAAAAGCAGAATTCTAAAATCCAGAAACACAATTATCAAAGTGCGACCCAAGTTAAAATTAGAATTCATAAAATGGCCTTAAAATTTGAGTTTTTCCGTAAAGTTCTTAATATTTATGATAATGGAAATTGCTTCGCCATATCCCTCAACGATGCAGAAAGAATTCGTTTGATTTTGCGCAAGTTGGACGCAAATGCTCATGACAAATTTAAAGATATGATTCTTCCGAAAATTCCAAAGGATTTTTGATTCGCTGAAGTTGTGAAGTAACTGAAAGACGCTTTTGGACGACAGGAATCGTTGTTTAATACTCGGTACAAGTGTCTTCAAACCATAAAGAATGAGAACACAGATTACGTCACGTACGCAGCACAGATAAACTGAAAATGCGAAGAATTCAGATTGAAAGAGCTAAACGATAACCAGTTTAAATGTTTAATGTTCGTGCGCGGGTTAAAATCCTCACAAGACGCCGAAATTCAAACCCGCCTTCTCGCAAAATTGGACGGGGAGGATGCAAACGAACAATCACTAGGGAAACTAATCGCCGAAACTCGTGGAAGTTCAAAAGCTCAACTAGTCACCAATGCCTTGAAGCAGACGCAACCAGGTTTTTCAACTCTGTCGGAACAACTTAAAGACAAACCGAGAAAGACGGACACGGTTCAAAATCAATCAGCTGGGCCATCCAGACCATGTTGGCTCTGGGGTGGTGTACACTTCGTTCGAAACTGCCAATTTGCGACACACAAGTGCAACCAATGTCATAATGTAGGTCATAAGGAAGGGTATTACCAACTAAATAAACCACGAGTTTCGACATCCAATAAGCCGAGAAATCAGCCACGAGCACCATAATCTTAGAGCAAACATGGCAAACTCTGGGGTCACCTGGATCCACATACAGTCCAACTGGAATAAAATCTGCTTCAAAGGACAGCGTCCCCATTATCGCAGAATTCGACTGTGAATTGGGAATTAAAAATATCGGGCAATTATATTCTGGTAAATGTTTAGTCACAAATATTATAGAGCTTGATGTTTTAGGCATAGACTGGATCGAACGTTTAGGCATTTGGGACTGTCCGATAAACGAAATATGTAATGTCATTCATGCGATACAATCAGAACATGACATATTCATTACGGAATTGAAAAATTAATTTCAAACCATATTTAGCGATACACCATGGAAGTGTTTAAAGGCTAAAGCGACCATCCACATAAAGCCAGACGTTCGTCCTATATACCGACCGAAGTGGCCGGTGACATTCGCGGCATTGGTGGGAGTCGAATGCGAACTGCATCGCCTTCAAAAACTCGACATCATATCACCGATCGAGTACTCAGAGTAGGCAGCACCCATCGTCGCGGTCAAACGGTCCAACGGTCATATACGCATATGCGCCGACTACTCAACTGGGCTGAATTCATGCATCAGCTTGCTGGCAGTAAATTATTCAGCAAAATCGATTTGTCGGATGCTTATTTGCAAATCGAGGTTGACGACAAATCAAAGCGATTCCTGACAATCAACACACACACGAGACTTTTTACATTCAATCGTCTGCCATTCGGAGTAAAATCCGTCCCCCGCATTTTTCAGCAAATAATAGACGCTATGCTAGCCGGCCTTGACGGAACTATCGCGTATTTCGACGATATTCTCGTTCACTCCAAGTGAACGACTCACAAAGCAATCATCAAACGACTCCTTAAACGATTAGAAGAGTACGGATTCCGAGTGAAGTTAACGAAATGTAATTTTTTCGCAACGAAGTAAATTATTTGAGAATGATCGTAAATAGCCAAGGCATCACCACAGATCCATCAAAAATTACTGCAATAATTTCAATGCCAGCACCTGAAAACATTCCACAGCTGCGAACAAAGGCTGAGAAAAATTACAGTCAAGTGGAAAAAGAAGGTCTTGCACTTGTCTACGCAGTCAAGAAATTCCATCGGTACATCTACGGAAGAAGGTTTACGTTAGTAACGGACCACAAGCCTCTTCTCAGCATTTTTGGATCGAAAAACGGAATTCCCGTGTATACCGCAAATCGACTTCAATGGTGGGCAGTGACGTTAACAACATACGATTTCGACATATCATACATGTCGACAAATGATTTTGGAACAGCTGATATTCTATCACGACTCATCGCCTCAAACCGAGTTGACGATGAAGACTGCGTAATTGCCTGTCTCCACCTCGGAAAAGAAATAACCGATCAAATCGAGGAAATCATGGATGTATTACCCATTACATGAAAAATGATCGAAACTGAAACGAGGCACGACCAGACTTTTAGAGTAATCGTTCAGTATTTGAAATCAGACTGGCAGAATTCAAAACCGAAAATTCCGGACGACGACGAACTGGCGCAGTTTTATAATCGACGTGGATCACTCTCGTTTGTGTCCGGTTGTGTTCTGTTTAGTGACCAAATCGTCATTCCAAAACGATACCGAAAGCTGATGTTACGTCAGTTGCACAAAGCGCATTTGGGCATCGAAGCAATGAAAATACATGCCCGAGCCTATGTGTACTGGTCTAATATTGATGACGACATCACAGACCTCGCGCGATCCTGCAGTAAATGCGCTGAGAACGCAAAATCACCCATCAAGACTCTTTTGCAATCGTGGCCACGTGCAATTCACCCTATGAAACGAGTCCATACAGACATCGCCGGACCAATTGACGGAAAATTGTATCTGGTCACTGTTGACTCATATTCAATGTTTCCCGATGTAAAAGTATGCACTAATATCACGTCAACGACTTGCATCGAGAAGATGAGCGAATTTTTTTGACATAATGGCAATCCGGAAACATTGGTAACCGACAACGGGACTCAATTCGTAAGTAAACAATTCAGTGATTTCTGTCGTACTCGAGGAATTAATCACATCTTAACGCCACCCTACCACCCGATGTCGAACGGGTGAGCCGAACGATTTGTCAATACACTAAAGAGAGCACTAAATAAACAAAAGGGGGAGGGGACAAACAAGGAAATGCTCACCAAATTCCTCCAAGCATATCGATCGACACCCAACCGAAACACGGCTTATTGACACGAATCGCACGTCACGGTATTCTGTAAATCAGTTAAAACGTTGCTACACCGAGAATAATCATACCAGATCCGATCATTTACCATTAGATCTGATGTTGACATCACCGACATGGTGAAAAAAAAATCCATGTCATCGTTGACATGGATTTTTTTCTGGATTGCTTCTTTAGTAATTTCAAGATTTTTTTTTCGGGATGTTTTTTTATGGATTTTTAATTTTCAATTATTCGGGATCTTAAAATTTCTGGATTTTTTTTTTTCAGGCAAATGTGGTGATAGCGAAAAATTAAAATCAATTTCGACACAAACGGCCTTTCGACATTCGGCCTTTCGATATTCGGCCTTTCGACTTTCACCCTTTCGACCTATTCGTCCTCTCAACACATTCGGCCTTCGAAATTCGGCTGTTCGATATTCGGCCTTTCGACCCTTTTGTTCTTTCGACATTCGGCCTTTCAGCGTTCGGCCTTTAGACATTCGGCCTTTCGAAATTCGGCCCTAATCCGCTTACTTTGCATGCTCAAACGAAACTGCTTGTTTTTCTCGATTTAAGCAGTTGCAAATGATAGAGTGTGATATATGAAAATAGCACAAAAAATTTTGATTGACTAAAATTTTGGTGGTTTTAATGGAATGTGACAAGTAAAGAAAGTATAACGAATTATTAGTAAGGAAGAAAGCCGCAATGCTGTTTGCCAGTTGGTTCCTTCAAAAAGTTTTACCATCAATTTCTCTTATGTATTTATTTCCTATTACAGTTATAAGAGCAATGCCACAGATATGTGCTAGATACTTTATTTTTTAAAGTAAGTTAATTTTAAATGGCGTGAAAGAGTTAAACAATAAAACTCGTCGTTTTGCCGGCGGTTAGGTAATGTTTCTGGTAAAATTGCCGGCGGGTTAAGTGCTAAGCAAATATATTTTTGCTCTACACGTTTATTTTGTATCGAAAAATTGAATTTCATGGGCCAGTCAGCTCTGGTTATGATTTATGATTTTAATGGTAGAAATCAGAATTTTGAAAGAAAAAAATTCTCTAAATTTAAAAGGTGATGATTTTGAATTGGAAAAATATTTTTGGGAAGTCTTAAACATTAAGAAAATTGGTTAGTAAAATGCTCGAAAATTCTCTATATAACATTTTGTTTTTGTATTTTGGTCACTTACAAATTTTATAATTAAAACAACTTAACTATAATTGTAAAGCTTTTTACAGCGTTCTTCAAACGTTATCATCCCGCTGAAACCTTTTTCTATATAAAATTTGCGACGGAAGTCTTTATACAAGATACAAATTTGCATTTATTAAACATAAAAACATAAATAATTTTATTTCATATTACATAATGTACATGTAAGTTTATTCCAAATATGTATTCTGCATTGAGCGGTGGTTGAGGTTGGTACCATTTTTTGGGCCTAGTGAAAAATTTTTTTTTTTTTTAAATGGGGTAAAAAAAAACATTTTTCGCTAAACCCAAAAAATGCTTCTATATCAAATCGATTTCTGTATTTGGTTTTCGTATAGCGACATCTATATGGAAAAGGATTTCTGACGTAGGTGGGTTATTATGAAAGACATCAATTCTTGGCCGATTAAAGATTTTAATTTAAGTTGTTCTCGTCCTTTTATTGGCAGTGTATCTACATCAATGCACTTAATAAAAGGATTTTCGACCCAATTTAAATTCTTGCAAGTAGGACCAAATTTTCCAAAAATGTCTTGTGAGGTCCAGTTAAATGTTTCAAAATATTATTTGTGGTATTCTCTGGTCGAACGCGGCGTGATTGGTGGTCAAGAAATTGTTTAATAAAACAAAACAAAGTTTGAGCTTCGATTTTATTGAGTTGATTTTGCTACCGACTTCGTGTTAGGTACGAAAATATATCGGCAAGATACTCGTAGGCTAAATTTTGATGCCAACTAATGTTATTCAGTTTTCTAGCCAATTCACGTTCATATTTTGATAAGAAGATTGGAATTTCATCTTAATCTGGTCAGAACCTTTCCCCCGGATAAGCATCTCACTTCTGTATGAAGAAGCAATTTTTTATATAACCCTCCCAGATCATCGTCCAATGGATTTAATGAAATTTATAATTTGAACAGCTTCATTGAGATCTTCTTGGAGTGCTTGTGGTATCCGTTTAACACCAAGAGCATGACGTTGAAAACTGACAGTTTTTGATGTCTCAAATTTGCGCTAATATAGCATTTATTTTCCTTTTACATACACGTAATAGAAAGATAAAATTTGATTCCAAGGATATTTTATTAAGCATATTATTTTTTGGTGGTTTGGCGTCTATTGGAGGGGGGGGGGGGATCAAAGTTGAGTAGATTAATCTACCAGCTCCGTAACCTTTCAGTAGGGTGCGCATCACGTGAGCTGTTCTGGTCTTGTCATTAGGCAGCTGCGTGATGGGTACAATTGTGTAAGGGGTAACCTGTGCACAATTCGCAAGTGTACGCACTGCCTCCTCGTGGCAACCACTGGTAACTAAGGCCATTTGGCACATTTTTGGCCATTTGGCACAGGCCAAAGTACGGCGCTAAAGGAGAAAACCTTGACAAAAAACCCTAATCTAAGGTGGAACAGCATATGCCGAAAGATGAATGGCTGATAGGTTAATCAGCCCAAAATATGCGGACTCTGGATACCAGGCACCCTCCAGTTTTATTTTTAGCCTTCCTGTAGTAAAGCTGGGTGACCTACAGGTGATTTGCAATTCCCAGCAACTCGTAAGAGTAAAATCAAACGGAATACGGGGCAGGAGTAGGATATACGGGAGTGGCACAACCCTCTCGAGGTCCTTGAGCTCCAATGCTACCGTCTTTCTAGCGGAACTACATGCTGTAGTAAACATCTAGGAGGGAGAGCAATATGCCCAGATAGTATGTATCACGTACCGGGAGGCAGTATTGTCAGGTTCATTAAAACCTGAATATTGACTGGACGGATAATTAAGCAGGGGCCAGCACAATAGATCTTTTAGGTCGCAGTGCAAAGTGGCTGATCGCCCGCATGGCCCCCCCAATAATAATAATAATAATAAGCATATTATTTTGGTATTGGTTTAGTTCACGCTGAACTCGCAAAAGCTTTATGTGAAAAAATGTATGTATAAGTATTTATTGGATTATTTTAAGCCTTTGATGAGGCTGAGGAATTCTGAAGAAAGACAGCTTTGATTGGCTTTTTGGTTTAAAAAATCAATAAGCTATCTATTTTAGGTTTAGAGGACGAGCCTTACTGAATTTAATTGTACAATTAAAATACTACATTATTCATACACGGTAAACTTGTTGAAGACTCCATGTTTAGACTATAGTGAATGGGCACGGCTGAACAAAATCGCGTCGCTTTGTCGCCAATAATCAGTCATCCGAATCTGTTTGCCAGTAGTTTTACAATTTTCCCCATAACCAAAATCAGCAACGGCATGGACAATATTAATTACAAAGCTATTAAATTCTGAGTGCCTATGATGCCCAGCATGGAAAGGCGAACGGATAACCACGGCGGACTGTGCGTCACGTCCTCTCTGCAACTTCCGGAGTCTCCGCGGGTGATGATTGGGGTACGTACCCTATAACCGGATGACCCTAGGAATAAAATGGATCCCATTGGATTGGGCTCTCCATGTGAATAGGTGAATGAGAGATAGAATGTGGAGCGGAGGGAAGGGGGCGCTGGGAGGCCGGGGTGCTAGCGAGCCGAATGGGCTGGATTAAGGTGTTAAGCGACCCGTGCTGATGATCAACTAGGCTGGGGGCCCATTTAACAAAGGCCAGTCGCTAACGGAGCCCTCTGGATACCTGGCGACCTCAAGTTGTAATTAGCCTTACCTGCGTATACGAATCTCTGCGCAGGCGGACCTATATTTCTCCGATACTCGTGGGAATCAAAATGGAAGGATTTAACAATAAGAAAATCAAGGGCACCGGCTCTCCTCAAAAGCCGGTATCAGCGAAGGGAAGTACCTCGAACCAGACGGGTGGAGCCTCTATGGTTGCAAAGGTGGTTGACTCTATGGCACCAGTCCCGGGAGTTAGCGGTACCAACGCAGCAAAGGGGAGTGGGACGAAAGACATTTCTTCGGCGAAAAAGCGGTACAGAAATCGCCTCTCGGCATTCCGAATTCTCGAGAAGTGGGCTGCGACCCCCGAGGGGTAGCTCACGGAAGAACAAAGAACATCAGTAGCTTGGGCAAGAAGCACTGTGGGCTGCGGAAGCTCGGTAAGGGACCATGTGTCAAAAAGACAGCGGTCCCAGGGCGAGGTGGAAGTAGTCGACAGCAAGCGGGCCAAGTTGCTGATTGACACGAAGCCGAGCTCTAACTTAGGGACAAAGCTGTACAGCGATGTCCTGAGGGAGCATGTGTTGATGCTAGCCGTAAACGAAAGTCAAGAAGATGGGAGCATCGCGGCGGAAAAATGGAGGTTGGTGTAAAATGAACTCGACCTCTTCTTTTTAAAGGTCCTACGAGAAAATCCAGGACCATCCCCATCCTGCAGAGATGCGGAATGGTATCAAGGGCGTGTGAAGATGACTGCATACTCGGACTCTAGATCTGTGAATCTATATAAAAAGGCTTTAGCCAAAGTAGGGGAGGTGTGGCCTGGCGCAAAGCATGCAGCAGTTAGCCGGGATGAAATGCCCAGCAGGCCGAGGGCACGTGTCTGGCTGCCATCCAAACCGGCTAGCCCTGACGAGGCTTTGAAAATCATTCAGGCCAGTAACCCGAATCTTCCGACCGGAAATTGGAAGATCATCGCGCAGGAGGAGGCGAAGGGGGCTCGAAATTATCTATTATGGTAATAAATAAGGAGTCCCTTGCCCTCCTTCACAAAACGAAGGTAGTAATTGACTTCAGATTCGGGTCAATTAGCTGCCTTTGCTAGGCATGGTACGACTCTCCAGCTGCAACCGGAAAGGGTAAATTTGGGGAGCGCTGAGACAAGCACTTGGGAAGCAGGCGTTATCCTCAGCGGAGGAAAGGTGGTCTAACACCCTCACCTATAGAGTTGCAAGACAAGTTTGGCCAAAGCTGGACTTGGGGCGCACTAGGGCATTAATATCCCTACGCAGACGTGCATTAAGAACGGTCGTAGGAATTCTCACGGCCACTGCCTTTTTGAAGAATATGCAAGAAGGCTGGGTCTGGAGACAAATGACTTCTGCAGAAGCTGCTTGGATGAAGAGGAGGAAGAGACGTTGGTTCACTTCCTCTGCTCGTGTCCAGCATTGGCACTCAGAAGGCACAAACACTTGGGTAAGTTCAGGATGGACTGCCTCTCGGATCTCGAAAACATTAAAGTGCGGGACGTCTTACACTACATAAGTAGCTCGAAATGGTTCCAATAGGAGTGAAGGGGATATATTCTGTGGTATCACAATGGACCGTCACCGGTCTAAGAGTGCCTAAGCAGCCACTCCAACCTAACTTAACCTAACCTACATTACCCATGCATTTTGTTATTTTTTTTAGTGGCGACGGACAAATTTTTGTTACATCGGTTTTACTACCCATTCTAAACTCGGCTATAAAAGTTACGTTTTAAAAAAGTTACGAACATACGTACGAACATCAAATATAGTATATTTAGATTCGATTAGGAATCGTCAATTTAAATATTTTTGGAACCCGGTTTGGAAAACGCTTACCACAATGAAAAAGCCTTTCAATTAAATTACGTTAAGAAACAAATAAATTTGTTAATTTTATCAACACTTAGGATTTTGAGTTCGGCTTATTTAGTCCGCGGCTGTTAAACTGAGTAGCCCTGCTATTGTGAAACTTGACATGAAAACTTAATTCACTTGTGTTACTGTACATTTTCATTTTTCTATTCTTCCTTTTCCGTTCATAGACATTTTTTTTTTGTTTTATGTTTATTGTGAGGAAAATCTAGAGCACAGTAGTAGTGTAATACACTTGTAAAACAACAACAAAAATGTAAATATCATTATGTGCTAACATGCAATTTGGTATATATGTTGCATACTATGTACAAGTCAAATGACATTGAAGATATGTTTTCAAGGATTTTCTAAGGTTTTTGAAAATAAAAAAATTTTCAGCATTTGGGGTTGGTCGGGAAATAATGATTGTCTTTCTGTATACATAAAAATTTAGTTCAATGTTATTGTTTAGTTGCCGCATCAGCCTATACAGTTACAACCGTATAGATGAGCTTTAACCTATAATTACGTAGAACGACAATATTTTTAGAATGCAATAAATGAAAATATTCTCCCCCATTCACCCAACACTTCATTATTCTCTATTGACAAATATTACCGTTTGTCACAGATACAAATCTAATTGAAATTCAATAAATTTTCCAAATCACAGGAACATTTTAAATCAATCAATCGAAAAAAAAAAATACAAAATAAAAATGCAGAATTGTGTTTTCTGGAAATATGCCATCAATATTAATTAGTTGCTGCCAGTATGATTTTGAATACACAAATTATGATCTCGAGACAATATTATATAGCAAAATTTATGTTTTGTTGTTGGAATGGTGGTAAATGTGGTTGTCAGATATATTTATAATTTTTAGAAAATTTTGTATACGACCACAATCATTCTTTGGTGATTTAACCATATACATTTCTTTTTGTATGCTTTTAATTTAGAATTTGTCAAAATATATAAATTTGAAGTTTTTATGTGTTCGTCGGTTTTAAAATAATAGACGACGTTCATAATGTTGATTTGTACCAATTTAAATTAATTGGTATTGTCATCTGTAATTATGAGTATACAATTTACACGTACGTATGTTTTTTTTTAATTAATTCAGACTTTCAATTTAATTTGAATTTAATTTTGAACATGAATTTGTTGTATTTTATTGGAAGTTAGTTTGGCATTTGACTAGAAGAAGGGCTAATTTCTTAATAATTTTTCAATTCGCCCTAAGATTTGCTAAATAATATCAAAGTTTTCATGAACTACTTAGTTAATATAGTTTAGAGTTTGTATAAAACAAGAACTTGCAAGATCATTCGGGTTTAAATTTGCAAAGTAGTGTAGTCGGCTCATTTTTGAATTCTAGAATGACCTCGAATAATCTCGAACAATCTTATATTTTAAAATTATCTGGAATACTCCATAAAATTTTGCTTGCTTAAGGCTAAGCTAAGGAAATTGAACGCAAATCTTCAACATCACAAAATCGTTTATAATCTCAAAAATCTTGACTTCAATCCAGGCTATTCAAAACTCCAAATCTAGTAAGGTTAATCAAGAATTCTAGTTTCAGAATCTCTATCGATATTACCCTAAATTTGCATAGTTGTGTAGTTCTTGCAGAATTTGTGATTAGTAACATCGATATTTTTGATATTACTAGATCTTAACTTAGAGTTGAATTAAGCGTTGCGCATGATCTTGTGTGATGATATTCTAGAAATGAGAGGTTTGAGGTTTTTGGTTTTAATTAAATTACTAAATTAATGCGCATGAATTTATTCTAGATTCTTAGCGCTTTTTAATTTTTTAAGATTACTCGAAATTTGCATGCAGGCTTGAGTTGTTTGATGTATATCTACGAAGAAGAATAAATTGGAGTATGGTTCATTTTGGATAGTCTATATTGTTTGCTCAATACTTTATTAAGGTATCGATTTCATCGATCCTAGATTTTCCAAAAAACAAAATCAACCAAGAAAGTAAAGTTGTTGTTGGAACAATAATTTACGCGATAGAAAAATTTTACATATAAATATGTTATGGCATATTAAACCAAAGTCACAATTATAAAACAGAGCTCCTGCACTCTATATGCTGCTAAAACAACTTATTCTAACAAAATATTCTCGCTTGCATGCACAATTCAAATTGCTTTTTTCTTCATTTAAATGCAAAAATAACCTTTTCTTTTGTATGTAATACCACAGAAGAAAGATTAACCAGAATAGACATTGCGTGGATCAAATTTGTTTCTCATCTTACCTTCTTTTTTGGACATTGAAGTATAATTATTTTCGAATATTATGAATTTTTTGAATATTTTATACAAATTATGCTGTTAAAACAAAACTTATCAAATAATTTCACTAACTATACTGTTAAGGATTCTCAATTTTTATTATTTCAAATAAAAACCAGTAAACCAAAGAATACATAACCCAACTTTCTCTTACCTTCGGCAAATCAAGGTCAAAAAAATTAGTCCAAATTTTTCCATACAAAAACAGAGTTATGTCTCTTCTGGTTGTATTCTGTGGTAATACTGTGATATATGTACGACAATGCGAACAAAATGTTTACGTTAGCTAAAAGTTATAAAATAGTAGCTAAAGGTGCTATTCGATATTGTTTTTCAGTTCCAAACCATCCAGGTGAAGGGCTTTACCTGAGCCGTGCAAACACGTATCTTGTTCCTACCTCCTTTTTAGCTAAGTATGATACTAAGTATGATAGAAAGTACCTTCTCAAAGATCAAAAGAAATGATTTTATTGAGCACTATAAGAGAATTGGATTTAAAAGGCGTGATGAAACGTAGGATTAAAACAGCTGTGGAATTTTATGATGTGATGCCCACAAAATACCATATACCAAAAATGTATTCACACGTTTAAAAATTAATATTTGATAATACTCGTGGAATGAAATAATTTATTTTAATTCCATTTATGATAATAAACGCATTTTGCGCTGATTTTTTCTTTTATCTAAAAGAACTAAACGAGGAAAAAGACCATAAAAAGGCGAACATGAAAGAAAATTCTAAAAGAACGTTTCGGCGGCCATTTTGAAAAAAAAATTAACGATGGTACCATTTTTATAGATATTTTATAATTCCTATTCATTTGTCTTTCAAATGAGCCCAATTTTATAATTTTCCGATTGTTTTTTTTTTCTACAGCCGATATTTGACACTCTGTATATCTTAAAACAACAACAAAAAATCATGATCCACAAAGTGTTTGTTTTACTCAGGGAAACACAATCAAAACATAAAAATCATAAAATTAAAACATGACTTCTCGTCCCATATAAAAAATTTGTGATTTCACAAATGTATTTTTCTCCATATATTATATTTGCTAAGAAAGCTTAACCCAATCAAGCCCGAACTATGTATGTACTAGTTGCAACAAATTAGTATTATATGCTATTATAATATGCTGTGAGAAATTGCTGTTACAATATGCTGTTAAATTAACAAGGATGTCTCCTTTGCAAAACACCCATTGACCAAAATATAAACATATCCCGCAACATATTCAGGTCAGTCAAAATTTTTTTTTAGAAAAACGATTGTACCAACACAGAAGTAGCATTAAAAAGGACGTAAATTGAAACATAAGAGTAATCTAAAAAATAAAAACCATTTATTAGGTTAAGATAACGTCAAAATTCTCGATAAATAATTCGTTTTCTTTATTCGTATGATTCGTTATCTAATGCCTTTGTTTACAAAATGTAAAAATTGTACAGCTGTCACTTTGCAGAAATTGGTTATATCCAAAATTTTACATAGTACTAAAAATTGATATTCACAAGCTGCAAGAACTTCGTCACTGTAAACAATTACATTTCGAATTCGCCGCTGTAGAAAAGAATTAGGTTCTGACAGAAAGAAATATCAAAAATAAAATCACAATAAATCATTGTGGCTTACAAATTGAATAATGGAGAATACATGAGATTATCTACAGTCGTTTACCTGATGGTAGAAATAGGTAAGTAAATTAGTTTTTCAACGAATGGGAATCTTTAAGATATAACGAAATTGCATTAAATTTTTTTGGCTTCTTGATTGTAAAGAATTCTGAATGTGGAACCATTGTCGAGTTTTGAGCAATCACACATATCGTTGATGTCAATTCACAATTAGGTATCTCCATTTTTTGTGATTTCTTTATATTCTAAATAGATTTATACGTTTACTCTCGCATGCCAATAATTGAGGCAAAAATGTTACAGTTTACATCATTTGAATCAAAAGTTTGTTTCAAATTAATGTATCTCATCACTTTCTGGATAACTTATCAAACATTCACTCAATAGTTTTAAAATTTTCAAAAAAGTTCAAATAGATACGTTAAAATGTGAGTATCAATCAGTGGCATAACTAGGTAACCGCAGCACCAAGAGTGCGGGGCCCCTCCCCCCCCCCATGAACGGCATTCCTAGGAAATTTTTGAAGAAAAGGCGGTGGTATAGTTTTTAGAGAAACAAGAAATCGTTCCTCTTGCTATAAATATTTTCTTAAGAAAGGCCCAACAATTTCTTCTCGGTTGCAGGAGGTGAATGTCAGAGTAGTTACACGTAATCTGACTCCATATAAACAAAAAAATGGCTGTAGGTTCTGACAGATATTTATGTAGATTTAGAAGAAAATTTGCTAAACTCGTGTGAAATCAAAACTTTCGACATCGATAACTATAACTATTTTATTGCTTGTTGGGTTGATTTATTTGTAATATACGTTTTGCACTCCAAATTTACCTCTTTTACACTTCAATTTCAACCCTTTTTCAAATCAAATTAAGCCTTTTGCCAAATAAATTCAACCTTTTAGAAATCAAGTTTTGATTAGAAAAGGTTGAATTTGATTTTTAAAAGATTGAACGTGGTTGTTTAGTTTGTCATTTACCGAATCTTTTTTATTACCGGTAAACGGTAAATACAAACTTAATTTACCGGTAAACCCGGAAAAATCTGTTAGGCTATAGCAAGGAAATGGGACTAGTGATATTCGAGACTTAATTGGTGACTCCGTGTTTCGAAACAACCAGGTTATTCGAGATTTTCGAGATAATTTGAGTATGTTTGAGATTGTCGGGTGTATTTGATAGTTTGATGTTACTCGAGAATCTTAGAGCCAGCCTATTTGAACAATATGATTGTTCGATATTTACGAAATTATCCGATATTTTATTATTGCATATCGTTTTGTTGAGCTTATTCTTAACTTGCTTAGTAACATTTTGTTTAGTAAAGGGTTTTTCATTTCGAGGTATAGAAAAATAATTTTAATGTCCTTGAAAATGTGACTTTATTTCAAAGATAATTTTATACTATTAATATTTGAATATGATTTCGAACATGTGGCCGCCGCGACTGGCGCATATATGGCGTAACCTAGAGGTCAATTTTGGTAATAACGTGTCGAATAGTAGCTTGCAAGTGTTCAATAAACTCTGGCTTATCAGCGTAGATAAGTGACTTAACTTACCCCATCCATTTCTCGATATTGACAAATGTTGGTTTCAGTAAATTATTTGTATCGCACTGTACGGTATTTGGCCTCGCCTTGTTGGAACCACATGTCTTTGATATCATTAACATCCAAGTAAGGCATAATAAATGAGTAATCATGTCTCTATATCGTTCTCCGTTGACTACAACGTTTTTACCAGCATTATATTTGAACACATTTGGTCGGTCCATAAAGCACACCAAACGGTGATTTTTTGTGGATGTAATGGTTTTTGAACAATGGCTCGTGGATTATCTTCGCTTCAAATGTGACAATTCTGCCGGTTAACATAGACATTCAACCTAAAATGAACTTCATCACAGAAGAAAATTTTATATGGAAAGTTTGCATCGATGTCAATATTGGCTTCGGCCCATTCACCGAATTGGCAACGCGAACGTTGGTCGTATGGTCTTAATTCCTGCACAAGTTGAATCTTGTAAGCATGTAAACCAAGATTCTTACGCAAAATCCTCCATAAAGATGTTGGATCAAGATCCAATTGTTCGATTCATTTGGATCCTCTTCAATACTACGCATTACAGCTGCTACCGCCGGCTCGGTGCGCGCCGTTGGGGTCTTACGAAACACGTATTATCATTTAAAGTAAACGTGGTGCGCAAGCAAACCATAGTTAACCAAATTAACTGCTCTGATGGACTATTAAGTCGACCATAAAATAGACGTAGCGCGCGATCAGTTTCACGAACTGAACCATTATTTTCAAAGTAAATTTGAACAATTTGCAAACGTTACCCTCCCGAGAATCTATTCATTATGAAATGGCACACCAAACTAAACAAAAATCAATGGGGCATGCAAAACGAGTTTTTTTTCTGTTTTCGCCCATCAGATGTCAACACCGTCGTGGTAAAGGTTACAATAGTTTAACGTTTAAATAAATAAAATTTCTCTTGTCAGTGGTAGAATTTTTAATTAAGAGTCAGAATGGTTACTACTTGTTGTGTGCTTTTATTTTATTCCACTATTTTTTTAAAAATAGTGGAATAAAATTTCACCGATTTCCAAGCCAACCTAATTTAAAAAGGAAATGGGCAATAAAGTTAAGGCTCTTACTCTAAAAACTATTTAATTAAATCTGTATTTATCACATTTATATTAAAATCACCTTTTTAATAGCCCCGATTTATTCCCCAATGTTTTACCACCTAAAACTTTAAAATTCGTTTTTAAATTGGGAATGTTTGCCATTCTTGCTACCACTAAACACTTGAATTTAATTTTTTTAATTAATATGAAGAAAATACTCATCCCAAAAATGCACCACGGAACAATTTTTCATTATTTATAAGTACAGCCATGCCAAATAAAAAAAATTAAATGTATTCCTCCTTGTTTGTACTAATCAGACCCACAAAATTTTTAGCTTAAGTTTACGATTTACAATTTAAATGGATTTTTGAAAGAAAGTGATAGGTTACAAGGACTTATAAACAAGGGCAAGACTTATAAACATACAGTTTCGATACAAAACACCAACGACATTTGACATTCTAATCTGTAACGAGGGTGCTGCATTTAAAAACAGCGGCGAATATTGTTACTATAAGCATGCCCCATTGTCGGCTGTCAAAATTGGGTGCCACTCAAAAAAGTGCTGCCACCTTAAATTTCTATACCACGAAATGAAACACCCTTTAGTATTAGCAACATTAAATTACTTAATAAATAATTCGATATTTATTCGAATTTTTCGAAATTTTCGTGGGTTTTCTAGATGTTTACATGCTTTCCGAAGTTATTCATTAATATAGAGATTTTTCGATATTATTGAAATTGTTCGAGATCAATCGAGATTCACATAATATAGATATTATTCGAATTTTTCTGAGGTAATCGGGATTGTTCCTCGGTTTATTCTAGATTTCTTAAGTTTTTCCACCTCTCTACCTAAGATTATTCGAGATTTTTAAAGATTTTCATATTTATTCGATTTTTGTATGGCAATGTTCTTCGCTTAGCTTTGAGTTGTGGGGACTTACAAATTTACACTAAGTGGGCAAGTCTTGTAAATCTAAATCGTGATATATATTAGATTTTTCGTGATTTTGTTATTTCTCCAATTTCCTAAGTTATTCGATTTCAAGGCGGTGATTAGCGCGTATAGGATTTTCTTTGGTTTTACATACTTACGGGTAATTCGATATCTGTCAACTTTCTAGAATATTCAAGATACTTTGAAAATTCGATATTTTTGAGATTATTTCGAAATTCTTGATATTTTCAAATTACACGAAGCATTTTTAGGGATCCAAGAAAAATGTTGCGGGGGGAGGGGGGGGGGGGGGCGAAACTTGTAGTTACGCCACTGGTATCAATACTAATTTTGTAAAATGAAGGGATTTAAAAATGAATTTAAACGGATCTCATCAAGGATCTGACATTGGCTTTTCCAGGGATAGTGATGAATTGTGGTCAAATTGTAATAAATCCATGTCACCTAGCTCACAAAGCTCATTTACCTCGAGTGTTTCACAATTTTCACCTAAGAAAAATGTGAAATTGGCCGACTATTCGTTGATAACGTTGATTTCGTTGACGATGTGACGTTTGTGTACAATTTGAGGCGGGCAATTATGAGCAAGACATTGGTCTACAACATACATGTTCAAATAAAGACAGAGCTCAACATGAAAAATCAATGGACAAAATCAAAGCTGAGGCCGGAAAATGCATTAAGGCGTAAAGACATGCCCCTTAATAAATGCTAGCATTTTTTATTTTAAAACCAAACTGTCATGCCACAATTTTACAATTTATAACGAAGCAACAAAACAAGCAACTTTTTACTGGTTCGACGAGACTACCTGCGATCTACAATCATCCGTGTTAGCATCATTTTTATTGGATTATTTAAATAGAAAGGTGCTGTATACATAAATGTTTTTATCTAATTACTAACACATTATATTTATAATTTACTACAGGTTCTAGCAGTCGAAAAATATAAAGGGTTGCCAATAAAAATATATTCGGAAACGCTCTCCTCTTATTTTCTACGGAAAACAATATTTGTATAGAACAAAAATTCTTAGTGAAAGGGCATACATACATGGAGTACGATTCTGTACATATCACAATTGAACGAACCCTTAACAAAAAGAAGATTGAAGTGCGAGCTAGTAAGAAAACACCGTACGAAATAATTGAAGAGAATCAACGTATTTTAAAAAAATCTTAAATCATATTTAGTTTTGAACTCAATTAGACCTGGGAACAAGCCCCTTGATCCAACCGTCTCTGATATTTGCGCTTTAAAATACGAAAACAGAAATATTGTTTTGTTCTTAGCTTTGACGAACAATATGAAAAATTGCCACACCGCAGAAAGACGCATGGATTTCAAGGAAAATTGGAATACTTTGAAAAACTTTTTAAAGAACAAAGATCCATTACCAAAGCCATAATCTATGAAGCCACAAATTAACAAAATTCACTGGAAATTTTATGATGAACTTAAAACTGAATAGCAGGTTTGGCTTGAAAAATATTGTTTTGAAGAACAATAAATGCTTAAAAATTTTAAAAATAAAACCATACTTTAGTTCTAACTTCGTTTCTACAATATCTAAATCTATAAAATTCCCTTAGACCATTTTCTTCTAAAATTACAACCTTTACAAGCCTATCTGCCATTCAATCGATCCTTTTGAAAAGCTTCGTTCAATTTAAACCATCATAAATTCTGTTTGGTTATATTTAACGCAAATAGAAATTATGAAAAAAATTAAATAAGTTATGGCTGTAAAGATCTTTTGAACCTTACTTTGGTGCTCAGTCAGTCCAACGAACGAATTGTTTTTATGTCTTGTCGATGAATGTTGAAATTTATTAAATTTTTGGTCAGCGACGAAAATCGAACTCGAGGCCGTAGATATTCATTTCATTTGAACGTATCTCGATATTAATTATTGAATATTTTATAACTACCAAATATAACGCAATATATGTAGTTATTACCATTGGTCACTTTCATCGAAATTGGTACAACCAATTTTAAACGTTTCTTTTTTATTACTGAGAAACTCAATATTTTTAGATATATGATTCTTCTCTTGAAAGTAATCAGCCATATTTTGTACTCATTCAGATGCATTAACTTTTACGCCCAAAAAGTACGCAAGTAAGCATGAAATTCTGACTTGACGCATTTTTTTTTTTTTTGCCTTATTTGGTTTAATAATAGACGTTTGCGATTGTAATCATCGGCTTTTGTCCATTTTTCCTATGTGGCTGCGGCCAAATAGAATAAAAATAAGTAAATGATGTTCTTAACATATTTGTTGTGACAACAAACTAGGAAATCGACTCAAACAATGTAACATAAATACACCAATAGACACCGGAATCTATAAGAATACATGTAATGATTCTACATCGGACAAACTGGCAGAAGTTTTGAAGTTATGTTTACAAAACATATAAAAGTAATCGGAAAACCAAAAATCAACTCGAAATATCCACAATACTTGACTGCAGAAAAACATAATTACACTGACATCAACACAAACTCACAGGTATTACACAGAATACAAAAAGGATTACTAATGAACAGATTAGAAGAACTGGAAATATACAAGGAACGATATAGCCATAGATTATAGATATATAAAATTGGCCGCAACAAAATTTACGACCTCATTGTAAACAGATGGTATATAGAAAAAAGGAGGACGGTTCCACCCCTTTAAGAAGAAAAAATAAAATCAGGGGAAATAAGATTCACAAGGCACATAGGCACAAAAATAGGGTATAAAAGCAGTATTTAGCATAATTTTAGTTAAATCAATTGGTTTTTTCGGCTTTTTTATAGACAAATATATTAATTGTTTATGACAATCCCAATATTTTCGATTTGGTAAATCGGAACAATAAGGAGGCAAATCCCTCATAACATATCTACTGAAAAAAGTAGAAATATCACTTTCTCCTCCCCGTAATTTTAGCCCAAGGGCCAAGAGTAATAGCAATGTATTACTCTTCAAAAATGAGAACCCTTCATGAGTTCTGTATGTTGGTAGTTTGGTTTCGTACTTAAACAGTTGGTCTACTCATCAGGTAACTACGACCAAACTACAAAAATACACCTCTTGACGTTTACATTAAGTATCTGACCAAAACGTACTGACATAGCGAATTATATTCACTACATCAAATATCAAAAACCCATGGAGAAACCTCTTGTCTTATGTTATGAGGGATTGGCCTCTTTATTTTTCTGATTTACCAAAACGAAAATATTGGAATTGTCATGAACAATTAATATATTTGTCTAAAAAAAAGCCGAAAAAATCAATTGATTTAAAGAAAGACAAATTAAATTCTTAATATATATAATTTTAGTTAGTATTTGTTAGAAATTTGATAAAGGAGTAACATCCGAAACGATCGTAATTTCATTTTCAAACAAAATAAATATCACGCTAAAGGAAGTGACAAAACCAAAATATTGTGTTTTATTAGAACTGGACCTTAAAATTTTTATTTATCCATAAAAAATATTTAAAGATATTCAAATTCTAACAATATTAAGTTCATGTAATCTTCAATCCTCATAAATATCTGTGCGAAATTTTGCTCGTACGAAATTAAGCCGAAAGACCAAAGTCCCTCGTCAAACTACACCTTATTGTATTCCATATAATACTCGTAAGTACCAGGATTTTTTTTTATTACATTGACATTTTTTGTAAAAACTAGCAAGTATTTGCGTCAAATAGATTATCCTGCACAAATGAATTATTTAAAAAAAAAAAAAAAATCCGATTTAAAAAAATCTCCACAATTTTTCCCCACATGTTTCATCCTGAACTATTCGAAATTAAAATTATATCTCCAGACAGATCCAGTAAATCTTTTGTTTCCCACATAAATCTCACCACTTTTAATTTATTACAAACTTTTTTTAACAATATGACACACAATTATTGTTGCAGCACTCAAAAATGTAAAAAAAAACCAACCGGATACACTCAGAAAAAAATTTCAGCATTCCATACATCGGCGAACAATTGAGACACAAAATAAAAATTTAAAATTTTCCTCCCAAACATAAAAACAAAAAAAAAACCACACATCTTTCTAGGTCAATCCGATGTATTTTCCATTCCACAGTTGTTTAATACAGTATAATAGAGTTTTCTCATCTTTTGAAAGTACACAACAATAGAAAATATTTTCCTCCCACAGCCCATGAATGATATATAAATAAATGGAAACAATAATAAATTCTATAAGGATTTTCTTATTGTTTCATTCACCTGAATATATATTTATATATATATATATATATATATATATATATATATATATATATATATATATATATATATATATATATATATATATATACATATATATATATATATATATATATATATATATATATATATATATATATATATATATATATATATATATATATATATATATATATATATATATATATATATATATATATATATATATATATTTATATATATATTTATATTTATATATATATATATATATATATATATATATATATATATATATATATATATATATATATATATATATATATATATATATATATATATACAGAATTCATTATTATTATCATGGTCCTTTTTCTCATTTTCCATATAAATTTTCTTTTATTTTAAAGTTGTTGTTGCTTCAAATCCAGATTAAATCACATTATTGTAATAATTTTTTTCCGTTTCTTTACCCAGTATTTCAATTAAACAAAACAGAAAACAGAAAAAATAAAATGCGAGAAAATACGAAACTAAACAAAAAACTTGGGAAAATTTCCTTTTACTTAACCGGTTACCATCTAGCGGCAAATAGCTCGACTTTCATGTATAGAAAAAAGCATGGACATTTTATTGATTTTTATTTTTAAATAATTCTACATGTTTTTCCTATTTTCAGGAAATGATAAATTGGATTTTAATTCAAAATAATTTTATTCATAGTCCGTGTTGTCTCTATTGGCTTTGGGTGGCGGACATAGAATGTGAAAGTCCTTGCAAATTTATATTTAATTTTCAGAAGGAAATTTCGAAAAAAAAAAAAAAAAAAATTATAATATTTTCATTTTACCTTGACCATACGATTGATGGAGAGGGGGAAGGAAGGCTGTATA
This sequence comes from Tipula vernalis, assembly GCA_958295665.1. Lineage (NCBI taxonomy): Eukaryota > Metazoa > Arthropoda > Insecta > Diptera > Tipulidae > Tipula > Tipula vernalis. The sequence goes on from OY282559.1 coordinate 376,121,360, forward strand.
AATAAATAACTTATTAAATTGCGGTGAAGGTGATAGACAATGGGCGATTGGAACTAGCATCATATACAAAACATAAAAGTCAATCAAAGTTGCAGAACAAAAAAGCTCCATAAAAATCTCAACTTTTGTTATAAATATACAGACACACATGCATATACAAACCTACACAGATAAATAAACGGTTCATGTGGCAGTAAATTTTTTATGTTGTAAGGAGTGTTTTTATTACTTTTACTGTTAAACTTTTATATAAGTGTGTGTGTTTGTTGATCGTAATATATTATGTTAGATACAAAATAGGAATTTTTGTGGGTGTGTGATTCTATTTCGATTTTGAATGAAAATTTTGTTCTATAGTATCCTTTACAATATACAATTTTCTAAGGATTCACTTTTTCACTTATACAAAACTATCAACAGAATAAAAATAAAAATGATTGAAAATGGAATTAAGTACGGATACAACACTTTGTGAGGGGTTGTAAAAAATCAGTTTATTAATTTCGATATATATGGTATGTATTTAAATGGGTCAAAAGGAAGGACCATTTTCACTATTTCTACAATAGAACGAGTAGTTTTACACTTTAATTATAGATATTCGATATTGGATTATTATTGGCTTCTGTAGGGTATACAGAAAATACATTGCAATTAAATAGGAATGTTGAATGTGTTTATTGGGATACAACTACTGTTTATAGAGGGTTTACAGCATAATGTCTATATTTTTCTGTGTTATGTGCTAGTGATGGTAGACGATGGAAGCAGATGAAAAGTTGGTTATGAAGCTTATGACAGTTCGCACATTCTTAGGGCGTTTTATAGGCATCGACTTATCGGTAGAATTCGGACACGAACAAATCGCATTCACATGATTCCGTTCAACTTGTACCCAACTTTTTCCAATAATAAGTCTCCCAAGACCTCTAAGACAAAAACAATATGTTTCAACTTTATAGAATCTCCGTTTGGGAGAATCTGTTTCAGATGCTTCGTTGGTGTTATTACAAAGTTTATTGCAAGACAATCAATAGCCAAGGATTTACCAATATTCACCGGAGAGTCAAAAGACTGGCTAATATTCATAAGCCAAAAGACTGGCTAACGTTCCTAAGCCAATTCCCAAGACTGGCAAGAGCATTACGTGGTAAAGCTAAGGAAGCTGTCCCAAAGCATGGTGGTGATTCTCAGTATTATCAAGAAAGTTTTGAAAACATTGGAAAGGAGATTTGGTCGTCCCAGAGTTATTATTGAGATGCTTGTACAAACTGGCAAAAAAAAATGTGAAAAATCCTGTAATGTCAAAACCAGAATCTTTGAAAAGTTGCCATATGCCTTTGAAATGAACTGGGAGCAGTAACCAGTGAAATATCCCGTAAATTAAATTGGATCGTTTTATGTTGACAACAAAGTATGGGAGCCTGAAAAAGTTGCATTATTCATCACTGCATAATACAATACAAATTAAAGAATGAATAATGTGCGAACAGTGAATAAATTTGACATTCCAACCCAAACAGTGAATATGACAGGTCAAATTTTCAAGTTTAAGAAATCCTAAACCTACAATATTATTCCGCCTGGACAATATACACCTAATTAGCACAAGTGAAAAAGTAAAACGTGCAAATTGGGATACGCATTACATGAACCAACAGGAACAACAAAAGGAAATAATGCAGAGTTTTGTTATTTCACTTCAGGAGCTGAAAGCAAGTTGGAAGAGCTAGACCAGCAGTAATTACCATAAACCGAGACTACTACGACTAGTCTTTCATGCAAAATCCAAAGTCAATGGAATTAGCTTGAATAATCTACTGTTGGCTGGCCCGGATAAACTGATGTATCTCATGGGAGTACTGCTGAGGTTTCGTATAGAGAAAATTGCGTCCATTACAGATGTACTGGAGATTGTGCTTTACCAGGGAAGTACAATAGTCAGTCAAATGTATGTTGACGAAATATATAAAATTGATAAAAAATATTTTTCATGTCAACCAACGTGGTTAGACATTTAATAATGTGAAGTATTAGAAGCCATTCCCCAAGAATACAGATCAAATAAAATTAAAACGTTTGGAGTCAAAAGAAGAGCTACTCAAGGAAAGGAATCTCGGATCATTGTGGGACCCGAATTCAGACTGTTTTCCATTTACGTGTAACTTCCCGAAAATCAAGAAAACATTTCTAGCTAAGTTCATCATACCTGGAAATGTATTGATGCAAGATATATGAAAATCTGTTGTTGGATGAGACGATGAAATTAAATCCGGACCCTACGGTAAGTGGTTGTTATGGCTAGAAATTCTGAAGGCGATCCCGGCTGAAGTGGTTTAAACGGTACAGAGACTATGGAAATGTGAATGACTTACGTGGAAAAGAGGTTTAAGAGAGGACGATAAAGTCATTTTGAAGTTGTTCGAGAAAAATTAAACTGTAAACATACGACAAGCAAAATAAAAACTCGAACGTGCGAACGGTGCTGAAATGTTAATTAACATAACGGAGGGTTCGAAATTATTCGGAAAACTTTGTAAGATTTTAGAGTTTACCAGAGTTTAAACAAAATGAAAAAAAAAAAATATATTCTTTTAGTATCCGAGTATCGGTCAAGTAAAAGAGGGTTGCTTAAAATCACTTACAGGGACTGCCGTAGTGCAATGGGTTGTGAGGAGCCATTTAACCACACTCAAAAAAGTCCTTTGAAAACCATATTTACAAATAATTTCATTAGATTATTAAAGATTACACACGATTTTTTAGGCTAAAATTCGCGTGAAAATGTGTGGGGCTGCGAAGAAGCGGTAAAGGAGGCTTCTTGCTGAGGGCAAACCGCCCGGAAGCGAGACCAGGCTTCTGGCGATGCGGCCACAAAGGAAGTCTTGTGCTCCCGCAGAGGCCCCACCGTCGTAAAGAATCCGTTCGGATGAGGGTACTCCACCGGCACAAGAAAAGGTCAGGGGAGAAGAATCTGTCCCGAAGGCCTCGGGTTCTGCGGTCCGGTCTGGACTTAGCTTCAGGCAGGCTGCGGAGTCGGAGATCGTTGGGATCTTGCCCACTATTTCCAGAGGTTGTCCTCACTGGAGAGCAGCTTAAGGCTGTCCAGGAGGGCATCCTAGATAAGGTGCTAGAGCAAGAGGCCAAGGAGCTTAAACCTAAGTTCCTTGGCAGTCAGCTCCGGCCTGGTTGGCTGGTACTAACCTGTGCTGACCGGGGCACTGTTCAGTGGCTCAGAGAGGCCATAGGCAGTATCAAGCCATGAGAGGGTGCGCAGCTGATCGTGGCCGAGGCGGAAAATCTGCCTCGAGCCAGGATTGTGTTCAGCACCTTCCCAAACAGTGCTGAATTGCCCACGGAGAAGCTTTTTGGTTTTATAAAAAGCCAAAATGAGGGCATGCAGGCGATCAACTGGTGAGTGATCAGGAGAGAGGCGAAAGGCTCTCCGGCCTTTTTCACGTTCTCTATCGACCACTCTTCAGTTAAGAAGCTCAAGCGGGTTGGCTTTAAGATCAACTATAAGTTTGGGACTGTACAATTGCATCCCAAGGGTGGTCAGAGTGGAGCTAAACCGGCTTCTGTCGGCGGGACCCAAGTGGTGAAGCCTGTAGAAGCTACGGTAGCGGCACCTGTAGCTAAGACCACCGGGGTGACCGCCCTCTCCACGAGACAGGTGAGGAGAAGGCGGGAAAGGGAGAGGAAGGCTTCACGGGTTCCGCTGGGGAAGGCCTCACAAGGGCTCCCCTGTGCACGCCACTGGTTAGGCCTGGAGGCTTTCAGGCAGCGGGGGCCAGCAGAACGGCGATGGAGGACACTGGTCAGCCATCGGCCGGACAAAAAAAGCATGCGGGTGGTGGCAGTGCTGAAAAGGAGGCTGAGCAGGGCCTTCAGAAGGGGCCTTCGGTAAAATGAAGGCACACATCGCTTGCCTGCAGATAAACCTGCATCATGCACAGGCGTCTTCGGACGTCCTTTGTCGTAGGTTTATCTGCCAAAACATTGGCATGGCTCTAATCCAGGAGCCATGGGTGATTGCTAACCAGATTAGAGGTATACCAAATCAAGTGGGTAAGTTAATTTATCATAACGGAACTCAGTGTTCAAGAGCGGCTGTGTTGGCCAGTTTGCAAATTAATTTTATTCCCATTTCAGAGTTCATCTCCAGGGACTTGGTTGCAGTAATGGTGGAGGTTCTGGGTGAAAGAGGCAAACAGGAGGCTATAATGGCTTCCGCCTACTTTCCTGGAGACTCAGAGTTAATACCTCCACTTGACGTTAGGCGGCTCATAGCTCATTGCAAACGTAATGGGCTGGCCTACCTGATAGGATGCGATGCAAACGCGCACCACACGGTGTGGGGTATCACCGACATCAATAACAGGGGTGAGTACCATTTTGAATTTCTGATCTCAAATAATGTAGACATTGTCAATAGGGGAAGGAAACCTACTTTTATAAATGCGATTAGGCAAGAGGTCCTAGATCTGACACTTGCTTGTCCGCATTTTAGCGACTTGGTCAAAAACTGGCATGTGTCTGAAGAGGCCTCATTATCGGATCACTTGCACATCAGATTCGATTTAGCGGCTGAGACCATGCAACGGCAGGAAATCAGAATTCCAAAACTGACCGACTGGGACTCTTATAGAGTCTCACTCGAATCAGAAATGCCCTCGGTTGTGGGCAACATAGAGTCTCCAAAGGGTTTGGAGATCTGTTCAAACCAGCTGCATAATTCTATACACTTGGCTTACGAGAACAGCTGCCCAGTTAAGCGAAGAGAGTCCACAAAGATGGTCCCTTGGTGGAACGGGACGCTGGGTAAACTGAGGAAAAAATCGAGAAGACTATTCAATAAGGCTAAACGCACCGGTGAATGGGGCGAGTATAAGATGGCCTTGACGGAATATAATCTCGAACTAAGGAGATCCAAAAGGGCTACCTGGAGGAATTTCTGTGAGGGAATCAATGAATTGCCCTCTGCAGCTCGTCTCCAGAAAGTCCTTTCCAGGGATCATTCAAATGGTTTAGGACTTCTCCAGAAGCAAGATGGGAAGTACACTGAAAACCGGAAGGAAACCTTAGAGGTACTGTTAGAGACCCACTTTCCAGATTCAGTAGTGGTAGGAGCCCAAGAGGACTCGCATGATCCTTCAAGTGAGGTGGCCTATGCGCCTCACAGTAGGATCTGGAGTCTCTCTGGGAAAATTTTCACACCCAGCAAGGTGCGATGGGCTATTGGGTCTTTCAAACCTTTCAAATCCGCTGGAGGGGATGGTATCTCGACAGCTTTACTTCAAAAAGATATTGAGGAAATACTCCCCAGCTTGATCCAGATGTTTCGGGCAAATTATGCTTTTAACTAGATTCCGAAACTGTGGAGGAAGATAAATGTGGTCTTAATACCAAAGAGCGGGGGTCGTCCAGACACCCAGGCGAGGGCATATCGGCCAATTAGCCTCACATCGTTTCTTTTGAAGATGATGGAAAAAATCCTGGACTATCAAATAAGAAGTGAGGTCCTTGGAAAGAATCCGCTGCATCGAGACCAGTTTGCGTATCAAACTGGTAAATCCACGGTTATGGCCCTTAGCGGGCTAGTCACGAGGATTGAAAAAGCAGTGACATATAAAGAAATTGCCCTTTGTGCCTTTGTGGACATTGAGGGGGCGATTGATAATACCTCCTATGGATCTATAGAGAGGGCAGCAATGGGAGAAAGGGTTCCACTTTCTACAATTAGGTGGATCCGTTCCATGCTGGAACATCGTGAGATTACTGCCAAACTAGGTGGCGAATCAGTAACCATCAAGGCCGTAAAGGGCTGTCCCCAAGGAGGCGTACTATCTTCTCTTTTGTGGTCATTGGTTATTGACAGACTACTGGTCCTTCTGAGTAGCCATGGGTTTGATGTCCAGGGCTATGCGGATGATGTGGCTATCATTTTCCAGCAAGGTTAAATATCTAGGGGTTATCCTAGATCAAAGACTGAACTGGAACCAACATTTGTTGAAAGTTCAAAATAGAGCCATCAGGGCTCTCTGCGCCTGTCAAAGACTCTATGGGCGTACTTGGGGACTACAACCAAAAATGATCTACTGGTCATTTCTTACAATCATTAGGCCTATGGTCACCTACGCATCGGTTGTATGGTGGCCTAAAACTGAGCAGAAGACAACGCAAACCTTATTGACCATCGGTACGTGACGTTTAATATTGACATTCACCCTGTTACCCGGAAAGCCTTCAGGATTCCTAGAAAGACTAACTGGAACAAATACGGGGAAGTGTTAGTAGCACTCTTACCGACCGATGCTCCGAAGCCCCCAGCCACCGAGAAGGAGCTGGATTTTCTGGCGGGGGAAATCACAAGCGCCTGCAACTTATCCCTGGACACTGCTTGCCCTAAGAGAATACCTAAAGGGAACCAGAAATCGGTATGGTGGTCCAGGAAGTTGGGAATCCTTCGTTCAGGATGTAGGAAAGCATTCAATAGAGCAAAAGGCTCTAGGGAAGCTCAGGACTGGGACTCCTATAAGAAGCACCTTAAAAAGTATAAAAAGGAAATAAGAAAGACGCGGAGGAGGTCTTGGAGACTATTCTGTAATAAAATGGAAGGTGTTTCGGAGACTTCGCGCCTCAGGAAAATGTTATCTAAGAGTCCAACGAGCCCTAGTTACTTAATTAAACCAGATGGGCTATGGACAACGTCTACTGGGGAATCATTGGCGCCTCTGTTGGATACCCATTTCCCAGGTAGTGTGGGTGTGTCGACGGAGCTTGGTAGGAATGGGGAAAAATTATCGTCGGCACTAAACGGCTTTAAACCCTATAAATCAGCAGGCCCAGACGGTATCATCTCAGCGGAATTGCAAAAACACTCGTCGATCATTCTCCCATGGCTGGAGGTGATCTTCAGGGGGTGTCTAAAACTGAATTATATTCCTTCCTAGGGTGATTTTCATCCCGAAAACGGGGAAGAACTAACAGGTCTACCCAAAGGACCTAAGACCTATAACTCTATCATCCTTTCTGTTGAAAACATTGGAAAGACTGATCGACGTGTACATACGTGCAAAAATAAAACCCAGTAATTGGGCGACTTCTTAGCATGCGTACTGGAAAGGGAGATCTGTGGACAGTTGAGAAATCAATCCACTCGAAAGAGTACTGTATGGTAGTTTTCCTCGATATAGAGGGCGGCTTTAACAATGTCAGGACGGAGGCAGTTCGGGTAGGACTGTCCTTCTTAGATGTGGACGACCCCTTAGGGAGGTTAATAAATCAGATGCTAGAATGCAGGATTATTAACGCGGATATGGGGGAGTCGACCATTAGGAGGCGAGTAGTTAGAGGAACTTCGCAAGGTGGTGTCCTATCACCTCTTCTCTGGAACATAGTTATCAATGGATTACTTTTAGAACTAGCGAGGGAGGGACTAGGGGTGATAGCGTATGCAGATGACGTAGCAATGGCGATTTCGGGGAGGTACCTAGGCACGATTAAGGAGGTCATGCAACACGCGCTCGTAATCATTACAAAGTGGGCCAGCAAATGTGGGCTGGGTATAAATCCATCCAAAACAGAGCTAGTACTCTTCACCAAGAAATATAAAATTCCGGTAGTCGCCCCTCCTACCTTAAATGGCACGGCACTGGCCTTTATTGACAAGTCAAGATTTCTGGGCATAATCTTGGACAGTAAGCTAAATTGGATGCCCAATATTTTAGAGAGAGTAAAGAAGTCCACCATGGCTCTGTACTCATGTAGAAACGCCGTCGGTAGGAGATGGGGTCTAAAACCGGAGCTGGTACACTGGCTCGTCACCGCTGTAGTCAGACCGATTCTGATGTATGGGGTGAGTGTGTGGTGACCAGCACTAAACAAGAAAACTTATAAGAATAAGATAGAGAAGATACTGAGGACGCAGGGCACTGAGGACAACCCCTACACGTGCTCTGGAGGCTACGTTCTACCTTCTTCCTGTCGACATCTTTGGTTAAAAGAGAGCGGCAACTACGGCTGCACGACTCTCTGCCGTGTTTGAGTGGAAATGTTTTCAGACGGGCCACTCGGCGATTGGCAGGTCGCTAATGGCGGATGTGAAGAATAGTGACTACTCGATACCGGTTGTATGCTTTGGGAAAGGTTTCCGGACTCTTCTCCCCTCAAGGGAATTCTAAGGGAACAGGTCAATAACAGAAACTGGAAGTATACAATTCTACACCGACGGCTCCAAGCTAGACGACAATGTCGGAGCAGGAGTCTATTGTGACAAATTAAATGTGAATATATCCGTTCGTCTTCCTGATCACTGCAGTGTGTACCAGGCAGAGGTGGTAGCGATTGAGGAAGCGCTGGCTTGGTTGAAGCATAATGTCATATCCACAAGGGATATAACAATATATGTGGACAGTCAGGCGGCAATCAAGTCGCTGGATTCAGTTTCTCTAACGTCCGTGGTGGCATTGAAGTGCCGCTCATCTCTTAACGAGATGAGTGAGCATTTCAATATCCAGATAGTCTGGGTCCCCGGTCACTCGGACATACTGGGAAACTGCAGGGCGGAGGCAAGGTACAACTTTCCATTTGAAACCGGAAAGGGCAAATCTGGGGAGGCCCATAGCAGCATTGTATAGGGCGCTTAGAAATGAGGCGATAGCATCGGCACAGAAGAGGTGGACTAACACCATAACATGTTATATAGCGCGGAAAGTCTGGCCGAAACTGAACTTGGAGCGCTTCAAAACACTACTATCCCTACGTAGACCTGACTTAAGTATAGTCGTGGGGGTGCACACAGGACACTGCCTTATTGGGGAGCATGCAAGGAGGCTTGGGTCAATAGCAAATGACTTCTCTAGAAGCTATTTGGATGAGGAGGAGGAAGAGACTCTGAGCCACTTCCTCTGCTCATGGCCGGCGATAGCTTACAGGAGGCATAAACATCTGGGCAAGTATAGTTTGGACGGCCTTATGGATCTCGAGAACTGCAATGTGCGAAATATCGTACGCTACATAAGTTGCTCAAAATGGTTCCAATGAAGGTGTAAGGGGAGTGGATGTCTTGGTATCACAATAGACCGTCATTGGTCTAAGTGTGCGTTTTGGCAGCCACTCTAACCTAACCTAACCTAACCTAGTGGTAGTGGAGAAACCCAATGGATCCAAAACATTTAAATGAAGCAATCAAAAAGGAGTATTATTTAATCCCAAAATTAGAAAATTTAATTTCAAAGCTATCGGGAGTAGAATATTTTACGGTATTAGACCTGAAAGACGGTTTTTATCAAATAGCAGCAATCAGGAAACCATGCGCTTTCAGCACACCTTTCGGATCATTCATGTTTAAGAGGTTACCATTTGGCATAAACATTGCCCCAGAGGCATTCCAAAGGTTGTATGAAAAGAATTTTGGCGATATACCTGAAACATTCATTTATATAGATGATATCCTAGTAACAGGCAAGACAGAGAGTGAACATGACGATAATTTAAAAAAAAGTTATACTCAGAGCGAAAGAGTTGAATATTAAGTTTAATTCAAAAAAATTGCAATTTAATGTCAATGAGGTTAAATTTCTCAGGCATATTTTTAATAACAAAGGAGTGAATCCAGATCCAGAGAACAAGAAAGAGCTGCAAAGGTTTACCCAACATGGCACAAAAAGCAGAGCCTGTGCGGCAATTGTTGAAAAATGACGTTTAATTCTCTTGGACAAGTGTACACACTGACACAATAAACGTACTAAAAGGAATGATTACAAATACCCCTTTATTACAGCCGTTTAAGGCTCAGAAAGCTACAATAATACAAACAAATGCATCGAAATATGGAGTTGGTTTCGTCAAGAAGCCTGAATGAGACATAAACCACTGGTAAGCATCATGAAAAATGAAATTATTAAAGTGAATTCTGCAAGACTGCAGCGGGTGAAACTAAAGCTGATGAAATATGATCTGATAGTAAAATATGTCCCAGGTAAACATTGCACAGAATTTCAGGAATATGAACAGGTAGTGCATACGGTCAATATTTCACCTGAGAAAAAACAAATATTCATCGCAGCCACAGAGAATAATCCAGTTTTAAGGAAATCAATATCAACATATCAAGAAGGATGGCCAAATTGTAAATCAAAATTACCAGATGAAATAAAGTTTTATTGGAAATTAAAGAATAATATATTTTATAACGAAGGGCTACTATTTTTGGGAGATCCCATAATGGTTCCAGAAAATCTACGGAAAGAGATGCTAACTAAGTTGCATGAATCACATATTGGGATGACCAAAACTAAATTGTGGGCCAGGCAAATCCTTTATTAACCGGGAATAGATTCGGATCAACGGGCAAGCACAAAAAGCTGTGCACATTGCGAAAAATTTAGTAAAAAAGGCAATAGATGATGATAAAGACATAAATTACGCACTATTAGAGTACAGAAATCACTCTGTAGCCCAGCTAAATGCTTCACCTGCTCAAATACTAATGAGTCGATGCACTAAAACCAAACTCCCATCCAAAGAAAGTTTGTTCCAGCCAAAAGTAATAACGGACATAAAGCGTAAATTATTGGATAATCAACAAAAAACGAAATTACACCATGACATAAGAACAAGAACGAGACCAGAATTTAAGCCAGGTGATTGGGTAGTATATCAAAGAAACAAGATATGGGAACTAGCCCAGGTCACACAAAAACACAACTATCCAAGATCATATATTATAAGAAGAATATTATAACTTGAGAAAATCTTCACTTAAGACTATTATCAAAATAGAAGATTCTGAGGGTCTCGATGAAAGCTTGACAAGACCGATTAATATCAATACGGACGAGCAGATAGAAGATGCTCAGTCAAGTAGATTGAGTAATTCTCATCTCTTTCTTCAGACTAGACTAGGGCGAGTATCCAGACCACCGGCTTAAAAAAAATTAATTAAAATTATTAAATTTTGTTTTGGAAAGGGAGGAAATGTTAAATGTAGTAATTAAGTTATAATATTGTAAGGTAGTGAGATTATTTTGTTATAAATATTATTACATGGTATGGTAATTTGAAAAGATACAATAGAGGATTTGAAAGGGGAGATGTTGTGTAGAAGAAGTGCATGTAAACACTAAGGTTTACAAGTAACTAACTAAAGGACAAGTGGGGCAACCCCAGTAATGTAAAAGGGGGAGTCAGCCATTTTGAATAGAGTGAACACGATATGAGAAAGAACCATACCGAATATTGTAATGTTAATATTATTAATAAAGATTCAAAATTAGAAATATAGTAAAGTGTATTTATTATAAAATAAATAGTGAACACAACAATAAGTAATGGGTAAACATCTATAAAATAAGAAAACGTCGAATACGTTCACCAAATTGAATTTACTAAACCATGATGAAGCCATATCTCTGTCCGAGACCTGTCTCCCAACCATGATTCACATTATTCAGATTTTCGAAATTATTTTATCAACTATATTGGTACTAACTCTCATAATAAAACATTATACTTAACCATATTTTCCAGTTTATTAAAACAGGCATTCTCTAAGCCGACAATAAATTAATTCTGTAAAATGAAGATTTCCAACGGCTATGGAACAAACGAGTTTATGAAATATAAATCGAAATTCCCAACCAACAAGAATAATATTACCCCAATTTTAAACAACCTAAATAATGAAAATATTATTTATTTATATCGTTTTCATTCGGGCCTCAAAAGGAAAATTTCAGCAAACCGTAATGAAAAATTATTTTATGAGCGCAGATACAAACACACGCTCCGTATATACTAATTAAGTATAGCGTACAAAGCAAAGTATGTAAATCTCATGCATAAAGGTAATCACAGTCTGGATAAATTAAAATTTTATATTAACCCTTTTCGCAGTCGAATATTTTAAATGTGCGAAACGGTATCAAATCCACCTCAAATCATCAACATGTTAAAAATACAATCTAGCTATGTAGTAAAATTGCTGAAGAAACCGAGCAACACAAAATAATTTTTTCAAATGCTTCACATAATATTTGTATATACTAGTAGAGAAGATTCCAAATAATATTTAGCAAAAAAAAAATGAAAATGAAAATTCGATATTTTTCATCGTACTCTTGGAAATAGAATATTTCTGGTTCATATCAATATATCAAGCAAAAAAAAAAAAACAAAAAAAAAATTTGAAAGGAGTACATTACTTACTATCTAGTAGCTCCTTATCAAATGCCTACGTAAATAAGGATTCGTTATTGTGATTTTTTTTTTGTTGTTGTGAAAATATAAATAAACAACAATGAAGAAATTTGCTAATAATAATACATAATACAATATTTCATTGGAAAATGAATGGAAATATAAATATTATTGAAAATGATCAAAATAAATAAAACAAAATGGAAATAAGTAAGAATTTTACAAATTCCATTTGTTTGCTGTTATATACATATACATTAGGTATACTCTTGTGACAAGGTCGAAACAATTTTCTTTTTACTTTCTTTTGTATAATTTTCAATGTGGCTTCATACACCATAGTATTTTTCTGTTTTTTTTTTACCCCAACCTACAGCCACCCCACAAGAATTAACGCATACATCATTTATTGAGAATTCATTTGTTTTAAACATTTTATTCGACTCATTTTTCTTTGTTTTCCATTTTTTGTTTCATAATTTTGTCTTTTAGTATAAAAGAATAAAAACCGAGCTTTCCCTTTAATACAAAAAAAAAAAATAATTTTCCGTTTAGTTGGAAAACTAAAAATGGTCGAGGAAATATTTTTTCCTTGTATCCTCACGTTAAATGAGTCAGGGTGTAAATTGAGCGCCACCGCATACGTATTCAATATGTCTGCGGGTGGGTGGTGTGGGTGATGTGGGTGGTGACAAATATAGTGTAACGGTAATGAATGTTTTAAAGAGGAACTGATACTTTTTTTTTATGCATCAAACGTGTAATTAGAGTGAATGAAGGTCAAAGAAAATGCAACATGAAATAGAGTAACAAAATACATAATTTCTGTTTGGCCTAATTTCAAATTATATGTTTGCTGTATGTGTTGTATATATGTACATATGTATGTAATTTAAATTCTAAGAAAAAATCGTAAAATTTTGCTAAAAATAGAAACTGAAATTATTGTACACAATTTTTGTATAATGTCGAACAGCAACGCTGGTATCTAGGTTGCGAAATAATATAGCGTTAGAAGCTAATTATGCTAATTTGCGAAATAAAAACCTTGTTTGTTATTTATTTTCTAGAAATATTGCCTCCTTGTAGGTAATTAGGGTTTCCAGAAATCCCGAAAATTATCTATTGTAGGATTCGAAATTTTAGTATCGATACTAATTTTGGCTCTTTTACAGATAATTGAGTTCCGGTTGTTTGTGGATCGTCTGAGTTAGGAGTAGGGTTTGTCGGTCTGTCAGCCCAAACGGATTAAAGTATCGGCCTGAAAATTTATATTTAAGCTTTCTTTATAAATAAAATGTAATTGGCACTTTGTCTCTTTACGAGAATTGAAGAACTTATGTGAAAAGCAGCAATTAAATTTGTTGTTGTAACTTTCTCAAAATTTTAACCGAAAATGTCCCACTTAATTTTGTCCACTGAAATATTTAGTATAAACGGTTATCTTCGTAAAACGTTGTCGATACTCACAGCTCAACACGTGTACAAAGTATAGATGTGAAATTCTCAGTATCCCTATTTTTATGTAATATTAGGTCAGTATTTCGTAAGGTTCTTTATTAAAGAATTTTGTTTTACATTTCGAGATCGTTTCAGTGAAATCTAACGAATGTTTTCATTAGAATTTAAGAATTTTTCGAAGCCGCCATTAACAATCCCGAGGTTACAGTTGAAGAATTGGAAGTCAGATGTCATCGCGACGATGAATTAATACAGACATCAAAAGAGTACAAGAGTACACATGGTTTTTAGGTTGTCATCCCCTTGAATTTGGTTCGATTTTGGTTTTGTTTCTAGAAGGTACATCGATTGCATATACAATTTCAAAAAATTTCAGGGATAACGTAACGTCGAGAAAGAGTTACAACTTCAGCACACGACCGTTATATTCAACTGCAAGTCCGCCGGGAGCCACCTTTAACTGCCCGACAGTTACAGTCACGCTTGTAGACTAATGAAAACATTTATGTTAGTGACCAAACCATCAGGAATAGACTACACGAAAATAACCTCCACATGGAAATCGAGAGCTTAGAAATGATTGGTGTCAAAATCATAGAAATTGGACAGAAGGGGAATGGTCCAAAGTTTTGTTCACTGATGAGTCAAGATTAGGATTTCACCCAGATACTAGGAGAACAAGAATATGGAGACATCCTGGTAACGCCGAGAGGCTAAAAGTTGTACAAGAAGTGCACAGATACAGTGGAGGCACTGTTATGGTATGGGCTGGAATTATAGCTGGTAAAAGAACTGATATCGTTTTTCCCGAAGGTAACTTATCGGCAGCCAGGAGATACTGGAAGCTGTCGTGCTTCCATTATCATCACAGATCGGATCAGAATTCGTCTTAATGCACGACAATGCCAGGCCACATACAGCAAGAATTACAACAGACTGGTTGGAAATGCATGAAATCCATATGTTACCATAGCCAAGCCAATCCCCGAACCTAAATCCGATTGAACACGCATGTGATCAACTTCAACGAAGCATTCTGCCACATTTACCATCAATAACAACGCGGGTGCAACTATGCAGTCTCCTTCAAAATCACTGGAGACAAATTCCACAGGACAGAAGATGCGAATTTGTCCTAAATGCAAGAGGAGGGAACACTATTAATTAGGAAACAAAAATAGCTGTACTAATTTATTCTAAATTCTTAAATTAGTCTTTCTCTACCATTATAATAATAAACTTATCATTTTTACCGTTACTCCTAAAAATTCCTCCACCATTATATATGCAATCGATGTATCTTCTAGAAACAAAAAACAAAACCAAAGTGGAACACAATTCAAGGGGATGACAACCTAAAAACCATGTGTTCCTTGTACACTCTTGATGTGTGTATATAAGAACAGTGACCTGGCAGGCAAAATGTTTGCGTTAAAGACAGATGAGCCATTCAAAATCCATTAAGGCGAAACTCTTTATTATGAAGCTGTAACGTCTAGTCCATCAAATATTTTACCTAAATCTATGGTACAAACGAAGCTTAACATTCAACGAAACTATCCAACAGTAATATCAAATTACCAAGGATGAGTTTGCCTAAGTTCTCAGGAAGCTATTCTGCTAAGCTATGCCCTATTATGATTTAAGAGTCGATCGACAATCGACCGACACTTTATTGCGTTTTCGTTTTTTCATTTAATAAAAACAATACGAAAATATAAAGGGATGAAACCTCATGAGGTGGTCAGAACTTCGGGCTTGATTAATTAAAGTAGCAAATCAACCCCGAAATGGATCTCTTAAGTGAATCTTCAGCTCAACCTCCAACTCAATATAGAAATCAACCTGCATCTCAATCACAACATAATTCTAACCGCAATCACCAAACCGCCCACCAAACTTTCAAATCAAAACTTAACCTAACTCCAAATCAACTGTTAAATAATTCCCGAACCGAACAACTCACTTAACCCCAATACAGGCTAACTAAATCCTAACTCAACTTCAACTCAACTTAGCTCGAACCAAATCTCAACCGTCTGCTTAACTCAGGCCATCAAATCAACGTACCATCATGCTATCCTACCACAGAATTGTAGGCCATAATCGGTTCAGAAATAGGCAAGCTCCTTCATACTTGGCCATATTCCAGAACTTCATCCAAAAATAATTTTAAAATCACATTTCCATCGCGGAGGTAAAATTTCACTAAAATCAGTTAAGAAATAGGTAAGTTCCATCCTAATTGGCCATTCATTTCATTTTATAAAGGTTTAATTTGAAATATCAAAGGTTCAATTTGAGGTTTGAGATATTAACAGACCTTTCTTAAGTCGTTAACAATATTTGTGTAAGGTTTGGTTCAAATCGCTCAAGTCGTGTCGATTTGTTTAAATATCATGCATACATATCTGCTATACCTACATACAAATACTCAATTTATTTGCTCACTAAATACTGGTCCAGTACCATCTCAACCCCAATTCAACCCGCACACGGTCCCCAACTCAACCCTCAATCCAACCGCAGACTCTATTTCAATTTAATCCTCAAACCAGTATACATAAAAATTAGCCAACTGCTCACTGTATCTTAACCCAACCCCAACTCAACTCCAACTCAATTTAAACTCAACTCGCAAATGGACCCCGCAAATGGAAACTTAACTTCAACTCAACCCCAAACTCAATACCCAACCCAATATTCAAACCAGCTTATATAAAAAAATGGAGGTGTGGCCAACACACGACTTTCTTTTACGAACAGAGAATTTTGAGAAATTTTATTTTTTTTTAAATTTTTTTTTTTTTTAATTTTTAAATTTTTAAATTTTTTTTTAAATTTTTTATTTTTTATTTCTATTTGTTTTTAATTTTTGGAAACATTTTGTATTCAGAAGTTTTTTGTAAACCTTATACTTTTTAAGATATTTGCAAAACAAATTTTCTGGACCAAGGGAGTGGCCACTTCCGGTTAGCCGATTTGTAGTAAAATTCACTGGGACCTCCCAGTTTATCAAAAAAGCTTAAATCTAAAGTTTCAGTTCGATTGGTTAAACCATCTGGGCTGTAGAGAGGACACAGACAGACTGACAAACTGACAGACTGACAGACTGACAGACTGACAGACAGACAGACACCATTTCGTAACCCACTTTTTCGGACTCAGGGGACCTCAAAACAAATAAATCTCTAAAAATCTCAAGGTCCAAAATTTTCATGATTACTATACTTTATTTTACTAGAGTAAAAGAAAGTAAAAATTTGTAAATATTTGTATAACCAGGTATTTTGGGTCAATTCGTATGACAGGTACCCGACCCTCTTGACGCACAGGTTCCAAAAGCTTTTCAAATCTCGGCCTTGACCATAGAAACAGATTGGCAAAACTAATTCTAAATCGAACAATCCGTTTAGAGATACCATGGTTACAAGACTAACAGACATCCAGACATCCAGACAGACGGACGGCCATTTTTTTTGTTTTTTTAGACTCAGGAACTTTTAAAACGTCAAGAAAAGTGGTTTTGGACCAACCAAATTTTTGATCATTTCTGACAGGATTTCGATACTTTGGTCTTATTAGACCGAAGTAAAAGGAAAAGGCAACACGGAGTTGTGTCGATTGTCGATCGACTCGACAATCATAATAGGGGTGATTATCTTAAGGGCTACCTTAAGAGAGATGCTGAACTTATCAAACATAAACCATATAACGTGTATTGGCAAAAGCAAATCCAAAAGATTACTACTTACCACATAACGGCGTCCTTAAAGATAAAACTAAGACGAAGCTAAGGGTTGTATTTAATGCTTCAACAAAGGATAGTATCGGATTATCTTTGAATGAGATCTTGCGAGTTTTTCCTACTGTACAATCTCCCTTGATTAAAATCCTTTTAAGATTTCGCAAACCAAAGTTTGCATTAACTGGTGCCATTGAGAAAATATACCGAATGGTATGGGTTGACGACATGATAACATCTCGCCAGAGGACAGGATGGATAAAGACAAAGCCACGCTTGTAACGCTTGTGAGCAAAAAAAAGTCACCGACAAACAGTCGGAAGGCGCCTAAAATCGCAAAGATAACGAAGCTCCACGATACTACTATGAGGCCATTTAAGAGGTCCTCAACGACAGCTGGTTGTGGCAGTTATTGAGCAATCGGAGGCCCACCAATTGGAGGAAGGTGGAAGGGGCCTTAGCCACCACCTTCCTGACTTGTCAGGATAGGGGCTGATACAGGAATCAGGTGAAACTGACTACCTGTGCAGATCAGAGGTCCCTGCTGGTTTATAAGAAGGCACTGGGGGGACTTGGCGAGGTATGGCCCGGAGCCAGTTTTGCTGTTATTGATAGGGAGGAGATCCCCTGCAGACCAATAACTAGGGTGTACATTCCTTCGGAGCCTAGTGATTCGAAGGTGATACTCCAGTTGTTGCAGGTTGGCAACCAGGAGTTGCCAACGCACAACTAGAAAGTTACCGAGCTCGAGGAAGCAAAGGCTGACTATAGGTCAGCTGTTATCATCTTAAACAGGGGAGCCACTGACTGCACTGGAAAAAACCAACGGTTTAATAAACTATGGTTTCAGTGCAGTCAGACTCAAAGTGTAGAAGAAGTATGCGGACAAGCCGGAGGGTCCGAAGTCAGCTTCAGACACTACCGCGGTCCTTGATAGCTCATCGGCGTGAGCGGAGTTAGCCACTCAAGCGGAAACCCTCTCCACGGACACGGAGATGTCAACGTCCATGGAGTCTTCAAAGAGGCTCTTAGAGGACTTCTCATCAGAGAATGACTCTGATCTTACTGTGGTGGAGAAGATGCTTTAAAGATGACATTGACATTTCTGCAAGTCAACCTTCACCACTCTAAGACAGCATCAGCTGCACTAATTTTCAAAATTGGGAAAGAAGCGACAGATGTTATCTTGATCCTGGAATCTTGGGTCACTGAAGACCGGGTAATTGGGCTAAAGATTCCCTGCACGCGAAAAAAGGTAAAGTTCGGTCGTGCATTCTCATTAAAAATAACATAAGTTGTTTTCTGCTATCAAATTTCAGTAATCAAGATGTAGCAGCGGTCAGCATTGAGGTCGATAAACGAAACCTCTGGCTTGTATCAGCTTACCTAGCTTATGATGAAGTGGATATTCCACCAATCATTCTAAGCAAACTAATCTTGGAGGCTCAGAAGCGCAAAGTTGCAGCCATCCTGGGGAGTGATGCAAATGCTTATCACACGATCTGGAGAAGTACTTCATGTACGTAACATAGGCAATAAGCCGACCTTTATAGCTAGAAATAGACAAGAGGTATTGGTCAATTTTGTCTCAAGCTTTCTGACGATTAGTCTATTAAACTGGAGAGTGTCGGATGGCTTGGTGGACGAACTGTCCAGCGCTTTTAATGAAGCGATTCTGGGATCTAGTCCACTTAGCAGGCCTAGGGGTTAATCTCGGCCACCTTAGTGGTCTAAGGAGATCAAACAAATACGTCGAAAATGCAAGAGACTCTTCAAAACATCACGGAAAACAAAATCCGCTGTAGACTGGGACTCCTATAAGGAAGTCCTCAAAATTTACAAATATCAATTGAGAAGTGCCAAGAATAGCTCTTGGAAACTATACTGTGGCAAAATTCAGGAGTCTTCGGAGATGTCTAGGCTATGCAAAGTACTAGCAACTGGTCCTTCCATCCCAAGTTATCTTCAACGGCCGGATGGGATATGACCACTAATAGTGCGGAATCGCTGGAACTTCTGCTGGAGACTCGATTTCCTGGTTGTTCCGAATCTGTAACTAGCACATCAGTAGGTGAAGGGACAAGTAGCCTCATAGGCCAAGCTATTTGACTCGAAACTACGGATCTAACCATCACTTGGTTAGAAGTAATTTTCAAAGGCAGCCTAGAACTATGTCACATTCCTAGTAAATGGACAGAAGTGAAGGTTGTTTTCATACCTAAGGCGGGAAAACGCTCACACTGCAATCCCAAAGACTTTAGACCGATTAGCTTGTCCTCCGTTCTTTTAAAAACACTGGAAAGACAAATAAAAGCCAATATTAGAGGCACGATTGTGCCGGAAAAGCTGTCTAAATCTCAACATGCTTATTGCAACGGAAGATCTGTAGAGACTGCTCTTCATTCTCTAATAAATTTATTTGAAAAATCTTTCGAATATAGAGACTACGCAATGGTAACCTTCTTGGATATTGAGGGGGCCTTTAACAATGTGCTTCCAGAGGCTATAACTCGGGCACTTTCAGATCTGGGAGTGGATGAATCACTCAAGGACTGTTTAGATCAAATGCTAAGAGGCAGGATCATCGTCAGAAGATTTGCAAGCAGAGGTACGCCACAGGGTGGCGTACTGTCCCCCCTACTTTGGAATTTGGTCATAAACGAACAGTTGCTGAGATTGAGGGACGGTGGCTTTAAGGTGGTTGCCTATGCGGATGATGTTCATATTGGTGTCCTTGGTAAATATCCCAGTACCCTTAGTGAGCTTAATCAAAATGCCCTGGACATTCTTTCATTATGGACCAATGGCTGTGGGTTGAATGTGAACCCACACAAACACGAATTGGTTCTCTTCTCTAGGAAATATTAATTTCCCCATATCGATCCTCCCACTTTAAATAGGTTCAGCTTGACTTTTACAGTTGAAGCGAAGTTTCTGGGTCGCGTTTTGGATAGCAAATTAAATTGGAAACCTAATATATTGGAAAGGGTAAAGAAAGCTACGGTAGCGCTATACCCTTGCAAAAATGCCTTTGGGAAAGAATGGGGCAGAGTCCCGCATCGTACATTGGCTTTATACCGCAGTAGTCAGACCCGTATTCTTGTATGGGGTAATAATCTGGTGGCCTGCTCTGGACAAAACTATCAACCAAAAGCTGTTGACAAAAATTCAGAGAACAATCTCTCTGTGGATCAGTGGTGCACTGAGGAGCACATCCACTAAGGCACTGGAGACTCTGCTATTTTTGACTCCTCTAGATATCTTGTGGAAACAGTTGGCAGCTTTTACAGCTATACGACTGAAATCCATCTCAATGTGGACCTGCAACAATACAGGGCACTCATCTATTTTGTGCAACAAACAAATTCCCAAGACAACCGACTATACTGTCCTGTCACTATCTTTTGACACAAAGTTCCGGACTAGGATCCCATCCAGGGAGGATTGGATGATGGGTACAGTTTTAGAACCAGGAGTTATAAACTTCTTCACTTATGGTTCAAAAGGGGACAGGAAAGTCGGGCTGGAATGTTCTGCGAGAAACTTCAGTTAAATCTCTCCTTCCGTCTCCCCGACTACTGTAGCATTTTTCAAGCTGAAGTAACTGCCTTAGAGGAAGTCGTAGACTGGTTGAGGTATAATGTAATATCGGTTTGTGATATTCGCATATATACGGACAGTCAGGCTGCCATTAAAGCGCTTCAACCATACCTCCTCACGTCGAAAGTAGTCCAGAAATGTCTCTCATCTCTTGGCCATCACTTCGTGAGCCAAATTTGAAATTGGTCGATTTTCCAAAATTGCAGAAGTTAATCGACATCTTCCAACGATTTGGTCAAGCTGGTATCCGTCTAAAACAAGAGAAATGTCAAATTGGTAGTTCATCCACCGATTTTCTCGGGTACAGAATCGATGCCGAAGGTCTACACCCAATACAACAGAAGATCGTCACCATTAGAAGCACCCCACCACCAACGGATAAAGGGCAGCTACAAGCTTTAATCGGCTTGGTTAACTTTTACCTTACCCACAAAACCGAATTGGCGTCATACTGGCACATAGAGTGGGAACGAAAGAGCGTCCCATAGCTTACCACTCAAGAACGATGACCGAAACAGAAGGACGAGACAGTCAAGATGATCGCGAATATTTTGCGATTATTGCGGGAGTGATAAAGTTCCATGATTTTCTCTACGGTCGAGAGTTCGTTATTGTGACGGATCATAAGCCGCTTCTTGGTCGGTTTACCACAAATGTATATAAAGTTATAATTCCACCATATCACCGTGTACAAATTTTTTTCGCGCTATATACTGATCATTCGAGTATTGTTAGAATGAAGGCACTAGCGAGGAATTACGTGTGGTGGCCCAAACTAGATGCGGACATAGAGAAGGCTGTGCGTCTTTGTAAAAAGTGTCAATCAAACCGTCCTGAGGTAGCACAGGCTCCCGAACACCCATGGGCGGACACAACAGAACCATGGACGAGAATCCATATTCATTATGCCGCAGCTCATCATGGTAAAACTTATTATATATTCATCGATTCTTATTTCAAGTGGTTAGAGGTAGTTCACGTGGCCACAACATCAGCTGCCTGTGGCATACAGGCTATTCGCAAGATATTTGCCACTCATGGAATTCCAGAGATCATTGTGACAACGGTACAGTATTCGCTCGGTGTATGTGGCTCTATACCATCCACGTTCAAATGGGCAGGCGGAGATAATGGTCAAAACGACGAAAGATTTTCTTAAGAAGAAGAGTTCTGGCCACATTCAACATCATCTGCAACCGGCAGATCCCCCGCCGAACTTTTATTTAATCGTCGTATTCGAACTTTCTTCGATCATCTTCATCCGGATAACATTCGCGTTCAGAAGACCAAACCAGTGGTCGACCTACCGCGAAAACGGTCTGAGGGTTCCACAGTCTGGGCGTGAAACTACTCGTCGGGTTCAAAATGGATACCTGCTTCTGTTACAAGAACATCAGGGCCTATTTCTTATGCTGTAATGATGGATGTAACAGATGGACAATACAACTACCATTCCGATAGATTAACTTCAATCGATTCTTCCGAATGATGTTGCCAATTCGGAAGACGTTATTTCAACACCTAATGATATTCAACCATTAACATCAGGCACGCTACAATCAACCATTGGTCCATCATCAATCGTACCACAAGAAATTACACAGCCAAAGAAACGAGCAAAAAAAGACACCATTTGAAACCGATGAAGCTTCCCTCCGTACATCATCCAGATCGAAAACAACTCCTTCTACATACTTATGTGTCCTAATCAAAGGTGGAGGGATGTAATGTACCCATTCTTAATCTGCACCCTATAAATATTGTAATGTCGTACTCAAGTTGTGTTTACCGTACACAACAATTATAAACCTCATGATCATATTTCGTTAGTCAAGTAGTAGCTCTGGGAATGGACTAGATTTACCCTTTTGATTAGTTTCATGGGATTTTTTTAAATCTGCTATTCCAATTCAATTGCCTCTGTTTTGGGTATAGGTTCTTCCCAATAGAATTACCTCGAGTTGGGCTAATGTAGCATACTCAAGCATTATTCATTTTAGTTGTAAAATTAATTGTCCCTTTTCCATTTTAGTTGTAAAATCAATTGTCCTGTAGAACATAGTTCAGACTGAAAGATTTTTTTCATTAATGACCAACGTTCTTTTCTAAATGAAAGAATAACATCTAAATGAATATTATGCTTGGTTTTCTTTGACCCTACCACCTTTATCAACTAATAAAGATAATAAATAATTAAAATAATGTGTCATGTTTAATCTGGATTTTAACTCAGTTTCGAAATGTTATAAGTTATCGTGGGATATTGGTTACATTTCAGTTTTAATGTGAATAATAAAAACAATATAGGTATAAAAACAACGAATGTGATGTAAAGGGTTTATACAATTACAGACAGCTACCAACTGCTACCCAAAAAAAAATACACATCATGGTGATACACACCAAACCTGCAACAATAACGAATCTGAGATTCGTGCAGATTAATCTGCATCGATCGAAGACGGCTACAAACAACCTTAACCGACTTTTTATGATCAAGGACTGGGATATAGCGCTCATCCAGGAGCCTTGGACCAACAATGGGAAGATTAAAGGTTTTGCAGCCAATACAAGTAAGCTAGTTTACGACACGGCTGCAGATAGGCCGAGGACAGCAATTCTCTGTCGCTCAAGGCACAATATCTTCTCTATTAACTAATTTATTTCTAGGGACATCACGGCTGTTTCAATACAAATGCCCTTACCAAAGGAGGCAGGAGGGTGATTAACATCGCTTCTGCATACTTTCCCGGGTATGAAAATGACCCCCTCCAGAATTGATACAAAGCTTCGTGAATTATTGCACGATTCATAACCAAAAATTCGTCATTAGTTGCGACGCTAATGCACACCACGTAGTCTGGGGAAGCGGTAACACCAATTTAAGAGGTGAGCAACTTTTTAAATTCTGTCTTAGTAACAACTAGGATATGTACATCAGGTTTGATATCAATATCCCTTCGAGACAAGAGTTGATGATAAGGATACCGAAACGCACCAACTGGCCAGTCTATAACGACAGACTTTTGGATAACTTAGCTGGTCTACAGACCACGATAAACTCTGTCGAAGACCTCGACAGAGTTGCAAATGACGTTACAGAGGCAATAATTAATGCCTACCACTCAAGCTCACCCGTGGTGAGTATTAGAGGCACAAGGGACGTTCCTTGGTGGAACCAAAACTTGGAAACCATGAGACGGAATGTCCGTAAACTTTTTAATAGGGCTAAGATACCCAATACAACATAGCTCTTAGGCAGAGCAAAAGACAAAGCTGGAGAGACTTCTGTAAGAAAACAAACTACCTATGGCGTGTCGACTCCAGAAGGCACTCTCCTTGCAGCACAGGAATCCCTTGGGATCTGTTAAGAAACCAAGTGGAGAGACAACCACGACCAGGGAGGAGACTCTGGAATGTCTAGTGAGAGGCCACTTCCCAGATTGTGTAGTACTGAGGGATCAGGAAGAATCCAACGCGTAAATCCGTATCTGGTTCAAAAGGGGGCTCACGAGTTCTCGAGACAGGTTTTTACGCCGGGACAGAGAGGCTGGGCAGTCAAATCATTTGGCCCTTTCAAATCACCGGGAGGGGACTGCATATACCCCGCCTTTTTACAACAAGGCCCGTAGATTTTGCTGCCTTATCTTACTATACTCTTCAGAGCCAGCTACAGCTTGGACTATGTTCCAAAATGTTGGAAGGAGGTTCGGGTGATTTTTATCCCAAAAGCGGGAAAAATATCCCCAGAAGAGATCAGGTATTATAGATCTATCAGCCTCACATCATTTTTACTGAAAACTATGGAGAAAATGTTGGGACTTTGTATCAGATCCAACACTCTCCAAAGATACCCTCTGGACTCTATGACGGCCTGGTAAAGCCAAACAAACATTTGTGGGCTCAGTCCCAACGTTTTGCCAATCATTCTTTGGCACTTTGGCAGCTGAAGTAGGCCTTATTCGCCTTGTTTGTGATATGATTTAAGTGGGGATTCCATGTCAATTTCTGATCAAGTACGACAACCAGATATTTAACCTCCGTTGACAGTTGGAGAGTTACCCCCCCCCCCCCCCCAGGGCTATCGGCGGGAGGCCAATTTTCCTCCGGTTAGTAAAGAGAGTGCAATTGACCTTGTTGGGATTTGCCGTAAGGCCAACATCCGTGCACCAATCATTTACTACCTCTAGGACTTATTGCATTTTTCCCCTACTGTATTTGCAAATCTGCCCCTAACCATGAAGACTAGATCGTCCGCATATGTAATGTTCGAGAAGTCTAAATTTCTCAATCTGGTAAATAATTGATCCATCACGATCAGCCACAATAAGGGAAAGAGAACACCTCCCTGGGGCAACCCTTGGTGGCCACTATGGTGATGGTTTTGTCTCCAAAAGAGGCCGTAATCCTTTTGTATTTTAGCATGTTTATAATCCACCTTACGGTGGAGGGGTCTATACCCCTTGTTCCTGAATTACCTCGAAACTAGTATTACCAAAAACTCCCTGGATATCAATGAAGGAGCGTAGTAATAAATCTTTATTCCGGAGCGTATCTTCGATTTCCGGGCCGTCATAAGACCTATGGTCTCTTATGTGGCGTTTGTGTGGTGGCCAAAGACGGAGCAGACTGGTGCACGGAGAATACTGGACAAGATCCAGAGGTTAATCTGTGTGGGTGCAACTAGAGCAATGAGAACTTGTCCAACAGCTGCTCTTGAGAGAATACTGGGGCTCTCATCACTGCACCTAGACATTAAAAAAGTAGCCGGTTCAAGAGGTCTGAGCCTAAAAATTATAGCCAAAATTAAAACTATAAGGCCAGAACACAACAGTATCCTACATAAATTAAACTTTAAGGAGGAATTGATCCAACTATTGAATTTGATGGTAAGGACAATAAAATGTCGGAGGAATTTTACTATTAGTTTGCCGGATAGGGCACTGGTAGAGAATATTATCTCCTCCCTCCCCCACCATGCTTCTGTGTGGTATACGGATGGGTCAAAAACAGACGGCGGTACCGGTGCAGGGATAGTCGGGCCCAACCTAGAGGTATGCATACCACAGGGTAGCACTCCCACAGTTTTTCAGGCAGAGACCTTTGCTATTGAGGTATGTGTGCTTCAATGTCCCATAAAGAAATATAAGACTCAGTGTTCAACTCGAAATTGATCTGGAGCTGCTACTGTAATTTATTAGAACTGGCTAAAGCAAACAAAGTCCTCCTGGCCACTCCACCATTAGAGGAAATGAGGCAGGAGACCGATGTGCAAAAATCACAGAGCAAGCCGAGATTTCCTGGGTCCCAGTCCTTGTATTGCTTTTTCCAAAACACACTTGGCAGATGGTATAAGGGACTGGGAGCAGAACTATAGGAAATTACTCGATAAGACAGGCCAAGAAATTATTCAGTTATACTATTATACGTCTGGGAGAAGCACCGAGAATGGACCGCCAATCCCTAAGATCCCTTACCTGGTTTTTAACAGGGCCACGGGCCCTGTGATATAAAATGGAAGGTCCCTTACGGACCAGTGCAGATTCCGTGACTGCGGTAAGGAGACATCGGAACACCTACCATTCACATGCGATGCTCTCATCCAAAAAAGATTCAAGTTCCTCAATGCGTACATAATCTAGTGGCCTAACGCCGACCCAATAGGCTTCAATGGTCGCAGTGCTCTGGGCGACAAAACACCCACCCATGGAGCAAAAAAAAAACTGAAAAAAATGAATAAAGTTTGTTTGTGATATGGATAAGAACTAAGTAGTCAGCAAAAATGTTACTAATTATAACAAAATAGCTTTGACCAGTGACCCAAAGTGTTTTATTAAGCAAAACCACACTTTGATACAAAAATAACTTAAGCAATCTGCCAGAGGTCTTTGACGACATTAACAATGTATAAATTAAATTAAATTTTCCACATCATAATCACCCATTAAAATAAAAAAATAAAAATTTAATATCCTTTCTAAAAACAAAACAAAAAAAACGATTACTAAAAACTTTATATTTGCCTTTGCTTTTCATCTGGAATACATACATATGTACATCCATCCATCCATCTATCCACTACAATACAAGCATTATATTATATACATATCATAACGTCTAATTACATTTTAAAGACAAAATGAACGTCCGAACACACATGTTACCATACACATGTTGAATAATTCATCAGCCAAGAATTTTATTTATAATTTACGCTACAGTTGTTTTTCCACTTCCTTTTTGGTGTCCTTTTTCTCCCACAGATAACAGAATCTAATTTTAAAAACCGTATTCATTCGTCCAACGACACTTAAGAGACCGCGTAACGATCAGCAAAAAACAAATAATGGCCATTCCAAACCACAACAATATACGGCAAAAAAAAGAAAATTCAGTGTAATTTTCATGTTGTGAACGAACGTACTCCAGCAACAATAATAACAAAATATTGTTCTCGACAAATTTCATTTTATTATGTATTACAAAATTTCTAAAGATATCCGTTTTAATTATATACAAAAATAGAAACTTTTGTTATAAATAACTGTTATTATAAAATTCCCCCGCGCAAATTTCCAACTTTTCTGTTCATTGAAAAATTTTAATTACAAGATCATAGATAGGTTATACGCCTAAATTATATATTTGCCTTAATCAAATGTCAATAAATTAAATAATTTACCCACCCACCGCGGGGGAGATTTTCATCTAACATAATCTAGACATCGAACTTTTCTTTTTTCGCAATACATTTTCCTAAACAGCTGTGAACATCAAAAAAACAGAGTAAAGAAAATTGTATAATACAAATTTAAAGCAACAACAATAACCACGAAAACGACCAAGTTTTGGAGAAAAAAAAAATTAAAATGAAATTAAAAAAGGAAAACAAGGAAAATGAGAGAAAATTAGTTAAGATTATGTAATCGAATTAATAAATTCAATTAAAGTTTAGTCTGTTTGGTGAAAAGTTTATCTTATTCTTGGCATATGATTGTACAGTAATATATAGGGATGTTGAAGAAAACCTTACCATATATTATAACTTCATGTGAAAATATTCTCATTTATCGGGTTCATCGATGATGGGCGACTTGATTAAATTAAATACCAAATACATATTACGTCTGCACACAAAAAAAAAAAAAAACTTTTTCATTTTCTATTTATATTTGCGCAAATTAAATTGATTTTCCACCTTGTTTGTAATGAACGTCTTCTTATTTATTTTGTTTTAGCCGTTTCTACTTGCTAATGGAAAAGTGGATAAACGACGTGTTCTGAATTACGGGTTGTATGCGGTTGATTTCTTTTTTCATTTAATTTTCTTTTCTTTTGTGTTTATTGTGTACACGCGGGGGTAAGAATGATTTCGAGAAAATTGTATTGATATTAAATGTTGATTAATGGTTTAGTACTACGCGTGGCAGCTGTGGTGTAAGAAGATAAGAAAGATGATTTCTTCCAAATTTTCATAATTCCTATATTGTATACGACTATTTCTACGCAATTTGTAATTTTTAATGAATTTGTTACACTACTCTCCTACTCTGGATATACAACATCGGGTGATCACGACCGACTTAGGAAATTGCAATGTCAATATCGTCATTGGTTAAAAGACTCGGTAAGAATCACGCTTCTGTCTGGAGATGGATTTAATTGATGTGATTACTCAATAGCTATCGCAGGAAAAAAATTCAGTTCAAGTATCGAGTGGGAAATCTCGGAAAATTCAAATTTCCAAAAATTATTAGAAAATTTGTATAAAATCAGCCTCTAGAGTATTATGTCTGGAGATGTATTGCATTGCTGTGACTTGTCAATAGCTATCGCAGGAAAAAAATTCGGTTCAAGTTTCCCGTGGGAAATCTCGGAAAATTCGATTTTCCAAAATTTTAAATCCCGAGATTTCTAACGGGAAACTTGAACTGAATTTTTTTCCTGCGATAGCTATTTAGTAATAACATCAATGGAATCCATCTCCAGATATAGCACTCTAGAGGCTGATTTTATACAAATTTTCTAATAATTTTTGGAAAATCGAATTTTCCAAGATTTTCCACGGGAAACTTGAACTCAATTTTTTTCCTGCTATAGCTAATGACAAGTTACATTAATGCAATCCATCTCCAAACATAACACTCTAGAGGCTGATTTTATCTATCCATTTCTTACTTTCGGCTGGAAACTTTTTAGAATTTTCCGAGATTTCCCACGGCAAACTTGAACTGAATTTTTTTTTTTGCGATAGCTATTTAGAAATAACATCAATTGAATTCATCTTCGTACATAACACTCTAGAGGCTGATTTTATACAAATTTTGTAAAAAAATTTGTAAAATCGAATTTTCCGAGATTTCCCACGGGAAACTTGAACTGAAGTTTTTTTCCTGCGGTACCTAATGACAAGTTACATCAATGCAATCCATCTCCAGACATAACACTCTAGAGGCTAATTTTATAAAAATTTTCTAATAATTTTTGGAAAATCGAATTTTCCGAGATGGAAAATTTGAAATGAATTTTTTTTCCTGCGATAGCTATTGATAAATCACATCAATGCAATCCATCTCCAGACATAACACTCTAGAGGCTGATTTTAAACAAATTTTCTAATAATTTTTGGAAAATCGAATTTTCCGAGATTTCCCACGGGAAACTTGAACTGAATTTTTTTCGTGTAATAGCTATTGACAAATCACATCAACACAATCCATCTCCAGACTTAACACTCTAGAGGCTGATTTTATACAAATTTTCTAATAATTTTTGGAAAATCGAATTTGCCGAGATTTTCCACTGGAAACTTGAACTGAATTTTTTTCCTGCGATAGCTATTTAGTAATAACATCAATTGAATTCATCTTCATACATAACACTCTAGAGGCTGATTTTATAAAAATGTTGTAAAAAAATTTGTAAAATCGAATTTTCCGAGATTTCCCACGGGGAACTTGAACTGAAGTTTTTTTCCTGCGGTACCTAATGACAAGTTACATCAATGCAATCCATCTCCAGACATAACACTCTAGAGGGTAATTTTATACAAATTTTCTAATCATTTTTGGAAAATCGAATTTTTCGAGATTTCCCACGGGAAATTGAACTGCATTTTTTTTCTTGCGATAGCTATTGAGTAATTACATTAATTGAATCCATCTCCAGACATAACACTACAGAGGCTGATTTATTTTCGGCTGAAATATCAATAACATAATCTGCATTATCGAGTTTTCACTTTCGGCTGGAAACTTTCGGCTAACTTTAACAGGGTAATCTGTATATCCTATTTACTTTGGGCTAATAACTACTAAATTTTTTATTTTCGGCTAGAATGTTATATCATAATCTGCATTATCGACTTTTTTACTTTCGGCTGGAATTATACAATCTGCATAACCATTTTTTTTTATTTTTGGCTGGACTAACACAATCAGCATTATCGTCTTTTCACTTTCGGCTGGCAACTTTCGGCTAACTTTAACAGTATCCCGCCAATCTGTTAAATATACATTCCAACTGTTTTAAATAAGGCATCTAAATCGGTAATTGACCAATGGATCGAAGTAGTTAATAGTTTCTGGTTTAGGCTTTAAGGAGTAGCAATGGACAAAAAAAGCTTGGATTCGACAAAATAAAGCAGCTTTGAGAATTTTGACATTTTGCTGTCGGTTGACGAAACGATTTGATTTGTTTTCAAAAAAATCAATGAACTAGTCTAGCCTAACAAGCATTCTGTGGTTCTTAAACTCTTATATTTATAAACAAAATCCTGGTTTACCAAATCCTATTTGTGTCGTGGATAACTTTAATTCAATTCAAAGTTTCATGCAACGTATCGTCAGTCATATGTATATACATATGATTTAAGCATATAACTTCCGGACGAACCATTTGAATCGACCCATCTCAATATGTCGAAAATTACATTTTTGAAGAGCAGAATATTTCAGGCAAAATTTGTGGGTTTGGGGTGAAAATCTGACATATCAAGGTCTATACTTCACTTGATTTCGACCTATTCCGATGGCATTTTACCTTCGTTTCGCAAAATTCTACAGTTAATCCTGCAGGCATGATGTTTAGCGAGTAAAATAAAAAAGAGCATATTCTAGAGCAGATAGAAAAATCACAGCAGACATTTTTTGGGAGAAACCCTCCCATCCAGAAATTACGTCAAGATACTATTGATTATAACCATGAAATTAGTTTCATTGTGGATCACTACAGTGATTATTTTACGGCAGCTTCAATAATATTTTCAAAGTTGCTGCATATAATTTCTTAAAAGGCTTCTGATTCATTGAATGGCTGCGATGGTAGTGATTTACTGAGATTAACATTTTGAGCCATTTTTAAAATGAATAAAAATAATTTCAAGAATTTTATATCAATTCCAAAACTATCAGGACTTTCAAAATTAACTGCATTAATGAATAACTGCAGCTATTCACCGTAATTTCAGTGGGATATGGCACAGGTGTCGTTTGAAAGCAGAAGGAATCCCAATTTTAATGTCATCCGCTCAGTGATGCAATTGCGAGGAAATGCAATTGTCTAAGCAATACGAAAACTAAAAATATCTAAAATAAATAATCTCTTTCTTTCTTGAAAATCACCTTACTATAATTCAGCAGATTCTGAGCCACAAAAATCCAAAATCTGCAACTGTGCTCCGATTGTGGGTCTTGATACTACTAATGATAGGTTTCGGGGCCTGTAATTATTTTGCCAACGTGCATTTAGATTGCTTGATTATTTCTAGCCATTTCATAGGAAATTCGATTTTCATTAAAATCACCTTACTATAATTCAGCAGATTCTGAGCCACAAAAATCCAAAATCTGCAATTGTGCTCCGATTGTGGGTCTGGATACCTCTAATGATAGGTTTCGGGACCTGTAATTGTTGTGCCAACGTGCATTTAGATTGCTTGATTATTTCTAGCCATTTCATAGGAAGTTCGATTTTCTTGAAAATCACCTTACTATTATTTAGGAGATTCTGAGCCACAAAAATCCAAAATCTGCAACTGTGCTCCGATTGTGGGTCTGGATACCTATAATGATAGGTTTCGGGACCTGCATTTATTGTGCCAACGCACATTTAGATTGCTTGATTATCTCTAGGCATTTCATAGAAAATTCGATTTTCTTAAAAATCACCTTACTATAATTCAGCAGATTCTGAGCCACAAAAATCCAAAATCTGCAACTGTGCTCCGATTGTGGGTCTTGATACTACTAATGATAGGTTTCGGGGCCTGTAATTATTTTGCCAACGTGCATTTAGATTGCTTGATTATTTCTAGCCATTTCATAGGAAATTCGATTTTCATTAAAATCACCTTACTATAATTCAGCAGATTCTGAGCCACAAAAATCCAAAATCTGCAATTGTGCTCCGATTGTGGGTCTGGATACCTCTAATGATAGGTTTCGGGACCTGTAATTGTTGTGCCAACGTGCATTTAGATTGCTTGATTATTTCTAGCCATTTCATAGGAAGTTCGATTTTCTTGAAAATCACCTTACTATTATTTAGGAGATTCTGAGCCACAAAAATCCAAAATCTGCAACTGTGCTCCGATTGTGGGTCTGGATACCTATAATGATAGGTTTCGGGACCTGCATTTATTGTGCCAACGCACATTTAGATTGCTTGATTATCTCTAGGCATTTCATAGAAAATTCGATTTTCTTAAAAATCACCTTACTATAATTCAGCAGATTCTGAGCCACAAAAATCCAAAATCTGCAACTGTGCTCCGATTGTGGGTCTGGATACCTCTAATGATAGGTTTCGGGACCTGTAATTGTTGTGCCAACGTGCATTTAGATTGCTTGATTATTTCTAGCCATTTCATAGGAAATTCGATTTTCTTGAAAATCACCTTACTATAATTCAGCAGATTCTGAGCCACAAAAATCCAAAATCTGCAACTGTGCTCCGATTGTGGGTCTGGATACCTCTAATGATAGGTTTCGGGACCTGTAATTGTTGTGCCAACGTGTATTTAGATTGCTTGATTATTTCTAGCCATTTCATAGGAAATTCGATTTTCTTGAAAATCACCTTACTATTATTTAGGAGATTCTGAGCCACAAAAATCCAAAATCTGCAACTGTGCTCCGATTGTGGGTCTGGATACCTATAATGATAGGTTTCGGGACCTGCATTTATTGTGCCAACGCACATTTAGATTGCTTGATTATCTCTAGGCATTTCATAGAAAATTCGATTTTCTTAAAAATCACCTTACTATAATTCAGCAGATTCTGAGCCACAAAAATCCAAAATCTGCAACTGTACTCCGATTGTGGGTCTGGATACCTATAATGATAGGTTTCGGGACCTGTAATTGTTGTGCCAACGTGCATTTAGATTGCTTGATTATTTCTAGCCATTTCATGGGAAATTCGATTTTCTTCTTCTACATAACCACGTTTCGTGTCAATTTTGAAAAAATTCTGGTATCACGTGTAATGCTTAGGTTAGGTTAGGTTTAGGTGGCGGTCCACTAGGACCAGCTAGGCATAGACACAAAAATGGTCCGTATCCATACCACGAATAATTGTTTCCTCCAACTCTTTGAAACCATGAGAACCACCTTATGAGACAGTGCCCCGTAATCACTCCAACAACCACACTGATCTGACTTCGCTGAAGTGAGATCAGGTGTTTGGATCTCTCCAAATCCAACTTTGGCCGGACCTACCGAGTTGTTACGCATGAGGTAATACTTGACCATCTCTAATTCGTCAGCTTGCTAGCTTCTTCTTGAAGCAACAATTTCCATACCGAAAAAGGGATTTCAATATCCTTTCTGCTTTCTGAAAAGTGGTCCATTGTACCACGTCGACCCAGTTCATCGGCGTTTATATTCCCTGTACATATGAAATGTCCTGGCACCAATAAAATGTGGATGTTGAACTGATCTGTCATCTCGTTAAGAGATGCGAGACAGTTCTGGACTACTTTTGACGTGAGGAGGTGTGATTAAAGCACTTTAATGGTAGCCTGACTGTCCGTATATATGCGAATATTACAAACCGATATTACATTATACCTCAACCAGTCTACGACTTCCTTTATGGCAGTTACTTCAACTTGAAAAATGCTACAGTAGTGGGGGAAATCGAAGATGAGATTTAACAGAAGTTCCTCGCAAAACATCACATTTTGAACCATCCGCGAAGAAGTTTATAATTCCTGGTTCCAAAACTGCACCCATAATCTAGTCCTCCCTGGATGGAATCCTAGTCCGGAACTTTGTGTCAAAGAATAGTGACGGGACAGTATAGTCGGTGGTCTTGGGAATTTGTTTGTTGCACAAAATAGATGAATGCCCTATATTGTTGCAGGTTCACATTGAGATGGATTTCAGTCGTTTGGCAGTACAAGCTGCCGACTCTTTCCCCTAGATTCCGCTGTTGATATCTAGAGGAGTCAAAAATATCCGAGTCTCCAGTGCCTGAGTGGATGTGCTCCTCAGTGCACCACTGATCCACCGAGAGGTTGTTCTCTGAACTTTTGTCAACAGCTTTTGGTTGATAGTTTTGTCCAGAGCAGGCGACCAGACTATTACCTCTTACAAGAATATGGGTCTGACTACAGCAAATGTACGATGTGGGGCTCCAGCCCCCATCCTTTCCCAATGGCTTTTTTGTAAGAGTATAGCGCTACCGTAGCTTTCTTTACCCTTTACAGAATATTAGGTTTCAAATTAAATTTTCTATCCAAAACAAGACCCAGAAACTTCGCTTTATCTGTAAAAAACAAGCTGAACCAATTTAAAGTGGGAGGATCGATATGAGGAAATTTATATTTCCTAGAGTAGGTAACCAATTCGGTTTTGAGTGGGTTCACATTCAATCCACAGCCATTGGCCCATAATGAAAGAATGCCCAGGGAATTTTACATAATCTAACTAAGGGTGCCGGGATATTTGCCACGGCCACCAATAGCAACATAATCCGCATAGGCTACCTTGAAGCCACCGTCCTCCAGTCTAAGTGTAATGCTTACAAAATCGACCCCCAGGTGTCTCGATTTCCGGATTTCAAGGTTTTTTTATAATTTACTCAGGGTTTTATAGATTTTTCGAAATTCTTCAAGATTTTCGATTTTGTTTCGAATTAGTTTGGATTGGAATATAAGTGTTAACATTAACATTGTCAGGTGAGATTTTTGCAATTCGAGGTTTTCAGATTTTTTGTATAATCTAGATATGTGGGTTTGAATAGCGTTAAGGTTCATTACCTAACTTATTCGAAATTATTAACTCAACATTTTCGAGATTATTCGAGGTTTTTTTTTTTTTTTTGCTTCTGAAATATGTACTAAGTTTTCAGATCTTTCAAGATTATTCCACAAATCTAAATTTATTCGAGGTTTTCGTGAATATTTGAAAAACGTTATGTAGTTGCGCGATGTTCGAAAATTCATGATGTTTTTATTTTTCTGGGAATTTCGTTGGTTTTTAAGTTTAATATATTCAATATTTTCAAGTTTATCTTGTACTAGAATTACGAATAAGCATCAAAACTCAATCAAATTGTTTTACAGGGTGGAGATTTTCCAAATTTAAGACTTTTAGATTTTTCTAGAAATCCAGATTTAAATAGGTTTGGGTACTTAGACTAACGTCCAAGTTATTCGAAATTAATATCATCTTAGGTGGTTTGGCGTCTATTGGAGGGGGGGATCAAAGTTGAGTAGATTAATCTACCAGCTCGGTAACCTTCCTGTAGGGTGCGCATCACGTGAGCCGTTCTGGTCTTGTCATTAGGCAGCTCCGTGATGGGTACAATTGTGTAAGGGGTAACCTGTTCACAATTCGCAAGTGAACGTACTGCCTCCTCGTGGGAACCACTGGTAACAAAGGCCACTTGGCACATTTTTGGCCATTTGGCACAGGCTAAAGTACGGCGCTAAAGGAGAAAACCTTGACAAAAAACCCTAATCTAAGGAGGAACAGCATATGCCGAAAGATGAATGGCTGATAGGTTAATCTGCCCAAAATATGCGAACTCTGGATATCAGGCACCCTCCAGTTTTATTTAGCCTTCTTGTAGTAATGCTGGGTGACCTACAGGTGATTTGCAATTCCCAGCAACTCGTAAGAGTAAAACGAAATACGGGGCAGGAGTAGGAGTATACGGGAGTGGGACAAACCTCTCGAGGTCTTTGAGCTCCAATGCTACCGTCTTTCTAGTGGAACTACATGCAAACATGTAAACATCTAGGAGGGAGAGCAATAACCCCAGATAGTATGTATCACGTACCGGGAGGCACTATTGTCAAGTTCATTAAGAACCTGAATATTGACTGGACGGATAATTAAGCAGGGGCCAGCACAATACATCTTTTAGGTCGCAGTGCGAAGTGGCTGATCGCCCGCATGGCCCCCCAATAATAATAATAATTGGTCAGGCGGCAAGAAACTCTCTTAACTATCACTCAATATTCGACGGCAACCACAATAGCAAGAAATGCAATAAATTCTTTACAGTCTATAAATCCTCTAAATTCCTTAAATGATATAGATTCTGTAAAATTTGATAAATTTTCTAAATCTTGTAAATGCTATAAACTGTATAAATTTTTTAAATTCTAAAAATTAAAAAAAAAGAAATCTGTGACTTAAGATCGAAACCGACCCTAACAGTGCCTCTACGAGACTTTTCGAACCGTAGTTTCAACTTGTTGATGAAGGTTATAGGTGGTCAGCCCAGCGATCGAGACCATTTTTATGTGTCCGGAACGGTGGTTTGGCGACTATTGGAGGGGGGGATCAAAGTTCAGTAGATTAATCTACCAGCTCCGTGACTTTCCAGTAGGGTGCGCATCACGTGAGCTGTTCTGGTCTTGTCATTAGGCAGCTGCGTAATGGATTCAATTGTGTAAGAAGTTCCCTGTTCACAATTGGCAAGTGTAGGTACTGCCTCCTCGTGGCAACCACCGGTAACTAGGGCCATTTGGCACATTTTTGGACATTTGGCACAGGCTAAAGTACGGCGCTAAAGGAGAAAACCTTGACAAAAATCCCTAATCTAAGGTGGAACAGCATATGCCGATGGTTAATCAGTCCAAAATATGCGGACTCTGGATACCAGGCACCCTCCAGTTTTATTTAGCCTTCCTGTAGTAAAGCTGGGTGACCTACAGGCGATTTGCAATTCCCAGCAACTCGTAAGAGTAAAATCAAACGGAATACGGGGCAGGAGTAGGAATGAATATATGGGAGTGAGACAACCCTCCCGAGGTCCTTGCGCTCCAATGCTACCGTCTTTCTAGCGGAACTACTCGTACATGCTGTAGTAAACATCTAGGAGGGAGAGCAATAAGCCCAGATAGTATGTATCACGTACCGGGAAGCTGTATTGTCAGGTTCATTAAAAACTTGAATATTGACTGGACGGATAATTAAGCAGGGTCCAGCACAATAGATCTTTTAGGTCGCAGTGCGAAGTGGCTGATCGCCCGCATGGGCCTCCCATAATAATAATAATAATAATGTGTCCGGAACCGCGCTTAGAATGGTAAAGTAAAATCTTAACCACTGATCTATATTCGAAGACTCTAGATTCTTTAAGAACAATTCGTTACCCAAACTAAAAAAAATCCCAAAAATCAAAATTATTAAATATATATATCAAATTTTTGAAAGGTTATTATAATTCGTTTTATACCTTAGACGATGGGGCTACAACAAACTCCGCTTTGACGATTTTTTTGAAATTCCAACATTTATAGAAACAAGAACATCTTTGAACAATTTGTGTTTTTCAAAAATTATTCACAGCATTGGTCCTTTCTGCGCAAGGGTGACAAGAAAATATGAAGCTTCCATATGTTTTCATATTGTAGTTAACAAAAATTTAATGTGTGGACCTCTTTTTTAATGGGGTACGTTATTTTGCATTTGTTGGGATTTTTTTGGTGGATTTTGATTTTTGGGAATATGATGATATCCCTGTTATATAATATAGCTTTTTATAACTTCATGGTAGAAAATGGGAGTTTGGGATACAGGATTTTGGAATAAGGGATTTTGAAATAAGGGATTTTGTAAACGTCATTTTTTTTAGCTTAGGTCCACTTTCATATACTTTAAAACCCAGGACACAAGTTTCCAATCATTTGTTTTTGCCCCCATTCTTTGGCTAGTCTCAAGTGTTTATTCCCTCGTATTTGTTCACATTTGAAAACTGTGTTTCACAGAATATTTTTGAAAAAATAAAACGGGATCTATTCTGGAAGCGGTTTAAATGACCTTGAATTTGGTATTTGTTCAATATTAACAGTGTACATTCCTGAATAAACTATCAACATTAAGTTTTAAAGAAAGAAGGCGGGATTTAAAATAATCATAAGGATTTTATATTAATGTATATTAATTTTGAATGCCTGCCGGTCTATGAAATTTCTTAATTCTTTGTAAAACTATAGGTTTGTAGATTTAGTCATTACTCCAGGTCCTACTCAAATCTTAATTTTACAGCCCGTCGCCTCAATTGGGCCCGTCTAATCCAAAGAGATTTTTACATATGTACAAATCGGAAGAGCTGCACAACTTCTAAATCCACAAAATATCACGGGTTCGAAAATGTTCAAGATCAAAATAAAAAAATTGACCTAAGTAACTGTGAAATTTTAAAATAACAAAATTCGTTTTTCATTCGACTTTTAAAATTTGATTGAAATTTTAATTTTAATAGAAATTGTTCGATCACTCGAATCAAATTACTCGGATTAGTCAGGTATAAGTCAATTAATTATAGGATTTAATTATAAAGTTGGCTTTAATTACATAGCTCCCCTTTAATCTGGAAGGGATTTAAAATTCCGAAATTGAAAAATTAATTTAAACTATAAACCAAACAATGTTTACTTACAAGTAAATTGCCATCTTAAATCGATGGCGAAGAACTTTAGTCTATACCACAAATGGACCAATATTGTTATGGTTTATAATCAAATGTTTAATGCAACCAACGTTACAACTAATTTCACCACAAAATAATTAAAAATCTAATTTATCTTGTTGGTTTTTTAATTAGACACACATAAACCAATTACATACTATATTATGATCTCCCACACACTATAATAAAGTTCATACATAGAACATGGTTCAACATTGTAATATTTATTATTTATTTATGTACATTTATAGATAATCGAGTACACATACATAAATAACATTAAAACTATTGATTTTATATAGTTGTACATACATATAAAAAGTTAATTTGCATAATGCAGATTTTCTAAAAAGATCATTCATTTACAAGTGTCTCTATGCATTATTTAGAAAATCAAATTTAAATTTATGTAAATTATAATTTTTGATTGACTTTGGTATGGAACTATATAATTTATTTTTTTATCTAGATACATATATATATATATATATATATATATATATATATATATATATATATATATATATATATATATATATATATATATATATATATATATATATATATATATATATATATATATATATATATATATATATATATATATATATATATATAGTATATATAGTATATATATATATATATATATATATATATATATATATATATATATATATATATATATATATATATAGAGTCGTGTGGCCGCGCGCTAGATTGAGAAGGTTACACGAGGGGGAAAAAACCAATTTTGATTGACACTGATTTATATTAAAATGAACGTGTCAAAATCGATTTTTTTGTTTAATTTATAGGCATGTTTTTTATAGAATTTATATTGCTTTTATATTTCCTTGTATTGAACGCAGAAATTTGTCAATGACACACGTAAAGAGGACATTAAAAAAAAAAGTCTTTAAACCCTTAATATAACAATACAAATTGAATTTAACATCCTTAGATTATGTGAACCGTACATAAACTCGATTATATTTAAGAAAATGCTCTGTAATTGTTTACGAGATGAAAACTAATTTTCTCATATGTCGTAACTTTTTTCGCATGAGATAATTCCGTTTGACGCAAATAAGGATATATATTTAATTTGGGACCCACTGTCCATTAATCAAAAAGTGGCCGAGTCATTTTCTAAAATACTTCTAAATGTGTACATTTATTCTAATTTATTATTATTTATACTCGAACGAAGTACTTGTGTGTAAATTGAAGTTTCTTAGTTTACATCTTACACATATTTTATTCTGGGAAGATCCATTTTCTAAATAGGTTGGGAATAGGCCGGCACCACATAAACACAATAAAATATCCCCTATATAAATAAATTGTTTTAACGCGTTTTTCTTTACAAAATGGAAAACTTGTAAATTTTATTTTTAAACGTTTATCACAATTTGAAAGGCCAGCGTTTTATTTTACACATATTAAAAAGTATTTATTGTAGAAATTCTTGAAGATTTTTTTTTTAAATTTTTTATTTATCGAAATGAAAATAGGATACTAGTATGATTAAGTGCTATGAAAGGCAATTTTAGATGTCGAGAGTTCCTGTATAAATATTATTACAATAATTTATGGATTCCTCCAGCTTTTAAGAGATTTATATTTTTTTTTCATTTCTAAAATATTTTTTTTTTTATTTTCTTAAATTGTTCTTTTAAGATCAATCAAAAACCTGTTTTTGAGGTCACTTATAACGAATTTTAGGTCAGAAAAACAAAATGGCGGCCAAAAACAACACGTAAGTATATTTGTTTTATACATTTTTCTACTCTCTTAAAACTTTTTCAGAAAATAAAAATTATTTATTTCAATTTTTACCATAAATGGGGAAACCTCATGCAAAAATTCCCCGTAAGTTGAAAAATTTATTTCGAGTCACTTTTCAACTGAGGTGGTCTCTTCCATTACAAAACATTTTTCGCTTTTTTTTTATACCATAAGTAAAGCTCGTCAACAAATATTGTTGAAACTGGACGCTACTTTTGTTAAGCAGTTGATAAACTAAAAAATGGTTTCATTTATTGTACTATAAAAAACATATGTATGAACAGTTCATAATATTAATGAATAAGAAAATTTATTTTAAATACTAATTGTTCATCATATTAACGAAAGTGGCTCTATAGTACATGAATATTACGAATAAATTCATATGCGTAACGATTCCATTACATTTTTATTTGTCCGAATATATCAAATTTCATAATTGCATAATGTATACGAATTTGTTCTTATTATTATTGACTGGATGAATCTATTCTGACATCTACGAAAATTACGTAAAGTTACGAAGTAAATAAATTGCATACGCTTTATTATTAACTAATATCGGGCGGCTTGAAAGGACCATTTACATAGTTTGAAAAATCGTGAGAAATTAAAATAATTTTTGTGTGTTGAAAATCAGGTAAATATGGTATTTTATGTCCGTGTTTTCGTTTTAATAGGAACTTAAATATAAAATCATCGCTTTTGTGATCGATGATTAATTCTTATTACGTGAAATTGAAACGACACAAACACTTTTGCATTTTTGTGTGAAAAACCCTAAAATTCATTGTAATGTGTAAATTTATAATTTATGTGATTTATTATTGTGTTAGTAATACCTCTGCTTTATTATGGTGCGCCTGTAAGTAAATGTTTACTATTCCAAATTTGGCCGATCCTGCAAATCAAGTTATTTCAGTAACACTTGAAGAAAATCATGAATTAAACTCGCTTTTGGAGTACCTATTTGGATCATATCAGGTAGCAAACATAAGCAAATAAAAGTACCTACATGATTTTACAGAATAGCAAATTACTACCGAATTTCAAATGTAAAATGGGAGAAATCAACAATTTAGAATGTAACCTGTCAACATGGCGTTTATTAATCCTATTATATTTTTTTTTTATTAATTATATTTATTTTAAAATTAAAGTTTATTTTTATGAAATTAAATTGGCTGCATTTTAAGAACAAATAGAAGAAACCAAAAAAATAATGGAATTACAAAACGAAATTTTAAGTTTTTTATTTCTTTACAACTGTGCTGTACAGATTTTACGAATTTAGTCAGTAGTTATTTATGAATCACTATATATAAATATTATGTAATTTTGATTATCAATTATGAACCCGTTCCTGCATTTTATGAATTATTTTCAATATTTTTATGAAAATAATCATCATATTAGTGAATTATTCATAACCACTGTGCACTCCATTCTTCCTACATATGAATAATGAATTTCTAACTTAAATGTATGAATTTATTCGTTCATGTGATTCACCATTTCATTAATATTATGAAAAATTTCATCTTATCTTCTATTTCTTACGTTAATAATAAGAACCTATTCATCCACAAATGCTATTCGATCCATTAAAATTATAACGTTTTCCTTATCTTATATGAATCGAATCATAAATACTACAACTTAAGTAGTCAAGATTAAAATAAAAATTTTTATCTGTTTCACTATATTAACGTATGATTTTCGTTATATTAACGAAGGGTCGTATCGGCACAGTTTTGACGAATTTTCTTACTATTAATGTAGTTTTTGTCTACTATTTTTTTCAGTGTAGCAGCGACACTATACAGAAAGGAATCTAGCAGCGACACAGAAAACACCTGCCCATAAATTTGAAAAATTACAAATTTTTGAGAAGAAAAATTGCGGAAAAGGTTTCATTCAAATTGACTGCTTCGTTCGAAATGTGGCCTATTTTGTTGCATCATTCACTGGACAGCACAATTTTAATAAGACCGAGAATTTGATCTATTCTCCATAAAATTGTGTAGGTCACTACAGCCAGAATCAGCTAAACAGAAAAATGAAAATTTAGACATTTTAAGAATATGGGTGAGATCAGTCTGTCTATAGAGAATTTAACTAATTGAAAATTTAGCAAATTTAGAAATTCTACTAAATGGAATAATGGGTTTTGGAAAATTTAAAAATATGTATTAGGATTTAGAATAAGTTAAAAATTAAGGAAAATAGGAAATAAAAGAACTTAGAAAGTTAGAAATTCGAAAAATTTAAAAATTTTAAAAATAATAAACGATTTAGAAAATGTTGAAGTATGGCAGTTTGATCATTTTTGAGCTTCCAGACATCTGGAAATTTGTGAATTAGAAGGTAGTGTTGAGAAATTTGGGGAATGTGGATAAATTGAAATTAGAAATTATGAAATTCCAATAATGATACTTAGCAATTTTGGAAATTACAACTATGTTTTCAAAATTTTAGAAAATTAAAAAATTTAGAAATTTCTGAAATGTAGAAATTTAAATAAATTGAAAATCTCGGTATTTATGAATATTATAACTTATAAATTTAGAAAATTTAACAAAGAAACGTATTAATTATGATTTTTCAGGATTTAGGACTTTTGAATTTAGAAATTATGGATATTCGTGATTAGGAATTTATGAAGAGCTCAAAACACACAGAAATCAAATGGTGAAGATTATGAGAGGCTTGGATATCTGTTATGTTAGTATAGAAATGCCATCTTTAGCCCAACCCTTAAACCTGTTGGTTCCTTATTTTTAATAAAACATTTTACGCTATATACGAAATAAAATCGAGGGATGTCTTTGTCCTCCATTCTAAAACCGTACGGCCAGTTGAAATTTCATTTACATAAATAAAT
The DNA here is from genome assembly GCA_958295665.1 of Tipula vernalis. Taxonomy (NCBI): domain Eukaryota; kingdom Metazoa; phylum Arthropoda; class Insecta; order Diptera; family Tipulidae; genus Tipula; species Tipula vernalis. The sequence goes on from OY282559.1 coordinate 376,164,972, forward strand.
GCCATTATACATTTCAAAATTGGCGTCCAGATGAAGCAAGTATAGGAACCCCTTAATAAAGTGATAAGGCAAATCAGGCATCCTTGTTTCGACTACTCCCGTGACTACCCTTTTGACTACACTTTTGACTACACATTTGGCTACACTTTTGATTACACTTTTGAATACACTCTTGACTACACTTTTGAATATACTTGTGACTACACTTTTCACTACACATTTGACTATACTGTGACTAAACTTTTGACTACACTTTTGACTAGATATATCGACTACACTTTTGAATACACTTTTAAAAACATTTTTGACTACACTTTTAACTACAATTTTGACTATATTTTTGACTACACTTATGACTGCACTTATGACTACACTTGTGAATTCACTTGTAGCTACACTTTTCACTATACTTGTGACTACACTTTTGACTACTCTTTTGACTACACTTGTGACCAAACTTTTGGCTACAATTATGACTACAATTGTGACTACACTTTTGACTACATTTGTGACTAAGCTTTTGACTACACTTTTGACTAGACTTTTGACTACACTTTTGACCACACTTTAGACTACAATTTTGACTACATTTTTGACTACACTTGTAACTGCACTTTTGACTGCACTTGTGACTCCACTTGTGGATTCACTTGTAACTACACTTTTCACTACACTTGAGTAGTGACTACACTTTTGAATACACTTTTGACTATACTTTTGACTACACTTTTGACTACATTTTTGGCTACACTCGTGATTACACTTTTGACTACATTTGTGACTACACTTAAGACTGCACTTTTCACTACACTTCTAACTTCGCTTGTAACTACATTTATGACTACACATTTGACTTTACCTAGGATTATACTTTTGACTAGACTTTTGACTACACTTGCGACTTCACTTTTAACTACACTGTAACTAGACTTTTGACCACAATTTTGACTACACCTTTGACTACACTTTTGACTACAGGTTTGATTAACTTTTGACTGCGCTTTTGTCTACACTTTTGACTACACTTTTGACTAGACTTTTTACTACACTTGTGAATATACTTTTGACTACACTTTTAAATATATTGTGTTAAAGTTAATTGTGGCTGCACGTCCAATAATTTTAAAGTTATAATTTTTGAGAAGATTTTTGATTTTTTCGCAACGATTTTTAACGTAGGGAATGGCCAAATAATTAGTGGTTTCGTTTGTTGATCGAGAAATAAAATTTGTATGGACATTTTTTTTTTGTTTCCAAATTATGTTGTTAACTAATTTTGCAGGATACTGGTTGCGAAATAACGTCTCTTTAAGAATTTTTAAATTTTTATTGTGAAATTTAGTATCGGAAAGTTTTAGAATTTTTCTGGGTCAGAATTTTAATGATGTTCATTTTGTAATTGTTGAGAAGCTAAGAATGAAAAATTAAATATCTACCGGACCAAGTATTTTTATGGTACCAATCAAAAGACATTTTTCCATTTGGTTCATCAATCAGCAGAATGTTCAAAAATTAAATTTTATTATGTTTTATTGTTTGTATTTCTCCCTTCGTAAAAAAATAATTTTTTGGTCAAGTATCGATATGACCTAACATTTCAAAAAAAGAATTTTTTTGCTATATCTTTCATAGGGTTTGAAAGCTAGAGCTTAAATTAGTACAAAAGAAATAATAAAGAGCCTTAAACCAAATAAAACTTGTTTAATTAGCCATTTATTTCTCGCATTGGGAATTTTTTCGTAATGATCCATCAGCGCCTAACCATCACACGCATGTATGCACACAACAAGTCCATACAAAGCCTAAGGTGCAACTTTAGATTGCGCGGTTTGCAAAGAAGGTGCATATATATTCCAAGGGAATCAAGAGCCGAGCACCACCTCATTTAATTCTAAAGTTAATTGCTAAAAGTCTCAACGGAATGTTCTCAATTATTACAATATTTGGCGCAAAAATCGATTGTTATTTATATGGCTAAATCTCAGGTTTCAATTCAGGTGGTCAATTTTTTAGAGTTACATTGAATACTGTCGGACAATGTTAAATCCTGATGTCATATGTATTTAGCTACACCATATTATGTTAGTACATGTACTAAAAATAGAAATATATTTATATTTATCAAACTTTCCATCTTGCCAAAAAAACTATATATTTCTGGCAGAGCTAGATTTCGTTTGGTGTTTGTGCTTACTGGACTAGAAATAGCTCTATTGGTGTTAAAAATTAAGGTTAATATAAATAAAATTAGTACTTATTAGAACAAATATTATTTAGCAATTATAATTTTTAGTACACAAATAAAAATTACGTTTTAAATATGATTAACTATAATTGGACGTTAAGATTGTGTCCGAAACCTATGATAAATATTTTTTAGTACAAATCTTTGACATTTATTTAAAAAATATTTCCCTACATTCCGAATATTGTAATAATTTTTCGTTATATTTTCCGCCTCACATATCTGTTGCTTCATTTTAATAAAAGTAATTTCGGAGAAATGAACAGATGTTTGGACAAAAACCATCCTGGATGGTACATTTATTAAGAAACAATTATGCTAATTACGTAAAATCAATAGTAAATTACACAATAATTGTATTCTATAACTGTCATAAATTATCATATTAATTGACAATGATAATTTGAGTGTGGGCACAAATAAATTAGTACTAAAAACTATAGATTACAGGTAAATTGGCATAAATTTTCACTCCCTAGAAATATTATTGTCAAATTAAACCAATTTTTAATGGTAATGTCCGATAGAAAATTCAATTATGATAATAATTTGACTTTTAGTACTACCAAATTAATTTTGATTCATCTTGCCTTGTGGGCAATTTCTAGCCCACTCAGAAATTTAAAAGGACATGACAGATACAAAACGTAAGTTACTCTGAACGAAAGTTAACCTGTTGAGTATATACATAACAGATGTATTCAATGTTTTGCGCAAGTTTCGCTAGAAACCGCTTTTTTCTGAAGACAGAAATTTAGATTTTTATTTTTAGTACATATATTAATTGGTCAGGGATAAATTTGGTTTTGAACGTGTATACAACATTTGACCCAACATTGATTTTGGATCACAAATCGTGATCTAAAAATTAGTCCAGCTATAAAAATGTAGTTGAACAATAATTTTATAAAGCGACCAAAGAATATTATGAATACAGTACGAGTATAGAGAAGCAAATTCAAAATGAAACGCGACAGAAAATTGAAATTTGGTGTTTGGTCTGGATCTGATCTGGATCGGATCAAACGTCAAGAAATGTGGCTAATATTTAAAATATAACTCGTATGATTTTTATCTACATGCTGTTTGATTTTATTTAATACTATTATACATCTAGTAGGAAAAATTGGAACTCTCAAGTCTCATTTTATGACCAAAATCCATGCTCTAGGATGGCTTATTTCAATAGGGTTCAATGTGTCGCTAATAGTTTGATGATTGCGGCCGGTCTAAAATGAATCTATCAAAATTGTACATATTTACTTTGATTGTTTTTTTTTCTTGCTCACCTTCGTCTATTCTCTGAACCATAATCGGATCCTACCATCTGATTTAAAAATTTAATTATAATTATTTTAATTCATAGTTTTAATTTTAATTTTTAATTTGGGTGCTTAGTAGCGAAAAATTGGGAAGACGACTAACGGATTAAATAAATTTAAAATTCGATTCATTATTACATCCTTAAGTCCATAATCCAACAGTATTCAGATTTATTCGAAATGAAGACCACACAGTGTTCTTTTAAGAAAGTAAATTAAGATTGTCATAAATATCAAGAAATATTTATTTTAGGAGATTTCTGGTATCCAAATTACTTGAATTTCAAAGTATGTACTCGGGTAGTCGAGTACTTTTTATTTTAATACCCGCGTTAAACGAATATCAGGGTATTAAAACAAAATACGTAAATACGTTTAGAACTAAGAAGATAGAAGATCTATATTTTATTTGGAGCAATGGCATTTTGTTCAATAACATGGCCTAATATTACTTCGTATTAAAATTTTGTAGATTTGGTTACTAGAAAGTATTTGAAGCTTTTGTAATCCAATAAAATTTGTAATACTTTTTCGTGCAGGTATAATGTATGTAAGACATTTCATAATGGATTTGAACCATTTAATTTTTGTGGCGGAGTAAATTCATATTTACCAGCGGAGTTAAATACATTTGGAAAATGAAACAAATCTGCGGCATTTAATTTTTAAAAACTGACCTAATTCCTAAAATGGAATTAAATAATTTCGCCATACAAAAATTTTCCCGCGGAGTTAGTTCATGCCGCTGTAGGTAGATTCCGAGAGCTGGAATTATTTCCCTTGATCACTCCGAAAATTCGACAAATTTAATTTAAAATTACAACTCATGTTATTTTAGTAAATAAAACTCAAAATTATCTCAATGAATCCGCTCTTTGAAAGCAAATGACGAAAAATCTGAATAAAATGGCAAACTTCCCATTTGATATGTTCACTCGATTTAGAACTTGTACTAAATAGAGAAATACATGAGAAATATAGTTTTGAAATCGTGCTTCAATTCATGTTTATGTGGTGGCTTTAGTTTTGCACATTTGAACCCTGGTAGTCTAGTTTCTAATTTTACAGAATTTACCTCTATTGTTAAAGGTGTGCCTCTGCATTTAATTGCTATTTCTAAGACGTGGCTTAAAGAGAGACACTTTGATATTCAGGTAAATTTAGATGACTATAACATCATTCGGAAGAATCGAATTGATGACCACAAGAGACGTGGCGGAGGAGTAGCATCTCTTTGATGCTACTCCTCCGCCACGTCTGGATTGAGATTTCATCTTCATTCAAATGTGTAATCCCCTAAATGAGAAAGTTTTAGTTGGTGTTGTTTGAGGAAATTTTTGACAGGCTCAGCCGGGAAATATAGCGATATTCTTATTCTTGGTCAATTCGAATAAAAAGTATGTCCGGACATTCAGGGATTTTATTTTTTCACAGGACCTAGAAATTGCATCATATTACCCTACTAACTTTGTGGATAGAAGTATGACTTGTCTTGATCTGTTGCTATTGAATAATCGACCTAAATTGAATTTTTTTACTCAAATTTCAGTTCCTGGACTATATTTACAACTCATGTCATGATATGAGTTTTAGCTCGTATAACTTTGATATTAATATTTATGACAATGACGCCTTTAGATATTGTCGATCATTGCATAACGTAGATCAAAATGCTCGCTTATTGCAGCAAATTCGCTTGATTGGGGAGTAATTTCCCTCATCCCGGATAACGTAAAGTGTCGAACGTAAATTTTCAAATTAAATGAAAAAATTTCCAACGAGAGTTTATTGACTTCTGGACAGCGATTTTGGTCGCAATTTGAGGATTGAGTTGAGTATTACCGGAAGGCAAAAGTATTGGTAAATTGTATTGGTGTCCAAAGAATAGAGAAAAACAGAGAATAAATATTTGAAATATAAAAAAAAAAAATTCAGTGTCATCTCATGCGTACGAGAGGTTGTACATATTTTTATTTCCAGTAATTTTTTTTGCAAAATTTAAAACTAATAAAATTGTTACTTGAATAATGATTTAAAGATAAATAAATATTAATTAAAAAAGGCAAATAAGTCAGAAAAATATTTATAAACTATAATTTTATTAATAATTTTAAGTTAGAAAAATTACACGACGTACATACTCCCTTTCCTGCGCTTGGATCAACACTAAAAGTTAAAATCACTAATTTACTTCTTATATTTTTCACATTATCCCTCTTATCCGATGTTAAACAAAAAAACCTTATGCCATGTTATATTAAACAAAAAACTAAAAAATACGCACATTTGACAGTGTCTAATGGGCGTTTTTTTAAGTTTTTTGTTTAACATGATGCAAATAAGAGAGATAAAATGACACGAAAAAGAGGGATATAAAATATAATGTGGAAAAAATAAGAAGTAAATTAGTTATTTTGTAATATTTTGGCTTAGTGTTAATTCGAGCACAGGAAAGGGTGGATGTACGTCGTGTGATTTTTCATCATTTTAAATTATTAATAAAATTATAGTTTATAAATATTTATCTGACTTATTTTTCATTTTTAGTTAATATTTATTTATCTTTAAATCATTATTTAATTAACAGTTTTATTAGTTTTAAATTTTGCAGAAAATTACTGGAAATAAAAATATGTACAACATTCCTTTCGTGCGCATGAGATAACACTGTATTGTTTTTTTTTTATTTTTCAAATGTTTATTCTCACATAACTCAAAAAAAAAAAAAAAAAAAAAGTTAAAAATATTATGAATGTGGTCGACGAAGAATGTAAAAATTAAAAACCATTTATTTATGCTGCTTTTTGTTTTTATATTGAAGATCACCACGAGCAATTGATTGCGTATATTGTTTTGGATTTTTGGTAACGAAGTAAAATGAATGTCTCGTTTACAACAACAATAGATAGAAAAACATGAAATCCTCATGTTAAAAGGTAGGGAAAAATAACTCAAGGCGAGCGGAAGCAACAAAAAAGTTGAACCGATTTCACCCGCTTAGCTTATTTTTGATACTTACCATCATGAGAAAACACACTAATACAATAAAAATATTTGACGGCACACAATAGCAAAATGTATATTATACGCCGTGTACATATACAAAATTCTCAATCCTCAATCCTCATTTTGCGACCAAAATCGATACCCTGGTGTTCCTCAGGGTTCAATCTTGGGCCCTTTGTTATTTATGATGTTTATAAATTATATCAGAAATAGTGTAGCTCCGGTAAAGTTTCATATTTTTGCAGATGATGTGCAAATGTATGACTCGGCAGTTGCAACCGATATGGATGCTTGCGTGCTAAGAATAAACGATACACTTGAAAGAATTTTAATTTAGAGCAATAACAATCATATTAAAATCAACCCCTTAAAATTCAAAGCCATGTTCCTAACTAGTAATAAAGTAATGTTATCCAACCTTCGGCATTATAATATCAAAATTGGCCATGCGAATATTGAGATTGTGGATACGGTTATGAACTTGGGGTTATTGATGAATAACAAACTTAGTTGGGATGATCATGTAAGCCAATTATGTGGTAGAATATATGCTACGTTAAGGACGCTATGGATCCATGAAAGCTATACGCCGCGGGACTTGGTATATATACAACAAAAAGAGAGCTGATTCAATTTCAAGTTATACTCGTTTAATATTGGGGTGTGATTTATATCATTATTTAGAGTTCATAACAGTTATTTTCCTTTATAAAATAATTTATTATAGAAATCCCATGTATCTCTTCAATTTGATTAAATTTTTTAGATCGACTCGTTAGATCAGTCTTCCTACAAATTGCAAAACTAAAGCACGTGAATCATCTTTTTTTGTGCGGGATATTAAACTTTAGAACTCATTAAATCCTAATTTCCAATCTAACAAAAGTCTAAGTAATTTTAAAAACGTTTGCTTCACATATTTCTCATCTCTAAGTTGATACTTGTTTCATTTTGGAATACTGGTTCATATTGTTTTGTGATAATTTTGTTCGGGTAGATGCAATCAGGGCCCTATTGCACCAACAACTTATCACTTATTACTTATCAACTTATCATAATTTTTGATAATTTTCTGTTGTACCAAATTGAAATTTGATAAGTATTTAATTGAGTTATAATAAGTGATAAGCACTCACTTATCAAAATTAAGTTGCACCAATTTGCGAAATGATAAATGATAAGTAATATTTTGATAAGCGATAAGTTTGAGGTTTTTGATAATTTTTTCGTAGTTCTGTTGCACCAAAAGTTTTAACTTATCAATAATCGACTACTTTAATGATAACTTATCCAAAATATTAATAAGAAAAGTTTCACTACTCAAAAAAATTGATAAAAGCTACAAATTGTTGTGGTATAACGGAAGTCTGTTAAAAACGTTTTTTTTTGCTGTTATTGGTAAGATGAGAACTTTTGTTCAATTTTAAAAGAGTACAAATGATATTGACAATACATAATAACTTTAATTTCAAAATTTATGCTATTTTATTGTATTAAAATAAGTTATAATATTAAGCCAAAGTAAGAATAATTTCATTCTGTTCGATTTATCATAGAGGTAAGACAGTGGTTTTTCGATATTTTAAAATTTATATAAAACTATTAAATGTAGGTACATCAACTTTCGTGAACAAAAACTGAAATTTATTAAACGAAATTTAATTTTTATATAAAAATGCGTCGGTTCGAAAGATTATTCGAGGATGAAAACGAAAGAAGAAATCATGTAGTGAAAGCCAGAACCAAATATTCTCTGAACTCGCGAGTAATAAAATATTTTCGTTTGTCACATGAACAAATTGAGCACGTATTGTTAAAAATCGGAGCAAATTTGCACCATGGAACCGACCGAAACTGCGCATTGAGTTCTCTATAGCAGCTACTAACAACACTGCATTGTTTAGGAATATCCAGGATAGAAGTTTCTTGAGTTGGGTGGTTACCCCCAGGTAGCTGGGGATGATGGTGTGTGGCCCAGACCGCAGCTTTTATGCAGTAAATTCAAATTGGCCAGGTAGTGTCCATGAATCCAGAGTATTGCCATATACAAGGCTATTTAGTAATTTTGAGTCTTGTTTTTGCCCGTTCCCCGGTGCTGTGATTTTGGGTGAGAGTGCTTTCACTTAAAGATTGGCTTATCCCACCAATGCGAAGAAATCCGGATGATATAATAGAGCAAAGATTTAATCGTGCTCATAAGTAGACGAAACGAATAGTGGAAAAACATTTTGGTTTGTATATAGTATGATGATTACAATTTTTGTATAATGTAGTTAAATTCAATTTATTTCTTAATAGGAATTCTCTTAAATCATTTGTTCTGAAAATAAATTGTTTACGTTTAAGTACTGCTGAAAAATTATTTACAGTTAGAAAAGAGAATTTATTTTAAAAGCAACAAAAGAAAAGTTTTACAATTGATTCTAAACACTGAGATAAGAACTCTCAATTGAGAAAGATTTCTGTTCATGTATTATTATATACATGCAAAATCGTTGATGCTATATACATATGTAGGTACAAAACCATTGTTTAACATATAAAACGTGCGGAAAGCTATTTGGCAAACACTATCACATGTATAGTATTTTTGTATAGATGATTACAACTTATCATAAAAATTTGATAATTCGTCAATTGATAAGTTATAGACAATCTGATGTGCAACGCTTATCACTTATCATTATCAAAATTTGATAAGTGTTCAAATTGATAAGTGAGTGAGATTTTTTTATTTTTGGTGAAACACTTATCACTTATCATTATCAAAAAAACTAACTTATGATAAGTTGATAAGTAATAAGTGATAAGCAGTTGGTGCAATAGGGCCCAGATTTATGATTTATGAATTATAAATTTTATAAATTTTGGTTTGTAAATTTATATATTTATTTAGTACTGTTAACATAAGTTTTTTAGACAGCAAATGTTGTATTTGGTTTTCCCTTTTTGAAATTTTATTTAATTCTATTGTTCGTCATATGAAATTATTTAATGTTCTAATTTTAATCAAGATTGTGTAATTGAATATTTGAATTGAGTATACATAAGAAGATTTTCTTGTATTTTAAGGAAATTGTAATAAGGCTAAGCCTTACTTGTATAATATTAATAAGAAACAAATAAATAAATAAAAATAAAATAAATAGTAAATCTCGTAAAGAGAAATAAAGTACAAATTTTTAGAATGAAATTAGCGGAAAACGAAAATGTCCTGGTAGTCGAGGTAGTCAAGTATGCCAAAAAGGACTAAAATATCCGAGTACCCGAGTATTCGATAATCGGTATTGGATACCCTACTCGTAACCTTTCAAAAAAGACAAAAGCTGAGAACGATGTTTTGGGATAAAACTTGAAATGTCAAACAATTTCATATAGGAATTCCTATGCAACACAAATGCAAATAAAATGTTATTTATGTTTGTAAAGTGTTAATAAATACAAATAAATTTAGTATTGTATTTCTACGTAAAACTTGTCAAGATCAGTGCTATCGAAGTGAGTACGATCGGAGTATTTGTACTACTCTCGCCTAGTGGTTACTCATGTACTCCACTATTTCATTTTGTACTCCCCTGTTTTAATAACTGCTACAAGTTTAAGCGTTTTTTAGAAGAGATTTCACCAAGTAAATGTTTTGTGACCAGTCGTCGCCACCAAACCAATTTTTCGACGCTTAATAACTGTCCTGTTTTTTTAAGGCTTCGTCCAGCGTCTTTTCTTGGAGAAAAATTTAAAAAACTGAAAACGACAATATAAGAGTATCTGTGATTTCGTGGAGAGTTGTGGCACAGAAGCACAACGCTTTAATAGTAAAATAAATAAATAGCTCTAAACCAGTTTTCTTTTAATATCCAAATTTGGCTCAAACATTAAAAACAATTTTAGTGTAATTTGCTGGATCGTGATTTTATTTTTTTAACAAAAAATACCAACAATTATTTATGTCTCTAAAGTCTAACTATTGTATTTCGTATGTACTACCTTCTGACTAGAAACACTGCCCTGAAAACGTACTAGGTTTAAGGTATTCAGAGCGACATCACTGACCGACACTGACCCTGAAACAGCCTGTTGATTTTTTTTTATCAGGCTGACTCTGTTATAACCCAGATCAACCCTCGAACGAAGTGGAGCAAGCCCCTAACCTCAATCGAGCTCTAAAACTAACTAGAACAAAACGACCACGCAGACACACTGACTTAGTGAATTATAAACTATTTTCTTAAAAATTTTCCCGTGTCGATTTCTTTTTTTAAAATAAGACGGCAAATTGGCAACATAAGCAGGCTGAAACTTTATCCACTTGTGAATGTGATAGAAGAAATATTTAAATATTTTTATAAAAAATTCTTAAATATTTTTGCTCAAAATACGATTTTCTGTTAATACATTAGCAAATTAACGTATCCTAATTTACTGTACTCCCTTCTTACTTGAAATACTCCGCTGAAAATTTCAAACGTAATCCGTTTAAAGTTTTCAGAGTGACAGCACTGGTCAAGATACGATTATTGTTGTTTTATAAAAATTCATTTTTTAATACTAAATTCCAGAAACAATCTCTATTGGCGAATTCTTTCACTAATTGAAAAACCCTCGAAATAAAAAGAAGGACGTATGTGAAGTTATCCCAGGATTTCATCCCAGCAAATGACGTATGTGAAGTTATCCCAGGATTTCATCCCAGTAAATTGCAAAAACTTGAATCAGGCAACTCTAGAAAATTCAAAGCCATATTTAATAATATAAAAGTTAGCCCAGCCCAGGATTTTATTAAAATTAGATTAAATATCGAAATTACATAATATCCAATAAAATAAAATCCACATACAAAATTAATAAAATTTATATCATCACTGATATTTTTTATTTATTTGCAAGATTTTACCTAGCACCTAAAAATTTATGCATGTTATAACTATTAGTTTATTTTGCCGCAAATTAAAAGTCTCGTATTAGTGATAAAAAGTTTCGAGATAGAGATACCATTAGCTTAATTTGCCCAAGTGCCCGAAATATTGCCATGGGCTGAGAAGTTTCATTCATTTTTATATTTCGATACAATATTCGTCTGGTTTGCCAAAACTAAAATTGTCTCGTATTAGTGATTAGTAGTTCGTTAGTAGATTTTTCCATACTTTTAAGATTATTTCTTGGGGGCTGTTCCAACTTTAGCTTTCTTTGTGCCTCGCACTTTCTTCATTCTGTCCTTACGTTTCTTACGTTGTTTGCGTGTCTGTGTCTTCTTTTCGAACATTCCATGACGTCCAAGACGATGTTTTGGTTCGAATTTTTTGGCAAAATCTAATGAATCGTAAACCAATGCAAATTCAGTTGATTTACCACCACCAAAATTTGTACCGAAACCAAACGCAAATACAACATCTGGTGTCACTTTGTACATGCCCGCCAACTTTTCTCTAATGTCTTTCTTATTTACGGATGGTAATCCTGGATGTAAGACATCACATATCATTTGTTTACGGCATAATAAACGGTTTGTCATAAATTTCCGTGTACGAATTGTTGCTGTAGCCATTTTGGACCTTTTATTTTAATTATAAAATATCCAAACACGTCTTGCTTTAATCACAAGCTAATGGTATCCCCATCTCAAAACTACTAATCACTAATACGAGACATTTTTAGTTTTGGCAAACCAGACGAATATTGTATCAAAATATAAAAATGACTGAAACTTCTCAGCCATGGCTATATTTCGGGCACTTGTAACAATACGATTTTTATGAAATGTTTTCTAAATTAAGCTAATGGTATCCCCATCTCAAAACTAATAATCACTAATACGAGACATTTTTAGTTTTGGCAAACCAGACGAATATTGTATCGAAATATATAAATGAATGAAACTTCTCACCCCATGGCAATATTTCGGGCACTTGGGCAAATTAAGCTAATGGTATCTCTCTCTCGAAAATTTTTATCACTAATACGAGACTTTTAATTTGCGGCAAAATAAACTAATAGTTATAACATGCATAAATTTTTAGGTGCTAGGTAAAATCTTGCAAATAAATAAAAAATATCAGTGATGATATAAATTTTATTAATTTTGTATGTGGATTTTATTTTATTGGATATTATGTAATTTCGATATTTAATCTAATTTTAATAAAATCCTGGGCTGGGCTAACTTTCACATATTAAATATGGCTTTGAATTTTCTAGAGTTGCCTGATTCAAGTTTTTGCAATTTACTGGGATGAAATCCTGGGATAACTTCACATACGTCATTTGCTGGGATGAAATCCTGGGATAACTTCACATTCGTAAAAGAAGGCAGGATTTAAAATAATTATAAGTGTGAAGAACATTATAAATATTATCAAAAAATAAAACATTACAAAATCATTTGCCAGGTACTTTGACATCTATTGGATAGTTGATGGATGCCCTCGCGATAGAAACTGATTTGTTTGGAGGCAAAATATTCACCGAGCCATTTTCGTATATCTTCAATTTTTCGAGAACCGCTGGTCAGTCAAATAAGACGATTAGAAGCATCGATCTAAACAAATAGTGGTCAAAAGAGGACAAGTCAGGAGAATACGCCGCATGCAGGAGAACTTCCCAGCCCAAGTTGAAGATCATTTCCCGGGATGCTTTTGCTGTTTGTAATGAGTGTTGTCATGAAGCAACGTGACAGATCGCGTTCCTTGGCCCGCGAATGATCGTTTTTCCTCCAGAGCATCACTTAATTTAATCAAATAGGCCTGGTAACGTTGAGCTGTAACAGTTTCACCAGGTTCCAGAAGCTCGAAGTAAATGACTTCTTCACAATCCCACCAGACACAAAGTAACACTTTCTTGGCATAAATATTTATTTTTGCAACTGATGTTGATTGCTGGCCTAAATCAACCAATGCTTTTCTGCGTTTAGGATAATCTTACAAAATCTATCCAATTCCAACTGGAATTTTCCTGGTGTTCCTAAATACCATACAACCTCATCTACTCTGACAGAAAATAAATCGATTTTAAAAAAATCGGTGGTCCCAGAAACTACGGATTGATGATATTTGAATATTCTATAGAGAATTATCGTATATCTAGTATCCCGGAATTTTCCTGGTGTCCCTAAATACCGGCCATTATAACGGGACCACAGAATTTTTTAAAATTATTAGATTTATTTTCTGTTAGAGTATGACGTTACCTACTCAAAATATGTTTCCGTTAGAATGGCCGCCGTTTAGGAACGCCAGGAAAATTCCGGGAAGCTCTATATTAAATAATTCTCTTGTGTTATATTTTTTACCGTGCAAATGAACACGGAGGAAAAAAATTACTGATTTATTTACTATAAATATTATAGTACTAAAATTATACTATGCGCTGCAATACATTTCAGTAAGTATTACCATATGTATGTACCGCGGACTTTACTATTTGCTTAGTAGTAGTTGTTGAACTGAAAGATGTTGACAAGATTATGGGAAGGTATATTTATAAAAAACTAGAAAAAAAATTGTTTATATTCAAAAGCTGTGGTGAACGTAAATGTAGGCACATAATTGAGTAAAAACAGTAATGATAATCATAGATTTTAAAATATAAATGGTTAACAGGTAAAGCGCAGGGTTAATCCGTCAACCATTTTTATTTTTAAATCTATGATTATAATTACGGTTTTGTTTTTACAAAATTGGATGCCAAAATTTACATTTAACACAGGTATTGTTGACTACATTGAATTAATTTTGTTATTTAAGCAAATTAGAAAAATTGACAGGTAAAAAATACAAGCCTCTGCCAGAAATACATCAAAGTACGGCTTAAATTAAAAAAAAAGCAACAGGTGGTTGAACGGATTGACTATATTTGAAAAGCAAAATTAAACGTTTAATTTAAAATTTAAAACTGTCTTCCAATATATTTTACCTGGAAAATTCAATAAACCATAAAAGACATATCTGAAAATTGAAAAAAATGTCATTCCCCAAAGACAAAAACGAAACCCAACTCAATTTTTTTATTTAAACCAAATCAGAGGCATGAAGCTAGGTAGGGACACAGAAAATATATTGTGTGAGGTTGATTTGTTTAATTATTTACTGCCGTTAATTAATGGTGCGTTTGTCCGTAACAAATAGGCGTACATACCAAATAAAACCAAAAAAAAAAAAAAAATATTTATTTGGTAAAATTTGTTAAAACTATTTAATCTAGTACATATATGTAATTCACTACCAACTCGAATTACAATCGATAAAAATTGTAACTAACGTAATACCGTAAAAGAATGACAATGTGGAGAAGCAACGAACTAATTTGCATATAAAGTAAGGTATATATGTAGTTTATTTTTTAAGTTAATCTCATTAAAAGAAATAGCAAATAAACACACAAAAAAACACGATATAGGTTCACGCGCTTAAATGATTTTCAACGACTTTCCACCATCGTCGACACCATCGATTTCCATATACACTATACATACACATTATATAATATAAAATCACCCGTTCAATTACATTCGATCCAGTAGAAATCGAAAAATGTGCTTTTTTTATTTATATTGCGAGGAAAACTACCACATATGTATGTAGTTATATATTCAACAGGTTACGTTAATTATATCCGATAAATCAACCAAAGCCTAAAAAACAAAAAAAAATCAAAATCAAAACCAACAATAAATTATACTCCAACACTTTTCTCTTTTTTTTTTTTTTACTTCACACTTCTTTAAATGATAATTAATTTCCTTTCATTATTTATTTATTTTTATTTTTTTTTTTTGTTAAACAGCTTTTCGAAAAAGCACAATCGATTTTCACAAATTAATTAATTTGCGCACACCAAAACTTTTCACTTGTATAATTAAAAAACAACAACCAAACAAAAAAAAAAAAGTTCTAAAAGAAACAAACGGAAAAAGCTTTAAATATTAAAATTTAAATAAAAAGCTTTCTTCTCACATTTTTATGCAAAACAATAACAACACTTTTCACATATTTTTTAAATTTTTTTCTTTTTTTTTTTTTTTAATAAACCAAAATTTTCACACACAACACCAACCAAAACTATTTTTCAAGAAAACAAAAAAACAGTTATACGTAAATTAGATAGTAAAAAAAACAAAAACGATATTTTTTTGTTTTTGTTTTAAAGGATTTATTTTTGAAAAATTAAAAACGAGAAAAAGCTCAACATAAAAATAAAATTCCACCTATTCGCATGAAAAAATCGCAAGCAACTGTTGGATGTTTGAATATCTTTTTTCCACAATTTTCTTTTTTTTTTTTTGCTTTTGTTTTGTTTTCATTTTCTCTGTATATAAAATGTGTACTCTATGTGAATGAAAAACTCTAGTGAAAAAACACAGTAAAAATTATTATTAAGGAAAATACAGCAACAACACCGAGCTTCGATGAAAAGTAAAAAGTTTTTCCTTTTTTACTGTTTTTTTTTTTTTGTTTGTATTTTGTTGGTGTTTTTGGATTTTTAATAAAAAACTATAAAGCTTATATTATATACTACATAAAAATATGGAATACACTAAAAATTAAATAGAGGTAGAAAATTGTATATAACTATTTATACATAAATATAGAGTACTAATCGGTTTAGTTTTTTTTTTTTTTAGTATGTAGTCAGTCTTCTCTCCCAATCAGTATAATTTTTCTATTTTTCATTTTTAGTTTCATTTGACATGAAACTAAAATAATTGTATGTAATAAAAATTAATATCAAAAATAGAAATTCTTGGTTTGTGCTAATAAATAAATAAATGTTGCGAATGTTTTGCTAGGATATTCCAAAATCTAAATATTTTTAGTCGCCCGTAGTTCATCAATATTTTAATAACATATTTCAATCAATTAAATCGTTCAACCGGAAGTAGCGGAAATGATTTATTCTGAATTTATGTTATCATCATAAAAAAATAACAAGGAAAAAACAAAACAAAATAAAATGAAAGAAAAATTAAGCAGACAGTGATTAAAGTGCTAGACTATGAAATTGTTGATTGGCTTGAGTTGAAGTCAAAAATTCTTTTCAACACAAACGTTTAAAATAAATTCCGTTCATTGTAAAACCCACGTTAAAATGGAATTAAATTATTGACGGGTTGCATACATTCAGGCGATTTTAATTAATAAATTTCTTGTGGGTTAAGAGATATAAACAGAACAAGAACGACGACGACAATCGACGGCGCCTGTCAAAACAAAATATAGAGAAAGCTTACGATGCCAACAAAAGCAATGTCACTGGCAACGACGATCATATTGCCAATTTTTTTTAGAATCTATTTCTAATTTTGAGCCAGCATTTTCATGTTACTAACTGATTTTAGTCCGGCTGAGTCCGGCTCTCTAAAATATCCGGAAAATGTGGACAACGAGACTCAGTTCTTTATGCCTGCCTCTAGGTCTACATATAAACGACGGGACATAAGCTCAAGCGAGGCTGGTCCCTCCACTCGGGTCACCAAATCTGAGTAAACAAATACAAAGCGGAACCAAAGCACGAAAGAAGCTGGTTCCTCAAAACCAACCTATAATACTAGGAGAAAAGCCTGAAGGGCCCTGGTTAAGATAAATAACATCTCGCCAGATGACAGAATGGATAAGGACAAATCCACGCTTGCGTGGGCAAAAAAGTCACCGAGAAAAAGTCGGAAGGCCCTTCAGCTGGCTCACAACTTAAAAGAAATAGATCTCAGGAGGAAAGTCCTAAGATCGTAAAGAGAACAAAACTCCATGCTTCCGCTATAAGGCCTTTTAACGAGGTCCTCAAGGATCAGCTGGTTGTGGCAGTTATTGACAAATCCCAAGAGGATGGCAGTATCACGCCCGCCAATTGGAGGAAGGTGGAAAGGGTCTTAGCCACCACCTACCTGAAAGTCCTGTCAGAAAATCCAGGACCTGTTCCGACTTGTCGGAATGCGGGCTGGCACAGGAATCAGGTGAAACTGCTTTATAAGAATGCAGTGGGGGGACTTGGCGAGTACATCCCTTCGGAGCCTAATGATCCGAAGGTGATACTCCAGTTGTTGCAGGTTGGCAACCCGGAGTTGCCAACGCACAACTGGAAAGTTGCTAAGCTCGAGGAGACAAAGGCTAACTATAGGTCAGTTGTTATCATCTTAAACAGGGAGTCACTGACTGCACTGGAAAAAACCAACGGTTTAATCAACTATGGTTTCAGTGCAGTCACACTCAAGGTGTACAAACAGGACGCAGACAAGCCGGAGGCTCCGAAGTCATCTTCAGAAACTACCGCGGTGTTGATAGCTCATCTGCGTGCGGAAAGGTAGCCAGCCAAGCGGAAACTCTCTCCACGGAAACGGAGATGTCAACATCCATGGAGTCTTAAAGAGGCTCTCAGAGGACTTATCATCAGGGGATAACTCTGATATTACTGTGGTGGAGAAGAGGCTGTAGAGATGACACAGACATTTCTGAAAGTCAACCTTCACCACCCTAAGGCAGCATCAGCTGCTCTAATTTTAAAAATTGGGGTAGAAGCGACAGATGTCGTCTTGATCCAGGAACCTTGGGTCACTGAAGACCGGGAATTTGGGCTCAAGACGCCCTATTATAGATTAATGCACGCGAAAAAAGAAGGTAAGCCACCAATCATTCTAGGTGAGCTAATCTTGGAGGCTCAGAAGCGCAAGGTTGGAGTCATCCTTGGGAGTGATGCAAATGCCCATCACATAATCTGGGAAAGTACGGACACAAATGAACGAGGTAAGTTACTGCTTGATTACATTTTAAGTACTAACCTTCATTTATGTAATATAGGCAATAAGCCGACTTTTATAACTAGAAATAGACAGGATGTATTAGATATTACTCTTGTCTCAAGCTTTTTGACGATTAGTTTATTAAACTAGAGATTGTCGGAGGACCACTCCTTTTCTGATCATTGTTATCTTCAATTTGAAACGGATTTCTCCAAAAATCAATTGGGACACTTTTAGAACTATTCTGTGTAATTCACTGCAAGTTCTGGTTCCAAAACTTCCAAAATCTGCGCAAAAGCTCGATGGCTTGGTGGACGAGTTGTCCAGCACTTTTAATGAAGCGATACTGGGCTCTAGTCCCCTTAGCAGGCCTAGTGGTAAATCTCGGCCGCCCTAGTGGTCCAAGGAGATTCAGCAAACTCGTCGAAAATGCAAAAGACTCTTCAAAACAGCACAGGAAACAAAATCTGGTGTAGACTGGGACTCCTATAAGCAAGTCCTCAAAATTTACAAATATTAATTGAGAAGAGCCAAGAGCAGCTCTTGGAGACTATACTATGGCAAAATTCAGGAGTCTTTAGAGATGTCTAGGCTATGCAAAGTACTAGCAAATGGTCCCTCCATCCCAAGTTATCTTCAACGGCCAGATGGGATATGGACCACAAATAGTTCGGAATCGCTGGAACTTCTAATGGAGACTAATTTTCCTGGTTGTTCCGAATCTGTACCAAGCATATCAGTAGGTAAAAGGGCAAGTAGCCTCATAGGCCAAATTATTAGCAAAAAAAAGATCATTAGGGCGATAAACAGTTTTAAACCATATAAGTCGCCTGGACTCGATGGTATTATCCCTGCGGATATTCAACAAACTACGGATCGAACCATTTCCTGGTTAGAGGTAATTTTCAAAGGCAGCCTAGAACTATGTCACATTCCTAGTAAATGGACAGAACTGAAGGTTGTTTTCATACATAACGCGGAAGAACGCTCACACTCCAATCCCAAAGACCTTAGACCAATTAGCTTGTCTCCTTTCCTTTTAAAAACACTGGACAGACAAATAGAAGCTAATATTAGAGGCACGATTGTGCCGAAAAAGTTATCTAAATCTAAACATGCCTATTCCAAGGGGAGATCTGTAGAGACTGCTATTCATTCTCTTATATATTTTATTGAGAAATCTTACGAATATAGAGACTACGCAATGGTAACCTTCTTGGATATTGAGAGGGTCTTTAACAATGTGCTTCCAGGGCTATACCTCGGGCACTTTCAGATCTGAAGTGGCTGAATCACTCAAGGACTGGATAGATCAAATGCTAAGAGGCAGGATCATAAATGCCAGTTTGGAAAATCCTCCGTCAGAAGAGTTGCAAGCAGATGTATGCCGCAGGGTGGAGTATTGCCCCCCCCCCCTACTTTGTAACTTGGTCATAAATGACCTGTTGCTGAGACTGGTGGATGGTTGCTTCAAGGTGGTTACCTATGCGGATGATGTTACTATTTGTGTCCGTGGCAAATATCCCGGCACCCTTAGTGAGCTTATGCAAAATGCGCTGGGGATTCTTTCACTATAGGCCAATGGCTGTGGGTTCAATATGAACCCACACAAAACCGAATTGGTCCTCTTCTCTATGAAATATAAACTTCCTCATGTCGATCCGTCCACTTTAAATAGGTTCAGCTTGACTTTTACAGTTGAAGTGAAGTTTCTGTGTCTCATTTTGGATAGCAAATTATATTGGAAACCTAATGTTCTGGAAAGGGTAAAGAAAGCTACAGTAGCGCTACACTCTTGCAAAAATGCCATTGGAAAAAGATAGGGGCTGGAGCCCCGCATTGTACATTGGCTTTATACCGCAGTACTCAGACCCATACTGTTGACAAAATTTCAGAGAACAATCTCACTGATGATCAGTGGTACACTGAGGAGCACATCCACTCAGGCACTAGAGACTCTGCTATTTTTGACTCCTCTAGATATCTTGTGGAAACAGTTGGCAGCTTGTACTGCCATACGATTCAAATCCATCTCAATGTAGACTTGTAACAATACAGGGCACTCATCTATTTTGTGCAACAAACCAAATTCCCAAGACCACCGACTATACTGTCAAGTCACTATCTTTTGACACAAAGTTCCGCACTAGGATCCTATCCAGGGAGGACTGGATTATGGGTGCAGTTTTGGAACCAGGAATTACAAACTTCTTTACTGATGGTTCGAAACGGGACGAGAAACTCGGGGCTGGAGTGTTCTGCGAGGAGCTTTTGTTAAAGCCCTCCTTCCGTCTCCCCAACTACTGTAGCATTTTTCAAATTCAAGTAACTGCCATAAAGAAAGTTGTAGACTGGTTGAGGTATAATGTAATATCGGTTTGTGATATTCGCATATATTCCGACAGTTAGGCTGCCATTACAGCGCTTCAGTCACACCTCCTCACGTCGAAAGTAGTCCAGAACTGTCTCTTATCTCTTAACGAGATGGCAGATCTGTTCAACATCCATAATTTATGGGTGCCAGGACATTTCATAAGTACAGGGAATATAAACGCCGATGAACTGGCTCGACGTGGTACAACGTACCACTTTTTAGAAAGCAGAAAGGATATTGAAATGCCTTTTGCGATATACAAATTGCTGCTTCAGGAAGAAGCTAGCAAGCTGACGTGGTTAAGTATCACCTCATGCGTAATAACTCGGCAGGCCAGACCAATGGCGAGATCCAAACAGCTGATCTCACTTCAGCGAAGACAGATCAGTCTGGTTGTTGGCGTGATTACGGGGCACTGTCTTATAAGGAGGCACGCGAGTAGACTTGGTGTCTTCTCACATGACTACTTGTCTATAAAAAATGCCGAAAAATCAACTGATTACAGACAGACAAATTAGAATTCTTAAAAAATATTCGTGTGGGCATAATACACACACAAATGAGGTTTCTCCATGGGTTTTTGATATTTGATGTAGTGAATAATAATTCGCTATGTCAGTACGTTCTGGCCAGATACTTAATGTGAGTGGCTAGAGTGGAATTTTTTGTAGTTTGGTCGTAGCTGCCTGATGAGTAGACCAACTTTTCAGTACAAAACCAAACTACCAACATAAAGAACTCATTACGGGGAGAGGAGAAGATATTTCTACTTTTTTTCCAGTAGATATGTTATGAGCGATTGGCCTCTGTATTTTTCTGATTTATCAAAAATATTGGGATTGCCATGAACAATTAATATATTTGTCTATAAAAAATGCCGAAAAATCAACTGATTACAGACAGACATATTAAATTCTTAAAAAATGAATACTGTCGTAGTTGCGAGGGCCAATAGGAGGAGGAAACAGTGCTTCAGCTTCTTTGTGCCCTCGTCTGGCACGAAACAGACTAAAGTCTCTAAGGGCATCCCTCTTCAAGGACCTGACGGACCTCTGTAGGGTGGATGTCAGGAGTATCCAGCGCTTTGTTAACAGCTCAAAATGGTTCCAATGAGTTGAAGGAAGCAATTATTCGGGGTATGGCTACGGACCATTTTTGTGTCTATGCCTCACCTAAACCTAACCTAACCTAACCTAACGTAAAATCCTTAAACCACCATCGAACTGGCATTTTAAGTATATTGAATCTAAACGGTTCACTCCAACTGAAAACAAACCCGGCACAATTGTTGAATTCGAGGAAAACCTTTTTATAAATCAGGCGTAGAGATCTCGAAATCAAATATTAAACGAGGGAAAAATCTTAGAGCAATGAGCCGAATAAGAGTGAATATATGTGTGAAAATAAAAGAAGCTAAAATTCAAGGTAAACTACTTAAAAAACCTTTTTGAACTGAATGGTGAAAAATGGACGATTTACATTTTTATCAAAATTTGATAGATCGTAAATAACTTTTAGTCCAGTGTTTGACGGTAAAAATAGGTAATTACCTCAGAATTCTTTCGGATAACACCGATTGACGTGAAATTTGGACAGTAGCGTAGGGAATGGCTCAAGAAACAAAAGTTATATAGTGCCGACATGTGGTGATTAGTACACTCAAAATAACGACAGAAATTGATAGAGGGATTAATTCTAAGCAAAAAATGTTCTATGGCTACATGGCATATTAAGCTTCAAGGGCTAAAAGCAAAGTAACCTTGATTATACAGAGCCATAGTCTTAAAAACGAAGCTTTTATAAGGGAATTAGAAACGAGAAAAAAATCAAACTTTTCATAGTAAAACAGACAAAACATATGCGAAATCACTTTCTTCCTAAGACAAATTTTTAATGAAAACGTTACAAATTCTAAGTTATGATTTCTGAAATACTTTCATAAATGTTTGAATTTCAACAGATACGAATGTCGTTTTAGTAAATCGTTTTCATTTTCTTGTAAAAAAGTCTTGAGTAATTTAAATCAAAATATATAAAAAATTTCATAACAACAACATTCTGGTCAAATTGAAGTAAAAGCTTCCTACAATACGTTTGGTCATTAAGTCAATATATTGTTACGTTTTTGCCTTGTCAATTGTGGTTCGTATCACTGGATTGTGAATAATACAAAATCAATTTAATTTATCACCAACGAATTTATTTATGTCATACAATTTTATTAATAAAAATTCACAGTCACATTATATAAATTATTCTCAAATTTTACTGTACACTTATAATTTTTATTTCCACTTTTTAATTCCTTTTAAATCTTCACACTGTCGCTTACCAAATACTACTCATCCAATTCGACTTCGTTCGCCTTTTTATATACACAAACCAAACTTCTTGAAAGCTCATGACTTTTCCAGTTAGAATATCGCAGAAACATTTAGAACAATTTTATCATGGAAAATTCAATTTTAGTACAGTTAAAACATTGAGCTATTAATTTAACTTGTTCTATTACAATCTAGATGTCACCGTCACAATATGTACATTATATAAATTAGGTAAAATCATACCAAAAATTACCACCTGGAGAAATTTCAACTAAAAAAATTTGTAGGAAAAGCAAAACAAATTCACAAAATATAGGAACGTGTGATAATTTTGTGATTAAATAATTTTTTTTCGTATTGTAACGGTGACACCTAGTGTGTAATAGAATAAGTTAAATTAATAGCTCAATGGTTAACTGTACTAAAATGGAATTTTCCATGATAAAATTGTTCTAAATGTTTCTACACTATTCTAACTAGAAAAGTCATGAGCTTTCTAGAAATTTGGCTTGTGTATATAAAAAGGCGAACGAAGTCGAATTGGATTATTAGTATTTGGTAAGCGATAGTGTAAAGATTAAAAAAAATTAAAAAGTGATTTAAAAAGTGTTTCTGTGCGAAATAAAATTTATAAGTTACAGTATTGTGTGAATAATTTATATAAAGTGATTTTGTGAATCAAAATTAATAAATTGTGTTGTAATAATTTTTGTGTGAAAATAAATAAATTCGTTGTTGAAAATATGATACGGTGATACGAACCTTGAGTACGTAAAAACGTAAAAGTATTTTTCTGTAAACATCTTAGACATCTAACGTACACTAGTAAAACAAAAGATAAATTTAGCAAGTATTATTTTAATTCGTCAGAGCCAACTTCGAGTTCGATAAAAATATTTTAGAAATAATTTAATTTTAATATTTCTGCAATTAATATTTACTTAACCCTTTTGGAGACACCAGGGTCTGGTCAGACCCTTTTTGTGTTTGTTTGCATTATTTTTATATTTATAATTTCTCCATCGTCAAAATATTCCATGATATCCTCAAGCTATTAGTTTTGAACAGATATATGAAAAAAACTACCAAAAATAGGTGGGTGGTCGGAAGTTTAAAGGGCACCGTAAAATTCTAGTCATAGTCGAAACACAAAGGTCTAGCCAGGACCCCATACACATTTTATATGAAAATATATTAAATTCGTATGTATCTGTTCTCACTGTATATTTATCTCACAGGGGTTCCGGTTATTTACTCATTTTCGATGATTGTGCTTTCCATATTAGCACGTGCAGTGTCATAGTCTCTTCGAATTTTGTGCTAAAAACAGTGTGTAAAGGTTTTTCTGTTTGATCTAATATTATTAGTTTCGAAATTAGTTTAGTGTTTTATTTTCTGTTTTATTATTCAACAAGAAGCGGGTGATATATTTGTTTTATTTGAATCAATAATAGACAAATTTGGAGAAGAAATGGACGAGGTGGACAAAGTTTACCAAACACAATCTCGGTTTGACCCATGTTGCGGCTGCCTTAGCTAACGATCTTGAACGAGAACGAGCAACTGAAGTGTTTAAAATCAATGGTGTTGTACCAATTGAAGTGTTTAAAAGGTTTCTCCGAAACGATTCGGTATGCGAATGATAAAATTAATCAATGGAATACTAAGAATCCAACTAAAAACAATAAGGTATGGAAGGAGTTCACGGAAATTGAGCTAAATGCATTTATTGGTATACTCTTAGCTGCTGGCGTAAGTCACAATAATATGCAACACGCGAGTTTTCTGTGGAAAACGATGAACCTTCCCATTTTTAGAGCAACAATGTCATACCGCCGTTTCATTGCTCTGTCATCCGATAAAGATGCATCCATTAGGGATATATGGAATTTGTTAGACGAAAATTTGGAAAGGAACTATCGACCACATAGTGATATTACCATAGACGAACAATTGTTTCCATATCGTGGGAGGACGAAGTTCACACAGTACATACCGTCTAAAAATTCCTCACGACCAATACATTCATCAATATTTGGGTATCACGAAAATAAAGTAGCAATGTGCTCCTACATCCCAAAGAAAAACAAAGCAGTGATTCTTTTATCAACAGTACATTATGATAAGAATGTAATTGGTGAACTAAAAAAACCAGAAGCAATTATTTATTACAATAAAACCAAAAGTGGTGTCGGCGCAATGGACCAAATGTTAAGCCACTTCACCACAAAACGACAAACAAAAAGATGGACTTTGCCATTCTTTTATAACATAATTGACAGATACTCGCATGAAATTTTTGTTCTCGTTTTCAGAAACTCTAGTTCGTCCGCAAATATAAGCTCGATGTAACAATCCTAAAGTAATAAAGCAATTTTCGTGCCGATCGGCAATTGAATCATTCCTCGGTGGCCCATTAGCCATTACCGAGAATTAAGACTTTATAATATATCACAACAAATTGGTTAAGTTCCACTATTTTTTCAGTAAGCAACACCCGTTGTGCAACGATAAAAGGTGCCGACGTCCTCCAAATGAAACGAGACTGCCGATTATGCCATGAATACTACATAGCCCGTCGCAAAACAGGCTTTTACTGTGTGAAATATTCGAATCCAGTAAGCCTGCAACACTCAAGCGGAAATGCTTCAAATGTACAAATGAAGAGGAACTTTAAAAGAAGCTTTGAAGCTTTCTACACAAATGTTTTATTTTTTTTAGATTATTCAGGCTATGTACTCGTATTCTTTCCTGTAATTTTTATTTAGTAGTAAAACTTAATTGTTAAAACCAAACTAATATTTCATTTATTTAAACTTAATTTGACGTATAGGGCTCTGCCTAGACCCTTGTGTTTCCAATGTGAAAAGTAAATATGGGGTTCAAACAAGGGTTAATACCAATATAGCCTTCTTACATATTGTTGTTAAAGATATGTAGAAAACTTTTATATAAACATTTTGTAATATTTTAGCTTTTTTCATTGAAAAACTTGAAGCTAAAAAACACCATTTTTACTATGGATTCCTATGGAAATCAGTGAAAAGTTATACCACTAAAAAAGCTTCTAAAAACACGTCACGCTGATTATGGCTTTATACTCTAGAAGGCTCTGCTAAAAGGCCCGTAAAGCTGAGCTCCCTTTAACCCTTCTTTTTAAGGCCTAACCCTTCTTTTGAAGATTTTCGAGTTTAAGGGAAAAGGGGAAGGTGGTCTTAAAAGCGACAATTACATAAGGTTGACATTATCGCTTCCTAGTATAATGAAACCTGTACTTTTACTTTCTTTTACTCTAGTAAAATAAAGTATAGTAATCATGAAAATTTTGGATCTTGAGATTTTTAGAGATTTATTTGTTTTGAGGTCCCGTGAGTCCGAAAAAGTGGGTTTCGAAATGGTGTCTGTCTGTCTGTCTGTCAGTCTGTCAGTCTGTCAGTCTGTCAGTCTGTCAGTCTGTCAGTCTGTCAGCCTGTCAGTCTGTCAGCCTGTCAGTCTGTCAGTCTGTCAGTCTGTCAGTCTGTCAGTCTGTCAGTCTGTCAGTCTGTCAGTCTGTCAGTCTGTCAGTCTGTCAGTCTGTCAGTCTGTCAGTCTGTCAGTCTGTCAGTCTGTCAGTCTGTCAGTCTGTCAGTCTGTCAGTCTGTCAGTCTGTCAGTCTGTCAGTCTGTCAGTCTGTCAGTCTGTCAGTCTGTCAGTCTGTCAGTCTGTCAATCTGTCAGTCTGCCAGTCTGTCAGTCTGTCAGTCTGTCAGTCTGTCAGTCTGTCAGTCTGTCAGTCTGTCAGTCTGTCTGTGTCCTCTCTACAGCCAATATGGTTTAACCAATCGAACTGAAACTTCAGATTTAAGCTTTTTTGATAAATTGGGAGGTCCCAGTGAATTTTACTCCAAATCGGCTAACCGGAAGTGGCCACTCCCTTGGTTCAGAAAATTTGTTTTGCAAATATCTTAAAAAGTATAAGGTTTACAAAAAACTACTTAATACAAAATGTTTCCAAAAATTAAAAACAAATAAAAATAAAAAATAAAAAATTAAAAAATAAAATTTCTCAACATTCTCTGTTCGTAAAAGAAAGTCGTATGTTAACCACACCTCCATTTTTTATCTTCAAATGTTAAATACTTTATGTCTGTAAGTAACCTCGCACGTTTTTCTTCCAATAATATAAAAGTAAAACGGTTTACATCAATACATTTCAGAAATTACTTACTTTAAGTTCCACCTCAAATTGAACTCTTTAGATTATAGATTGAACTCTCTATCAATATGTTACAACCTTCCTTTGATATAATGATGACAACAAATTTTGAGCTCTTACCTGTAATGAAAAAAGAAACACAAAATTAATTAGATATTTCTCTACCAAGAGCACACAAAATACAAAACCTACAAAATGTACAACAAACATATGATTATTAAATAACTATTAAATGTCCCTCAAAAATTTTTTTTTTGTTGCCACTTGAAAAAAAAAAAAGAAAAACGACAAATTTTCATTTCGAACCGAAAAAGGTAAAATTTAAACGTAATTACGTAATGTTTACACACTTTAATACAACAAAAATCCTGAGCCCGACAGAAAAGTTATAAATTGAGAAAAAAATAAGGAAAACTTTTTGGTTAGTTTGACAAGAATAATAGATTTTTTTTTGTTGTATGTATGTACGTATATAAAAAAAGCTCTTTATATTTAATACAATAAAATAAATTTTCATTTACCCGATATTTTAGGAAAAAAAATAAAAATAAAAATTCAAAGTGAAATTGAAACAACTTTAAAATTATATGTTGCCTTCAGGATAGATAATACAATATATGCATGTAGTATGTACGAGTATATACATAAATTTACATTTAATATAATGAAAACAATCTAGGATTTGAAAATCTCGGTCGAAAAGAGTTTATCAAGCACTCTTAATTAAATCTGAATATGTACAAAAAAAGCTTGTTTTTATAATACTCACCCAAAATAAATGTTTGTGTAAGTAAAAACATTTTTTTTGTTCAATCTATCGTTCCATACAAATATATATAAAATCGCACAAAGAGCTTTTTTCAATGAAAAGTTATTCAATTAAGAATACTAAAATACTCAAACTATATATACGTACATAATAACCTCTTACAAAACATATAAAGCAATCTTAGAGAGAAAATGTTTTTTTTTTTTTTGAGACTGCATCGATGCACAGAGTAACATTATAGCTATACGTTTCCATGAAAATGCTTTTCGTGCTGATGGTTTAAAAAGTTCAAGATTTTTTAATATTCCAGTTCCACAGAAATAATTGTGTAAATAAATTGGGTGAGGTTTGATGGTTAGATAATCCAAATGAAAAGAATTTATAAAACCGACAAGCCTAAAACATTTCTTAGAATATAGAGTTTAAGAAATTTAATAAATTAGAAATTAATCACAACATCTTCGAGAAAGTAGAATGATCCACCAAATACAGTAATGAATATAAAACTTTTTCGTTCATCTTAAAATTGAAATATGTACGTGTTCGAAATTCTTAAGATTTTCGAATTCAAAAAGTAAGATAAGTATAAATTTTCATCTTCCCACTGAAAGATTAAGTCAATAATATTGCTTGCTTGTTACTTTCTTCCGGAAATATTTCGAAAATAAGGCGTTTCCGTAAAATGAGTTCCAAACAAAATTGTTACGGTTTCGAGGGCGAAAAATGGTGTTTCATGAAGGTTATGTCAAGGTTAAATTATTTTTATAATTAGGAACCAATATTTTGGAGAGACTAAGATTCAGTTGTGCATCACAGTTTTTGATACTCAGTAAAATATTTTAAATGTGAAATGAAAAGTAAGCTATTCTTTAGTTAAATTTTTTTGTGAAACCGAGCATAAGTATCGCAGTAATCTTGTTTTTAGAGTGGTGATTCACCTTTTATTTTTCATTGTTTTTAATTTAGACTTGACAAAGATGAGGTAAGAGAGATAGATGGCGTACTGTATTGGGTAAGTAGGGGTCAAAGAACTAAAAGAATGCATGACACCTTTAAAAACGTTCTAATATCTGGGGAAACAAATTTAGAAGGATAGTACTAACAAAAGGAAACAAACTAACTAACAAAAAAATTTGGTGGTTTCCTATAAAAACAAAAGCAAAAACTAACACTAAACTGGATAAAATAATAATCAGACTCAGCGGCAATTTTAAATAAATTTACACAAGCCGCAGTTTTACGAAATTTGGTGACTAAACACAAAGTTATCGAAATACATATTCGAAACAGTGCTATCGCTCTGAAAATTTTAAGCGGAGTACGTTTCAAATTGTCAGGGGAGTGTTTCTAGTCAGAAGGGAGCACAAACGAAATACAATAGTTACATTGATGGTGTTGGGTTAGCCCCTTAATCTTGCATTAGAAAATCTTGCATTACAAAATCTTGCATTTCAAAATCTTGCATTACAAAATCTTGCATAACAATTTCCCGTACATTTATAGAATCGCGCGCGCGATTCTATAAATGTACGGGAAATTGTTATGCAAGATAAAAAATTGCTGAAAAATTGGACGGTGGTTCCACAAAAATTATATTGGGGGCCTCAATCATACACCAATATATATGCCACAATTCTGGTCTATTGCCGATGCAGATATAGGATCAGAAAACTTCCCACGGACCCAAAACAGTGTCGAAGCTTGGCACCGACACCTTAAAGTAGTGGTTGGAGAACGGCATGCTGGAGTAAATTCAATTTTCAATTGACTTTTATGAATACGCAATATTATGTTTGATACTAAAGACAGGTACAGATACTAAAACTGTAAAATTTTGAAATGCAAGATTTTGTACTTGCAAGATTTTATAACTGCAAGATTTTGATTTGGCAAGATTTTGATTTGCATGATTTTTAAAAAATGCAAGATTTTGTACTTGCAAGATTTTGTAATGCAAGATTTCGGGGTGCTCCCATGGTGTTTTGTGAAATTTTAATATTTAAACTATTTTATTTATTAGTTTAGAGCTCTTTACTATTAAAGCGTTAAGCTCTGTACGCTACTCGAGCAAAAGACTGCCACGACTCTCCACGAAATCACAGAAATTTTTAGATTATCGTTTTGAGATTTTTAAGTTTTACGCGATAAATAAAAAACTTATCTTAAAGCAACTTTAACTTCGAACCCTTTTCATTTTCAACAGCGTAATTTTGGGAGCTATGCGAATTCAGATAAGTCAATTATACGAACATGTTCGTCATTTTTACATAACTAATTTTTGAGAATTGGAAGATATTTTGATGCAATTTAAAGAAATGTCATTGCTGACTATAGCACAGTATATAAGTTAAATTCTTTATTGATATTTGGTTAAAAAAAATAATTTTTATTTTTAACTTATTTGTTTAACATGGAAATTCCAACTGATTCTTATCTTATTTTCTAATTACCATTTGCTTAATTAAAAATATGTAGAATATGGAACCATGTCGTCAAGAATATTCACTCAGCATTATGCCGGAGGCGCGTGTAATTTGTTGTCATTGCTAATGCAACGTAACAAATATGATCACGTTGTATTTTTGTGGGAAACCTAATTATTACGCGTGTTAAATCCTCCCCCTTAAAGTTCGAATGCCCACATTCGAACCATCAGAAAAACGGTGTTTCATAAAATTTCCGTCTATGCTCTGAGGCCCCTTTGGGTGTTATCGTTTGAGGCGTCTCGTTATGGATTTCTAGTTCTTCTCCTTGAATTGCTATTGAACAGGTATTCTCAACCTTACTCTGAGTTTGTGGAGTGGACAGATCCTCGATGTTCGTTGTATTAATGATTCGTAATTTCTTAGTTTTGGTATATTTTGTAGTGATGACCGCTATTCCCAAAATGATGACTATTGAGAATGATCCCCAGCTCGTGAATCGCTCGATGGCTCCCTCCTTTTTAGTATTATTTATATGAATATCTTTCATCATTTGTAATGAAAGTATTTCCTTGAAATCACTTTCTTCCGGCGTCGGCTGTAGAATAGCTGGAAGTACTTGAATGGTCGTTTTTTCTTTAGAAATGTAGATGTTATTTTCGACTGACAAGGTAGTATTGCTGAATTTAATCAAATATGTTCCATTGAGTTTCTGAGTTTCATTATTAATTTTGATGTTCCCATCGAATTGATTCAGTAGAACTAGACCCTCCGATATTTCGTTAACTGTTGGAATATGTTGATTGTTGTTGTGTTTGCATTTGGAAGGTCGACTTTTGAGAAAGTTGGGTAAACAAGAAGAATTGCTTATGTCTAGTATATTATTTTGGTTACATATTGAAAACGAGTTGATCGTTTTACATTCGTTAATAATACTATAAATCTTATCGTTATTTTTAATGACATTTTCATACTCAATTTCGGTTACCTTATCGTTTCTTCTGACCGATGTGACCAATAATTTATCATATAATTCTGGAGTTGTTACCGGAATGTACACAATATAAAGTAGACACAATTTGCTACTAATGATTTTGATATTAGCGAAATCTAACGCCTCCTTGGAAGTACTATATGGTAAATTTTCGGTTTCCAGTGTATTAATGGCTAATTTAATTTCAGAATTTGATAAAACGAGTGAATTTATAATCCCTGCTTTAGCCCAGTGAATTGCGTACTCAACATTTACCAATTCTTCTTTCATTAGTTTTAATTTATATTGAATATTTAATGCTAATGGATCGTTTAATTTATTTTCTTTGTGAATTTCGTTAGTAATTAAATTAGCCATTTATAGGTTTATAACTACTTGGTTGTTGTTATTCCCTAATGTATTATTCATTTTATCTTTAATTACCTTGAAATCCTCGTGATCGGGATTTCCGGCTATCCATTTCCATGCACTACCTATAAAGTTTAAGGATCTTTGGGTTTATGTATTCTAAGGCTGTCCAGTAATGTTTGTAATTCCGAGAGTTCATGCCTCAAATAGGGGTGCAATGGGTGATCATTGTCATTTCTTTGTCCAGTATGGATTGCATTCTGTCTATGTAGTTTTGGTGTTTGTCTAATTCAATTATATGGATTAATTTGAAGTTTCCGTCCTGTATTTTTGCTTGACCTGTGCTAATTTAAATGATTTGAGAATTTGTGTAATCAAGAATTTGAATTTCTGCCAATGTTTAAGGCGTAACTGTAATAAAAATAAGTTTTTGTTTGTTAGGATTTAATATTGCTTTTGTAAATTAATCTTCCGGACTCCGTTATAACTGTTGTATTTCTGTCTTCCGTTACTAGTACGGATTTGAATCGTTCTGTTAATTTCGATCCTAATCTTTTAATATGTTGTACATAGATTACTTGATCTGCCTGGTAGGTTTTGATCGGGGTACGGTTTTTGTTATGGTATTTCAGATCTGTTTCCTGCTTTTGTTTTATCTTTAGTATGGTATCTGGTCGGATTTGTTCTAATTGTTCAGGATCTGTGTTAGGGATTCTGCCAAAATATATTTCCACTGGCCGTTTGCCAGTTGTCGAGTGGATTGAGTGGTTATATTCAACCGCTCTCTCTAGTAGTTCATTAAAAGTTCGCTCTAGTCCATCAGCGTTTAGACATCTCATCATTTCTGAGAGTGTCGAGTGAAATCTTTCCACTTACCATTCTGAGTTCTGAAGACTTTTATGTTTAAACCATCTTCCATCATTGATATTATGGAATTCCAGTTGAAGGATTTTTCATTGTCAATTACCACAATTTCTGGTACACTAAAGAAAAACAGTATATCTCTCTTGTTGTTTGATGTCTTCTGTCGCTCTGGATTTTAACGGTCTGCAGAAGGCATGTTTACTGAATTTGTCAATTGCCGTTAAAACCAATTTATTTTCTGTTGAGTAAATATCTAGATGGAGCGTATGTCCAGGATAATTAGGGATAGGTGTTGGCGTAATAATAGGCTTATTGGGATGGCAATCATATTTATTCTTCTGGCATATAACACAACGTTTGACCAGCAACTTAATTTTCCTGTTCATCCTGGGGAAGTAATAATTTTCGATTATTTGATCTCGATTTTCTTGAGCATTACGATGTGCTCGTCGATGGACAGATAATATTTTTTCCTCTTGTTGGTTTTCATCCGTAATATCTTGTATCATCTTCTGAGTGAATCGAATTTTATAGTCTCTGATATGTATTGGGTACACTTCTTGAACTTTTCCCATTATATATTCTGATGTCTTCAATTCGTTAATCGTGAGTGGATTAAGGTAACGTTTAAAAAAATGTATAATGTCTGAATTTGAAAAACTTGGTTGTATAATAATGTGCCTGGAATATTTTGGAAAAGGGTTTATTATTTGGTCCGAACTTCCCTCGCCTACGTTTAAAATTAGTTGATTGCGGAATACATTAACTGGGGTTTCGACTGTGGGGACCAGATCATGCGGAGAACTTTTGTCGCTATGCTGTGTGACTGACATTACGTTTATTCCGAAAGTGATTGGTGTTCTCGATAGGGCATCCGTTACTAGGTTTGTTTTTCCCGGTTGATATTTTAACTCATAATTTTACTCTTCCAGGATAGCTTTCCAACGTTTCATCTTGGAGTTGTTATTTTTATTGCTCATATGTCAATGGTTGGTGGTCTGTGAAGATCTTCACTTTCTTTCATCCGTAAAGGAAATTTCTCAAAGATGTTAACGCCCAAATTATGGCGAGCATTTCCTTTCCATTAGCCGCATAATTTTCTTCCATTTTATCTAAGGTTCTTGAGAGAAACGTGATTGGCCTTCCCTCCTGAGATAAAACTGCATCTAGTGCAAAGTTGGAGGCATCTGTAGTCAATTCAAATTCCTTTTGGAAATTTGGGAATGATAACAGAACTTCGTTGGAGACGAGTGAGGTTTTTATTTTGTTAAAGGCAGCTTCTTCTTCGGTGTTAAGCTTTACCATTTTATTTTGAGAGAGTTTTGGACACATGTTCGTCTTCTCCTCTTAAGAGTGAAGTCAGGGGCTTCGCAAGTTTTGCGTAGTCCCGGATGAAACGACGATAAAATCCGGCTAATCCGAAGAAGGATCTAAGTTCCTTCACGGTCTTGGGTACGGGAAATTCTGTTATGGCTTTTACCTTCTTTTGATTCGCTTTTATCCCATCTTTAGAGATGACAAATCCTAAAAATTCTACCTCATCCTGTAGAAATTCACATTTGTCGAGTTGAATCTTCATATTGGCGTTTTCTAACACTTTAAAAATTATCGTCATGTTCTTGAAGTTTTCTTCTTCTGTTTTACCAAATATGATTATGTCGTCGATATAAACGTAATAACCCTTCCCAATGTGGCCACGAAGGATATCATCGAGGGTGCATTTTTAAGGCCAAATGGGAGGCGGGTAAACTCGTATTTTCTATTATTAACCGAAAAATCTGTTTTTTCAATGTCCGATTCTTTTAAAGGGATCTGGTGAAAGCCGCTCTTTAGATCTATTATGGTGAAAAATCTGTTTTCCCCTAAGTTTGCCAAAATGTCATTGATCTCAGGTATTGGATACCTGTCTGAGATAGTAAACGAATTTAATTTTCGGTAGCGGATCACCATTCTGTATTTCTTTGCTCCCGATGCGTCTTCCTTTTTCGGTACTATCCATACCGGGGAATTATATGGAGATTTGGATGGTCTAATTATACCATCTTCCAACAGTTGTATAATTTGCTTCTCCACTTCGTCTTTCAAACAC
Organism: Tipula vernalis; assembly: GCA_958295665.1. Lineage (NCBI taxonomy): Eukaryota > Metazoa > Arthropoda > Insecta > Diptera > Tipulidae > Tipula > Tipula vernalis. The sequence continues at coordinate 376,199,646 of OY282559.1, forward strand.
ATGGGATATGGATAAGGGCGGCTGTACACGGGATCGGTGTTGATTGTACGAATTTCTCCTCTCACATTTGTTGTGAAAGTCAATTTTTTTTCGGGATCGGAAAAAAGGTGTGGACATGTTCTTATTATTCGTTCCAGTCTTTGTTTTTGTTCTGCATTTAGTTGTGAGTCTCTAATATTTATGTTATTCACAAAGTCAGAAAGGTGTTGTTTGATAAGTATTTTCGTGTCTGGGTTAATGATCATAAATCCCTGGCCGGTGTATATTGTGGCACCGAGCTGCTTCAGGATATCGTTGCCGATTATGCCATCGAATGATCTCAGACTAGGTAATATAAAATATTTTAATTTCCTTTCTGGACCGAAAAGATCTATTAATGCGTAGTGTGTAATCTTAACGCTACCAGCAACTGAGTTTGCCATGAAAGGTTTCTCGTTAGGAATGGGATTTCGAATGTATTGTTTTTGAATATAATTTTTATTAGACCGGTATCTACTAGGAATTTAAAATTTTTTCCACTCTTCGCCGTATACTCTATATAGGGAAGCGAAGAGTGTATTAATCTAAAAAATGGATGTCGTCTATTTGTTCTTCTACGTCTTGTTCCGTAGGATGTTCGTTATGATGATCTTCTACGTCAGGTATTTTTATAATTTCGTGTGAGTCGGTATATTCTACAAGAGTCTGGTCATACTTCGAATCCTCTAATTCCATTTGTTCATGGTAGTATTGAAATTGCGTTTCAGGGTCCCCGTGAAACGGTTCTGCATGGTACACTCTTTGCATTTTAACCGGTTGGTGTACTTGATTTGAATGAGGTCGTTTGTTTTCGAATTGGTTCATTTGCGGTCTATTTAGGTAATTGATTTGTCGAGAGTGTATAGATTGGTCAATTTCCATTGGTTGTGGCTTAGAAAAATAATTCCTATTGGGTATTTTGGGTGGTTGTTGATTATAATGTTGCGGGATTTGTCTAGAAGTTGAGGGATGTGTTGCTAATTATTTTGAAATGGTTTAGGAAAATTTTGGAATGCTTGAGGATTATATAACAATGAAGGGTAGAAGTTTCGGGTTTGGTTAGGAAAATGCTGTTGTTGTATTGGTATGGTTCTTTTAGGAGGTGGTGGGAGAGGGGGGGAGGGGGAGGTTGAGGAATTGAGCTCTTTGAATATTCATTATTCCATGGCTGTGCTGAACACGATATTGTACATTCTCGAGTTTTAGGCACCGAGAGAGGGATTCTGGTAAGTCCATTGGTCCCCTCATACTGAATAATTTCGGTAGGTCTTCTCTGAGACCTCTCCCAAAGGTATCGAGTGGCTTATCTCTATATGATTGAGTCATTACATTCATAGCTTCCTGACTCATGTTCATGGATGACAATTTGTTTAAAATAAGTGAGAGGTGGTAATAAACCTGTTGATAAAACTCTGGGATGGAACTACCTTTCTGAATTAGGGTAGTCATTTGGTACTCTAGCGTACCTAGGTCTCGTTTATCCGCGTAGTAGAGCGTTAAACATTTCGAGATTTTTTCCGAGCTGAGAGGAGTGTTGTATGACTCAAGGGCCGTATCCGCATTACCAGTTACTTTATTTCGTATAACACTGAGAATTCCATAGTAATTGGGTGTTCCTTTTAGTGTTCATAAATTTTCAAAATACGATCCACGCTTTTCTTCCAGGATCCGAATTCTCCTGGTTGTCCGGAAAAGTCTCGTAGACTCTTAACCATGTCTGGTATTTTATCCAGATCGTTTAGATTATTGATATATCTAGGGTCTATGGTTTGGTCAGTTTCTATTTTATTATTTGATGGAGTGTCAGTCATTCGGTCAAACAATAGTTGATTTTGACTGCTAACTATTTCTTGTATGATGTTTTGAAGTTGAGTGAAGTCAAAAATGTTTGTGCCGCTTGTGGTGAGTATTGACTGAGAGTGATCTATTGGATTTAATTTCGGATATTTGAGAATTGTTTCGTTGCCCATTTTATTTTATTACACCGGTTAAAAGTAGTATCGAAATGTAAGAATTCTATGTCAATTTTGTGCGAATGGGGCCTATTAGTGGTTCACGGAAATGGATGTAGTAGTAATTATTAATTATATGATACAGTACAAATTGATTTATATAAAAATTTGTTAGAGATCTGGTTAAAAAAAAAAATTTTAAGAAGCTTAATTGCTTATCGTGTCTTAATTTTGTAAATATTTTTATTAAATTATTAATTTTAAAAAATTTTCGTTTTCTTTTCCTTAACTGAACTTCTTGTTATATTCTTATAGTAACTAATAAATCTTAAAGGTTTAATTTTATTTTTATTTATTCTATTCAAAAATTATGACTTAAATTAAAATTAAGATATTATTGACATCAGGAGTAGTAATTAAGATTTTTGGGATTTGCTTGCTCAAAATCGCCTTAATTCCTCGTGCCTTACAACTTGATTGGACCACTGTTGAATTATTGCGAAAATACAGCGTGGTTATCCTTGCTTCACCTATTCTTCAACTCCGTTTTTCCTAGTAGGATACTTCGGCGCCTCGTTTTCCAATATTTATAGTTGTCGTTTGATTAGCGTGGGATAATTAATTTTCTCCCTTATTTTGAAGTTATGATTAAACTTTTGTCAGATCCCTTAAAGTTGGTACTTCGTTTTTAATCACTATTTAGATTATCACTATGATCTTACGTGGGATTTTATTGGTAAGTTATTGGTTAAACTTCACTTGATCAGTTTTATTTGATTTGTAAGATGTTTACACTAATTATCACTTTGGTTTCACGTTAATATTTAAAATTTTACGGCACAGGACTATTTAACACAAGGGTCCCTGTTTCGGCGCCAGTTAAATTCTTTATTGATTTTTGGTTAAAAAAAATAATTTTTATTTTCTAATTACAATTTGCTTAATTAAAAATATGTAGAATATGAAACCATGTCGTCAAGAATATTCACTCAGCATTATGCCGGATGCGCGTGTAACTTGTTGTCATTGCTAATGCCATGTGACAAATATGATCACGTTGTATTTTTGTGGGAAACCTAATTATTACACGCGTTAACTTATACCTAGGGTGACCAGGTCAAAACTAACTAAACCTATGGGCGAACTCTAAAAAATGGCCTAAAAAAACACAGGACAGTTATTAAGTCTTGAAATATGTTATGTTCCTATATAAAATTCGTTTGGTGGGGACGACTGTGCACGTGGTGAAATCTCTTTTAGAAAAGTTTTTAACCCGCTAACTTGATTCATATTCATAATCACAGATATAAATATTGCAAGACACAATGACATTTTGGTTATTAGAATAAAATTTGTGGAAATTAGATTTGCTAAAGAAAAATTTGTTTTGCCCCTTGCAGGCCTTTACACATTTCCAGGTTCCAGCACCGAATGGAGCACGTTTGCCAATGGATTTTAGTGAAATGTTATATCTGAGATATTAAGCCGATTCTATCAGTGGTTCCTAATATAAAACCGAATTATTCACGCTCTGGAAATTCGTGGGGTCACCTCATTTGGGGTCAGACTTGTTAAAGAAAGTAACAACTTAATCCAAGAAATATTGCGGAACACCACTAATGATATTTTGGTTGAAGCCATTTATCAGAAATATTGTTTCACCAATTCTTCTTATTTTTACTTAGACAACCAATCCAGGTAGTGTACTACGTCTCCAGCTTCAAATGGAACTAGGTGGCACCACTAGGAATCTTTTAATTAAACGATGGTTCAAATTCAGGATATTTTTGGGTTGAAACTTCAAATCACAAATGATGTTTGATAAATTTATTTGTATATACTTACAAGCACATTTGTTGATAGATTTTAGTGAAATTTGTTTTTTGCAATATTTTGTAAATTCTATAAATAGTTCCTTTTGGCCTGAAAAAAATGTCTGTCGAAAGGTGTGGGGTTGGGATCAGAATTTTTAAAATAAAACATGGCCCAACGACAAGAAATATTTTGGAACACTATTCGTACTAATGACATTACGGTCGATAAGATAAATCAAAAATTATATTTACCAGTTTTGGTTTTCCATACACAGCAAACCCAGACAATTTTGTTCTGCCTCCAGCACCGAATGGAACACACACATTTGTCGATATATTTTAGTGATATTTTATTTCGTAGATATTAAGCCGATTCGATATAAAGAGTTCCTGACCTTAAACATATTAAATCACGCCCTGAAGATATTTTTGAGCCAGTCATTTTGGCTGGAGTTCGTAATAAATTTTGTTGAAATTATTTTTTTTCTGATCCCTCCTGAATCTTGCATTGCCGCTAATAAATTTAGAGATTTGAATGAAATCATCTAAAAACCAGGACAATGTAAGACATTTTTCTGGATGCCAACAGAAGTTTGAAAACCCAGAACATGTCTAGAGAAACCTGGGCGTCTGGTCACCCTATTGTCACGTAGATCCAACCTAGGCGCGAATGTCAAAAAAAAAACTAAAAGACAGTTTCTGGTGTCAGAATTTAACCTTTCCAGACAAGAAAGATACATGGGAGTCCGGATTTTATTTAAATGTAAACAAAGGATTTGAGAATAATGATGTCAATGCGTATTGGATGAATGAAATTTCCCATATCACACTGCATAAATCCAAATTTCCATACAACTTTCTAGTCTGAAAAGGTTAAATGACTGCAGAAATTATCTTACAGTATTATTTTTTTATAGAGGTCTTAGTCTAAGCTTAAGGAAGGATTTGAGAGAATTGTGAATCCAAATTTCCATACATCGTTTTTGTGCGGTAAGGATAAATGACCACATAATTTGTTGTGTAATGTAATTTTTGTATTTGTATTCAGGATTATATTTAGTCAAAGCAGATAAAAGTTTTTTGTTTTTAAATCAGGTAATCTCTGTAATGTTTGAGTTTATCTGGTGTCCTATGGGGCACAACGGTTTAACGGCCGTTCTGTATGCAGAGTGCATTGATGTTTTTATAAGTTTTGCCAATAAATCAAGCATTTTGACGTTGGAGTACGCCGCAAATTTGACATTTAGCTGAAACATTAATGTAAGTAAACCATTGGATATGGGGTTTTGCCGGTGTGTGACAGAAACCATTATAAATTAGCTTTGAAAAAATGATTTATGAAAATGCCAGCTATCTCCCAGAATATTATAATTATTTCTAGCAAAACCCGATAAGCAGTTATTAGAACAGGCGAATACAAAAGTATTAGGCGAAAGTAGTACATATAGCCCGATCGTTCTCACTTTGACAGCGCTGATTCGAAATCGTTCGGTTCGGTTCATAAAAAATTAGAATTGAATCAGTTGCGAAATTTTACGTAGGTAGGATCGTTATTAAATGTCAAATTAAAAGCAAAATGTGGCTGTTTGTATTCTTTTTTGTTTTTCTATTGAACGAGATAAGAATAGGACATATAACTGAAACTTGGGGAAATATCGTTCGTAAAAAATTTTATTTGGTAAAAGAAGCAAGATTAAAGAATATGATTTCTTAATCTTTTAGAGAACGGAAACCAGTACAGATGGAGAACTCCTACAAGGCTCAACAAAGCTACCTTATTCAGAAATATCCAGAAACTCAAAATTTAGAACAAATCTGAATAAAATAGAATTTAGAGTGGATAGCAAATTTATTCTATTAGGAACATACTGTGGCTCCCAGAAAGCCACCTTCCTTGTAATAGTACCACTTTTTGAAAACAGGAGCTGCTTCCTACGGTCAAATGTCAATCTTAATAAAATACTCCTGGAACAAAACTGCATAACTGACTTCCTTCTTTGGTACCAAGGCAAGCATAAAATTTGATCATTAGCTATTTTATAATTTGTACTCCTTGTACATAATACCTTAACAACCAAAGCTATACCAAGGAGCGTCCTTTATGCGATGTTACCGTTGGAAAGTGCCTTTGTAAGCGACATCACCATTTGAACTGCAAACAATTAAAAAAAAAACAGTCGACAGAAACGAAGGATCTTGGGCAATAAGGAGTTTGCAACAATTGTCTGTAAGAGAAGGTCCAACTATGAGTAAACTATCATTGTTGTATTTGTAATGAAAGACATAATACAAAACACCGATCATTTTTGTTCCAAATAATTTCAAGACTACTGTCACTTCCGCCAAAGCATTGAAGCAGTCAATATAAGCTCAATGCGATTTTTCTGAAAATTGTAGTGTGTAACTTTTGTTCAATTTCAACCAAAAACGGGAAGCCTGCTGCAGAATTATAGTTCTTTATTCCATGTCTGAAAACAAAATTTGAGTCCTAAAGCCGTCATAAACACTTCGGTGCTAGGCTGTTATATAAACCGATACTGATTTGTTTAGACATACGTATTGAAATAAGTATCCTGACCAGGTGATTTATTTCCTATCTCTTTCTTACTCAAAACTCTAATTAATTTTGGAAAGCTAGGGTTATAAAAATATTCAATCGATTATTTCAAAAAGGTAATATGTAATATTTTTATTTAGTTTTGGTTTTCACCTGTAGGATAGTATTACGTTACGAGATAACGATTTAAATCGCAAACTCTGGCGGCCTTTTTACCTCTAAAAATGTCCGCTGATATTATGATTATTCCGAATAGGGGACAAGTAAATCACTTATCATCTTTTCTAACAAAAAAGCTCTCTAGCGATGCGTCATAATTTGAATACTCTTACTTGTTAATGAAATGCAGGCCAAATTCAATATAGCAGGAAAATTAAAAAACTTCATGCCTAATCTAATGCGAATGAATAGAGGAAAATCTAAATTTTGCTGTTTTTTCGCATTTTTAATTATATCATTTAAAGTGACTGCGGTTTTTACGACATTTCCGCATATCATTTTAAACATTTAGATCAGATTTTAAATCATCCGTTTAAAATGAAATAGATTTATGGCCAACATATAATTTTACGTCATATTAAATAGTTTTAGTTTATTTTAATATGAAAAACGTGCGTCAAGATTGTGAGCAAAAATTTTATTTTTATGGTCCTTGCGTAATTCCGTCTGTGTTCTGTCGAGATTTTATCAACCTTTAAAAATCGACATTAAAACGAATATAGCGCCGAATTCAATACAGCCCTTATCGATTTGTTTGTGTATTGTAGGTATCTGGTGGTTTGGCGTCTATTGGAGGGGGGGAGGGACCAAAGTTCAGTAGATTAATCTACCAGCTCTGTAACCTTCCAGTAGGGTGCGCATCACGTGAGCTGTTCTGGTCTTGTCATTAGGCAGCTGCGTGATGGGTACAATTGTGGAAGGGGTAACCTGTTCACAATTCGTAAGTGTACGTACTGCCTCCTTATGGCAACCACTGGTAACTAAGGCCATTTGGCACAGGCTAAAGTACGGCGCTAAAGGAGAAAACCTTGACAAAAAAAAACTTAATCTAAGGTGGAACAGCATATGCCGATGGATTAATGGATGATAGGTTAATCAGTCTAAAATATGCGGACTCTGGATACCAGGCACCCTCCAGTTTTATTTAGCCTTCCTGTAGTAAAGCTGGGTGACCTACAGGCGATTCCAGCAACTCATAAGAGAAAATTTAAACGGAATACGGGGCAGGAGTAGGAATATACGGGAGTGGGACAACCCTCTCGAAGTCCTTGTGCTCCAATGCTACCGTCTTTCTAGCGGAACTACATGCTGTAGCAAACACCTAGAAGGGAGAGCAATTAGTCCAGATAGTATGTATCACGTACCAGGAGACAGTATTGTCAGGTTCATTAAGAACCTGAATATTGACTGGACGGATAATTAAGCAGAGTCCAGCACAATAGATCTTTTAGGTCGCAGTGCGAGGTGGCTGATCGCCCGCATGGCCCTCCAATAATAATAATAATAATAATAAATGTAACGCTGGCAACCGAAGATGGCGCTGACAGAACGGTTAGGGGGGCTACATTCAGCGACTATCGGTACCTGGAATTCCGTCTAACATGGGTACAGAGGAGACAACAGCAAAGCTTAACTGAGGGACGAGAAAAGAGCGACGGTTATCAGAGAGGCTCGATAAAGATCAGCTGTAAGCTATCAGAGGCTGGTGATCCTGAAAAGCTTGCTAAATACGTAGTAGAGTGCTAAATATGCATCACACCTGTATATTATGCAGCCATGTTAGAGCATAAGAAACTGTTAAATGCAAGAAGACCGGTATTATGATGTACGAGATTCCAAATGGACGACTTTCGAAAAAGTGTATGTTGGCACGCAGGGCAAGAAAGAGGCTGGCAAGATAAAAATCTGGTAAAACATCTGTCGCTCAATAAAAGAGGGGCAGGAGAGTTACTCTACAATACTACAATACAACAAATTTGGGAGAGTCGGAAACACATACCTTGATACTGTGCTTGAGAAGGATGAAAGAAATAGTAGGTGATTGAGGAGGATATTGAGTGAGAAAGCGACAACATCCAAGGAACACAAGCGGGATATTTGTTAGAAATTTACATTGCATATCTCTAGCAAGGAGTTGTCTCAATGCGATGGAAGAGATAACCATTAATCCAGCCCAAAAACCGCACCAAACAGTGACACGTTTAGGATTGACAGGCTTTTCAACAATCATTCTTGTATTTTCTGAGCCCCAAATGCCACAATTCTCCTTATTAACGTAGCCTCCGAGGTCAAAATGGGCCTCGTCACTGAAGATGATTTTTGGATGAAAATCCAGATCATTTTGATGCATTTGAAGGACCCAATATACCCAAGGTATCGTACCATTTTTAGTAATGGCGCTGTTTTTACTTGTCAAATGTCAAAAGATGACAGCTTCAAAATTGACAGCTGCATTGAAATATTGAAATAGCAGGCTATGCAAAATGAAAAATCTTATTGGAAACCCTGTATTTGAATATTTCTTAAAATTTGAGTACCCTTCATTTGAAGGAGTGACTGCGTGAAAATCGTGAGTTCCCTTTATTGCTTTTAATTTCTCGAATCTACTAGTTTGATAAACAGAAAAAACCGTTTACTCTTCAAGGTCTTTGCTCATTTGAATAATTCTTCCGCATTGGTAATTATACCATCGTGTGCGTTAGTGAGACTGGCTCTGGCACGGTCCCTTTCCATGAGCTGTTGCGAGGAAATATTATTCATAATCGACGCCGTAATCCCCTTTGTGCTGCATAGATATATTCATAATTTTTTTTTTATGTGTTATGCATAATTCACCTCAGTAATATAATAAATTTTAGATAAATCAAAAGTTTTAGGTTTCAACAATTTCACATTTTTTTCGATGAGTAAATAAACTGATATAGTGTCATGATGAAGGCAATCTGATATTATAATGAAACTAGTGATAGACTAATAATTGGAACGTATTACATTGATTTTAACTTAATTTGATATACGTCGTAGTTAATTTCATATCTGATTTTATTTTTACGTTTACTTGAATGTGTTCTTGTGTTTTATTTTATATACAATCGACACAAATATATTCTTGAAGCTTGATACATAGCAAAAGCAACAAAAATGTTTATACAGATCCTATCAAGGAAATGTACTATATATTATTGGTTTTTGTCATATAATATTTAAACAACAACAAAAACAGAGAGACATGTTTGTTGGTTTTGGTAGAGTCGTTACAAATATTTTCCTGTATCTTAATATATAGAACAGGAATATTGGTATCTTCGCTATAAAGGTATTTAGTATATAAGATTCTGTTATTTTTATTTTGGTGTTGTTTTCTCTCTTTGTGCTTTTTGTTTTCATGAAACAACTATAGTGTTATTGATAAAACATGATCTTATACTTCGTATAATCGAGTAAGTTTGAGTCGAATCGGAAACCGCCTTATATAATCTATATCAAATAGTTTATTTAGATATGATTAATTTTTACAGGGTATTATAATCTGCATTAAATTATATTAAATTAATTTAATTAATATTAAAATATTAAAATTAACAAAATTATATAAATAAAATACTAATTTGGAAATATTAATTTTGAGTTGAGTTGAGATTTGGTTTGCAACACATAATGTATTTATTTATGCATGCCAAATTTCGATTAAACGAATGTGAACAACGTGGAATTATGTAAAAGCAAATCGAGAGGCTAAATGTATTGTACTTAATTATTAACTTAATGGATTTATTGAAGTTTAGGTTGCAGTTTTCACATACAAACATCAATATTACTTATATGACACACCGAAATCCGTCCATAAACTGAGTTGAAGTTTTATGGGAGTATATAAGTAATAAATGTCGAAGATGTTGATTTTGATTATCTTAATTATGTAAACAGAATTAGTAAAATTACAACATTAATAATAATAATAATTTTTGATGTCCTGATTTAGATTTAAGGAATCTTGTGTTCTAGCAATGGATTCCAGAGGAACGAGCATCTAATCTTGTAGTTAAAATGTGCTGTCTTGTGCTAACCTGTTTATCATTTACCATTTATTATACTAATAATTTACTAACTATTAATCGCTTAGGAGTCTGAAACGGGTTAAATCTGTCCCAACTAATAATCATATCCTATTCAGTGGTTTGGGTATGTGTAAATGGATGTACGGTGTGTGCCCGGGAATACTGAAGATCCTATTATAATAATTATTCATTTAAGTAATAAAATTTAGTATTATGGTGATATATTAATTAAATTTAGTTTTCAGAGCGGCCTGGAAATTGTTATATTAATATACTTATAGTCCCTAATTGATGTACTTATAGTACCTAATTGAATTATTGAGGAGTATAGGGTGTTGTGGTGCTGTAACATTATCATTTTTAAATCACTTTATATAAATTTTATAAAATAATAGAATTTATTGCTAAACATTCAAAACATAAAAATCATAAAATTAAAACATGACTTCCAAAAAAAATTTTCACTTTGTCTAATAGAACTAAATGAGGAAGAAGATAAAACGGAAAAAAAACAAAATGACCATGGGAAAAAATTCAAAAAAAACGTTTTGGCAACCATTTTAAAAAAGATGAAATTAAAGATGGTAACATTTCTATTTATCTGCAAAATGAGCCCAATTTTATAATTTTCGGATACTAAGTTGGTTTTTTCTATAACAATAAATACAAAGTTGAAATTTTTAAATATTTGACACTCTGTACCTTAAAAAAAACAACAACAAAAACCATATCGCATAAATTTTTTTAAATTAGTGCTACACATTCAAAACATAAAAATCATAAAATTAAAACATGACTTCCAAAAAAAATATCTGACTTATTTTTCAGCATGTATACATAGTATTACTATTTGGTGGTTTAGTTTCCTTAATAAAAAACTTTTAATTCAAGCACAAAAATATCGCCGCGAGGAGACTTTTCATTAGATGTCTGTTAGTTACTAGTTTAGTCCGGAAAATTGATACGAGACACACAAATTAAAAAATTTATCAATCGACCTCACAGATGATAAGATATAAATGAACAATTTATACAGCTAAGAACCATCCGTTTTGTCGGCGTAACAGCCACCCCGTTCAAAATGGAGTTCGGCTTAACCCAAAAATGTTTCAAAAAATAGTGATCTCCTCTGACACGTATCGAATTTATTTTGATCTTCAAATAGTCCGTCAAAGTAACCAAAGAAAATTGCGCGAAATATTTTTCAGGAGGTTGCGATTTCATCGATTTTTTTCTAGATTTTAATACACATTAACATTGCTGCTGTTATTCCTGGAACAGAAGGCAATCGATTCTGTGAAGGTAAACCCGATACTTCCCTCAAAGTATAGAGAAAAAATCACAAAAATTGACAAAAAGTCCATAACGACACGTAAAAATGATAACACCTAATCTGATAATTTCGTTCATTCTAATAATTGCCTATTTATTAGGTGTAAAGCCAATAGCAATATTTCAGCAACATCATGCATTAACAAGCCAACAAAGAACAAGAATCTGTTACGGTCAATGCACGGTGAATTTTATCATGAATGTAACATGTTATGATCATGCATGGACCAAACCAAATAGGAGACAAAACATTTAGTAGAAAAAAGTTTAAATGTTTTACACTGTTACATGTTACAGCATTGCACAATACTAAGACAGAATTTGTTTCTTTAATGCGATATCAGCTAGCCGTTCTATGTTAACTAGTGTCGCTCTCAGCGACCGTGTTTTCGTTTGAAAAGTTACCACCCGAATTATCTCGAAAACCAAGCGTTTCTGGAAAATGTGACCCTGGAAAAAGTTATATGGTTTTGAGGCGGGAAGGAGATGTCATTTATTTTATATTCTGGGATTATCTTAAAGGTTACTTCAAGGTCAAACTAGTTTTTTTAATAGGAACCTATATTTGTCTAAGCAGCAATGTATTGTACGTAAGCAATTGTACATCTTTTATGTGAAATATTTTTCGTTCGCGGGAATGACTTCGTGACTCATTTTTTTCTCCAAGGTAACATTGATCAATATTGGCCAATGGTTGCCTTAAAAAAAAAGATAAGTTACGGACTCGTTCGCAAGCCAGTGTTTTACTATAAAATGTCAACTTTCTAATTTAATGTAACTTTGCTAAATATCTTGAAAAATGAACGTCGAACCAAAAAATATTTCAAATAAAAGATGTTACATACAATACATTTTTGCTTAAAAAATATACATAGGTTACATACATAGGTCTTTACATACAATACATTTCTGCTTAAAAAATATACATAGGTTCCTACTCAAAAATTTTTTTGACCTTGAAGTAACCTTTAAGATAACCTCAAAGTATAAAATAAATAATATTCCTTCTTTCCCCTCAAAACATATTTTCCAGAAACGCTTTGTTTTCGAGATAATTCGAGCGAAAATTTTTCAAATGAACCGTGCTATACATAATATGACTGGTTGTTATGACTTATTGAGATGAATGTAGAAATTTAAAGTCAAAAATTTGAAAATTTTCTCTGTTTAGCTATTATTATTATTATTTATTGAAGGGCCATGTGGGCGATAAGCTACCTCGCACTGCGACCTAAAAGATCTATTGTGCTGGACCCTACTTAATTATCCAGTCAATATTCAGGATCTTAATGAATCTGATAATACTACCGGCCGGTACAAGATACATACTATCTAGGCTCATTGTTCGCCCTCCTAGATGTTGTAGTCTTTGCTGGAAAATGGCTGGCCATTGGCACAAAACATGTTCCGCTGATTCCGCTTCCAGATCGCAGAAGCGGCATCCATCTGTCGTACTTAGGTCCATCTTCTTAAGGTGATACCTTAAGGGGACATGACCTGTGAGGAAGCCAGTAAGCAGCCTCAACTCAGGTTTCCTAAGTTCAAGACAGTCCTTGACCCTGACAGACGAAGGTGATATAAATTTCTTCGCCTGTCGCAAACCTGGAATTCTGCGCCAGTAGGAGGACTTTTGAACATCCTCTCAGCGTTTTACCGCTGCTCTAAGGTGTTCCTTAGTGACGCCGCAGAAGGGTTCTGGTCCAATAAATGGTGAGGCAGAACCGTCACGGGCGAGGCCATCAGCTGCCACGTTTCCTTCGATTCCAGTATGACATGCCACCCACATAAGTGTTACCTTATTTGAGCATGCCAGATGTTTAATAACCTTCATTCAATCCCATACTAACCTTGACTCAACGGTACCAGACCTAAGAGCCTTTGAGGCCGATTGACTGTCTGATACAATATAAATCTTTGCATCGTTTAGGCCTTTTGCTATGCATATCCTAGCGCAAAGTTCTATAGCATGTACTTCTGCTTGAAAAATGGTAGCATTGATACCCAAGGACTTCAGAAAGGGTAGTGCCACTCCCGTGTATTCCTATCCCCGCCCCATCTTCCGTTTTTGATGAAGCTGTAAACCATACCATGGACCCTCGCTCAAAGGATGGTCCACCTGCACTCCACACATCCCGGTCAGGTAACCTAATACAGAATGGTTTGTGGAAGTCCAGTTTAGCTGGCATACAGTCGGAAGGCATTCCTATGGTAGGGTCTGTCTGAAATTCCTTAAGGATTTCCAGATGATCCATCATATTGCCTGGTTTGATATTTCCTTCCGCCTGCATTTTCAGGGCCATATATGCAGCATCCTGTTTAACATGCAGGTGTAACGGTGTCAGTCCTAGAAGTGATTCAATGGGAGCGGTTGGACATGTTTCCATTGAGCCCGTAACACCGATGCAGGCTATACGCTGAACCTTATTCAATAAAGTTTGCGTTGCCTTGTGCTCAGTTTTAGGCCACCATACAACCGATGCGTAGGTGACCATAGGCCTAATGATTGTAAGAAATGACCAGTAGATGACTTTTGGTTGTAGTCCCCAAATACGCCCATGGAGTCTTTAACAGGCCCAGGAAGCCTTGGTGGCTCTCTTTTGAACTTTCAACAAATGTTGGTTCCAGTTCAGTTTTTGATCTAGGATAACCCCTAGATATTTCACCTCGCTGGAAAAAGGAACAGTAGTACCGTTTAACGAGGGAGCTGTAAGCGCAAGCTTTTTCCTCCTCATAAAAGGAACAGTGACAGTTTTGTTTGGATTGACACTGAGTCCTTCCTGGTAATACCACTGGCATATTATATTGAGTGCATTTTGCATGCGATCAAAAATGACCTCATCAAACTTCCCTCTGATTATGATAGCCATATCATCCGCATAGCCCTGGACATCAAACCCATGGCTACTCAGAAGGACCAGTAGTCTGTCAATAACAAATGACCACAAAAGAGGAGATAGTACGCCTCCTTGGGGACAGCCCTTTACGGCCCTGATGGTTACTGACTCGCCACCTAGTCTGGCAGTAATCTCACGATGTTCCAGCATGAAACGGATTCACCTAATTGTAGAAAGCGGAACCCTTTTTCCACTGCTGCCCTCTCTATCGATCCATAGGAGGTATTATCAAACGCCTCCTCAATGTCCACAAAGGCACAAAGGGCAATTTCTTTGTATGTCGCCGCTTTTTCAATCCTCATGACTAGACCGCTAAGGGACATCACAGTTGATTTACCAGTTTGGTAGGCAAACGGGTCCCGATGCAGCGGATTTTTTCCAAGGACCTCACTTCTTATTTGATAGTCCAGGAATTTTTCCATTGTATTCAATAGAAACGAAGTGAGGCTAATTAGCCGATATGCCTTGGCCTGGGTGTCTGGACTACCCCCCCCCCCCCCCCCTTCGCCACAGTTTCGGATTATAGTTAAAAGCATAACTTGCCCGAAACATCTAGATCAAGCTGGGGAGTATTTCCTCAATACCTTTTTGAAGTAAAGCTGGAAAGATACGATCCCCTCCAGCGGATTTGAAAGGTTTGAAAGACCCAATAGCCCATCGCACCTTGCTGGATGTGAACATTTTCCCAGAGAGACTCCAGATCCGACTGTGAGGCGCATAGGCCTCACTTGAGGGATCATGCGGGTCCCCCTGGGCTCCTACCACTACTGAATCCGGAAAGTGGGTCTCTAACAGTACCCCTAAGGTTTCCTTCCGGTTTCCAGTGAACCTCCCATCTTGCTTCTGGAGAAGTTCATAGCCATTTGACTGATCCCTGGAAAGAACTTTCTGGAGACGAGCTGCAGAGGGCAATTCATTGATTCCCTCATAGAAATTCCTCCAGGTAGCCATTTTGGATCTTCTCAATTCGAGATTATATTCCGTCAACACCATCTTATACTCGCCCCATTCACCGATGCGTTTAACCTTGTTGAATAATCTTCTCGATTTTTTCCTCAGTTTACCCAGCGTCCCGTTCCACCAAGGGACCATCTTTGTGTACTCTCTTCGCTTAACCGGGCAGTTGTTCGCATAAGCCAAGTGTATAGAATTATGCAGCTGGTTTGAACAGATTTCCAAACCCTCACCTTTTATATGTTTATTAAACTAACAATATAAACATTAATATAAATTTAAGCTCCAGATGGATTTTCGGTATAACAAAAAATAGTGTACAGTTCCAGTAACAAAAAATTGCATTAAGCTCAATACAAATGTACTCATATTCAAATTTACAAAAATATAAAATTTATTAAAAATAAAATCTTGAAAGCTCCTATACTAAACTTTACTAAATTTTAGTTACGAGTACATACATATTGTAGAACATCAAGTACTAATGATTGTTTTGGCTTTTGCTGTTTATATGTATTAAGTGCTTTTATGTATAATTTGGAAAATCTGTATGCAGGGTTTTCACAAAGCATAAAAATTTTCGACTTGAGAATATTTGTAGTTGTATTATAGTAGAAGAGATTTTATTATACTATGTACGAGTATATTACATTTGGTGCATTTACTATACAATTAAAATAGGAAACGAAAAGTTAGAATATAAACCCAAAATTTAATTTTTTGGAAAGTACTTCTTCGAGGTACACGTAGCAGCCGCAGGATACATTTTTAAAGAAGAGGCAAATGTACACCCACACGAAACAATAGCTAACAACTATAATTATTACACCGCATAGATGTTTTTCTCGTTTTTCACTAAAATAAAAATAAAACAAAATTATCTTTTCCAATTATAAAATTCAGATTTTAGAGACTTGATAATTTACCATCGTACATGTTTATAAGAACGTAATTTTTTAGTGTTCATCACGTCATAATTGTATAAAATTTATTTATTTTTTTTTTGGATTGTATTACTATATAGAATAGATTGTGTCTAATTTGATATTTTTTTGTCGTTTCAAACAACAATGATTTTCAGTGTAAGTGACGAATTCTGATTTATCATTCCAACACATAAAGAGAAGAAAATTCATTAATTTCAATTTAAAACTCAATATTTTTGTTGCTTAAATTTACAGAATTTTATAGTATCAGGTTTATGTATACTTTTGGAAAAAGTTCACATTCCACTTTCCACCCAAATTGTCAACCTTCTATTTTAGGTTTTTTTTTTTTTTTTTTTTTGATATACTCGTACTTTCCGTGTCACATGAATCGCTATAAATAGAGGCTGACTGAACAGGAAAAATGATTTACGAATCATATTTTATTCGCTAAGTCATTAAAAAAACAAATTCACGTTTATGTGGATCCATTTAAATATCGATTTTTACAAAAAAAAAAATAATGCAATTTTTAATTTCCTAACAATTAAAAATAACAAAGCATTTTCATCCTTTTGTGTTATCAGTAAAATTGTATTTTTCATCTGTTTTTTTTTTATTAATATTAAGTATTTATGAGAAAATTTTTATTTGTTTGTGTTATTTCTAAAGGGGATGAAATTTTAATTTCAATTTTGTTACATTTTACAGTGGGCCCCCTGTAACAAAAAATAATTGAAAACTTAGGTACTATAGATATGAATTCGAAATTCTATAAAAACCTTTCAATAAACAAATGTCCATAGTATAATAGAAAAAAAGAGATGTAATATTGTACCATCACCACGTGGTTTTGGTCAGTTCTTCTATCAGATACCCTGTGTCCTCTTGACTTACAGCTTCCAGACAGAGAGGCGGATATTTTTTTTGCTTTTTCGGACTCAGGGACTTTCAAAATGCCGACAAAACTGTTTTGGATCAACAAACATTTCTAATTTATTCTGTTTACGATTTCACGTGTTTTATTACGTGTTTTTTTGTTTTTTTTTACGTTTTTTTACGTTTCCTTACGTTTGTTTACGTATATTTACGCTCTTTACGTGTTTTTTTACGTGTTTTTACGGAGTTTTTTGCGTGTTTATAAAAGCATATTATTGCATAATATAAGCATTTTATGGTACCCAATCTTCATTAAGCAAACAAATAAGCTCCATCTGAACTGGTAGCTACACGCTCCACTGATGACTACCATCCAGCTCCAGCTCAACACAGATTCAATCCGCAAATGGAAATTAACTCTCAACTCATCCGCAAACTCAATCCTCAAACCAGCATATGGTATATAGAAAATTGGTCAACGTGGTAACACCACCACGTGGTTAGCGAACGACTTTTGTTTTTGCTTTTTCTGACTCAGGGAGTTCGAAAACGTCGAGAAAAACGGTCTTGGACCTACAAATTTTTAATAGCTAATTTTTTACGTTTTTTACGTGTTTTTTACGTATTTTATTACGTGTTTTTTCCGTGTATATTACGTGTTTTTTCCGTATTTTTTTATATGTCATCAAAGCGTTTTTAGCGTGTTTTTACGTGTATTAAAAACACGTAAAAACACGTAAAAAAACACGTAAAAACACATAAAAAAACACGTTAAGAGCGTAAAAAACGTAAAAAAAAGTGAAAAAACGTAAAAACACGTAAAAAACATACAAAAACGTAAGAACACGTAAAAACACGTTAAATACGCGTGAAATTAACGTAAAAAAACACGGAAAAAACACGTATAATACACGGAAAAACACGTAATAAAACACGTAAAAAGCACGTAAAAGCGTAAAAAACTAGCAATTAAAAGTTTGTAGG
Organism: Tipula vernalis; assembly: GCA_958295665.1. NCBI lineage: Eukaryota > Metazoa > Arthropoda > Insecta > Diptera > Tipulidae > Tipula > Tipula vernalis. Next base: position 376,218,014 of record OY282559.1, read on the forward strand.
TCCAAGACCGTTTTCCTCGACGTTTTCGAACTCCCTGAGTCAGAAAAAGCAAAAACAAAAGGTGGTCGCTAACCACGTGGTAATGTTACCACGTTGACCAATTTTCTATATATGCTGGTTTGAGGATTGAGGTGCACATTGAGTTTGCGGATGCGTTGAGGATTGAATTCCATTTGCGGATTTAATCTGGGTTAAGATGGTGCTGGATGGTAATCACCAGTGGTGTGTTTAGTTACCAGTTCAGATGGGGTTTATTTGTTTGCGTACTGAAAGTGAGGTGCCATAAAATTCTTATATTATGGAATAATATGCTTTTATAAACACGCAAAAAAACTCCGTAAAACACGTAACAAATAAGTAAAAACATATAAAAACACGTATAAACACGTAAAAAAACACGTAAAAACACATAAAAAACACGTTAAGAGCGTAAAAAACGTAAAAAAGTGAAAAAACGTAAAAACACGTAAAAAACCTATAAAAACGTAAGAACACGTAAAAACAAGTTAAATACGCGTAGAATTAACGTAAAAAAATACGGAAAAAACACGTATAATACACGGAAAAAACACGTAATAAAACACGTAAAAAGCATGTAAAAGCGTAAAAAACTAGCAATTAAAAGTTTGTAGGTCCAAGACCGTTTTCCTCGACGTTTTCGAACTCCCTGAGTCAGAAAAAGCAAAAAACAAAAGGTGGTCGCTAACCACGTGGTAATGTTACCACGTTGACCAATTTTCTATATATGCTGGTTTGAGGATTGAGGTGCACATTGAGTTTGCGAATGAGTTGAGGATTGAATTCCATTTGCGGATTGAATCTGGGTTAAGATGGTGCTGGTTGGTAGTCACCAGTGGAGTGTGTAGTTACCAGTTCAGATGGGGTTTATTTGTTTGCGTAGTGAAAGTTGGGTGCCATAAAATGCTTATATTATGCAATAGTACGCTTTTATAAACACGCAAAAAAACTCCGTAAAACACGTAAAAAATAAGTAAAAACACGTAAAAACACGTAAAAAACACGTAAAAAACACGTAAAGAGCGTTAAAAACGAAAAAAAGTGAAAATACGAAAAAGCAGCGTAAAAACACGTAAAAAAGTTTGTTGAAAACCGTTTTTCTTGACGTTTTGCAAGTTCCTCAGTCCGAAAAAGCAAAAAAAAAATCCGTTGTCTCTCTGGAAGCTTAACGTCAGAGTTGAGGGTTAGATTCCATTTGCGGATTGAATGGGGGTTTCACCAGTGGGGTAGTCACCAGTTCAGCTGGGGATTTTTTTTTTTGGGAAAGTTGCGTGCCATAGAACACTTTTACGTGTTCTTACGTTTTTATTTGTTTTTTACGTGTTTTTAAGTTTTTTCACTTTTTTTACGTTTTTTACGCTCTTAACGTGTTTTTTATGTGTTTTTACGTGTTTTTTTACGTGTTTTTACGTGTTTTTACATATTTTTACTTATTTGTTACGTGTTTTACGGAGTTTTTTTGCGTGTTTATAAAAGCATATTATTGCATAATATAAGCATTTTATGGCACACTACTTTCATTGCGCAAACAAATAAACCCTATCTGAACTGGTAACTATACACACTCCACTAGTGACTACCATCCAGCACCATCTTAACCCAGATTAAATCCGCAAATGGAATTCAATCCTCAACTCATCCACAAACTCAATCTCCACCTCAATCCTCAAACCAGCATATATAGAAAATTGGTCAACGTGGTAACATGCGTGGCGACCAACTTTTGATTTTGCTTTTTCGGACTCAGGGAATTCGAAAACGTCGAGAAAAAGGGTTTTGAACCTACAAACTTTTAATTGCTAATTTTTTACGTTTTTTACGTGTTTTATTACGTGTACTTTACGTGTTTTTTTCGTTTTTTTTTATGTTTTTTTTCGCGTTTTTAACGTGTTTTGTAAGTATTTTTTCCTTGTGTTTTCCCGTGTTTTTTTACGTGTTCTTCGTGTTTTTAACGTGTTTTAACGTGTTTTTTATGTGTTTTCAACGTGTTTTTTAACGTAATGATTACATGATATTTTTTGTTATTTTTACGTTTTTTTTACGATTTTTACGTGTTTTTTTGTCTTTTTTTCGTTTTTTAAATCATTAAGGTTTTTACCTTTTTCACGTGTTTTTTATGTGTTTTAACGTATTTTTTACGTGTTTTTACGGTTTTTTTACGTGTTTATAGAAGTATTTTATGGCATAATAGAAGCTTTCTATGGCACGCAACTTTCCCAAAAAAAAAAAAATCCTAAGCTGAACTGGTGACTACACCCTGGTCTAACCATATAACTCCCATTCAATCCGCAAATGGAATCTAACCCTCAACTCTGACGTTAAGCTTCCAGAGAGACAACGGACATTTTTTGCTTTTTCGGACTCAGGAGCTAGCAAAACGTCAAGAAAAACGGTTTTCAACAAACTTTTTTACGTGTTTTTACGCTGCTTTTTCGTGTTTTTTACGTGTTTTAACGTGGTTTATTACTTGTTTTTTACGAATTTGTTCACATACTTTTTCCGTATTTTTTTACTTGTTTACACGTGTTTTTGGCGTGTTTTTTACGAGTTTTTTTTACGTGTTTTTACGAATTTTTTACGTGTTTTTAACATGTTTTTTACGTGTTTTTACGATTTCTACGTGTTTTTTACTTGTGTTTGTACGTGTTTTTTACTTGTTTATTTATGTTTTCAAGTGTTTTTTACTTGTCTCATGTGTTTTTTACGTGGTTTTACGTTGTTTAATTTTTTTATGTTTTTTTACATTTTTTACGTTCTTTCTATGTATTTTTGACGGTTTCGACGTTTTTTTTGGGATTTTTTATTGTTTTTTTAGGATTTTTTACAAAATTTCCTTTAGGTTTTTAACGTTTTTCCTTTTTTACATTTTTCCACGTGGCTTTTACGTGTGGTTCATGTTTTTTTACTTTTTTACTTTGTTACTACCTCTTTTACTTTACTTTCTACTTTCAATTTTTTACTTTTTACTTTTAGGTGAGGTGGTTTTGGGTAAATTCATGTGACCTGTGTCTCTACGTCCAAGTTTCAGCAGCTATCCAATTCTTCGCCGTGACCATAGAAATACTTTTGCGAAAAAAATACAAATCGGACAAGAAATTCTCGAGATACCATGGATACTGCCAGATAGACAGACGAACGGATAATTTTTTTTTTTTAATTACTCTTTCGGACCTGAGGACTTTTAAAATGTCGAGAAAAGTGGTATTGGATTTCAATGCTTTGGTCAGTTTGGAGCAAAATAATTGAGTATTTTACCATGAGGCTAAAACATTTTGGAAAATCAAATTTAGAACTCACGTGTATAAAATAAAAACGACGTTCACGAAACAAAAGGCAGGGGTAATGGCGGAAATGGTAAATGTAAAGGTAATAACCTGTTTCTATGAGGGTCCCAATAGACAATCGGAAGCTATGTAGCAAAGCTGATTTATTATATCTGGGGTGGTGATACTGTTGATATAGGTAACTTAGTAGATTAACCAGCCGTCATTGCTTCAAAAAATTGCCAAAAGTTCAAGTCAGTAATCCAACACCAAATGTATATTGAGTTTACAGTAATTAATTGTAGACATTGCTTCGTTCATATTTTACAAATCACAGCTAAACAAATAGTAAACAGCAAAAGAAATTGACGGACCTATCAAATCGCAACGCGGTATGGAGATAATTTTCTGTTTCTCGTTTAAGAAGCGTCGCATCTCTTTGTCTAAAGAAATAGGACCTCGCCGAGGTGAAATAAAATATGTTCAACAGATAATAGAACAAAAGTATTCTTTAAAATTTCCTCTTTCGTTCTCTTTAGCAAAGGGTGCCGCAAAAAATATGTTTTGCATATATTTGAAAACCTTATGTTATTCAATAAATGAATAGTGTAAACCAAATTCCAACTGAAGTAAAACAATTAGCAAAAAAAAGAAATATTTTCTCTGACAAGGAAGGTACCCCAAGGGTATCTCATGAATTGTTTTGAAGTTTTGCAAAGTTAAAGAACAAAAAAAATATGAGTCACGTATTTTTTTTAGTGTTAACTCTTTAATACAAGTGGTAAAAACCACCCTCATTGTCGACCCCCTAAAAACATTTCTAAGGTCAATCAGACCTCAAGGGTTGCAACCCCTGTTTTGTAGGGGCTGAAAAAACATATTTTCGAGGGTAGTTTTTACCCTCTATATTTGCGAGTGAGCACTAGAAAAAACTAAGTCTAATATTTTTTGTGTTTTTTAACATTACAAAGCCTCCAAAAAATCGATAACCTCGACTACCTTCCTTGGGAGTCTAAATTTAATTAACATACGTGACTGCGTAAAATGAGAGATTCAAAAATGCTTGAGCCAGTGGTCGTTAAATATGTTTCGCAACACATCCTGTTACTTTAAGACAGCTAGAGCCTGCCTGTTAACTAACCAGACCCAACAATAAACGTTTAATTAATTTTAAAATAATAAAGAGATTAAAACATGCTTTGTAATTTTATTAATTAACAAAATTCTCTAAAAACGAAAGTAATGTACAAAATTAGAATTTATTATTTATCACCAATATTTCATTGTAAACTTTTCACAGCATTCCCCCCCCCCTTCCCCATTAAAATGTATTAAAGAAAACTAATTTTTTTTTTAAATGTTAAAGCTTATAAATGTGTTATCCAATCGACCATAAAGTTGCTTTTTTTATATACATTTAACAATCCCGAGCAAAGAAAGTATTTTGTAAGGCTTATATTTTACTTTAAAAAGCACTCGAAGGTATTTTAATTTTTAAATAAATTTCACTCACATTATTTATTAAAAGCCTCGGAAGAAAAAAATTGATATAACACAAAAATAAGATTTATTTTCTTTCGCTGAGTAACAACAAGTGTTTGAATCTCAGATTTTTATGTTTATTAAAATTATACATTTTCCGAACAACTTGGAAATGGAAAAAAAAATTGATTTCATTTTATTCGGTTGTTTGCAAGATATTGTAATTTTCTGAATTTCTAATATAACGTCCATTCCCTTTCTCTCTCCTCGTAGTTACGAAGGCTTTAGGCAAAAAACAATTAAAGTTCGGTAAAAAGATACTACAAACTATATAAAATGTAGGTAGACAAAGAAGATTAATAGCATCCATTACAATGTAATTCCATCCCATAATGATTTTTTTATTTTATGTATTTTATAAGGTTAATGTTATTACCATTTTACCTTGTGTCACCAGATTATTGTTTTTTTTTTTTTATTGTTATCATTATTACTATAGTATTGTGTTTTTTACTATTATTTTTATGATTACGTATGTATGTGTAATGGAAAATAAATAGATGGTTGTTTGGTTGTGTTGTACCGAATAAGGGAAACTGAACAAAAATCTGAAATTATGAAGTCTTAACATTTTCGTTGTTGTTATTGTTACCGTAAAGGTAACCTCCTTTTTATATGTATATGGGATTAAAGTAAATTACAACGATATAAAAATAATTTGTGGTCGTAAGTAATAACTAATGATAATTTTAGACATCATGCAACATAATTCTATATCATATTAACTAGTATTAATAAGATTGTTTCTAAAGTTATGTTGAGATAACGAAGAATTTTGTCATTTTATGACAAACTATATAAAATTCGTTTTTTATTTTTGAGACAAGAGAAAATAATAAATTCATGGCAACAAGCAGTCATGATATTCTATTTATTTTGTACTGTAGAATATGTAAAGCAAACAAAAAAATATTTGAAAATTGTACATGGAAATGTAAATATCATATCGCGATTCTAAATAAAAATTCCCACCCAATTATTTACTATGCATAAATACATAATTTATAAAATATTCAAACACACAAAAACTTTCATTAGCATCGAATGTGAATGAATTTTTAAAAAGCTTAAAATATTTTCACGAACACCAGTACTGATGTTGAACATTTACAAAAATTACGAATATTCTGTTTAAAAAATTCATATTTTTCTACGAATTTTACAGGAGAAAAATTTATTTTTGGTTGAAAGCTTTAAAAACAATAAAAACAATATAATGATAAATCGTTGATGCGTGATCGGCGATTTGTAAGATATAATTCAATTGGACTAGTAATTTGGTTAATTTCCGAGAGAAAATGTGTTTTCGGAAATAAAATGAATACTAAATTAAAAAGTTTAGAAAGCTTTCACAAAGTTTCGTTTCTATTTCATTTATTTGCGCCACATATAAAGACATTATTAAATCAGAACAAACATAGTTCAAAATAACACATTGGGTAAGAAAGCAAGGGTTTTCCTTAATACATAAAGAAAAAACCAACAGAACAGCAAAAAAAAAACGCCAAAAAACTTTGTAAAGAAACTTGAAAAATGTATTTATTTTATTTACCGTTATCGAGTGGTGCACAACTATAGACGCACTTTAATGGGTTAGGTTAGGTTAGGTTGGAGTGGCTGCTAGGCATAATTAGACCGGTGACGGTCCATTGTGATACCACAGAATATATCCCCTTTACCCCTATTGGAACCATTTCGAGCTACTTATGTAGTGCAAGACGTCCCGCACTTTAATGTTTTCGAGATCCGATAGGCAGTCCATCCTGAACTTACCTAAGTGTTTGTGCCGTCTGAGTGCCAATGCTGGACACGAGCAAAGGAAGTGGACCAACGTCTCTTAATCCTCTTCGTCCAAACAGCTTCTGCAGAAGTCAGTTGCCTCCGGACCCAGCCTTCTTGCATGTTCTCCAAAAAGACAGTATCCCGTGAGAATTCCTACGACCGATATAAATTCACGTCTGCGTAGGGATATTAATGCCCTAGTGCGCCCCAAGTCCAGCTTTGGCCAAACATGTCTTGCAACTCTACAGGTGAGGGTGTTAGACCACCTTTCCCCCGCTGAGGATAGCGCCTGCTTCCCAAGTGCTTGTCTCAGCGCTGTGATAGGCCTCCCCAGACTTGCCCTTTCCGGTTACAGCTGGGGAGTCATACCATGCCTAGCTAGTTCATCCGCCCTAGATACCCAGATTACCTGGATATTGAAATGCTCACCCATCTCATTTAGAAAAGAATGAAACTCAACAGCACTAGTGACGCCAAAGACACCGATTCTAACGACCGGATCGCCGCTTGACTGTCCACATAGATTGCGATATCATCTGAGGATACCGCATTATGCTTCAACCAAGTCATGGCCTCCTCAATCGCTACGACTTCAGCTTGGTACGTCTACACGCTGCAGTAATCAGGGAGACTAATAGAAATGTTTACATTTAATCTGCCACAACATACTTCAGCTTCCGCTTTGCCGTCTAGCTTGGAGCCATCTGTGAAGAATATCAACGCTTCGGTTTCCGATAACGGTCTATCCCTCCACGATTCCCTTGAAGGGAAGGAGGTCTGAAATCGCTTCTCGAAGCATAGAGTAGGTTTAATGTAGTCAAGATTCGCCAGGTAATCCTTCAACGATCTGACGATAGTAGAGTGTCCTATACTAAGACACCTCCACTGAGAGACGGCTGCAAGTCATACAGCCGTATTTTCCGCCATTTGTTTGCCAAAAATGTCGACTGGAAGAAGGTGCAACATAACCTCTAAGTCACTTGTCGGTGTCGACCTCAATGCCCCGCTAACAAGCAAACAGGCCGTTCTTTGCACCCTCTCAATCTTACTTTTATAAGTTACCTTGTCCAGAGCTGGCCACCAAACACCCCCCCCCGTACATGAGTACAGGTCTCACTACAGCGGTGTAGAGCCAGTGTACCAGCTCCGGCTTCAGACCCCATCTATGACCAATGGCGTTCCTACAGGAGTACAAAGCTATAGTCGCTTTGTTTATTCTCTCCAACATATTGGGCTTCCAACTAAGCTTACTGTCCAAGATAATACCCAGATATCTAGCTCTATCAGTAACAGCAATTCTTGTGCCGTTTCAGGTAGGAGGGACAACTACCGGGATTTTGTATTTCTTAGTGAAGAGTACCAGCTCTGTCTTCGACGGGTAAATACGAAGTTCACATTTGCCAGCCCATTTCGTAACGATAGTAAGCGCATTCTGCATTACGTCTACAATCGTGCCCAGGAATTTCCAGGTAACAGCTAAAGCTACGTCATCTGCGTAAGCGATAACTTCAATACCGTCTCTCTCCAATTCTAGTAGTAACCCGTTTACCACTATGTTCCAGAAAAGAGGAGACAGAAACCCGCCCCCTGCGGAGTTCCCCTAGTTACTCGCCTCTTGATGGTGGAGTCCCCCAACTTCGAGCTAACAAGCCTGCTTCCCAGCATATAATTGATTAACCTTCTCAGAGGAACGTCCACCTCCAAAAATGACAATCCCTCCTTCATTGCCTCCGCTTTCACATTATTAAAGGGGCCCTCTACATCCAGGAAGGCCACCAAACAGAATTCCTTTGAATTAATCGATTTCTCAATCGTACACAGTAAGGCGTGCAGAGCAGTGTCCACAGATCTACCATTTGTGTACGCATGCTGAGACCATGCCCACTTCCTGGCACCTATTTGATCTCTAATGTATACATCCAGCAGCCTTTCCAAGGTTTTCAAAAGAAAGGATGATAGAGTTATTGGTCTTAGGTCCTTAGGATAGACATGTCAGCTTTTCCCCGCTTTCGGTATAAACACCACATTGACCTCCGTCCAGTACCTAGGAATATAGCCCAGCTTCAAACACCCTTTGAATATAGCTTCCAGGTAGGGAAGAATAATTACTGAGTTATTTTGAAGTTCCGCTGGTATAATTTGATCCGGACTAGCCGATTTATTTTTTAAACCATTTATTTAAAACCCATCAGTGCCCCCATAGGATCCGTTTCCTGGTTACGATATCTTCTGAAAACACTGAAAGTGATTCCTGATGATTGCTACGCACCAACAGGTCTTCAAAGCTCCCTGGGAAGTGTGTCTCGAAGAGAAGCTCCAGAGATTCTCCACTAGAAGCTTTCCAAGATCCGTCCGGTTTTATCAAAAAACTGGGACTAGCTGTACTTTTGGAAAGAATCTTCCTAAGGCGGGAGGTTTCGGATACCTCTTCCATTTTATCACAGAAGATTCTCCAATAGCTCCTTTGTGCCTTTCTTAATTCTTTCTTATAAATTCCGAGTTTCGCCTTATAGTAGTCCCAATCCTGAGCCTCCCTTGTATTTTTGGCACTATTAAAGGCTGTCCTACAAGCCTTACGATAGGTTCCCAGTTCCGTAGACCACCATACTGGGTTTTGCCTACCCCTAGGCTTAGCCAGTGGGCAGGCAGCACCAGTATGCCTTAAAAATGGCAACAACGCCCTGGTCCATTGGCTGCAGTAATGGTGTTCTGTTTTGAGGTAGAAATATCACTTTGATGGTATCTGGAACTTTATTTAATTTATAGCTGGGGGCATTGTCAATTTTATCACTGAATTTGAGAAATCATTATTTAGCTAATCTTCAAAAAGGGGTGATATCATCCAGCCTTTTTTATTTCACCGCCAAGTTATCCCGAGCTGTGACTTATCAACACACCTTTGAAAGCCCGAGGATTTTCAGAATAATAAAATAGTAGCCGTTTTAATTTATAATTTCCAGCAGCGTTTCCTCCAACCAGTATCGTAATTTTATCTTTGGCTGCCTTGAATCCCGAAGCTGATATCTCTTCTTTAGAAATAAAAGTCCTTGTTGGCATTCGCTTCTAGAAAAGCTCCGTCTCGTCGACATTGTACATCTGTTGTGATATGTAATCACCGGATTGTATAATTTTTAAACTATGCATTGAATGCCGCTTTTTAAAGCTATCAAACCAACCTTTACTAGCTAAAAAAGCCTTCTCCCGAGATGATTCAACATGCTTAGCTACAAAATCTCCGTGAATGTGTCTTGCTTTCTCTTGAATAACAATCGAGCTTAATGGTATGTTTCTGGTACTTAGATGATCTATCCACACCTTAAGCATCCATTTCATCTCTTCCATAATCTCACTTCACTATTGAAATAGCAAGGCCTAGAACTTTGGCGATTTCATTATTTTTTTTCGCCCGCGTCAAACCACCTTAAATCATCTAACTTTATTTCTAATGTGGTCGCTGGACGCGCTTTTTTCACAAACTTTTGTCTATACTTTCTGTTCGCTTTTCACTCATTTTGGGGCGTAATATTAATACAATTTGTTTAAAAAATTGTATGGAGCACAAACAAATCAGCACCGCGCTATACCAAATAACAACTTATACTGAAACTTAAATTTATTTTAAGCATTGACCAGCGAGTCTTTAAGAAATTTAAGTAAGCATGCGACCATAACAACATACATGATGCTGACCAGCGAAACTTTAAGAACTTCTCGTTCAGTTTCGTTAAATTTGAATTGTCATTTAACATCCTTTAACAAGAGCGAAAATTACCGCCCAAACTGAAGGAAGAAACGTCAAATAGTGAAACATTGTCTATTTATGTTTTGTTAATTAAAATAATTTTACGTTTCTGCCTTGTCAGTTAAGGTTCGTATCACTGGATTGTGAATAATACAAACTCAATTCAATTTATCACCAACGAATTTATTTATATCACAAAAATTATTACAACACAGTTTATCAATAAAAATTCACAAAATCACTTTATATAAATTATTTTCAAATTTTACTGGTCACTTTTACTTTTTATTTTACACTAAAACACTTTTTAAATCACTTTTTAATTCCTTTTAATCTTTACACTATCGCTTACCAAATATTACTAATAATCTTACAAGTTTACTCTATCGCGTTCCAAATACTAATAATCCAATTCGATCTTGTTCGCCTTTTTATATATGGTACACAAACCAAGCTTCTCGAAAGTTCATGACTTTTCCAGTACTAATAGTGTAGAAACATTTAGAACTGTTTTATCATGGAAAATTCCATTTAGTACAGTAAAACATTGAGCTATTAATTTTACTTATTGTATTACATACTAGGTGTCACCGTTATAATAATGTTATTGTGACGGTGACACCTAGTGTGTAATAGAATAAGTTAAATTAATAGCTCAATGTTTAACTGTACTAAAATGGAATTTTCCATGATAAAATTGTTCTAAATGTTTCTGCGCTATTCTCTCTTCGAATTGGATTAGTAGTATTTGGAAGGCGACAGTGTAAAGATTAAAAGGAATTATAAAGTGATTTAAAAAGTGTTTTGTGCGAAATAAAAAGTATAAGTGTACAGTAAAATTTGAGAATAATTTAAATAAGTGATTTTATGAATTTTTATTAATAAATTGTATTGAAATTGTGTTGTAATAATTCTTGTGCTAAATAAATAAATTCGTTAGTGATAAATTGAATTGATTTTGTATTATTCACAATCCAGTGATACGAATCTTAATTGACAAGGCAAAAACGTAACAATTTTTTAAATATGTACATAATATATTATATAGTGTAATGTGACAAAATAATTATTGCAAAATACAATTATAAATATTCTTTGTTTTTTATTGTCAAATCGTGTTACAAGGATTCGCTGGGTGAACTGTCAAAATTTCCTTAACAATATATTTTCGTTAAAATCTGTAAGATTTTATTACGGATGCTTAAAGACTCGCTGGTCAATGCTTTAAATCTATAATCTAACCTAATATAATCGAATTTGTTATGTCCGTAACATCGAATTTCCGTAAAGCGAGCGTCCGTAAAGCGGGGGACTACTGGATACCTAAAAAATAGAAATTTATATACACAAAATATGAAAAATATGAAAATGGCCCGAACACGAATTATTATTTATTTTCTCTGTGTGCTGAAAAAAATACCCCAACCTCGGATTTTGTCGTACAAGCATGACTGAAAAGCAATTTGAATTGTGCATGCAAGTGAGCATATTATACGTGAGAATGTTGTTTTAGCGATATTTGGAGTACTATGGAAGTTCTATTTTGTGTTTGTGACTTTGATTTAATACACAATAAATAAATAAATATTTAACCAATGACCGAGATGTAAAAGATCAAGTGATCAAAAATTAGGATTATTTTTATATAGTATTTATCAACTACTTTCTTCGATTGATTTGGTTTTGTGGAAAACACCCCACCCACAGGGGTGGGGGTAGGGGCGAGTTTTGTGTAGTTAAATAGCTTTTTCAAAAATATTAAACACGTATTATTTTCTTTTTCGATGCGGTTTGTACGATTCAAAATATTCGAGCGTCCCGGTACATTTTTTACACCCTGTATATAGAGGCTGCCATGAAAGTTGCCAATCCTGCGGATCAATCGTAAAATTACGATCGATTAATACATCGTAGACATATTTTAGAGCCTCTTCTGGTGTTGTGTTGTTTTAGAAAGTCTATAAATAGGCTGGAGGCTGAAAATCGGTGGACAAGTCTTTCCATTCTTATTTATTGCCAATTTTATTATTATAAAACATAGATTTACCCGCTGATTTTTAGGATCTTACACAATTTTGCAACCGCTTATTTCGCCTTTGTGGTTGGGTCGCCATAGATCAAGGAAATAAATGCTCCTTTTAATTCGACTCCAAGCCAAACTCGACTAATATCGAAAATATTGAATAACCTCGAAAAATAATGAAATATCGAAAAATTTCTATTTATAAGCTTGAAAACTTCGAAATTCCTATCAAATATCGAAAATATCAATGTATCACTAATTCTGTCACATCACGTAATTACATGACTTTCTCGGGAAGATTGAATAGTCTCGAAATATCTTAGGACTCTAAATTTCTCAAAAGATTTCGAATATTCCCGATTGAAAACGTTAGAATCGTAAAATAATTTTCAATAACCTCAATGACAAGCTATTGAAAAGCAAAAAAAAAAAATATTTCTCGTTCATACGACGCTCTTGTAAATCACTACATCGTCACACAAGGTAGGTTACCTTGTTCCAAACCGCGACAACTTGACGCAACTGAACTAACTGAAAGCTGCAAAACGGAATTTCAGTTTATGACAGATATCGGAATCTGGTGCCCCTTATCATCACAAGTCTCCTCACCATTACATATGGTTTAAAAGAAAGACAAGAACTAGCGCCCTTGTGGAGACTATCGACAGCCCAACACTGTCACGATCCCTGATAGATATCCTATCCCACACATACACAGTTTCTGGTTGAAACTCGCCGGCGCCACTATTTTCTCAAAAATAGATTTGATTAACCCAAGGAGTTTTTTATCCGAATACCTTACGGTCTTCGCAACTCAGCTCAGACATTCCAGCGATTCCTTAACGAAATTCTAAAAGGGCTGGATTTCGTTTTTTCTTATATCGATAATATCCTCATTTCGAGCCACTCCGAGATGGAACATAGAGAACATCTCGAGTCAGTTTTTAAACGTCTCTCCGCATTTGGAATAAATATTAAAGCTTCGAAATGCATTTTCGGCGTAAAGTCACCTGAATATTTAAGCTACACAATTTCGAATGATGGTATTCTTCCGCCGAAAGAAAAAGTTGAAGCCATCTCAAATTTTCCAGTGCCAACGTCAATCAGTCAAATACAGCAGTTCGTAGGTATGGTGAACTATTATCGCCTATTCACCGGCACTTGGCCATTTTACTCAAGAAAGGCAAAAAAAGAAACTATTTCTCTTGGCCCGAAGATTGCGTCGCATCTTTCAACGAGGTCAAGCGTTCTCTTGCCACGGCCACTCTTTTGGCACATCCGTTGAACGATACTGAGTTCAACATCACTACAGATGCTTCCGGCTTAGCGGTTGGAGCTGTTTTACAATAACGCAACCATAAAGGTTGGCAACCATTAGCGTTCTTTTCAAAGAAGCTCTCTCCAGCAGAAACAAAATACTCTACATTCGATAGAGAACTTCTTGCTATATATCTAGCAATTAAACACTTTCGCCATTTCGTCGAAGGCTGAAATTTCTCTATTTTCAGTGACCATAGCCTTTAACAACAGCAATTGCGTCAAAATCAGAACATAGTCCCCGTACATTAAAGGTAAACAAAATGTGGTGAGCGATTGTTTATCACATTCTGGTGAATTACCTTCACCAGAAATCAACGTCTCCTCTTTCGACATGAAAGTATTACTTCAACAGCAACGACGTGACGAGGAATTGCAAAAATTGATTTCAGTTCGGAATCCGAAATCAAAAGTAAACTTGCAATTGATCAACTTACCGGACAATAAGCACCAAATTTGGTGTAAGACATTGACAGGTCAAAATTGACCCTTCGTCCCTAAAGATATGCGACGGACAATCTTCGATAGTCTGCATGGCTTAGCACATCCCGGCATCCGTGCCACGCGTAAACTAATTGATTCGAAGTACTTCTGGCCAAGAATGAATACTGATACAAGCAACTGGGTGAAATCTTGTATCCCACGTCAATAATCTAAAGTTCACCGCCACACAAAATCAGAACTTGGTAAATTCGAGCTACCAAGTGGCAGGTTTGAACACATCCACATGGACCTAGTTGGTCCACTGCCCCAATCGAATGGCTATCATTATATTCTAACGATGGTCGACCGATTTATCCGTTGGCCAGAAGCTTATCCAATCCGAGAAATGACTACTAAAAACGTAATTAAAATCTTCTACATTTGGTGTCCCACTCTATATAACGACATAAGCCTTTAACAAGAAGACCAAGGAACACAATTTGAATCGACAATGTTCACCAAACTCACAAAGCTCTTGGGTTCAGATCGCATTAGGACAACAGATTATAATCCGAAAGCGAATGATCTTGTCGAACGCTTTCACAGGCAACTCTAAAAGCCGCATTAACAACTCGATGCACTACCTCCCATTGGAGCTCTGACCTTCCAACAGTTTTATTGGGTTTTCGAACCTCATTCAAGGAAGACCTCAACTGCGCGCCAGCAGAACTCTTGTATGGTCAAAATATCAAGGTTCCCGGTGAGTTCTACATCAACCATCAAAATTCGAACCCAAGCACAGATACTTCGGATTTCTAAGAGATGCATCGAACAACAATGAGAGCCTTAGTTCTTACGGACATAAGACAGTCGACCCAACAGGATACATATATTCCCAAAAATCAGTAAAGCTGCTCACACGTATTCGTTCCTGCAGACAGAGTTAAGAGTCCTTTGAGTACACCGTATTCTGGACCATATCCAGTGACCCGCAAACTGCGCAAATTCTTTGTTGTGGACATCAACGGAAAACCCACGACAATTGGCATCGATAGGCTTAAGCCAGCCTACGGGATTCTTGTGGTTAGCCCAGTCAAAAATCATAGTGTCCACAAAACCATGAGATTTCACTTCTAAACGCTATGGTTTTCGATCCAGGAGGGGAGACATAAATATGCAACATTAACATCGGTCGTAGCAAAAATATTTTATATCACGCCGAGTAAGCGAGATATTGCTCGTTGCTGAATATAAATATTTCGAACATTCTTTAAAGATATCGACAATATAGATTGTCGATATATGTATATTGCGACTACTAAAGGCAACCAAAATATTT
This sequence comes from Tipula vernalis, assembly GCA_958295665.1. Classification (NCBI taxonomy): domain Eukaryota; kingdom Metazoa; phylum Arthropoda; class Insecta; order Diptera; family Tipulidae; genus Tipula; species Tipula vernalis. Next base: position 376,233,463 of record OY282559.1, read on the forward strand.
TAATATAAAAACCGTCAGTCAAAATTCAAAAGTAATACAAAATCTTTCGGGACTCTAATAAGTGCAAATGTGTGAAATAAAATATAAATGCAAAATAAATATAAACGTAAACTAGAATCAAATAAATAAATATTGTGAATTAAAAACTAATTAAAGATAATTGTGTTTCATTTTGCTACCCGAAATCCCACTATAATATCTATTATAAAATTGGTGTCTAATCAGTTTCTAAACAATTTTTTTATCAATGATTTCAAACAGATATTGAAATTGAGTAATAATTCTTAATGTACGTTCCAACACACTAAAAATGTCCCAACCTTCTTAACAAACATAAACAAATAACCAACTGTGTATATACTAAAAACTAAAATACAACTCCAATAAAATTTCAGTGTTGTAATTTATTCAAATGAACTTCTGATTCTAAGTAAATCAATTTTATTTTTCTATCTACATACATAAACCCGATTATGTAATTCAAACTAATGTTTAGATTACAATACGAAAATCATCATAAAGTCCTATTTTTCCATCAATATAACCTATCATCGACTTACTCGTAACACTTTTATACATATGTACTCGTACGTCCTACCCCCTTCTCAAGGCGTTAAAATTACTAACACAAAGCACAGACATGGTAAAAAAAAAATTCCCTTTCATCTTATGAACGCTATACTAAATTCACTAAAAAGGATGAATTCAGATAAGAGGATTTCATTTTATTGATATTGATTTCCCAACAAAAAAAATTAACAACAACAAAATAACAAGAGAAAAAGATTTTTTTTTTTTTTTTCGAATTTGATCAAAACAATGAGTTATCAAATTGACACCAAAGTCAAGAAGGGAGAAAAATACAACAATAAAATAAGTCTAATTTCTTGTATTACAAACAAATTACCATAAGGTAAGTGATTTATCTTATCCAAGCAAAGATACTGAACAAAAAAAAATTTTCTTCAAGCAAAATGGGAAAAAACGATTACGTACTAGTGCCTACCCATATTGGTACTGTGCAGGGAAAGAATAAAAATAAATCGTCCTTATAGAGTAGCTCAAGCACGTCGGAAAGTGAAACATAACATAAGTAGAGCATAATACAGACCCAAACAAAAGATACTAATGAAAATATTTTCATACACCGCTTTTTGTCTCATGTATTACATTTTAAAATCTACAATTTTCCAGAACATCACAAACATTAAAATTTATTTATGTGCACGAGTTGTGAGGGTATAAAGCATAGGAAAATTGTTTCTACAAACTATCTCTCGCTGATTATATAGGGAAGGCAACCATCCTCACCCACGCAAACTCTGTGTCAGTGATTCTTAAGCTACAAACCGCGAACACTACACTGTTAAATCGATAATTTTAGTTTCTTGTTCCACAATTAGACAAATATTACGAATTGCTGCGGTGTATATCCTACTTGGATATCATTCAACCCTGCCATAACCATCGAACCATCGATCCTATTTGGATATCATTCAACCCTGTCATAACCATCGAACCATAATATTGTTGTACTCATTGTATGTTCTGTATTTTAAGCACAATTTTTTTTTAATTCTCTCGTTTAGTTTCGTTTTATATGTATGTAAACGTACCTTCATATTTCATTAATTAAATTAAACAAAAAAAAAATAAAAAATTCCAAACTCTTGTTGGTATTATGTTTGTGTTGAGGAAATGAAAAACTTTCTGGTTTAATCAACAGAATATTGAAAAGCTGAACTAATTAAATATAAAAATAAAATCGTTTCTCTCTCTCTTTTCACACAAAATGGAAAATTATAACAATAACAAATAAATAGCAATATGATTTTGATTTTTCAGGAAAATTAGCTGATAGAAAAATTATATTTTTGCTCGTGGTGATGTTTGTTTATGAAATATGTCTAGGATGCGGAAAAAAATATATAAAATTTGCAAACGTGCTTCGATTGTGGTTCTTGATAACAATACGTAAAGGGACCTGTAATTGTTGTGCCAACATAGCCGCATTTCTTGACGTTTGATCTGATCCATAAAACGACACTAATTACCAATTTTCTGTTTCGTTTCGTTTTGAATCTGCCTGTTCATATGCGTATTGTATTCATCGTATACTTTCTCGCTTCTTTCCTCTACTAATGAGAAAAGAATATGATGAATACAATACTCGTGTGAAGAGGCAAAATGATTTTATTATTCGTTTCAATACTACCAACCACTTCATATAAAATTATTGCCCACCTACATTTTAATAGCTGAACTAATGTTTAGATCACAAATCAATTTTGGATCAAATGTTGTTGTTGTTTCACATATAAATTTTAATTTGATCATCTCGTTTAGATCGTTCGATTATTTGTACACGTTTCATGAATTTGATTTAATGAATTTTTCGAATTGCTACAATACTTCACGAGAATGGATTTTTCATTAAATTGAATTAAATTTCAGAGTGGATAAAAAATGATCGCATTCATAAAATGTCAGCTACTTTTACAGTGTAACCATATATAGTCTTATATCCTCGACTCCAACCATTGAGGGTGACATAATGAGGATGTTCACTAATGGTTTTTTGACATAAAATGTTTTACCGCAGCTAACTTCACTTCAATAAAATATTCGGATTTTTTTTGTGATGGCTTTCTTTTATTATTTTAATATTTTTTATTAATATCAATGTTCAAATAGAAATTCGATTTAAATTTACATTTTTCAATTCGCAGAAATTTTTGATTTTTTTTCGCTAATAAAAGGAATAATTTTCAGTTGTCTGAAAAACTCCGAAAAAAATCCTCAAAAGTACAAATTAAAAATATACCGATCTTTTGGGTGCGCCCGTTTTATAGTTCAAAAAATATCCGCGTATTTTTTAATCCTTAGTCATCAGTGAACACTAGGACTGGGAATAAACTCGAAAAGTTCACTAACTCCATTATTTAAAGGGTAACTAAACTTATTTAGATTAACTTAAAGTAACAACATCGTCGTTATATTGAGCTACTTATAATTTTTATTTTACGGAAATTAAAAATTAAACTAAACAATATTTATCGACTTTTCACAAATTTTTAAAATTAGTTTTTTGAACTTTTTAATGCTGAGCCATAAAGTTTAAGGTTATTTTTTATAAATTAAGGATTAACAAGTTCAAAAAATGAGCCATAAATTTCATAAATGGAACAATATATTTCTTAAATTATTACTGCCCAATTTATGAAATTTATTAAAAGACACAAAAATAGTTTTAAGCAACACACGATATAAGTTATGGCTCATAACATATAGGCCATTTTACCGAACTATTATTTTAAAGATCTATGGTGCTCTAAATAAATTAGCAAGATTTCCAGTTATTTTCTCGGTTAATTAGTTACACTTCTGGAATTTAAACTATTTTCAAGTATCTATACTCAATTAAAATAATTCTCATAAATTCAGAAATACAATTTCAAAAATATTGGGTCGCTTAGATTGAATAATGCATTTCATAAATTGAGCAATTTATCTCATAATTGGAGCAATACGCTCCATAAATTGCTTTTGCTCTATTTAAGAAATTTATGATAGTACAAAAGTAATTTTGAGCAACACATAAAATAAATCTGCTCATTAAACGGGCTTCGCCGAGAAGCTTCGAACGGGAACCCAGTACACAACTTGTCCTGCCCGTTTTTGAATGTTACATGATGGACAAATGGGCAAAGTGCTATTGTGAGTTTGTTACTTCAAATAATTACGATAGTTTGGAATATTGCAATAAAATGAGAACAATCAAGGCGACATCTTTAACTGAACTTTTATCAAATGCACTTACTAATTATTTATGAGAGAATTTAGCCAATTCTAGATAAACCTTAGTAGTCTGGCGGATGTGTTGGGGGGGGGGGGCAATAAGTCGAATGATTTTCATCGGCTCCGCAACCTATCACAGCACCCACTTTCTGTCCACTGTGCTTGTCATGTTTTAGGCAGAGGTAGAGGGTGGTCACGAACGGATGTATATCAGATATATCCAGGAGAGACTCGCAAGTGCATGTACTCCACGTGGTGGCTACTGGTAGCTAAGAATGTTTCCTGTGCTAATGTACAGCGCTGAAGGATTAAATCTTACACAAATCCTCAAGTCAGACTGGAACAGCATATGCCAAGGAATGAATGGTTATTGGGTAAACTGATCTCTAATATGCGGACTCTGGATACTAGGCGACCTCCAGTTTTAATCAGCCTTACCCTCGTATACGGATCTCTGCGAAGGTGACCATTCATTTCTCCGAAACTCGTGGAACAAATGAACACAAATAAAATAAAAGCAAAAGAGACAGGTACCCTCAAAAAGCTAACAGGTACAACGGATGGTGGCTCAAATATTAAAGGAGGAGTCACCAACGAAGAAACAACAAGAGTCTTGAAGGCTGCAGTGCCGGGTACCAGCGGAAGCCGAGGGCGTGCCATAGAAAAATGGAGCTCGCACCGTAAATGGCAAGCTACCTTCACAGTAGGACTAGTAAACGCGGCCTCGGCACCTTAGCCGGTGACTGGCGCGAAAGTTATCCCTGAGGCTAAGCGGCGGTACAGGAACCGACGCTCGGCACAGAGCATATTAGATAGGCTGGCTGCCACCCCGGAGGGGCTGCTAACGAAAGAACAGAAGGAATCTCTGGCATGGGCAAAGGTTACCTTCTTAAGCGACATTTCGGGGAGAGTACCAGCAGAGTCGAAAAGACAGCGGTCCCAAGACGAATTGGAAGCTGAAGATAGTAAGCGACCCAGAGTGCAGGGAGCCCAAGGAGATACTAGGACGCACGGGGCAAGGCTGTTCAGTGACGTCCTTAAAGAGCATTCTAGGATACTAGCCGTCATTGACAGGAGTCAAGAAGATGGGAGTATCACTCTCGATAAATGGAAGCTAGTGTATAACGCACTAAACTCCGTTTTCCTAACGGTCCTCGGAGAAAATCCGGGGTCACCTCAACCTTGTAGGGATGCAGGATGGTACCAAGGGCGCGTTAAGCTAACGGCGTGCGTAGATCAGAGATCGGCAGACCTTTATCGTCTGGCCGTAGCTAAGGTAGGAGAAGTGTGGCGAGGCGCGAAGCTGGCAGTGGTTGACAGGGACGAGATCCCTAGCAGACCAAGGGCACGTGTCTGGCTGCCAATCGAGCCATCCTGTCCGGATGAAATAATGCGCATAATTCGGGCAAGCAACGTTGTTCTTCCGACGAACAATTGGAAGATCAATAAACAAGAGGAGGCGAAGGGAGGATCTAGGTTGTCCATTTTAGTGGTGAACAAAGAGTCCCTAGCCCCTCTAGCTAAAAAGAAGGGGGCACGGCTTCGGTTTCGGGTCAATTACCCTAAAGGTGTTTAAAAACGATGAGGTAGAAGCAATTGTGGAAGACCTACCAGGGAAAGAGCAGAGAGAAGGTGCTAACACACGGGACGTTGGGAGCTCAGCTATGGAGCGATTGATGGCTATGGGTAGTCGCCTATCCCTGGACTTAAACGAGGAAGATCGGGTCGAGTCGATGGGAGAGGAGGGTGGCATAAAGAGCCAACACGGAGCACCGGAAGGGAGCGTCAGGATTGATGACGTCCCCCTAGGACCGAGAGATTAAATCATACCGCGACAGCGGAGGGTATATGAAAGAAGGTAAGTTGATCTGTTTATGCTTAGCACGGTTCAGAATTATCTTCACCAATCTAAGGCTGCTTCGGCAGCCTTGATCCTCAGACTGACCAAATCAGATGAGGACATAATCCTAGTTCAAGAACCCTGGATTAGTAAAAAACCAGATATGTGACCTTGGTGTAAAAGGGTATACAATTTTATAACCTCTGGGTCCGATAAGATCAGATCTTGCATTTTCGCTAAAAATAACTTGAGTATTTTTCTTCTTCCACAATATAGTAGTGGAGACGTAACGGCAGTCGGCCTGGAGACGGGAGGCTGCTTACTATGGCTGGTTTCAGCCTATATGAACCGAGAGGAGGTTCCGCCGGATAACCTTGGGGAACTGATACTCGAAGCGGAACGGGAAAAGATCGGAGTAATACTGGGTTATGATGCAAATTCGCATCATACAATCTGGGGTAGCACCGACATCAATGATACGGGTGAGTACTTATTTGATTTTACTTATCTTGCAGTGTGTAATCTGGGGCAAGAGCCCACTTTTATTATTAGTAACATGCAGGAGGTACTGGATGTTACCTTTGGATCAGACTCCATTACACATATGGTCAAAGAATGGAGGATGGCGAAGGAACACTCCTTCTCGGACCATCGGTACGTGACGTTTAATATTAGCATTCACCTTGTAACCCGGGAAGCCTTCAGGAATTCTAGCAGGACTAACTGGAACAAATACGAGGAAGTGTTAGTAGAAGCCCCCAGCCACAGAGAAGGAGCTAGATTTCTTGGTGGGGGAAATCGCAAGCGCCTGCAACTTGTCCTTGGACACTGCTTGCTCCAAGAGAATACCTAAAGGGAAGCAGAAACCGGAATGGTAGTCCAGGGAGTTGGGAACCCTTCGTTCAGGGTGTAGGAAAGCATTCAATAGAGCAAAGAGCTCTAGGGAAGCTCAGGACTGGGACTCGTATAAGGAGCACCTTAAAAAGTATAAAAAGGAAATAAGGAAGGCGCGGAGGAGGTCTTGGAGACTAATCTGTGATAAAATGAAAGATGTTTCGGAGACTTCGCGCCTCAGGAAAATCTTATCTAAGAGTCCAACGAGCCCTAGTTACTTAATTAAACCAGATGGGCTGTGGACACCATCTAGTGGGGATTCATTGGCGCTTCTGTTGGATACCTATTGCCAAGGTAGTGTGGGTGTGTCGACGAAGCTTGGTAGGAATAGAGAAAAATTATCGTCGGGGTGCCCGGAGGAAATCGTGTACAAAAACCGGATCCTATGGGCACTAAACGGCTTTAAACCCTATAAATCGGCAGGCCCGGGCGGTATCATCCCAGCAGAATTGCAAAAACACTCGTCGATCATTCTCCCATGGCTAGAGGTGACCTTCAGGGGGTGGCTAAACCTGAATTATATTCCTAGGAAATGGACGGAGGTTAGGGTGATTTTCATCCAGAAAACGGGGAAGAATTCACAGGCCTACCCAAAGGACCTAAGACCTATAACTTTATCATCCTTTCTGTTGAAAACATTGGAAAAACTGATCGACGTGTACATACGTGCAAAAATAAAACCCAGTATACTAGGAAACTGCAGGGTGGACGAACCGGCAAGTCAAGGTACAACTCTCCAATTGAAATCAGAAAGGGCAAATCTGGGGAGGCCCATAGCAGGGTTTTATAGGGCGCTTAGAAATGAGGCGATAGCCTCGGCACAGAAGAGGTGGAATAACACCATAACATACTATGTAGCGCTCCAAAACACTAATATCCCTACGTAGACCTGACTTAAGTATAGTCGTGGAAGTGCTCACAGGACATTTCCTCATTGGGGAGCATGCGAGGAGGCTTGGGTCAATGGCAAATGACTTCTGTAGAAGCTGTATGGATGAGGAGGAGGAAGAGAATCTGAACCATTTCCTCTGCTCACCCGGCGCTAGGTTACAGGAGGCATAAACATCTGGGCAAGTACAGTTTGGACGGCCTTATGGATCTCGAGAACTGCAATGTGCGAGATATCTTACGCTACATAACTAGCTCAAAATGGTTCCAATGAAGGTGTAAGGGGAGTAGGATCCGTTGGTATCACAACGGACCGTTATCGGTCTAAGTGTGCGTTTTGGCAGCCACCCTAACCTAACCTAACCTAACCTAGATAAACCTTAGGCATAAGCAAAAAATAAAAAAAGCACAACCCATTTCAAATAGGGTGTTGAAAAGTTTAACAACTTGAACCACGAAAAGAGCATTTGTTGCTCAACAATATTTGAGCTACACTAATTTCATTAAAATTCAATCGTTTGAGCTACTTTCTTTAGTAATTGTTCAGAAAAGGTATAATTCGGCATTCAGGCGTGTTCCTTAGGTTTCACCAATTATTGCATTGTTCTTATTTTTATTAAACCTGCTTAAATCCCGCTAGAAGAGTCTAGCACAGGGTTCGCAAGAAGTGCCCATAAAATCGTGTTTCTATCGTGTTAATTTCCAGAAATATTATTAAGGATCAATCAGACGCGGACCCAGATTTAATTCTCGTTTCATCACAAAAAAAATGTTAATAAGAAAAGAGCAATTAAAATACGGTAAGATCAATTTTCGTTAAGACTGTTATATTACAAATCTGTGAAAATTCAAACTCACAAAGTATAATGATGGCCAGCACTAATGAATTTTTTCAGAATTTTCTCGTAGTTGCGGAATGGCGAAACAGGCGGTTTGCGAATAACAAGATTTATTTGGATTAATTTGGATAATTCATAAAAAAATGTAAATGTAACAAAAGATTAATAACTCACTCGCTCCCTATTTTTTGCCTTACAAACACGGTGAGCCATTTTAATCGAGAGATCCAAATATCTCCTAAAATACGCCAGTTACAAAAAAATTGTTTAGACAAAAATTGTCAAGGATAATGGGGATCAACTACCAGTATTAATGCCCTTTGAGCTTCAGGTCAATTTTCAAGGTCATTTCAAGGTCACCCCTCTTTTTGACCCCGGATTCGAAGATAATGGGAAATTTTACGTCAAATATGTATTTTCCATGCCCTCCCTAGGTCACCTGAAGGAATATATTATAATTATAATGCTTAAAAAAAATCAATGATTCTGAAATGGAATAACCGTTAAAATTGCATTCAAACGGAAGAACATAAGTGCAGCCAGCACAACAGAAAAAATTATTAACAGTCCTCACAAGATCACAAAAAAAATAACGAATGGACCACTAAACAAAGAAATGACCAAGCCACCGCCGCTGCATATTCGTAATCAAGCTATCAATGACATCTTACAAATTGTGAAAGGAGCACAAGTCGAAAGCTTCGAAATCAAAAGAATAAATTTAAAAAAAACATTCGCTCATGTTAGAGAATATCAAAGTATATCAGAAAGTGCAATCCTTTCCAATTAGCTTTGTGAAATCCCAAACAGTTTAATTCCTAAGAAATTTTGTGTATTTGGATTTTTGTTAATTCATCATTAAGTTCAAATATTTGATTTTAATGAATTTTCTTTGTACATATATTAAATTCGCCCGAATGTATGCTTTTTAAACACATACAAACGCATTTTTGTTGTTGTTGTAAAATCTATTATTGGATAAACTTCATTCGCATGTACGACATCAAGTTTTAAAAACTACTGAGACGTCGCTCTAGGCTTCTTGATGGGCAAAGGTATTCACTTCGAAAAAATTGCATTCGATACATCAATTGCCATAAAGTTTTCTATAAATCTTAGGCATTCAGAAAGCAATAAGTCAATATGTTGCCAACAGTTGGCGGACCTAAAGGCACCAAACGATTAAAACTCATTGTATGTAGTTTAGAGAAGTTTAGACAACAGTCTTAATACTTAATGTATTATTAAATTGGCCGAACTAAAGAGGGATTTCAGGCACGCATTCAGTAATTCTGAAAGAGGCTCACCCTCTAACAATTAGTGACCAGATAAAATGACTTTCTTCCAATTTCTGTTTAACACCAAACTTTCGAACGGAGACTTTGATTTTGCAATACAGAAATATAAATCCTTCAAAAGCAGTTTAACTGTGTCAAACATCTTTTCACTCATTCTAAAAATGTCAGAATTTTTTAGATGAAGCCATAGACAGGACATAAATAGAGCATGGCAATAGATTTTCTATGATATTGTGGCAATAGCGAGGAGCCAGATATACTCACAATTAAACAAAATTTCGTTGAATAATTTAGATCCAAAACGCGTAACCTCTGTAATAAACATGGTTAAACAATCAGTCAAAGTAGAAATCAATTTTTATTTTTCATTGTCATACACATAGAAAAACCCTTTTATGTAATAAACCTAATTATATCTGTTGCATGCAATTTGTCATAAATTTTCATTCGCCAAAATGCAACAGTTTTTTTCAATTAAAATATGTACTGGTAACTATCACCCAAACTACAACCTTTAAAAAACCAATTACCTAGTAGTATCAATGTGAGTATATCAGGTAATAGAGTGTGTATGTATGTACATAAGCCTAGTAATAATCCACGTTCAATATGACGATTTTTTTTTTTTGTTATAAAAAATTTCCATCGCATTTTCCAGGCGACAATCGACCGTTATAATAATGACAAATGATTTATTATAGCGTACATAATGATATTGCTACAACATTCATCTAGTTTTTATTCTATTCTACAACGATTCGTTAAAAAGGACATCATAAAAAACAGCTCATTTATCCCCAATTGCTTGTAGATGAAAATAAGTCGCGATAATTACGCTTTTACACTAAATAAAACCCAACTATGTAGATGGTTGTTGTTAGTATACCTAACATACCTTTCAAACAGTTTATCTCATTCTCGTTTCGACCTCCAAAATTCGCTTTCTATATTTACTTGGTACATACTTATTGATATTATACGCATTTCATAAATTTATCTTGGTTGTTTTTTTTTTTTTACGTTCCCGGTTCCCACAACATCATAACATCATGTTGACATACCTGAAAATGTATAAAAGAAAAAAAAAATGTTAAAATACTAAAATGAGAAACAGTATGTTAAACAGGATTTATAAATGTCACAAGGTGGGATAATGCCGCTCGTACCCACATTTCTTTATTCCCTTTAAACTTAAAAAAAGAAATGAAAAAATGAAACCACAAACTTCATTCAAACAGCATAATCCTTTTCATCATTCAATATCTTCTTAAAAGAATCGTTTTTTTTTGTGTTTTCTTCTTGAGAACATTTTCAACTCACCAAACAACGGCATAACATCAACACACAGCAGCAACGTCTTAAAGATTAAGGAATAGCAGAACATGTAAAAAATTTAAGCAACATTTTTATTTTATTCTTCCGTTATTTTGCTGTACATAGCGATTATTTTTGTGCTGGCACAACAAAAAAGGCATAGCAGCACAAAAAAAAAATTTTAATTTATATTCCATCGCAATATAATATACAGTGGTGGTGGCTTTTATCATTTGGGGTGTACACTCATAAAGGGAATGAGAAAATTAATAACGGAAATTGGAACAGGACTCCAATAACTAAAGTATAAATTATGTCCTCCATGTTTTTTTTCTCCTCATATTTATTTGTATAATTAACTAGAGTGCTACGGTCAGTACAGAATACGAAAATATGTAGTAAGTGCTTAACACTAAACCACCGCTAACGTACTTAACTCCCCGTTTTAATCGACGGATCCAAATATCTCCTAAAATGCCAGCTACAAATAAATCGTTTAGGCAAAAATTGTCAAGGAAAATAGGGTGATTTATCTGTACTAATGACCTTGACCTTGAAAATCAAGGTCATTTTAAAATCAAAACGCCCATTTCTGACATCGCATTCGAAAAGAGCGGGAAATTTTACGTTCAAGAATATATTCCAAAAGCTGTTATTGTGACCTTGAAAAGGTCAAGTCAAGGATAAATGTTTAAAAAGCACTCACATTTGAAGTGTCAACGACCTTGACTATAAAGTCAATTTTCATGGTCACTTAAAAGTCAAATTGATTTTTTAAACAAAAAGCCCTACTTTGACACGGGCTTTGAGACGAGCGAGAATTTTCAAGTTTGAAACAATATTACGAAGTTTATTATTGTGACCTTGAGAAAATCAAATCAAGGTTGAAGGTTTAAAAAGTACTCAGATGCTGTTATTACATAGTAAGTTCTGCTTCCTTTGAGGTGCTTCACATAGTAAGTTCTGCGTGAGTCTTCTTGCCTCTCACATTTGGGGTGCTTGTTTATCGTAAGTCCCCTTGCCTCTCACCGTTTCTACAATTATATTGGTGGTGTAACTATTCGAAGTTGCTTCCGTTTGCTTCAAGGCAGACATTTAAACGTATTTCAAGAGTGCCCACTGTTCTAAGCATAGTGTCTCCAGAAATGGTCGTGCAAACTCTACGAATTCGTTCTATCATATCCTCCCTAGTTGTAACCCGTTGAGCAAGAACAACGTTTTTCAAGTCCATACAAATAAAAATGTGGTGAGAAGGGAGGCCATGCAACTGGACCTCCCAGTCCAATCCACCTATCATTGTAGTGGTCATTCATAAAGGCACGTATGATAAGTGCATAATATGGCACAGTACCATATGGTTGGATCCATTTTCTCTGTCTTGTTGCTAGGTCACATTTTCTAATAATCCTGGTAAGTGATCTCTTAGCAACTGTAAGTAGCTGTGTCGATCATCATTTTGTTCAAAAACGTAATGACCAATTTAATAACCATTTACAATTCCATACTATAGCATAAAACTCCATCGATTTTGATGATCTACAGGTCTGTATTAGTGAGGATTTTCATCTGACCCATAATGACAATTGTTTCTCTTAGTTTGTGCGTCGCTATAAAATTTGGCCTCATCAGAGAAAAGCAAATACCTTACAAATTGAGTCGTCTAAAACTTGGCAGTGATTTCGGTGCCCCGATGATATTATACGATAGGCTAAGAAATTATTATGTCAAAATTCGGATTATTTATCTGATTCCGCGAATTAAATGGAATCTTAAAATTTCCGGATATTATTTTCCGGAGAATAGTCGAGAAGCAAGCCCTGTACCGAAGTCAGCAAACCACCGCCCATCATAATGCAGGGATTCAATTATGAAATCAATGGTACATTGCTTCGCGCATACTAAACAAGCAAATCAATTTATAACCATACGAGTCCCGTTATCGAGCTTAAGAAAATTGATCTAAAAACCTTTAGATACACCCAAAAAATACATCGAGGTGATGGTAGTCAAAGAAATTTATCAGGAAACGACATCTGATACAATAAAATAGGACATCGCGGCAAAAGGAGTCAAAAGCGGTCGGCTGATACATATGTAACCTATAGGTGTGTAAAATGCGCTAATTCTCATGCATCGGGGGAATGCCCCAGAAATACATTCTTGATGCTTGCCAATTGCCAATTCTCAGACTGTTCAGAGAAACAGAAGCAGCTGGGTAAGTTAAACAAACTTAGTTCAAACGGTTCAAAGATTAATTTGGGACTGATTTTCTGATGCCAAAGCCTTCTGCCACTTTGCCTAATTATCGCAGTAGTTCTCGATCGACAGCTACTGCGTTTCTGTTCGAAAGAATATTAGACATGTCTGGCTTTGTCGACCAAACTTCATAGCAATCTCGCTTCTTATATGTGAAGGACAGAACTCTATTCTATTAGTATCCCTTTATGTTCGAAAAATTATAATGAGAATGGTAAAAAGCTGTTGCTGTGAATCGAATAATGTCCAAATTTGCTACCCCAATGCCATTACTAGGGGCGATGTTGTTTTTGATATAATGATCACAAAGGAAGTCTTTGTTGAAAAAGGTATAGAAGTTTTGGACGAATTCTGTTTGGGTTACCTCCCGATTGTTTATAACATCGCCAACCGGTTCAACATGCACCAACAAGCAGAAGGCAATGCGGTTATTTGCACTATCGACTAGTTCCTCTGAATAGTGAACCGATCAAAATTGTGAAGGAAATTGAGCAGAGAGTATCAGTCTTTACGAAACTAATTAATGTGACCAAGATAAGGAATTTGTATCGTGGTAAGAATTGCTAGTTTCCAAATCTATTCGGTCCAACTCTTATCAATCGAACTACTAAGCTCGTCAGGATCTGATTCTTAGGAAGCTCAGAGTACACCTACATTGGGCCAGTCAGAATTATCTGCTGTTCGAGACTAGTTCTGGAGGATCGGAGAATATTGCAAAGTATTGCGAGACAGTCTTTAGTAAAGATTCTCTTCCTACTGATCCATCTATCTCTAATGTGGTGAACGAATTTAATCTAGCTCAGAAATTTCCTAAAGAATCAAGTAGGTTTCACACAAACTCTAATGGAATCTAAAGTACAATTCGCAAAAGCAAAAATAAAAAATCTCCAGTATTAGTATTACTCAACTGGTGATGATATTATGATTGCCATTTTCTCTTTTGCCTATTTCCCAACGAGCTGGAACTTGATAAAAATTTTGACAATACCTGACAAGCCAGGAACTTGAGATGAAATATTTAATAGTCATATAACAACCATACATGCACCATAATTTGATTGGGATCCCTAAATTTTTGAAAGAATATTATCTACTTAAGATTTCTGGGAAGGAATTTATTCGATTTATTGGAAGTTGTGCCTAGTAATATATTTGAGAAAAACTGCTTATCTGTAAGATGCAGTTTCAATACTAAATCATTCATGTAAGAAATTATTTAAATAGTATATTCGTTTGTCGTTGGGATGGTAGGTAGTGGCACCCACACCCTTTAGTATTGAGCACTCAAAAAATAAGTTTAATAGCACCAGTTTCAAAAGTATTTGTCCACAGAATATTCGTCAACTTTACGGAAGATATATAAATGGGACAATATTTCTAAATATGTCAAAACTGGGCAACTATATTAACCGAAGCGAAATGTAAGAAAACTTAATATAATTATATCGTAATTTACGTGAGCCGGAGTGGTGGAAATCTCAAAATTAAAGCTGGCAAATATCTGAAGTTAAAAATAAATAATTTTGTTTATCAAAATAAAAATAAAGCGCATCTAGTGCATGATTTTTTCTTCGAGGGAATATGATTATGTATGACGTTACGAAAAGTGTTATGATTTTCCATCACGCAATACATAGGTTACAGCTTGAAGACGAATCTCCCCCAAAAAGATTATCTTGTTCGGAAGAATTATATTATGACTAATTGTGTTTGTTTAGAGAACTTGAAGGAGATCTGACTTTTGATAAAAGTAAGTACGCAACTGACGCGGCCGCAACAACTCTTTTGTCAGCAACTGGCAATCTAATTTCAGTTCATTTGGGATTTGGGACAGGAAAATTATTTAGGATTCCATATTCCCAATTGATAGGCCACAATTATTACTCTAATCTGTATTTATCATTTTATTAAAGAAATTATACAGGAATATTCACGTCCATGAATTTTAAATAGATTTCCTTCACTGTATGTAAAAAAGAGACTTTAGATATTCTTGTTGGCAAATTAAATACAATGAAACCTGTTTAAAAATCTTGAACATGATTATTCCTGTATATAACTAACATCGGAAATGGCAACATTACTTTTCCCACTCTAACGAAGTTATATTGGGTAATTTCTCCACGAATTAGGTCGTGTTCGTCCTTCTGTCCTGTTCTGATTTTTATTTTGCCTCCCATTCTCACATATATTGACAGTTGAAGTCGAAATTTTGTACAAAGACAGAATTTAGTAATAAAGAGTTTGTGTTAACTTTTGGGCCCATTCGAGTCTAGAACAGAAAGGGTTTGAGCTGATTTAGGAGAAAGGCGCTGGGAGATATGTGACTAGGAGGTGGAATTCGGTTCGTTACACAAAATAATTAGTATTAATTCTGATTTTTGAAAGAAACAAGTTCTGTTCTGTCCAAAGCGATGACCCGTTCAAACTGAAGCACTGTATAAAGAATTATATCAGCCAATTCTCACGTTGCTCACATAATTTTGTGATCTGAACAAACGGCACAAATTTTCAGAAAAGAAATGTTGAACGGAATAATTTAAATTCATAACGATTTTCTACATTATACTAGAGAAAGGCGACTGTGACAGTTCTAAATAATGTAACATTAATTGTGAGTCGTGAGAGTAGAAGATTTATATTGTCGTGACCAATTGTGATATTTTGGAGAAAGGGTCTCCAAATTTAAGAAAACCCTTAATATCTTTTAGGGACCTTGCCCAAAATAATGGGAAATGTTTGTAAAATATAAATGGTTGAGGTTTGGTGATCTATAACTGTCGATTTGTGGGAAAGGTGACCTTCAAGGACTCGGATACAAACAAATTGTTTTTATCACTCGTGTTTTAAGCAATACCGTTATTCGAATAAACGTATATAAGTGAATGAAAAGCCCAAACTAAATTAACAGAAAAAATTGATAACAATTTAAAAAAACCTTTGCCATAAATCATCCCAATTGGAAATATATCCACCAGATTAAACCAGAGTTTAAAATAGGATTTCATTTCGCTCTTCGCTCTTCATTTTTTTTCAAGAGCGATAATAAAAACTATTAAAAAGCTCTTTACAAAGAGTGATATTGTAAAAAAAAAAATATCGCTCTGAAGAACAGAAGCATTATGTTTATTATAAGGCTCTTGCTCTTCCACTATTGCGTTTGTGTTATCTTATTTTCACTCTTTGTTATTGAGCTATATTGAGAAAATAAATTCGCTCTGCTCTGGTGAATAAAAACGTCATTATTATATTGCTCTTGCTCTTGTTATTACAGCAAACGGTTACATTCAAAACCTTCCAAAATCCTCTCTTTATAAAGCCTGATTGTTTTGTTAACGAACAGATGCACGGGCATTGGAAATGGCATTCTAAAATGATTTTTGGATAAATTTCTGGAATATGGCCAAGAAGGATGGAACTTGGCTATTCCTTAACCGATTTTAGTGAAATTTGACACGCGTGATGGAAATGGGATTCCAAATTGATTTTTAGGTGAAGTTCTAGAATATGGACACTGAGGATGGAACTTGGCTATTCCTTAACCCATTGTAATGCAATTAATGGAAATGGGATTCTAAAATGATTTTTAGATGAAGTTCTGGAATATGGCCAATTTTAATGGAACTTGGCCACTGACTTTATTAAATTAGACAGGCGCGATAGAAATGGGATTCTAAAATGATTTTTCGATGAAGTTCTGGAATATAGCCAATTATGATGGCACTTGGCTATTCCTTTACTGATTTGATTGAAATTTGACACGCGAGAAGAAAATGGGATTCTAAAATGATTGTTAGGTGAAGTTCTGGAATATGACCAACTAGGATGGAAATTACAGATTATTTCTCTACCGATTTTCGATCTGTCTCACAGCAGATAAGTTTCGACAGTTAAGTGGATTTCAGAAACTGATATAGACCTTAGCTTTTGAGGTTATTCATATTGATATATTTATTATACACCTGTCGTAACCTGTTTAGGTTATTCATATTAATATATTTATTATACATTTGCCAGGAAATTTAATTGCAATCAAAGGAAAATAAGACAAAATGGTTGACAGCACGCTAATGTTAGTTTAGAGTCCCGGAATTAGGAAAATAATTTTAGAATCTCATTTTCACCGAACACGTCAAATTTTATCACAATCGGTTAAGAAATAGTCAAGTTCCATCCTAAATGGCCATATTCCAAAACTTCATCTAAAAATCATTTTAGAATCCCATTTCCAACGCACATGTCAAATTTCACTAAAATCGGTTAACCCTTGTGTCTATACCCCACTACGCCATTATGATTTAAAACGTCTGTAATTATTGTAATTTTGAAGTTAGGCCATCCTAGTTACATGACATTCTAGATTTGTAGATTTTGTAATGAGTTTTGAACAAAAGTTAGATATATATTTTTTACAAACTGAATTATTACTTATTTTAAAGTTTTACCCTTTTAGACTATACCCGGCTACCCGGGTAGCCAAAACAAAATGTAATTGAAAATCGAATTGTCACTGCTTAAATAAAATAATATAATAAAATAAATGCGTTTATACAGATTATCAATTCAATTGGTTGTGCCGAATTGTGATTGTCGATATATAGTATTGGTGTACTCTGCTGAACGCAGCCCACATTACGTCATGAATTCAGCTTCGGTAGTGGAAAGGGCCACTGTCTTCTGCAGACGACTCTTCCATGTGATAAGGCTCTGGACCAGAACAAATGCATAGCCGGTTGTTGACTTTCGCGTGTCAACATCGTGTACATATTCAGCATCGGAATATCTTCTCAATGTTGTCGACGATCCAGAATACTCGATTCCTCTTCCGGCCGTTTTATTCAAATATCGAAGAATGCGCTTGACGACAGAAATAGAAATGTTTGCTTACTTCTCATTGATGTTGAAATCACTGAGGAACTTCGTGAATTTCTTGTTGCACACTCTGGATGCTTGCTTCAACCCAACAAACTTGTACACACTACTTGTACAAACAAGATAATTAATCACTGTCTCAATCGTGTTTCTGCATTTCGACAAAATCAATCCGTCATCCACGTACAATAATAACATGACCACCGTTGATATAGCCGCTGAACACACATTGATCTGCCTTCGAATGCACTATGTTGAAATCACTGAGGAACTTCGTGAATTCAGATGTCACAATCGATGATGCAATTGCTCAAGCGTGACAGCCGCAGAATTTGCACGCTCATCGATTCTCTGTCGAAACATCATTCACAATTGCTTGCGGTTTATTTTTCACGCCAACAGTATACACGATTCCAACAGAATCCAACATTTTGTAGCCATCATGGGTTAAGATTACCTCAAAACTCTTCGACGTGGAAGACGCCGTCGAGAATAAATTCTGTTTCAGCTCAGGAACATGCTGTACGATCTCCTGGTGTCTCTTCTGCCACACACCGTTTACCTTGGGTTAGCCATTTGCGATTTGAACAAACCGCTCGAAGTCGCACCTCTTATAATCAACGAACCATTCGACTCGAGAAGACATGTATTATGTGGCACCCGAATCAGCAATCGAAACGTTCCTGTAGTCTATTGCTGTTCCACTCTCGTGATCCATACAAAATGCAGCATCTTTTCATTTTTTCGTCATTAAAAATTAAAATTTTTGAATAAGGTTGGAACAACGTACAAGAAAATATAAATTATTTGGTTTTAAAAGCAGAATGTGTAGAATATTTTCTTAGGTATATACACAAGGGTTAAGGAATAGCCAAGTTCTATCACAATTGGCCATATTCAACGCACATGTACAAATTTCTCTAAAAACGCTTAAGGAATAGCCAAGTTTCATCCTAGTTGGCCATATTCCAGAACTACATCTTAAAATCATTTTAGAATCCCATTTCCATTGCGCCTGTCCAATTGCGCAAGTTCCATTAAAATTGGCCATATTCCAGAACTTCATCTAATAATCATTTTAGAATCCCATTTCCAACGCACATGTCAAATTTAACTAAAATCGATTAAGAAATAGCCAAGTGCCATCATAATTGGCCATGTCGAATTGCATCACAATTGGTTAAGAAATAGCCAAGTTCCATCCTAATTGGCCATATTCCAGAACTTTATCCAAAAATCATTTTAGAATCCCATTTCCGAAGCACATGTCAAATTTCTCTAAAATCGGGTAAGGAATAGCCAAGTTCCATCACAATTGGCCATATTCCAGAGCTTGATCCAAAAATCATTTTAGAATCCCAACTCACATGTCAAATTTCACTAAAATCGATTAAGGAATAGCCAAGTTCCATCCTAGTTGGCCATATTCCAGAACTTTATCTAAAATTCATTTTAGAATCCCATTTCCATTGCGCATGTCAAATTTCAATAAAATCTGTTAAGAAATAGCCAAGTTCCATCCTAGTTGGCCATATTCCAGAACTTTATCTAAATATCGTTTATCGAACTTTCTCTATTTAATGATATGCATAAAGCAATTCGTGTGTTACAAAAAATATCGCTCCCTAATGTATTTTCTTCAATCGCTCTGTAGAATGCGTTGGGAGCGATATTTTTAACTTTTACGCTCCTTGTTTTAAGAGCAAAATTAAAAATAAAATTTTAAATTACTTTGCAAGAGCGAAATAATTATTTTTTTTGTTTTTATCATTAGAGGGTAAGAGCGTAAAAGCCAACTGAAAAAAAAATGTCATTGGGAGCAATAGCGAAAAATTTAAACCCTGGATTAAACATAATTTTCATAACAGGAGAAAGTATGGATTTTATCTCTAAATAGTTTTAAACGCACTGTACCTATAATGCTTATAACATTTCAAGAACCATATGACTTCTAATTGTAGATCACCGTGGAAGGCGAACCCCTAAACGCTTTTAACTGGCATATACCTACTTCTGTATTATAACATTAGGCAATTAGTTTATAAGGGATAATTCCCCGTATTACATATTAAATTCCTCTCGAGAGGCAATTAAAAATCCACCTCAATTTTTTTTGGTTTTTTATTTATCTCTATATATAACTATAAATCGTGTCGTTTCTAAGTATTCACACTTGTAATTTATTACCATCAAAATTCATCAACATTAACATAAAACAATTTTTCACACTTAGCATTTCTTAAATCTTAAAGCATGGGGTAAGAGAACACCTTGTGTTTTATAAGAACATACATATACGTTTTCCAATTTTCGTTGATACAACTTTCTTGATTTCCCATTAAAATAATTTTTTTTCCTCCCCATATACCTCTATCTACATGTTCCCTATACCTATACATATCTAACTTTTATACAACAACAACGAATGATTTCGTTCATCCACCAAATTAAATCAAGAGAAAAGATGAAAAATTGTGAAAATTTAATTTTATTTTTATTACATTATCACAAGAAGGATACTCATAGAACACATCAGTCAGTCCTATACTCCTATGTATATATTTTCGATTGTCTGCCTAAATGTGTACCAAAAAAAATTTTCTTCCCCAGATTTTTATATTGTTTTTACTTTCTTAGCATATTTTCTTTAGAACTGAATTGTATATATTTTATCAAAAGCTCTTCATCTCATCACAACATTCTTATATAATATGTTAGCTACTCATGTATAGTATAAGCCATGTTGACAAATTCTTTTTTTTTTTTTTGTATTTTAGTACAGATTCTAAATTTTCATCATGTTGGAAAATTTCGAATATATTTTTCGTCGCTAGTGTTGTTGTTGGTGAAAAATTAATTGAAATCAAATTTGATTTTTGATTGAAAATTGATTAACTGGAGATTCGAAAATAAAAAAAATGTTTTAATTGGAATTTATGTGGATATGTTTATATACATACGAGTATATGTAGTAGACGAGTTATGTATACATCCTATGAACCTATGTAAATCCTCGGTTATTAATGATAGTAAATTGTATGAATAATATTTCGATGGAATTACATGTTGTTGATTTACCTTATATAGGTACCTACTGTTTTGTATTGTATACCAAACTGCGTTGCTTGTGAAAAACGTTGACAGATTTTCCGTGCTTATTAAATTTTTTGTATCTTACATTTGGTAATCTTTCTTTAACACGTTGTTCTGTTCTATCACTTAACATAAATAAGATTTGATGATTTGTGTTTTTTTTTTTTTATGTTTGAGAAAATAACAATATTTTGCAGATTTTCCTAATAAAAAAAAATTCTTTTGTGATATTTCACACTAATTTACATTGGATTTGACAAAATCCAATTTTTTCCTCTCCAACAAATATTTCCCTCCTGCTGTACCTATCCACATTGAAATTCACAAGATATAAGGAATTTGTCAATTTTGATTTTATTGTTATGTGTGGTTCTGTTTTCCTTTAAGTTTAGCAAAAATCAATACGGAACGAAAAAACAAGGGAAAATGTAACAGGCGACGGTATACGTCAGAAGTTGTTAAAGTCATACTATAAATTCATTTTGATACATTTCGACGCATTTAGATTTAAAGATTGACTTCAAAAGAATCGACCGCTCGTGCTATTCAGTAGGATTCATTCCGATTCATTTAAAGTATTTTAGATTCATTTAGATTTAAATAGCTAGATGCATTTAGGATGATTTAGATTCTTTTCCACTTACTAAGATTTCATTCAGTTTCGTTTAGGTTCAATCCCATGTGTGTAATTAATTACCTTTAGGTACAAAGTAATTACTTTTGTTGTACCTTTGATTGTACTCAAAAATACAGGTGGTAATTATCGTTTGGCGAGTAATTACGCTCGGTTTGCTTGTAAGTATATACACGGTAAGTAAATTCTTCAAAGACTATACACGGTAAGTATAGTCGGGAATTATAGGAAAAATAATTTATTCACTTTAATTTTATTTCACATAAATTTATTCTATTTTTGGGTTAGGTAATGTTTTCTGATGCTTACAGAATAAAAACGTTTTAGAATGACAATTTATAAAATGCAATGATTTTACGGAAAAATTCCCAAAATTATATAAAGTGCATCTGGTGACAGATATTGTAAACTTATTTGAACTGTGAATGTGACACCTAGTGTGTAATAGAATAAGTTAAATGAATAGCTGAATGTTTTACTGTACTAAATGGAATTTTCCATGATAAAACAGTTCTAAATGATTCTACACTATTAGTACTGGAAAAGTCATGAACTTTAGAGAAGTTTGGTTTGTATATACAAAAAGGCGAACAAGATCGAATTGGATTAGTAGTATTTGGAACGCGATAGAGTAAACTTGTAAGATTATTAGTAGTATTTGGAAAGTGACAGTGTGAAGATAAAAAGTGATTTAAAAAGTGATGTAGTGTGAAATAAAAATTATAAGTGAACAGTAAAATTGTGTGAAAATTATTTAAAGTGATTTTGTGAATTATAGTTAATAAATAGTGTTGTTATAATTTTTGTGTGACATATATAAATTCGTTGGGAATAAATTGAATTGATTTTGTTTTATTCACAATCCAGTGATGCGAACCTTGATTGACAAGGCAAAAACGTAACAGAAAAATATTGTGACGGTGACACCTAGTGTGTAATAGAAGAAGTTAAATTAATAGCTCATTGTTTAACTGTACTAAAATGGAATTTTCCATGATAAAAATTGTTACGTAATGTTTCTACGCTATTTTAACTGGAAAAGTCATGAGCTTTCTAGAAGTTTGGTTTGTGTATATAAAAAGGCGGACGAAGTCGAATTGGATTATTAGTATTTGGAAAGCAATAGAGTAAAGATTAAAAAGGAATTAGAAAGTGATTTAAAAAGTGTTGTAGTGCGAAATAACAATTATAAGTGTACAGTAAAATTTGAGAATAATTTATATAAAGTGAATTTGTGAATTATAATTAATAAATTGCGTTATAATAATTTTTGTGCTAAATAAATAAATTCGTTGGTGATAAATTAAATTGATTTTGTATTATTCACAATCCAGTGATACGAACCTTGAGTGACAAGGCAAAAACGTAATAATTGGTGACAGCGGTGGGATTGTGAATAAAAAGATAAAGAAAATGATTCTTAACGAATTAAAAGTTCCATAGTTAAGAGGGAACTTGAGAAACGGGGTTTGGCTACTGATGGTAGTAAAGCAGCTTTATAAGCACCACTACGTGACGTCATGGAGAAAGAAGGGTTAGATGCAGATCAACATGATTTTGGAGAGAAAGTAACGGATGCCGTAGAGCAGAAAGCAGAAGATAAACAACCGTTGGTCGAAAAGACACAAGAAAATTCTGGAAGTTTCGATTTATCGCAGTTAATAGCTGCTATGAACCAGATGATGGGACAGATGAGTCTAATGAAACAACAAAACGAACGACAGCTAGGAGAAATTAGAAATCAAATGGCGCAACAAGGAGAACAGTCGAATCAAGAAATGAAACAACAAATGAAGACTATAAACCAGTCTAACCAAGAAATAAAACACGAAATGAAACAACAAGGAGAGGAAATTAAAGACCAAATTTAAGACGGTCAAAAGAGAATGGACGAGAAACTTCTCGAATTATCTACTAACATACACGGTGAAGTGGAGAAGCTGCAAATGGAGATTCAACCAAACCAAAAATTAGAAATGGAAGTCCAACTTGTCAAAACGGAGGTTCAACAGGTGGAACATAAATTACAAGCTGAATTTCAAACAGAGTTTCAACGCATCGAGAAAGAGCTAACTGATACCAAGGCAAGTGGAACAGCGACGCAAGTGGTACAAACCGTCCAATCAATCAAGTTAAAGCCACCAACATTCGACGGAACAACATCTTTCGTCATTTTCAAATTTCAATTTTAGACGGCAGCCAATCAAAATCATTGGAACGATGAACATCGTGTCGCGGCATTAATAGTGGCCCTCAAAAGTGAAGCAGCAGAGGCTTTACAGACCATCCCGGAACAAGAGCGCAGCAGCTATCTCGAAATTATGAAGGCGCTGGAAAGGAAGTACGGCAATGGCCACAAGCAGGAAATCTATCGAATGGAATTGAAAAGCCGCTACCAAAAGGGAGGAGAATCACTTCAGGAATTTTCATCGGCAATCGAGCGATTAGTACATCTAGCGCATACCAGTACATCGGCCGATTATATGGAAAGGCTAAAAATTGACGCATTCATTGACGGCATTCGAGATCCAGAGACACGCAGTGACTGCTGGGAAATAAGAAGAAAAAGGGGAAGATCACCATCTCCTCTGCAGCGACGACCAAGCGGAACACAGGCAGTGGCCAAGCAAGAGGGCCAAATGACGACAGAGTCGTTGAACTTGAAAGCATCAGCTTAAAGGGGCACAAGCTGACTCCCACAACCGATTGCCCCATAACCTCCATCCGCGTTTCGGAAGTAGCAAGAGGCGGTGACAGCTTAACAAACAAAGGCGACATTGATGGCGCGGATTGCTTAATCACTCTGGATATGGAAGCAAATCGCACGATTGTCCGTAAAGATCTGATCGGTGGAGGTATACAACCAGCTAATAGATTGAAGTTACAAACAGCAACTGGAAGTAGTTCAATAATAAATGGCAAAAAGATCGTGAAAATAAAGATCGGGGCAACTCTTTTCCACACGAAGTGCTGATTGCGGATATTGTAAATGAAGTCATTTTGGGGATGGACTTCATGGGAGCAAACGGCTTCGTGGTGGATGTTGGACGAGGAGTTTTAATTTACGATAACATCGAGTGGCCACTTCAATCTAGCAGTGCAGGAGCAACTACCAGGCAAATTGTTATTGATCATCAGGAGAAGCTGCCACCGAATTCGGAGACGATCCTATAAGGAAAATCGGAGGGAGGTTTTGGATCACCCAGGTTGTGAGTTGTGGAAGCTAACGAAGAGGAGAACGGAGCCAAGGAAATTATAATCGGAAAAGACCTAGTTAAACCAGACAACGACTATAGAGTACCAATTAGGACTCTAAATCTCTCGGATAAGACGAAAACCATCAAGAAACGGACAGTCATCGGCAAATGTAACGAGGTTTCAACTATAGTAAAGTGTGAACAGAAAAGTCCGATTGAAAAAGCCGACATGCAAGAGCAGAAAGAAATGGTAGAAAAACTTATGCAGAAATGGACCGAAGATCTTACCGAGGAACAGAAAAATTCTGCACATCAACTACTCAAACGGTACTTACACGTCCATATTCTGCAGTACATCGGATAATAACGGAAGGACTTTAATGGTAAAGCATCGAATTGATACGGGAGCAGAGATGCCAATTCGTCAACCACCCAGGAGATTACCATTGGCAAAACAACAAAGTCAACCGGATGGTAACAGAAATGCAGATGGCAGGAGTAATCGAACCATCTAACAGCCCATGGAGCTCACCGGTAGTATTGGTCGAGAAGAAGGACGGTAGCATGAGATTCTGCGTTGATTACCGAAAACTCAATGCTGTGACGAAAATGGATAGCTACCCACTGCCAAGAATCGATGACACGTTATCGGGTGCTCGAATATTTTCGACATTAGATCTACAAAGCGGCTATTGGCAGGTGGAAGTCCATGAGGAAGATCGCGAGAAAACAGCGTTCAGTGTGGGTAACGGGCCTTGGCAATTTAATGTTATGCCGTTCGGATTATGTAATGGCCCTGCGACTTTTGAACGATTAATGGAGCGCGCGTTAAAGGGATTACATTGGAAGACGTGCCTAATATATCTGGACGACATCATCATCATGGGGAAGGATTTCGACGAGCATCTAAGGAACTTGGCAGAAGTTTTATATTGGATACAGGCCGCCGGATTGTAGTTAAGCCCAAAGAAGTGTAAGCTGTTCAGAACTGAAGTCAAATATTTGGGTCATCTGGTAATGACTAATGGAATTCACACCGATAAAGAAAAGATCGCAGCGGTAAAGGATTGGCCAAAACCTAAGAATTTACATGAATTGTGCACCTATTATAGACGCTTCGTGCCAGGATTCGCTAACATCTCCAAGAGCTTACATGAGTTGACCAGAAAGAACAAGGCATTCGAATGGAAGGATGACCAGGAAGAAGCATTCGTGGAACTAAGGAGATGGTTATGTGTCGCGCCAATCCTCGCGTACCCTATACCCAACGTGAAACTTATTTTGGACACCGATGCAAGTCATGACGGCATAGGAGGTGTGTTATCACAGGAGATTAATGGCCAAGAACGAGTTATTGCGTACTACTCCAAAACATTATCAAAACCGGAGTGTAATTACTGCGTGACACGGAATGAATTGTTGGCTATAGTGGAATGTGTCAAGCATTTCCATAAGTATCTTTATGGCCAAAAATTCCATTTACGGACAGATCACGGCGCTTTATGGTGGCTGCCATTCAAGAATCCAGAGAGACAGGTAGCACCCTGGATCGAACGTCTTCAAAGCTACGGTTTCCAAATCGAACATTGGAAGGGAAGTGCACACAGAAATGCCGACGCATTATCAAGACGGCCATGTCCAGTAGAATGTAAACATTGTGGCCATGTTGAAACAAAGGAAGGCATCATTGACGTTAGACTTACGCAAGTGCTGCCTGATGAGGAGTGGGCGGCGAAATGATTAGGAAAGAGCAATTGGAAGATACGGATTTATCAATTATAATGGAATGGAAGGAAAAGGAACACCGGCCAACTTGGAGCGAGATCGCGGACAAATTCCCATTGTCAAGGCTTATTGGGCTCAATGGGATAGCCTCCGTCTTGAGAATGGCTGTTTAAAACGATTGTGGGAAAGGACGGATGGCAAAGTGAAGCAATTGTTGCTGGTGATGCCAAAGTGCCGGATTGCGAAAATCCTGAATGAGTATCATGGAGGAGCCAGTGCGGGCCACCTAGGAATTAATAAAACACTAGCAAAGATATGTCAACGATTCTACTGGTCAGGATGTAGGCAGTCAGTGATAGAATGGTGCCAAAAATGTGACCAATGTGCGGCGGTGAAGGGACCCGCACGCAAAAGTCGTGGAACCATGAAACAATATAATGTTGGTGCACCATTCGAAAGAATTGCAATGGATGTAGCGGGACCATTTCCCACCACTGAGAGCGGCAACAAATATGTGCTAGTAATTAATAATGGATTATTTCAGCAAATGGCCGGAGGTGTACCCCATTCCCAATCAGGAGACGACAACAATATCTGATGCCGTGGTCAACAATTGGATTAGCAGATTTGGAGTGCCGATGAAGATTCATACCAATCAAGGAAGGAATTTTGAATCGGTGGTATTTCAAGAAAAATGCCAGATGCTCGGTATAAATAAAACGAGGACAACGCCTTTGCACCCACAGTCTGATGGTATGGTGGAAAGATTCAATGGTACATTGGAGGAATATCTAGCAAAGGTCGTTGAGAAAAACCAACGCAACTGGGATCGGCATATACCGATGTTTCTGATGGCCTATCGATCTGCAATACATGACACAACCGGAATGACACCAGCTAAAACGTTATTTGGGGAGAACCTACGATTCCCTGGAGATCTTAAGTTTGGGGCTGTACCACCAGCGGCTTTATGTGGACAGGATTACGAAGACAGGATGAAAGGGGAACTTAATGAGATTCATCAATTTGTACGGGTAAAAACACAGATGTCAAATAAATGGATGAAGGCTCGATATGACATACGAGCAAATAACCAGGGCTTCCAGGAAGCGCAATTAGTATGGCTTCACAACCCGCAACGGAAAAAGGGATTATCTCCGAAGCTGCAACCAGCATGGGAAGGACGTTACACTGTCATCACAAGGATGTATGGCGTGGTTTATCGTATACGAAAGGTATATCGAGGTAAACCAAAGGTGGTGCATTTGGAGAGGCTGGCCCTATACAGAGGAGGTGATTTGGGTCCTGTTCGGGACGAACAGGCTTAGGTGGGGGGTAGTGTGACGGTGACACCTAGAGAACAGCTAGTACATCCTAGATTAAATTTAAATGCCACATGCTGGAAAATAAGGCTTCAAAAGCGCTGTTATGTAGAAGAGCAGAAAATATTACTTGGGTACCACTAGAAGTTTACCCAATGCTACGCCTGCGGTCACACACTTGTTTTTATATTCATTTAATTGTGATTAAATTTCCGGCCAGATGCATAAGAAATATTTCAATATGAGAAACTGTAACAGCTACCAGATTCACAAAAACCTTAACAGACAATATCATAAAAGCTATTAGTAGATAGTATATTTTGAGGTTTCTGTCAACCAAGCAACTGTTGAGGTTTATCTGCTGAGGACGGATCAAAAATCGGTTTAGAAATAGCCACGTTCCATCCTAATTGGCCATATTCCAGTTTATCAAATTGCCAACGCATATATCGAATTTCATTTTAGTCGGTTAGGGAAGGGTGAAGTTCCACCCTACTTCGCCATATTTTAGAACTTTATATAAAATTCATTTTAGAATTCCATTTCCTACAGCATAAGCCAAATTTCACTAAAATCGGTAAATAATAGTTAAGTTCCATTCTATTTGGCCATATTCCAGAACATTATGTAAAAATCATTTTAGAATCCCATTTACAAGGCACATGTTAAATTTCACTAAAACCTATCAAGGAATAACTATGTTCCATCCTACATAGCCATATTCCAGAACTTTATCCAAAAATCATATTAGAATTCCATTTCCAACGCACATGTAAAATTTCTAAAATGGGTTAAGGAATAGTCAAGTCCCATCCTACTTAGCCGCATTCCAGAACTTTATCCAAAAATCATTTTAGAATCTCGTTTCCATCGCATAAGTCAAATTTGTCTAAAATCGGATCATACTTTTTTCAAATTGAACGGGTTTAGCTAAATCGGATTTTTAAAGCCGCAGTTTGTATAGAGTATAATACCCTAGACAGACTGTGGTTTAATAAATTCAATTTAGATAAACTAGCAAAAACAAACGGTTTAGCTAAAATCGTGGTTGACATACTGCGGTTTAGTAAATCCGATTTAGCTAAGTTCGTTTAAGTACTTTATGCAACAAGAAAACGGATTTAGCTAAAATCTAGATTGATAGACTGCGACTAAACTCGAAATATTCAATAAATCGGTTTTATAAAATCGTAGTTTATTTAGAATATTATACCCTAGACACAAAGCGATTTAATAAAACCGATTTAGTGAATTTTTCGAGATTAGCCGCAGTGTGTCAACCTTGATTTAGCTAATCCCTTTGTTTTTGGTCCCCTTTGGACCAACCACAGCCTGTCTAGGGTATTATTATTCTATGCAAAAACAAAGGGATTAGCTAAAATCGTGGTTGACATACTGCGCTTTAATAAATCCGATTAAGCTAAACTCGTTTAAGTACTTTATGCAACAAGAAAACGGATTTAGCTTGAGGAGCCTTTTTTTAGGTTGAGAGATTGTGACTAAACTCGAAAAATTCAATAAATCGGTTTTATAAAATCATAGTTTATCTAGAATATTATACCTTAGACAATCTGCGATTTAATAAAACCGATTTAGTGAATTTTTCGAGATTAGTCGCAGTGTGTCAACCTCGATTTTAGCTAAACCCGTTTTTTTTTTGTTGCGTAAAGTACTTAAACGAGTTTAGCTATACCGGATTTATTAAACCACAGTCTGTCTAGAGTATTAGGTTCGTTTCGATTTCATTAGATTCAATGAGAGATTTTTAGATTAATTTATATTCAATAAAAATGTTTTATTCATTTAGATGCATGTGAAATTATTTAAATTAGTTTAAATTCATTTAGATCATTTCGATTCATTAAAAACCCTAATACCATAGACAGATTTTAGTTTAATAAATCCGATTTAGCTAAACTAGTTTAAGTATACTATGCAAAACTAAAGGGATTAGCTAAATCGAGGTTGACACACTGCGGCTAATCTCGAAAAATTCACTAAATCGGTTTTATTAAATCGCAGTGTGTCTAGGGTATAAGGCTTGGAGTGTAGATCCATTAGATTCATTTAGATGCGATAGATTCACTTCGGCTCATTTAGATCCACGTAGATTCTTACCGTGCTTTGGCATTTCGTACCATTATTTTGTTTGCATTTAAATTCTTGTAGGTCTATTTAGATCCACTTATAGCCCTATTATGGTTCTCACCTCACCGAAAAATTTCATACAAATCTAGTCACATTTGCATAGTATTTCTCGGTGAGGTGAGAACCATAATAGGGGTATTAGATTTTTGTAGATTCATTTAAACTTATTAAATTTATTTAATTCATGATGCACACAGTTTTATTGTAAGTTGGTATAAATTCATTTAGATCGAGAATTCATTTTGATTCAACAAAAACCGATCCCGACATTTAGATTCATTTAGATACAAATTCTTCTAGATTTATATAAAATTGTTTAAATTCATTATGATTCATTTAAATTTATTTCACTTATTGCTTCACTAACTTTCGAGCTATTCAATAAAATTTATTTAGTTTTATTTAAATTCGTTTAGATTTATTATTTTAGATTCATTTAAATTAATTAAGAATTTAATTTGTCTGTCTGTATATAATAATATATTAATTGTTCATATAATAAAATATTAATTGTTCATGGCAATCCCAATATTTTAGATTTGGTAAATCAGAAAAATACAGAGGCCAATCGCTCATAATATATCTACTGAAAAAAAAAGTAGAAATATCTTCCCCCCATACACACACAAATGAGGTTTCTCCGTGGGTTTTTTATATTTTATGTAGTGAATAATAATTCGCTATGTCAGTACGTTCTGGCCAGATACTTAATGTATGTGGCTAGAGTGGAATTTTTTGTAGTTTGGTCGTAGCTGCCTGATGAGTAGACCATACTTTTCCGTACGAAACCAAACTACCAACAGAAACAACTCATGGAGGGTTCTCATTTTTGCAGAGTGGTACATTGGTATAACTCTTTGGGCCTTCAGCCAAAATTACGGGGAGGGGGGAAGATATTTCTACTTTTTTCAGTAGATATATTATGAGCGATTGGCCTCTGTATTTTTCTGATTTACCAAATCGAAAATATTGGGATTACCATGAACAATTAATATACTATATTTGTCTATAAAAAATGCCGAAAAATCAACTGATTTAAATTAATATTGTAGATCAATTTAAACTCAATAGATATATTTAGATTAATT
This sequence comes from Tipula vernalis, assembly GCA_958295665.1. Taxonomy (NCBI): domain Eukaryota; kingdom Metazoa; phylum Arthropoda; class Insecta; order Diptera; family Tipulidae; genus Tipula; species Tipula vernalis. The sequence goes on from OY282559.1 coordinate 376,264,669, forward strand.
TAATTTGATAAATTCATTTAGATGCACGTAATTTTATTAAAATTCAATTATAAAGCGTTCATTTAGATTCACTTAAACCTGAATTTATTTAAAATCGTTTAAAGTCATTAAGATTCAATTAGATTTATTTAAATTTACATTTAGACCTTATTTGATTCATTTAGACCGATCATTTTAGATTCATTTAAACTCATTTAGATTTATTTAGATTCCTTAAATTTGTTTATATTCATTTGGGTTTATGTACACCAATTATTTTAGATTCATCTGTATTGTTTTAAAATTCATTTTTAAACTTCGTTCAGATTCATTTGGACTGGTTAAAATTCATTAAATTTATTTTGATTTATTTGGATGAATCTGTTGAAAAATATCTCAGGATTTTGTGCCGATTATTGGGGTAATAAGAACGATCAACAATTTTTAGATTCACTTAGACTTATTAAATTTGTTTAATTCATGCATGATGTACACAGTTTTATTTAGATTGGTTTAAATTCATTTAGATCGTTTTTGATTCAACGAAAACCACCTCTCGACATTTAGATTATAGATTCTAGATTTATTTAAACTCGTCTAAATTCATTAAGATTAATTTCGATTTATTACATCTTTGTGACTTAAAGGCCGATATCAATCTTTCGAACTATTCAATAAAATTTATTCAGTTTAAGAACTTCATTTAGATTCTTTAGTTTAGATTCATTTAAATCCATTAGAATTCATTTAGGATCAATTAGATTCATTTAGACTAAATTAAATTCATTTTAATTCAAAAAAATTTAATTTTTAATTTTTTTTTATTTTTTTTCAATTTATTAAAATTTGCTTAAATTCATTTAAACTCATTTAAATTAATTTTAATTTTAATTATTTAATTAATTAGTTTTATTTAAATTCATTTAGGTCTTCCTCGATTCATTAAAAAGTGTTCATTTAGATTCATTTAGATCGGAATTTATTTAAAATTGTTTAAATTCATTAAGATTCAATTAAATTCATATTTAGATCCTTTGAGATTAATTTAGATTCATTATTTTAAATTTCTTATAGATTCCTTAAGATTCATTCCAAGGATTTTGTGTCGTTTGTTGAGGTAATAAGAACCATCTACCCAAATTAGCTTTTTTTTAGATTCATTCATTCAGACTTTTTAAATATGTTTTATTTAAATTGGTTTAAAATCATTTAGATTCATTTTTTATTCAACATAAACCGCGTCAAGATGTTTAGGTTCATTTAGATACATTTTGACCTGTGTAGATTCATTTAGATTTATTTCACCTTTGTGATCTAATGGCCAAAACCGATCCTTATCGTGTCTCAACCTTTCGAACCATTCAATAAAATGTATTTAGTTTAATTTAAATTCATTTAAATCCAATAAATGCATTTAGAATTAATTAAATTCACTTAGACTAAATTAGAATTATTTTGATTCGTTTAGATTCATTTAGAAAAATCTAGATTTATTAAAATTCATTTAAATTCACTTAGGTCTATTTAGATTCATTTATTTTATTTTTATTTTTATTTTAAAAAAGAAAGATTTATTCGGAACCATAAGCTCCAGTACAATTTTGACTAATAATAACAAAAAATACAATTTTCTCAAAAAATTAAATTATTAGCACAAATAAATTATTCAACTGAAATAATTCTTTTTCAATAATTGTCTGATTTTCACTTTCGTCATGTTAAAGTCGCAAAATATGCAAAGTTCGTTATAAAGTTTCGACATAGAATTCAAAGGCTCGGCGCTTCCATAATACGTTCGGTGAAAATCAATTTTCAAGAGTGTGCGAGTACGTAGGTTTTTAATAGGAGCATACAATTTTAGGTTCATTAACAAGTACGCACTCAAAATATTACCGTTAAGTAAATCGGAAATAAAAATAGCTCCAGCATGCTGACGACGAATTTCAAGTGGCTCATATTTTCAAAGATTTACATCTATCTACATATGAAGGTAGATTTCTAATATTTTCCCACCAAGGTAATCGACGGTCAAACTCCCCAGTTTTATATGCATAAAAAATGAGAAAAGATTTTTGTACTGATTCAATTCTGCTTATGTGATGATTATAACGTGGAGACCATATGCATGATGCATATTCGAGCTGTGAGCGTACAAGAGATTGATACATACAAACAAAAACTCTAGGATTATTAAACTCTTTCATACTACGTTTTTAAAATCCCAACATAGAATTGGCTTTGGCATACATCATGTCAAAATGACGATTAAATGATAATGTAGAAGTGAATATAATTCCAAGATCCCTTATTTCGTTAACACGATTCAAAGTGTTATTTGCAATGTGATAATTATAAATAAGATGCGAAGATGAACGTGTAAACGTCACTATTTTGCACTTAGCTACGTTCAAATGTAATAAATTATTCTTACACCAAGAGCTTAAACCGTCTATATCAGATCTTCGTCTAGACTACGAATAGGAGAAAATATTTTTAGGTCATCAGCATATATTAGACATCGGGAAAATTTTATGCTTTTTGTGATATCATTTACAAATAATATGAAAATAAGTTGACCAAGATGTGAGCCCTGAGGTACTCCAGAATAAACATAAATTGGTTTAGAAAAACTGCTGTTAATTGCTACAGACTGTACCTGCCCAATGAGGAATGACTCAAGCCATTTGATTAAATTATCATTAATTCCGAAAGATTTTAATTTTTGACAAACAATAAAGTGATTGATTGAGTCAAAGGCATTACTGAAGTCGGTGTAAATGACATCCAGTTGAGCATTACTCTCAATTACCTCCGTGGCATGTTTCGTAAGCTCCACTAAATTTGGCACAGTAGAACGCCCACGGAAAAAACCATGTTGCTCATCTACAATAAACGACTTTAATCCAAAAAACTTATAATCAGACACAATTGACTCAAATAATTTAGGAATGGCTGACAACAACGAAATACCCCTGTAGTTAGAAACATCACTCCTATTACCAGATTTAAATATCGGTACAATATGAGACGATTTGCAGGCAACCGGAAAAACACCTTTTAAAAGTGAATCATTAAATAAAATTGACAAAGGCAGAGCCATTTCATTACTAAAATTTTTAAGAAAGTATGAAGGAATACCATCTGGGCCACATCCATCCTTAACCAAATGGAATGATTTAACGATATCCTCTGGAGATATGTGAGGTGTGTACAAACAAGAGTTGTTACAACTACCTTCTGCACTAACATATTTGTCATTATTAATATCAGTCCGACTATATATATTTTGAAAAAATGAAGCAAATAAGTCAGCAATATCCCCAGAATTATTACTAGTAACATCATTGAACCGCATAGTTGATGGAAATCCAAAAGTTTTCCTTTTGGAGTCAACGAAATTCCAAAATTATTTTGAATTTGAAGTCATATTATTTTGAGCCTTAATAATAAAATTTTTATAAGCAATATAATGCAAATCGTTAAAATGTTTCGTTAAAATTAAAAATGCTAATCTGTCGTCAGCGTTTCCGGATAACTTCCATCTTCGATATAATTTTTTCTTACGATTACGTAGGTTTATTAGATCGTTGTTAAACCACAGAGGATTATTACAATTAACTTTTTTATTAGAAACCGGTACAAACCTGTCAAAGCCAATGAATAAAATGTCATAGAAAATTTGCACGTCGCGGTCAATATCCACCAACGAAAAACACGAATTCCACTCTACTGATTTGAAATAAGAAATCAGACCATCATTATCAGCACGCCTAAAATCATAAGATTTAATAGAATTACAATTAGTATGAAAATTAGACACCAAAAACTCTGATACGTTTAAATTGATTTCCATAGATTTTTGGTTGACATCGTTAATGATATACGGAACTGGTGCCAACTTTATCATAAATAGATTGGCAGAGTTAGCAAAAAAACAAGTCCAGAAATTTGGAAACGTTATTTATCTGAACGAGATCAAATGACAAAATGGAATCAATACATATTGATTTAGCCTCCGACTTAACATTGTACGGAATAACGCAGTTTGCATCGTCATCTACCAGCTATTCAATCTTTGGCAAGTTTAAATCGCCAACTATCAGCACGTTGTCAACTAAGTTGAGTTTATAAATTATATTATACAAACAGTTTGTATATGTCGTATAAACTTTAGATGAAGACCTCGGTGGAATGTAAAGGCCAATAATGAAAATATTTTTCTTAAATATATTTAACTTGAAATTGTTGGATCACTATCAACTGACACACTTACAATAGATGAATGAACAGCCATCAATACACCTCCTCCACTTGATTTGACACTAGATAGTGCAGAGCGGTCACACCTGTATACAATATAGTCTGTCGGAAAATACTCAGAACTATATATGTATATTCGGATTTAAATTGGTCTCTACAATCACGTAAACGGGATACATAGAAGTGATATAAAATTGTTTCTTAAATCAATACTATTATTAGGTATTGATATGTTTGTGCTTAAGGCACTCGTTGAGGCCGCCGAACTCCCCGAAAATTTCTTCTATTTTGATTGAAGTTGAATTCCTTGATAAGTACATGTTCCGGCCATAAATCAACATTCATAATAATCTCAAAGGATTCAAGTGGCACACTTATTTTATACGAAATATAAGGCGCTCCTACTCCATTCTGCGAATATTTATTGATCCGTACACAAGTAGCATCCGAAATTTGAAGATTATTTTTCACAAACTCAGTGAATTCACTGTCAGTAATGGTAGGTTTAAGTCTCGACACAAAAATCCATTTACGCGGTGGAATAGCTTCAACAGATGTTATATTACTACCGGTACCAATTATGACATCAGGTTTAAGGTTTTTGTTTTGGAAAGCCACATTATTATTATAAATCATCGAATGTTTCGATGAAATTACCGGTGAAACATTTTTGCACATGTTTATATTAGAGGTTTTAGTTTTAGTTTGATTCATACAATCATTATTAGTCATCATCGTCGGTAATAAATTTGTAGCCCGTTCAGACTGAATCTGAGCTACGACATCATCATTATCATTAACTTTATTATTAATATTATATGACTACCGCTGCACCCACCGCTATTGGTTAATTGTTGAATATATTTAGAAACAGCCACAGAGATTTGGGCTCATTTAAACGCATGTAGATTCATTTAATTTCTCGAATTGATTTAGATACACGTAGTTTTACTTAAAATCTTTTAAATTCATTAAGATTCAATTAGATTTATTTGAATTCACATTTAGTATGATTTTGACGAAGACAAAACTTTTCCTCTTGTCCTGGCGTTATCTGATTAACTGTGAATGATTTCAAAAAAAAAAGTTGCATGAAAGACATTTTTAAGACTGAATCACTCGATATTTTGTAATTGTATAATATCTAGGCTCACTAATTGAATCCATACACTTCTTTCACACTTACGTTCCATCTACACGTCATCGCTTAATAAATCAGTTTCAACCACAAATAACTGACCTAATTAAGTATCGCTAGTCGGCGTCTCATTAATATTTTAAGTAAAATTCGGTGATTCATTTTTTTAATTATCATCTATTAATTTTATTATCATATTTAAGCGCCTAATAATATTATAATATTGAACAACCAAAAACTAAATCTTAAAGTATCTGTTAACCTACAACAAATAAAAAATAAAAATTATAAGCAACGAAAAATTGATGAGTGGAAATAAATTACAGACATAGACCAAAAACCATTAAGAAAATTAACACTTAATACTTATTGGATACTTTTCATAGATATATACGCACATACAAAAAAAAAAAATTAAGCCAGTGATACAATCGATCATCTTAATTACAAGTTATGTGTTTCAGTTAGAAATCTGCCAATCAATCGATTTTAATTAAACTTACATATCTTGTGAAATGATTAATTTATTTAAATCTACTTTTGCCTATTTTGCTTTGAGGAAAATTTAAATTTTCATTTGTATGCTTATATACGTCATATGTATGTATTTATTTAAGGAAATACCAACAAAACTCTCCACCCATCTTATCTTATTATTATTATCTTTGTGTATTTACAATTTACCAACAAAATAACAAAAATTAAAAATTTTCTAATTCAAATTATTTATCCATTTTTCTTTTTTGTTTGTGTGTTGCTGGAAAATCATCTTTCCATATAACTAAAATACATTAAATATTTATAAGGATGTATAAGTGTATACATTTCTCTCACACATAGAAATGCTTATACATTTTCATGTCTTTTTAAATTTTACAGACGAATAAATTGGAAAATGATGTTTAATGGAAAACAACAGTAATTAGAAATTTATCACATCTTATGATGGTGTTTCAGTTGGGGTGGGTTGTGTTTGAGTTGGATTAATATTTTGTTGTTTTGCTACAGGTTGGCCTCGAATGACGTATTTTTTTGTTTAGGAACCAATTTTTCTAGAAAATCACTACAAGCCGGTTTCTTACAACGATTTGTACAGAATTTCAAGCCGGCCTTTACTGAAAAGTACTCTTGGGTCGCCCCAAAAGTTCTGTACTACAACTGAAAATGAGTTGATTTTAGTGAAAATTATTTAAAACTGTAAACAGCATGGGTCCAGTGTACATTGTCTAAAAATAATTAATGGAAACGCTAAGAAAAACTGTAACTTATTTTTAATACCTCTACCGTTATCAAATTTTACGGTTTGCTGTGCTACACAGTTGAAAATTTTGCCACGACTTTCAGTGAAAGCTTTGCATTGAGGCGTGTGCGATTTTATCTTACATCTTATTCTGATATAACACATATACATCAAAAATATTTTTGATATAACTACTACCATATGCGGTGTAAAGCTGCAACTAAATAATGAGCATGCGCTCATGAAAATTCATAACGGCATCAATTCAGTATTAATTTAAATTTCGGATATTAGTAAATTGGTGTACATATGTAAGTAAGAAAAGTAAATCATGGATTTACCGGACGCAATCTTGGTGCTATTTGGTTTTCAATTGTAAGTACATATGTACATTACTTATTTTGATGTGGATTATGTGAAATTTTTGTTAAACGATGCAAATTTTATACTAAAATGCGTTTTACAAAAGTATATCCAGATATTATTTCTATAACAATATAATTGTTAGGAGCCTCTTAAGAGGCGTTAGCACTCAAGCGACAGTATTGGTAGAAGTGATTACTTTAAATTAAATAATTTAAATTATTAGCGCAGTGATGCAAAATGTCCTCATTACTGTACGCAACTATCAGTGGCGTAACTACAAATTTCGGGCCCCCCGCAAAATTTTTCTTGGACCCTAAAAATGATTCTTTTACCTATGAACAAGTAAAGCTTTTATTTCACATAAAAATTTGCTTTACGTCATTTTTTAATTAAAAAATTATTTCTTCCTCTTATCTAGCCTCCAGCCTCACATTGCTTAAAGTTATCTGATTTCGAGAGGAGGATTTAAGAAATGGCGCAAATTTTAATGTTTAAAAGTTCATATTTAAACCCTGCAGACTGTTAGTGCCCGAAAAAGATCTCGACTAATGCAGTGGAAGATAACCTAATGCAGTGGAGGTAAACCTTGCGATTTTCCATTTACCTGTATATAAATTTTGGTCCCAAATTTCCTCACTGCCTCATGAGAATTTTGTATACGTACAAGGAGTATAAGATACATTTTGTTATTGTGTTCTGTCATTTTCGTTGTTTGTATTAGTGTATCGTTTTGTGACGGTAAGTATCAAAAATAAGCCAATCGGTTGAAATCAGTTGAAATCGGGAAAATTTTTTGATGCTTATGCTCACCTGTGAGAATATTTCACTTGCTATGAAGCAGGAGAATTAACAATACATACTGTGTTGTTCGTTGTAAATATTTTTTGAATATTCTACTTTTAGTAAAGTTCTATTATTGAATAATAAAAAAATGTATTTCTTTAGTTTTAACTACACATGTTTGTTTATTAATTTTTTAGATTTCGTGTTGCAAAAGCAGATTAATTTTTTTATTAAAAACTTAATTAAATCAATCAAATATTGTGTAAGTACAGTTTACATTATGTAAAAGTTACTAAAAAATACTTACACTGAAATACATTCAAAATACATAATGTAAACTGTACTTTCACAATATTTGATTGATTTAATTCATTTTAATATTAAAGCCATCAAAAATTCTGTTGAAAATTTAATAAATTTAAACAAATCGAGAGTAATCGCAATTTGTTTTAACAAGCTGTATTTGAAATTGATAATGATGTTTTACGAAACCTTTTTTACGTACAGCGTCACATACATATGTATGTACCTATTATTAAAACTCTTTTTTCTTATTGCTTTATTTTCTGTTTATCTTGCTAACTACTACATGCATTTTATACATTTTTCCAATGCCATATGGAACGTAAACAAAATCATATGGGATTTTCAAATTCATTATTTTACATCGTCTTTATTATCAATTTAAACGAAATTTTTTTTTTATAAATATAAATAATTTGAAATTAAATATATCGAATAGGAGGTTGTACACAATTTTAATTGAAATTAATAAAATTTTAATACACAATTTTGCATTTTAGTGAATTTATTTTTTTTTTCAAACATAGTCATCTTCGTGTCCCTTTAAAAATTTCATTCGTATACGAAACCCTAATCTCAACAAAGAACACAAAATAAGTATACGAAAAACTAAAAAGAGCATGAAGAGCATAATTAGTTAAAGAGCATTCGAACACACACACACAATAACTAATACCATTACGATCCAGTAATTCTCGCCTCACCGACTCATGAGACGACCAAAATTTATGTCCTGAAGTTTTTACCAGTAATTAAAATTTATCAAAATATTGCTTAAATTCGTTATTGAATAGAGAAATACACAAGAAATGTGATGCTCAAACCTGACACGAAACAAATAATATCAGTAATTTCGAAATAATCTCAAAAATGTCGAATTTTCAAAGTATCTTGTATGTTCTAGAAAGTTCTCAAACTTCAAATTATCCGGAAATATGTAAAACCGAAGGACATGTGAAATGTAAATAACCTGAATATTCTTGAATAATTTCGAATCTCCTAGGAAAACGAAGAAATATCGAAATTTTGGCATAATCTCGAGAAATCTACTAAATATCACGATTTGTATGCATGAAGCTCAAAACATTTCCATACAAAATTCGAATAAATTCGAAAATCTCAAATAATAATAAAATTGTGTTGAAAAACTAGAAATCTAGAATAAACCACGGAATAATCTCGATTACCCTAGAAAAATTCGAATAATATCTGTATTATATGAATCTCGATTGATCTGGGAACAATTTTAATAATAAGGGAAGTCTGGATGTTAATGACTAATTTCGGTAAGCCTATTAGTAAACCCAAAAACGGTTCATAAAATTCCGAATATTAGTGAAATTAGCGAATCATTTGTCAAGTAACTTAATGTTACTAATCCTAAAGCAAAATGCTATTGTACTAAGCAAGGTAAGGCTAAGCTCAGCCAAACGTAGTAGTATCGGATAACCATATTATTGGAATAATCTCTAAGATTTTCGAGTTACATTGAACAATCAAATACATTCGACAATCTCATACATACTCGAATAATCTTGAATATCACGAAAATCTTGAATAAATTGACTGTTTCGAATGCTAAACTCCAAAAATATTGAGAAATTTTAAAAAGTGATCAAAAGATGAAATCCGAGAAAGGCCAATATGAAATGGGGAAGCGACGAGAATTTCCAAAATCAGGGGAATATCAACGAGAACAAACAAAAAAATACCCGGTTTACAGTTAGTTCAATTTGTATTTACCGTTTACCGGTAATGAAAAATAGGTGGTAAATGAGATACTATAAGCCGAACGAATTATAGCCGAAGCCATTATAGAGACTGACTATAGTTTGGGTCAAATATTTATTGATTCCTTCACTAAAGCAATGCCGCTTCTAATAAGCGAAATTGTTTTCAATCGTGGTTAGATATTTTCCCAAGAAGAAAATTTGAACCATTTATTAATATCACAATGATTCTTCGCTAACGCTTAGCAGCAATTAGCACTCTTTTGCAAATTAGATTCATCGTTTTTCAAATCATATTCAACATTTACTGATCAAAACTTAATTTGATTTGTAAAAAGTTGAAGTTGAAAGTAGAAAAGGGATAAATTTAGAGCCAAAAATTTATATAACAAATAAATAAATCCCGCAAAGACTAAAAGCGTTATCATTTGATGTCAAAAGCACTGATCTTAAATGGGTTTAGCCAATTTTCTTCTAAATTTACATATCTGTGAGAACCTAGAGGGATTTTTATTTCTAAGGAGTCACATTACTTGTAGTTACTTAGACCATAACTTTCAACAACCGTGAAGAAATTATTCGGCCTGTCTTAAGAAAACACCCAACAGTGACAGAAACTCTATTGATTCTCTAAAAAATTAGACCACCGTTTTGCTAATTTGAAAATTGTGGTCTAATTTAAGCTTAATCTAATATACGAACGCTTGATCAATATCTTGGGTCCAATAACCATGGGCCCCCGCAAGCAAATATATTTGATCAAAAGCTATTTAAATTTGTAGGATTTGATTTTAACTAATAGTGGGAGCCGAAAGGGAAAGTGGCAGTGTTTTAACAAAATATCTATAAAGTAGTGCCGCAGCCGGTACGAAATGGTCATTATTATGAAAAAAACACACAACCCGTAAAAACAAAGTTTTCGTCTATATATCATTTATATATAAGACTCGGTCGATTGCAATTCAGTTTCGACCTTCTTCACCATGACTAAAATTTAAAATTCAATGAGTAAGGGTCATTCAAAAAACAAATTTGAATTTTAAACTTACTTGAAGAAACATTTGGAACACTACTAGATTGAATTTTTTAAATTGAAAATTAAAGAAAAAACTTAGTTATAAATAGTATGTTGATCGAACTGAAATTTTGCCAAAAAGTATTGTTAGGTGACAAAAGTCGATGTGCAAAATTTCAGCGCGAGAGTATCACGGGAAGTGGGTCAATTTTGAACTTGAAGATCGTAAGGACACTCAAGCAATTGATTGCAGGTGAAGTTAACATAAAGGATATAAAAATACTACCGTCGTACTCGTTAGATGAATTTTTTAGAATGAATCGAAGCCATCTTACGGTAAAAACCAATTACATATACAATAAATAAACGGTTACCTACCTTACTATCGAAAACAAAATATCGCAGTGTAAATCTAGCATCAGAGAGTTTTTTCGCCCTTATCGCTTCTTCTGATAGTATCACAAATATTAAAAAAACCAACTTTTGTAAATATGACAATTTTTTTAATTAATTTTTAATTCGTTATATACCTTAGAGGATGGGGGTGGCCGTCCCCAAACCCCCGCTTTTCCAGAATTTATACCATTTTTCCTGTTGTATCCCAATTACAAGTCAAATTATTGATCACAACAAAACATTTGTATGCGATATTTTTTGCAGTGAGAATTTTTATTTGCGACGATAGTTGCATGCGACAAACATGTGACTTTATATTTCATCGTAAATTTTTATGTCTGCGAAATATTTATGCTGCGATAATTTTGAATGATATATTATTAGATTGCGACAAAAGTACTTCCACATTTTTTTTTTTTTCGATAATGAGGTAGGTTCCCAAATAAACATAAAATAAATTGAATATTATTTGGAGAAATTATTGTCAGAAACTTTTAGTGAAGGAGAAGATCGTTTCAACATTTCTAAGGGAACATGACGGTTATTCCTTGCTTGGCTCGCATATTGAAATAAAACAGCCAATGGGAAACTGAAATGATTATTACACCAGGAGAGCGGTTTTGGTTGCAAAATGATGTATTGGTAAATTGTATTGGTGTCGAATGTGCGTTTTTTCAGTTTTTCGTTTAACATAATGCAAATAAGAGAGATAAAATGACACAAATAAGAGGCATAATATGATACAAATAAGGGAAATATGTTCAGAAGAGATCGATCAACTCCGTGACTCTTAAATCTTTTTTTTTTAAAAACCAAAAATACCAAATCCTTTGCAATTGTTTTGTGAGACTTCTTTCAAAATTTCAGAACGATCGTTCCGAAGATTCCAGACGGGACATTTTTCTGTAGAAGACGAGCCCCGAGAAGGTCGACCAAAATCTTCCACTGATGACGCCACTGTGACTCTGCTGAAGTCCAAAAGTTAACGAAGATCCACGATTGACACAAGAAAATTATTGCTGATGAATCGGCCTTGAATGCCCCATGGCTGTATCGCGAATATTAAGTAATGATCTGGGATACACAACGATTTTTAAATGAGGCCCAAAAAGAGACTCGAGTGCGTTTTGCTAAATTGTTCCTAAATAAATTCGAAAATGGGCAGTCTAGCAACTTTAGTAAAGTCGTTACTGGTGACGAATTTTGGTTCTATAAGTACGATCCGGAAACCAAAAAGCAGTTCATGGTATGGAGCCCAACAGGAACAAACCCACCCGTAAAAACTAAGCAACAAAAATCAGCAACAAAAGTAATGATGTCAGTTTACTTCAGCCGACCAAAAATTGTAGCTGCTATATTCCCCTGGAAAAAGTGTCAGACGGTAACTGCAAAATGATATACCGAAGACTGCTTGAAATTATTAAACAATCCTATTGTTGCACACGCGGACAATATTTATTGTGATCAGGCATTTTCGGCGGGATCAACATATTTAGATCGTCGAGTGGTGGGCCTATTATCCGCAGATCTATAGGCTTAAGAAATGCATTGAAGTCAATGACGATTATGTAAGATAAAAAAGACGAATATTAAGAATAAATACGAAAACAAAAATTTTTTGTTTTTTTTTCTGGTTTTTGTTAGTCCCCTCCTAAACTCTTACACTTATTTCAGAAAGAAACAACAATATGCAAAATAAAAAAATATTACGAATGTGGCAAAGTATAAATCAGAAAAAACAAATCTTCGGCTTTTTAAAAGTATTTTTCATAGAAGTAAATTAGAGTTCGTACAAGTGATGATCACGGTGAGGTATAAGAGAGCATCGCTGAGATTGATCAATGATCGCTCTTGGAGCGCTCTCTCGTACAACAGGGGAACCATTTACTTATATTGCTTTTTGCTTTTATTGAAAGTCACGAGTAGTTTTTCAGAAAAGGACGGTCGAGAGAATGTAATAAAATGGTGGCTACACTTTATGTATTATGTTCTTATATACTCGCACACATAACTCAGAAAAAACAACAAATTCCAAAATAAAAAATTAAAAATATTACGAACGTAGCCGACGAAGAATGTAAAAATTAAAAACCATTTCCCAGTTGTACTTTGCATGATCGACCGAAGTTTTTTGTATGAGATGGCATATAAAGAACATGAGACGGATGTATAAAATTATAAAATAAAATATTCGGTTTTTTTTAATGTGTGAGAACGAATATAAATGGTTAGGCACCTGATGTCAACTAGCGGAACTAATGATCGATCTGCTTATTTCATTTTTTGTTTTCTAAGTTTTATCATTCTAGATTTTACTTTGATGTGAAATATACGTAAGCACAAGAAAATATTTAAAGTGCAGTGTAATCGAAAAATAATTCATTTAATAACTATTAATTAATAAATTAAATATTAAATCCAAATTATGTAAGTACCTATTTTAGTCTTAAATATTTTGAATATTTTGAATTATTCTTTAACTTGAATTAAATTAATTTTATTTTATTTATAGTAGAATTTATTGAAAAAGTTGTACGATTGAGTGATCCAACAGCGCTAATTTAGTGATCACCGTGATCGCTCAATTTGACGTCACCGTGAGCATCAATTTACACCATATCTACCTTATCGACATAACACCACCATCTATCAAACAATTTCTTAAACTAACCGTTTACAAATACTACTGCACTATATATTCCCTCGGTATTCGTTCTTTTTTAGACGAAATATGGTGTAAAGTGATGCTCACGGTGAGGTCAAATTGAGCGATCACGGTGATCGCTAAATTTGCGCTGTTGGAGCACTCAATCGTACAACTGGGATATTTATGTTGGTTTTTGTTTTTTTTTTTATTGACGATCACGAGAATTTTCTTTTTGTTTACGTCCCCAGTTGTACGATTGAGTGCTCCAACAGCGCAAATTTAGCGATCACCGTGATCGCTCAATTTGACCTCACCGTGAGCATCACTTTACACCATATTTCGTCTAAAAAAGAACGAATACCGACGGAATATATAGTGCAGTAGTATTTGTAAACGGTTAGTTTAAGAAATTGGTTGATAGATGGTGGTGTTATGTCGGTAAGGTAGATATAGTGTATAGTGAAGCTAACGTGAGGTCAAATTGAGCGATCACGGTGATCGCTAAATTAGCGCTGTTGGAGCACTCAATCGTATAACTTTTTTAATAAATTCTACTATTAATAAAATAAAATTAATTTAATTCAAGTTGAAGAATAATTCAAAATATTCAAAATATCTAAGACTAAAATAGGTACTTACATAATTTGGATTTAATATTTAATATATTAATTAATAGTTATTAAATGAATTATTTTTCTATTACACTGCACTTTAAAAATTTTCTTGTGCATACGTATACTTCTCATCAAAGTAAAATCTAGTATGATAAAATACTTGGAAAACAAAAAATGAAATAAGTAGATCGATCAATAGTTCCGCTAGTTGACATCAGGTGCTTAACGATTTATATTCATTCTCACACATTTAAAAAAACCGAATATTTTATTTTATAATTTTATACATCCGTCTCATATTTTTTATATGCCATATCATATAAAAAACTTTGGTCGATCATGCAAAGTACAACTGGGTAATGAAACCAAATGAACGTCGGTTACAACAATAATATAGAAAAATGACTCAAGGTGAGCATATGTAAGCACCAAAAACTTGAACCGATTTCACCCGCTTGGCTTATTTTTGATACTTATCATCATGAGAAAATACACTAAAACAATAAAAATATATGATACCACACAACAGCAAAATGTATATTATACCCTGTGTATATATACAAAATTCTTAATCCTCAATCCTCATTTTGCGACCAAAATCGCTGTCCAGGAAAGGATTTCATTCGATTGTTTATGTTACACACATTTGAAGTAACACATCAGAGAGAAATACAATTTTGTTAAATTATATCAACATTTTTATTTTAATTAAAGAATTTGCGATATACATAGTAACTTAATTTGATGCCATTGCATCATAGTTAATAACAGCGCTTATTGCCATTGTATTCGATACTAATACTTAAACTTAAGTTGAATTAATATGCGATGCTAATAAAGAAAAAAGAAAAAAAAAACTGATGAATTACTTCGAGGCCGCACAACTCCTGTTCCTCTCCTCTTGGATGAAAGATTTCACTCATTGTGTGGATAACTTAGCTGAACAAATAAAATATTTCATAAATATCTAATGAATTGAGAATATACTTTTTATTGAAGTATTATCATTGATATACAAAAGGCATTTTGTTTTGCTGGCGCTACAACCCATAGACCGATTTGGCCGTTTCATATGAAGTTTCGTAATCTATTTTTTAACGGATTATGAGTGATTAATTCATTGATCCTACATTAAATCAGCCGTTATTTTTTCATCACCCGCCGGGAATCGAACCCGGGACCTCCGGGTTTGTTGTGCTACCGGAGCGACAAAGCCATTTGATTGAACCACAATATTTAAAGTCTTTAACTCCAAGTGAGAAAGCCCTGGGACTAAGTCATTATTTGAGTAAGCATAAATAGTTCTTTACAATTCAAAATAAAACTAGCGAAATCTTGATGTGATTAGTGGAATACCTCAAGCTTTAGCTTAATTTGGTAAATTCAATACAATGTTCCGCAAAACAGCCCGTCGGCAGCTAATTGTATGATTATGAATGCTTCTAAAACTAATTACGTGCTCATAGAAAATAAAAACCGCCATGTCAAGAACTGCCAAACCATTTTAAATTTAGAAACATGAAATTAAATCAAGTCAATTCCACTACTAACCTAGATATTGTTATTGCTAAATTTAAGTGGGGCCCATTAAAAGTAAAAAATAAAATATGCTCCGTTATATTTAGTTTAAGAAAAGTTCGACAAAGTTCGACATTTAATTATTAATGAAAGTAGCACTGGTTAGTATGTTATGCTGGGTGAATTTCATCTGGTACATAGCAGCTAAAAAAAAAAAAAAAATAAGAGAATTGCAATTTATGCAAAACAAAGCAATGCAATTAATAAAGGGCCTCGTTTGACACCTTCAAAATTTGATGTCTGACAGGATGTTTAAGCTTTTCCTTATAAAATTAAGGTCAACTTAATTAAGTGTAGATTAGATCATACGCCAAATTTTATATTTGAGGCTTAAAGAAAAATGTTGGTCGTTAAAATATTTTTTACCATGAAATTACCTAGTGACATAAAATCGATTGATCAAATTATAAAATTTAAACGTCTTTTAATTGAATAATTAAGAATTACTAATAACATGTCAAAATCATTAAATCAGGTCTCCAACCCTGCTAATTTCGATTTCAAATCCTTAGACAACACGGGCATAAAAATCGCGCCCAGACTTGTTTTATGCACATTCAAAAATTACAAACCGTTATAGTTACTAATGTACACAGCTACCGCTACCCAATACCGCATTTTGTCCAAATGCATCGCAAATATTTGAAAAATAAGAAAAGAAAAAAAAATATTTTGACCAAAATTAAAGGAGACTTTTGGGGAAAAATAAGACTTGAGAATGGCCATGTTAGTCTGCGTACTAGACAGAAGATACACTAGTATTAAAATAAATCGAAACAAACAAGAAATTCATACTGTTGCATATTTGGTCTAAGCCTAACATAAAAATCGCAACCAACGCTTCAAGTCCTACTTGATGCTATTGGCCACTTCTTGAGAAAGGAGGGAGTACGCCCGTTAAAATTTCCGCTTCTTAAATAAGTGTTTCGTATAAAAAACATGTTTTCTGGCCGAGATAGCAGCAGACCTTTCAGAATTGGCCCAGAAGCATTTCTTCCTATTTTTTTTTTTTTTTTTTTGTAACATTCGCGGTGGTAATAACAAAAAATGTCACGATTGAATGTTGTGCTGTTTCTTCCCAAATATAAGAAGTAGTGCAACTAAAAAATCCTAAGCAAAAAAAAATGTGATACGATACATTTGTAGTATAAGATAATTCGTGTAAAAAAAAATCTGGGAGGTATTTTTTACCCTCGTATTGTCAGAGGTCATTTTAAATTTTCTTAGGATAAAAATGTGGGTATCTTAAAAAAGGCTTAATTAAAAAGGCTAAGAATTATCGTGATTTCTAACCATTCATTTCAATTTAATAATGTTTACCAAGAAACGGGGACAACTTTAAACCATTCTGTGAATGTTATTAATCCAGAAAAATATTTAAGAATTTATTTAATTTTTTTATTTCACACCCAATTTGACTAATGACGATTTCGATTCATCAAGAAAAAGTAATCCGGCTCGATGAAAGATGATCTTTCTGCTGTCAAACTGTTCGATTTGTCAAGCAAAATTATTGTTGGTTGACGAATCACGATTTTTTGGCAGATTTACTTGACGGTAGAAAGATCATTTTTCATCGAGCCGGATTACTTTGTCTTGGTGAATCGAAATCGACATAACTCTTCAAAGAGTCCAGATTGAATTCATTAAGGTTAAGGAACGTGCTTTTTTTAACTGAATATTAACAAAATATCAAAATACCAGATCTTGCAGCAGCGATAAAATTGCAGTAAATGCAGAATAAATGTATCATAAATCTATGGGTATTGTTCATAATTCACCTTCTCCCCTCCCCATCGCATAATGCCAATTACATTTATTTCTTGAAACCCCACTCAAGCGAACTGGTGTAAGTTTTTAGCTAAGAATCCACTACCGAAATCCATAAAAGTTTACCATTGAATAAGGTGGGCTTGAAAAGATATCGCTTATTATTGAATTTAAATATCTTATGAACCGCAAGGACTGGAGCAAAGATAGATGGTTCAATTCCCTATCAGAAATTTATGTTTGTCCTACTCTAATTTATTATGCGGCGGAGTTATATGAACATGTATTATTAAAATAATTCCTGAATCACTGCAGAAAAAAACTTCAAATAAAAGTCAGGTCAAAGCTCTTTGCAATTTTGAATTTAAATATCTTTTGAACTGCAGGGATTACAGCCAGTCACATTTCTACATAAATAAATGTAGCAGATTAGTAAAACTAGACACCTGATCTTTAAGTTTTGTTTACCGGTTAACAAATTATCACATTTCAACTATTTTTGAACATACAATCTTTTAAAAGTGCAATAGTTCCGCTTATTAGGACAGATTAATAGAATTATCTATTTTCTGAAAGGGATTGAAAGAACACTTTAACCTGATTTTTGATTGAGTTATTCCAATTATACAACATTATTTTGAGTAATTTTTTTGGAAAACTAGGGCAGCTACGCCGCTTAACAAATTAGAGATGGACAAGAATATATTCCTGATAGTGAACTCAAGGAACTTGTACTTTATTTTTATTTCAAGACTCTCTTTCAAGATATTTTAATTCAAAGATACGTCTACTATTTTTAGCCAACCCTTTATAAACTATAGCGCAATGGTTAAGAGAGATTCTTACCAGAAAACAATTCCGAGTTCGGTACTCACCCTCGAACAATAATAAATAATTAATTGTAAAAGGTTTTGAAAGACATAAAAATGATTGTCTGTAAAATCGTTGGTTTGTTGAGATGACTAAACTGCAACTTCACCAATATACGTTAAACGAGTAAGTACGGTTCAGAAAGCCTTACTAGAAACAGCTGTAAGCACGGCTCGTCTGAACGCGGCTTAACCCAAAAGTGCTTCCACGTCTGTTTTTTTTATGGCATCATGTTCCCTAAGGTCTAACAAATAAGATAAAAGTTTTTTTGAAATCATCCACCGACCAGTTTACATTTTCGCGCCAAAATTCGAAAATTGGAACCAAAAAAACGATTTTTTGTCTGAAAAAGTGAAATATCTTATTTTGTATGCCCTTCCGGAGGATTCCAGCGAAATGCAGAAAAGTATAGGTTAAAAATTTGCTAATTTGCGAATTATTTCTCTCTTTGTCGACAGATGTCTTCTAAATACATACGTGGGGATATGATGAATTATTTCAAACAAATCAAAATTCATGAAAGTAAAAAAGAACAAAAACCTTTATTTCAGTAACATTAATTCAAGTTTAATTCAATTAATTATATGTGGTAACTATTATATTCAATTACAGCTCTCATTAATTTATCATTATAATCTGGGTGGTTTTCAGAAACTTGATATTTATTCCACATTGTCTTGAAATCAGAATACACTGTCTCCATGGCATGTTCACTGTAAAACTCCAACCCTCTTCTATGGCATTCACAAAAATCTTCTATATGATAAAATAATGCATGTACTTTTGGTGTGACTAATAGCCCTAGGGCCAAATAGCTAGTCTTGAATTGAGAGATAGATGCTTTGTAACAATCATTTAATTCGATTCCAAAACAATTGTGAACTACACGATAAAAAGCCTTCAGTGTTTCCACATATTTCAAACAACCAATGGAGCAAAACGATCGGAGACTATCCACTTTTTTCAATAATATTCTACGTGAATTTCCATTGAATTTGGTACCTCCTTGTGTAAATTCTCGTTGAACATTGCATAGGTTGATTCAGTAACAAATTCATCTTGCATATGGCTGACTATTTTATTAACCACACCAAGCATTAGATTTAGTTCTGGAGGAGGAATAATGTCAAGAATCTTTTTGTCCTCATTAGCTGAAAAAACTGGAGGATTGATACAGCTTTTGAAATTTTTCGCATTTTTCATTATCGATCCGCCAGCGTTTCTCCAAGCTTCAAAATATGAGGTTGAGTTTCCCACAGTTCGCCGAGGTCCGACGTGCTCCAAATTTGTGCTTTCACAAAGGCACCATGTACAAGGGTACCTCGATGAATGAGACATAATCCCTGTCAGAATATTGGCTAATTTGAGATCAGTCGCTATCGTACCAGAAAAATTCTCAATTTTCAATATTTTTCATATTACTGACACGTTTTCATAATTCTCTTGAGCCAATTTCACAATAGCAAGAATAAAGATTTTCTTAACGCCTGAGTCAGCAAAAGCTTTAGCAAACACGCCATCATCATACTTTTGACGTTTCATCTTGAACAGACAGGCACACCTTCAAAAAATCACCGCCACAAACAAAATTCCAAATTTTAAGTGCTGATTTCTAATATCCCGCTATTTCTCGATATGAGAAAGAAAATCTTTAAGCGTATGGCAGTAAACTGTAGGACATTGGATTGGTGTGCTCATTCGAGCTTTGATGGTTACAAAATCTATTGTCTTACCACAAAAGAAACTTTTTACCTCGCCATTCTTCTGTTCCAGGCTTTTTTTCAATCCTGGCTCAATTATCGCCCGCTTTTTGGTAGCAACTCTCAAAGCGGTCGCTATATCAAGATTAGTCTTTGTACTAAGATTAAATTTTGTTTTGATTTTCAAGAAATCGGCTGTGGATATATTCGAAGCTGGTTCCTCTTCATTTTTCTCGTGGGGATTTATGAATAATTTCATGGAGTTTCCTCCACGTGCCTGAGTAAGGGAGACCGTCGAATCTTTTTTGTTTACTTTGGCATCAATGTCATGTTGTTGAATTGCAATTTTACTGATTACTGTTGACGCCACTTGTTCCATTACTTTCTCCCCCATTGTATTTATATAATTGTATACATTATCAACTTGGGCAGTTTTGGTGCATTTATGAGGTGTTCCTCGTTTGGGATCGATAAAACATTTGGAACAACGTTTGATGCAAGTTGCATGGATATCACATTACTTCGAGCAATCTGGCACAAATAGCACTGACAGGGATTTTGAGTCCTAGATCTCGTAGTTAAACTTACACTCAAAAACTTAGAATAATCAGGTAGCTCGATAGTCTTGGAGGTAACGATTGCTGGATCGGCACTGGGAAGTTGTCGGTAGACGTTCCGTTTGCATCAGGCACAAAGAACATTCGGCAGTCTTTATTCACACAAGATATTGTCCACACCGATGTTTCAGTAATTTTTCTAGATTCGATTGCAGCGAGGCTTCTATCTTGAACATGACATTATTCTTTTTTAAGCACAACAAACAAATTTTACTCCGGTTCTCTACGTGTGAAAGTGCGCGGGCAACTTATGGAGGATTAAAAATTTTCGACATTATGGAAAACTGAAATGAACTGATCGAGGAGGAAAAGTTTTCTGCTTTTCTTGTAACCTGCCTACTGCATTTTCTTCCTGAGACTTTTCATAAAACATAAGATATTTCACTTTTTCAGACCAAAAAATCATTTTTTTTGGTTCCAATTTTCGAATTTTGTCGCGAAAATGAAAACTGGTCAGTGGATGATTTCAAAAAAACTGTTATCTTATTCATTAGACCTTAGGGAACATGATGCCATAAAAAAAACAGAAGTGCAAGCACTTTTGCGTTGAGCCGCGTTCAGACGAGCCGTGTAAGAGTGGATTTACACCTGTAAGCCGAGAAAGTTTAGATTATTTAATGCAAGTGGAGATTTCGTCAAAACCGCTTAGGCTTGAATCTATTTGTGCAAATAATGCCAGGTAAATGCAATAAATTTGCGCTTTTTTCATGTACGATTTATTCTACGTGGGCATTTTTCCATGTGAGGTACTTTGTGACCAATTTTCCTTGTGATCATTTTTTCTTGTGCGCATTTATGTTGCTAGATGGATATTGAACAAATTGAATTTATCGATCATTTTATTGACAAAAAAATTATTGTCAAAGAATATAATTTCTTGAATTTGCTCGAACACGATAGGTAAGTATACCCGAACACAGTAGCTAATTTGTCCAGTTATTGAGAATTTGTCTTAAATTCCTTTGTACTTTTTTATCTTAAGTAAAATAAATCAAACTACCTAATGGATAATATGAGAAAGTTTTGTGAAGGCCGAAAACCAATCGTTCGACTACTTTAGGTGATTTCAGCATCATAGTAATCTTTTTTTAGTTTTAATGAAACGAATGATTTTAGCCTTTGAAATGGTATTATTTGTTACCTAGATTTTCTTTTAGCTACCGCAACTTTACCTCTCAATGACCCTTAAAAACTCTTCTTCGCGCACAGTTCTGTAAAATATAGAACTTATTTCCATCAAA
Source organism: Tipula vernalis (assembly GCA_958295665.1). Lineage (NCBI taxonomy): Eukaryota > Metazoa > Arthropoda > Insecta > Diptera > Tipulidae > Tipula > Tipula vernalis. Next base: position 376,286,916 of record OY282559.1, read on the forward strand.
AGTTTTTTTGTGGTTGTATAACAAACCAGCATTTGAATCCGTCAAATCCAATTTGTAACAAAATTGTTCTATTAAAAAACAGTTAAAAATCTATGTGCTGCATTATTCTTAGAAAATTTTATTACAATTACACATGTACTTATATACAATTTCAGTCAAAAAACTACAATTTTATATTTTACCGACCGTCAAGGGAAAATCGCCGGTCAAAATATCGTATAAAATATTCTATAGATTTTAACATTTTTTTAATAGTTTTGATATTACGGTATAAAAAACGATTTTGTCAAAAAAAAAAAAACGTTTTTGAGTCAAATACACATTAACCGTATTTTACTTCGATGAGTGAATTTTTTTTTGTATGACCACACAATGCAATAATTTTTTAACAGATTTTGGAAAAAAAAAATTATTCATGTGTTTTCTACCACAAAACCCATCGTGTTTATTCGCTCAGTAGGTGGAATCGAACCACTTCGATGTTAATCGACTACAGGTTTGAAGCCTGCACCTTGGACCACCAAAGCTCAACTGAGCAAAGATTCATAATTTGAAGTAGTATATATACAAAACAAAATGGACAACTAATTCTAGCGAATTATTAATAAACGTTAAAAAAATTGTACAGCCAAATTATATATATTCTCATATTTTTATCTCTTAGCTTATCTTCACTTGTTTTTTTATGAATTTATTTACTTTCTTGAATTTTATTGTTATCTGTGTATACGTAAGTATATGTACAGCATGATGCATTTTTAAATAATTTGAAATTGAGTCTGGCGATAGCCGGATAATGTATTCTTGTTGCATTTTTATTGTGTAATTTAAGGTGTTTTCATTAAATGTTGAGGACTTATCAACGTTCAAAAATAAATTTTTCTTCAACACCTCAGCTTCAATTTGTCGGTCCATTAAGAAACGTCATTTTGTGAAGGTGCGCAATTTTTTCTACTGACTTTTAAAATAATTAATGAAAATAATTTTGTGGTTTATCATCATTTAAACCGTATGTTTGTTTCATTTTTAAATATAATATTACAGATGTCAGTGTAGTGCGAAAAACTCGAAAGTTGTGAAAAATGGATAAACCAAAATATGAAAATAATAATAAATGAAGTTGACAAGATTTTTTGTCATCTAAAATAAGTTAAGTGCCAAATGCGTACATGGTTATGTTGGTAAAGTATGTAAACAATTCAGATTTTGTTTAAATGTTACAAATATTTATTTTTAATAACGTGTAACGCTTAAATTTGCAATTTTTATTTTTGTCCGATGTTTCTTAATTATGGAATTTGATTTTTGAACAAGTTTAAAAACTACCAATCAAGATGAATACAGATGGCTTAAGCGAAGAATTAGTGATGCAGAAATTCTTTCTGGCGTCAATCAAACACGTTGCGATTGAGCTTAAAACGAGAAGCTAAGGGGCATGAAGTAGCACCTCGGCCATGTAATTTTGATTTAAGTAAAGAAATCGCTAGCTCCAAGTCGTAGTACTCAATATATACGAGAGTCCCTATTAGTGAGAGAACTAAGCAAGGCAGGAAGGTTATTACAAAATTTTTACATTCAAGTTCAATTATATAAATTGGCATAAATGGAACGTTATTTTCAAAGGAGATGAAGGCTCATCACTTATCGATTTTTTATCTCAAATAACATGCGCATTTTATCTTTTTCATCGTATAGTGCTTTAAAGCAAGAATTTCTTCCAGATCACGATGTATGGTTATTGCGTGAAATAAATTAGCGATATCAGGAAAATGTAGAAAGTTTTTTTCCTTTATCTGGAGCCGATTCCTGAAAGTTCCAGACTGAAAACAGTTATTCGGAATTTGCATCCGTTTTATTTAGAAGGATTTCCGCGTAAACAAATTACCTCTAATGATCATTGTAAAAACTTTGAAGATTTAAAATATAATCTTGAAAAACGGGCAACCCTAGTTTCCCGAAATACTAAGATAACGCGAAGTCGAATGAACTAAAGACTAAACCAAACTCTGGTGATTCGGACGTTTCCATAGCATCTGCGCTTTAAGAACGAAAACGAGGCAAAATGCTGAAATTGTCACTCTTGAACCAGCTATATTTTTGGAAGAAACGGTAAACATATTATTGGATCTTTGAAAATATTTGAAATTGAATCTCAAATATAAAGAGCTGACGGAACAAAGCATAAAACAAAAGCTGCCCTTTAATTGTAATAACCAAACAATTCCTTTACTATAACTCCTGTTGTGAATTCTAAAGACCTCAATAAGCTGGAGGAGCCCTATATGTACAGTCCTTTCTTATTATTATTTTAAAGAGAAATCGAACAAACAACAAACTGCAGTTATCGAGAATTTAATTTCTAATCTTTGAAAGTGGAAAGAATTTTAAAGTAAACTTTCCTATGATCGAGCATTTGCAATTATTGAGTGCTGGAACAAGCGAGTTTGTACTCTGGGAATTTTCTCTTGCGGCTTTGTGATATTGTATTTGTAAATCATTTTTATTTTGGAATTTAAAGTGTTTTTCACAAGTTGAAGTTTTAGTATGGATTGCGGTTTTAAAGAACAGAGTGAGAGAGAGAGAGAGTTATTTAAAATAGAATATTTATAAGAGTTTCAACAGAAATTAAATCACACAAAATTTCGTTGTTTGGATTCGTTAAAACATTCAAATTTAATAAATATTGGGAAATGTAGGGTCAGTATCGGCAATAAGCGCAAACTATAGCGATTAAAAACATAAGCTAGAATTGTTTTTTACAAAATTTTAGTAAAAAATTTCGTCAGAATCTATAGCCTTCCCTTTATTTGAATATTACAAAATTTTTACTTTAATTTGAGTTAATTATATAATTAATTCGTGTAATCTTAATACCCTGTAATCTTAGTTCTTAAACTGGATTAATGCTGTTACAATTTTTTAAAATATTAACTTTAAATTAATTAAAAATCCCTTTATTTCGACTACTATCAGTGTGTAGTCATCAGCATTTTATGTGACTTAAAGGGATAAGAAATTTGATAATTAGTTTACATGAGAATTACGATAATTTGTGACGCATTCATTTTAAAAGTTTTTTGCTCAATCTATATTTTCAAACAATCGATCAAGACATCAAACATTTATCACTTGCGTCACAAATTATCGAACCTTAAACTAATATAGTAAATCAAATTTTTTATCTTCTAATTCCGGTCAATCTTTTAATTTCTAAATACATAATTCAAACTCAAAATTTTTTTCCTAAATTCATGAGGAATTTGCTGGATTTTACTGGTATTATGTAGATAAAGAATTTTAGGCATTTTGATCGATTTGGACATTGATTTTAAAAAATGTAAAAATAACTGCTATTTAATTCATATTTTTTCTTCGAGATCTTGTTGTTCACCGTGTGAAGTTGCTACCCTCCCATCGGGCGCGTCCCCAGATGGCTAATAGGAGTAAGGGTGGTTGCCTGAATATAATAACCAACGTGGAGGACCCGGAAGGAGTAAACATTATGGTGCAGCGAAGCGGATACCCAGTGCCAGCGACTTTGTCGAGTGAGCAAGCGAGCTCCCACTCGTCGATATTCAACGATCGCAATACTTCAGAGAGAAAATAACGAGTTCCGTAGAAACTAGGTAAGTAAAATCTCTTAAGATAGAAAATAACAGACTTAAAAATTCTTTACAAGCAAAGGAACCTGAGGAACAGGATGCTTTAGAGTTTCTTAAGAAAAATGCTTTGTAAGCCATGAAGCCAGAGGAACAGTATGCTACAGCGTTCCACACTGACGAAGGAGAATTAAAAAAAGAAACTGAATGGATCCTAAAAAGAACAGGAAGAAAAGACTGGCCAAAAAGGAAGTCAAAATCTTCTCCAGAAATTGTAGCTCAAACCAAACTTCAAAATCCGGTGTATTAAATCAAAATTAGCAAAATATACTCGATCAGGAAAACCAACCTACCAAAATTAAGGAAAAGGCACCAACACGAATCAACATTATTAGTGTAACTGAATATGGTACTAACCAATCATTAATGAAATCTACGACTACAAAAGAATACAGAGTTGTTGTAGGTAAATATCCTAAAAAATGGGGCTTCCATTGTTTATGCTTACTTTTAATAGCAAAGAAAAAGTGGAAAAATGTTTCAATATTAAGGCAGTCCTTAACAAGAGAGTTAGAATAGAAGCGTTAAGAAAGTCCACTGGCTTGATACCTCAGTGTAAGAAATGCCAAGGATATAATCACACGCAGAAATATTGCAGCCTAGATGTGTGAAATGTTCGGGGAAACATTTCGTCCAAGCATGTAATTTGACAAAAAATACCCCTCCAAAATACGCCATCCAGAGAACTGCAAAATTTGAGAAACAAAAAACGCATGGGTCCGCTAAACCGTGGAGTGCCCAGTAATAGGACAATGTCCAAAAACCTAGTGGTAGAACTACCACCAATAAGTGCATCAGTAGGCCGAAAAACTTACTCTAAGATTGTATAAAGCGGAAAACAGTAAGTAACAAGGAAGACGGCCAAAGGCCTAGTTATTGAAGAAATTCTAAATAATATAGAAGCCTTAAACTTAAAGCTACTAAAACAAGAACGAAGCTTGGTTGCTATAAATAAGCGGTTAAATAAGCAAGAAACCGTGAACGAAATCACTTCCATGATGTACTGATCGATGAAGATGAATAACACATTCAGAATCGCCAATTGGAATGCAAATGGGATGTTGCAACAAATTCCAGAGTTAGAAATTTTCCTAAATATAGAAAAGATAGATATATACCTAATTTCGGAATCTCATCTGACAAAAGATTCATTCGTTAGAGTTCAACGATTTAACTTCATAATCGGAGGTGAATTTAATGCTAAAAATACATATTGGGGATCAAGACTAACAACCCACAAGGGTAAGGGGCTACTTGCTGCTGGTCGAGTTTAACACTGCGAGTTCCTGTCTGGAGGTAAACCAACATATTGGCTACTGTCATCCCTCGTAAAAAACGCATAGACGTTCTGTTCGAGGAGTACGCCCACTGGGTGGTTAATTCGAATAAAACGCCCGGGGCGTTATAATCGAATAGTAAACAGAAAAGTTGCTAAATTATTTATTTGAAAATTTTTAAATGTTATTTTTTATCGTTTTACCCAATACCTATTTATATATACAGGTAGTTTAAGAACATTCGTTCATCTGTATTAGTAAATGGTTTAAATCTTGTGGCAAAAGTTGATTTTACGCCTTTTTTTGCACATTACATTCTTATATCTTAAAATATAGGCCTTAAAATAATTTTTCTTACATAAGGATTTTAATTATGATTATTTATTAAGGGTTCCGAAGGTAATTTTTCCCATTTATTGAATAATTTTTATCCAAATTTTCAATTTAATCAAGAAGATTTTTATTTTTTGAATCGTGAATGGAAATATGGCTCGGAAATGTATTTGTAAGATGGGGATAAAAGATCAAGTGATCAAATTTTTAAGACATTTTCAAATTGGAAATAAAGAGTTTGGCGAACTAGAAGATGAGCTGATCAAATAGATCAAAGATATAGAAATGAGAAAGGACTCCGTGTCAAAGATAAATATATTAGAGGAATGGCGCTTAATATAAAACATAATTATAATTTGGAAAAATATAAAAATGTTAAAGCATCAAGTGGATAAATTTAAAACACGCTGGAAATTAGTTTCGTGGCGGTAAACAACATCCCGAAGCATACCGGAGGATTCTGATAAAGTTGCTCTCGAATTTATATACAGAGAGAGTACAAAAAATTATATAACCGCGAAACATTTGAAACATGGATCAAGTTCCGAGATATTTTGAATCTGAACCAAAAATGACCATAACCACTAAAGGAATACGAAATATAGTAATGCATAAAGCAGGTAGCTCCTATAAATGATTCACGTTTACGATCACGACCAATGGAAACATTTTAAAACCACATTTGTTATTTTCAAAATTAAAAAATCCTAAAGTTCACAGTGGTTGTTTTGTTGACGTAAATGCCAGTGAGGTGTGGAGCGGTGACATATTAAAAAATAACGTGTCTAATATTATTATGAATAGACCGACCGCAAATTAATTTGCTTCATGAGCCGGTTCTATTGATTATGGATTCTTATGGGCCAAACATTAAATTAGCAGACACAACATACTACGAAAAATACAATATTTTTATGGAGATAATTCCTGCAAAAATGACGGGAATATTGCAACCATTGGATGTTGTTATCAACAAGATATTTCAGGAAAGCTACAATGATTTATACGCCACCTATATTACTGAAGCCATTTCTAAGTCTGACATGCAGACAAAGCAAGGGAATCTGAAAGTGATAAATTATAATATGGTTTCGAAATGGGTAGTTGATTGGACAAACAGTATTACTACTGAAACTATAGTCAAAGCTTTTATCTGTTGTGGTATTACCTCAGCAGACCAATTAGTAATTGAAAAACAACTTAGTACATTAAAAGCCTTTTTCAAAATGGATGGCCACATTTGCAGACAATATTTTAGCGAATACTGATTGCTACTTTGAAATGATCGAAGAAGGACATTTCTTATGGCCTAAAAGAATTTCTACAAGCTTTTACTTCTTTTACTCTAGCAAAATAAAATATAATTGGTAATCATGAAAATTTTGGACCTTGAGATTTTTAGAGATTTATCTGTTTTAAGGTCCCCTGACTCCAAAAAAGTGGGTTTCGAAATGGTGTCTGCCTGTCAGTCTGTCAGTCAGTCTGTCAGTATGTCAGTCTATCAGTCTGTCAACCTATCAGTCTGTGAGTCTGTCAGTCTGTCAGTCTGTCGGTCTGTCAGTCTGTCAGTCTCTCAGTCTGTCAGCCTGTCAGTCTGTCAGGCTGTCAGTCTGACATTCTGTCAATCTGTCAGTCTGTGTCCTCTCTACAGCCCAGATGGTTTAACCAATCGAACTGAAACTTCAGATTTAAGCTTTTTTGATAAATTGGGAGGTCCCAGTGAATTTTACTCCAAATCGGCTAACCGAAAGTGGCCACTCCCTTGGTCCAGAAAATTTATTTTGCAAATATCTTAAAAAGTATAAGGTTTACAAAAATCTACTTAATACAAAATATTTCCAAAAATTAAAATAAAAAAAAAAATAAAATTAATTTAAAAAAAAATTTAAAAATTTAAAAATTAAAAAAAAAATTAAAAACAAAGAAATTTAAAAATTATAAAAAAAATAAAATTCTCTGTTCGTAAAAGAAAGTCGTGTGTTGGCCACACCTCCATTTTTTCAATGCATTTGAAGGATCTGATTGATGATGAGGATAAGACCTCCATCCTCGAAAGTTGGACCAAAAATGTCATAAGTTTCAACGCTAATTGCTGCAAAAAAATGAAGAAGTTTATATTGTAGATAATCCGGCCAAAGTTTTGGAAATTATAAAACTTGAACATTTTTATGGTTTAAAATTGTGAATATTTTTTAATGATTACATGGCATCTAAGAAACGAAGAAGACTGGTGAAATGTGATTAATAATAATAAAAAAAAATTATTATTAATTAAGCATTATTATTAATTATTTAAATGAATTTTTTTGTTAATTTTATTTTATTTAATAAATATGTACTGAATTACTATAATGAATAAATAGTAATGTAGAAAATAATTGACGATTTTAATATTTTTTCGACTTAGTTTCATACAAAAATTTAATATTCTAATACAAGGCCTAGGCGTTTTATTTAAGTGGGCGTTTTATTCGAGGTATTGGTTTTCATTTTCAGAATTTGGTTTATTTAGGTGTTCTCGAATACAACGCCTAGGCGTTTTTTACGAGGGAAGACTGTAGCAGATATAAATATGATACTACTCGAAAACTGTGAAGGAATTTCGTCTGACAACATGCCTGTCATTTTGACACTCAGTGGTATCATTATCGGAAAAGAAAATTTTCCTAGCTAACAAATAATGAAACAAACTAGACAATACTGATTTACAAGTACCAATTAAAACTCCGGCACAACTTGATGTTCAATTAGAGCTGCTAAACAACATTATACTACAAGCAGCGTGGCAGAGTACTCCGCCTACTCGTAACCAAACGGAAAATCACTTCAACTATCCAGTATAAGATCTGGTTAGAGAAAAACAGAAAGCACGAAAAATCTGGCAGAAGAACCGAGCACCACAAAGTAAATCACGACTTAATTATTTAAGCAATAAATTTAAAATGTTTTAAAAGAAACCAAGAACGCATCATTTAGCGAATACCTAGCTGGCCTTTATGGCAACAAGGACCCTAATTATTACCTTTGGAAAGCAACTAAGTACAAATAACTCCTATCAAGAATGACGATGGAGCTTCGGCTAGAAGTGCCAAAGTAAAGGCTGCATTGTTTGCGGTCTACATTGAAGATAAATTTCAACCTCTTCCAAGGCAAACAGCTGTAGAAAATATAATTCCAATAAATAAAGTGGACCTAAAAGATGAAATTAAGAACAACTTAAGCTCAAAAAATCCCCTGATCATGACCTAATCACTGGACTTATAGTTAAATACTACCAGAAAAAAGATTACGAAAATTACTGCAGTAATCAACGGAGTGTTCAGACTAAAATACGTTCCATACCAGTGGAAGGTGGCAGAGGTGATAATGATTCTAAAATCTAATAAGACGCCAAATAAGGAAACATTGTACAGGCCGATTTCCCTACTTCCTACAATTTCAAAATTATTTGAAAAGCTGCTACTCAAGAGTTTAAAATCAGTAATAGAAGTAAGAAAACTCATTCCTCCCCACCAATTTGGATTTATAGAAAAACATTCTACCACATATCAGGTGCACAGATACACAGATTTAATTAAAGATAGTCTAATAAAGTCATAAATCAAGCCTTCGAAAAAGTATGGCACCGAATAAAAACTGGAATAGAAACTAGACAGAGATTTGCCGCAGCAGGTTTACTCGATTTTAAAGTCATATTCCTCTTAAGAGGAATACTCCGAACTAAAGAAAATATCGACTGGAGTTTCACAAGGAAGTGTTGTGGAGCCAATACTCTACATAATTTACACTCGTACCAAGCACAAATGGAACAAGTATTGTAACATTTGCGGATGATACGGCAATCTTGCCAATTGGAGGCAATATAGAGGAGTCAACCACTAAATTACAAAATGCCGCAAATTTATTGAGTAATTGGACGAAGAAATGGCGCCTTCAACTCAACGAAACTAAATCTGTGCATATAAACTTTACTAACAAAACTGTTAATTGGTTACCTGTTCGACTGATTTCGCAACCAATTCCACATGGAAACTCGGCAAAATACTTACGAATGACCCTTGATGCTAAACTCAAGTGGAAAGAGCACGTTAAAAAGAAAAAAGAAGAGTTAAACATCAAATATAGAAAAATCTATTGGCTCATAGGAAGGAACTCTGAGCTAACAATACATAATAAACTGCTCTTATATCGGCAGATATTGAAACCTGTTTGGACTTATGGTATATACCTATGGTGCTGTACCACGAAAACTAACCTAAAAATAATTCAAACTTTTCAAAAAAAGTCTTGTGTAGTATGGTTAACGTACCATGTTACATAACGAACGATAACCTTCATAAGGATCTAAAACTGGAATTCATCAGTGAAAAAATTAAGAAATATGCGAGGAAACACGTACAGCGCCTTAGCCAACATGAAAATGTGAATTTGCGTCGTATGCTGATCAACCCAAACCCAGTAGGAAGGCTTCGACAAACGAAGCCCTTAGAAATAGAGAAGCTAATTTGTTAACCAATTCGATATACCAAAGCACCCTTGACCATGATTGACCATTGATATCAAGCCATAGTCTAAAACCCGAAGCTTTTATAAGGGAATTAGAACCGAGAAAAAAAATCAAGCTTTTCATAGTAAAACACACAAAGGTTAAGTTAAGGTCAATTTGCGGGTTGAGTTCAAGTTGAGTTGGAGTTGAGTTGGTGTTGGGTTAAGATATAGTAAGCAGTTGACCAATTTTTGATATATGTTGGTTTGAGGATTGAGTTGAAAGAGAGTTTTCGGTTGGGTTGAGGGTTGAGTTGGAGGCCGTTTGCGGGTTGAATTGGGGTTGAGATGGCGTTGGACTAGTGTTTAGTGAGCAGCTGATAAAATAATGATCTATAAAATAATATGAGTGTTTGTATGTATGTACAGCATATGTGTATGATATTTAAACAAATCCACACGAATTGACCGATTTGAGCCAACCCTTACACAAATATTGTTTAAGACTTAACAAAACTTGCCTAATTCTCAACCAATTATTATGAAATTTAACAAGTGCGTTGGAAATGGGATTCTAAAATAATTTTTGGATAAAGTTCTGGAATATGGAAAAGTATGAGGGAACTTGAGTATTTTTCAAACCATTATGATGAAATTCGGCTTGTGCATTGGAAATGGGATTTTAAAATGATTTTTAGATGAAATTCTGGAATATGGCCAGTTAGGATAGAACTTCTCCATTTCTTAATTGATTTTAATTTAATTTTACATGTAATGGGATTTTAAAATGATTTTTAGATAAAGTTCTGGAATAAGGTCCAATAGGGCGGAACTTTGCTATTCCTTAACCGAGTTTATTGAAATTCGGGATTGGGAAACTCTGCACTACCATTATTAGTTTCAATACTGAGATGCGAGTTCGCTACAGACTATATTTTGCTTAACAAGGCCAAACTTACCACAGTAACAGCAAATACTTAGAGAACTTAATCCAAAGTTTAAAGCGATAGATTTGCAAGAAAAGTTTCTAATGGAACTTGAATATTATCACGGAGATAATCTTGGAAATAGTATGTTTAGGCTGTATTAAAGACACCTCAACAGAATCTGCATGATTCACAGAAAACTAATAGACAACATTATAAAAGCCATATTGACATATTTCTCATAACCTCATCTAAAAATAATTTTTGAGTCACATTTCCTTCTATTCGTTGGAAACGTCAAAAATGACCATATTACAGAACTGTATGTAAAAAGTTCAGTTTGAAGTGTAAAAGGATCAATTTGAAGTGTAAAACTTGTATGATGATATAATGGTATGATGGTATATTGGTATGATGGTATGATTATATGATTATATGATTATATGATGGTATGATGGTATGATGGTATGATGGTATGATGGTATGATGGTATGATGGTATGATGGTATGATGGTATGATGGTATGATGGTATGATGGTATAATGGTATGATGGTATGATGGTATGATGGTATGATGGTATGATGGTATGATGGTATGATGGTATGATGGTATGATGGTATGATGGTATGATGGTATGATGGTATGATGGTATGATGGTATGATGGTATGATGGTATGATGGTATGATGGCATGATGGTATGATTATAGGGACGGTATGATAGTACGATGATATAGGGGTATGATGGTACTTTGATCACGATTATATTATGATATGATGGTAAGATGGTATGAAGGTCTGGTGTATTAATGGTACGATATACATCATGGTGTGATGGTGAGATAGTTCGACGTCAATGAGGTACGATGGTTTAATGGTAGTGACATGATGCTATGATAGTACAGTAAATATTCGAAAAACGCAACTTTGATGAATCTATTTTTTTTTAAAAGTTGCCTTTTCCAAATAAAAGTTGCGTTTTTTCAAATTATGGTTGTTAATTTTATATTAACACATTTCGATAGTTATAGGGATTCACAATAATTACAATTTGTAATTAATATATTAATACAGGTAACCCTCGATTAACGCGGTATATTGGTTCTTCAAAACCAGCGCTAAAACGAAACCGCGTTATTCGAGACACGCATCTGATTTGAAACCACAACGTCAAGCCACGACTTCTTCCAACAGCCATTTAGAGTTGATGGTTTCAATTCTTTAATAGAATGCGCAATGAATGAAATGATTTTTATCATCGTGTAACTCTTCCATACATCGCTAATAGTCATTTCGGAATTGGCATCTAATTTGTCTAGAATGAATTCGACTGTTTTACGTATGAAATTTGCTATATTAATATTACTTTAATTGTTTTATTTTTATTCAGATAAAACATTATAGATAACAAAACCAAATAATTAATATAAAAGAAAATAACAATGTACAATTAAAAAGTAAACATATATAAATTATTGTTAAATAATTTGATTTAAAAATATTATTGTAAAGAATTTTTCCTCAGGACCACCTTTTCTCTTATTCTTCGTAAAAAAAAACATTTCATTTCAATCCAAGTTTGTTTCAGCATAATCCACCCCTATATTGAAAGCCTTTATTACTTCGTCGATGTCATGAGAACTTTATTCAATTGAATCCGAAATTTGACCATTTACTTCCGAAATATTATCATCATTCACATCAACCATTGTTCCAATAGCTTCATTGGATCCATCAGCCGAGTCTAAAATTTCATCATCAGTCAAATTTTCTTGCGGTAAACGACGATAAAGTTGTGCAAGTGGTATATTATCTTCCTCTTCATAAAAATCTAGGCTCCCATCATAAATTTCATTGTTGGAAGCAAATAATTTTTTAAATCCTTGTACAATAACAAAAGGTTTTACTTCATCCCAATCAGTTGTTATCTTAAATACAACGTCTTTTAAAGTAACTTGTTAAAGTTTATCACTTGTAGAATCACCAGACATTGCTAATAAATTACACATTAATTTTTTTCTGTATGCCAGTTTCATAGACTTAATGATATTTTGGTCCAATGGCTGAAGAATAGAAAGTCCTAGATTCATACCTCCTTGCGGTGCTCCGTGGGTCACGCTAAATGAATCAGGCGGTGTAGTGGAAACGAGCAGGGGAAATCCTGTTTATAGTCATGGACACTACATGTCAGGGAGAGTCATTCGCGCCTCAAAACCAATATCAAATCAGCGTCTGTTCTCCAGGTTAGGTGCGGCGGAAGCGGGCGCCTGTCTTGTATCAAGCGGCTCGCTATACAAATGTGTTAGGACTGGATGCCTTAAGATTCTCAGTACGTGGCCCACACACGTATCAAGCGGGTTGAGCAGCAACTTGCTCTCTTAAAAACAATTAAAGTTATGAACCCTAATCAAAGGCCTCGGATTACCATATCGGATTATCATTCATCACAAAATCGACCTCGGAAATTGTACATGGACAACGCTTTAAAAATGGGAACATGGAACGTGCTTAGCCTCTTGAGACCTGGAGATCTCCAGATCCTTTCGAATCAAGCAAAGAGTTACACATTAGACGTGATTGCACTACAAGAGCTTAGATGGTCTGGGAGTGGGATCCATGACACTACCAATGGTTACACTCTTCATTACAGTGGCCATCAGAATGGAGGAGAATTTGGAGTTGGCTTCCCTATCCATCAGCGCGCGAAGCATCATATCATCAATTTCCGCCCTATCAACATGCGGGTATGCACGGTCAGGCTCCGCACCAAGAAGTTTAACATCACGATCGTTAATGTACATGCACTCACCGAAGATAAATCTGATGACATCAAAGATCTCTTCTTTGTGGAGGAAGTCATCAATAACATACCGCACCACGACATTAAAATCATCGTGGGCGACTTTAACGCAAAAATCGGTAGGAGTGCAGAAAATACATCGTACATCGGTCCTAACAGCCTGCACCTAACTAGTAACAACAACGGCCAACGCGTCACAGGCATATGACAGTATAAACCGCGAAAACCTATGGGCCGCGCTCATATGCCTAGGAATTCCAGAGAAACTCGTTTCTCTGTGTAAATTAACAACCTCTGGGTCTGTATGTAGAATCGTAATTGAGGGAGCTGTGTCAGACTCCTTTGAAATAACATCTGGTGTTCTACAGGGAGATGCACTCGCGCCTGTGCTGTTCAATTTGGGGCTTGAATACGTAGTGAGAAAAAGCAACACTGAAACTTCGCGCTTTATATTTAATAAATCAGGCCAAATTCTTGGATATGCAGATGATATCGTGATTCTTGGCCTAAGACCTAGCGATATCAAGGACAGTTTCACACAGCTCGATCGCTGCGCAAGAAGACTTGGTTTGGAGGTGAACAGCAGCAAAACAAAATTGTTATCAACACCCAGGAACATCTCCATGGTAAATCTCGGAATTGGCGACCATAACTTTGATAGCGTCGTAAACTTTAAATACCTCGGGTCAGTTATAACATCGTCGAATGATTTGCAGGCAGATATAAAAGCCCGAATCGCTCACGGACAACGAGTTTTCTACGCCCAATCGAAATTATTGCGATCTAAACATCCGTCGCAGTCATGCAAGCTCGCACTTTATAAAGCACTCATAAGACCTGTGCTAGCATCTGGAAGCGAGAGCTGGACCATGACCTCTAACGATTGTAGATTGTTATCTACCTTCAAAAGGAAGGTCATTCGCTCAATCTTTGGTCCAATTAAAGTCGCCGACAACGAATATCGGATTCGTATGAACCACGAGATAAGGCAACTTCTTGGAGGCTGCGATATTATCGGATTCATCAAATCTAATCGAGTTAGATGGCTCGGTCACGTTACACGGTCTCCACAACAACGAATGACCAATAAAGTGTTCCATCAACAACCAGCCGGGGTTCGTCGTAGAGGAAGACCCCGACTGCGCTGGCGTGACGACGTCGAACAAGATCTACCTGTATTAGGATGTCGAAACTGGAGGACGAGAGCGATGGATCGAGACGGATGGAGGACCTTAGTGCGGGCGGCAAAATCCCTCCATGGGATGTGAAAGCCAGAGAGAGAGAGAGAGAGAGAGCTGAAGAATAGAAGTAGTCGAAAACATAACAGAAATAGCACCATCAGCTGTTATAAGTTCTTGTTCCGACAAATGACATGTTGCGTTATCTAGTAGTAGCACTGCCTTTATAGGCAGTTTTTTCGACTCTAAATAACGAGTTACCTCAGGTACAAAACTATTAAAAAACCATTCTTTAAATAAAATTCTAGTTTGCCATGCATTTTTAGATGGCCGATAATGTATTTTTGGTAACACACCATTTTTAAAGGCCCTAGGATTTTTTGCTTTACCAATGATCATTAATGGTAATCTATGCTCGCCATTAGCATTAACACAAGGCATAACGGTAATTCTTTCCTTAGAGTGTTTTCGTCCTGGAGCATTTCTTTCATGTTGTGCCACTAATGTTTTGCTGTTTAAATTCTTGAAAACTAAACCGGTTTCATCAGCGTTATAAATCTGCTCTGGAAGCAAATTTTCTATTCCTATTTTTTCAACAAATTCGTTAATGAATAAAGGTATTTGTGACTCAGCAGCAGATAGTTGTTCTCCACAAATTTTTAAAGTTCTAATGGAACATCGTTTTCTAAAGTTTTGAAACCAACCTACACTAGCTTCAAACCTTTTTTCTAGGCATAAATTTGAGTGAATATTCACAGCCTTGATTTGTAGTGCTTCGTTGTTTAAAACATTGTGTTTAATTCTTTCATTGAGAAACCATGTACATATACAACTCTCGTTCAACCTCTGGAAAAACAGCTTTTGAAATTCTCTTAACTTTCTTTGGATTCATTTTCGTGTTTTCTGCAAAATCTTCAATTTTTTGCTTATTTTGTATTATTCTACAGATAGAGCTTTTATTGATACTATAGATCTTGCACAAATCCTTGATTTTCTCTCCCTTTGCTATTTTCTCAAGAATAGAGCATTTTTCACGAAGAATTAAGTTTGGTTTTCGTTTGCTCATTATAAAAGGATGACGTAAAAATGTTGATACGCGATAAAATTTTGCAATTCAGCACAGAAAACACAACAATATTATAATAATTGTCTTTTGCAAATAAATTTTAATAAATGAATCTAAAACGAGTTGCGTTCACAAAGGTTGCTTTATACGAAAAGTTGCATTTTTCAAGTTAAATTGAGTTGAGTTCATACACGCAAGTAGCTTTCGAATCGAGTTAATTTTTCGATTGGGTTCAAATTGAAATGAAAGCTTACTACAATTCGTTTGGTCATTAGGTAAAATCGTACCAAAAATTACCACCTGGGGAAATTTCAAGTTCAAAAATTGTAGGAAAATCAAAACAAATTCACATAATATTAAGAACGTGGGACAATTTTGTGATTAAATATTTGTTTTCGTATTTTTCTGTAAACATCTTAGACATCTGACGTTCACTTGTAAAACTAAAGATAAATTTAGCAACTTATATTTTAATTCGTCAGAGCCAACTTTGATGTATTTTTCAAGATGAAAGTTCGAAAAATATATTTTAGAAATAATTTAAAAAAATCCTCAAATTTATAGTAATCCATAACCATTTGAAGGTATGATGCCAATTCTAGAGTTTTCAAGATTTAATCGAAATATACCGCGTTAACTTGGGTATGACTGTAACATCACAGTGCGATTTAAATGTGGTGTTTAAGGGAACAGGTAAAGTTATTAAATTAAATTTTTCTTTGTTTATCTACCAAAAATATATGTGGTGAAGATCGTTTCAATACAGATTTTGCTGCGGTGTCTATAAACAAATCGTAAAATGTTGAATACTTAAGCAAAAGTCACGAACACGATATAATAATAAAGAATGTTATATGTGTTTCTTTTCATGCACATATCCATTTATTTTTATTAAAGTAATAATCTCAATCTACCCTCATTATTGTGTATATACGTCTTATCATCAATAATAATCATAAATTTGTTAATTTAAAACAAAACATACACAAATTACAAAAACAACTTAATTAATTCGCTTGCCTCTAGTTTATAAAATATGTATTGGTCGTCGGTCGGCCTTTGTAAAATACAAAAAAATTGTATGACGACAAACCTATAGAGCACAAAAGATACAAAAAAATGTCTAATTATTATTTATACATAATAAAAACTCAAATAAAATTAATTAGCTGAAAAATATTTTAATTGTTTGTCGTCACAGTTTTTTAAAAAATAATTAATCATTAAAAATTGGAATCAACAGTATACCATATACAGTTAAGAGTTTGAAATCGATTAAAATAAACGCTCAGCCAATTAAATTACATAGGAGTAATTGATTTCATATTTCCTTGAGGATAAAGAAGAAAAAAAATTACGCGATTTGATGACTGAGGCAATTAATCAAAACCGCCTAATCTAAACCAGAAATGACAGAAGCAAATAGAAACTACTGTATATACAAATAGCAATCAAAAATGGATTAATTCTTAAATTATATAGTCGTCGTCTTCGTCGTCGTAAACTTTATATGTTAAATCAGGAAAAATAGAATTATGAAAATTGTTTATTTTCAATTTTGTTATTTGTGCGTGTAACGATTTATATCATGGTTAAAAGAAAAAAAAAAAAATTTATTGTTTACGTATGTACCAACATAGAATTTTCCGCGTTATTTTTTACGTATTTGATTATGATTAGATACGTGTACAGAATACATTTATTGTGTAAACACAAAAAAAATTACAACATATGAGGAGTATTTAATAAATGTATATACGGTAAAATGCTACCGCACCATTAAAACCTGACATATTCAACAATATTGATAGATGATACCGAAAACATTCAAATATTTATTTTCCATTTTCCATTTTGGTTGAATTTGCTTTTCCTTTCTATACGATTTTAAGTGTACGTACATAAAAATAATATTTTTGTTGTTCTAAATGCCATCTATTTGTAAATAGACAAATTTGTTTAACGCGACCATTATTATAATAACGCGATGCTGTCTAAACAGTTCAAGGGCGTTTGACTATGATTATGGATTTTTTTTTAGTAGACAAAAATAGCCATTGTCAAACTATGAGTATATGGATAATTGGAATGAGTAGCAGTATTTCATATTTAGCATTATAATATATTTCGAGGTGCTTATGTAATTATAGTCTTAACATGAATTACATGTTTCGGGTAGTGAAAACATGAATTTAAATTGATTACAGTATCTACATTCGGATATAAAAAAATTTAAAAATAGTGCAACATGGCTGGCTTATTTGTAAATTTTGTTATAGATAACCTAACAACTAACCAATGACATGATTTTCTTTAACAAACAATGCATTTTTGTGGACTTTTCTTGGGTGGGTAAAACCAACTCGCCATACATTTTGTATTAAGTTGCTTTATTTATTTCTCTACAGTTTTGGTTTATAATGAACTGCGGTTATGTCCAATTTATTACGGAGCCTGCTCCAAATATGGCCAAACGTACTAAATATACTCCCTATCCCAACCGAACTGGTTGGACTTTATGTAGTGGGTCCTTCTCGGGAATTCCCGGGAGCAAAATTCCAAATTTGATTAAACTCCCGGGATATAGCGAAAACCTTTTTTTGCACAATATTAAGACTTTTAAAAAATTGAAAACCATCGCTGGATATTTATTAATGATTACCATATAAATTCCCTAGTAATACTTGTAAAAATGGACTACTAATAAATAGTTGCTCCAACTTTTAAAACCCTTGGAAAAATCAGTTAAAGGGAATTCATAGAGGGAATCATTCAATTTTTCTTAGATTTAATGGAATATTTGGTTTTGTGCAATTTTAAACCTTGCAAACAGCTCCAAGGACACCGTCAAATTTTCGAAACAGCTATAACAGCTTTGTAGTTTTTCGAAAGAAATCTTTAGTAGGACGTTTCAAACTTGAATAGTGGTAAGGATTGTGTAAGACGAAAGCGGTTTGGAAGAACAAATCAAAAATGCATGGGTTGCAGATAAAAGTGTTGTCTTCCTCATCATTGATTGAATTTGTACTTGATTTGATTTGTAGCGATTTCAGTCGTTTTTTTTTTAAGCGGTTTTGATGTAGTCTGAACCAGTTTGGTGGTTTGTGTCTTTCAGGTGTCATGTAGATGAACTAATGTTTGAATTTTGATTTTTATTGTGGTCACTTCTGAATTGAAAAAGGATTTTTTCTAAAAATTGCTTTATATGTACAAGTCGCATGGCAATTGCAACGCTTTCGGCTTATTAAACAACATTTGACTATTTGTTTAAAGGTAGGATATGTAAAACTTTTTGGCAAAAAAAATAGTTCTTTAGACTTCAGTAGTGAAGCTAAGAGATTTCTAGCTCAGTAGCCGTCATTTAGGGGAATATAAACATTTAGGGACAAGCGGCCATTTAGGGGCAATCCGTCATTTAGGTGAAATATGAGCATTTATGGGCACCCCATTTATGGACACATTTCAACATTTAGGTGAATTATAGATTTACAAGTCATCATTTAGGGGAAATTGTTTGACTGCTCGCCGGTAGATTGTAGCAAAGTAAATTTCCACATTTACAATAGTAGATGCATTCATCAGTAGATGCAATTAACTAAAATGATGTGTGTCTTTGCTAAGTACTAAAATGAGTCCATGCTAAGTACTAAAATCGATGGATAATAATCTTTTATGTAGTACTAAAATAAGATCATGCTACTAAAATGAGTCCATGCTAAGAACTAAAATTGATGAATAATAATCTTTTATGTTGTAAAAATGATGTATAATAACCTTTTATGCATTTTATTATAAATTTCATATGTGTATTGTGATTACTGCTACACCCGACTTATGTAATGTAAAAATATTTTTGTATGAATATTTGTATGATGTGGTGCTTACGCATTTGAGGGAGGCGCGACGATGATTGCTGGCATTCCATGTTATATTAGCAGGGTATACAACACTGGAGCTGGCAGCCCATGTTATATTAGCAGGACATACAACATAGGATTTGATTTAGTACTTGAGTATTTTTTTTTGTAGGAACATTTAATTTTTTCATGATGTTGTACCACACTGAAAATAGTTAATTTGAATATGGAAATAATATTTTATAAATACAGAAGTATAATAAAAATAAATGCCAATATTGTGAAATAAAAAACAATCGATAGAAAACTATCGAAACAAATTAAAAGACTATCGATATACATACTATCGATACTATCGGATAATAAATTAATAAAGCTTTATTCAATTAAAAACAGTAACAATAATAAAAAATAGCAATTCAGATATACATACATATGTAGGTTGACTAGAACCAGAAAATATAAAATCAAGAGAGGTAAATTAAAAACAATCACAGTTCATCAACATTTTTAAAGTAGCCAATTGTTTTTACGTAAAAAAGTCAGCATATCAACATTTTATTATAAAAGGAATGACAACAAGGAAAACGTAACTAAAGTAATATCACATAATAGCAAAACTCACACATTTATCACTTACTGACGTTAGTACATTTTTAAAAGATTGTCAGGTTATTTTTGCACGTCGAATTAAAACTGAACTGAAAAACGAATTCGCCTTAAATATTAATGCAATCTTTTGTGGTGAATTTATTAACAAAACAGGTGAAACTGATGTTATGATTGAAAATATATGCATACAAAAACTCATATTATGTATAGAAATACCAATATCGAGGAGTGGTTTAGAGATAACGTCGAAAATGTTATCCTAAAGGACATTGAGGAATTCATAGAAAAAGATAGTGGATGGGCTTTATCAGCTATAATTAGCTGGCTTTGGGGCAATTTGGAGATGAGGAACCCTGAGCGCAACTAACCATTCTGTAAATTGTCTCGGCAAAGGCAATCACTACTAACCAAAAAATAGAGGTGTGGTCAACACACGACTTTCTTTTACGAACAAAGAATTTTGAGAAATTTTATTTTTTTTTTTTTTTCATAATTTTTTAAATTTTTTTTTTAATTTTTTTTTTTTTTTTAATTTTATTTGTTTTTAATTTTTGGAAACATTTTGTATTTGGTAGTTTTTTGTAAACCTTACACTTTTTAAGATATGTGCAAAATAAATTGTCTGGACCAAGGGAGTGGCCACTTCCGGTTAGCCGATTTGGAGTAAAATTCACTGGGACCTCCCAATTTATCAAAAAAGCTTAAATCTGAAGTTTCAGTTCGATTGGTTAAACCATCTGGGCTGTAGAGAGGACACAGACAGACTGACAGACAGACAGACAGACAGACAGACAGACAGACAGACAGACAGACAGACAGACAGACAGACAGACAGACAGACAGACAGACAGACAGACAGACAGACAGACTGACTGACAGACTGACAGACTGACAGACTGACAGACTGACAGACTGACAGACTGACAGACTGACAGACTGACAGACTGACAGACTGACAGACTGACAGACTGACAGACTGACAGACTGACAGACTGACAGACTGACAGACTGACAGACTGACAGACTGACAGACTGACAGACTGACAGACTGACAGACTGACAGACTGACAGACTGACAGACTGACAGACTGACAGACTGACAGAGTGACAGACTGACAGACTGACAGACTGACAGACTGACAGACTGACAGACTGACAGACTGACAGACTGACAGACTGACAGACTGACAGACTGACAGACTGACAGACTAACAGACTGACAGACTGACAGACTGACAGACTGACAGACTGACAGACTGACAGACAGACAGACACCATTTCGAAACCCACTTTTTCGGACTCAGGGGACTTCAAAACAAATAAATCTCTAAAAATCTCAAGGTCCAAAATTTTCATGATTACTATACTTTATTTTACTAGAGTAAAAGAAAGTAAAACTTATACACAAATAGTAAAACTTGATCAATCAATATCAACTTCAAAGGATTTATAATCACTGGGACATTATCGAATGATTCAGTGGACTTCCACTGAATCCAGAAGTGTTTTGCCTGTTTTTGGCAATCGTCACGAAAAAAATAGTGTTGCCATCTGACCATTCGATGTCGGCATTTTGTGTTTTTTAAAAGGCATCCTTTAAAAGCCAACATAATTATATTTATAAATTTTACCTAAAGAGACCGGGAACAGGGCCCACTAACTATATGCAATCAAAAACTATAGTAGATTTCATAGAGACGTCTCATAAGATTCTGGAATATGGCCAAGTAGTATGGAACTTGTCTATTTCTCAACCGATTTTGACGAAATTCTAGTTATACGACGGAAATGGGATCTTCAAATGATTTTTAGATGAAGTTCTGGAATATGGCCAAGTAGGATGGAAACTTGCCTATTTCTTGAACGATTTTAACGAAATTCGACTTGTATGATGGAAATGGGATCTTCAAATGATTTTTAGATGAAGTTCTGGAATATGGCCAAGTAGGATGGAACTTAGATATTTCTTGAACGATTTTGATGAAATTCAACTTGTATGATGGAAATGGGACCTTCAAATGATTTTTAGATGAAGTTCTGGAATATGGCCAAGTAGGATGGAACTTTTTATATTTCTTGAACGATTTTGACGAAATTCTAGTTATACGACGGAAATGGGATCTTCAAATGATTTTTAGATGAAGTTCTGGAATATGGCCAATTAGGATGGAACTTGGCTATTTCTTGAACGATTTTAACGAAATTCGACTTGTATAATGGAAATGGGATCTTCAAATGATTTTTAGATGAAGTTCTGGAATATGGCCAAGTAGGATGGAACTTGACTATTTCTTGAACGATTTTAATGAAATTCGGCTTTTATGATGGAAATGGGACCTTCAAATGATTTTTAGATGAAGATCTTGAATATGGCCAAGTAGAATGGAACTTGGATTGTTCTTGAACGATTTTGACGAAATTCTAGTTATACGACGGAAATGGGATCTTCAAATGATTTTTAGATGAAGTTCTGGAATATGGCCAAGTAGGATGGAAACTTGTCTATTTCTTGAACGATTTTAACGAAATTCGACTTGTATGATGGAAATGGGTTCTTCAAATGATTTTTAGATGAAGTTCTGGAATATGGCCAAGTAGAATGAAACTTGGATATTTCTTGAACGATTTTGATGAAATTCGACTTGTGTGATGGAAATGGGACCTTCAATTGATTTTTAGATGAAGTTCTTGAATATGGCCAAGTAGAATGGAACTTGGATATTTATTGAACGATTTTGATGAAATTCGACAAGTGCGATAGAAATGGGATTCTAAAATTATATTTAGCAAAAGTTCTGGAATCTGGTCAATTAGGAAGGGACTCGGTTATTTCTCAATCGATTATGATGAAATTTTACTTGTGTGTTTACAGAGGAATACAATTTTGTGAACAATTCAAATTGTTGGTTTAGAAATTCGATATGAAGTTTTGCAAGTATGTCAAAGGTGTTAAAGATTTTTTCTATTAGATTGATTATTTACTAGAAGATATTTTTCCGTAAATAAAAGTAAACTATTTAAAAAACACTTTTGATTGAAATATAATGTGACTCTAAAGAAATAAAATAAACTTTGTTTGGGGGATTTTACTGACAATTGAGCTAATAAAAATCAAATGAGGGGGCATTAGAATAAATATTACCTGTCGCACTGTCGCTTAATTAGCAAAGCTGGTTAGAAACACTTTCTATGTAATAAGCATTGAGAAGCACAATGGAGATTGGCTGAAAAGAATCTCTTAGCCCTATTATGGTTCTCACCTCACCGAAAAATTTCATACAAATCTAGTCACATTTGCATAGTATTTCTCGGTGAGGTGAGAACCATAATAGGAATAATAGTTATTATTAAACATTTTGTTATTAATTATTAATAACATCTCATGTTATTCATGATGCTACAAAGAAGCAAACTACTTATAGGATCAGGCCGAGTCTATACCCCATGATTGTCCTTGTTCCGGCAGGACTTTGAATTTGGTATTATCAAAAGCCCGTGGAATATCAATGAAGAAACATAATAGTACCTCTTTGTTCCGGAGTGTGTCATCAATTTATGATGTCAGGTCACGTGAAGGCGTTGAATCTAATCTACTGAACCGGTATTTTATGCAAGGTTTGGTTTTCAGAATAAATAATATGCGGCTAATGGATCTGTAAGGCCTAATATCCTCGGGGATCTTTCCACCATTTCTGGAATAAAAATCACACGCAAATCCCTCCTGGTATAGGTAAATCTAATTTTAAAGCAAAGTTCCCAAGTTTTCATGGATTTCCCTATTTAGAGAAAACGTCCAAAAATATATCTATAGCTTCTTGATTGACTGATCATTTTAAATTGTAGCCTAATTAACGAAACTGTAGTTAGTATCCCTGTAAAGTGTAAAATGAACATAATTCTAAAATAAATTTATGACTCAAACAAGGGGTCTATTCGATCAAAAACTTTTCATTTTGCATATATCACTTATTATAATAATTAATATATTTATCACTTATATTTAATATTATTTTTACCTAATAATACATATAATTCATTAATTAATTTGTTTAAGTATTAGCGGTTTTTATATAAAATACTTATTTAATTACAATTTCAATTGTACAATAACCGTGCTGCTTATGTGCTTTTATTTATCAGGTGTTTGATATGTTCCATGATTTTTGCTAAAGATAATTATCATCACGTCGTTCTTGATGTCAAAAATGATTCGATTTGAATTATTATTCAAACAGTATGAGATCGATGAATTTTTGATATGTTGGCTTTAAAAAATAAAGTCGAAAATTAAAGCACTGACTCCAACACAATCGCTTTTAATAAGCTTTAAACGGCTTGGAAATGGGTGCCATTGGGCGCTTTCAGGTCCCGCAACATGTTGGCTTTCAAAATTTACTGATGGGCAAAATGACATTCGATACATAACATTGCCAAGAAAATTTCGATAAATCGGGGCATTCAGAAAACAACAGGGTTATTTTAGTCAACATGTTGCCAACAGTTGGTACAGCTGAAAGCGCCCAATACTATCTCATGTTATTCATGATGCTTGTGTAGTGTTACAAAAACAATTTCGAAAAGCTGTGTTATGGCCGAAAAACATGACTGCATGAATAGGTGTAGTACATAATTGTCAATTTCGTCATATTTAGAACTCTTTCTGCTTTATTACTAGCGTTTTCTCGCTTTGCCTAAACTAATTTTAAATTGTATATTAAAAGAATTCTAAAAATAAGAAAGACCGGCTTTTCCGCAATTCAAATAGAGATTCTTTTCAGCCAATCTCCATTATGCTTCTCAATGCTTATTGTATAGAAAGTGTTTCTAACCAGCTTTGCTAATTGAACGACAGTGCGACAGGTAATATTTATTCTAATGCTCCCTCATTTTACTTTTTATTAGCAAAATAGTTAGTAAAATCGCCCAAAGAAAGTTTATTTTATTTCTTTAGAGTCACATTATATTTCAATCAAAAGTGTTTTTTAAATAGTTTACTTTTATTTGTTTTTCTTAAATTTGGTATCTTTTCTAAATTTTCTTATTTTCTGAATCCTATTCCCATTACCATTTCAAAAATTTTCCAACAAAATGTTAAGATAATATTTTATAAAACGTTTTATATATTACACAAATTGTACAGGTCTGTTGCTAAAAATATAACATTTCATAAAATAACATTTCTCGGTACATAAATAATAATTTCTCGTTTCCGCACATCTGCTTAACAAAAGATGTTCGACCAGCAAGTTAACTTGTTTTTCAATACACTTTCTGGAATAACTAATTTGTTAATTATTTGTGTAACGAAAGTCTCAGATATATAATTTTTATCGTTTAGAATATAACAAAAAATTTCCAGAAATGTTGGAACTTTGACATATCGCACTAAATACATAAGCTTATCTTAATTTAATAACGTAATGCACTTGAAAATTTCGACAATCTAATCGGCTGTCTGACAAAAAAAAATCCAGTCATGAACCAACATACATATACGATATACGATAATGTATACATTTTTGTTACATCACATATTGCAAAACGTGTTCCACTTCAAAAAAAAAATTTTTTTTTTTGTATTATCAGATAACAAAATGTTCGGAGACCTAATATGTATAGGAGTAAAAACCATAAAACCACAAAATCGAAATTTGTACACCAAATTAAATCAAATATTTTTTTGTAAACAAGATATACCGCTTGCGCGCCCATTCAAACATACATTTCAACGATCTATAAAACACATAAATTTGGGTTAATTAATTTTCAATTACAAATAAAAATTCTGTTTTGTCTGTGTTCATATTTTCATTTGAAAAAAAACAAAATCCACTTAATCAAGAAAATTTATTGCATAGAAAAGGCGGTTGGTTTTTTGCAAAAATTAATTTGTAGACTCATTTCAACGTTGCTTTCCCTTTATATAGTTTTTGTATGCTTTAAATTATTCATTTTATGGCTGGAGAATTTTAATCTACATACTTAAAATAACGCTGAATCGAATACAGAAGAGGTTCGTAGAAGCTTCAAGATTGAATAAGGCATGATAAGCTTGTGACTTTTTTCCTTATCGCAAATACTTATCGCATTGTCCAGAAAATCATTACCTGTTGACCGATGCTCATTGAGCTATCCATAGAAGATTATTAAATTTTAAATAGAATGTTCAAAAATAAGCTTGTTGAATGTCGCTCCAATATTTGAACAGAGAAAAGCCGGTCAATCATACTAGTTTTATTTACATTCGCCAAAGGAGCTTGAAGCTAGAATTGTCATAGAGGCAAAGAATAAAATAAGTTGCAGACGCTGATTTTTACACCTTAATGTAAAAAATTCAGTTGCAAAAACTCAGGAGCCCAATAAATTTAAGAGCTGGTAGATTGCGTATTTCACACAATTAACAGAAATATAAACTGGAAGGGACTCTGTGAAATGGACGGCTATATTCCATGTGTGCTTTTTTTGGCAGTTTTTTCTATTACACTTTTTACCCTTCCCAGTTTTTTCTCCCTGGCCGTCAAAATTTATTAGAACATATTGTCTATCCTAGTACCTAGTTACGAAAACAACATTATGTCAAAATGGTTAAACCAACAAGTGAACTCAATCAAGTGCAAAAAATAAGTGTTTTTTGAATTAATTAATACAGATATTTAAAATGAGTGTGAAGTTTATGCTAAAAAAAAAATAACAAAAAATTACACTGTTAAATTAACTATTTTCCAATTGGAATTTAAATGATATGAAAATTTAATTTTTTTGTAATTTTGGATTTTTAGTACCACCAAACAGATTCTTTTCATCAGAAAACAGGTTCTTTTCATCCTTTTCAGATAGATGGACCATCTGTTTATATCGTTAACCAAAAGCATCCAATTGAGTTGAACATTACTATATTTCAGATAATTTAAAAGTTGACTGAATTTTGATGGTTTAAATAATTATTTAGCCCCGATCCTGGAAATGTTTTAAAGGCCCCGCACATTTCTCAGAATAGCTAAGCCATATAGCGGTCAATGTCACCAAGCCGATCCAATTATGATGAACTATAATATATTTCACAGTTTTTGGAATTTCAAATAATTTTTTCATTATTTAAAAGTTTTATATCGCCGACCGCAGAGTTGTCCACAAGATCTTGCCCATATTTTCGGATAACTTGGCCATGTGCCAGTCTACGTAGTTAACCTTATCCAATTGTGATGAACTATACTATACTTCACAGAATTTAGAATTTTTAATAATTTTATTAGTTTTATAAATTGTTGTATCTCCGATCACAGAGATGTCCACAAGGTCTGGCCTATATTTTTGGATAACTTGACCATATGCCAGTCTACGTGGTCAATCTTATTCAATTGTGATGAACTATACTATACTTCACAGAATTTCGAATTTTTAATAATTTTATTAGTTTTATAAATTGTTGTATCTCCGATCACAGAGATGTCCACAAGGTCTGGCCTATATTTTTGGATAACTTGACCATATGCCAGTCTACGTGGTCAATCTTATTCAATTGTGATGAACTATACTATACTTCACAGAATTTCGAATTTTTAATAATTTTATTAGTTTTATAAACTGTTGTATCTCTGATCACAGAGATGTCCACAAGGTCTGGCCAATATTTTTGGATAACTTAACCATATGATAGTCTACGTGGTCAATCTTATTCAATTGTGATGAACTATACTATACTTCACAGAATTTCTAATTTTTAATAATTTTATTAGTTTTATAAATTGTTGTATCTCCGATCACAGAGATGTCCACAAGGTCTGGCCTATATTTTTGGATAACTTGACCATATGCCAGTCTACGTGGTCAATCTTATTCAATTGTGATGAACTATACTATACTTCACAGAATTTCGAATTTTTAATAATTTTATTAGTTTTATAAATTGTTGTATCTCCGATCACAGAGATGTCCACAAGGTCTGGCCTATATTTTTGGATAACTTGACCATATGCCAGTCTACGTGGTCAATCTTATTCAATTGTGATGAACTATACTATACTTCACAGAATTTCGAATTTTTAATAATTTTATTAGTTTTATAAATTGTTGTATCTCCGATCACAGAGATGTCCACAAGGTCTGGCCTATATTTTTGGATAACTTGACCATATGATAGTCTACGTGGTCAATCTTATTCAATTGTGATGAACTATACTATACTTCACAGAATTTCGAATTTTTAATAATTTTATTAGTTTTATAAATTGTTGTATCTCCGATCACAGAGATGTCCACAAGGTCTGGCCTATATTTTTGGATAACTTGACCATGTGCCAGTGTACTTAGTCAATCTTATTCAATTGTGATGAACTATACTATACTTCACAGAATTTCGAATTTTTAATAATTTTATTAGTTTTATAAATTGTTGTATCTCTGATCACAGAGATGTCCACAAGATCTGGCCAATATTTTTGGATAACTTGACCATGTTCCAGTCTACTTGGTCAATCTTATTCAATTGTGATGAACTATACTATACTTCACAGAATTTAGAAATTTTAATAATTTTATTGGTTTTATAAATTTTTGTATCTCCGATCACAGAGATGTCCACAAGGTCTGGCCTATATTTTTGGATAACTTGACCATATGCCAGCCTACATGGTCAATCTTATTCAATTGTGATGAACTATACTATACTTCACAGAATTTCGAATTTTTAATAATTTTATTAGTTTTATAAATTGTTGTATCTCTGATCACAGAGATGTCCACAAGGTCTGGCCTATATTTTTGGATAACTTGACCATGTTTCAGTCTACTTGGTTAATCTTATTCAATTGTGATGAACTATACTATACTTCACAGAATTTCGAATTTTTAATAATTTTATTGGTTTTATAAATTTTTGTATCTCCGATCACAGAGATGTCCACAAGGTCTGGCCTATATTTTTGGATAACTTGACCATGTGCCAGTCTACGTGAACAATCTTATTCAATTGTGATGAACTATACTATACTTCACAGAATTTCGAATTTTTAATAATTTTATTAGTTTTATAAATTGTTGTATCTCTGATCACAGAGATGTCCACAAGGTCTGGCCTATATTTTTGGATAACTTGACAATGTTTCAGTCTACTTGGTTAATCTTATTCAATTGTGATGAACTATACTATACTTCACAGAATTTAGAATTTTTAATAATTTTATTAGTTTTATAAATTGTTGTATCTCCGATCACAGAGATGTCCACAAGGTCTGGCCTATATTTTTGGATAACTTGACCATATGCCAGCCTACATGGTCAATCTTATTCAATTGTGATGAACTATACTATACTTCACAGAATTTCGAATTTTTAATAATTTTATTAGTTTTAAAAATTGTTGTATCTCCGATCACACAGTTGTCCACAAATTATTAAAAATTCTAAATTTTGTGAAGTATAGTATAGTTCATTACAATTGAATAAGATTGACCAAGTTCACTGGCACATGGTCAAGTTATCCAAAAATATAGGCCAGACCTTGTGGACATCTCTGTGATCGGAGATACAAAAATTTATAAAACCAATAAAATTATTAAAAATTCGAAATTCTGTGAAGTATAGTATAGTTCATCACAATTGAATAAGATTGACCAAGTAGACTGGCACATGGTCAAGTTATCCAAAAATATAAGCCAGACCTTGTGGACATCTCTGTGATCGGAGATACAAAAATTTATAAAACCAATAAAATTATTAAAAATTCTAAATTCTGTGAAGTATAGTATAGTTCATCACAATTGAATAAGATTGACCATGTAGGCTGGCATATGGTCAAGTTATCCAAAAATATAGGCCAGACCTTGTGGACATCTCTGTGATCGGAGATACAACAATTTATAAAACTAATAAAATTATTAAAAATTCGAAATTCTGTGAAGTATAGTATAGTTCATCACAATTGAATAAGATTGACCACGTAGGCTGGCATATGGTCAAGTTATCCAAAAATATAGGCCAGACCTTGTGGACATCTCTGTGATCGGAGATACAACAATTTATAAAACTAATAAAATTATTAAAAATTCGAAATTCTGTGAAGTATAGTATAGTTCATCACAATTGAATAAGATTGACCACGTAGACTGGAACATGGTCAAGTTATCCAAAAATATAGGCCAGACCTTGTGGACATCTCTGTGATCGGAGATACAAAAATTTATAAAACCAATAAAATTATTAAAAATTCTAAATTCTGTGAAGTATAGTATAATTCATCACAATTGAATAAGATTAACCAAGTAGACTGAAACATGGTCAAGTTATCCAAAAATATAGGCCAGACCTTGTGGACATCTCTGTGATCAGAGATACAACAATTTATAAAACTAATAAAATTATTAAAAATTCGAAATTCTGTGAAGTATAGTATAGTTCATCACAATTGAATAAGATTGACCATGTAGGCTGGCATATGGTCAAGTTATCCAAAAATATAGGCCAGACCTTGTGGACATCTCTGTGATCGGAGATACAACAATTTATAAAACTAATAAAATTATTAAAAATTCGAAATTCTGTGAAGTATAGTATAGTTCATCACAATTGAATAAGATTGACCATGTAGGCTGGCATATGGTCAAGTTATCCAAAAATATAGGCCAGACCTTGTGGACATCTCTGTGATCGGAGATACAACAATTTATAAAACTAATAAAATTATTAAAAATTCGAAATTCTGTGAAGTATAGTATAGTTCATCACAATTGAATAAGATTGACCACGTAGACTGGAACATGGTCAAGTTATCCAAAAATATAGGCCAGACCTTGTGGACATCTCTGTGATCGGAGATACAAAAATTTATAAAACCAATAAAATTATTAAAAATTCTAAATTCTGTGAAGTATAGTATAGTTCATCACAATTGAATAAGATTGACCAAGTAGACTGAAACATGGTCAAGTTATCCAAAAATATAGGCCAGACCTTGTGGACATCTCTGTGATCAGAGATACAACAATTTATAAAACTAATAAAATTATTAAAAATTCGAAATTCTGTGAAGTATAGTATAGTTCATCACAATTGAATAAGATTGACCAAGTAGACTGGAACATGGTCAAGTTATCCAAAAATATAGGCCAGACCTTGTGGACATCTCTGTGATCGGAGATACAAAAATTTATAAAACTAATAAAATTATTAAAAATTCGAAATTCTGTGAAGTATAGTATAGTTCATCACAATTGAATAAGATTGACCAAGTAGACTGGCATATGGCCAAGTTATCCGAAAATATAGGCCAGACCTTGTGGACATCTCTGTGATCGGAGATACAAAAATTTATAAAACTAATAAAATTATTAAAAATTCGAAATTCTGTGAAGTATAGTATAGTTCATCACAATTGAATAAGATTGACCAAGTAGACTGGCATATGGCCAAGTTATCCGAAAATATAGGCCAGACCTTGTGGACATCTCTTTGATCAGAGATACAACAATTTATAAAAGTAATAAAATTATTAAAAATTCGAAATTCTGTGAAGTATAGTATAGTTCATCACAATTGAATAAGATTGACCACGTAGACTGGCACATGGTCAAGTTATCCAAAAATATAGGCCAGACCTTGTGGACATCTCTGTGATCGGAGATACAAAAATTTATAAAACCAATAAAATTATTAAAAATTCGAAATTCTGTGAAGTATAGTATAGTTCATCACAATTGAATAAGATTAACCAAGTAGACTGAAACATGGTCAAGTTATCCAAAAATATAGGCCAGACCTTGTGGACATCTCTGTGATCAGAGATACAACAATTTATAAAACTAATAAAATTATTAAAAATTCGAAATTCTGTGAAGTATAGTATAGTTCATCACAATTGAATAAGATTGACCATGTAGGCTGGCATATGGTCAAGTTATCCAAAAATATAGGCCAGACCTTGTGGACATCTCTGTGATCGGAGATACAACAATTTATAAAACCAATAAAATTATTAAAAATTCTAAATTCTGTGAAGTATAGTATAGTTCATCACAATTGAATAAGATTGACCATGTAGGCTGGCATATAGTCAAGTTATTCAAAAATATAGGCCAGACCTTGTGGACATCTCTGTGATCAGAGATACAACAATTTATAAAACTAATAAAATTATTAAAAATTCGAAATTCTGTGAAGTATAGTATAGTTCATCACAATTGAATAAGATTGACCAAGTAGACTGGCACATGGTCAAGTTATCCCAAAATATAAGCCAGACCTTGTCGACATCTCTGTGATCGGAGATACAAAAATTTATAAAACCAATAAAATTATTAAAAATTCTAAATTCTGTGAAGTATAGTATAGTTCATCACAATTGAATAAGATTGACCATGTAGGCTGGCATATGGTCAAGTTATCCAAAAATATAGGCCAGACCTTGTGGACATCTCTGTGATCGGAGATACAACAATTTATAAAACTAATAAAATTATTAAAAATTCGAAATTCTGTGAAGTATAGTATAGTTCATCACAATTAAATAAGATTGACCACGTAGGCTGGCATATGGTCAAGTTATCCAAAAATATAGGCCAGACCTTGTGGACATCTCTGTGATCGGAGATACAACAATTTATAAAACTAATAAAATTATTAAAAATTCGAAATTCTGTGAAGTATAGTATAGTTCATCACAATTGGATAAGGTTGACCACATAGATTGGCACATAGCCAAGTTATCCGGAAAAAAGGGCAAACCCTTGTAAACATCTCTGCGGTCGGCGATATAAAACTTTTAAAATAATGAAAAAATTTTGAAAATTCCAAAAACTGTATAGTTCATCATAATTGGATCGGCTTGGTGACATTGGCCGCTATATGGCTTAGCTGTTCTAAGAAATATGCGGGGCCTTCGGGACATTTTTAGGATCGGCGCTAAATAATTATTTAAACCATCAAAATTCAGTCAACTTTTAAATTATCTGAAATATAGTAATGTTCAACACAATTGGATGCTTTTGGTTAACGATATGGTCCACTTAT
Organism: Tipula vernalis; assembly: GCA_958295665.1. Taxonomy (NCBI): domain Eukaryota; kingdom Metazoa; phylum Arthropoda; class Insecta; order Diptera; family Tipulidae; genus Tipula; species Tipula vernalis. The sequence continues at coordinate 376,320,110 of OY282559.1, forward strand.
CTGAAAAGGATGAAAAGAACTTGTTTTCTGATGAAATGAATCGGTTTGGTGGTACTAAAAATCCAAAATTACAAAAAATCTAAATTTTCGTATCATTTAAATTCCAATTGGAAAATAGCTAATTTAACAGTGTAATTTTTTGTTATTTTTTTTAGCATAAACTTCACACTCATTATTTAAAATAATATTTGTCTACTAAACTCTGTTTAAAATTAATGCAATTCCCACCAAAATGTCAAAATTTTGATTAAAATTAATTGATTCAGCTATTAATTTGAATTGAGTTTAGTTGACAATTCGAACTATGTAGTTAATGAAACCAGTTACATTTAGAATGGTTCGGTTAAGTTGAACAATCCCACTTGGAAAAAAATTTACCAGATTAAACCAAAATTTTTCATGAATAATTACAAAAAAAACTAAGAGCGAAAATATTTAAATAAACATAACTACATATTGGTAACAAAAGTTTTATGATATTGTATTTAAATATAACAGCAAACAATAAGAAACACACAACAACATCAATGCTTTTACGGTAATTTATTCCATCCGAAATATGCAAATTTACAATCAAATGTCTATATAGTAATAAAACCAAACAAAAACAAAAAAAAGAAATTAACAAGTTTGGGTGAAGGTTGTTTGCAAAAACCCAATTTTATTACGCGAAATTCTCCAAAAAACAATAAAAAATTCACCGGCAATTTATTATTGACATAATAACAAACGAAAGGTAAATATAATTCTTGAAAATATTTTAATAAAATCGTGGGAATTAAATTTTAAATTTTGGGCAGTTAGTTCTAGCGAATCAGATAATTATTTCATTAATTGTTAAACACCAGCCAAAAAATCAGACCAGGCTCAATTTCTGTGGATGAATCTACCTAGTTCAAAATTAGCTTCGTCGTTTGTATGGCCCAACTAGCGAATTGACTACGTAATCGTAAAGTCTGATGGCTTTATTTTTTGAGTTATCTGAATCTTGTATGCCTTGCGGTTGGTGGAATGTGTTATTGCTGTGAACGATTACGAATTAATGTTTTTGGACTCTCATGAACACTAGCACTTTCAGCAGCAATATTTTCTTCTGAACGACCACACCCAAGTATAACAAAACTGAAAAGTTGATGGAAAGTACCTTAATATTCATTGTTTTACTTTTTGTTTCCTTTTTTTTATTTTTTTTATTTTTTTTTTGTGACAGTCGCCATTTCATTAAGTGTAACGAAATTTACACGCTTTACGATTTTTTTTTGATGTACTTAATTAAAGTAAGTTCAAAACTAACGATGAATAAAACCTAATGATAAAATAAATATTTGATTTCTATATAAGTTGACTCAGGTTAACATAAATAATGTTAAGTTTCTTGCAAAATGCAATAAATGTCTCCTTTCATATTTTTCTGAAGGCAATAGATCATATTTTCCGAAAGAGGCAGCACAAAACAAGAAAAAGTACAGAGCGTTTGCCACTAGATGTCACTACACAATCAAAAAAATTTTACTGACGTTTTTCAAAAGGACGGTTATAAAAACTTCTCAAAATCAATTTAATTCATACATCACTTTTATAACACAAAAATATTTTTCCTTTTAATGTCATACAATTTTTGACAGAAAATATTTAGTGACACCTAGTGGCATTATGTGAAAGTTGCTTATGCTTTCGGAGTTTTCCGAAAGATGGTAGCTCTTGCGGTTTAAGAAAATTTGACATTTAAACATGATCTATAGAATCTGAAGTGTGACACATGGTCAACATTGTAAGTTTACCAAAATAATTGTTTGTAGGAAGCAGCATATCTAAATAAAAATGGAGCAATACCACGAGAGTAAATATTGGTAATAAAACGATTAAAATTAAATAATATTTTGGTTTCTATTTGCTTATTCAAAATCGAAAATCTCTTACCAATCTCTTACCATAAGCCCCGCCCATAGTTTTGCCGAAAACTCCGCCAAAAAATCGGTGATGAAATCAGCATCATCGTGTCCGAAAAGTACATAAATTTTCGGAAATAAAACTACTTGGGCTACGATGGTATATTTTGCTTTTTCCAACCTTTATCGTACCACTTTCCACAAATTTGGCAACAATTTCTCGAATGTCCACAATTAACGGATAATTAATTTTCTCTTCCATATTGATGATTGGAAATAGAGAGCAAGCACCACCTATCGGAATAAAATAAAGCTGTAATACCATACAAAAATTAGCATCAGCGCTCGCAGTACGACTGAAATATGGTATAGTGGAAATTTTTTGAAGTTGTAATGCCGACAAATATTTTGTCTAAAATCACGGTTTCAATCGTCAATTGTGTACAAAATTTTTTCATAATTTGCCACCAAACTTAAAATAATTGTTACCAATAAATATGCGTTGATCAACTGTATATCTCTCCAATTTTAATAACCGGAATTTTTCCACTTGTCATCTGTCAAATAAAAAAGGGCACTCTAGTATAAAAGAATATAAATGGAGGAAAATTAAAAATTAGTCTTAAATTGGGACACCCTTTACTAATATTTTATTTTTTTTGGTGGAAAAAAATGTTGGTACGTCTAACTTGAGACATTATTTAAATGCAATTAACGTCCAAATTTCAAAAAATTGTAATAAATCAGCTATTTTTTAATTTAAAGCGATCATATTGGATCCGCCATCCCATTTATATTGTCATGGTGAGCTAATGTCAATTTATATAAGTAAATAATTAATTTATATAAATTGAATGAGTGAGCCGCTATAGGACTTCCCCGCAAGTGAGTCCCCCTGCTTAAGGAAGTTCATTGTTAGGCTGAAAACGAACTGAATTATGTTGTCGAGAAACTGATCAGCACGCATCAGTGGAACATAGTATGCCGTAAGCCGGTTTGAGCCGGTCAATTGAAATTGTTTGGTTTTTTCCATTAATTGACACGGTGAATTGCTTCCGAAGGTGTCGAATAACTTTAAACGGTCCTTTATAAGGAGGATATAAGTGTGTGCGAACCTTGTCCGTTCTTACGAACACAAAATCACAGTTGGCAAGTGACTTGGGAACCAAAACGTCATCTTGTTTGGCTTGCCAAGTTGATTTTGGGATAAGGTTTTGCATTGTATCACGGAGTTGATCGATGACTGTGTCGCTAGTTGGTAAAGGTGAGAAAGGATTTTCAACGAAGAACTCACCGGGTAGCTTGATGGTTTGTCCATAAACCATTTCAGCTGGTGAGCACTTCAGATCTTCTTTCACTGTTAGTACGATGGGTATTTCCGAAGTCCAATTGATTGTGTTTGCTCTGGCCATTAACGTAGCTTTGAATTGCCGGTGGAAACGTTCGACCATGCCGTTAGCTTGAGGGTGGTAAGCTGTTGTACGAATACGATGCGAGCCAAGGAGTTTTGTTAACTCAGCGAAAAGCATGGACTCAAACTGCGTTCCTTGATCAGTAGTGATGTTAAGGGGCACACCGAATCGTGAAACGTAATTGTTGACAAAAGTCAAGGCAATGGTTGCGGCTGACATATTAGTAATGCAGTAGGCTTCGGGCCAGCGAGTGAATCGATCGACACAGGTAAGCAGGTAAGTATATCCATTAGATGGATGAAGGTGGTCCTACTATATCTATATGGATATGTTCAAAACGACCTGATAGTATTTGGAATTGTCCATGGGATGATTTAGTATGCAGTTGAACTTTGGCACGTTGGCAGGATAAACAGGACTGAGCCCAATGGCTTAAGTCTTTGTTCATACTGGGCCAAAAATATCGAGCAGTAATCAACTTACGAGTAGCACGGAAAATATCAATTCGAAATCGAATTCGAATTGAGAAACCTATTGAAAGCGAGATGGAGTAAAAACAGAAAAATATAATTTAGTGTTCAATTATATTTTCTATTGTCCATCTATTTTCGCTAGATGACAGTACGCAACACAAAAGATATTTTGTGCGCTAACCCTATATTGTCGTGGTGAGCTAATGTCAATTTATATAAGTAAATAATTAATTTATATAAATTGAATGAGTGAGCCGCTACAGAGGTTTAATTTGTTTTTTTTTTTTCATTATACTCAACTACAATAATGTTGAGTTGTCTTCCATAATAGAGCTTATTGTAGTATTGAAACTATCTTTTTTAAAATTTTAACTTGTGATTTAAATTTTCGCCCAGGGAAAAATCAAATTCATTTTTTTAGCAATTTTACACAAAGTGATTTAGGTACTTTAAAAAACCAATTCCTAGTTTTATTTTTAAAAGTCCTAATTTTTGGTTAGAGAGCCAAAGGATTTTTTTTTTCTAAGCCTCCAAAGATTCCGCTCTAATAGAAAACCGTATGCATACTTACAAACAAATCTTTTGAAAATATGAAATACGTAGCTTGCGTAGTCATTACTGGGAGAGACATGAAACTCGTTTAAGGTTAACCGATTATTTAAACGCTTCGGTTAATCGATCCGATATTAACCGATTTTTACCAATCATAAAACTTAATCGGAATTTTGTGGAAAAAAAAATTCACAATAAAATTGGGATTGTCAAGCAAATGCTCAGCCTACTACATTTTAATTTCACAGCAATTTGCAGTTATCTCTGGGTCTCGATTTTTTGTGTACATGCAGTTACCAGTTTTGAGAAGTCCCAAATGTTTCGACATGTATTACATAATCGTTTTCTTCAGAAAACCGACCACCAGGCGTCCTGATTTCGGATTTTTAATAAAGTTTAACACGCAATTGTGTATAAATACCCCAAACAATTAGAGTTGATTTCATTTATTTTTGGGGCGTTTTTGCTATAGATTTGGGGCATTTTTCATTTTTGTTTGTGGACACAACTTCTTAATGTAAAAATACCCCAAATTATTGGGGCAATTATAATCGGGATTATCCCAAATAATTGAGATTTTATTTCATTTATTTTAGGGCATTTTTGCATAATTTTGGACATTTTTCATTTCTGGCTCCAATGCATAGGTGCCCCAAAAAAAATAAAATAAAAAATGGCCTAGAAATTTGAGGTATTTTTGTATTTAGAAATTGTATCCCAATTTTCTTAATGCGAAAACTCCAAATTTATGGAGTTTTAATTTTTTTTTCTTTTGGACATTTGTAGATGGAAATAAAATAGGCAAACAACTAAGCAAAACCAAGTGAAAAACAATACGACAGCAAAACAGAACAGGTTAGGGTTGGGGGAGAGGAAATAGTAGAGCAAAAAACAAAACGTTGGGACTACGAACGAAGAACTGTCAAAATACGAAATAATCAATTCTATCCACCGAAACAAAACTGCCTAGTGTAAAAATTGAAAATGAACTGCTACATCAGGGTCAAAGAAATAAAATAAAATAAAAAAAAAAGTCATAACACAACAAAAGAGAGAAAACCGTGGCAGGTGCGCGAACAGGACCGAGTCAACTGAGTTGTGTTTTTTGATTCGTCTCTGTAGACTCGGCTATCCAAATTTTTTAGGCCGGGTCGGGTTAACTACAAAATATCTCGACCCCGTTTATAGTTTGAGATGCCATAGGTTCAACCTAAATTGAAATCGACTCGTCTGTCAAACTCTCGGCATATAAGACAACATAGAAAAACTGAACTGAAAAAGGGCAACTTTTTTACTAGGTATAAAACTCTAATTATACGGTGTTCTTTTGCCTGATTGGGATAAGGAACTGAAATAGGCAAATAAAAAATGAGAAACTTAACAGAATTATATCTGGTTTCAATCGAGGTCATCTGTCACTATAAATGGAGTTCAGTCACCTTCTAGTTAATTCGACTCGATTCTAAAAAATTGCGGAGTCGTGTTAACTCTCTAAACAATGCTCTAAACAATGCTTAAACTCAACACAAATGTTCACTTTGCGGTTTAAACACTCAAAATAGATAACAGTGAGAAAAACAAAATTATTTGATTTTATGTAAAGGGTGTCCCAATAACATCGCCGGATTTAAATTTGACGCCAATTTTTTTTTTTATTTTTTATCAGTTTCATCAAATTGTGACAAAAATCTCTATGTTTTATACCATACACGAAATAATGTTGGTTATCGACTTTAGCCAAAATTTCTTGACAAAAAAATGCGGCAATTTGGTCGAACCGATTTTATTGAAAAATGATTAAGGTTTGGTCGGTTGCAATTTTGTTCCTCTCATGGATTTGCCAAAGGGTGGAGGTCACTTGTCTTAAAGGACCACATTTCGTAAGGCTCAGTAATGATGCGTAACCGTAAAACCACTGGCAGTTTCAGTAAGTCAAACAAACAAATCCCAGAAGCTTCCCTTCACTGAAGCAAAACGACCCCCGATTAAGAGCAATCGAAACTTCTAAGGAGAAGGTTTTCCAATCAATTTGTACACCTTAATTACGATGAACTAGACGATTGGAATTCGTTGCTGAATGAATTGGCAAATAAATGGGGTCAGAAATTGGTTCAGTGGCGAACTAATTTGTTTGTTGTGTTAAAACGACGAAAGCACCCTGCCATCCCTACTGGAACATTCTTAATAGCTTCGACTTTAGCATAATCTGTTGTCAAAAATGCTCTCCAATCATGTACCCTAAATACTTCGTTTATTTCAATAAAAAGTGATTCTTTTCAATATTAATGGATAGTCCGGCCCTTGATATTAATTACGCTACAGTTTAAGCAGTTTCAGGTGCATAATCGAACCCAGCTGAGACTGTCAGCAAATCATTCAGATAAACAAAGATCTTTTCTCGAAGCTGATGAGGTATAACTCGATCCATTAGTCTTGCCCATGGTTTGTGGTGCGTTGCACAATTGAAACGGTATGACCCAAACCTGATAGAGAGGACGGCCCATAACTGTGAACGCAGTAATCTCTTACCGAACCGTAGAGAGAGAGTAGAATTTGCCAAAAGATATCTTTAAGATCTAGGCTACTAATGTATTTGATATCTTTCTTGTGTCCAAGAAAACTATTTATGAATGGAAGAGGGTAAACATCCTTTTAAGTAAAAAAGATTAACCTTCCTGGAACTCAAGCATAGTCCGTGGTTTCCATTCTCTTCTTTCCTGTAACGGATTCCATAAGGCAAAGGTTGTACACCCCAAGTGCTACTCCGTTTGGTTATTTTCATACTTGAGTCATATTTTGTTCCTATATTGCCCATCGTGCCCAATGATAATCTGATGCAAATATATGTATATCGTTGGTCGTGCAAGTAGTCCGATTTTATGCTGATACATGTTCGCCATATAAAAGCATAAATTAAGTGGAACTTTCGATCGTCAGATGAGGTTAAAACAGTGAAAACGTATTCAAACAATTGAATCACGAAATCTAAATTTTTTTTTTTTTTTGGTTGTGCTACCAGAAAACAAAAAGCATGTCTGTAAACGTAACACAAATTGTGGTAAACGTAACACAAATTGTGACGTATGAAAAAAAATCTACATCAGCTTATTTCAACATATTGTGACGGTGACACCTAGTGTGTAAATTAATAGCTCAATGTTAAACTGTTCTAAATGGAATTTTCCATGATAAAATTGTTCTACACTATTCTAACTAGAAAAATCATGAGCTTTCTAGAAGTTTGGTTTGTGTATATAAAAAGGCGAACGAAGTCGAATTGGATTAGTAATATTTGGAAAGCGACAGTGTGAAGATAAAAAGTAATTAAAAAGTGATTTAAACAGTGTTGTAGTGCGAAATAAAATTTATAAGTGAATAGTAAAATTGTGTAAAAATTATTTAAAGTGATTTTGTGAATTTTTTTATTGATAAACTGTGTTGTAATAATTCTTGTGTGAAATATACAAATTCGTTGGAGATAAATTAAATTGATTTTGTATTATTCACAATCCAGTGATACGAACCTTGAGTGACAAGGCAAAAACGTAACAATATTGTTGTGGTGACACCTAGGGTAGAATAGAATAAGTAAGATTAAAAGCACAAATTTTACTACTAGTAGTGACTACTAGTGACACCTAGGTTAGGGTATTTCTTAATTTGTTTATTGTACTAAAATGAAAATTTTCCATGCTACAACTTACTACATTGTACGACATGTTCTTACTGGAAAGAGCCTGAATTTTCCAGAAGTTTAATTTTTGGTATATAAAAAGGCGAATGAGATCGAATTGTATGATTAGTATTTGGTAAGGGATAGTAGAAACGAAGAATAAAAGGGAATTAAAAAGTAATTTAAAATGTTTTAGTGCGATAGAAAAATTATAAGTGATCAGTAAAATTGTGCGAAAATTATAAAGTGATTTTGTCAATTTTTGTGATTACCGACAATTTATTAGTGATGAACCATCCGCGTATAAAATAGGCCGCGAGATTTTACGACACTCCTTTACTATTTTCACATAATTTTAAATAAAAATTGTGAATTATATTTCTTAAATGCTCAGTATTTTTGTATATATACCTTTATTACGATTTTAATTTCCAAATTTAGAAAATAGGTATTAAATTCATATATGGCTAAATATTATAAAAAAAACCATGTAAATATTTTGAATGTACGTTATCAGCTGGTAAATATAATAAAGATAAGATTCTGTAGAAGATGTCGATCACATATTTGTTTATTAGCTGTATGCTGCAGTAATATACAACAATTAAAATACGCGACAAATATCATGCATCTATACGATTACTTAAGTTACATGCATGATAACTGGTCTCGATAAAATTATAAGGCACGATACTGTACCTAGATCATATCTATAAATAAAACACAATTGAAATTTAGTTAAATAGAATCATCATGCGACGAAATTATATTGTGCGATGGTAAATTGCGTGGAGACCAGCGTCCTTAGTAAAATCGATTTTCCCAACAATTTACAGCTGCAGAACATCAATATCGTGGACAATCTAAATTTTTAATTCACCTAAAAGGTAAACCAATAAAAGCTAGATGGGTTACTCGCCCATCCAACTTATAAGTATTTTTTTTTTTTTTGTCAGTTTATGAACATTACATATTTTGCAACATTATGAATATTTTAATTGCTTTACAATCTCTTTAATAAAGTTGTGAAAAATTTTTGCCGCGCGTAACCCAAAAAGATTAAAAATTTTCCCAAATAAAGGGAAACTTTAAAAGTTTAAACAATAAATTTCCATGTTTAATATACAAAAAAAAAAAATTGTTTTTTGTTTTATTCGTTTTAAGTTAAAAGAAATTTAGCAATTCCCAAAAAATTGTATTCATAATTTACCATTATCACATTGTGTTTCATTTAATTAAATTACAAAAAATCCTTTTCAACTTTTTTCTGTTTTTTTTTTTTTTTTTTTTTTTTTTTGGGTGCCTCATAGAAAAATAAATATCATTCCATTTTATTCGTAAATACTTTGGTGTGGAAAATTTATGAAAATTTATTTATTTATTTTTGGTATTTTTAGCATAAGTAAACAGAAAAAAATAAATTAGAATTTATTTAAAAGTTTTTCACATCTTCATGTATAGAAAACGTGTAAATAAATCCAATGATATTTTGTTGTGTATTATAAATGTGTTCGTGTCAAATGTCTGGGATCCTTTAGAGATGGCAATTTACATAATTTTTCATTTCAAATTTTTTTTGTTTTGTTTTTCTTTTTTATTTATCTTGACAACACGTAAAATAAATAATGTACATTATTAAAAATAAGTAAGCATCAAGTAGATGAAATAATAAACAATATAAGCGTATGTATATGTGTGTATGTGTTTGTATGTGTGAGTAAGTTGGGACTTACATAGTACGTATGTATATTCAGATAAAAATATCAGAAGAAAAGATCTGGGTAGTTATAGAGATTCCTCGGATTGTTATTTTTTTAGTTACCTAAATCTGAAATTGGGTCACCAATCTAAGAAACCATTGAAGTAAATTGATTTAATTCACTCCTTATTTTGCCTAAAATTAAATATTTTCCGGTTATCGTGTTTTTATTTTTGAAAACAAAAAAGAAACTCGATAAATGGAAAACCGTAAACATTTTTCCATTAAGAAATTGTACAGTTATTTATGTGCATAGTATTCACCAGTGAGGAATATCATCAATTATAATCAATCCCATGTCATTTGTAGGCAATCAAGTGGACAAGTAACGGCAGACACTACTTGTTGTTAATCCTGGTGTATAACATTTGTGCTATAGCAAAACGTTATAGAAAAAATCAATGAATATGAAAATGGGTGATACTGAAAGGAAGAAAATTCGCTTTAATGTTTCGTGGTACTGTTTTGTGTGCTCGTGTGTGTGTGTTGCTCAATCAATCAAATTTTAATTTTATCCTATGTCGATTGGAGTTGTTCGAAATTACTTGTAATCAATCATATAAATATCTATATGTAAAAAAGAGAATGTATCCGTGGTATTATAATGAGGTATGATGTTGATAGATGCGATTGGTATATTTTCAATCAAAATCTTATTTGTTTTAACTTTTATACTAGAGAAATACAACACCGAAAAGGACTTTTTCTCATTAAATAGTTACCGCCAAAGCTTCAAATTAACTGTGTTTAAAAATAGTTCGTATCGAATCATATGCTTCGACAAGAGTGTCCATTACAAGATTCATATCAACTCGTCATTCTAAGATGTCTATTTTCTAGCAGAAATTTTTAAAATGTAAAATGTAAAATGCCAAAAATGTAAAAAATGTAAACAATGTAAACAATGTAAAAAATGTAAAAATGTAAAAAATGTAAAAAATGTAAAAAATGTAAAAAATATAAAAAATGTAAAAAATATAAAAAATGTAAAATGTAAAATGTAAAATGTAAAATGTAAAATGTAAAATGTAAAATGTAAAATGTAAAATGTAAAATGTAAAATGTAAAATGTAAAATGTAAAATGTAAAATGTAAAATGTAAAATGTAAAATGTAAAATGTAAAATGTAAAATGTAAAATGTAAAATGTAAAATGTAAAATGTAAAATGTAAAATGTAAAATGTAAAATGTAAAATGTAAAATGTAAAATGTAAAATGTAAAATGTAAAATGTAAAATGTAAAATGTAAAATGTAAAATGTAAAATGTAAAATGTAAAATGTAAAATGTAAAATGTAAAATGTAAAATGTAAAATGTAAAATGTAAAATGTAAAATGTAAAATGTAAAATGTAAAATGTAAAATGTAAAATGTAAAATGTAAAATGTAAAATGTAAAATGTAAAATGTAAAATGTAAAATGTAAAATGTAAAATGTAAAATGTAAAATGTAAAATGTAAAATGTAAAATGTAAAATGTAAAATGTAAAATGTAAAATGTAAAATGTAAAATGTAAAATGTAAAATGTAAAATGTAAAATGTAAAATGTAAAATGTAAAATGTAAAATGTAAAATGTAAAATGTAAAATGTAAAATGTAAAATGTAAAATGTAAAATGTAAAATGTAAAATGTAAAATGTAAAATGTAAAATGTAAAATGTAAAATGTAAAATGTAAAATGTAAAATGTAAAATGTAAAATGTAAAATGTAAAATGTAAAATGTAAAATGTAAAATGTAAAATGTAAAATGTAAAATGTAAAATGTAAAATGTAAAATGTAAAATGTAAAATGTAAAATATAAAATGTAAAATGTAAAATGTGAAATGTAAAATGTAAAGAGCAATTCGGTACATCAAAATGTTTGTATTTTATTTTTCATTCCTTTTTGGGTTCTACTGCAATGAAAATAAAAAAAATAGTGTGCGATATGAAGGCCATTTTTTCGTCACATGGACCGGAACACCCATACAAAAATTGTAAAAAGTTACTCCGTACATAAATATTCTACTTGGTAATTTAGTTGTCCCTTTGACAAAGAGATGGCTTTGTACATCAAGTATTTGTATTGTTATTTTATGGTTGCTCTTTTGGGACATCGATATTCCCAATTAAGCACAGTATAAAAAGGATGCGCTTAAGGTGAGCTGCTCGCATAATTAAAATACATACAGTGTTAAAACTAATTTAATAAATAATTATATAAAACAAACGAAGGAGATTTTTACAATATTAATACTGGACAAAATACCCGTTGAAGTTCGGTATACTGTTCGAGACAACAAAATGTTTTACTCGGTCTCCACGAGTCTCCACGACATCGCACGTTATTTAGATTTTTATTTCTTTCGAATACTTAGTTTAGGTCCCCGAACGGTGAACTATATGTCCGTTGTCATTTATAACATACACTATTATATACACAAATAATGAATTACATACGATGAATTGCAATAATATTTATGCACACACAAAATAATACAAAAACATAGTATATTTTTAGCACAAGTCAATATATTAATTGTACTTTGTTTTAGTTTCCATCTCAATAAAAGGTGGGATTTCTGAAAATCGCCCATTAAACCTCTTGGGGAAAACCCTTGATAAGTTGTGGAGGTTCTATGGCAAATTCGGGCTAAGGCAGGACATGCCCAGAAATGTATCATCAATTTTTTTTTTTAATAATCGTACTTTGTTTTAGATCTTATCGTAGTGACAGGTGGTTCGTCTGGAAATTACCCATGAACCGCAATTTGTGATAAATTATGGAGGTTTTGATCTTAGCTAAAGCACAATAAGCACAAAACGTGAACCTTAGCCAATATAATAACTGTACTTTGTGTTAGATCGCACTTTAGTAAAAGTTGAGATTTCTGAATATCGCCCATATAACTTCTTCCTCCAGGTTCTAAGGATGATTCTGGCTAAATAAGATTATATACAATCAAGAATCTTCTCCAACGCTTTACCTATACACTGCTTTAGTTTGCATCTTAGTGAAAGGTGGTATTTCTGGAAATTGCCTTTGAAAATCCACGATTTTGATCAATTGTGGAGGTTCTACACAAATATGGATCTTCCCACAAATAAGAATCTTCCTAAAAACATTAACTGTGCAATACTTTAATTCACATCTTGGAAGAGGTGGGACCCTGGAAAAACCGCATTTTTGATCCATAAAATGAGTTAATGTGCACAATGTTAACACAGTTATAATACGAAAATACGTTATATTTCCATTTAAAAGAGTTTCTGCTTTATCCAAGAGACATAATCCTTCAGCGTACAATTAATAACCAAGCCCCTAGAGCAAAGTCACAACATGAAACCAAATGTATATTTGATTCATCACACGAAGAAAATTTTCAAGAAACTCACCAACGCCAGATAAAATAAGATAATAAGACAACGACCAATTCGGTACCTCTTGATCAAGGCTGCGGAGGAAGATATTCTAGATAGTGTTTCAGTTATATATCAACACTACCTACCGCAGAGCAAAAATTCGCTACCCTTAAAAATTAATTTTAAGGGCCCCACTAGAGACTCACTAGCAGCTATTAACGAGGAATTATTGAGATCGACGTATAAGGTTACAGAATTTATCAAAGGATTAACAACCGTTTAATACAACCATCCCAATAAATTGTTGAATGTAATTCAACCGGCTCCTAATAATAGTAACCACAAAACCAATCGAGATGATAAAAAGTACGATAAATTCCTTGGACGAATTAAAAGTTTGGAAACGTAACTAACTCCACGGGATACTCGCTCTCTTTCACGTTAACAATATTACCGTTTTGGTAGAAATTGAGGTAGATGAAACAGTCGGTGTAGGCAATTTCGAAACGGGTTTTGTTAATACCATCGTTTTTTTTTTGCTGAAAGAGGTCGTAAATGTCGTAAACCGTTTAATTATGGCTTAAGTACGACTATTCCAACTGAGGTGGTGTCACTATTATTAAACATGTCTGTTAATTTTTTGTTACACACAGCCTATCAATCAGAAACTAAAATATACGGTACTAGAGTAGTTCGCATAATTTCTTATAGCATTGTGGTTTAATAATTGACATTAAAAAGCCAAAACTTATAGATTCCCTAGCAATTGTATCGTTTTATGAAAGTGACTCAGAAGTTCTTACTGTGAGAATAACAACAATCTCATTGCATTGAAACGACAGGTCCTCCATGTTTTACCCGAGCACATCGTCTTTACTCCCAAAAATATATAGTAGCAAAAAATGAATTCCGGAAAATGATAGAACTCGGAATCTCTTATTGAAGCAATAGTAATTGTGATGGTATGTCTAAAACACGTTCGTGTTGGTTTATCTACTTTATTCAACTGCCCTTGGTTTACCCAACATTCCTTTATTACATACTTCATTATTACGTACTACAATAAGTGTTGTCATATGTTACATACTACATTACTACGTACTACAACCAGTGTTGCCATGTATCATTACATCCCCCTTATTTTATAAAAGCAACAAGAATGCTGAATGTAATAAACCATAATTATTTAACTTAACAATTCATAAGTTCATAATCCAATTATTTAACTTAACCTTTACCCCTTATTATTATATTATTACTAATGCTTATTATTAATTAAATATCCAATTTCTTAACTGGTTTAATCTGTCTACCTAATCTTGTTATATACGTAGTGGGTATTATCCCCGTTTGCGTATCATCAAGTTGAGGTTGAACGCGCGGTTGAATATCCTCGGAATTCCGGTTTGGTTGTAAGCTTTCCTCGGTTTCGTTGACTCTAAGGTTTGGCAAGTTTGTGTATGATGGGTTTCTTTTATTTGTGAAATCTGCTTTCGTTTTTGCTACGTGGGCTTGATTTCTTCTAAGGAGCTGTCCATTTGTTGTTTGTAATACTACTGACCTTGGTGTGTCAGCCAGCTCGATGACTTTTCCTCCCACCCATCTACGATGTGCCACTTGGATTCTGACATTGTCACCGAAGGCCGGAATTTTTGTTTTTTCCGTTGATCCCTTATCCGCGTATAGCTTTTGCTTATCTCTCTTGTTTTTGATTTTGTTGCTGATGTCCTTCCACACTGTCGGTTTTAACATTTCTACGTTGAAAGTTATTGGATTGTTAGTTTTTCGATTAAACAGTCTTTCATTTGGAGAGCATAATTCAGCTAAAGGTGATGTATTACGATGATACAATAATGCGAGTTGTACATCTGAATTGTCCATCTCACATTTCCTTAATAAATTCTTTGCTGTTTGGACAAAGCGTTCCGCTAGTCCATTTGATCTCGCAAACAAACGGCTTGATGTACGATGTTTAAATTTCAAATTTTCCGCAAATTTTTTCAACACCTGCGATGCGTATTGTGGACCGTTGTCCGATTCGAATATTTGTGGTACCCCATGAGTTGCAAACCATTTTTTCAAGATTTCTATGACTTCATTTGAAGTAACCGATTTCAGTTTTTCAAAATCAAAAAATCCTGAATAGCTGTCCGCTATCAACAAGTATTGAGCACCGTTGAAGTGAAATAAATCACTTGCGACTATCTGGAATGCGAACTCAGGTATATCCTTTTGCAGTATAGGATCTTTTACTTGACTTCTTTGATTTTTCTCGCAAACGAGACAACTTTCGATAAATTTTTTAATGTCATCTGAAATACCTGGCCAAAACATGTATTCTCTTGCCCGCCTTTGTGATGTCTCTATGCCAAAGTGACCATGATGTATACATTTAAGCATTCTGGTTCGCTGCGATTCTGGAACGACCAACTTTCTTCCTTTGAAAACTAAACCCTCGTAATGTGACAATTCTTCTTTGTAATTCCAGTACTTTTGAAGGCATTCCGGTAATTCCTTTTTCTTCTCCAGACCTGGCCAACCTTGGTCTAATACTGCGATTAGTTCTTGGAGCTCTTTGGATTGTAATGTTGCATTGACCATATCTTTGTAGCAATCATCTGTGATTGGTAGAATCACTTGTACTTCAAAGCTGCGTTCATCATCTTCAACTTCCTTGGGTTTACAATCCCTACTTAAAGGATCTGCTAAATACAACTGCGTACCTTTTCTATACGTTACTATTGGGTTGTATTGTGCCATTTCCAGTAATATACGTTGAAGTCTTATTGGCGCCTGATGTATCGATTTTTTAAATATGGTTTCTAACGGCTTGTGGTCCGTTTCAACTATTACTTTTTTTCCATATATATATTAATGAAATTTCTGGCAAGCTATTTTTATTGCCAGTGCTTCTCTTTCTATTGATGGGTAATTCTGCTGTGCTTTAGTCAGTGAACGTGTCGCATACGCGATTGGACGCCCGTCCTGGATAAGAGCTGCTCCAACTGCTTTTCCACTTGCATCTACAGATACTGTGACATCTTTGTTAACGTCATAAAACGCTAATACTGGAGGAACTGTAAGTACTTGTTTTATATCCTCAAACGCCTTTTGTTGCTGATCCCCCCAAATCCATTGAATATCTTTATTCAATAACAACCTCAGTGCTTCTGTCAGCTCTGACAAATTCGGTATAAATTTATTTAGATAATTCACCATGCCTAACAGCCGTTGTAATTGCTGGACATTATTAGGCACTTCAAGTTTATGAATTGCTTCAATTTTGTCTTTATCCGCCTGCAACCCGTCTTTCGATAACACGTGACCCAGAAATTTGACTGATTGTGCTCCAAAGCAACATTTTTCCTTGTTCAACACCAGGCCTGCTTCTTTAATTCGTTTCATTACGATACTTGTAATTCGATCCAAATTTTCCATTGTTGCCGCATATATTAAAATATCATCCATTGATGATTCTACATTTGGGATTCCTTCCAGTACCTTTGACATAACCTGCTGGAATATTTCAGGGGCTGATGATACTCCAAACGGAAGACGTGTGCACGTATATCTACCCCAAGGAGTAGCGAATGCTAAGTATTTCTCCGTTCGTGCAGAAACCTTTATCTGCCAAAACCCTTTATTGCAGTCCAGTTTGGTACAATATTTTGCATCCTTTATTTTAGCTGCTATATATTCCAAGGTCTTCAATGGATAATGTCTACGTTTCAGATTTTTGTTGACATCTGTTGGATCGATACATATTCTCAACTTAGAATTTTTCTTCACTATAGCCATTGCGCTTACCACTGGAGTTGGCTCGGTTATTTTTCTGATTACACCCATTTTTTCCATTTCGTTTAGCTGGTTACGCACCTCGTCCTCTATCGAATGTGGTATTCTCCTAGCTGGTTTTATCTCGAAATTTGGGTTTTCTTTTATGTCTATGTCGTATTCGAAGTTTTTTAATTCTCCTAAACCTCTAAACAACTGTAGATTTTGTTCTACAAAATTTATTTGGGCTACTTGTCTTAAAAATCCTAGTGTTTTACTGTCTTTGAACCCAATTATAGGCGCTGATTGTGTAACCACTTTAAACACCATTGGTATTATTTCTTCGCTAGCACTTTCTATATTTAAGGTTACCTCACCCAAAACTTTGATTTCATGATTTTATCAATTTTAAATTTGGTTTTGTGATTATTCACCTTCATATACTCCCACCACTCGTTTTGTGAGGCATCACTGTTAATTGAGTACAGTAAGAGTCTTTCATCCTGGTCGGCAATCTCGTTCACTTTATTTTTTTTACTGTTTTGATTTATTCGATGAACCGATGTTTTACAGCACTTCTCGTAATGTCCTTTAATTTGACACTTATTACACGTCGCCTTTAACGCTGGACAATCTTTTGCTCTATGTTCCCCGCGTCCACATCTCGTGCAATTTTTTTTCTCCATTGGCTTGCTATTTTTACCACTTTTATTATTATTGTTTGTAAATTTATTTTGCTTTTTTATCACGTTTATTTCTGCCCCCGTTCCTTTTTCCATTGTTTGCATTTGTTTATGTGTTTCTTCCAGAGATTTGCAAATTTTTATCGCTTGTTCTAAGGTTAACTTTTGTTCCGTTAATAGCCTTTCTTTGGTTTGTTGATTCGCTATTCCGATGACTATTTTGTCTTTTACTAGCTCGTCGTTTAGTACACCAAATTCGCAATTTTTTGCCTGTACGAATATTCTTGTCAAAAAGTCGTCGAATGCTTCAGTACTTTCTTGTTGGATTTTATTGAATTTGAATCTCTCAAATGTTAAATTTTTCGTTGGCACGAAATGCTTTGTGAATTTATCAATTATTATTTCGGCGTTTTTTTGTTCTTCCGCACTGAGACCAAAATTATTAAATATCACCGCTGCATCTTCGCCTAAACAAGCAAGAAGCGTTGCTGCTTGCACTTCTTCATCCTTCTTGTTTGTTTTTGTTGCAATTGTGTACCACTTAATATTGTTGTAACCATAAATTCCACGTGGTCGCCATATCTTGTGGTTTTACTACCAAATTTCTTGGTGGTTTTATTGCGTCCGCCATCTTTTTAAATATTAATTTTATTATCCCAAATTTGTATTATCGGTATTTTTTATTTAGTATTTTATCGATTTCAAGATATTAATTAATTTTCTAATATTAATTATTAATTTTTATTGTTATTATTTAATACTTAATTAATTTTTAATTATCTTTTCTTTTTCCTTTTTGCTTCTGACACCATGTGATGGTATGTCTAAAACACGTTCGTGTTGGTTTATCTACTTTATTCAACTGCCCTTGGTTTACCCAACATTCCTTTATTACATACTTCATTATTACGTACTACAATAAGTTTTGTCATATGTTACATACTACATTACTACGTACTACAACCAGTGTTGCCATGTATCGTTACAGTAATTGGTTCGGAACATTTTATACGTAAACAAATGGCGAGTGAAGGCCATGCGGTGAATACCGGGCCCTAAATGTCCAAGGGAGATGTGTATAATTTATAATATTCCGAAATATTTTTCTGCTATCGATTTGAATGCTATTGGTTTGGATGCTAACAAACCCGCACCGGCAAACGATAAAGTAGAAACAAATGTCAAAGTCAGAAACCGTAGTAGAACTAAATCGCTGTTTCTGCTGTTAATTTGCTATCGCAAATTCCTTCCCACAAGCATAGCTCAGCAGTCAGCTTATTAGTCCCAAAAATAATATAAACGCTTATCGACTGGTCACTGGTCAGATGTATTTCAAGATTCTCTCAAGTTATTCAACCAACATTTGAATGCTACAGTTCAACCCATTCATCCGCTAACGTACTTATGTACGTAGTAATGGTGCCGTCTGTGTGAAATGAAACGCCAAATCAGTACAGTGCTTAACTATGACTGTGATCCTTTACCAGCATATTCCTTCATTGAAAATTGTATTTCAAACATTATTTAGAAGGCCGAACATTTACATTGCTTACATTGCGTTGCAGCAAAATTTCGAAAAGGCTTCACCGAGACAATTTTGTCACCGTGATTTAATCTCCCAAAACACTTCAGATGTACAACACGTATCCGGAAAAGAGAACAACAGGCCACTTCTTATTGATTCTGAGAACTCCTCATTAAATTGGAAACCGATAATTGGAACAAATAAAGATATTTTTTGGGAAACTTCGACCGGGCGAGCCAACTATATACATTTTGAAAGGATCTGTTGGCGTAGTATTTGACAGTGTTGTGCACATCCTGGTGTTAAAGCTTAAAGCTTCAGCAACCATGATCGCACAAAAAAGATTGTCAAAATTGGGCACAATGTTGCCTGGGGTGTCAAAACTGAAAAATCACTCAACTAGTAGCCGTTTCATGAAATATGTCTAGATATTCCTGGAGCTTTAGCTACCTCAGAACTCTCTATTTAATGAACTTTCAAAGCTTCTTGGATTGAGCGGAACCGTAAAACCGCATACGATTGCGATTTGGAGATGGCGAATAGTTTGAGTAAGACATTTAAAAGAATTGATAAAGAAGCATAAAGAAGATGAAATTTTCATTTATAAGGCACTTAAAAGATGTTCTCACGTTTATGTGCGCACTAATTCAATTCGTGAACCTTTCCAAACTCCATATGAGTTTCCGTTCCCCTTTGTGAGTCGTAGTGAAAAATTTTTCACAGTTAAAATCAAGGACAGATACGTAAATATTTCAATCAATGGATTGAATCCAATATTTCCGGGGGGGTTAGCAAAAATTTCACATTTTAATATAATTTCATGAATTATTCGCTAAACGTTTCCTAAATATTAGTTTTGCTACTTATGAAAGGTTAACCAGTTAAACATCTTCGATGTTTCAATTCGTTAAATCTACAGTAATAAAAATGTTGAGGTAAATTTTCTCCTGCAACCTACTCGCACTAAAAAAAACAGCAATTTCTTACAATAAAATAATTTAATTGATTTTAATTTATATAAATTTAATTTATTGGCATCTCAATTTTTTATTTAAAAAATTGAAAATTTTTAACACAGTTTACAAGTTTTACTTGAAACGCGCAACTTGTTAGTGTTAGCAAAAACTTTTCATTCATACATTAATAAATCAACTTGATTTTTCGAAACAAACTAATTTGTTATACTCGTATTGAAATACATTTTAGTTAAAATAAAAAATCAACATTCTACAAGATTTAAGTATTACGCGGTTTTCTTAGGCACAGCATACATACTTAAAGAAATTTTTTTTTTTTTTTTAAGTAGCGTTAAAAATCCAGGGAGGGGTTGGGTGATGAAATGAATAAGAAAAGTGTTTTTTTTTTGTTTTGTTTCATTTTTTTTAAATTAACTCTAATTGAATCGTTGATTCTATTGACAACTTTATATATTGTAAGTGTATAGCTTATGAAATGATGAATTTGTCATACTTTTCGATTTCTGATGTCTATAAATACTTTGTTTGTTGCTCTTTTATTTTTATTTATATCTCTCAAGACGAAGAAATACACTAACTAAATATACTCGTTCTTTTTGTTGAGATTTGGGAATTCCTTAAAATTTTAAAAATTTTTATGATTTGCTCGTTATCGAAAGTTACCAAAATTAAAAAGTGACTCATTCACAATTTTATTTTAGATCCAATTTATTTGATATTTACAGTTAAAATTAATTAAATAACAAGAAACAAAATGAATTGACTTAAATACCATTTGACCGTATAGACTTTAATGTACAATATGTCTTAATGGTCGATTTAAGTTGTGAAATAAAATTCGAATAAAAATTAATTTAAAAGTTTAAATGTTTAGTTTGCGAATTTTTATATGTTAGTTCTCGAAAGTACTGATACCCTTTTGTGTATGAGCTCATGCTCAAAATGGAGTACCCACCAAAATAAAACATGTTTTTAATTACAAGTTTAGACAAATAATTTAACTACACAGTGGAACAACGCTTTAGGTTAAAATCAAAGCAGGTCCAAGTCTACAGTCTGGCATTGTCTACTTGAATTATCTTATGTTCGGAATAAGCTGGATTTTAGTTAACTTGGGCTTAATTAACACTGGCTCAATTTTTAGAGGGTCATACACATGTTCTTTAATACCACAGAATCAAACTTATAGGATTCGTCGAACAGTGTCCAATTTGCACCGACTTAAAATTATTTTGAAATTGCATCTTAGTGGTTGGTCTAAACTGGCGAGGGTAAAATATAAAGAAATTTGCTAGAGTGTCCTTCATGTTTGATATTGGTAATTGTGCTACTGCGTGACGGAATTCCTTCTAAAGAAGGGTTATGTTCTGTGCAAACGCCTCCTGAACTGAACTTATAAATTTAACAAGAAATTACTTGGATACTATTGAATAATTCACGATGAGTAAAGAACAATTTTCTTCATCAGCTTCCAATCATTATTTAAAACAAATCAAATGATATCATAACAAAATATCTAAATAAATATTTGTTATAGAAAACTTATTTAATTGTAGTATTTTAAAATTTTCCTAGGTTTAGCTGCAGAATAAAAAATAATTTGATATCCAAACTGAGTCACCTCCGGATAGTGAGTCTTGTATATGATTTGAATATTCGTGAATGGCCGACCAAATAATGGACAAAAATGGGATTTTCATGACCCCCGTATGCGACCATTATGCTTGTTTCAGTGAAGATTCAGTCGGAAATGAGTCTCACTGCTGAAGGAATTTGCTCAAAAATCGCCATCAACTTGGTGTTTGTTTATCATACAATCGACCAAGCTACGACTCTATTCACGATCTGCTTGCTTCAATTCCTTAGTCAATTGGATCTAAAAGGAAATATTTTGTTCAAATGTGCTACTTGGTACTGAAGGAAAGGTTGCATTTACCGTTCAATATGTACTTACAAAATGGCAACACTTAATAATTTCAAATTTCAAATATCAGATATGTATTTTTGGCAGAAACAAAGTGTTGCGACATTTAAATTATTACTTCCAATTAAATCGCCTACATTCCTTACGTTGTTTCCAACATTTTAGAAGGAGGACAATTTAGCAGCTAGAGACGGAGACAGGCAGACCCAAACAGTCCACGTGGAAAACTATTTTTTCTGACAAAATATATTTAAAAATTTTGAAAAATAAAAATTTGAAATTGGTTAACTTAAGATAGCACAACCAAAACACTCTATATAGAAGAAAGTTTTTTTTCCTTTTTTTGACGTTTGGTTATCCCGTTATTTGACATTTGAATTTTGACAGTTTTCAAATTCTAATTTTTGAGTCCCACATAAATGGTTCTATCTACAGTTCTAAGAGGCGTATTTTCAAAAACGATACCATTTTGGAGCTGGTCTACCTACGAGTATCTATGAGACCTATGTTTGCAATATTCCCCCTAGAGATATGTAGTCTGTCAAATTCAGAACTGAAAATTCCACTGATTGCGTTATCTACTCATTTAAATTCTAGTTGGTTTTACTTTAATATTTCTTAATCTAATTTTTTATTTTTATTGGTGAACATAATCACTTTGCATATCTTAAACAATATGAGTTTCTTCTCACAATTCGTCCGTCATCCAACTCGACCCAATATGACCGCGGGGTGTCGCCATGCCTCTTATTAATTTTAGCTTTAATCCATTGATTACCATTTCGAAACCAAATATCTTCACCTTCTCGAAAATCTTCCCGAATAATTTGATTTTGTTTATAATAAGATCGCATTCTTTGCGACTTTAATTTAAATTTATTAACCAAATTAAGTAAAGAGTGTGGAACAAAGAAAAATTATTTTCCCGGAATTAACGTTCTAGTTTTCCTACCCATTATCAATTCACTTGGGCCTAACCCCAATTGAGAAATCGGGGTGTTTCTATATTCAAGAAGAGCCAGACCATAATTCCTGATTCGATTCCTTACATTTTTTTAACATATTTTTGGCAGTTTGCACAGCCCTTTCAGCCATTCCGTTTACTTTCGGGTAATATGGGCTTGTGGTAGTAATTTTTATGTCTAACTGTTTTCCAAAATTTTGAAAAATGTACGAATTAAAAGGCATATTATCAGCGACAATCTTTTTAGGTATTCCATGCAAAGCGAATATTTCTTTTAATTTGTTTATGATTTCGGCAGCTGTTTTATTTTTGATCACTATTATATCTAAATATTTTTAGGGTCAAGACATATTCTTAAATTCTTATTAGATTTTATAACAATTACTATATTGGATACCCAGTCAGCTGGTTCATCAACCTTTTCAATAATTCCGCGTTCTTCTCAATTTTTCAATTCCAGCGTTAGAGGTTTCATAAGTTTTAAAGGTATGCGACGAGAAGGTTTGGCTACTGGATTTATTTTTTCTTTTAATTCAAGCTTAAAATTTTCAACAAAACAACCCAGCCCTTTAAAACTGTCCGCATATTTAGCTAAAAACGAATTTTTTTCATTTATACTCAAACTATCTAAGCGTTCAATTAATTTTAGATCTTTACATGCTTGTAATCCAAGCATTGGTATTGCATTAGAATCTATTATTAGAAATGTTTGAATTGACATTTCATTCCGAACAAAACACATTAGTTCGCACTCACCCATTACTTTTAAAGGCGTACCGCCGTAGGCTTCCAACTTTACAAAACTTTTCTTTAGACCCACACTCTTAAGTTTTTTGAAATACAAATAAGGTAAAATATTGGCTTGTGCACCAGTATCAAGCTTAAAATTAACAAAATTATTTTGAATTCAGACTTTTTCAAACCAAGCGGTTACATTTTTCTCATTATTATCAATTGAATCAATATATAACTGTTCACCGAGATTTACTGTTAATTCTTTGATATTCTTTAAATAACACGCGCAGCATTCCTTTCCGTAAGCTGGACATTTTCCAAAATTATGTGCCTGCGAGCAAAATTTACACTGAATCAATCGGTTTCTCGAAATTTCATTTCTATTCTGTTGATGATCATTTCTAAAAGTATTTACAAAAGATTGTTTATTATAATTTGATTTATTTCTGTTGTTATATGAATTATTACGTAACTTCAGATTGATATTATCCAAGGTTGCATCTTCAATGACATTCTCTAGATCTTGCTTATACTCACCGAGGATGTTGATGGTTGTTGCATCTCACTAAATTTAATTTTAGAAGTCTCTGTTGCTCGCTCCATTTCTATAGCTTTATCCACTGAAAGCTCTTCTAACCACATGTCTTCACCAATTTTTTTAAATCCAGTAGAAAAGTGTCAAACGGCTCACCTTCCTGTTGTATTCTCTTTCTGAATACAAAACTTTCATAAACTTCGTTTTTTCTTGGCTGACAGAATTGTTGAAAGGCGCTTACAACGTTTTCGAATTTGCTTCTGTCTGCTTCTTCTAAATTGAAGGTATTGAAACTTCGACCCCTTCTGGTCCTATGGCGTTAAGAAATATGGCCACTTGAACTTCTTCTTTTTTTTAGCTCCTTCGATTGCGATGAAAAAAATATTGAAATTCTGCTTCCAAACTCTTCAACTTTCTGACAAATTGCTACTCTCAAAACTCAATTTATCTACTATTTTTATAAACTCCATCTTGTTATGCGATCTTTCCACGTAAATTATTTGTTTTTTCGGCGGTCTTCCTCGCGGTGCTTTTAATTGTTTTAATTCATTCCCCACTGGAGCAAATATTTTTTTTTTTCGATTCCCATGCGATATCACTTCAAAATACACTTTAACATTCAACCAATTCACTCACATTTCTTTGCATCACCGGCTGCGCAATATTATATTCTTTTATTTATATTTCAATGATCACAATTATAATTGATACTGATCAGTCATAAGGTCTTGCTTTATTCATGTCTCGGTTACAACTGCTGATCGTTATTTTTTATTGATGTAACTTATTTTATGGACCCGTTAAGGCCACTAACATTTATACAATATGAATTTCCTATTGGTACATATTTAATGCATTGCTTATTCATTATTTTACAAGCCCCCCTCCCCCAAACACGATTTAACAGTTGTTTGAAAGGTTGAAGTATTCTAACAAATGCTATATTACGTTCTTCGATTTATCATAAACTTTAGGATGAATTAATACCTTTCCAAAATGGTATCGTTTTGAAAAATACTCCTCGAAAGACGAAAACCGAAGATACAACCATTTATGTAGGTGTCAAAAAGGAGAATTTGAAAACTGTCAAAATTAAAAAGTCAAATAACGGGACAAGCAAACGTCAAAAAAAAAAAAGAAACGGTCTTCTTTCTTTCAATAAAGAACACGATTACACCACAACAAGTTTAAATCGGAGAGATCAAGAGTTGGGCTTCATTTGAAATACCATGGAATGACTCATAGGTGTATATCACATTTGTGGCTCAAATGGTTTGCTAAGATTATTGCAAATTGTAAAGTTTATTGGGTTTGTTGTTGGAAAGAATTACTTATATAATACCGCAAGGAACTGCGAGAAAGTGCCGAGAGCTACCCCGCATTTTAATTTCATACAATTTTCTTGTTCTAATCTTTGGTGGCAACGAAAATAATTACTTGGGAAGTAACACAATGGTGAAACCATTCCGCTCTTTTTTTTTTTTGTCCCAATTTACTAAGTGTGAGCCTTAGTGCGTTTTTTATTCCACAACACGTTAGCAATGTCACCTGATGATGCTTGATAGAAAGGATTTAACGGGCCCCTAAAACTGTTTGAAGTTTGTGGAACGAACTTTTATTGACGACCAATGCAAGTGCGTGCCAAATATAACGGTTATATTTCGGACAATACGAATCGGTTGTATATCGGACAACACGAATCGATATTAATTGATACTCCAACATAAGGGTTCCTCACGTACTTGAAGTAGCTGAAATTCATTTTCATTGATCACAATCAATACAATCAATAAAAATGAGTCCGACATACCGTCATGTGAGTACTATTTGCAATTTACAAAATTTTTAAGAAATCCAATTTTAGACTTCCGAATCGAATTCTTTTTCTTTACAATTTTAACTTACATCTTGTTTCCGTGGTCGTAGTGCAGTATCATGGATTTGTAAAAACGATCATACTCGTACTATAGGTGTTCCATAGTGCTTAATGTTGTAAATCGACCACAACACATGAAAAATTTACTGGTAGCACAATTAGTGTAACACAATTAGTGTTTGAGATGCGTGATGCTATAGAATTAGTGTTTATATTGCTTTTCGATATTTTTCAGTCATTTTTGGAAAATCTTTTCCATTTTATTTACAATCATTTTCATGTAACGAATCTATAATTTTAATTTGATGATCAATTATCATCTTGATCAATCATAGATTTCCGAAAAAACAAACTCAACTAACAAAGCAAAGTTGTTGTTTGAACAATAATTTAATACAAATTTAAAAAACTACTGGTTTTAAAACTTCAGTGATTACTACTCAATCAGTCATTAGTTTAAATCAGCATTTTAAAACTCGCTCGATAAAATTTATTACTCGTTCAGTAAAGAGCGAGTAATAATTTGTATAATTGATCGGTTTGAATAGAGAGTAGAAAATAAAACATACTGTGATGATTATTCATTTTGCATCAAATAAAGAAGTAAAGAAAAGTATTCTCTATTCAAGTCAATTCAGTACTACGAAACATTCTATTCGATATTCAAACAAAGAGTGAAACTAAAGAATGGAAGAGTAATTTGTATGGTACATTAAAATCCTATTCAAAAATCATTCACTCAGCAGTGAACAAAACAAAAGAAAAATATATTCCTGTTCTATTCAATTCAATAGATTGATCCTCTCATTTTTTTTTTTTCTATTCTTCGCTCGTTACTGAATATTATTCACGAATTTTTGGTTTACTATTCTGATCGAAGAAGAGAAAAGAGAATTGGAAAATTCATCTGAAACGGAAAGAATCGGATTAAAAACAAACTGAAGAGTAATTTTAAACGCTGGTTTGATTGATTGATTTTTTACTGAATATTAAACCAAGGTACAATCGCAAAAGGGGGCTCATTTACTATAAATATTGTTAAAACAAGGTTTTGATCGAAATAATTCAAATAACATCATTTCCTCTGATACAATTTTCTCGCTTGCATGCACAATTCAAATTGCTTTTTTCTCCATTTAAACTTAATAAAATGCGAAAGAAAAATTTTTGTTGATTCGAACGAAAAATATACGTAGACTGATTACCGATTAGTTATGGTTCACTTAAACAGTTGATAGACAAATAAACAAAAACACAATTTTGTTTTCTCTGACTATACTACCGCTTTGTGTTGAGGTACGAAGGTACTTTTTGCTAGCAATGTAAGTCTCACTGCTGTTAAATCATAATTCGTTCAAAGCTAGCTTCGTTCAACATAGCTTGGGTTTCAAAAAACAATAAAACTTTTGTTTGCAATCATGTTTCAAAACCATTTTGTTTTCGAGATAATCAGGGTGGGTTATAATTTATCTTGTGACTTTTGTTGTTTGATTTCTAAAGTTAGAAATTTATGAATTTTTTTTTTCAAATTTAGTATGTAAATTAGCTGTCTAAATTAATTTTCTACGAAACTGAAAATTTCTATTAATTTACCTAATTTTGTTAGTAAGAAATCGGATCTATTTTCTCGTAATTTCCAAATCTAACGATTTGTGAGAATAAGACAATTCAGCATTCAAAAAGCAAAGCAATTAAAACTGTGCTAATTTTGTTGAACATCGCAGCTGACGTAGAAAATAAATTAAATTTATATCGTCATTTATAGATTTCGCTTAATAATTAGTTTGTACTTGTATTTTGCAAATATATATCATTATTATTTAATGAGTCGATTTAAACTAGTAATTGACGTCAATTCTTCATCACTATTCCCTTAGTCGTTTCTAACAGAATGGAGATCAAAAAAACACTTATCCTATATGTACAAATTCTAAAACCAAATTGTATTTTTGTTTACATTTCTAATGCCAACAATATTTGTGGTAATAAAAAAACACAACAACAAATTTTGTATCATAAAATATTTGAATTAAACGAATTTCTTTTTATGAATGATCAAAGAAAGGTGTCAATGCAATAATTCAGACTGCAATAACAACTAAGTATCTTATTTTAGATTTTACAGAAAATTCGCTAAAATGTTGTGCCTACTCGAAAAAAAATTGGTTATTCCGCTGGCACGTGAAATGTTATTTTTTTTTGTATTTTAGTGCAATAAAAAGAAATTATGAATTAATGGATTTTTTTTTTAGCTATCAGTGATGTGACATAACCCCATTTATTATGTAATTTAATTTCATTAAAATCAAAGTTGGCTCTGACGAATTAAAATTTTATTACTTGCTAAATTTATCTTTAGTTTTGCTAGTGTACGTCAGTTGTCTAAGATGTTTACAGAAAAATACGAAAAACAATTATTTAATCACAAAATTGTCACACGTTCTTAATATTTTGTGGATTTGTTTTGTTTTTCCTACAATTTTTGAACTCGAAATTTCGCCAGGTGGTAATTTTTGGTACGATTTTACCAAATTATTACAGCCATCACTGCCATCTATGTAATGTATATTGACTTAATGACCAAACGAATTATAGTAAGCTTTTATTTTAATTTGACCAGACTGCTGCTTTATGAATATTTTTTTAAATTTTGGTTTAAATAAATCTACTACAAGAAAATGAAAACGATTTACTTACACAACATTCATAGGAGAAAATGTGGTTGCTGATTGGATAACGTTTCTCATTATGGCTCCAAGTTTAGATAGGTGACAGTCCTAATCCGTGTGATTACTCCCAATATGAGTGTGAAAGGGAGACAGGATAGTCCGATTGACTTGCTCGGCAGCATTGCTCTGAGGCGATATACGGCGTGCAAAGATGGGCACCGTTTCTGTTATGGTGAATATTTCAAAAATTTCCTTCTCCACAAAGTTGCACATGAGGGCGGTAGAGGCTTCTTTGAATGTTTTGAGGAATACGAATTTTGAGTAATGGTATAATAAGATGAGCACATGAGTATTAAAGTTTTTGGAGCATGGGAACAGTGCAAGAAAATCCAAGTAGGGCCTCCTAGTTTTAACCATGTCACCCATGAGCGATCTCAAAAAAATATTAGATCGTCTCACCAGCTTGCACACGACGCAATTTCGTACAATTGTGTTGTCGTATTGATTGAATATCCAGGATGGTTGGTTACCTCACGAATACGTGGTAGATATTCAGGTTCGCAAAAAGCTGGAGACGTCAAATCTACCCATAACGTGTCGTCAGGATTAGAAGTCGAAGATCCAGATTCGAGAGCACTATTGCGCTTTATAACGCGTGAGCCACAACGTTAAGACTCCCCTTTGTGTTAATAATATGGAACTTAAACCCCTGGGTTACTCGCATGGTCTATAATTCTGGAAAACTCGAACCCCTCTACACAAGCCCTGAATCGTTTTACGCACAGCACAGCCGCGTAACACTTCAACTCTGTGATGCTATACATGCATTGCGCCGAGCACAATTTATGAGAGTAAAAGGTTATTGGTACAGTACGCCTCCAATCCAGTGGTGGACGTGTCGACTTGTATGAAAAAAATGGAGGTGTGGCCAACACACGACTTTCTTTTACGAACAGAGAATTTTGAGAAATTTTATTTTTTTAAAACTTTTTTTTTAAATTTTTTTTTTTTTTAATTTTAAAATTTTTAAATTTTTTTTTTAATTTTTTATTTTTAATTTTAATTTGTTTTTAATTTTTGGAAACATTTTGTATTGAGTAGTTTTTTGTAAACCTTATACTTTTTAAGATATTTGCAAAATAAATTTTCTGGACCAAGGGAGTGGCCACTTCCGGTTAGCCGATTTGGAGTAAAATTCACTGGGACCTCCCAATTTATCAAAAAAGCTTAAATCTAAAGTTTCAGTTCGATTGGATAAACCATCTGAGCTGTAGAGAGGACACAGACAGACTGACAGACTGACAGACTGACAGACTGACAGACTGACAGACTGACAGACTGACAGACTGACAGACTGACAGACTGACAGACTGACAGACTGACAGACTGACAGACTGACAGTCTGACAGACTGACAGACTGACAGACTGACAGACTGACAGACTGACAGACTGACAGACTGACAGACTGACAGACTGACAGACTGACAGACTGACAGACTGACAGACTGACAGACTGACAGACTGACAGACTGACAGACTGACAGACTGACAGATAGACAGACAGACACCATTTCGAAACCCACTTTTTCGGATTCAGGGGACCTCAAAACAGATAAATATCTAAAAATCTCAAGGTCCAAAATTTTCATGATTACTATACTTTATTTTACTAGAGTAAAAGAAAGTAAAAGCTAGTGAATTAGGACCGGAGCAATAGTGAGAGCCTCTTATAATTTATGGATAGCGGATTCAACTTCAGCATTCAAGGGAGCGGCAATAGAGGAATATCCAGATGTACATTGTCTGTAGCAACCACTCATGCCGAGAAAGCGGCAAAGGGGGATTGGAGCGGGTGGATTGGAAAACTGGAAACTACACTGACTTTCTCAGGATCAACCCTGATACACCCTTCTCCGACTAGATGTCCTAAATATTTAATTTGTTTGAAAACAAAATGGTTTTCCGTAACATTAACAGTCAAGTTGGCCCACCACAATCGCCCGGCCACGAGTAGAATAAGAGCAAGGTATTCCTCAAAACCACCAGACGTCACCAATAAGTCGTCAAGATAGACAAAAACCTTTTCGTGATATTGGTGGACCTTGTTGCAGTTTTGCGTTTTGTATCTCTGTCGAGAGGAATCTGCAAAACGACATCTTTCAAATCGAAACTAGATATGAAAGTGATGTTTTCCAATCGACTCCTTTAACGTTGCTTCGTTAACCTTTCGGGCATCCAGGCACAACCTTACCTGCCTATTTGACTTTTTCACCAAAGTAACTGGTGAGCACCAAGGGCTCTCGCTTTCCTCTTACCTCAAGATCAAGCATACTATCCAATTCCACAAATAACTGCCTTTTGATTGCCGGTAAAACGGCGTAATGTCGCCATTTTAGAAGAGGAGCGGGGCCTCTTCCAATTACGTCTGACAGAGCTTTATCTTGTTTACTTGACAAATCGTGTGTAGTAGGTTCGTTTACCGATTGAACTGGATGTCTGCCAGAATTCATCCCAGTATGGACTCTATAGAACCGTTCGCTGTTGATAATTTGGGAGTAAAAATGTAAAAACGTGTCACCAAAGCGTGTTATAAATTAATAACATCCCTTTCCTAAAACGGTAATATTTGCACCCGAGTCCAACAAGCATCATTTGTCGAAGCCATTTATGACCACTTTGACGAATGGTTGTCCATCAGGGTGGTTTAACAAACTAGACTCACTGATTTCGCGTCTTAATCGTTTACGTTTAATAAAATATTGGTATGCTCGATGGAATCGAGATCCGGGAAAAATGGCACTGGAGTAGAGTTATTTATCTTTTTAGAATGGATAGTGACTTCTGTTGAAGACGGTAAAGCTCGGGATCCCTATTGACAACCGAGTCGGTTTTGACGGATTGCGTCGGGAATGAGGTATTTTGAAGGTAAGATTCCCGAACCCACAGCAGAAGATTTTCCGAGGTTGTCTAGCTACTAGCATTCTGGGAACTAAATCGAACTCGATCACTTCTAGCAGGCGACCGATTTAACAGGCAGATTACAGCGGAATATTTTTCGTTGACAAACTTGCTTAGGACGCAATCAGGTACTAGAACAGCTAGGGTTACTGATTTTGGAACGAGAACGAGTTGAAAAGAAATTTCGTGCACCTGAGGTCTGGCACTAAAAATATCCGCTTCTGGTTTAAATGTCACCTATTTCCATAAATTATCGAGCGGCCGACATTCCTTTCCCGGTCTCATATTATTTAGCAGAATTTTAAGGATCTCGTGATCTTAAATGAGGTTCTGCGCTTGTAATGCGATTTTAAAAATAGCGTTTTGAAATTCGCACTAGCTTTCCTATAGATAGTTCCGTTTTCGGGCATCGAGCGCTCTACGGTTGCCTTGAACAGTCAACCATATCTCGTTTGAGGATGTCCCAGGAAATTAAAGGATTCCATAGCTCTGTCAGCCTGATCGACCCGAGAAACAAATTTTTCTAATGGGATATCTATACTTGATCCGCAAAATGTAAGGTTCCCCGAGAAGTAGATATTAGGTTAGGTTAGGTTAGGTTGGAGTGGCTGCTTAGGCACACTTAGACCGGTGACGGTCCATTGTGATACTACAGAATATATCCCCTTTACCCCTCTTGGAACCATTTCGAGCTACTTATGTAGTGTAAGACGTCCCGCACTTTAATGTTTTCGAGATCCGAGAGGGAGTCCATCCTGAACTTACCCAAGTGTTTGTGCCTTCTGAGTGCCAATGCTTGACACGAGCAGAGGAAGTGGACCAACGTCTCTTCTTCCTCTTTCTCCAAACAGCTTCCGCAGAAGTCATTTGCCTCCAGACCCAGCCTTCTCCAAAAAGCATGTTCTCCAAAAAGGCAGTGTACCGTGAGAATTCCTACGACCGTTCTTAATTCACTTCTGTGTAGGGATATTAATGCCCTAGTGCGCCCGAAGTCCAGCTTTGGCCAAACTTGTCTTGCAACTCTACAGGAGAGGATGTTAGACCACCTTTACCCCGGTGAGAATAGCGTCTGCTTCCCAAGTGCTTGTCTCAGCGCTGTGATAGGCCTCCCCAGACTTGCCCTTTCCGGTTGCAGCTGGAGAGTCGTAAAATGCCTAGCAAGTTCATCCGCCCTGCAGTTCCCCATGACGCCCGAGTGACCTGGAACCCAGATTACCTGGATATTGAAATGCTCACCCATCTCATTTAGAGATGAGTGACAACTCAACGCCACCCGTGACGCCAAAGACACCGATTCTAACGACCGGATCGCCGCTTGACTGCCAACATAGATTTCAACCACGTCATGACCTCCTCAATCGCTACGACTTCTGCTTGGTACACGCTGCAGTAATCAGGGAAACGAATAGAAATGTTTACATTTAATTTGTCACAGAATACTCCAGCTCCTACTTTGCCGTCTAGCTTGGAGCCATCTGTGAAGAATTATAACGCTTCGATTTCCGATAACGGTCTACCCCTCCAGGATTCCCTTGAAGGGAAGGAGGTCCGAAATCACTTCTCGAAGCGTAGAGTAGGTTTAATGTAGTCAAGATTCGCCAGCTCATCCTTCAACGATCTAACGATAGTAGAGTGTCCTGTACTAAGACACTTCCACTGAGAGACGGCTGCAAGTCGTACAGCCGTATTTGCCGCCATCTGTTTGCCAAAAATGTCGACCGGAAGAAGGTGCAACATAACCTCTAAGGCACTTGTCGGTGTCGACCTCAATGCCCCGCTAACAAGCATATAGGCCGTTCTTTGCACTCTCTAAATCTTACTTTTATAAGTTACCTTGTCCAGAGCTGGCCACCAAACACCCACCCCGTACATGAGTACAGGTCTCACTACAGCGGTGTAGAGCCAGTGTACCAGCTCCGGCTTCAAACCCCATCTATGACCAATGGCGTTCCTACAGGAGTACAAAGCTATAGTAGCTTTGTTTATTCTCTCCAACATGTTGGGCCTACAACTAAGCGTACTGTCTAAGATAATGCCCAGATATCTAGCTCTATCAGTAAAAGCAAGTCTCGTGCCATTTAAGGTAGGAGGGACAACTACCGGGATTTTGTATTTCTGTATTGGACGGGTTAATACCAAGTTCACATTTGCCAGCCCATTTCGTAACGATGGTAAGCGCATTCTGCATTACGTCTACAATCGTGCCCAGGAATTTCCCGGTAACTGCTAAGGCTACATCATCTGCGTAAGCGATAACTTCAATACCCTCTCTCTCCAATTCTAGTAGTGACCCGTTTACCATTATGTTCCAGAGAAGAGGGGATAGAACCCACCTGCGGGGTTCCCCTAGTTACTCGCCTTCTGATGGTGGTGTCCCCCGACTTCGAGCTAACAATCCTGCTTCCCAGCATATAATTGATTAACTTTCTCAGAGGAACGTCCACCTCCAAAAATGACAATCCCTCCTTGATTGCCTCCGCTTTCACATTATTAAAAATGCCTTCTATATCCAGGAAGGTCACCAAACAGAATTTCTTCGAATTAATCAATTTCTCAATCATACACACCAAGGCGAGCAGAGCAGTGTCCACAGATCTACCCTTTGTGTACGCATTCTGAGACGGTGCCCACTTCCTGGCACCTATTTTATCTCTAATGTATACATCCAGCAGCCTTTCCAAGGTTTTCAAAAGAAAGGATGACAGAGTTATTAGTCTTAGGTCCTTATGATAGACATGTGAGCTTTTCCCCGCTTTCGGTATAAACAACACATTGACCTCCGTCCAGTACCTAGGAATGTAGCCCAACTTCAAACACCCTTTGAATATAGCTTCCAGGTAGGGAAGAATAATTACTGAGTTGTTTTGGAGTTCCACTGGTATAATTTGATCCAGACCAGCCGATTTAAATGGTTTAAAACCCCTCAGTGCCCATAGGATCCGTTTCCTGGTTACGATATCCTCTGTGAACACTGACAGTGATTCCTGATAATTGCTACGCACCAATAGGTCTTCAAAGCTCCCTGGGAAGTGTGTCTCGAAGAGAAGCTCCAGAGATTCTCCACTAGAAGCTGTCCAAGATCCGTCCGGTTTTATGAAAAAACTGGGACTAGCTGTACTTTTGGAAAGAATCTTCCTAAGACGGGAGGTTTCGGATACCTCTTCCATTTTATCACAGAAGATTCTCCAAGACCTCCTTTATGCCTTTCTTAATTCTTTCTTATAAATTCCGAGTTTCTTCTTATAGGAGTCCCAATCATGAGCCTCCCTTGCATTTTTGGCTCTATTAAAGGCTTTCCTACAAGCCTTACGATAGGTTCCCAGTTCCCTGGACGACCATACTGGTTTTTGCCTACCTATAGGCTTAACCAGTGGGCAGGCAGCATGAAAGGACCGGTTGCATGCACCAATAACGCTAGTAACGCGAGCCACCATGTCCTCCAGCTCCCCAACTGTCGTCGGGGGCTCTAGAGCCCTCAGTACGCCTACGCCACGGGAGTAAGTAGATATTGGAGCGATTAAAAGTATTACTGCAAGGATTGATCTGACCGATGTTATCCATAGCCTGAACATGTCGCGAAATAATTTGTGTAAATCCTGTTGTTCGAATGGTATCTATTAGTATTTTCACGGAGTTAACTAGAGCATTAATATTTAGAGGATTATTTGTGCGCCATCTTCATAAGGACACATACGGATTTTTATCTTTAGATTTTTGTATGTTGATGAACATAATTGTTTCTTAGTCTCATTGGAGTGATATTTGGAGTTCAAAACCTAACATCGGGCAAGTTGATTACTATTTTATCGTTACTTGATAACTTAGTGAAATGTATGGTCCAATTCATTATTGAAAAATCGATCTGCACTATTAGTGCTAGATATGGATTAATAATGGCGTATTGCTATAACCTCGATATAATTACACTCGTATAATTCTTTATAATTGAAATATCGTCCTACTGCTCGACCTAGTAGTAAAAAATAAAACAATCGATCAACCTCCCATCTCTAACAAATTTATCGATTTTATTTCTGCATACCTTTTCCATACCAATTTTTTTTTTCTTTTTAAATAAAAATACAACAAAATGTGGAAAATATTTATAATAAAATTGGAAAAGTTGTATATTTTTATATTATAATTGAATTCCGATTGCTATTGATTTTATTATATCAAACAAAAATTGAAATGAATAAATTTTTAATAAAGTCACCACCATCATCATCACGCCGTCGTATTTGTCATCATACCACCATGCAGGATCAATAATAAATGCAACAAATATTAAAGGCCGATAATAATCAGAGGTACTTCCCGTCTATATATAATAAATCATTTTCTTGACGTTCTATACTTTAAAAATTCCACCATAATAACACACAATCTACTTGTTGAGAACATTGTTAATTAAGATGTTGAAAAAATTATATACTAAAACTTGATTACATAAGACGACGTGTATTATATAAATAATATAAGAGTACTTAATTTATTTACCCACCTCATCCAAAATAATTTTCACCCTTTTCTAATTTTCTTGTACATTTGTAATACACCCTTTAGAAAAAAAAATACAAATACGTTGTATTTAGATATCTTAACAAATATATACTCTGTAAATATTTATGTTTAAGATTTTTGTTCGGTTCTGCGCTATAATCTTAGAGGGAAGCAGTAATAAATAATTTAAATTAAATAAATTTATGGGCAAAAATCTTTTGTAATTAATTCGGTTCTCATATTTGAATAATGTTGCGTTTTAAATATTTATTTGGTAAAGCTTTTCAAAAGTGTTTGCTTTAGAATTTGGTACATACTATAAGACTACTAACAAACATCTTCCAGATTTATTGATTTTGAAAGTTCTTTTATCAGTTTTTATAATTACCAATAATTACCAATATTTTATTCGGATCTTGGAAAATTCGAATTTCGTATCTAGAAACGGTTTTGTTTTTAATTTTGAGACTTTGGAAATAGTACGTACATAGGTACTAAACGTTTCGAAGTAGGCAGTTAACGACTAAAATTTGAAATTTAAATACAAAATACCTAAAAGTGGAAAACGAATCCCTGGATGAATAGAAATTCAGGAGAAATCCACAACATGTCAGGTTGATTGTCAGGTTACAAAGATAATACAAAAATCTCGGAAAATTTTAGTACGTCAAAACAGACAAAAATTTAGAAAAAAGCTGTTTTGGGTAAAAGTTCAAAATCAAAACCAAATAACCCAAATTTATTAAAATCAATCAAATTCTCTTGTTACTTGTCTTCAACAGAAATTGGATGAATTATTTAATAAGCTTTTTACTTTTTTTATTTCTGAGTTAATTTTTAAATAAAATAAAAAATCATTTCAAACCTGAAATGGATCATGACCGTTTTATTCTTTGCGTCCTAAAAAATTATAGCAGTTCGTATTTCTCGATGTATTGATGTAATGTTCTTGATATCCTGTACATCCCAACTATTTTAGTATTTTCTAAAATACTGTATTGTTATCACAAATCTCCTAATGATTTTCTATTAAGCGAATCAATTGCGAGTATTCTAGAACTTTTTCAAAATTTTGTGATAGGGATAGCATGGTCAAATATGGCCGGAAAGCCTTGTGAGTCGTATTTAGTTTGATTTTTGCAAATCAACTGAGTATTTTCTCAAGTACCGTATTATTGGCAGCAATATCCCGATGATTTTTTATTAGGCCTATCAATTGTGAGTACTCTGGAACTTTTCAGAGTTTTGTGATAGGGATAGCATGGTCAAATATGGCCGGAAAGCCTGGTGAGTCGTATTTAATTTGATTTTTGCAGTTCAACTGAGTATTTTCTCAAGTACTGACTGTATTGTTGGCACCAATCTCCCAATGATTTTTTAGTAGACCTATCAATTGTGAGTACTCTGGAACTTTTCAGTATTTTGTGATGGGGATAACGAGGTCAAGAAAGCCTTGTGAGTCGTATTTAATTTGATTTTTGCAATTCAACTAAGTATTTTCTCATGTTAGTACTGTATTGTTGGCACCAATCTCTCGATAAATTTTGAGTACTCTGGAACTTTCTCAGAATTAATTTGATGAACGCTCTGGAACTGTTTCAGAATTAATTCTTTGAAAGAATCACACTTATTTGCGTTTAAAGCCGCAGATAAAAAATTAAAATTTAATCCAAGTAATACCGGTATTTCAAATTATCGTGGACACATTAGCTCTACATACCAATGATGTCACTCAAAGACTTTCAAACACCTTCAATACCAGACTATAAAACCATACCCAAAAATAATGTATTATAAGCGACGATTCAGACAATTGCAGAATATGAACGAAGTTGGGATGGGTCATTTGTGAATCTATGGTAAAAAGCAAAGAAACCGGCTAAACGTTCATCTTGCAGAACATAATCGCGATGACGAGCTTCATCGAAAGTTAAAAAATATTTTGCAATTGGTAATTCGAGCATCACCAAGCAAATCGTAGTCGCGAGAAGAAAAAACTGCAATCGAATAAAACTTGTTTAAAAATCGAGAACAGATACGAACTCGGCTTTTTGTCGAAGAACGACGAATTAGAATATCCAAAAAACTATACGAAACCAACTATAAGACCAACGATAACAAACCCAGCAAATTACTTATAGTCTGGAATGCCGCAGCAATGAGCAAATGCTAACAGAGTTTCGTTATACGATTTTTTGTAGAAAGGACCTGCTATAGTAGTGTAGCAGTGTACTTAAATAATGATCATAATGGCTGTTATGATGTTCGGTGCCGCATTTTTCCGTAACTGCAACATCGGAGATTATAGATGTGGACGTTGATGATACAAGAAAATTGGTCAAGATTCTATTTCATAAGTCTTCATCCTGATTCAGACAAGTTTCAGTATCAGGTAAATCTGTTTAGATTCAGCAATAAAACTTTCTATGGTTCCAAAGAGACCTACTATGGTTCTATGGTCACCAAAAGAGAAGTTTAGGCCATTTTAATTGGTATTTGCGATCCACAAGGTTGTTCTCATTATTTCTAGTTAATTTAAAAATATTGCTTCAAGCAATCTTGGAAGCAGGAATGGAGGAGCAGAGTTTAAATTTTTCGTTCTTTTACCGCTCTTTATAAAAATTTTCGCTCTTGCTCCCAATAATATATTTTTTCACTTTGCGTTTATGCTCTTACTCTCCATTGATAACCTTGTTAAAGTTAGCCGAAAGTTTTTAGCCGAAAGATATAAAATGTCGGTAATGCAGAGATAGTGTCTTGGCTATAACAGCCGAAAGTTAGCAGCCGACATATTTCAGCCGAAACATATTTTAAATAAAATGAAAAAACAACAAAACAACCTAGAAACTGGTATTTTCATGAAGAGAATTTATGGCTGAATAAAGGCTCATTTTGGTTTGTCACTGTTTACCATAAGAATTATACTTAAAATTTCGTCAGAAAAGCTAAATATAAAATTAAAAAATTTGTATAAATTGAACCTTTAAAGTGCCATGTCTGGAAAGTACTTCAATTAGTTTGCCTAGCCAACAATTATCCCTTGAAAAATTATCAGGGCAACTTTCATGTGGCGAGCTCGGGAAAATTCATTTGAATGAAAGGCCCATATAAAATTAAAAAATTTGTATAAATTCAACCTTTAAAGTGTCATATCTGGAAAGTATTTCAATTAGTGTGCTTAACCAACAATTATCCCTTGAAAAATTATCAGGGCAAGTTTCTTGTGGGGAGCTCGGGAAAATTCGTTTGAATGAAAAGCCCATATAAAATTAAAAAATTTGTATAAATTCAAACTTTAAAGTGTCATGTCTGGAAAGTATTTCAATTAGTGTACCTAGCCAATAATTATCCCTTGAAAAATTATCAGGGCAAGTTTCATGTGGGGGCTCGGGAAAATTCGTTTGAATGAAAAGCCCATATAAAATTAAAAAATTTGTACAAATTCAACCTTTAAAGTGTCATATCTGGAAAGTATTTCAATTGGGGGCGAGTAGCAGGGATAGCAGAGACGCAACGATTTCAACAACAACGTCAAGCAACACTACCTACAGTTAGTACAAATTTGGGTGACCGCATGGGAACATGATGATGGAACGAAATCTCGCCCCCCTCTCACAACCGTCGATGGAAAAAATGGTGGAGGGGAATAATAATAGTTGTTTACAGCTTTTCAGAAAAAAGAGTTTGCGGTACCACGAAATTTGTATTGTCATTGTGTCTTCTTACAGGTTGGAGCAGTAGATGAACTTTAAAAAAAAAAAAATTGTATTGTCTTGTGCTAAATAAATTACTAAAAAATATATTACTAACAAATTTACTAACTATCAACAACTTAGGTGTCTGGAACCGGGTTTGGAGTCTTTGTTGCTAACATTCCTTTCCCATCCCTCGATCTTGTTATATGTAAAAAGGTGTACGACGGCGGCCTGGCCAGGGGGCGCATATCACAACTATTAGACTTATGTAGTTATCGATGTGGCGCCTTTCTTTACGAGGTTTGGCTTCATGAAGAATGGTGTCGTGTTGTGTAACATGGGTATAGTGGTGTGTGTGGTATTCGCATTTATAATACGGGAGACTTGCTTAATGCTTGATCGTACATCGAAATAATCAATCAATCAATCAATATCTGGAAAGTATTTCAATTAGTGTGCTTAGCCAACAATTATCCCTTGAAAAAATAATCAGGGCAACTTTCATGTGGGGAGCTCGGAAAAATTCATTTGAATGAAAAGCCCATATAAAATTAAAAAAATTGTATAAATTCAAACTTTAAAGTCATGTCTGGAAAGTATTTCAATTAGTGTGTCTTACCAACAATTATCCCTTGAAAAATTATCAGGACAAGTTTCATGTGGGGAGCTCGGGAAAATTCTAATTGAAATACTTTCCAGGCATGACACTTTAAAGGTTCAATTTATACAAATTTTTTAATTTTATATTTAGCTTTTCTGATGAAATTTTAAGTATAATTCTTATGGTAACCAGTGACAAACCAAAATGAGCCTTTATTCAGCCATAAATTCTCTTCATGAAAATACCAGTTTCTAGGTTGTTTTGTTGTTTTTTCATTTTATTTAAAATATGTTTCGGCTGAAATATGTCGGCTGGTTACTTGCGGCTGATATAGCCAAGACACTATCTGCATTACCAACATTTTATATCTTTCGGCTGAAAACTTTCGGCTAACTTAAACAGTATCCATTGATAGACTTAAAAAAATTATTTCGCTCTTTCAAAGTGATTTAAATTTTTATTTTTAATATTGCTCTAGAAAGAAGGAGCGTAACAGTTAAAAATATCGCACCCAATCTATACTACAGAGCGATTGAACATAATATATTAGGGAGTGATATTTTTTGTAATACATGAATTGCTCTTTGAATATCATTAAACAAGGAAAGTTCAATAAATGATATATGTATGGATAAAGTTTTGGAATATGGCCAATTTTGATTAAATTTGACTTTTCCTTAACCGATTATGATGGAATTTGACATGTGCGTTGGAAATGGGATTCTAAAATTAAAATAAATACGGGCTATTATGATAGAACTTAGCTGGAAATTTGACACGTGCGGTGGAAATGGGATTCTAAAATGATTTTTGGATAAAGTTCTGGAATAAGGACAATTATGATGGAACTTGGCTATTTCTTATTCTTAACCCATGTTGATTCAATTTGATAAGTGAGTTGCAAATGGGATGAAGTTCTATAATAAGGCCAACTAAGATTGAACTTTGCTATTCCTCAACCGATTATGATGCAATTTGACAGATGCGTTGGAAATGGGAATCTGAAATAATTTTTAGATAAGATTTTGGAATATGGCCAACTAGGATGGAACTTGCCTATTCCTTAACTGATGTTAGTGAAATTTGGCATGCGCGATAGACAAGCGCGTTAGAATACCCATAAAATGCTTTTTTCGCTTCGACCGCGTTTTCGACAAAATAACGGTATTTTAGTATTTCGTTATTTTAAACTTCTCTATTTTTATGAAAAGAAACCGTTATTCTATCGTAGCGGAAAAATGATAGTTACAACGTGTCAGCAAAAGAATTTTATTTAACCTACAAATTTTACTGTTATGCTGAGAACTGTAAAATTTCTGATTTTTGCACACGCTTTTAGCGCAACTTGAGTTTCCTTTTTTTTTTTTTAATCTGCGTCTTAAAATATGGTATATTTCAGGCATCAGACCAGATCATGTATGTACATGCGCCTGAGGGTTATCAAAATCTCTTGCAGATATTTCGAATGAAAAATTTAGGAATTCAGAATTTGAAATGAAACTAATAGATTGGCGATCTCCAGGAGATACAAAATTTCAGGAAATTGGCAAACAAGTATTAAAACCAAATTTATTTTTTACCTTGATGCCCACACTAGGTAATTTCAGTTAAACATAAAAAAATTGGAATTACATAAATAATTATCGAGACATGATTAAAAAATGTGATAAAAATTTGAAAGATCAAATGAGGCATAATACTGACAAACTACTCGTATATTCAAATTTGGTTAAATACCAACAAATTTGGTTTAAAAAAGCACAAATTCGCAAAAGAAAAACGTTACTAATAATTTAAGTTCACCCAAAATGGATTACGAGATAACGAAAAACCCTAAAAATAACCTTTTTCCTTTTTTTGAGTGGGCATTCGTTGTTTGCTCCTTAAAAATAAGAACCCAAAAATTTCTTTTTTTTAGCAGAACAAAAATAAACAATTATTAGGTGATTGACTGTTAGATTTTTTTTTTTTTTTTTTTTTATAGGATACAGTTTTTTTTTTCCTTTAAATAGAAAATTGCTCATATCCAAACCCAAAATGAAAATGGGGATATAATCTTTACAGAAAACAATTTTTGAAGGGTTTTAGATGAGTGTTTATTAAATAGCAAAAAAGGAATTTAATAATTGAAATTAATTGAAGAGAGAGGTCATCATTATTGTAGATGAAAATGTATGAGCAAACTTGTATGAATGTGACAACATTACATACATTTGACAATAATACTATACATCTT
Source organism: Tipula vernalis (assembly GCA_958295665.1). Taxonomy (NCBI): domain Eukaryota; kingdom Metazoa; phylum Arthropoda; class Insecta; order Diptera; family Tipulidae; genus Tipula; species Tipula vernalis. The sequence continues at coordinate 376,362,867 of OY282559.1, forward strand.
TGGAACAACTTTATTTATTTTTTTTTTTTTAAGAAACCCAATAAAAACATTTATCAGCAAATCTTAGTCGATTCTTAGTATACATATGTATATCAGGTCTATATTAGCAGCTAACAACAATACTTATAAGAAGGTAGATAACAAAATATTCGATCAGAATTGTACGATGGAAAATAGAATTTGTTAGCTATCACATAAACAAACGCACTTACATTTATTTTGAGGGTTTCAGATCTTTTCTTTTATGCAATTAGGTTTATACAATGGTCCTGTGATATTTTTTGCGTTGCTTTTTTTTTTTTAAATTCAGCATTAAAAATCTTTCAGAAATTATTTTTTGGCACAGCTTTGTCATAGTTTCAACGTATCTCTTATCCGGGGTAATAATAATTTCTTTATTACTTCAATATTTTCGACTACCCGAGGTCCATTTTTTTGAGGTATTAAATCTAATTATGCTAACTAACTCGATTGCAAAATTTGAATTTAATTGGACAATGTTCATAGGTCTCTAGGCGATTAATCGGTTTTAGGGTAAATGTTGAAATAATAAACAAATCTAGTTTTTACAGAAGTTATTCCTTTGAACTGGCGAACTTTTTCTCCAATTTCAATAAAAAATTCATCCTGCTTCCATTCTGTGGGATTCTTTGTACGAAATGATGCTTTGTTTTATCGTCCTTCATTAAATAATAATTCCAAGAGAATTGTTATCCGGTGGGTAACAAATGACTCAATTGGGCTCTGATGATTAAATGTTTTACCGTCGAATCATTCTAACGGTTTTGCTTTTTGTAGTAGCAGAAGATTTTTAACCATTCCTGTTTTACACGCAACTGTTACTCTAGAATCGAAAAAGGCTATTCCGGCCGGTTATTCCGGAAAATGTTAGAGTTGATGACGAAATCCTTCTGATGCCGCTGTACCAATTTTTTCATTAAGAAAGTTTTTAGTAAGTTGAAGTAGATTAGTGTCATTTATAGGAGCTGTAGAGGCCTCATTCCAGCAGCGACCTTTTATGAGACTTACAAAAAACTTACTTCAGTGATGCATTTTATCGCTGTTACCTAAAAGAAGCACTGGCCCTAAAACGTATATTTTTAGGCAATAAATTGATTTTGCCATCCAACAAGCTTGATCTAAGGCGCCGGGTTCACGAAACTTAACCTCTGTTTTATCTCGACATTCTAGAAAAATTCGACACAGGGTCAAGAGTTGCTTGACCTCAACAATGTGATGACGGCAAACAATCCATAGGAGGTTTTTATCTAGCACCTTAAGCTGTGATGTCAAAGCATAGTGCGCGAATTAAATCCTTTAGCAACCAATCAACAAGAAGTTAAAGCAAGCGTTTGCCTATTATTCGCCCGTCTGGATCAAGAGTAAGGAGATAATTTACTTTAGTTGCTACTTTACCCCAAATGAGGCGATTGCGAATTTCCGTTTAAAGCTAGATGCCTTGGAAGATGGTATCCTGCAGGCAACAGGACAGATGGTGGTTGCTGGGGATTTTAATGTCAGAGCTCTCGAGTGGGAGATGCCGCGCCCGGACACGAGAGGCAGGCTTATATTAGAAATGGCCGCCAGAGTAGGATTACTGGTTCTGAACGTTGGATCGACCACAACATTTCGTCGTCCAGGATATATGAAAACAATCCCTGACATCTCCCTTGTGTCTGAGGGACTTGTGCCACTCGTTCATAGATGGATTTTGGAAGACTTCACCGCAAGTGATCACCAATACATCATCTTCCAGATTGGCGATGAACGACAGTTCCAAGCTTATGATAAGCCGCTTAGGTGGAACTTGCGGAAACCTTATGTAGAAGCGTTTGGAAGTGAGCTGGCCAAAGGCGTGCAGTTGATGGAGACAATAGAGGAAAGTGGAAGACCTGCAGCCGAGGCTCTGGTAGACTCTACTATGTGTCTTATCACTTCGGCATGCGAGGTATCTATGCCAAGGAAAAAGCCGCAACACGGAAAGCCTCCCGTTTATTGGTGGACAACTGAGATATCAGAAGTGCGGAAGAAATGTCTCATGTTGCGACGCAAGGCGCAGCGTGAAAAGACCGAGCGGAAGCCAATCTCATATCTTCCGAGTATAAAGCGGCAAAGAAAGAGCTTCGACGGGCAATCAACCACAGCAAAGCGCGCTGTTGGCGAGCACTTACTGAGGGCATAGACCGAGACCCGTTAGGCCTGGGCTACAAAATTGTCATGAAAAAGCTTGGCGCCCAGAGGTCAACAAGTGTTATGGATTCGCGAATAATGGGAACGATTGTAGCTGCTCTTTACCCAAATCACCCAGAACGAGCTACAAGGGAATTTAGAGAGCAAGTAGAGGTCCCCCTTTTTTCTGAGGAGGAATTGGAGAAAGCTTTTCTATAAATGTATAATTCGTGCCTGAAGGCAGGCGTTTTTAGTTCTCGCTGAAATTGTGTGAAACTTGTGCTTATTTGCAAGGGGAAAGGCGATTCCGGGCTTCCTTCGTCCTATCGCCCTTTATGCATGCTTCACACCGCTGGCAAAATTTTCGAGAGACTTATTAGGTCGAGGCTTACCGCCGCAATCAAGGCAGCAGGTAACCTCTCACCCAAACAGTATGGGTTTCTCGTGAGTCGATCCACGTTGGGTGCGATCCAGGAGGTTGTGGAGGCGGTCAAGAGAGCGGAGCAACATAATGAGTTTTCAAAGGGGATTATTCTACTAGTGACGCTTGACGTGAGGAACGCGATTAATTCTGCGAATTGGGCTGATATGCTTGGCGCGCTTGAGCAGTCGTTTTATATACCAGAGTACCTCGTAAGGATACTGCACGATTATTTGAAGGATCGAACCTTGATGTATGAGACTGAAGAGGGGAGACGAAAGATATCAGTACAGCCGGAATGGCCCAGGGATCAGTATTAGGACCTGACCTCTGGAACGCCTCGTATGACAGTCTGCTACGAACCGAGATGCCAGATGAAACATTGTTGGTTGGGTACGCTGATAATGTCGTGGCGCTAATCGCTGCGCGGGAAACGAAGCAGGCCCAATTTAAGCTGAACCGGGTCATGAGAACAGTCTTGAGCTGGATGTCGACGCATGGGCTATCTTTAGCGCTTGAGAAAATCGAGATAGTGATCCTCACAAAAAAACGGATAAAAACCACATTAGCAATGTGGATTGGCAATGAAGTGGTCGAGACGAGTCAAGTATTTAGGAATCATGATCGACTCGAAAATGACATTCTTTGAGCAGATCAAGCAAACAGCAGACAAGGCTGCGAAAGGGGTCATGGGTCTAAGCCGCCTCATGGCAAATATTCGAGGTCCGAAAGCGAGTAAACGTCGTCTTCTAATGTCCGTGGTGCAGTCCGTTCTTCTCTACGGTGCTGAGATACGGGCCGATTCTCTTAACAAGGAGATGTACAGGAAGCGCTTGTCACAGGTTCAAAGACCTGGTGCTTTAAGGCTTACCTCGGCATACCGCACGGTATCTGAGCCTGCAGTATTGGTAATAGTCGGAACAATTCCAATTGAACTGCTAGCTAGGGAAAGGAAAGAGGTATACCTTCGACTTGCCCCTTGATGGGGCTAATAAGAGAGCTGTGAACCTACAGGAGAGGTCCCGCACCATAGAGTTACGGCAATCGGCTTGGGAGTTTGAAGCTAGAGAAAGATGGACAGCGAGGCTTATAGAGCAGGTGAGCCATTGGATTGAGAGGGCGCACGGACAAGTTGGATACTATCTGACACAGTTCCTGAGTGGCCACGGATATTTCCGATCATACTTATTTAGAATGCGGAATGTGACGTCGGCAGAATGCCTGTACTGCCCAGGTAGTATTGACGATGTGGAACTCACGTTCTTTTCGTGCCAAGTATGGGAGGAGCATAGAATAGCGTTGGAGATGGAGGTGGGGGCATGGTCTCCGGAGACAGCCTTAGAGATTATGCTACGACGCTTGGCCTGGTGGGAACTCGTGGCACTGTTTGTAGAGAAAGTCCTGAGTGCGAAAAAGGAAGACCTTGATAGACTACCGTAGTGAAGAAGAAAGCTCCGGGAGCTTAGGGAAACAAACGGTCTACCCCGAAGTAATGTGTTAAACGGTCCCAGGGTAGTCCGGTAGAGGATGAAGGTGTCTTTAGTCGGTAGGGCAGAAATGCGAGTCCGACACATCGTGCGTAAATGGCATTTTCACATACCCCATTAAAAAAAAAAAAATTATTCGCCCGTACCTCTTTTGATCTCCAGAACCGCTATTAGTTTAAAATGGTTTTTACTCTTATTTCAGTTAGACAGATGGTGCCGTTTATGTTAAATATTTACACTCCAAAAAATTGTAGTAGTTTTCCACAATTGATCAAAATAGTGATTTTCGACGAACGAAGATGTTATATGGGCGATTTCCAGAAATCCCACCTTTTATTAACATTCGAATTAAAACAAAATGCGGTTAGTATTCTGGCCATGTGCATATCACACTTTAGCCGTGAAACATGGCCAGAATACTAACCGCATTTTGTTTTAATTCGAATGTTAATAAAAGGTGGGACTTCTGAAAATCGCTCATGTTACCTCTTCGAAAAATCACGATTTTGATCAATTGTGGATGTTCTATGGCCGATTCTGGCTAAAGTGTGATATGCACAAACGTGAAACATGGCCAAAATATTAACTATACTTTGTTTTAATTTGAATGTTAATAAAAGGTGGGATTTGTTTAAATCGCCCATATAACATCTTTGAAAATTCATGATTTTGATCATTTGTGGATGTTTTGTGGCCGCTTCTGGCTAAAGTGTGATATGCACAAATGTGAATCTTGGCCAGAATATTAACTATACTTTCTTTTAATTTGAATGTTAATAAAAGGTAGGATTTCTGGAAATCGCCCATATAATCTCTTCGAAAAATCACGATTTTGGTCAATTGTGGATATTCTATGGCCGATTTTGGCTAAAGTGTGATATGCACAAAAGTGACACTTGGCCAGAATACTAATCACACTTTGTTTTAATCCGAATGTTAATAAAATGTGGGATTTCTGGGAATGGCTCATATAACATCTTCGAAAAATCGCGATTTTGATCAATTGTGGATGTTCTATGGCCGCTTCTGGCTGTAGTGTGATATGCAAAAATGTGAATCTTGGCCAAAATATTAACTACATTTTTTTTAATTCGAATGTTAATAAAAGGAGGGATTTCTAAAAATCGCCCATATAACCTCTTCGAAAAATCACGATTTTGATCAATTGTGGATGTTCTATGGCCGCTTCTGGCTAAAGTGTGATAAGCATAAATGTGAATCTTGGCCAGAATATTGACTATGCTTTGTTTTAATTTGAATGTTAATAAAATATGGGATTTCTGGAAATTGCCCATATAACCTCTTCGAAGAATCACGATTTTGATCAATTGTGGATATTCTGGCCAATACAAACTATTTTCAAGGTCAGTTTAGTAACGCACAATTTTGCACAATCATTGTATTCCGAAAAATATGTTTTATTATATAATCGGAAAATATGGGATTTCTGGTGTGATAATCACGTGAGAAATCCCATCCTATTTCCTATGCACAAATTTTCTAATTACAGGCACAAAATTGCACAATCCCAATGATCCGAATTACATATAGAAATCTTGGGTTTTCTAAAATGGGATTTCTGGTGTGATGTACTCGATTTAGAACCCATCTTTTTGTGTTGATATTTAAACATTGAATGATTTAAAATCCAACCGACAATTTTCTTATAATTAAACACGTTATCAGTTTTCAACGCACTTGTTGAATTTTACTAAAATAATTGTTAGTTACCTATTGCCTCTATTTATTGCAGTAATAATCATCAAAAATTTCTTAGTGTGTAGCTAGCTTAATATGTTCAACTGTTTATGGGCCATACTAAAAATTAAGCAAAAGCAAACAAATCGTAAAAACATAAGTATAATGGACGCTGTTAAAGAAGACCTCTCTAATCAAAAGACCTACCAATTGTAAGTCAGTTTAAATTGGCTAAATACACAGATTGAGTAATGCTGCTTATTCGGCAATATTATCTAAGCCACAAGGTCGCCGGAAAAACTATTGAAAGAGACTATAAATCAATACATTATCAGATCGGTATCATTGCCGAAAATAAGTTGCCTCAAGGAGGATTAAAAATATCACATGAAAATATGACAGTAGTTAAATGGTCTTAAAGATCGACTAATTTAACAATTCTCTTTGAAAAAAATCGACAAAATCAAGTGACGAATTCAAAGACCGGAACTAAATCCTATCTAGAACCTAGTGGCGAACTTAATCGAAGCATTATAATTTTGGGAGAAGGAAGAGGGAAACTCAATATTCATTAAAATGATTAGATTGGTGGGCTCTCTAGCTAAATGTGGCAGTAACATCACCTAAATATTATCCCAAAACAAATATTACATTACAATGAGACAGAAAGAGACAGATATATTTTTTCCATATTTTTTTAATTTCATTTGTTAGACGTCTTGCAATTTGTAGACGTCTGCCAAATATTGAATTTCGTGCATTATTTAAATGACGGACGCTCTGGAACGCCAAGTGATGCCACAACACATGAAATGGTCATAAAAGTCGATAATACGATGAAGCCGTCAGGGAAAATGCTCGATAACTGAAATAACAGCCAGATTAATAAAACGTAATCATCTCGGTTCGGCAAAAGTCTGTGCAAGGTAGGTAACAAGAGTGCTTACACCGAGCAATATGGGACAATCTGGCAGATGTATTCAACAGAATTGTTACTGGAAATGAAACTTGGGTTCATCACTATTATGTAGAATCTAAGCAGCGGTCCATGGAGTGCCGTCGAAAGGGTAGATCACATCCAAAAATGTTCAAAGTCGTTCCTTTTGCCGGAAAAATTATGGCGACCATCTGTTGGAACTCGCAGGGAGCTTCATCTTATTGATTATAAAAGTAAAAGCACCACTATAACAATAGCATACTGTCTTGGTATATTACATCGCATACTTTTTTACACGATTTCGCTTTTACACGATTTGAAAAAATTCAATTTAATTAAAAAATTTTAAACATTGAAATTATGTTTGTTAAAATCAAATAACTTAGTTAAAGCGGTAGGAAGCAGAGGGTACTACAATATTTGACCTGCTTAGGGTACCAAATAACGAAAGCTTTAACATGTCGGTCTGAAAAGGTTGTCCTGGGCTGGTTTCATTTCTCAATGCGCTATTCAAATACATGATTCAATCAACTGAAAAAGTCTCCTGTAATGTTATGTTAAACTTGAGAACAATCTATTGAGAATTTTTTCAATTAGGAACCTTCAGAATTTTTGCAAGTAAAACTCAGATTAAACAAAATATCTGTTCTCTGGTTGTAGAGACCAACTGAGGCAACTGAATTTGGCAGTGGTAAATATACACTTTTGAGCGAGTGACAAGATTGAAATATTTGGGATCTCTTGTCATACATGATCATATTGTAGAAGTGGACGTCTTTGTATCCTCTACGGCAACTGCTAAAGTTCAAATATCTTATAAATGATGACACCGTGCACCATGACAGATGATTACTAAAAGTGGCTGAGGATATTCGAGAGAAGAGTCATGCAAGTGATATTTGGCCCAAAACATACCGAGTTTTGTATAATCACGAGATGAGCAATTTAATGCGAATTCTTGGTCTTATGCATGAAATTAAAGTACAGCGGTTGATCCGGAACGAAAACTCCAGCGAATTCTGAGAAAAAGCCACCATTTGTTAAGCGTAGATAGAGGTCGTCGTAGGCGAAAGGGAATGATTTAGTCTCGATTTTTCCTAGAACAATACGAAAAGCTATCTCGAGGTCAGATTGCTAACAAGGTTCGAGCCTGATAAACCCGTTTATTATGACTATCCATGTTAGGTTAACTTTGTTAATGCTTTATAACATTGCAATATAAAAGTTCTTATTAAATGTTACTAATTAAATTCTATATTTAATTATCTATATTTATTACAAAAAGCCTAGCGACGGCCTTGGTTGTATGCATGTAGCAAGTGTTTTACTCAACCTACGACTAAGCGCAACCAAATATGGTGACACAATACAAAACTTCCAAACCATTCTTTACAACTGACCACCAAGTCCACCCAGAAATTTCAAGAACAATGGTGGGCATTCCAATCCTAACTAACTAAATAATCTCATTCAATACCATTGATTCAAATTATAATCGATTAATATTAATACCACATTAACCTTCGACATTTAAAAAAAGAAAACGGAAAAACTAAAACAAATAATCGCTCACTGTCGATTCAACGAACAGATAACATATTGTTCGATTTGTTGATTTAGCTGCGGCACTGTATATAGCATTTTTTTAATAGATTATAGTTTTTATATACCATTATTATGTAAACGACAATTTTTGTGTTTGTGTGTGTGTTAATACAAAAACTAAAAGGGAGACATTAATGTATGTTTGTAACATTTTCTATTATTAAAAAGGGTGTGTGGTTCCTCATATGCCATATACTGTGACTGCCTTTGTATTCTCGTAACTTGACAGAAATATAAAAAATGTATAAATACCACAAATTCAGTTGAACGTATCCATATACCAACAGCCACCCATACAAACAATCGTTTATTTTCTACTCCTATACTTTATTATATTTTCTTATACAATTTTCCTATTTTCAAAGTATGAATGGATTATGAATATGTGGATGAAATTCGATTCACAATGGATACGAGAGAGGATTTAAAAGCATTTTTTTATTTGTTATAGTTTTCCACAATATTTTCTTTGTTCCATATCTCGGTTGTCGTTACTAACTTACGTATAATAGTATATGTTTAAGCTAGGGGGTGGTTGGCTAGGAGGAAAGAGATAAAATAATAGCCATTTTATGAGCAGTTAGAAATTGAATTATTGTTTATTTTTTTATAAAGAAAATATTACGGTTATTGTGGGGAAGGAAATTATTACCAATGAGTAAGTCGACTATTTTGTAAAGAGGTATCTCTTAAATTCGATTAGAAAAGGCTAATGATCAGGCAAGCCATGCAATAAACAACGGCCAATCTTCTTCACTACGACTTAAAAGGTGTAGGGAAGATGTCAAGGGATGTCTGGTAGCAATACTTTGTGTCCCCTATGCTAAAGTTGTACACGGTTTTAATCAAGTGCTTAGTGGAACGAAATCTAGGTCGTGCGTCAGAACGCGAAATTCGTATCCAAGGAAAAATGGCTCGCATCATTTCCAAAAGACTTAGTAAATGAGGCAACCTAAAAAATTTGAACGAACTGCCCCATCGCAAAACGAAGTGACCAGTAAAAAGGTCAGATGCTAATTGAGAAATATTATTATCGATGAAAGCAAAGAAAACACCGTTCGAATACTGGCACCGTTCAAAAACTGATTTGAAGGACATTTATCACTATAATTGGTTTGTATTTTATGACTCTGTCAAAACCATAACAAACAGTTCATTAAAAAAAAATTATATTTGCTACTAACCATGGGGCCATCAATTATGTACATTTTTTAACGTAAGATTTTTCCATAATACGAAATGAGCAATAATGAATGTTTTAGTTAAATCACGCACTTTTTTTTAAAAGAGGCTTAACAGTCTTAAAAGTGAAGGAAATAAACTGGATTTAACTTTTTAGGAAATCTGAGAAATGCAAAAGAAATTTTCAATCATAATTAGATCCAGGCCTTAATAAAACATAAACTGTCCTTTGAGTATCCCTAAACAGTGATATTCTCTTACAATTATTGATTAAACCTGAGATTTAATAATTATAATCAGCAGGTTAAAACTATTTAGACGTTTCACGTTTCCCGTTCGAAAATATATTTGTTTTCTAGCCAGTCCATTTACAGAATTTGAACAAAATCACAAATTTCAAAATAAATTTAAGTTTTTAAAAATTTCCAAGAATTTCAAGTGTTTCACGGATTTAAAGTATTATTTTGAGTATTTTCCAAAATTGAAAATACCTTTGAATGAATTTGTACAAATCTACGAATATTAAAATTCAAGAAATTTCAAGGATTTCCAAAAAATTAAAAAATTAATTATTTTTCAATTTTATGAAAGTTAGAAATTAAGAATTTTAGCATTTGAAAAATTTTATAAATATAAGAACATCAAATATTTTATGAAATTAAAAAATTTTCAACTTTACAGATCTTCGAGAAATCCAAAAGCTTGAAGTACTTACATTAAGAATTTAAACAACTTGGTGCCGTTCATACGATTTGATTAGTTCCAAAGCGGTGTTTTTCAAGATGTCTAAACATACAATGAGTTGTGAATAATTACTACAATTTGCGCTAAGAAGGAGAGCATAAGGCAAAGAATCGAAAGTGGTTACATAAGTCTTGGAAGAAAAGAGGTGAATAAGAGTTTACTATTGGGGAAACATAGTTTTAACCAACCGTAAAATTTAATTTACATGTAAACATCGATCGAACGCTGTAATCAAGATTTTCTGATCATTGAATATTTATCACAGTATTCGATCACGATTTTTGATAATATTTTAAAAAACGTATATTTGGTCAAATGTGCCATACATTCGCAAAAAACTAGTTTAAGCCTTATTCCATATCATCCAAATTGCTTGAATACTACGAAAAACATTTTAACGCGACATAATAAATGTATAAAAGCAAATGGGTTTCAAATTGTTAATAGGCGGGAGAATTGTTAATATAACTGTCATTCTCTAGACCAGAGATTGTATCACGTTATTGTATCACGAATAAAATTCCACTCTATTTCGGTCCAATTTAAATTATACATTTTCAACTGCGATCTTAGTTTGCCCGAATAAAATAACATTATATTTCTACTTACATTCGTTATAAAGGAAGAGTATATAAGGTGGTCAGGTGTGAAGTTGCTCGGGGGATTCAAGTTGACACTTGCGGTCAGCTCCGTAACTTGCAACTTCCACAAGTGCTCGTACTACCTCCACGTGGTGACCGCTGGTAACTAGATTGCTGATTCTTTGGCTTCTAGGCTAAAACACGGCGCTAAAGGAGTCAACCTTAAACAAATCGCTGGGCTGGGTTAAGGTGTTAATCGTACCGTGCCGATAATCGACCAGACTGGAGGCCCAGCTTTAAAACTAGCTCAGTCGCTAACGGTGGATCCGGATACTTGGCGCCCTCCGGATTAAGTAGCCTTATCTGCGTACTGCAATTCTCTGCACAGATGGACACTTCTTTCTCCGCTACTCGTGGGAACAATTATAGATCTTGATAAGAACAAAAAACAACAAAAAGAGTCCGGCTCTCTAAAAAATCCGGAAAATGTGGACAATGAGACTCGGACCTGTAGGCCTGACTCTAAGTCTACATATAAACAACGGGACATAAGCTCAAGCGAGGCTGATCCCTCCACTCGGGTCACCAAATCTGAGTATACAAATACAAAGCGGAACCAAAGCACGAACGAAGCTCGTTCCTCAAAACTAACCTATAATACTAGGAGGAAGGCCTGGCGGGCCCTGGATAAGATAAATGACATTTCGCCAGAAGACAGAACGAATAAGGACAAAGCCACGCTTGCGTGGGCAAAAACAGTCACCGAGAAAATTCGGAAGGCCCTTCAGCTGGCTCACAGTTTAAAAGAAATAGATCTCAGGAGGAAAGTCCTAAGATCACAAAGCGAACAAAACTCCATGCTTCCGCTTTGAGGCCTTTTAACGAGGTCCTCAAGGATCAGCTGGTTGTGGCAGTTATTGACAAATCCCAAGAGGATGGAAGTATTACACCCGCCAATTGAGGGAAGGTGGAAGGGGCCTTAGCCATCGCGAGCCTGAAAGTCCTGTCGGAAAATCCAGGACCTGCTCCGACTTGTCGGGACGCGGGCTGGCACAGGAATCAGGAGAAACTAACTGCCTGTCCAGATCAGAGGTCCCTGCTGCTTTATAAGAAAGCAGTGGGGGGACTTGGCGAGGTGTGGCCTGAAGCCAGCCTTGCTGTGATTGATAGAGAGTAGATCCCCCGCAGACCAAGAGCTAGGGTGTACATCCCGTCGGAGCCTAGTGATCCAAAGGTGATACTTCAGTTGTTGCAGGTTGGCAACCCGGAGTTGCCAACGCACAACTGGAAAGTTGCTAAGGTCGAGGAGACAAAGTCCAACTATAGGTCAACTGTTATCATCTAAAAAAGGGAGCCACCGACTTAACCGAAAAAACCAACAGTTTAATCAACTATGGTTTCAGTGCAGTCACACTCAAGGTGTACGAGAAGGACGCGGACAAGTCGGAGGCTCCGAAGTCATCTTCAGAAAATACCGCGATGCTTGATAGCTCATTTGAGTGTGCGGAGGTAGCCAGCCAAGCGGCAACTCGCTCCATGGACACGGAGATATCAACGTCCATGGAATCTTTAAAGAGGCTCTCAAAGGACTTCTCATCAAGGGATGACTCTGATGTTACTGTGGCGGAAAAGAGGCTGTAGAGATAACACTGACATTTCTTCAAGTCAACCTTCACCACTCTAAGGCAGCATCAGCTGCTCTAATTTTAAAAATTGGGAAAGAAGCGACAGATCTCGTCTCGATCCAAGAATCTTGGGTCACTGAAGACCGGGCACTTGGGCTCAAGACTCCCTATTATAGATTAATGCACGCGAAAAAAGAAGGTAAGGTTCGGTCGTGCATTCTTATTAAAAATAACATAAGCTGTTTTCTGTTATAACATTTCAGTAACGGAGATGTAGCAGCGGTCAGCATTGAGGTCGATAAACGAATCTTCTGGCTAGTATCAGCTTGCCTGACATATGATGAAGTGGATACTCCGCCAATCATTCTAGGTGAGCTAATCTTTGAAACTCAGAAGCGCAAGGCTGGAGTCATCCTTGGGAGTGATGCAAATGCTCATCATACGATCTGGGAAAGTACGGACAAAACTAAAGGAGGTGAGTTACTCCTTGATTACATTTTAAGTACTAACCTTCATATATGTAACATAGGCAATAAGCCGACCTTTATAACTAGTAATAGAGAGGAAGTATTGGATATTACTCTTGTCTCAAGCTTTCTGGCGATTAGTTTATTAAACTGGAGAGTGTCGGAGGACCACTCCTTTTCTGATCATTGTTATCTTCAATTTGAAATAGACTTGACTTCTCCAAAAAGTCTAATCTACAGAAACAGGAGGAAAACCAACTGGGATACCTTTAGAACTATTCTGGGTAATTCACTACCAGTTCCGGTGCCAAAACCTCCAAAAACTGCGCAAGAGCTCGATGGCTTGGTGGACGAGTTGTCCAACGCTTTTAATGAAGCGATACTGGGCTCTAGTCCCCTTAGCAGGCCTAGGGGTAAATCTCGGCCACCCTAGTGGTCCAAGAAGATTTAACAAACACGTCGTATATGCAAAAGACTTCAAAACAGCAAGGAAAACAAAATCTGCTGTAAACTGGGACTCCTATAAGGAAGTCCTCAAAATTTACAAATATCAATTGAGAAGTGCCAAGAATAGCTCTTGGAGACTATTATATACTAATTCAGGAGTCTTCGGAGATGTCTAGGCTACGCAAAGTACTAGCAACTGGTCCTTCCATCCCAAGTTAACTTCAACGGCCGGATGGGATATGGACTACTAATAGTGGAAATCGCTGGAACTTCTGATGGAGACTCATTTTCCTGCTTGTTCCGAATCTGTACCTAGCACATCAGGTAAAGGGGCAAGTAGCCTCATAGGCCAAATTATTAGCAGAAAAAAGATCCTGTGGGCAGTGAGATTTGAGCAAAGCGAAGTAAAAATTACTCACATTTTATAAAAAAACCTATCAAATTCTTGCTCCGATAACCGAGAAGTTGCGCAACACCTATCACTTACTCTTTTCAAAAATTATAGCTTTGATAAGTTAATTAGTCAAATGTGACTAGCGGTTGATGCAATAGGACAAGTGGCAAGATGATCAGCCGTCACAATTTTATAAAACTTTTGTAGGCCGAATACCCTTGACATACTGCAAACTAATATACCCGATTTAGGGAGTTTTTCCAGTTAAGTCCTAGTACGTCAACGTCGATGTTAGCTAAACGCGTTTTTTTGCATAGAGTACTTGAACGAGTTTAACTAGACAGACAACGACTTAATAAATTCGATTTAGCTGCACTCCTTCAAGCACTGTATGAAAAACAAAACGATTAGCTAAAACTGAGTCCGACAGAAACCGAACTAACTCGAAAACTCACTAAATCGGTTTTATTAAATCGCAAAGTGACAAGGGTTTTAGGCTTAAATAACAGAATTTATAAAATTTACTAAAAAACCTAATAAATGGATGCATTATGAAACAAAGATCAGAATTTCTTAAAACCAATATACATTCTGTCAAAAAAGTACCGGGAATTGTTAAATAAAGTGTGTTGTTAAGTTCAAGGCACCTGGAGGACCTTCAGTTCGTGCGCCGAATTTTGTTTTATTGATTCAATGGAGTAAACGCGGGTTCCTCAGTCTGGGAAACAGGAAAAAGTCACCTGGCGCTAAATCTGGCGAATTTGATGGTTGGTCGATTGTATTTATTGAACTGTTAAACTTATATTCGATCACAATTATAGCTCGATATGATGGCGCGTTATCGTCGTGTAAAATTTACTAGTTTTTTTTCTATAATTCCGTTCACTTTTTTCGCATCAGCACAAGAAATCTCGTTTGCAATAAATACAAAATTTATGGCAAACGTTTTGTTCAATAATTTCGGTCATCGTAAAAATCGCCGTGCACTAATGAGGTCGACTGACTAGCAACTGCTGTAAACAAACTGGTTTAAAGATCGCGCTCAAAGGCATCATAATGAAAGATAGTCCTACCAATCTAGGAAAAAAAATTCTAAACCCCCTTAATACTATTTTGAGAGGTGGTTATTTTGATTATTTCTCTGACAGTTCATATGTGTTAAGCTTACAGTCAAGGAACGCTATTACAATCAACTACGCGTCGTAAATTTAACCATTTGTTTTATAAAAATCGGTCACCAATTACAGTGTCAAATATGTACCCTAGAAGAGCCCAATTTTTTCGACATGCTCTCTGGGAATTCTACTTTTGTGCGGATCAAGAGTTGCAAGGGCTTTAGAAAAAAGAGGGTTTTTAGAAACCCCTCGGAGCTAAGACAAAAGTGTAACTAAATTATAGCCCTTATTTAGTCTCGTTCCAAAAGCAAAAGAAGTAGATCATTTTATAAGTTGAGGCATAAAAAGGTTATATTTGTTCTGCATCCAGCGTAACCCAAAGCATTAAAGGATTCTGCTGCTAGTGAATCAGGGTACGCGAAAAGTTAGTCCTTTTGCTCATTTCTCATTTGGCTGTAATTTCCCTTCAGTGGTATAGTAACTTTGATAAGCTCGAATACTTGGCCACATACCAGTTCCATTGAGCTCTTGAACCATCGCTTTCCGGATAGTCTGCTGCTTGGTGAGTGAGATGATGACGATGACCGAGAGTAGGAATTACAAACTTACTGTACTTTAAATACTAAAAATGAAACACACATGACCATAAAGTGATGACATATACTATGAAGTGATAGCATATGTGGAGGTAGAAGTAAATTACCTTTGCTTTATATCCTATTTGCTTCGCAACTACGCATTTGCCGGCAAATTATTTTATGCCTCTGGCGAAGCCATCTGGGGACCACCTATCTAAAACCATTAGTGGTTTGAACCTCCTTATGTTTATCTTCAACCTGTTTCAATTAAAAAAGTCGTCAGTAAATATGTTCCCACTAATCTCAAATCGTTGCTGTTTCAAACAACTTTTACTTAACATTTTTCTGGGCGTAGATCACGAAAAATAGCTTTCAAAACTCCTACCCAAAGATTCACCCCTAAAATGTCTAAAACCCTTTTAGAGGGTACATTAAATTCAAAAACAATTTTTAAAATGTCAACGAACAGTCGGCTGTAAATACAAGTATCCCATCTCTCTATATATAAGTTAATACCAAATTAACCATTCTGGCTCAAAGATGATACCATCGTCGTGGACAGTGGAGTACTACAATTTGATTTCTTTGGTCCCCTAAAAATGTTTTTTGTGCCTATGTCCAAGAAAAGCTTTTATATTTCATAATATATCAGAAAATTGTAGGAAAAGTTAATCCAGTTTCGAACTGATGAGCTTATGATTATGAAAAAATCAATCTTCTTATCAGGCCGCAGCGACTGGACTGATTATACCACAATTTTCATTCTATTTACATACACATTTATAGAATGTATTGTACTGGTTGTATTAGCGAATTATACTAATATAGCCAAATTCTGTTACAAATTTTTTCTTCATCACAATCATACAGCACTATTCCTGTGGAAACCAATTTTTAATAATTTTTTACTCTAATTTGAATTAGAAAATTATAAATTAAAAATTAGAGTAAAATAGAAAATTATTAAAATTTGCCTTACGTCATTTTTTAATCAAACTTTATTTCTTCCTATTATCCGGCTTTCCTACATTGCACTAAACGAGCGCAAATTGTAATCTTTGCAAGTTTTATGTTTCCAATGAATTTCCAAAAACTGAATTTTCAATCGCTTGAATATAAACGCCTGTAAAACCTAAATAACCTGGACATTCTTGAATAATTTCGAATAACTTAGGATATGGAAGAAATAGTGAAATTTTGTCATAATCTCGAAAAATTTAATAAAATATTGCGACTCAAATCTATATTTTTAGCTTTGCAAATTGTCACAACTGAATGCTAAGCGCAGAACATGCTTGGCAATGAATATATTTGAAAATCTCTAAAAACCTCCAATAATCCTTAAAATGTTGACAAATTTAAGAAATTTAAAATTAACCGCGGTATAACCTCGGGTTCTCAATCTCGGATCCAACATGGCCATCCATTTCTTGTAATATTTTGACTTTTTTGATAAAAATATACGCAAAAGGGTTTTGAGTCGTTGATTATGAATTTCTAGTCAAAATGCTTATTTGAATAAAATTAACCTCAAAATTTCAAAAAATTGTAATAATCAGCCAGTTTCACTTTAAAGCAGCCATATGGTTCCGTCGACGAATCGAAATTAATGTTACAACATGTCATCCCAGAGCGTGTTTTTTACATTGTTGTAGATTTTTGTTTGTTAAAATAAAAACACGTTGTCTGCTCAATTAAAAAAAGTTTGTGAACAATTTTGCGAAGAAAGACCTTTTTCATAAATTTATTAAGTGTAGAAAAAACAAAATGAGTAACAAATACATGCGTTGTCACGTTTGAAAGGCCATCTCTATAGGTCAACAATTTTCTTTCCAGAGCGACTACTACTTTGCGGCCTTGATGCACAAATAACTAGTTTGCTCAAGAAAATTCGTATAACTGTCTAAGGCTTATTATTTCATTTTTACTTTATTAATTTTTTGTTGAATGTTAATTAATTCATGTAATTTCTAATATGCTACCGGTGATTAGACCATTTTTCCAAATGTGTTTTTATTAACACGTAGAAGTATATTAGTATTTACGAACAATCATTCAACTCGAAATTGACTAATAGACAAAACTCTATTTATTTAATTTTTAATTTATATGATTTTAATGTGTTCCGAAGATTGTAAGAGAATTCAATCCAGTTTCGAACTGATGAGCTTATGATTATCAAAAAATCAATCTTCTCATCAGGCCGCGGCGACTGGACTGATTATACCACAATTTACATTCTATATATACAGAATGTGCTGTGCGTTATGTACTAGCGAATCATACTAAATACAGATAAATTCTCTTACAATTTTTTTTTTCAACTCTATTTCTGTGTACGCTAATCTATTTCACGATTTTTACGCTTTTTCGCATATAACTGTTACTATAGAATAAGCCTAATACTTATCTGCGTGACATTGAAATTTTGCATAGTTGCGGGTGAAATTATCGCGATTATATCAAACGTACCTTCAAATAAAAGTGAAATTACACATCAAATATTTGAAGTAGCTTATTATCTTATCAGTGCCCATCACTACATCAAACGTAAGTATATAGCAAAAAAAAAAAATGAATTCAAGTGAACCTGGGAGAAATCGATATAGCATACTAATTAAATTTATTCGCAAGCTATTAAATTAGGCAGAATTGTTGTTTACTTATCACCCAGGCTGTATTCTATTTAGAAATTCAGCACAACACAATCCAATAATAACCGCGATAAACTCATAAAATACGATAAAATTATAATATATCGCAAGCATCACAATCGGGTGTTATCGTTAAATGTATAATCTAATCGTCTCTACAATACATACTTTATTAAAGTCAGTATCTAAGAACTAAATGATGGATTAAACCTCGTAAATTAACACACGTGCATCTTTACCTCGCGCATATTTGGCGGTAGGTACGTACTCTTAAGTACAAAATATGATGTAATTATGATGTCAAGTGTTTTATTTTTTTATTGATAAATACGAAAACTATATGTAAAAGACACAAGTAAATATGTACTAATAAAATTTAATTGCGTACAACAATTATTTTATGTGCGAATGGGGTGATAAGAATTTGCACATTAAAATTAGATTTTTTTTTTTTGCGAAAGATACGAGAGATAAACTTTTATTTTAGACTCGTCGTGACTAATTTATATAAAAGCGATGTCCATCGTCACACAAATAAAAATAGCCGGGAGCTAAGCAAAAAAGCAAAATTGTGACTACACATAAAAATTCGATAAAACATAATCCGAATACTTATTTGTTTTGCACTTTTTTTAGAGACAAAAAACATATTTTTGGCAGTGGCCCAAATTCGACAGCGGTTTTCTTACTCGTACTATACACTTAAATGTCATTATCGATTTCAAATTTGTAATGTTCCTAATTGATTTTTATTTTACTGAATTTTTTTTTTTTTTTTATAAAATTTTGCAAAGTGGGTGAAAACATTATCCGGATTTTTTTGTTATTCTTGTTGTCGTTTATGTGGTGGCAATAAACTTGAAAGACGAACACATGAGAAAATGGAAAAATTCGCTGTTTCTCTCAATTTTTTTTATTGTCTATAATTTTTCATGTCTATATTGTTAAATTTTCACTTTTACAGACGACACATTTTGAATTTTATGATTTATCGTAAAAACGTTTTTTTTTTTTTTTTTGTAAATGCGAGATTTTGAATTTTGAAGAAGGGGACTGACTTTATTAGTTCGAGGAAATGTTAAAAATTTTAAGTTATTTAAAATTTAAAACTTACATTGTTGCCATTTAAAATCGAGGAAAGAGTTAAATTACTGGAATAGAAAGGCCGAAAGGGTCGGAAAATCGAGTGAATGTATGGTCGAAGTGAAGGGAAATTCTGATAAGTGAATTAAAGTGAAGGGAATGAAGTAAAGGAAAATTTTCTTAGGTAAAGGATGATTCTATTAAGTGAAGGAGGATTCTGTTAAGTAAAGGAAAATTTAATTCAGTTAAGAAATAGCCAAGTTGAATATAATCATACTCGTTCTGTCCTTATGCAGTACGAAATATTCCATATTGAAATAAGCCGAAGCGCACCATATTCCAGTGTACCATATAGGTATAAGTAGTATGATGTAAGCCATATTGAAATATGCTTTACTGAAGCCTGTCGTACTGTCTTATTCCGTAATGAAATATGCCATAACGCCATGGATCTGTTTCAAAGAACAATCTAATCATTTTGCCGCCATGTAGTACAAAAAACTATTTTCTGTTATTTGTTAATAAAGCAAGAATGCGTTATAAATTATAGTGCTCAAACTATAAAGTAATATAAGATTTTGCCTACAATTGTTCCGTAATTCCAAAACAGTTTTAACGAAATTTTCTTATTACTTATCAGGTAAAACATCTTTTTAAGTCTTCCACCATTAAAAATGGAAAACGTCAATAAAGTCAAAAAAATGGAAAATACGTAAGTATACGCGAAATACATAACATTTAAAATTAAACACAGCAATTAAAACGATTCAAAATCGAGGCGCAAGAAACTATATATTGACAACTTTATTTAATTCAATTAAAATAATTAACACGTTAATCGCCACGTCAGCCATATGTGACTGACACTAAGAAGTTCTACATGAGCCATGTCAGACATGTATCTCTGACATGGCTCATGTAGAATTGGGATGAAATTTAGTAGAAGGTCACGTCAGTCACTGATATCCGACGAAAACGATAAATTTGCTGTATCTTTCAAAAGCTTATAAATAGTGTTTTTCCGGAAAATTTGGTAAAAAATATTTTTTACAGTACAGTAGTGTAATAAAATTACCATGGCCCAGATGAAAATTTTGTTGAAATTATCGTGGCGATTAACGTGTTAAACATGACAATTAAAATGATTACCTAAAAATCGAGACAAAAAAACTCTATATATTGACAACTTTGACAACTAAAAATTGACGTTTCTATTTTGTTGGTATTAGTAGCCAAGGTGAAAAAATGTACATTTCGTAAAATTGATGTACTCGTACATCGAAAAAAACATTGATGTTTTTAGACGAAACGAATATGGTTTTCGATGTACATCAATTTTTTTTGATGTTTTTGCGTGAAAAGAATTCAACATAACTTTTTTATATCCAAAAGAATATGAAATATTTTTGTAGTTGTATTGGTCTTGAAAAAACAAAAAAAAGTGAGGTTATGTTTTACTGTCGGTCAGATCAGTAAAACTTACGAACCAATTAATTTAGCGCATTAATATTCAAATAAATCGGAGTTTTGTTTTTGTTTCCAATTCACTTTGACATTTCACATTTCTATGTATTTGTAAAAGAGCAAAGCAAATCTATGAAAAAGCCAGAGTAAAGCAAAATACTCTCGAGCAAAAAAAAAGTGCTTTATTTTCTCAGAAAGAATTTGTAATGTCAATTTTTTACCCTTCGAGTAAAATTTTTTACCCTCAAGGTGTTTTTTTGTAGGTAAATTGAACACTAATCAGAATGGGAATGCGACAGAGTTCCTATTTAATTTTAATAAAACTGGGTCCCTATTCCTGAATACGATACGAATTTGTGTACGAAACGAAAGTCCAATTCGATCCGTAAATGCGTTGGTATTTCTGAATACGAACGTACAGTATATTTTGATTTTTGTACTGTAGGCAAAGGGAAATTTTGGTTTATGTACGGTGAAGATAGAATCTGCGTAGATTACCGTAGCCTAAATTCAAAAATTGTTAAGGACCGTTTGCCCATTCCAAATAATGAAGACAGTCTCCAGCGCTTGGCCAGTAAAAAATATTTTTCGATACTGGATTTGGCTTCAGGTTATTATCAGATCCCGGTAGCAGAATCGTCTAAAAAATACAGAGCCTTCGTAACACCGGAGGGACAATTCGAATTTGAACGAATTTCGTTGGCGCGAACGCGCCAGCTGTATTTCAATGACTGATGAATCGCATTAGTCAAGAATTGGATAATCGAATCGTCATACATCTTAATGATATAATTTTGCTTAGCAAAACTATCGGAAGGAATGGAATTGTTCGAAGATGTAGAAGTGAAGTGTATATTTTTGCTTCGAACTGTGGAATACTTAGGTCATGAGATTTCCAAACAAGGTATCAAACCAGGAAAAGACAAGATCTGTTGGGTAGAAAAATTTCCGATTCCAAAGAATGTACATGAAGCGCGGCAGTTCATAGGACTGACCAGTTATTTTCGGAAATTCGTTTCCAAATTTTCTCTAATCGCCTAACCCCTTACTCGATTAACCAGAATAAATTCTAGTTCTAGTGAACAAGAACTAGCATTTCAAACCTTGAAAAATAAATTGTGCCACTGTGACGCCAGCGCCAAGGGATTAGCCGGAATGCTTCTTCAAAAAGAAGCAGATGGAGAACTTCATCCTGTTTGTTATTTTAGTCGAAAAACCACCGATGTCGAAATGAAATTTCACAGTTATGAGCTTAAGGCTCTTGTTGTAGTAGAATCTCTAGAAAAATTCAAGTCTTACATATTGGGAAAAACATTTGATGTCGTGACAGATTCTAGCGCGTTGAAAACTGCATCGTCAAAACGCGATATATCACCTAGAATCGCCGGTTGGTGGCTTAGGTTAGGGACAAGGGAAAAGTATCGCACATGTCGATGCTTTAAGTCGTAGCCCAGTTGGAGATTCGAAGGAGATCGAGCCTGCGAGCTTATATGTTTTTACAATTTCCAGTGTTGATATGGACTGGGTTGAATTTTTGCAGTCTAACTACCCTGAAATTTTGAGGATTAAACAAAATACAAACGATTCTAAGAATAAAGATTATGTAATAAATAAGAAGAAGTTTATAGGAGAGTGAACGATCGAATCTTGTTTGTAGTGCCCGCAGGAGTCCGAGGACGTATAATATACGTTCTTATGGCGAAATGGGTCACTTTGGATTAGCGAGAACACTTGCAATCGTAAACGAAGTATTTTGCTGCCACGAATGAGACAGTTCCTGAAAAAAATATTTAGATACTTGTGTTGAGTCTCTATATCATCGGAAAAATCGGAAGTCGAGTTCCATCGAATTGCACCCCATTGAGAAGGTTCCGAGACCTTTTCACAACTGGCATATTGATCATTTAGGTCCTTTAGTAGAGAGTCCAAAACGATACCGGTATACTGTCATACTCATGGACGCCTTCACTAAATATATCCACTTCAAACCCGTTCGAGATGCGTCATCGATTTTCCGGCGAGATTGGTAACCGACGGCTTTCACATCAAAAGAGTTTCACGGCATTTTGCAAGGATAACAAGGTTGAGCATGTTCTGAACGCCACCACAACACCACGTGCTAATGGACAAGTAGAGCGATACAACCATACCCTTCTTCATTCTCTTCGAACAATGAGCGATAAGGAGCAAATACAGTGGGAGAGTAGACTACAAGAGATCCAGTGGACCTTGAATAGCTCTCCACATAATATTACAAAACTTTAATCCCAACAACTCATGTATGGTTGAACACTTCGTTCGCCGATCGAAGGCAATATTGTCGATATTCCAGAAAACCCGCTCGTGTTAGTTGACAGGGAACTACGTATACGCGAAATACATAACAAAAAAATAATTTTTTCATACCTACTCAATTACTAAAAGAGGAGGTAAAATATGCTCAAAAATAATTTCCTTCACCACAAAAAAAAAATTAACTTATCGACTATCCACAACAGTTATTATAACAAAACATACAAAAAATGTAACCGATACATCAATTAACCATAAACAAAAGAAAAAATGACCCACATTGTTCCGACAAAATTTGATCACATTAATTTGCTACATATACAGGATTTATTAGCACGTATTTTCAATTTATTTAAATCATTTTACTTTAAGAAATAAATTAAATGGTTTTAGATATTGATTTCAATAAATTAAGTGAAAAAAAATTGTATGAAAATTTGGCTTTAATCGGCCTCTCCACAGATTTCGACCCATTTGGCCTTTCGACATATTCGGCCTTTCGACCCATTCGATCATTAGACATTCGACCTTTCGACACATTCGGCCTTTCGGCGTTCGGCCTTTCGGCGTTCGGCCTTTCGACAATCGGCCTTTCAACATCAAATGAAATTATTGAATGCCAATAAGGGGAAAACATCCTCACGTTTTTTTGCGAAAAATACGGCACGAGAGGATGAACAGTTTACCCCTTTCATCAGTGATTAAACCGAAACATAAACCGAAATTGTAGGATCCAACGATTTAAGAAACTAAACATTTTCGCAAATTTATTTTGCATTTTTACGTATTTTCTTTCAATATGGGTATACGACTAGCAAATTGAATGGCACGAAAACATTAAACCACTTCTCGCCATCACTAATGGCAAATAAAAAGGGAGATAATGACTGTATCGATAGATAGGCAAAACAATCTCAAATCAGAAATTCAGAATAAGATATTTAAATGTTTTATATTTCCGGATTCACTAATTCAACCCCAACTCAACTTCAACTCAACCGCCGCTCAACTTGGAATTCGACTCCCAACATAACCTTCAATACAACCCCGAACTCAACCTCAACTCCATCTTCAACTCAACTCCCGACTCAACCTTCAAAACTGAAATCTTCAAGCGTTCATGCACTCAACTCAAAACAACTCAAGCTAACTCCCAAGTCAGTTCTCAACAAAACCCCAACTATACCACAACTCGATCCACAACTCTGCCCTCCACTCAGCTCCTAAATCAACATAGTCAACTCAAGCTAACTCTAACTCAACCCCCAAATATATCCCAAACTGAACTGCTTGCTCAACCCTAACCCAATCATAACTCAACTCCAATTCAACCCCAACTCATAAATCAACATAGTCAACTCAAGCTAACTCTAACTCAACCCCCAAATATATCCCCAATTGAACTGCTCACTCAACCTTAACCCAACCACAACCCAACTCTAACTCAATTGCGAAATAAGGTGATAATAACTTTACTTGGCCTACTACAACGCTTAACTCAACTCCAAAGCGCAACTCAATCCCCAAACCAGCATATATAAAAAAATTGGACAATGTGGATCGAAAACACAAACGTGGTAATATCACGTGTTAATAATCACGTGGTTTTGGGTCAATTGATACGGTAGGTGCCTTATATTCTTGACATAAAGGTTTCAAAACATGTTCAATTCTTCGATTTGACCAAAGAAACCAGATTGGCGGCTACAGAGTGCCTTTTTCGGACTCAAGAACCTTTAAAACATCAAGAAAAGTGGTTTTGGATAGACAAAATTTCCAAACTTTGGCCCTTGAGGACCGAAGTTAAAAATTATAGATTAATAAATATTGTAATCTAGGGCCCTAGGGCAATCATTGCGGGTCGGGAGGACCCTAATATGAGCGTGGTGCATACATATCTAGTCCCAAGGGGGGCCTACAAGCGGGCGATGGAAATCTTCACCCCTGGAGAGTTGCGCTGAGCTATCAATTTATTTGGCCCCTTTAAGTCTCCAGGAGGGGATGGAATCTATCCTATTTTTCTTCAACGAGGCCTGGATATACTGGAGCTCCACCTAATCAAATTATATAGAGCCAGATTTAGTCTGGAATACATCCCCAGATGCTGGAGGGAGGTAAGAGTCATATTCATACCAAAAAATGGGAATAAATCCCCCGAGGACATTAGGTCCTACAGACCTATGAGCCTTACATCATTTATACTTAAAACCATGGAAAAAATATTGGGCCTGTATATCAGACTCAATACAATCCAAAGATGTCCTCTAAATCCTAGCCAACATGCTTATCAGGTGGGCAAATCTACGAAGACAGCCCTGCATGAATTAACATCGGAAATCGAGGATACACTTCGCAACAAGGAGGCACTATTATGATCCTTCATTGATATCCAAGGTGCCTTCGATAATACTAGTTTCGAGGTGATTCGGGAACAAGCTGTAGCGAGGGGTATCGACTCCTCAACCATCGGGTGGATAATAAACATGCTCAGGAGAAGCAGGAGAATTAAAGCCTCGATTGGCGAAGCAAGCATCTCAATTGCACCTACCAAGGGCTGATGATCTGGTGCTTATGGTCAGGGGCAAAGTTGAAAGCACAATAGCTGAGTGTATGCAATATGCTCTAAGATTGGTAAACGAGCGGTGTATTGAAGTGGGCCTTAGCTTCAATCCCAAAAAAAAACCAAGCACTCTCTTTACAAATCGGAGGAGAATTTCCTTTCATCCAATAGCTATGAACGGGGAAATACTAAAGATGACGTCTGAAGTTAAATATCTAGGGATCATTTTTGACAAAAATTTAACCTGGAACCCCCACTTGAAATACATCGCAAATAAGGCAAACAAAGCATACTTTGGGTGTCAACGTATGTTTGGTAAAACATGGGCCTAAACACACAAATGATAATCTGGCTTTACCAAACCATCATAAGACCAATGAAATCTTATGCGGCGTTTATATGGTGGCCAAAGACAGAGCAAATAAATGCTCGTTCAGCTTTGGACAAAATTCAAAGATTAATATGTTTGGACGCAACGGGAGCAATTAGGACCTGCCCTACTGTTGCCCTTGAAAGATTGCAGGGACTCTCACCACTCCACATACATGTCAAAAGTGTGGCAAGTTTGAGAGCTATAAAACTGAAGGTAACAAGTCAGGTTAGACTGACTAGTTCGGGACACAATAGCATCCTGGATAAACTAAACTTGGCAGACGATATTGCCCAGCTATCAGATATGATGGTAAAGACTACTGACTGTCGGAGGAATCTCACGATCCGGATACCCGAAAGGGACATGGTGGGGAACATCATTTCCACCTTACCACAGCACGCATCGGTGTGGTATGCCGATGGGTCAAAAACAAACGAGGGTATGGGTGCGGGGCTTGTGGGGCCCGGTTTCCCGGTGTGGCCATCGAGACTAGCGTGCTTCAGTGCCTCAAAAAGAAGTATATAAGAACGGAGATCTATATAATCTCAGATAGCCAGGCTATTTTATTAGCCCTGGCAGCTCCGGTGTTCAGCTCTAAACTGACATGGAGCTGCTACAGCAACCTCAGAAGGCTGGGTGGGGACAACAAGGTTACCCCTCTTGTGGTCCCCCGGCCACTCTAATATACCAGGAAATGAGGCCGCAGGCACCTGTGCAAAATAGGGTGCGGGTGGCATCTTCTACGGCCTCGAGCCTAGCGTTGCCTATTCCAAAGGCCATGTAGCGAGGAGAGTCCTCTTCTGGAAGCAGAGATGTTCTGCTTCACTCTGGGAGTCATCTCGGGGAATGAGACGGACAAAGAAGCTCCTAAATTACAAGATTACACACTTACAGGATATAATCAGAATGGATCGATCATCTCTGAAATCCCTCATATGGTACTTGACAGGAAATGGTCCCTTTAACTACCATCTATTCAAAATGGGGAAAACCCCATCAGAGAACTGCAGATTCTGTAATCTGGGAAGAGAAACATCCGAACACTTGCTGTTCGAGTGCAGTGCAATCGCCCTAAGAAGAATTAAAACACTCAATGCTTACTCTGTTCAGTGGCCTCACGCCGACCCTGTGGATGTGCATGACCTTGTGGCGTTTATCAAGGACCTGGACCTACATTTCACATAGATTGATTTCTCTACTCTTACACGGGGATGCACAATAGATCTTGCTGGTCGAAGTGCACAGGGTTCCTCTTACCAACCCACCCTCTTTTAAAAAATAAAAAATAAAAAAATCTAGGGCCAGATTCCCTTAGTCGTATCGCTTGTCACGCCAAATAACAATTAATTTTTATATTTCTTCTATAAATCCTGTACGGCTGCTGTGAAAAACATCATATTGCACTGACTTTTTACGACAATAATAATTTCAAATATTTCCTAGCACAGCTTCTGCTCACTTGAAAATATATCGTGGCAAGAAAAGTTGCTTGAAATTAGTTCAATCGTAAAAAAATCAGTACAATGTGATGTTTTCATAATGACCGTACATTGAATTTTGACGATAAGAAATCTAGAGGATTAATAATAGTAAAATGAATAGGAAGTTAAAAACCAAGAACTCGCGAGTTTAAGATTTAGAAATTTATAAAATTCGGAAATTTAATTAGCATTTTAGCAACAGTCGTATCCGAAGTAATTTTTTGCGCTAAATCCGAATCTGTACACGGGATTACCACATCACGTCAGATTTTTGAGATATTCTAACTTAAAAGCGTGTTTTTAGTACTCTTGTACTTGAAATATCTCAAGGCCAAAAAGAGTTAGGGCAAGTCATCCAACGGGATCTTATTAAGCGTATCAAAATCTACGACTACAAAAACATTTGAAATATAAGAATCGGCAGATAATTTAGTTATAAAATGAGAATTTATGCGTATTTATGAAATTCGTCGATTATGCATAATTAGAACTTACCCTCGCGACAGAATTTTCTTGATGGAATTGATTTGCCGCCATGGCTGCAATATTAATCGTTTGAAACAACTAAACAGAAAGGATTCGACTGAAGTTTATAGGTAGAGGTAATCAACAGAATTAAAGAAATTTTCTTAGAGTCTGTTTGATGTCATATTGAAATCATTTCCTCTATTTCCAGTAACACATTCGCAACGCAGAGAAATAATATCAATTACGGTAAAGTAAAAGAATATTTCCCGCCAAATTTGTTTTCTTACATCCATAGATTATTGAATAAAGCTTTGAAGAACAACAGAGCAAACAACACAAAATTTTTAATTTCGGGATAACTGAAAACAAAATCAAACAGCAAATAAAACTGTTAGGTGTGACCAAAATTAGTCAAATATTGAAGATTAACTTAATAAATATTAACCCGAAATATGTCTTAACCTGATTTTACGAAAAAACGAGACCCACCTCTATTACAGAGGATTAACTCGTAAGGTATTTAATCTACGCCGGCAAAAACTTTGTAAACAATTTGCACGTTTTTGCACTAACACACAGGAGATACAGTATGTGATATGTCTATACTATAAACGAGTCTTATCACCGAAAAAAATAATAAAATAAAAACAACAATATAATTAGACCTAAGATAAATAGTTTAACTTATGTTATTTTAACAAATTCAAAATTAAACGAATCGACTTGATAAGCACACCTCTCCAAAATTATACTAAATCACGTCGCACATACACCCCGATCAGACCACGTTTTCGTTACGCAAAGGGATTGATCATGGCATTATTTTATAAGCCAAGTAGTCCAAATTTTGTTTACTCTAACATTTACATTTACAATCTATTTGCGATGTTTGTTAGTTTTGAAATTTATTGGATATGGATTGTGGATACGTCAAGTGATTTTTGTGTGGCTAATAATCATACGGGTAGATAAGCGAAATTTTAATGTAATTTGTACAGTTTGATAAAAATAGAAAATATTTTTTTTTTATTTAGTTTATCAGGTGGTTATAAATATGTATGAAATTGGGTAGACCCAAAATTTATCAGGTGATTTTCCTAAAATAGTAAAATTTATCACTATTCAGGCTAACGAGGGTACCTAAATTTGATTTGTTTTAATCGTTTACACGCAAAAACAGCATGATAACCGGCAAAGTATACCATAGTATACTGTAAATCAAAATTATCATTTACTGCAGACATTTTATAGTGCCGTCAAATAATTACCTAGATCTATTGGTTTATGATATCTTATACATATATGACATAAACTGCTTAGTAAATATAATTTTGATAAGAAAATCTGATCATTTCGTTTATTGTAGCTTAATTAGAGAAAGAATTTACAAAAGTGGTGATTTTTTTAAATTTTAAAGAACTTCAATACTTTCGTCAATTTTATTCCAATACAACAGATTAAGCCAACCAAAAACCATAAATTAAAACCAGAATTTTCTAATAATCGTCAAAGTGGAGGTTTGGAGGTGGTATTTCGAGATTTTATGTCCGAACCGATAAAAGACCGAAAGAACCAACATGATGGTTATTTTGGCAAGCAAACCAAAAAAGAGAGAATACTCCTCATTTGTTTAAGGATGGGTTTCCGAATTACTTCAGGACTTAGGTTTCTACCACTATATGAAACAAAAAAAACTCTCAATTTAACCTTTTGCTTTTGGATAAAGTGCTAGAATATTCAAAAAAATTGAGTCATCCCAACGTTGGAATACTTTTTCCAAAACCAAATACGATATCGATTATTGAACCAGTAGTTTAAGGCATTATCGAACATTTGAAGTTAAATTAGATGAAATGGAATCTAATGCAAATATGCATAAATATCTAATCCAACATCCACCCGATTCCACTGGAATTTAAAATATTTTCGAATTCGGAAATTACCTTTAATTGACTTTTAGAGTATTTTAATGTCAAAGTTTGGTGTAATAAACACTCAACGTCCACTACTGCTTCTAAAAAAAACAACTTCAATCGGCAGCCATTAATACGGACGAAATGCCAATTCCACTTAGTGAGGCGAACAAAAATAAATTTCATTATCAACAAATTGATACTTACAGATGCCTATATCGAGAATGGGCAGAGCAACCAAAACCAAATGATTATTAATAATATTGAAGCATTTATTCCAATTTTCAATGTTTGCTCGAGTCAGTTCTAAATATTCTGGTTTTCCCGGGGAATTATGAATTCGAATTAGTTTATTCTGGTACTTATGGTTTCTCGCTAGGTGTAGTGTGGCGATTAGAGTTCTGTAGGCACCAGAAATGTCTATTACATATAAAGAAATTAAATCCGTTAAACACTCCTATAAGGAGAAGCTCGGAATTTATAAGAAAGAATTAAGAAAGGCACAAAGGAGGTCTTAAAGAATCTTCTGTGACAAAATGGAAGAGGTATCCGAAATCTCCCGCCTTAGGAAGATTCTTTACAAAAGTACAGCTAGTCCCAGTTTTTTGATAAAACCGGACGGATCTTGGACAGCTTCTAGTGGAGAATCTCTGGATCTTCTCTTCGAGACACACTTCCCAGGGAGCTTTCAAGACCTGTTGGTGCATAGCAATCATCAGGAATCACTGTCAGTGTTCACAGAGGATATCGTAACCAAGAAACGGGTCCTATCGGCACTTAGGGGTTTTAAACCATTTAAATCGGCTGATGCGGATCATATTATACCAGTGGAACTTCAAAACAACTCAGTAATTATTCTTCCTTACCTGGAAGCTATATTCAAAGGGTGTTTGAAGCTGGGCTATATTCCTAGGTACTGGACGGAGGTCAATGTGGTGTTTATACCGAAAGCGGGTAAAAGCTCACATGTCTATCCTAAGGACCTAAGAACAATAACTCTATAATCCTTTCGTCTGAAAGCCTTGGAAAGGCTGCTGGATGTATACATTAGAGATAAAATAGGTGCCAGGAAGTGGGCACCGTCTCAGTATGCGTACACAAAGGGTAGATCTGTGGACACTGCTCTGCTCGCCTTGGTGTGTACGATTGAAAAATCGATTAATTCGAAGGAATTCTGTTTGGTGGCCTTCCTGGATATAGAGGGCGCCTTTAATAATGTGAAAGCGGAGGCAATCAAGGAGGGATTGTCATTTTTGAAGGTGAACGTTCCTCTGAGAAGGTTAATCAATTATATGCTGGGAAGCAGGATTGTTAGCTCGAAGTTGGGGGACTCCACCATCAATAGACGAGTAACTAGGGGAACCCCGCAGGGACGGGGTTCTGTCCCCTCTTCTCTGGACCATAGTGGTAAACGGGTTACTACTAGAATTGGAGAGAGAGGGTATTGAAGTTATCGCTTACGCAGACGACGTAGCTTTAGCTGTTACCGGGAAATTCCTGGGCACGATTGTAGACGTAATGCAGAATGAGCTGACGTCGTTACGAAATGGGCTGGCAAATGTGGACTTGGTATTAACCCGTCCAAGACAGAGCTGGTACTCTTCACTAAGAAATACCAAATCACGGTAGTTGTCCCTCCCACCTTAAATGGCACGAGACTTGCTTTTACTGATAGAGCTAGATATCAGGGTATTATCTTAGACAGTAAGCTTAGTTGGAGGTCCAATATGTTGGAGATAATAAACAAAGCTACTATAGCTTTGTACTGCTGTAGGAACGCCATTGGTCATAGATGGGGTCTAAAGCCGGAGCTGGTACACTGGATCTACACCGTTGTAGTGAGACCTGTACTCATGTACGGGGTGGGTGTTTGGTGGCCAGCTCTGGACAAGGTAACTTATAAAAGTAGGATTGAGAGGATGCAAATAACGGCCTGTATGCTTATTAGCGGGGCATTGAGGTCGACACCGACAATTGCCTTAGAGGTTATGATACACCTTCTTCCGGTCGACATTTTTGGCAAACAGGAAAGACCTTCGAGACCCGCCGCACTGATGATCAAAACCACTAGTCCAGTTTCGTTCGCGGAGGTTTTGAAAGGCATAAAAATAGATCCTGCCATGAAGTGTCGGAAATAGTGTGGCCCGTGTCCATAAAACCCGAGAAGGATTATCCATTGCTGAAAATACAGAAGTCGGCGTGCGATAGTGCCAACCTTGATACGATGCATGGTAAAATTGAGACGTACCTTGACGGTAAACTAGAGGTTGCGACTCTTGCCGATCCCGATGAGATTACACTGGAGATATGGGATATTGACGAGGTAACAACAAAGGGAGCAGTCTTTAACGCAATAGCTATGGACTTCGATGACGGAAAAATCATCGATGAGAATATCGTGACTAGTCTTAGACCTGAGCACAGAGGTACGCAGATAACGGTTGTCAAAATACCGACGGCTATAGCTCGTAAAATGGCTGATGTTGGCAGAATCCGTATAGGCTGGGTTAGGTGTCGTATACGTGAAGTAGTTAGCCCAGTGAAACGCTTTAAATGCTGGAGGCCAGGTCACAGAGCGGCCATATGCAAGAGGGAAGTCGACCTATCAAACCTTTGCTTTAGGTGCTGCAGAGCCGGCCACAAGGCAAAAGATTGTGAACGGGAACCGCAGTGTGCATTCTGCCGTACAGGGGACGGAAAAGCTATCGGTACTGACATCACCGGTAGGGATAATTGTCCAGCACGACGGATGGTGATAGGAAACAACCATAGAAGGTGAAGCTACTTCAGCTAACCTTAAATCACTGTGAGGCTGCCCAGGACCTCCTATGGCAGACTATACAAGAATTGAAGCCAGACGTCGCAATACTATGTGAACAGTACAAAAATTTGGATGATGCGGCATGGGTGAGTGACCATAGTGGCAAGGCGGCAATCTGGGCATGCGCTGGCTTGGTCATTCAAGAAAGCCCGCAGTGTTTCTTCGGATATGTTCGAGCAAAAATTAATGGAATACATATCTTCAGTTGTTATGCTCCTACAAATGAGCCAATCGACCAATTCATCCACTTCATAGATTGCTTGGTTCTGGATGCAAGGGATCATAGTCCCACAGTAATTTCGGGAGACTTCAACGCGTGGACTACGGAGTGGGGTAGCGCTCAAACAAATAGAAGAGGTCAAGCTCTTCTGGAGGCTTTTTCAGTTCTGAATGTTGTCCTATGCAACACCGGCTCCGCATATACATTCAGCAGGGGTAATGCTGGTTCTATTATAGACCTAATGTTTGTTAGTGAATCTCTCTGGAGGAGAGGAATAACTTGGGAGGTTTGCGACTTTTACACGCACAGTGACCACCAGGCCATCCTGTGTGAACTCCATGGAATACACCCAAGTAATAGTATACAAATTACGGGATGGAAGACAAACGCTTTCGATGAGGACATCTTAAGGTTTATGCTCCGTGACTCTAACCTGACGGATATCGCTAACACCAAGGCATCCCAGTTAGTAGGCAGCATTACCAGTGCATGTAACGCTACAATGCCTAAAAGAAGGTTAAACCCAAGACGCCGACCGGCCTACTGGTGGAATGAGGAAATTGCATTGCTCCGGCGAAAGTGCAATCGTGCTAGGCGCGTTTCCCAGCGGGGTAGAAACACCAGCTCCTTTTTTCGGTTTACAACAAATATACAGGGAAGCACGGTGGGCGCTGAAGGTGGCCATTAAACAAAGCAAGCGACGTAGGCCCTACAAGATGGTAATGTCCCAGCTTAAACTTGCAAGAGGTGCAGCACCAACATGTCCTATTTTGATGGATAATATAGTATCTTCCTTGTTTCCTCGCAAACCAGTGACTATTCACTCGAGTGCCATTAAAGCGTACGACGTACCACTATTCACAATTAATGAACTAATGTCCGCCTCTAGGGGAATTTCCAACAATAAAGCGCCAGGACCGGACTATATACCAAATGTTGCCTTAAAGGCTGCGATTCTAGAAAAACTCGAAGAGTTCCTGGAGATGTATAACTCTTGCCTAAGAGAAGGAATATTCCCAGATATTTGGAAGAAACAGATGCTGATACTGATCCCAAACGGTAAAGTACATTCGGAAGATCCTTCATCATTTCGCCCAATCTGTCTGTTGGGTGGAGTGGGGAAATTACTTGAAAGGCTGCTCGGTAATCGGTTAGAAGAAGCTATAATATCATCTGGAGACCTTGCCCATAACCAATATGGGTTCCGCAAAGCGCGCTCAACTGATGGAAAGGAGGCCGTAAAAAATACTGCGCTATTGTTACGCTAGATATTAAAAATGCATTAAATACAGAAAAATGGGAACATATTATGAACGCCCTCAATATCAGGAATGTGCCTTGTTACATCAAGCGGGTAATCTTAAGCTATTCTAAAAACCGCACTTTGCAGTACCGCACGAATGAAGGGTGCAAGGAGGACACAGTTACATGCGGGGTCTCCCAGGGATCTGTACTAGGTCCAATGCTTTGGAATATTATATATGACGATATATTCACACTCCAGGTCCCCGAGGAGGAGACGGTAGTTTGCCGATGATATCGCCATCGTAGCAGTTTCAAAGTACAAGGAAGAGCTGGAAAACATCTGTAGGGATACGGTGGATATAATCCAATAATGGCTTGACTCAGTTGAGTTGCAACTGGCGGAACAAAAAACGGTAGCGGTGCTTATAAGCAGCAGAAAGGTTCTGGAAACAATTTCCATTAGAATCGGAGCACATACGATTTTCTCGCAACCCTCGATAATGTACCTAGAGGTACAAATCGATGCAAGGTTGTCATTCAAGGAGCACATAAAGTACGTCAGTGAGACGGATAGTTCGAAAAATTAAGGCAGATTAATTGGATAAAGTGAAATTGATTTTTCGTATGTGAACAAACAAATTATTTTGTATGGAAATACAAAATGGAAATGCTTCTTAAGGAAAAAGGTTTATGGGCAGTTATCAATGAGGTACAACCATCATCAGTTACAGCAGCGTGGACAGCAAATGATGAAAAGGCACATTCAACAATTGCGTTGAATATAGAAGACGATCAAATTCATCATATCATCGGTGCAGATTCAGCAAGAAATAAATGGAGAATTCTTAAGGAAACGTATGAATCAAACACATCAAGCAATCGTGTGCACATTTTGAAGTTAATCATGCAACAGCGGCTTGATGAAGGCGGAAATGCGGAAAAACACGTGAGTTCCATGAACGAGCTGTTTCGAAAATTATTGGCGCTTGGTAAAGATTTTGGTCCGGAATTTTTTATGAGTGCTACGTTGTTGGCTTCTTTGCCACCAAGCTATGACGGTTTGGTAACGGCGCTCGAAGGTAAAGAAGAGAGTGAATTGACACTCACGTTGGTTAAATCAAAGGTTCTCGCGGAATTCAAAAGAAGAATGGATCGAGGCGGAACAACGGATGACACTGCATTAAAAGTTGACACATCAAGAGCAACGAAAGGTCAAAAAGGTGAAAATAAAAGGTATGAGTGCTATTTTTGCAAAAGAAGCGGTCACATCAAAAAGGATTGTCGAAAATACAAAGCCTGGCTCAATAAAAAGGAAGGAAGTAATCAGAAGGCGAATCTAGCGAAAGATGGCTGGATTGTCAATTCAGGTGCCACATGTCACATTGCCAGTTCTAAGGATATTTTCGTCAATATCGACATGAATTGTAGTGATAAAGTAAGCGTTGCAAGTGATCAACAATTAATAGCTGCGGCTAAAGGCACAATTAAAGTTGATTTTCTGAATGAGGAAAATCAAAGTGTTCCAGTAAGAATCACAGACGTGTTGCTAATGCCAGATATCAAGGGAAATTTACTTTCAGTCAAAAAGCTAACGGAAAAAGGTTTTCAAGTAAATTTCAAGGGCAACAAGTGTGAAATAAGGGAAAACAGTCGGCAAATTGCAGTTGGCGAAATCAGCGGTAAATTTTACAGACTAAAGGAACCTCACAAAGTTTACTCGGTCGAAAAGAAATCCAATGGCTGCATACATTATTGGCATAAGGTTCTAGGCCATAGACACATCAAAGTTGTGAAATCATTGGCGAAACGAAATTTGGTTAGAGGCATCAACTTTAGCGAGTGTACAGCGGATTGCGAAATCAACTCCAAGTGCAGAGTGTGTCTCGAAGGAAAAATTACTCGAATCAAATTTCCGGTCAAGTCGAGTAATAAAGCAGTTGCAGTCATGGATCTGATTCATTCGGATGTTTATGGTCCGATGCAAACGACCACACCATCAGGTAATCGTTACATTGTGACATTCATAGATGATTACTCAAAATTTACAGTCAGCTACATACCTAATCGCAAATAAATCATCAGTTTACAGCAAATTCAAGGAATATATTGCGATGGTAAAGGTTCAATTCGGAAAGAAACCTAAATGCATCCGTACAGATCGAGGAGGAGAGTACATCAGTAATGAATTCATGAATTATTGAAAGTCGAGCGGAATTCAAACCCAGAGAACTACTGCGTACACATGTCAACAAAACGGAACAGCGGAACGCAAAAACAGAACGTTGGTAAAAATGGCTCACTGCATGCTAATTGACGCAGGTCTAGAGAAAAAGTTTTGGGGCGAAGCTGTAATGATGGCTATCTATGTCCAGAATCGTTTGCCAACAAAGGGTACAGAAACAACGCCGTATGAAGGCTGGTTTCAGAAAATTCGGATCAGAATGTTATATGCATGTACAAAAAAAAAAGTGTGAAAGCAGTGCTAGTCGGTTATGATTACGAATCAAAGGCATATCGTTGTTACAGTCCGGAAACCGATCGAGTCACAGTTAGTCGAGATGTTCAGTTCGTCGAAAGGGGCCATTTGTTACCTATCAAGTCCAGCGAAGATTATCAACAGGAACCAATTATCGACAATTCAGAGTTGAACAACTTTGAAGATGCAGATCAGGTGCAAAAGGAATTAGTCGATGAGGAAGTTCAGGAAGAGAATCCAATACAATATCACGTTCAGAATGAAGATGAAGAGCAAACTGTTAGACGATCACAACGTGCTAACAAAGGAATTCCACCAAAGAAACTTATTGAAGAAATGAACGTGGTGAGTTCAGTCATTCAAGAACCATAGTGCTACGTAGAAGATATCAAGGGTGATCAAAAGAGGCTGTGGATTCAAGCAATGACAGTTGAGATGAAGTCATTGATGGAGAATCAAACATGGGAGCTTGTGAAAATTCCAGAAGGTACAAATCTAGTTGGCTGCAAGTGGATTTACAAGCTAAAGTGCAATTCAGATGGAAAAGTAGTCAGACACAAGGCAAGGCTTGTTGCTCAAGGTTTTTCGCAAAAATACGGTACTGACTATGATCAGATGTTTGCTCCAATTGTTCGTCAAACTACGTTTCGAACATTGCTTACAGTGGCAGCAAACAAGGATATGAAGGTTTATCCAGGATTCAGAGACAACCTCCAGGATTCAAAGTTGAAGGCGGCGAAGATTTAGTGTGTCTACTAAAACGGAGTTTATATGGTCTAAAGCAATCAGCGCGCAATTGGAACAAAATAATTCATCAAATTCTCATCGATTTCGGTTTTGTTCAAAGCAAGAATTATCCATGCTTGTACACCTACAAACATGATGGAAAAATATGCTACGTATTAATCTACGTTGACGATGTGGTCATTGCTGGTGAAAACAACGAGATAATCTCCAAGTGCGAAACGTTTTTAAGTTCGAAATTCAAGATTAAGAACTTGGGAGAGATTAAGAATTTCTTGAGTTTCAAGTCAAGAAGGAAGCAGATGGCTATTACACGTTGAATCAGACTGCTTACATTGGAAAATTACTAAAGGATTTCCAAATGTCTGATGCAAAGGAGTCCTCAGTTCCATTATCAGTTGGATATAGTAAAGGAGCTCGGTTGTACATATCAGTCAACATGAGACCTGACATATCGACAGCAGTTTCAATTCTAGCACAAAAGATGTCCCGTCCAAACCAGGAGGATTGGAACGAATTGAAACGAGTATTAAAGTATCTCAAGGGTACTGCCGGTTTGCAATTGTCACTTGGCAAGAGTGATGGTACGGATCAGTTAATCGGATATGCAGATGCAAGTTGGGCTGAAGTTCGTGCAAGCAGAAAGTCACAATCTGGTTACATATTCAAGTATTGTAACGGTATTCTCAGTTGGTGCAGTCGAAGACAGGATTGCACATTGTGTTATCATCAACGGAAGCAGAATTTATAACGCTGTCTGAAGCATGTCAAGAGGCGAATTGGATTCGTCGTTTACTCAATGATTACGATCAACGCATTGAAAAACCGACAACAATTTTCGAAGACAATCAAAGTTGTTTGAAATTCATTAAGGAGGAGAAATTGTCGTCACGTACCAAACATATTGATGTTCGAGAGGCATTTGTAATATTGCCCTACGGAAACTATGGTGGCAGATCAAAACCATTGGCGGGACCTCGTGTCAATGTTCTTCGGGATGCATGTGGAGTTAACTGATGATTCAAATGAGGAGGAGTATTGGAAATAAGCATTGAACGCATCATTTCATATGTTTCACTGTATTTAACTATTGTAGCTAACTTCACTTGAGTCAATAATCTCTTTTTCAAGTGACACAACCTAAAACAAGCAAAATAAAAGGTTTTTTACAATAAAAATTAATCTGGAATCATCCGTGTTTTATTTTTCAAGTTTCCAGCTCTCCTTAGTTAAATTCCATTAATCCAATGCCATACAGTAAAGCTCACTTTCTGTTCTCCCGTAATCACGCCAACGGGTTATTCAAAATTGCAAAACTCAGTGAAATAAAATAAAACAAGGAGATAAGCGAAATTTTTGGATAAAACCGGCAGTAAAAGAATCTTCTGAACTTTCGTGGGGCAGGCACAAGATCAGTTCTTAGCAGCTTAAAAGCAATCAATATCCCTACTTGAATTTTACAATTAGTGGGATTAGATGGTAAGATGTCAAGTACCCTATCAATTAAATCTGGTGCTCCCACGGTTCGGTTCTTTCTCCAACCCTGTCTCTGATCTTATTAAAAATATATGTAGCAACCATCCCCAACATAATACACTATTTTGCAAACGATATTCTGCTACGGCGCCTTGGAACAAGCAAAATCAAAAAGGTTCTCCACTCGCACAGGATGTCACTTCAATCAATATTTCGGACATTGCTTACAGAGCGTGGTTTAATGAAAGTTATTGTCTAGCTTGCCTCTTATCATGTAAGCGAATGCAGCCTACTTTAATAATGCTACTTCAATAATGCTACAACGATACGGATTAATGCCGCCTGTTTATTAACTCATCGAAACTCTTAACTCACGTGAAGAATGTGGATATCCTAATTTTTATTACATTGAGATAAATTTAGACACTTTATACTAATCTGCACTTTCTACAAACATTTCAAATAGTCCGGTTAATGATACAAACTTTTGTTTACGAAACTCAGGTGTTCACATTAATAGTTCATTGACTAACAATTTTTGTAAATTGAAAATTATAATCGGAATTCTTTATCATAGAACTTCTTGGCATTTTGAATTTAAAAATGTCTATTACCCACAATCCTTAATTTCAAAATAGATAAATTTCTAATCTTCGCCATTTCTCAATTTAATAATTTTTTTGTTTGAAATTTAATTCAACTATCGAAATTTTACGTTTGTTCTTTGTTTTAAATTTGTTCCTTAATTTTCTTAAATTCCGATTATATAGTACGTAGACATGTTCAACATCCTAATTCTTTTGTACAAGATCCTGGTATCGATATTCTAAAAAATATTGTATCTCTGAAGTTTTGATGCCCGGTTAATTTATGATTTGTAGTTGAAAAGTTCAAGAAATTATTCAGTTTTTTTGGGAACACAAAATTCCAATGAAATTAAGAGCTAATTAGAATATCAAATACCCAAGATACTTTCGTTAAATGGCTGAGTCGTGTTATCTCACTTACTCGAGCTTAATGTGTTGACAACATCTACATACATACCTATAAAATTAAATAAGAAGAAAAAATTTGGATGCAAACTCGTTTTCGAAACTAAAAACCAAAAGTATTAATTTTGTGCAAAAACTAATGATATTCTACCGTGCAAATGCTATCATCAGTTTATAAACAATTTTGGTTCAAAAAATCATCAGACAATATATAAACAACAGTAGCTATATGTTTATTGAAATTGTATTATACATCTCCGCATTTTTGGCGTCATGCCAATTATTAAA
Source organism: Tipula vernalis (assembly GCA_958295665.1). NCBI lineage: Eukaryota > Metazoa > Arthropoda > Insecta > Diptera > Tipulidae > Tipula > Tipula vernalis. The sequence goes on from OY282559.1 coordinate 376,402,867, forward strand.
ATCGCGGGCGGTTATTTGGTAAATATTTGTGTTTTCCTATATTGATTGTGATAGTGAATATTTTTAGCCTTGACCAAATTTCGTACATGAGAATATTGCTCCCAATTATATAAAACGTGTCACAAACTTTTTTTTTTAGAAAATATTAATAGCGAGCGAACCACGACCTAAGACAATAGTGGTGAACCACATGTTGCGCTTTACAAATCAATTTCATATCAATGAATTGTCGCTTTTCCATATGTTCGAAGAAAACAAAAAAAATAAAAAATGTAAACAACAATTGTATATCTCTTACCTTTTTTATGTGGTAACAAATGTCCTAATGCTGCTTCCTCATCCCTATAATTTCCTTCCGGCTCACATAAAGGAGCGGCAGGATCAGCCTTTGTCACTTTAAATCGATCTGGCATGACGCACAGTTTTTTTTTTTCCTTATTGGTAAATTTTTTGTGCGTGTCGTTATCACTAAACTAGTTTCACTAATTACTTAAAAACTAATCACTCCTAAACAGATATCACTTAAAATATAATACCCCACTGTATATATATAAATATTCCACTAACTCTAATCACTCGGGAATTTCACTGAATTTCAAATATTTTTTTTTTTTTTAAATCTTTACATGTAGCAATGTCTTTTTTTTTTTTTTCACTGAACCGCGAAATAAAACGCGACTTTACAAATAAAATAAAATAAAATAAAATATCTAATAATTTTTGACTTATCGAATCGAAACGAACGACGGAAAACCAAACAAAATCACATTACAGTCAAGTCCGAATTAAGATACAAAAACAAAATAAAGAAAAATCAAAATAATCCGAAGAAAATCAAAAAGAAATATAAACCAAACAAAGAATTTCATCCAAACGCGACAACTATCAATTGTTGAATGAGTTGACTACTTGATCGCTCGCTGCAAAAATACAAAAAAAGAAAAAAAAAATTAAAAAAATTTGTTTTCATTTAAAAAATTTTCATTGAGTCGAGTTTTTTTTTTTTTTTGTTTCATAATTTTATGTGTGTTTCCTAATGCATGGTGACATGTCAGTGAATGGGTTAAAAATCAAAAGAACAGATAAAATTTTTTGTTTTTATAATGTTATGATAAGTAAACAATACATTAACATGTTCAATGACATTGATCGTCGTCGTGGGGTGCGCGGCCTTTTACAAATTGTACAATATTTAGAGAATTTTACGAAATTTGAAAAAAAAGAAAAAAAATTCTATCGAAATATACTTATTGCGCTAACCTTGACCGAAAACAGAGTTTATAGTAATTTCCTAGTTGATGTAACGCCCACGTGATAATATTAGATAACTGGCGGTTAACCGATTAATGTAAAATGAGTGTACACAACAAACTACATATATTATATAAAGTGTGTTACTATAGTAGACAGAAAATATTGTCGTGTGTGTTAACCAACAGCTGAGAGTTTTTGTTGTTTGGATATACATAATTCAGAAATAGAATTTCAATAATTTCATGATAACACATAATTTTTTTATTTTAGTTTTCAGAAATTATACAGTGGATTAATGTAGTGGAAAATTGGATATTGTTGTTTTTTTTTTTGGAAATAGGCATTTGATATCGTTGAAATACACTTGCTAGTGTATAACTTAAAAGATAATATCATGAGTAGTTAGTTAGTTCATGACTAATTATTTTTATTAAAACTCAAATTAGTCTCGCTGCTATACTGGAAATTGGCGCATGACAAGTTTATACCATGGTTTCCAAAAATAATTTTCGGGTCAATTGTAATTGTTTGCTTGTATTGTAACGACAATTGAACGGCTGAGTGGAAAAACGTTAATATTCCAAAAATGCTGTTTTTCAGAAATCAAAAAAAACATTTTACTGGTTTAACTATAAGTTGTACTGTAAAAGTCATTTTTAGGAATATATAGGGCTGTAAGTAATAAATTAATTTTTTAAGAAATTAAGTGCACATTGTCAGTATTCATATATATATTAGCAATTAAGGGGGCTGGAATATTATCGTTTTTCCACTCAATTCCAGAATTTCGCAAGAAGCAATAAAGAACAGTAATTTAAAATAAATTTTTATTGTTTTCATTACATGTAGTTCACTTTAAATGTATTTATTCGTCATAATGGTCACTATTTGCAGTATCTGAAGTAGGCCACTTAGAGAGTTCACTGTAGAATTCCCTATATTTATCCGGTACATAGTGTACTACTTTTGCAATGTCCTGTAGCTTTTTGTGATTTATCGTAATACAGCCATTATACGCCTTATCGATAGGAAGAACTACTTTATCCTGTTTTTTTAATCTAAATGTTCCGTTGACCAAACCGTCGATAAACGTGGAAGCCTTAACATAACCTCCTAGTTCCATTGTGTACTGCAAATGCCTATAAGTACTGATGCTAAAAATCTCACCAGATTTTTGTAGGTCATAAGATGTCTTTTTAAAGTAGCGAGGCCACCATTCCTTAAAGTTCAGTATTGAATCGTTAGTCACTCTTCTCACTTGAAATGGTGGATTACGCTTTCTCGCTTTTCGAATGATCTCTTCGTACTCCTCTGATGAATAAATTCGATCTAGTCTTCGAACACTTCGTTTTATGACAGAAAAGTTTCTGTCACAAGGCAGGAAGCTATGTCCCCGAATTGGATAATACTGATGAATTATTTTGAATCTTCCATTCATGGTTAATGACATTAATAGTCTGGTCAATGTGTGGTTGCGGTTTTGTCCCGCACATGCGTCACTAAAGACGTGCAGTTCTTTTATTTCTTCAGGAATATTTTTCAAATAGTCAAGAACAAAGCTACACACCTCGTTAGGACCTCGTTTAGCTACCTCTTCTGTGTATGTGTAGAAAACTGATTCTTCGTTGCCAATGTCGTGAATATTAAACACAAAAAACCAAAGTTTACGTAAATAAAACATTTCCTGCACAGGAATAAATGGAAGTGGCAGATTCTGCATATAATCAAAAACTATCACCCTGACATCGTTTCGCTGTTTGCAAATTTGAGTAACTTCGTCAATCTTTTGGTAGAACTTCTTAGCACGTCTTTTGTGAACAAGTAGTTCACCGACCGCAGCTCGTTTTGAAACTTCGCTAAGAGTCGATGATTTTATTTTAGCGTTTAAATCCTCGCAGGTAGAGCAAACATCAACTTGAGGCCTCCCAAACTTGTAATTGAAGTTTTCTTTAAAAATCTTTAAGTAAAACTCATACTTCACTATTTCTATTAATTCAGAAAATTTTTCAAGAAACATTTCGTGCATTTTCCTAACAGTTAGGCCGGCTTCTAGATATTTCACAGTTTTAGAAGTGTAGTGAGTCTCCTTTGCTGGGTATGATGAAATGTGCTCAATAATCTTGCCTATAATCGATGAATCAAGGCTATTTCCACGATTTGCATGTCTTCCTCTTAAGTCAACAGGTTTTTTATTAAATTCGAGGAGCTTGTTTAGGCGTTGAATAGCTTTATTTGAAATTGCATGTAAACTTGCGTAGGCCTTACGACAAACTTCAACTCGACTGGATCCCTTCATAGCAAAATACTTAAATGAAGACGGGAATTGTTTTGAGTGTTCCGATAGGGCACGATGCCTAGCAATATTGTGTCTCTCAATCAGTCCCATGAGGTAAGTGTCTCTTTCATTTTTAGGACGTCCACTGTACACAATATTAATAATTTCACGTTTTTCTTCAAAACTGAAAGTATACATGCAATTCTTACGGCAACCACAGTGTGGGCCAGTAGTTTTCGCTTCCACTAATACGCCTTTACTAGTCATAAATTCCTCACCTCTTTGTCTAGCCAATTTCTCTTTTTCCTTCAAATGCAAATGCTTATGGACCTTGCCCCGTTTTCTTCGTGGTTCACATATTTCTTCATCTGACTCAGACATCCTTTACCTGATGTTAGATACCTAATAATAAACCACTGCATAAAAATGAAATACTTATTTTGCCATGAAAAAATTAAAACTTACACTGCAACACTTTATTAAACTTAATAATAATATACGGTCTAAAAACAAATAATAATAAAAATATGAGGTCAATCCTCTCACAGAAACACTTTAAAAAAATAATAACAATATTATATGTCGTTAATGCCTTAGTTTTCGACGCCAACCATAAACTGAATATAAATAATATTAAAATCTTTATTACGACTGAAACTTCACGTACTGTGGGAATCCCTTAAATGTAAAAAATGAGTATAGTTTGAAAATAAAAAATTACCCGTTAGTTTATGCATATTTCGCTTGCGTTTATGAGAATGAGTGGAAAAAGGATAACATTATTGGAATATTACCTTTCTTCCACTCAATGAAAATTTTACGATCACGTTTATATATGAAAATAGGTGGAATAGTTTTGTTTATACGTTTAATAGATGCGCTATAGAAATCTGAGTACGATGGAACTCTAAACTCATTTTCGCAAATTTTGGAATATTAACGTTTTTCCACTCAGCCGTTCAATTCACTAATAAACCTAATAGAAAAAAAACTCACTAAAATAAAAAATTCGCGTTTTAAAAGTAAAACCTCGCGCAAGATTTGATTTTTTGAAATTTTCAGGATTTTATTGATTCCGACTTCTACTAGGAACACTTCAAAATCCCAACAATAAAAGCTAAGGAATTAATTAATTCGACTTTCGGTGAACATTATGTGAATCATTCAACTGTAAAAAAGTGGTTTTCAATATCACTTGGATTACATGCAATGGGTAAGGTACAGAAGGAAGGAAAATGGGTTCCTCATAAACTGACCGAAGAAAACAAAAACTGAAGGGTTGACATCTGCGTGAATTTGCTTTCTCGGTACAAAATAAAGAATTTTTTGCAAAAAATCATTACGGGTGATGAAAAGTGGATTTTGTACGACAATCCTAAACGCAGAAAAGCATGGATTGATCCAGGCCAGCCATCAACATCAGCTACAAAAATGAATATTCTTGCAAATAAAGTGTTAGGTGATGCTCTGGAGGAAGGTGATATTGCTGCATGACTATGCTCGTCCGCATACAGCCAAATCAACCCAGAAACTCATCTTCTCCTTAGGCTGGGAAGTTGCAGACCGTGCGGCATATTCTCCATTCTTCTGATTACCACTTATTCCGATCGATACCGATGTGAAAGTTGAAGATGTGCGAAAATGGCTCGATAACTATTTCGCTTCGAAAGAATGAGTTCTTCAAAAAAGCAGAGTTTATACTTGCACATCCAATAAATTAGATGGGTGTGAAGTTTATAACAAAAAAATAACACGTATACGTATACAATTCCAATTGGAGTTTTTTTTTCGTGAGTGTGAGTGATTTACACTGTAAAAACCACAGTTTTATGACATACACATATACAAGTGTAAGAGATGTGTTTCTAATATTACGTCACATGTGATGTTTTTAAAAAAAAAACATATGAGTGAAAAATTACATTGAGTTAAATACACGTTATTTTAAATTCTAAAAAAGAAACATTTTACATTAAATAGGACAGCTCCTACTACAACAAAAGAGAAAAGGAGGATTTATTTTGTATATTCTTCTAATATAAGGCCAAATTTTATTGTAAGGAATGGGTATTGTTTTAACAAATAAACAACGCAGCAACAACCGCAAGATTAGATTAATGATAGCTTTAGGTGTGAAGTATAGGGAGTCGGGATTGTCGCACGATGCCACTAGTGGAGAATAATAGCCTTAAGGCTCGTATTTTTAAACAAGGATAAATCGACGGATTAATCCACAGCTTTCGAAAATTCACTGATTTAGCCGATGTTACCTTTGGTAATTTTAAACGTAGATAGATCCGTGGATTTTTTGTGTCGTAATTTTGAACGAAGCTAAAACCGGCGATTTTCGAGAAATCAATTTCCGAATTAATAACTGCTTGCTGGGATATTAGGCATTTTTGTTGTTATTTTTCTAATGGCGTTTTCGATTGATTATTTTCCCCTCTATGGAAAAGCAATAATGATACTTCTTAATAAACAATGACCATAATAAGTTTTCAAACTGAAAACGGCACCCAATCAGCCAAATAACAGAACCAGAATAAACCTACGAACCAGTGGCGAAACTACGAATCCCGGGCCCCCGCCAATCTTTTCTTGGGCCCCATAAATAATCCTTGTACTTATGAGCAAGTAAAGCTTTTAGCTATTTAAAAGTATCTGATTTCGTGACTAGATGACAGAGAACGTGATTCATTTCAATGGCCTTAAATAAAACGAAACATCCAGCAACTATCAGTGCTATGACGTTTTCTAAATATATCGACGAAGCATCACAAATTTCGAATATTATTGAAAAATATCAAGAATATCGAAAAAGCTCAAAAATGTCAAATTTTCAAAGTATATACATATCTTGAATATTCCTGAAAGTTCTCAAATATCGAATTATCCGTAAGTATGTAAAACGGAAGCAGATCCTCCCTCGCCTATAGGGAGAGGTATCGAAATTTTGGCATAATCTCGAAAAATGACTAAATATTGTGATTCAGATTTATTTATTGTAATTCTGCCAGTCCTCAAACTCAGAGCTAATCGCAGAACATTGTCATACATAATTCGAATAAATTTGAAAATCATTAACAATCTCGATTAATGCTAGAAATGTCGGAAAACTTAAAAAATCTAGAATATAACTCATAGAACAATGAATCTCGATTGATCTCGAACAATTTCAGTAATACCGAAAAATCTGGATATTAATGAATAATTTCGGAAAGCCTGTCAAAATTTAGAAAATCCACGAAAATTTCGAAATACTCCGAAAATTCATGTAAATATAACTTAATGTTACTAATATTACTAAGCAAAATGCTAATAAGCAAGTTATGGCTCAGCTCGACAAAACGACATGCAATAAGAATGGGACTCTCAAATAGTATCGGATAATTTGTTAAATATCGAAGAAATATATTCTTAGAATATACTCTAAGATTCTTGAGTAAGTTTGAACCACACTCGAATAATGTCAAAACATCTCGAATAACCTGACAGAAGAAGTTATGAAAGGTATGAAATCGGGAAGGGACGGAAATTATCAAAATCGGGAGAGAAGAACACCAGCACTAATTGCAAAATTGCAACGCTAATTGATTATAGAGACTGACTGGTTTGGCTCAAGTATCTGTTAATTCCCTTTCTAAAGACAAAAGCACTCCTAATGAAGGAAACATGTAATTGTTTTCAGTCGCGGTTAGATATTTTTCTAATAAGAAATTTTCAACAATTTCTTCTTGATTTTTATGAACATTAACTTCAATATTTTCTAATCAAAACTTGATTTGTAAAAGATTCAGTTTGTTTTATAAAAGGTTAAATTTGAGGTGCAAAAGGATTAAACTTGGAGTACAAAACGTATTTTACAAATAAATTAACCCAAACACTAAAATCGTTATCTTTCTCTGATGGCGAAAGCTTTGATTTCAAACGAGTTTAGCAAATTATCTTCTAAATCTACATATCTGTCAGAATCTAAAGGCATTTTTATTTCTATGGAGTCATATGGTTCTAGTCGGAACTTTTTCACCTTCAGCAATCGAAAAGAAATTATTGGGCCTGTTTAATAAATTAGACGACCACCTTAAAATTTCGTTTTGTAAATTTGAAATGATGGGCTTCTTTAATCTGAGCTACAATCAATCTAATCTTGACTTTGAATTAATATTCAAATGCTCGATAAATCTCGTTGGCCCCCATAGGCCTCCACAGATGCGGGTGCTGTGGGTACCTAGTTACACCACTGCTACAAACATATTTATGTAAGTAAAAGAGAGGTAAATCTACGATAAAACTCGAGATTTCTAAAAAGTGCTCTCGAGTAAAAATATTTGGCCCTAGGGAACAACGTCTTTTCTTCAATCGAACAAACTAAAAGCAAAAAAAGCAAATTTTTCACTTTCAGAATGCTTTTTTCGGCTCAATCGAAAGCGACATAAAATAATTCTTTCTCCCTTAAGTTTTCCGTCTTTTCTTGAATTTCATATTTATCGAGTTTCAAATTCTAGATTACGATAATCATGCTATGTACGAAACGCAACAAGCCTAAAAACATTTAAATCGTGTTGTGATATAAATCTCGAATTCGCGACTAGCTAGTTTGAGTCTGTTGGAGTTAGTCTTTAGTAAATATCGTGATTTGTGGCATTCCTGTACAAGAAATAAATAAAATAGAAAGCGAGTGGTGCACGTAATAATGCGATGTCATAAGCGATAATATGAGTACAAAGGTTCCAGATCTTGTCGGGGGGTGTTGGTCAAATAAAGAACCCCTTCTTTAGAAAACTGAGATCGGCGCCGAAACTATTCCTTATTGTAAAACACCACGTTTATTCTATCGTTAAATACCTTAGGACGTTAAGATCGTATCGACAACATTATCTCGTAATCTGATTCACCAGATTCTGATGACGAAGACGATGACCCATTAAATATATTTTCCATTTTTAACTTAAATTTTAAAAAACTTATTTAAATTTAAATTTTTAATTCATTATCTACAAATATTTAGTTTTGTACATATATGTAATTTACAATTTCGAAAATAGCCGTATCCACTGTTTTAGCCTTCAATATCGAGGTATAAATCCGAGGATCCAATTTTAATCCAGGTTTGATTCAGTGGATTTATCTTCGTTTATAAATACGAAAGAGGGGATAAATTCGCTGATTTATCACTATCCCCGTTTAAAATTACCGGCCTAAGTGTCGTGAATCGAATGGTGTATTACACATTTCTTAATGGTGGGGAGGAATGCCAAATTTTAAATACTACCTTGATCAACACGTTGTCGGAATAACCACCGTGTGGCGCTCATTTCGTTCCGATTTGAGTTCAGTTTTTTTGTTAAGTTGGTACATCTGTTGTTGATATTCCCTCTAAATCTTAGAGGTTATAGCTTAACATTTGCAAAAGTTACGTAGTCAAGAGTACATCTATCTCTGTGTGTGTTGGCGATTATTTACAATTTTAGACATGATTTGCGAGGCTGAATCCGATCCCACATTCATCAAAAGGATCATTACTGGAGACGAGACGTGGGTTTATGAGTACGACACGCAATCCAGACATCAGGCAAATGAATGGCGTTCACCAAAAAAAAAACATGTCGTTTTCAGTCAAAAAAGAAGGCAATGCTCACGGTTTTCATGGATTACAACGGTGTAGTGCAACATGAATTTTTGCCAGAAGGCCAGACCGTAAACAAAGAGTATTATTTGGGCGTTATGAGACGTTTGCGTGAAGCAATTCGCCGAAAGAGACCAGAATTGTGGGCAGAAAACTCGTGGATTTTGCACCATGATAACGCACCGTCGCACAGTGCCATCATTATTCGTAATTTTTTGACGAAAAATGCAACAAATACCATCCAACAGCCACCGAATTCACCTGATTTGGCTCCCTGTGACTTCTTTCTGTTCAATCGAGTTAAAAAACCATTACGGGGAACGCGTTTCAGCAGCCGAGAGGAAATAATGGAAAAATCGCCAACACACACAGGGTAGATGTACTCTTGACTACGTAACTTTTGCAAATATCAAGCTATGACGCTAAGATTTAGAGGGAATATCAACAACAGAAGTACCAACTTAACAAAAAAACAGAACTCAAATCGGAACGATGGGCGCGCCACACGGTGGTTATTCCGAGAACTTGTTGATCAAGGTAGTATGTTTCTGTATGAAGTATAAAATACTTCCCGCCACCATAGATGTTCTCACATCAATAGAATTAATGAAATAGGCGATTTTTTCGATATTGTTTCACGTTCGGCTCACGAAGTTTTCGAAATGCCGAGTGATGTTGTATGTAGGGATAGATTTGGTTTAGATTTTTAACTTTTATCTAGTCATTATTCACCCATAAGCTCTAAAAGAACCAGACCGTTAACTACAAGAGACGACTTCAAAATTGATTTATCTGCCAGCGATGTCGCCTTAGTAAACACAACAAGAGGATCAGCGACCGACGATAAAATTAAATATAAAATTAACAAACAACATAACCTTAAAAATCGTCCCACTAAGTAGCTCTTTGTGATCCGTCGATATCGTCTATGACATATCGTTATCGTGTCGGTCGTTTAATGGAAAAGCAAGTTTTTTGGAAATATGGTTATTGATTAAAAGAAGTTTACAGGGAAGTATTTTAGATCTGTGGCTGGGTTGGCCTGGATTGCTTGTACACAATCGTTGAGACATAGAATCAATTGATCTGTTTTAGTTTTCAGTCAAATATATGGGCCCCAGAACTATACCGAACTGAGTACCTCTATTAAGTTTCTGTTTTTTTGTGCTTAGTTCCTTTTCCGCATCCAAGGGATCCTAATCAAATGAGCTATACTATTACAGTAGTTTAAAGCAGTTAAGAAATCGTGTTGTACGAAATTATTTTCAAATTAATTTTTACTCACACAAATTTCTTGTTGTTTTAAACAACATACACAGGAGCTATGCGCCTGTGGCGCTTTGTAAGCCATACACCTGTTTGAAGATGAGATCATAATTTTGAAAGAGTTTGTAGCGGTGTTTTAGTCAAAAATCCAGGAACCTTTGATTGTTCCAAAACCCAAATTTTTAAGAAAGAGCTAGCTGAATCATTTTAAAATATGTCGCAGCAGTGCTGCGAGTGATATTCAACCTGCTCCTCTGCCAACAAAATAACGTTTTTTTTTTTTTTTTTTGTTATATTTATTATGGCACTAGCTCCAAAAAAGAAGTCAGCTTGATAAATTCATACATTATCTTGTACTCATTTTTCCCCATTCGTAATAATTCATTCAAGTTTCTTGCATTCATAAGAACATCGAACATTCCTCTATTTTGGATAAATTTGGAACATTTTAGAATTAAATGTTCGATGTCCTCCACAACCAAACAGCTTTCACATAAATCATCCTCACTCAAATGACGCTTCTTTAAGCATTCTTTCCAATTACCATGATTCAATCTCACCCGTTCCATCGTTCGTATCATTGTAGTGTCTCCTTTGATTTCCTTAAAAAATGGTTCCCTCAAAGGAGCACTACACCATTCAAAGTACTTCTTTCCTTTTACCTCCCCCCCATTCTCCCTATTTCGCCACAGATTCTTCTGAAACATTCGAAGTACATCTCTTGCATTCATGAATTCATAATCTGTTATCTCCTCAAGCATACAACCCCTTTTTGCAAGCATATCGGCTCTTTCATTACCTTCAATCTGTAGGTGTGAAGGTATCCATTGTAGAATCACCTCACTCCCACAAGATTGAAGGTACTCATACATCATTTCTACAAACACACTGCCCTGAGTACCCCCTCCCTGTTTTATCAATTCTAAACCACTCATGAAATCGGAGAATAGAACTACTCTCCTCCTCCCTTCATTCATTGCCAACTTGATTCCTTCCATAATTCCAATCAATTCTGCATTCATTATACAGATGCTACCATTCAATCTTAACATTTTCCCTTTTTTCATTGCCGGAATGTAAATTCCTACACCCACTCGATCCTCATTAACACTAGCATCTGTATATACTTCCACATGTGCAAAATAATTCAGTTGCATTTTTCGAAATTCTCTCTTAACCGATAACTCATTCATCATCGCTTTTGTTATGCCTCCAAAATTAAAGCATACAGCAAGATTTTCGGGAGGAACTTTTGAACCCACTTGTCTAATTTTGGAAAATATAGTATATTCATATTTTCCTCCATTATTTTCGACCGTTGCGTTTTTTGGTAATCCGTGGTGGTGAATAAGAGGTGAATCACCCATTTCGGACCATAGAGTATGTATTGGGGTAGAATTAATCGCCCCCAATACCACTCTAGCACATGCATTCTCAACTTTCATTAATTTTTCAAACCCGACCTTAGATCCATCACCATACACACTCAACCCATAATCAATTTTGTAAGACACTAGCGCCTTTCGCAGCATATCAGTAACGTTAGGGTGAGCCCTCCATTTTGGTTTACTCACCCTTTTGATCACATTTAATCTGCTCTTGCAATTATCGGCTAATTTTTCCATGTGCACTTTAAAACTCAATCCAAATACCTAGTCAATCTTGAATACTCAATGATCTCATCATAGATTCGCACATCAATTCTTTGATTCATTCTAAATGCTATACTATTACATTTTCTCGAATTCACCCGCAGATTTAAACCATTCAAACATTATGTTACCTGAAGCACACATTCCTGAGCTCGATTTAGGGCTTCGCCAATAGTTTTGCCCTTGCCGATTAGTATAAAGTCATCTGCAAATTGCAAAATAACTTTTTCGGGGGCATTGTATCTATGTATTGAGCTCGTATACAGATTGAAGAGGGTCGGAGAAATTTTGCTCCCTTAATGGAGCCCAATATTCACCGCTCCCTCCAATCTATAACCTCTTCCACACAAAACAAACTTACGCTCACTCATAAACTCATACACCCAAATTACAAATTTTCCCAGGAAATCCCAAATTTAAAAGAACCAGATATAGTTTCCCTGGAACCACATAATCATATACGCTCTTTCAATATCCAGAAATACCGCCACAACAAACTTCTTTTCCTTTTGTACTTCCCACACACATTTTTCCACACATTCGTTTGCAGAATGATTACGTCGGAAACCAAAAATGGTCTCTGGCAATAAACTATTTTCATTCATAAACTTTTCAAGCCTGCCTTTCATCATCCCATTCACCATTTTAATAAAAACATTTAACATACATATTCCTCTATAGTTTATTGCCAGATTTGTGTCGCGATCCCTTTTGGGAATTGGAACCACTCTGCAATCCTTCCATCTTTGCGGTATCTGAACACTCATCCATACCCTATTAAGAATTCCAAGCAATATTTCCTTTGCTTCAACGCTCAACAGTCCAATCATTTTATAAGTCACTCTATTTATTCCTGGGGTCGTAGATTTTGCCGTTTCTAAAACCCTCAGGAACTCATTCCATTCAAATTGCACACACATTTCATTCAAATTTTCACTAACATCTTCAAGTAACACCCCATCGTTACTATCACCTACATTATTCTGAACATCCGTCATCATTTGTAAGAATTGATTTCCTTTTTCAGGATCATCCATATCAACGTTTCTTTCATTCCTCATTTTACCTCTCAATTCTATACATCTTTAGTCGTGGTTCTGTGTGTCATTTCTGACACATAGTTCCGCTAACTTCTCCTTTTTGCTCTACGGATAGCCTTTTTCAATTTTCCATTTACCCATTCATAATTTCGTCTACAATCACGACAAATACACCTGTTAAATTCACGCAAAGCTATCCGTTTCCTTTCATGCCAATACTGAATCTCCATGTTCCACCAACCGTTTACTTTAATTTCATTCGCTCTTATTTCAAAACGGCAGATTTCATTAACTCTCTCTCTATTTCACACTCAAGCTGGTTTGCATCATTTATTTCATTTGTTATGAGAATCTCATTCATACGTTCAACCCATTTCTTACTATTCAGCAAGACTTTTTTCTCAATACCCACATTTACACCACCTAAACACGAAATAAACATAAAATGATCACTACCCAAATTCTCATCTGTTTCATTCCAAGTGACTTGGGCCGCCATTCCGCTAGACACTAAAGTGATGTCTATCGCACTGGCTGTGGCCCCAACATACGCCATCCTTGTTGGCCTTCCATCGTTCAGAATCACGAGATCGGCCAACAAGTTTCCCAAGCATCATTCCTTTCACACCCCCAAACATGCGAATGTGCATTCATATCACCCCCCAAGAATCATGTCACTTTTCCCACGCACCCAGTCAAATGATTTTTTAAAATCCCTCAGGCCTTTATCCCTATCACTCACAGTTTTAATTGAAGCTGCATATACACTTACAATTAACAAATTTCTATCCAGATTCCTAGTTTTGGCAGCGATTACCTCGATGTACTCGAAATCGGGGACCCCCACATTAGTCAACATTATATTGTCTTTTGCCAATATCGCTACTCCGCTGAAGCCATCGGCCCTAGGTCTGGATAGAAAATTGTACCCATTTACTCGAAACGTCTTGTTCTCACGCTACCATGTCTCACTTAAAAGTATTACATTCATACAGTTATTGGCCAGATAAGTCCGCAGCATATGGCTTTTGGCATACATGCTTTGGATATTTATCTGACCAATTCTCAAGCATTCATTGGATCTTACATTCATTCCATCCTTTCTCCATCTGCTTCCATCGCGATACTTAGCTCGTTCGGGTTTAAATATGAATATTTGCTCCTGCTGGTATATTGTGTTGTTCTGCTTTCCTCTGTTGTTGTTGTTTTAATGTTATTAATAGCAGTCGCTGAACTGCCTGGCAAATTTTCATTTGTTGTTGTTGTTGTTCCTTCATTCTTATTTTTTCCAGTTGTTTATTTAATTGAATTGTTGTTGTTCTGTGTTTTACAATTATTATTGTTTGTAATGTTACTGATTTTGCTATTATTATTACTGTTCTCATTATTTCTGTTATTATTATTATTATTATTGTTTATATTATTATTGTTACTATTTCTTTTATCGATATTAATATTATTAAGATAACAATCTTTGTTGTTATTATTCTCATTTCTGATATTTTGGTTGATATTTTTATTATTTTCAGTGTTTTGTTGCAGCACATCGCTGTATGATTGTTTGGTTTGTGCGCCGATGGTTGCTCCTGTTGTATTCGCATTTTGACGATAATAAAATTCCATAGCTTTGTGGTAGGTGATTCGCTCTATGGTTTTTATTTTAATAATCGCTTTTTCCATTTGGAATGTCGGGCAGCTTTTGTCGATACAATTCGTGTACAATTTTTCACATTTACTTTTGGTGTGACTATACTTTTGGCAGTTGTGACACCTCATTGGATTGGGCAGATATTGTCTTACGTCCAATCTCAAGAATCCGGCTTTAATGTATAGTGGTAATTCCGTCATGTTAAAAGTTACAATATGCAGTGGGGTTTCTTTTATTTCATTATTTATTTTTCGTTTAATGCGCTCCACCTTGATCACCTTTAGGCTCTCTAATTCTTTGCTTATTTCTTCCTCCTTTACGTGCATTAAATCATAGCTATAAATTACACCTTTGCTAAGGTTTAGGAATTTTTGTTCCTCCACTTGGATTTCCATCTCGGCTAATTTCACTGCATTTATCAGTTTAAGGTATCCTTCTTCTTTGGTAGTAAGTATCAAAAGGTCCCCACTAAGTAATCGATGGGTTTCTTTTATGTGTGGTGTTATCATCGATAAACATTTCTCAATAAGAAATGGTGACACTCCATTAAAACTTTTTTTTTCGGAATCAAGTCTCTTTATTACCACATACTTTTGTGATTCTTTACCATCCTCGAAGTAGTTTCGACATCTTTTATTTTTATTTTCGTCAAGTTTGGCAAAACCTCTCGCATCAACGAGCGTTGCAAACCTGCTCCCAAACATGTTGGCAACCTGCCCGTAGGCAGTTACCTTAATACGGTTTACCACTACTTTTGTTGTTTACTGTCTCTTTAATAAACACAAAATTAAACCAACTCAAAATTCAGTATTTTGGTTGTAAACAGTTTATACACACTGATTTGTTATGTTACGACTATTTATTCTCACGTAATATCACTTAATACAATATTTAATCAAAAAACGCAAAAAAATTGAAACAAGTTTAAAAAATTTGAATACCCTTTTATAGCTGCCAAAATTTTTTACGTGATTCGTCTATGCAATACGATTTAGGACTGCAAAATAACGTTTAGCTAAATAGTTAGCTTTCAACAATTTTGGATAGGGACAACTGTATCAAGATAAATCAATTCAATAGATATATCCTCGGTAGTATAGTGGTAAGTATCCCCGCCTGTCACGCGGGAGACCGGGGTTCGATTCCCCGCCGGGGAGGATTTCTTTTTAATTTTTTTTAAAAAAAAACATTAATACTTTTTTAGAAAACATTTTAAATAATTTCCAAAGTTGCAGCAAAACTATGATCTTAAGTCCAAGAAACTTGATTGAACCTTTACATTAAACGAAGTTCACACTTATAAAATATATAAAAACTAAAAAATTTTCCCATGCCGGGAATCGAACCCGGGCCTTCTGGGTGAAAGCCAGATATCCTAGCCACTAGACAACATGGGACATATCAAATTGTTAAAGATTTATTCAGTTAAGCCATACAAAAAAATTAAACTAGAATTTTGACCTTCACGTCTTAAAATACAAAACTAAAGAAAAGTTTAAATTTAGAAAGAAACATACGGAATCTTTCAACTCGGCTACGTATACTGATGATGCGGCGGAAAATAGGTAAACACGATTTTTAAGAGCACCTAACAATTTCTTAATATTAAGTTCTAAAAATAACAATCTACTGATTTATGTACTTTTAAAGTTTAAACAGAATAATACTACCTATGTAGTGGCAGCTGGAAATAAGTTAAGTGTTTAAAATATCAGTCGAGATAAATTAATGCTGTTGTGGAGGCTTGCAAGCTCTGATGAGTGGGTCGTGACTTCGATCCTCCCATGTGCCACAATATTATTTTAGACTGATTTATTATAATAACAAAACAAAAACAGTGTACACATACATAAATTAACCGGTTTAATTTAAATAAGTTATAGTTTTATGATTAAGATTATTGTGCATGGTTTTAAAAGAAAATTAAAGCATATAATATATTCTCAAGGCCGAAGTTCGCGCGATCATTTTTGGGTGCGGACTAATAGGCCGTGTGAAAATGTGCGAATATCACATGAAGCGTTAAATAATTTGTATACTCATCGGTCTATTTATAAACCAATTATTTTATGTGTTATGCGGATGTGGATGTAGATTACGTAGGATATTAAATAGTGTACGGCTGAAACTCACCCAGTTTTTCTATCAAATTTTTGTTATTTATAGATTGCTACCATTGTAACGTTTAGCTATTAGCTATAAGGTTTAGAATGTTTTTTCTTTAGGATGATTGATTATAGCTTTTCGTTTTATGCACATATCATTTTTGTCGCGTATACAAATGAGCTAAAATGAAATAAATGCTCTACATTGACTTTAGCTTTTGTTTTTATTTTGTTTGGTTCTGTTATGTTGTTTATCTTTAGTTTTATATAATGTAGTAGGATACAGTAAGCAAAATTACTGTGAATATAAGAATTAGCATGCTGCATGTTAGAAGTGTGAAATTAGAAATAATGCTTAATAACTTAATTGATGAACAGCTTTGAATACTCTTTGAGTGTTCGGGTATTAAGAAAAATACATGAATATGTTTAAAACTATTTGACATTTTGTTTAATCAACGATTTATCATGCCTGTCCTATTGCCCCGCCTGCCGGGGGCTAGATGCCCCATTGCGATTTCGTAGATTTGGTCACCAAAGAGCAATTCTGACAGTTGGTTTTCAAAAAATTTTAATTTTATTTTACCATGAATATATTAAAGCCATTTGCCAATCCTCCTTCATGTAATTAAATAATAAATACAGCTTAAAAGAAACTAAAAGGTAACCAAAAGTCCAAAACAATATCGACAGAAAGAAACTTTATCGAAATTTAATTAAGTTTTATATATTTTTTTTAATTTTATTGATTCGTTGGAATCATATGGTTCCATAAGTCCGGGAAATTAATTCCGCCATCAAAAATGAACTAATTTCGGGATATTTTCGATGCGAAATTTTTAATGATGAATTAATTCCGCGACATCAATTTATTAAAACACTGAATTAAATCCACGCGAAATTAAATGGGAGAATTAATTCATTTTTAATTATTAATCAAATCCGTCGAGAAATTAATTAATAATAATAAATTAAATTCATTTCAATCTATTGTAGAAGTAAAAGTTTTTTGGTACTTTTCATGTAGGTGTAAAGTAAGTGAAACTTTTCAATTTCATTTAAAGATGTTAAATTCATTTCAATCTTTTGTAATCCAATAAGGTTTTTAGTACTTTATAATTTTATTTATTTATTTATTTTATTTACTAGTTACAAAACAATTTAGTTAGTACACCAATCCCACTTACACAATCCACTTTGAGCTTTAAGCTCATTTATAGCAGATTGTGCAAGATGAGGGGATCGGATTCAGCCTCGCAAATCATGTCTAAAATTGTAAATAATTTCTAAAATTGTAAATAATCGCCAACACACACAGAGATAGATGTACTCTTGACTACGTAACTTTTTCAAATGTCAAGCTATGACGATAAGATTTAGAGGAAATATCAACAACAGATGTACCAACTTAACAAAAAAACAGAACTCAAATCGGAACGATGGGAGCGCCACACGGTGGTTATTCCGAGAACTTGTTGATCAAGGTAGTATGTCCACTCGGGTTCGATCTTAGGGCCAGATTGAGAATTTTTCTAATATCCAACTTTTTACAAATTTACATATAGGAACGCAACACGTCTGTCCTAAGTCACTTATCTTCTAGATTTTTGAAAGTTGTAACATTTCTAATATAGAGAGGATTGCCCTTTACCCTTATTGATATATGTCCACTTGGGTACGATCTTGGGGCCAGATTGAGAATTTTTTTAATATCCAACTTTTTACAAATTTACATATAGGAAAGCAACACGTCTGTCCTAAGTCACTTATCTTCTAGATTTTTGAATGTTGTAACATTTCTAAGATAGAGGGGATTGCCCTTTACCCTTATTGATATATGTCCACTTGGGTACGATCTTGGGGCCAGATTGAGAATTTTTTTAATATCGAACTTTATACAAACTTACATATAGGAACGCAACACGTCTGTCCTAAGTTACTTATCTTCTAGATTTTTGAAAGTTGTAACATTTATAAGATAGAGGGGTTTGCCCTTTACCCTTATTGATATATGTCGACTTAGGTACGATCTTGGGCCAGATTGAGAATTTTTTTAATATCCAACTTTATACAAACTTACATATAGGAACGCAACACGTCTGTCCTAAGTCAATTATCATCTAGATTTTTGAAAGTTGTAACATTTCTAAGATGGAGGGGATTGCCCTTTACTCTTATTGATATATGTCCACTTGGGTACGATCTTGGGGCCAGATTGAGAATTTTTTAATATCCAACTTTCTACAAACTTACATATAGGAACGCAATACGTCTGTCCTAAATCACTTATCTTCTAAATTTTTGAAAGTTGTAACATTTATAAGATAGAAGGGATTACCCTCTACCCTTATTGATATATGTCCACTTATGTATGATCTTGGGGACAGATTGAGAATTTTTTTAATATCCAATTTTTTACAAACTTACATATAGGAACGCAACACGTCTGTCCTAAGTCACTTATATTAAAGATTTTTGAAATTTGTAACATTTATAAGATAGAGGAGATTACCCTTTACCCTCATTGATATATGTCCACTTGGGTACGATCTTGGGGCCAGATTGAGAATTTTTTTAATATGCAAGTTTTTACAAATTTACATATAGGAACGCAACACGTCTGTCCTAAGTCACTTATCTTCTAGATTTTTGAAAGTTGTATCATTTCGAAGATAGAGGGGATTGCCCTTTACCCTTATTGATATATGTCCACTTGGGTACGATCTTGGGGCCAGATTGAGAATTTTTTTAATATCCAAGTTTTTACAAATGTACATATAGGAACGCAACACGTCTGTCCTAAGTCACTTATCTTCTAGATTTTTGAAAGTTCTAACATTTCTAAGATAGAGGGGATTGCCCTTTACCCTTATTGATATATGTCGACTTGGGTACGATCTTGGGGCCAGATTGAGAATTTTTTTAATATCCAACTTTATACAAACTTACATATAGGAACGCAACACGTCTGTCCTAAGTCACTTATCTTATTGAGGAAACCGCCGCCTAAACTTAAACGCCATTTGGGTACGATATTTGGGCCAGACTGAGGCATTTTTTAATATCCAACTTTATGCTAATATACTCGTACATACTACTTAATTTCTTTACATCAATTTACATATAGGTAAGCAAAACGTCTGCCTATGTCATTAATCTTTTGGATTTTTGAATGTTTTTTTTAAAGTAGGGACATCGTTCACTATCCTGAATGACGTCTATATCATTGTTTTAGGACAGAAGGGGGTTATTCGACTGTTTGTAAATGTTGTGTGCACTAAGTTACGATCTTTGGACCAGATTGAATAAATTTTATATATCACTTTTCTACTGAACTTTGATTTTTTAAATTGTTTTTTTTGGACAATTTAAATTAAGACTTAAATTTATTTAAAAGTTTTTTTTAAATTTAAATTAGATAAGTAAAATAATTGTTTACGTACAAATTCATAATAACGAGAGATTTATGATTCTTACTAATACATTCACAGGAAAATCAATTTTTAGGACAAATGTTTAATTTTAGGACAAACTTCACACCCGTAAAATCATTAGAAAATTTGTATAAAATCAGCCTCTAGAGTGTTATGTCTGGAAATAGATTACATTGATGTGACTTGTCAAAAGCTGTCGCAGAAAATAAATTCAGTTCAAGGAAAATTTTATAAAGTTTCCAGCCAGATTTTCGGAAAATCGCCTTTTCCGAGATTTCCTACGGAAAACTTAAACTGATTTTTTTTCCTGCGACAGGTATTGATAAGCTACGTCAATGCAATCTATCTCCAGACATAAAACTAGAGGCTGATTTTATACAAATATTAAATATATTTTTGGGTTTCGCGAATTTTCCACAATTTTCCATGAGAAACTGGAGGCCGGTTCTGCAACCTTTATATTATATATGACATCAATGATCTTTTCCGTTATCATCTTTATTGCAATTAAGGTCCGTTTTGACTATTCAGCCCAATATGCTACGTATATATTGTATAACATGTTATAAACATCATTAAAATTTTGTTATGTAACACGATGTTAAATAATATTTTTCGTATTATTTAGCAAGAAAAATGTGATTATCCATCGCAATATTACACAAATTATACATTATTAGTGAAATTTCAGTTCTGCTGTTAAAGATACACAGTGATTGTTGACGTTCCGGGATGTGCTCGTTTTAAAAATTTTAAATAAATTCATGGGACGTTGGTGTTTCTTTATATTTTTTTATTGAAAAAATTTGGCGCTTAAGATGATGAAGGAATAAGGTCGGAAATGAAAAGGAATAAAAGTCTTTAGTTCCTAACAATCTTGTTATTCATAACAAATTCGATTTTAAATATCCGAGTCACAATTTGTTCTTTATATTTTAAAATATTTCGCTCAACAAATTATTTTATCAAATTTAAATGTTTTTAAAAACGAAAGATTATTATTTTTTTTGGTTTGAAAACGTCACCGTTCCTATTTGTTTGAATCGTTGATAGCTTCAGTCTAGGTCAATAACAAGAAATCTTAAAAATTGCGGAATACAATAAGAACAAACTAGTCGCTTTATGTTTAGTGTATGAAATGGGCCATGTTCCATTTCCAAACGGAGGGGATGAAGCCCTTATTTTTGTTGCTGTACGTCATACCGATTCCTAATGTTTGAATAGGGTTGCATTCGCTACGAAAAAAAGAAATCTTAAAAATCCTAGAATTTGTTATAAGATGCGACTAAGTTAAATTAGTAGCCTAGTAATACCCATTTCACTCAAAATTCTGATAAGAAATTGTATTAACAGTGTATTCACTAATCCAAATTTATATTTTGTTATTTGGTACAAACTTCATTACAGTGAAAAATAAGAGTTCCACCGTTACGTTCATTACAAGTACCAAGCGAATTCTTGAACAATTTTCTATATACAAAGAGACAACATTAGTAGGACAAATTGGTGTGAAGCGCCAATAACCTGTGGCAACATGCTTTATATTCTGAAAGGTTTCCAGTCGATACGACATATTTCATTACGGAATATGAGAAAACGGCTTATTTAAAAGCGGAATATTTGAAACCGATATATGGTACTCTATACGGCATATGGTACACTGCGGCATATTTCAAAACGGCATATAGTACACTATAGCATATTTTAAAATGAAATATTTCAGAACAGCATATGGTGGACTACGGCATATGGAACACTATGACATATTTCAAAACGGCATATGGTACATTACGGCATATCGTACATTATGGCATAAGGTACACTACGGCATGTATGATTTGACAAATTGTAAATTTAATACATTTTAATTTCCAACCCTATATTATCAGAATGTATCCATTTGATTTACAACAAACGCGGGCACTTAAAATCCGATTGAATACAGAAGATCAATTCGCATCAATTCAAAATTCTGTTAGGTGAAGGTTTAAAGGAAAATCCGTTAAGTGAATACAAATTCTATTAAGAGAATGGATTTCAGCATAATCGGTTAATAAATAGTCAAATTCCAGATTAACGTAACTTACTCTCCAGAACTTCATCTATGGTACAAATAATTTTAAGATCCCATTTCCATCGCACTTGTCGAATTTCGTAATAATCAGTTAAGAAACAGCCATGTTTCATCCTATTTGATCATATTCTAGAATTTTATCTAAAAGCCATTTTAGAACTCTAAATACTTGTACTACTGAATACATATAAATGAGTTCATGCTAGTTTGTGCGATTAGCCAATTATGTTGCTAAATTTTGATGTTGGTCTAGAATTGATGCCATCTTTAAAATAGTTTCAATGAATAAAAATGTAAAGGACTAATATACATATTTTTACTTTTAAAATTAGATTTAAATAAAAATTAAAAATTATAAATATCAAGCACTTCCCGATTATATCTTCCTTACCAATATTTTTATTTCCATTGGGAGAATAAATTTAATTGCATTAAGTGAAGGAAAATTATGACTAAAACCATTTGAGAATCCCATATCCATCGCACTTGTCGAATTTCATCTTAATCGGTTAAGAAATAGCCGATCCTCATTGGCCATAATCCAGAACTTCACCTAAACCTTATTTTATAATCCCATTTCCATTACATTTGTTGAGTTTCATCATAAGCGGTTAAGAAATAACCAAGTTTCATCAAAATTGGCCATATCCCAGAAGTTCATAAAAAAAAAATTTAAAATCACATTTCAATCGCACTTGTCGAATTTTATTCAGCATCGGTTAAGGAATAGCCGAGTTCCGCCATTATTGGCCACATTCCCGAATTTCATCTAAAAGTCGTTTTAGAACCTTATTTTCATCGTATATGTCGATTTTTTTCATAATCTGTTGAGTAACGGCCAAATTCCATAATAATTGGCCATTTCGTATATGTCGAATTTCATCATAATCGGTTGAGGAACAGCGATGTTTCATTAAAATTGGCCATATTCTAGAACTTTATCTAAAATTCATTTTAGAATTCCATTTCCATCGTATACGTTTCATTTTAGAATTCCATTTCCATCGTATGTTTAATTTCATCAGATTCGGTTAATAAATAGCCAAGTTCCCCCCTAATTCGCCATATTTCAGAACTTCGTCTAAAATACATTTTAGTATTCCATTTTCATTGCACTTGTCAAATTTCATCCTAATCGGTTAAGAAATAGCCAACTTTTAGAATATGCCATATTGTACCACGTGCCATATTGAAATATGCCGTCGTGTACTTTATGCCTTAGTGTACCATATGTCATACTAAAATGTGCCGTTTTGAAATATGTCTTAGCGTACCTTATGCCGTAATGTACTATCCCGTAATAAAAAATGTCATTTTGAAATATGCCATAGCGTATCGTAGGCCGTAGTGTACCATGTGTCGTTTTGAAATATGCCGTTTTGAAATATGCCGTAGTGTACCTTATGTCATATTTTCATATTCCATTTTGAAATATTCCGTTTTCAAATATGCTATGTTAAACGGGTCCCATGCTAAAAATTGGTGTAAAATTATTCACGCCATGACCACAAAATAAGGAAACCCTCTGTTCAATCACAGTTTATATTGTTTTGAAACTTTTTCAACTATTGCCAAAAGTATTGTGCTAGCTTAAGATACGAACTATACCACACCGTAATAGTAATACTTATCCAGCGGAAGGACGGGGAACGAGGGGGTACTAGTCTTGTGGCGGTTAAGTCAACATTAGGAAGGACCATTTATTTACTAAATAATTCTGAAAGTAATTCGATGTTGATTATAAATGGCAATGAAACGAATGAAAATAAAAAATTGAGGAACGTCCGTTCAAAAGAAATATTTAGGCACACATAAAAATCTGTAATGCAAATATCACTGTACCATCAGTATTAAACATTTATTGCATTAGAGGTTTATGTTTCATATTTTTTTTTTTTTGTAAATAATTTTCTAAATCGAATTTAAATTTATGTTAAAAATGGAGGTGTGACCAACACACGACTTTCTTTTACGAAGAGAGAATTTCGAGAAATTTTATTTTTTTCTTAATTTTTTTTTTAATTTTTAAATTTTTAAATTTTGTTTTTTTTAATTTTTTATTTTTTATTTTTATTTGTTTTTAATTTTTGGAAACATTTTGTATTAAGTAGTTTTTTGTAAACCTTATACTTTTTAAGATATTTGCAAAATAAATTTTCTGGACCAAGGGAGTGGCCACTTCCGGTTAGCCGATTTGGAGTAAAATTCACTGGGACCTCCCAATTTATCAAAAAACCTTAAATCTGAAGTTTCAGTTCGATTGGTTAAACCATCTGGGCTGTAGAGAGGACACAGACAGACTGACAGACTGACAGACTGACAGACTGACAGACTGACAGACTGACAGATAGACAGACAGACAGACAGACAGACACCATTTCGAAACCCACTTTTTCGGACTCAGGAGACCTTAAAACAAATAAATCTCTAAAAATCTCAAGGTCCAAAATTTTCATGATTACTATACTTTATTTTACTAGAGTAAAAGAAAGTAAAAACGTTTATACTTAGAAAACTTAGCAGGCAAACTGTTAAATATATTAATTTACAACCCATCACTTAACCACTACATCACCAATTTTTGATTTCAACATGTTTTAGAGCTTAAGAGATCAAAATCAATCAATCGTCATTTCCGGTTGACGTTATGAAATCGTTGAAAGAAACCACGTTTCTTTTTATTCAGAAGAGAATGATACTATTGCTTTGTTTAAGATTCAGATTCGCCTAGAAAAAAGGACAATGTTTATCTGAAAAGTTATTTTTATCAAATCTTTAATAGGAAGTCCAGTGCGTTAAGTTACTCGCAGTAGCATGTATATCCTTCAGTAGTTCCAGCTTTGAGCCAATAAAAGTAATCAGATCAAGGAGGTGCAAACATGCAGCTAACTGAAGAGTTTCTACGTGAGTACTCAAAATCGACAGAGTGACCGGACTAAATTCCTCAGCACTTCTTTATTTAACTCTTCTTCATTTCTTTTTAAGGTGACATTTACAATCTCATTTAGTAAGCTAAATTTTCTCTTCCTTTTTAATCTTAAATCCACCGAAAGCTTCTTTCTCGTTTACTAAAAAACACTTTTTAAATAAAGAGAATTCCTTTCTTTAAGAATCTAAATCTAAGAATCTTAAATCCTACCTTTAATTAAAAATTAAATCACGTCTGAGTTTTAAAATAATATAAAAAATTTTAGATTTTATTACTAAAAGCTACAAAAACGTTTAAGATTTTCTCTGGCTATCTATGTCGAAGCTTAACACATTACACCAATTACACCAAGCCTTTTGTTTTTTTTACAAAATTACAGATTAACGATTTATAAAGATAAACAAAACAAGCTTTATGTATGTATACAGCTTTATAAATACAAAAAATAAATCCTTGCGAAAGCTCATTTGGGAATCCATACAAATTGCATACCAATATTATTGTTGAGCATGAATTTTCGTTTCCCCTTAGGTAAATAGCCGAAATCCGGACGTTGAATAATTTGTTTATTGGGAAGTGTATATCGCCTTCGTATCGGTATTTTAATTAATTGTGCGTGTTAAGCATAACAAAATTAAAACACCAACAAAATAATTTCATAACATTTCCGGAGAAATGTTTTATTCGCCTGATTTTAATTAATTTCAAAAGGAATTTAACTCCCCCCTATGTACTATGCTGTATAAATGAACGTACATAGTTTTCAATTAAATTCTAATCATTTTCCCAATCGATTATATATATCGAGACCGTAATACCAAAGACCACGTATAGTCTAAGACGCCTCTTATATAGAAGTTTAGTTACTGTTGTTGAGACGAGCTGTAGTGTAAAACGTCTGTCTGTAGCGAAACGTCTGTCTATTTAATGGTTTTTGTGATATTGTCGTACAAGACCTTAATCGACTACGTGACAAACATAATGTTTACGTATATATGTGGACATAGTCCTGGTTCGAGTACATAAAAAAATAAAATGAGAGAAAAAAACGTTTCTGAATTATTTGTGTACGCGTCTGTAGATATGAAGGTTTGTATTAATTTTCAGTGTTTATTAAATTTTTTTGCTAATTCAATTGGAAAATTTGGATCATATTACAAATTTGTATATTATATGGTATATAGGAATTGAATGGACGTACGTCTAAATGCCTCAATCAATTATATTTTATGTAAACGAGTAAATGACTTTTCATTTTCATAAATCATATTAAAACTATAAATATCTATAAATAGTTGAACATATACATATTAGTATACATTTCTAGACTTGTATATATGTACATAAAATTTAACAATAAAAAACTGTTCAATTGATTGACAATGACAGACATTTATCGGTTTTTGTAGTAACTTAATTACTTCGTGTGGTTTTGATGTCGCTCTTGTTTTTATTTTGCCTAAGAGCTGTTTTGAGATATTCTTCGTCTTTCATTATATAGCTTTAGGGTGTTACGAGTATAGATACAAGACGATATTAAGTAATGTCTTTTGTGTCAATTTGTAAAGATATTTTTGTATTTTAGTTTTTATAGAAATAGACAGGTTTATTGTTTATTGATAGTTTGTATTTGTTAGAACTTTAGTTTGAGTTTTTAAGTGTTATTGATATATTCGTCTATAAAATGTTGTTTCATTAATTAACATATTAGGTTTCCAATGAATTATTCATCGATCAATTTATTGAATTTCTAACAGAATGATGCGGCATTTGTGGTTTTTATGAATCAATTTACAACAAAATTATTCTTAGTGACGTAAGAGTTTTTAGATATTTCTTCAGTTTTTTGTCGTTTTAGTAGATGCTTAAGAGATTAAAGAAACGATGTGTTCTTAATTATCATGAAATTTGATATTTCTAAATTTTAAGTTTTCACATCTTCTGTACTTAATAAATTTTTAATTACTACGACATAATCGGAACCAGTATTTTGGAGTATTGTTGTGGGACTCAAGGGGTGAAATATGATGCTTTTCATAGCAGCCATCTAGGGGTTTTAGAAAGAATTTTAAAACTTGACTGTTATTTAATAACTTCTGATTTCCCCCCATCAACGAAATATTGTGATGGTGATGGTAATGGTGATGTAGATATGATGATGATGATGGTATGATGATATGATGGTGTGATGGTATGGTGATATGATGGTATGATGGTATGAGTTGAGCAGAGGGTTGAGATTTGGTTCGAGCTAAGTTGAGTTGAAGTTGAATTAGGGTTAAGTTAGCCTGTATTGGGGTTAAGTGAGTTGTTCAGTTGGAGAATTATTTAAGAGTTGGTTTGGAGTTAGGTTAAGGGTTAATTTGAAAGTTGATTTGGGGTTGATTTGATGATTGATTTGAGGGTTAGAATTATGTTGCGATTGAGATGGAGGTTGATTTACATATTGAGCTGAAGGCTCAGCTGAGGATTGCAGGATTAATGTGTGAGTTGAATTAATGAAGACCGAAGTTTTGACCACCTCATGAGGTTTCAGCCCTTGATATTTTTTCCAATTGGAATTTAGATTTAATGAAAATATAAAACTTTTTGTACTTTTGGATTTTTCGTACCATCAAACCCTATATAAAAAACAGGTTATTTTCATTATTTTCAGATAGCTGGACCATCAGTTTATCTCGTGGCCCAAAAGCATCCAATTGTGTTGAATCTTACTATATTTCAGAGAATTTAAAAGTTGACTGATTTTTGCTGATTACAATTAACTTTTAGCGCCGATCCTGGAGATGTCCCGAATGTCCCGCATATTTTTTAGAATAGTTAGACCATATAGATGCCTATATTACCAAACTGATCCAATAGTGATGAACATTACTGTATTTCACAGAATTTGGAATTTTTAATAATTTTAGATGATTTTAAAAGTTTTTACATCGCCGATCACAGAGATGTCCACAAGGCCCTGCCCACATTTTCAAATAGCTTGGTTGAATACCAGTCATTTTGGGCCAACGTGATTCAATTGTGATGAACTTTACATATTTCACCATATTTCACGGCCGAAAAATGGAGGTTGGTGTATAATGCACTCAACCTCGTCTTTTTAAAGGTCCTGGGTGAAAATCCGGGACCTCCCCCATCCTGCAGAGATGCGGGGTGGTATCAAGGGCGTGTGAAGATGACTGCATGCTTGGACTCTAGATCTGTGGATCTATATAAAAAGGCTATAGCCAAAGTAGGGGAGGTGTGGCCAGGCGCAAAGCTTGCGGCAGTTAGTCGGGAGGAAATTCCCAGCAGGCCGAGGGCACGTGTCTGGCTGCCATCCGAACCGGCTAGCCCTGACGAGGCTTTGGAAATCATTCAGGCCAGTAACCCGAGTCTTCCGACCGGAAATTGGAAGATCGTCAAGCAGGAGGAGGCGAAGGGGGCTCGAAATTATTACTATTACCATAGAGATAGGTAGAGGTTAAATGGTTATGATTAAGATAACACAAATTAACCTTCACCATTCTAAGGCTGCTTCGGCAGCTCTACTCCTCAGGCTGACTAGTTCGGGTGAGGATGTGATATTAATCCAAGAACCTTGGATTAACAACAACAGGATCTGTGGCCTCAGAACCAAGGGGTATAAAATTATATCCTCTAGTAAGTCTGGGAAGATCAGATCTTGTATTCTTGGGAAAAATAATATTAATATTTTCCTTCTCTCTCAATACAGCAATGGTGACACTATTGCAGTTAGCCTGGAAGTAGGCACTTGTAGATTCTGGCTAGTTTCAGCCTACATGGACCGGGAGAAGGAGGTTCCTCCGGATAACCTGGAGGAGCTGATCCGTAAAGCGGAACAATCAAAGGTAGGTGTGGTACTGGGAGTTGATGCTAATGCGCATCATACTATCTGGGGAAGCACAGACATTAATGAAAGAGGTGAGTCGTTTTTTGATTATTTGATGAGTACTAACCTTTCAGTGTATAATATTGGGCGGGAACCCACATTTATTACTAGTAACAGGCAGGAGGTTCTAGACGTGACCCTTGCCTCAAATAATATTCTTCATATGGTTAAAAATTGAAGGGTGGATAAGGAACACTCCTTTACTGATCATCGATATTTAACCTATAGCCTCGATATTCACCCTGCTACCCGGGAAGCCTTCAGGAACCCTAGAAGGACCAACTGGAGCAAATATGGAGAATTATTGGAGGAAATGTTACCGACGAGGGCTATGGAGCCCCCGACGACCGTTGGGGAGCTGGAGGACATGGTGGCTAGCGTTACTAGCGCATGCAACCGATCCTTTCGCGCTGCCTGCCCACTGGCTAAGCCTAGGGGTAGGCAAAAACCGGTATGGTGGTCCAGGGAACTGGGAACCTATCGTAAGGCTTGTAGGATAGCCTTTAATAGAGCCAAAAATACAAGGGAGGCTCAGGATTGGGACTCCTATAAGGAGAAACTCGGAATTTATAAGAAAGAATTAAGAAAGGCACAAAGGAGGTCTTGGAGAATCTTCTGTGATAATATGGAAGAGGTATCCGAAACCTCCCGCCTTAGGAAGATTCTTTCCAAAAGTACATCTAGTCCTAGTTTTTTGATAAAACCGGACGGATCTTGGACAGCTTCTAGTGGAGAATCTCTGGAGCTTCTCTTCGAGACACACTTCCCAGGGAGCTTTGAAGACCTGTTGGTGCGTAGCAATCATCAGGAATCACTGTCAGTAACCACAAAGGATATCGTAACCAGAAAACGGATCCTATGGGCACTGAGGGGTTTTAAACCATTTAAATCGGCTGGTCCGGATCAAATTATACCAGCGGAACTTCAAAACAACTCAGTAATTATTCTTCCTTACCTGGAAGCTATATTCAAAGGGTGTTTGAAACTGGGCTATATTCCTAGGTACTGGACGGAGGTCAATGTGGTGTTCATACCGAAAGCGGGGAAAAGCTCACATGTCTATCCTAAGGACCTAAGACCAATAACTCTATCATCCTTTCTTTTGAAAACCTTGGAAAGGCTGCTGGATGTATACATCAGAGATAAAATACGTGCCAGGAAGTGGGCATCGTCTCAGCATGCGTACACAAAGGGTAGATCTGTGGACACTGCTCTGCACGCCTTGGTGTCTACGATTGAAAAATCGATTAATTCGAAGGAATTCTGTTTGGTGGCCTTCCTGGATATAGAAGGCGCCTTTAATAATGTGAAAGCGGAGGCAATCAAGGAGGGATTGTCATTTTTGGAGGTGGACGTTCCTCTGATAGGGTTAATCAATTATATGCTGAGAAGCAGGATTGTTAGCTCGAAGTTGGGGGACTCCACCTTCAAGAGGCGAGTAACTAGGGGAACTCCGCAGGGGGGGGGGGGGGGTTCTGTCCCCTCTTCTCTGGAACATAGTGGTAAACGGTTTACTACTAGAATTGGAGAGAGAGGTTATTGAAGTTATCGCGTACGCAGATGACGTAGCTTTAGCTGTTACCGGGAAATTCCTGGGCACGATTGTAGACGTAATGCAGAATGCACTTACCATCGTTACGAAATGGGCTGGCAAATGTGGACTTGGTATTAACCCGTCCAAGACAGAGCTGGTACTCTTTACTAAGAAATACAAAATCCCGGTAGTTGTCCCTCCTACCTTAAATGACACGAGACTTGCTTTTAATGATAGAGCTAGATATCTGGGCATTATCTTGGACAGTAAGCTTAGTTGGAAGCCCAACATGTTGGAGAGAATAAACAAAGCTACTATTGCTTTGTACTCCTGTAGGAACGGCATTGGTAATAGATGGGGTCTGAAGCCGGAGCTGGTACACTGGCTCTACACCACCGTAGTGAGACCTGTACCCTGTGGGTGTTTGGTGGCCAGCTCTCACCAAGATAACTTACAAAAGTAAGATTGAGAGAGTGCAAAGAACGGCCTGTATGCTTGTTAGCGGGGCATTGAGGTCGACACCGACAAGTGCCTTAGAGGTTATGTTGCACCTTCTTCCGGTCGACATTTTTGGCAAACAGATGGCGGCAAATACGGGTGTACGACTTGCAGCCGTTTCTCAGTGGAGGTGTCTTAGGATAGGACACTCTACTATCGTCAGATCGTTGAAGGATGAGCTGGCGAATCTTGACTACATTAAACCTACTCTACGCTTCGAGAAGCGATTTCGGACCTCCTTCCCTTTAAGGGAATCCTGGAGGGATAGACCGTTATCGGAAACCAAAGCGTTGCAATTCTTCACAGATGGCTCCAAGCTAGACGGCAAAGTAGTAGCTGGAGTATTCTGTGACAAATTAAATGTAAATATTCCTATTCGTCTCCCTGATTACTGCAGCGTGTACCAAGCTGAAGTCGTAGCGATTGAGGAGGTCATGACGTGGTTGAAGCATAATGTGTTATCCTCAGACGATATCACAATCTATGTGGACAGTCAAGCGGCGATCCGGTCGTTAGAATCGGTGTCTTTGGCGTCACGGGTGGCGTTGAGTTGTCACTCATCTCTAAATGAGATGGGTGAGCATTTCAACATCCAGGTAGTCTGGGTCCCAGGTCACTCGGGCGTCATGGGGAACTGCAGGGCAGATGAACTTGCTAGGCATGGTACGACTCTCCAGCTGCAACCGGAAAGGGCAAGTCTGGGGAGGCCTAT
This sequence comes from Tipula vernalis, assembly GCA_958295665.1. NCBI lineage: Eukaryota > Metazoa > Arthropoda > Insecta > Diptera > Tipulidae > Tipula > Tipula vernalis. The sequence continues at coordinate 376,434,809 of OY282559.1, forward strand.
CACAGCGCTGAGACAAGCACTTGGGAAGCAGGCGCTATCCTCAGCGGGGGAAAGGTGGTCTAACACCCTCACCTGTAGAGTTGCAAGACAAGTTTGGCCAAAGCTGGACTTGGGGCGCACTAGGGCATTAATATCCTTACGCAGACGTGAATTAAGAACGGTCGTAGGAATTCTCACGGGACACTGCCTTTTTGGAGAACATGCAAGAAGGCTGGGTCTGGAGGCTAATGACTTCTGCAGAAGCTGCTTGGACGAAGAGGAGGAAGAGACGTTGGTCCACTTCCTTTGCTCGTGTCCAGCATTGGCTCTCAGAAGGCACAAACACTTAGGTAAGTTCAGGATGGACTGCCTCTCGGATCTCGAAAACATTAAAGTGCGGGACGTCTTACGCTACATAAGTAGCTCGAAATGGTTCCAATAGGGGTAAAAGGGGATACATCCTGTGGTATCACAATGGACCGTCACCGGTCTAAGTGTGCGTAAGCAGCCACTCCAACCTAACCTAACCTGCCATATTTCGCGAAATATAGAATTTTCATAAATTTGGATGAATTAAAAAATGTTGTACCGCCGTATATTTTCGAATAGTTTGGCCGTACGCCAGTCTATGTGGAAAACCTGATCTAATTGTGATGAACTTTAGTAAACTTCACCGGATTTAGAATTATATCTTCGATCGCAGATATACCATATTCACAAGGTCTTGCTAATATTTTCGGGTAACGTGGCCATATACGAGTCTAAGTGGCCAATCTGATCCAATTGTGATGAACTCTAGAATTTAGAATTTTTAATGATTTTGGATGGTTTTACAAATTATTGTGCCTTGTCCACATTTTCGAATAACTTGACCATATGCCAGTCTATAATACTTCACAGAACCTAGAATTTTTAATAATTTTGATGGTTTCAAAAACTGTTGTTTCTCCGATCAAGAGATGTCCACAAGGTCTTGCTCAGAGTTTCGAATAGCTTGGTTAAGTACCAGTCTCTGTGGCCAACGTGATGCAATTGTGATGATCTTTACTATATTTCACAAAACTTGTTGTATCTGTGATGGCAGATATGTTCACCGGGTCTTGCCCATATTTTCGGATAACTTGTCCATCAGCCAGTCTACATGGCCAACCTTATCCAGTTGTCATGACCTTTATTATACTTCGCAGAATTTTATGCCGTTTTCTGAATTTTAAGCCAAGCTATATGAAAATATGGAACAGACTATAGGTGAACATCTCTGAGATCGGTGTTATACATTTTTTTAATTCATCCAAATTTATGAAAATTCTTTATTCTGCGAAAAATGTTAAAGTTCATCACAATTGGATCACGTTGGCCACATAGACTAGTGCGAGCAAGACCTTAAGGACATCACTATGATCGGATATACAACAATTTTTAAAACCATCAAAATTATTTAAGCTATACTAAAAACTAAGCAAAATCTTGTGAACAACCTTGTAGTGCCAAACATTGTACTCAAGCGAGCTATCCAAAAATGTGGGTAAGACCTTAGGGTCATCTCTGTGATCGGCAATATAACAACTTTTAAATCATCTAAAATTACTAAAAATTCCAATTGGATGCTTTTAGTCGACGAGATAAATAGATAGTCCACCTATCTGAAAATGATGAAAAGAACCTAATTCCTATGCAGGATTTGGTGGTACGAAAAATCAAAAAGTATAAAAAATTTATCTTTTAATAGCTAACGGAAACATAGCTAATTTAACAGTGTAATTTTTTATTATTATTTTTAGCATAAACTTCACACTATAACTCTTCGCTTTATATCATCCAAAATGGTTAAAAATCTAAATTCTGTGAAATGTAGTAATATAGTGATGTGTATTGTATACTAATGTAGTGACGATTCTCAATTGGATCAGTTTCGCCACATACACTAGCACTTGACGACCAGGGGCACATTTTCAGGTGAGACCATGTTAACAGTTCTAGGATACGCGACGGTTTAATATAGTAGAAAGCCTTTTTAATCAGCCAAATTTAAATCATCAAAAATGTCTAAATTCTGCAAAATGTAGTAAAGTTCAATACAATTGGATGAGTTTGTATATTTGTATGTACGAGTATGTTGGGTCGATTCAATTTTTTTTTTCTTTAGTCAAGCAATTTCACAATCTACACACAACATAACCATTTCCCAAATCACAAAATGTTCAAAATATGCACCAGTAGCCTTATAAAATGCGACGCGAACCTCTCCACTACGAAATTCATCGAAAAAAGTGACCGGTGACTTTTTAGTAAAATACATCATTATAGTGAAGAATTTAAGTTGCTTTATACTAAAGTCACTGGCGACTTTTTTCGCGACTTTGGCGCTTGGTCAATCGACCCGAAAAATGAAATTCTTCAATTTACAAATTAGTAAATTTCTAAAATCTGTGAAATATAAATTAGATCAGCTTAGATAGCCTTGGTAAGAGGCACGGCAAGTTTCTTCACGGCTTTAGTGATGCACTCAACAGAGAAGCACTGTCTCAAATCTATTTCAGTTGTGGGAAAAAAATACAACACTAATCTGAGAGATGATATTTTTTAAGCGATTCATGAATTTTGAGTTTGGTAAATGATATGGACAGCCATAAGCCATAGTTTGTGATGATTACCAAATAAGATAATTCAATACCTGCACGAAAACGGGTTCTCTCATGGAGGTAACTATTTGTTTTGGTTGGACGCTTTCGTTATGCGGTACCAGTCGGATAATCTGCGGCTTACTTGATGCGATTTTCATTTATAAAGATTTCATTGAAATTAATTGGATTTTGCATTAAATTTATGCCGTTTTAAAAAGTGATTCCCCATATATATGTTTTATGTGTTTTGCTATGAAAAGTTTGGCTTTGTCCTCATTTCTAATTCCCTTATACAAGCTTCGATTTTTAGACTATGGCTTTGTATAATCTATTGAATCGAACCCTGCACCCTCGGATGGCAAAACAAGCTTTCTATTCAAAAAATTCCTTTTTTACCACAAGTTTTGGCTTTCGTGGTCCAGTACGGGACTGGTTCGCCGAGTTCTACAATCAAACTAAAAAGAGAATAAAATGTGGACCCTTGTTAACAACTCGGCCAAATTTCAACTGCGAATATCTGCTAATTGATAATTTGTGAGGGTTAGACTATCCTCTATAAATTATTGGGGCAGATTCTGACTTACTAATAAAAGCTTATTATGGATTTTTTTTAATTACTTTATAATAATTAGAGACCTCATTGGCTTACCAATGAGGATTTTTACAGACTTAGGTATATGGTAAGCGAGAACTTGAACCTTAGTTAATACTTTGTGACGCTTAGTGGGGTCATCTTTTGTTTTAGACCAATTATCACACTACTTTTGCCTTTTTGCTGTGTGTATGTGTACTCCCCTCCTCTCTCTCTAATACAGACAACCTCTGCTTAGAAAATTTGTTTTTTACTTTGGGATTGTTATGAAAATGTATAATTTGTGAAAATTCCAATCAGTCGAAGTAAGTCTAGTATTTGGTGCGGACGTCAGAAATGACCAATAGAGCTAGTAGGAAGTCCAATGCAGAGACTAAAATATGTTGTGCAAAATTAGAGATTTTACGAGATAATATCTTGACTCTCGATCAAGCCTCGTCCAATGACTTATCAAAAGAAATTTCACGAATTCAAACGCGTCTGTTATGCATACTCAAAGTCGGTTGAAGCATAAATATACTAATAAAAACGAGAAACTTAATTCATCAATGGAAAGTGTGTAGCGGCTCACTCATGCATGCTCCACCACAATGCATCACCTACATGCGTTGACGTCTGAGTTCAACCAACAACCAGTGCAACGTCTTCACGCCACTCAACGTTGTACCATTTGGGAACACACCCATGTAACCATAAAACTACTATATCTTCCATAAGAAGAGACAACACAAAAAAACAATTATTTTCTTCAGTCTGCTCTCGATCTGTACAGCGACAGCATGGCGCTTTTTGTGTTGGCCGCCAACCACGTTTTGTGAAAATTAAATAAATAAATAATATCTATTAAAATTAAACGCCATAAATTCTATAAATAAAAATTATTTTTATGAGAAACTATAATTGGTTACTACTGACGTCCGTTTTTTACGGAGAATGAGCACGCCACAAGGATCGGCGCAACCATTTCGATATATATTTTTTCTGTGTTAAAATTTTGGGATACCTGGTACGAACCCGTGCCAAGTAAATGGTGCGTATCTTTATTCAAAATAAATATTAAAATATTTTTGTTTATGATGTATATTTTTTCTCTATTTATTTTATATATGTGCGTATGGCCGCCACCCATACCGGCTTCAACAAAACCTCATGAACACATTTATTTACAAGGAGCCGTGTGTACACACGGTTCTTGCAGTGTTGCGCTACATAATTAAACAACAATTAAACAGCCTCATCATCACCAACGGGAATTTAACCGCACACAGACACATCATGCATATAAATGTGCGCGCCTACACATACACATGCGGTCGAACAGAACTACCACCATCACCGCCAGTGTTATCATTGCCGCCATCACCACTATCACCAACAACGTCATCGCTGTTAGTAGCAGGAAAAGCGGTATTATCAATATTATTACCGCCGTCGCCATCATCAACACCATAACCACCATTGACATCGCAGCCATCACCTCGATTTTTTTTTTTTTTTTTTAATATAGAATCAGGTACAATTTATTTATTTTTACCACCATTTCTTTCCGGTTTTTTTTTGTCATTCCGGGTTCATTTTTTTTTTTCATTTAGTTTTTTCTAATAAACATTTTTTTTGGAGTTTTACTCAAATGGCTCGACCAATGGTCGTAAAGCAAAACGACCACCCAGCCATTCCCAACCGCACTCCCCACCGCCTTTTATACGGCCACAGTCGAAATCACTTCGACTGCTGCCGTATAAACTTTCCATGTTACTAGGAAACAGTCGAGACTCACATCGACTGTCCCATCCTCAACCGGCCACAGTCAAGGCCAAGACTGGCCTCAAAGTGGCCACAGCCAACACCTCTTTGCTGGCCCTAAAGCCCATCGACTCCAGACTTCAGAATTCATTTTCTGGTCTGGCATGTCACAGCTTTGCCTACATGGAAACTGGTCGACGCACCATTCTGCCTTCACTTGCGTTAACTCACCGGACATCTTAAAATAGCTCTGTCCTCGGCACAGCACTCAGTGGGGAGAAATTAGAGGTGCACATCAGGTACATGGTCGAAGCCCCCTGCTCCCACCCTATCTGGCGTGTTCCTCGACTCTCTCCTTCACCGCTGCCTGCCATAACACAAGCATCGACCGATCGCATTCTCCTCCCTTCACTCTGTCTGGGCCCATCGACTCCGTTAATGCTTCTTACGAGATAAGACATTTCAACGGAGCGATCGCCACCTCTGTTCAGCTGATCTGAACACAGACAAACCGAAACCAACCATGTTTGGTTTACGAGGGGAAATCACTTGCGGCGGAGTCCTGTAGCGGCTCACTCATGCATGCTCCGCCACAATGCATCACTTAGATGCGCTTGCGTCTGAGTTCAACCAACAACCAGTGCAACGTCTTCACGCCGCTCAACGTTGTACCATTTGGGAACACACGCATGTAACCATAAAACTACTGTCTCTTCCAAATGAAGAGACAACACAAATAAAATTTATTTTCTTCAGTCTGCTCTCGATCTGTACAGCGACAGCTTGTCGCTTTTTGTGTTGGCCGCCAACCACGTTTTGTGAATCCGGAGAAAAAAAATGGTGAGTAAATTAATTAATAATAAAAATAATTTTATAAAAATTAAATAAATAAATAATATCTAATTAAATTAAACGTCATAAATTCTATAAATAAAAATTATTTTTGTGAGAAACTATAAGTCAAAGGCTCTTAGAAATTCCTCAGCAAACGGTAAAACCATCTGAAGTTTCAGCACCGACTGATGTGACTGACGTAACACCACCTACATTAATATTTCAAATACAAAATAAAGAAGTAACATTCATGACTCAACAAACGACAGCAAACGTTTTGGCCCAGACTTTAGTAGCTCAAGTACAGCGATAATCGGAACAAATTTGTACCTTACATACACAACAACAAGAGATGCAAACTAAATTCACCTTATTCCATCAGGAAGTGCCAGTTCAAAAAATGATCCAATATTCTCTAATAACCGTATGAAGTATACTCCCATTCAAACCGCGTCAACTAATTACACCCCAATTCATACTGTTCATCCGAACCCAGGTGTGCCTCTCACCAGCAAAACATTAAATTCATTGTTAGTTCAAGAGACGCCACCAGTCGGATTGCACCAATCATTACATAGAATTTTTTACTATTCCAGGTTTTGAAATTTCCAACAATCAAAATAACATTGGAGGACCCGGACACTCTACAATAAATAATGGACCGATACAGGACAGATAAAGAAGTCTTGCTTGATCAGGGGTCACATTTGATGGTTCTCCTAATGGGTAGCCTTCAATCGGGTTCTCACCACAATCTCTGTTAAACGAGGTGAGCATTGTGTTGAGAAGGACAGCATTATATTGGTATTGGAATTATTGTCGCAACAACCCAAAGTTCGATTGGAGTCGGCTGAGAGCTACCTTTCTAGAAAAATTTGAAGATCGCCGAATGGCTCTGGAGATTCGACAACAGATTTAATCCCTACGGCAACCATCGAAGGAAATCTTTTTGCTAATTCTTTAATGACATTCACCGTACCCGGTATATCGCCTTATCGAAGTTTTAATAAGAAATGTGAATCCCCAGCTGCAATATCACCTTACGGATCGTTATTTTACAAATATCAATGATTTAATTAAAAGCTGCGCTGCTTGGGAAAATAGATTGAGTCGTCTCAAAGTTAGACCAACTAGTATAACGAATTACAAAAACTGGAATTACGATATTGTAAACAAAATTATGAATTCAATGAGATAAAGGAGACACCACCTGTTAATCCGACAATGAATGACCTGCAATGAAACTTCAAATTAAAATGTACCAATCCAACATCTAATTTGACCGACAATTTAAATCCGCTGATCATTAGAGCCAATTTGCTGTAACTCTTGCGATTTAGAACATACTTTGCAAGAGTGCATGTTACCTTAGGGTTTATTTTGCTACTGATGTGATTATCCGGTACCTATGCAACAACTCCCCCACTAAATAATAACCAGAGGCGAACTGAATCATCCGATTCGCACATAAAAAAAATACAACAAGTTAAAATTAAAGCATTCCTGCAGGCCTAACCCTTCATTAGTCAACATTAAGAAACGTTATTATATCCAAAATCAAAAGGAAGGTACCAGGATGTATCGGTACAATAAAAAGCAACATAAATTCGTTATTTCAGCCTCGATCATTAACACTGAAATTAACGATTCACGACCTTATGCTGATGTGTTGATTAATGGAGTTAAGCATACGGGATTATTGGAGAGTGGAGCTACAAATAGTATTCTAGGATCAGATTTTCAGAGAAATACATTAAGGAAACTTCGGCCTGCTTTTACGACTCATTTTCTCACGTGAACTCTGCTGGCGGTGAAAAGAAGAGGGTCTCTGATTACATTTAAGCGAGGAGTCTAAGCACCACCATCGAACACCCGAGCAAAGCCTAAAACTCGAACAGGTTGTTAAGCAATTCCCATCCTCAGCTGATGTGGAACTGGGTAAAACTTCGCTTATATCCCATATTATTAAAATTCTCGAAGGAGTGAGCCTATTAAAAAAAGTTTTTACCCGTTTTCGCCTATCAAGCAAAAACTTATGTATGATGAATTGAACAAAATGCTTTCTCTCGGCAATATCAAAGTTAATCATATTGAATGGCCATCCCCAATCACTCTTGTACAAAAGATGACCGTTGGGTCGATTAGAGCAAACCAAATATGTTAGCCCCCCAATTCATTATATGAATTTGTAGAACATAAAATTTTCAATTTATTTTCTGTGCTTGAGACGATTATTACTGATAAAGGCAAACAATTTGTTGCTAAGCAATTTGAAGAGCTATTAAGGAAATTTGGGCTAAGCCACTTTCACACACCCATATATTCCCCGTAGACTAATACGTGCGGGAAAACCGAACCATTGTAGGAACAATTCGAGCATATTTAATATTCATATTAAATTACCCAATGTTCCCTTTAGATTTTGAAAATGTTTGCTTTATTTAGTTTACCAGCTCCCTTATTCGTCCCCCTTATTCCTTATATAAAAAAAGTTTTTGGATTGTTGAAGACCTCTGCAACATTTTCCCTCACATTAAAGCAAAAAATTAGTTTTAGGATTTAATTGCGTCTCTCGAAAACAACCATTCAAAACGTATCACTGTCAAGTACGATGTCTAAAACTATTCAGACAGATATACATATCTACTACCAATAGCACCATAGCAATTAAAGTGCTAGAACTAAAATTGTCGCATTCCTCAAAACCCTTACGGCCAAATACAGCGCGGTTATCACCGTGACGAAAGGAACCGATGAAAAAGTTTAGTTCTATGCTATCTGTAAAAGTGAATGTGCATCTGCCACCAGCGCCATATTGGTGAATTTGATATCTAACATTCTAGAACCAAAATTGTTGCAAGACATTTACGACGACATGCAACACGATTATATTCAACAGAAAAATTTAAAGTTCACTTCATCATGGTGAATTTTTATAAGAGTTGTACAAAAAGTTTAGAATTTTCTTGCGCACCTTTCCAACAGTACCAAATCACATTTCCAGTCCTGCGCGACTTACGAAAGTGACCAATCTGGTGTATTTGCTAACAGCGCTAAATTAGTGAATTTGATGCCTAAAGTAACAGACTAAAATTGTTACATTATTCGTAGTGGTGAAAAATTATAGAATATTTCAATAGTACCAATTCCAAGCATTGTTCTTTTCACATCTGCACCAAATAGGTATGTCTTAGGGAAATAATACCGAATCCAACTTGACTCACTAGCACAAACTCCAGATAGTTCGTCTCCAGTTCCTTTCCTCAACTGAAATCTTTTATTGTATGGATATCAATAATAAAAATAACAATAGGATGCTAAACGCATCAGTCTCAGAAGAAGATAACTACCTGCAGGTTAATGACTACTCAAGCACGGACACCGTGGTTAAATGATTTTAATATGTTCCGAAGATTGTAAGAGAATTCAATCCAGTTTCGAACTGATGAGCTTATGATTATGAAAAAATCAATCTTCTCATCAGGCCGCGGCGACTGGACTGATTATACCACAATTTACATTCTATATATACAGAATGTGCTGTGCGTTAAGTACTAGCGAATCATACTAATACAGATGAATTCTCTTACAATTTTTCTTCTTTACGATATTCACACAGCTCTGTGTGTAAGCTAATTTTACTTTATTAATTTTTTTGTTGAATGTTAATTAATTACAACGTGGTTGGAAATCAAAGACATAGCATTCAATTGCCATCCACGTCAAGAACTGCTAATGCCAAAGAGAATATCGGGAACTTGGACATCGAGGAAAGACGGTCATGCGACACTACTACAAAGAGCTCTCCAGCAAAAATAATCGTTCCCTGAAGGAAGCGAAGCCGACTTCAATGTTACAACAACTTCTGGACAAGGGGAGGGAAAACCCAGATCAGGGTACCGGTACACTCTGGGGTCTGTAAGTAACCAGGAAGGCATCATGGTAAGCAACAAACGTCCATTCGTTGTTCTAAAGGAACCTTATAACCCCTGGGCGATTAATTCCTTTGGGCCCCATTTAAACGGCAGAATCCAAAAAGTTATTGCCTTATCCGATTAGACTGTATAGCTTGGAATATGTTCCAAGATACCAAAGGAATGAGAATGTAAATTGTATTCCAAAAATTCCCGAGAACATTCGGGCTTATAGCCCCATTAGCCTAACGTCATTTATACTTTAAATTAAGGATAAGGCTCCAAAAGCAACCCCCAGATCCCAGAAAACATGCCTACCAGACTGGTAAATCAACAGAAACGTCAATAGGTACTATTAATCTCCTTTATTGATATTCAAGGCGCTTTAGATAATACCAAATTTGAACTAATTCAGGAACAAGCAAGGAGATTAACTCGCCCACTACAGAATTAGTATGATCCTTGCCTCCTTCGGCAATAAAACGTTCAAGATTGCGTGTGCGGCCACTATAGGGTGTTCCCAAGGCGGAGAAATGCTAATTTCTCGAGGATTGCCTGTGCTGACGATCTGGTATCTTGATATTCAGTGGAAGATTCGAGGGTACAATAGCGGGACGCAAGTTGGCCAAACAATATTATTTGCAATCTCTCAACAAACGGAAGAAAAATCTACCTTCACCGCTAACCTTGAATGAGAGAATGGGAATCTGGGAGTTATAATTAACTAGCGACTGACATGGAACCCGTTTCTAAAGCATAAACAAACAAAGCTAATTTTACTTTCTAGCGCCTGACTTGCTAAGCATGGGGTTTGAACTCGCAAATAACACGTTGACTCTACCAGACAATTATAAGACCAATGAGTGTTTATTTCATGGCCAAAGATAGAGCAAACCGGTGCTTGCTCATTGCTTAACGAGATTCAGAGTTTAATATATGTAGGTGCAATGGAAGTAATTTAGATCTCCCCACTGCTGCTCTTGAGGGAATACTGAAACTCTCACCACTACACTTTTTTATGTAAAGTAACAAATTAAATTAAAACGATTAGTTCAAGATATAACAGCATTTTAGACAAATAACATTTTACGGAGGAAATGGAGAACATCATATCCTCTCTACTTCATTTTGCTATCATATGGAACACGGACAGGTCAAAAACGTAGATTGGTTCAAGATTAAAATCAAGTCGTCGATATAAAACTCAATGTATAGAACTTATAAATGCAAGTAACCTAATACTGAAAGCAGTTAAGAAGGTATCCGAAGCATCCAATGACCTAGACGAATCCATTAATCAGGTGAAACAAAGTGTAGAACTAAGCGAGGAGGAAATTTCATCTTCGGATGATGAATTCGATGTTAAGTTAAAGTCTCCAGAAAAAGCTAAGCGCAACGTAGTCATTGATCCCTGATGATCCCAGCCTGATGATAATATGCAAAGAAATCTTACTTCAAACATGGCAAGTTCCAATCAAATATCTGGACCCTCATCAAAAGCGCTGATCAAAGATTCCCAGGACGCGCAAGGGGCAAAACAGGAAAAATAAATCCTAGAAACACTGTCGGTGTACAAGATGAAATGTTAATTCAAAACAAAAATATTCCAACACCTTTACAAACGAATGAGAGTACCACTCCCATTATACTTGGCAGGCGAGTAACTTCTCAGAATCATCACTTATATAGGTGGAAGCTACCATTTGATGACAGACTTGATGGTATTCCCATACACCGCTTCTTATTTAGAGTAGAACATGAAGCAAGAAATTTTCGAATGACTGAGCAAGATTTGTATAATGAACTTGGATCAATATTACAAGGACACGCAGCTGATTGGTATTGGAGTTTTCTTGAAAAACATCCAGAGGGTACTTGGCAACAACTCAAAAACGACCTATTGAGTAGATTTCGAGATAGACGTACAGACGACGAAATTAAGCAGCAGCTCGAATCAAGAAAGCAGAAATGGAAAGAGCCTTTTATGGAATTTTTACAACGATTTTATGTCAATTACATTGCAGTTTCACAAGAGGATGCCAGAGAAAGATATTTTGCATATATTAAAGCAGAATATGCGTTCCGGCTTGCAAGTTTTGTTGCTCGATTATCAAATTGACACAATAAGTAACCTAGTAGCACGGTGTGTGGCTTTAGAGGAAACTTGAAAGAGGAACAAATTTGGACCTGAATTATTATATTTCGACCATTAGTGAAATTGTATAAAACGTAAATAATACGGAGACTTATAGTGTTTCTCAAATACCGAAACAGTCGATTCAGGTAATGGAGCAAGAGCAAATATCAACGCATTGCAACGAGTTAACATTAAACAACAAAGTCAATTTCGGTCTAGAAAACACAATTTTTAGCGATAGTTGTTATGTCATTTGCTGGGACTGCCATGATACTGGGCATACATATATTAATTGTCCTGTCCCGATTAACAAAATATTTTGTTTCGGATATGGAAGAAATGGTATCTTAAAACCGAATTGTTTTAGATGTAAGTCGGAAAACTCCGACGCGAGGTTTCAGATAGCTGCGAAACCGGAATCTCAGCGGAACCATCAAACAATCGTGGCAGCACTATCCAATACGGATGTGGAGATTATGCAAAACAAATAAACCTACACCCTATAGTATACCCACCTGACTTGACAAACACACGATCATTAGTTTCAAATATTTATAAATCACCAATTCTTCTAAAACTAGATCCAAATTACATTGGTTACGGAGGAAAAATATTAAGCATGCTATATCTGAGACGTTTCTTACTGAAGGTTTAGATAATCGGCCTTATGAAGAGGTCATATTTAATCAAATACCCTATCGAGGTCTTTTGGACAGTGGAGCGTCAATTACCTGTTTGGGAAGAGGATGCGAATCTTTTCTTTCCTTTTCTACCAGGTTTAATCAAAACTGCTAATGGATCGAATGTACGGGTTTTCGGATATATTTGGGCGAACATTCAATTTAACGGCATAGAGAGAAACATGCGGGTACATCTGATACCTCATCTCGAACAAAAATTATACCTTGGAATTGATTTTTGGCGTCTTTTTAAAATAACTCCAAACATTATTGCAGCTTTAGATGCAAACCTTGAGTCAACGATCGATGACCGAGGAGAATTAGACAAACACGACCTCTCGGCAGAACAAACTCTCAAATTAAATGAAGTAATAAAACAATTTCCATCATTCGCAAAACAAGGTTTAGGAAGGACCACGTTAGTTTCTCACACTATAAATGTAGAATCGGCTCAACCAGTGGAAACAGCGCTACTATGCAGTGTCTCCAGCAGTTCAGGCTAACATCAATAAAGAAATCGATCGCATGCTCTCTTTAGGAGTAATAGAGGAATCCAATAGTGCGTGGAGGTAAAGTACGTTTGTGTCTCGATGCCCGTAAGCTGAATGAAGTAACGGTCAAAGACGCGTATCCCCTGCCACTAATCGAGGGACTTCTGGGTCGATTGGATCAGAAAAGGTGCATCTCCAGTTTGGACCTTAAAGATGCACTTTGGCAGATACCGTTGACAAAAGAGTCCCGAGATAAAACGGCGTTTACCTTCGACGGCCGACCTTTATATCAGTTTACGGTCATGCCATTTGGGCTGTGCAACGCGCCACAGACAATGTGCCGGTTAATGCACCGGGTAGTTCCCCACGAATTACACGACCGCATCTTCGTCTATTTAGATGATTTGCTGGTGACTTCCGACAGTTTTGAAGAACATATAACATTATTAGCAAAACTTGCAGGTTTACTGAGGAAAGCGGGTTTAACAATAAACCTTGATAAAAGCAAATTTTTGCGCAAAAATATAAAATATCTTGGGTTCATTGTAGGAGAAGGTAGCTTAAAAGTCAATCAAGTAAAGGTAAAAGCAATCACAGAATTTTCAGTACCAAATAACGTCAGAAAAGTTCGTAAATTCCTTGTATTGGCTGGATGGTATCGACGTTTCATTCTTGATTATGCTACTATTGCTGCTCCATTAACCGATTTGCTTAAAAAGAATCAGAAATTCTGGTGGACTACCAAGGCACATGGTGCTTTTGATCAACTGTCCAAAGGTCAACGTCTCAAAACTATATAGGAAAATAGATATATGTACATAATCTCGGATAGCCAGGCTGCATTGCTAGCCTTAGCAGCTTCAGTTTTTAATTCTAAACTGATCTGGTGGCTGAAGTTGTTACTGTAACCTCAAATAAATGGCCAGGGAAAATAAAATTACTCTTTTATGGTCTCCCGGCTACACTCCTATACAAGGAAACAAATCAACGATGCCTAAGCAAAAATGGAAGGCAATTGCGTTTTTGTCGGCCTCGAGCATAGTATTGCCTACTCCAACAGCCACCTAATTGATCCTATTATGGAGTCCTGGAAGAGGCATTTAAGGTGGATCGCCCACCTCTGAAAGCCTCTACGCTGACCCAATAGTTACGCACGAGTTTATTGCGTTTATGAAGAACTTTTCACGTGACAATATACCCAAAATTTGCTCTGAAAATCTCCGACGAATAAAACAATCCCATAGACCTTTTACTGTACAAGCTAATTGAATTTAATTGATTCACTTTATTGTTGTACAATAGCTACGTTTAGTGTTACGACTATTTTTAACTAAATTAAATTGATTCAAAGCGAATTTCTCAATCAAACTAATAATAATATGTTACCGATTATACCGGCTGTTACCGCATGTCTATAACAAACTAGAATCACTTAGTATAGTATGTACTACTTAGTATGTATATGTAATAGACACACACGTACAAAATCGATATAAACCCGATACAGTTTTGTAAAATCCTTTAATATCCCTTTCTTTGGATTTCTGGGTAGTATCTGCAAATTGTTTGTATATTTAACAGATCGTTATTAAATTTACCTGAGGATTATCCATGTAAATGAGAGAATTCAAATTGTGCATTAATTGTTACCGTAATAAAAGGTATTTAACGAGTGTTTACCTTTTTTCAAAAAAAAAAACAATTTCCTACTTTATCCTTAATTATTTAACAAAGCTTAGTCAAATTTACATACACATCTTCCAAGCCCAACCTTAAAAACATCAATACAAAGAAACTGAAACTCTAAAAAGTCACAGGGATTTGATAAAATCACAAAAAAATTGCCACACGTATAACCAGATGGGCTAATATTCGGGCTGCGTTTCAACCAGAATTTAGAGTTCCTCTCCGATTTGATCGTTTAAATTCAACGGGCGGGCTGGTGATCCAACATTGTCACAACATTGTTTGGGTCGAGTCGTGGTACTACCAGTATGCCGTTTTTCACAAAAAGTGTAGCTACACAAATTATCGAAAAGTGTAAGTATGTTATGGCAAAATGCCAATAAACTTTCCTAAAGATGCTACCGAGTATTGTAAACAGTATTCCACATGGGAGTAGTTTGGTTTTGAAATCTAGCTAATTATTCCGGATCATTTATTATCAAAAAATTCGAGTTTTAGTGCTAAAGTGAATACACACACACAGGTTATTCCAACAATGACTGTTGTCTTCCAAAAAATAAAAATTAAAAAAAAACGTTCAGTTTACAAAAATAAAATAAAATCTCAAATTCTTGTTGTTGTTTACGATAACACAATAAACAACATTTCAAAAACATTCATGTGAATGAGCACTAAACAGTTTTGGAAATACTTTGTTTGATAATAGTAAACTACTATTATTTACACACGAACGCAAAAGTTTAAATAACTTAAAACGAGGCAAAAATATGACTTACATAGTCCACTATCACGATTATCGGCACAATTTCAAAGATGTTCGCAGTTATTCGAGATTAATTGAGGCTTTAGACTAGAAGTTTCCTATAATGTTACTTGACGTTCATTTAAATTGCATTGAGAATATTCGTGGTTGAGATTACTGCAGTATTTTGCGATTTTTTTAAATTTTGGGTTACTTGAGTCTTTTCAATGATATTTGACTATTTAGAGATATTTGAGTTTGTCGAGATGTGTATGGCATTGTTAAGAGGTAAGTGGCGTTTAGTCCACAAAAATGTTTAAGGTTGTCGACTTAAACGTTCAGTTTGGAAAGAGTTCTCGGTATTACCAAACTCTTATGTGGAGTTTCGATAGTCCTCAACAGGTTAGATGAACAGATGCATTTGATAATTTAATGAATTTTTGTAAATATTTACCTTCCGGATGGTGGTTACCATTCAAAAATAACCAATTAAACCTCCGTTAAGCACATGTTCGGATAGTCACATTCGTATCTCATGAATCAGACGCCTATACATGTTCTTGTATTTATATATAAATATTGGGTGGTGTATTGAAACGTATTTATACCCTACAGGTACATATATTGAATTTTTTTTTTTGTTCTTAATGGTTTACGCATGTGTTGATCTACTTGCGATATATCACTAATATTTCCTGGAATCTATTTAATCTCAAATCATTTAACCGTTGTGTCTATACCCAAAAAATTATACACTATTCTATACCCGACCCACCCGGGTGGCCACATGTATTTTCTTGTTAATATCGAAAATGTTTGTATTTGCCAGTGTATTATTGCCTTTATTTATTTTAATATACTATTTTAAACGTTATAAAACAAAAAAAATAAATAAAAAATGGGGAATCCCCGGTTAATGCTAGTAAAACAAAACAGAAAAGAATCGTTTAGGTGAGCTGAGGAAATTAGAGTAGGTGTGGTATTCAAATGGAAAGGTTGATTGCGGAAGTGATTTTTTTTGTAAATAAATATATATGTGAGTGATAAAATGGCCACAGAGACATTTCAAATGCTGAGTTTAGACGGTAAGATTTATTATTTGGATGATCCGTTCGGTTTTTTTACATTTATATACACATTTTTGCCCTAGTTTGTCGTATGAAGATCAACAAGCATACCTAAATCGTTTATTAGAGGAATGTGACGATGACGAAGAAGTGCTTGATTTTGTTGACGACGGCTCAGAAGATGAGTGGCTTCCTACAGCAGCGGATAGAAACGTGGAAGATTCAGACATAGAGGACGTTTATGAAGATCATGAAGTCCAAATTGAAGTGTCTGATGAAGAAATTTTCAGCGATAGTGAAGTTGAAGACGAAGGAGAAACTGGAAGTGCAAATTGTAATAATTCGCCTTATCTAAAAGGAAAAGATGGATCGATATGGAGACAAAATCCTCCTCAAAGGCAAACATTGAGACACAATATTCTCAGGAGTCAACGAAGTGGGCCATCGCGATCGACCGAAATGTTATCTGTAAGAGATACCTTCAAGTGTATATTTACGGACGTCATGTGTGAAATAATCATTAGACACACAAACAGGAAGGCCAATGAAGTATACACAGAACACAATATTCTAAATCAGGATAAACCGCAGAAAATCTGGAAATTATTGACATTTCAGTATTCTGTATTCTGTATTCTGTATTCTGTATTCAGTATTCTGTATTCAGTATTCAGTATTCAGTATTCTGTATTCTGTATTCAGTATTCTGTATTCTGTATTCAGTATTCAGTATTCAGTATTCAGTATTCAGTATTCAGTATTCTGTATTCAGTATTCAGTATTCAGTATTCAGTATTCAGTATTCTGTATTCTGTATTCTGTATTCAGTATTCTGTATTCTGTATTCAGTATTCCGTATTCTGTATTCAGTATTCAGTATTCAGTATTCAGTATTCAGTATTCAGTATTCAGTATTCTGTATTCTGTATTCTGTATTATGTATTATGTATTATGTATTCTGTATTCTGTATTCTGTATTCTGTATTCTGTATGCAGTATTCAGTATTCTCTGTATTCTGTATTCTGTATTCAGTATTCAATATTCAATATTCAGTATTCAGTATTCAGTATTCAGAATTCAGTATTCAGTATTCAGTATTCAGTATTCAGTATTCAGTATTCAGTATTCAGTATTCAGTATTCAGTATTCAGTATTCTGTATTCAGTATTCAATATTCAGTATTCAGTATTCAGTATTCAGTATTCAGTATTCAGTATTCAGTATTCAGTATTCAGTATTCAGTATTCTGTATTCTGTATTCTGTATTCTGTATTCAGTATTCAGTATAAAAAAAAAAATTTTGTGTAGGACGAACAAGATTCACCCAGTATATGCCGTCCAAACCGGCAAAATATGGGATCAAAGTATGGTGGGTTTGCGATGCTGCTAACTCTTACCCAATAACGGGGCAGATATATACGGGTAAGCAACCATCAGGCAGGGAAATCAATCAAGGAGAGCGGGTTGTCAAGGACCTATGCGCCCGTTTCAAAGGGTCTGGGAGAAATATAGTAACTGACAATTTTTTTACAACATTGCCGCTTGCTCGTTTATTGATCTCTTGGGACTTATCAATAGTCGGGACATTAAAAAAAAATAAACCCTATGTTCCAAAAGAAATGTTGCCGTCCAGATCTCGGGAAATTTATTCGTCAATTTTTGGATTCAGCGATGATAATATTACACTTTGTTCGTATGTCCCCAAAAAAAATAAGAGTGTATTATTATTATCTACGCAGCATTATACGGATTCAGTAATTGGAGACAAAAAAAAACCGGAAATCATTCATTATTACAATGGAAAAAAAGGTGGAGTAGATAATATGGACAAACTGGTCACTCATTATACAACCAAACGAAGGACGAAAAGATGGCCTGTAGCATTTTTTTACAATATAATTGATGTAGCTTGCGTCGCGGCTTACAAAATTTACATAGAAAATAACCCGGCTAGATCAAACAAAACACACAATCGTCGAGAATTCTTGAAAGATCTTGTGCTTCAATTAGCTCTACCGCATGTGTCAGATCGATCAACCATACCAAATGTATATAGAAATTTTAATTCACGTTCAGGGATAGAATGCATACTTGGCAAACCGCTCTATGTACCAATAAACCAGGAATTGACAACGTCTGGAGTACCTAATGTGTTACGCAACAACGATGGCCGAATTCCTCAAGTTGGCAAATGCTGGATTTGTTTGTCTTCCGATCCCAAAAAACGACGAAATTCACGGAAATCCTGTAGTATCTGTAGAAGACCAGTATGTGTAGAACATACGAACACTCAAATAAAGTGTTCTAAGTGTTAATAGTTTTAATTTTTTTTGTAAATTTTTACCAAATTGAATTTCTTATTTTGTAAACATATTTTTAATAACCAACTGAATTATTTATGTGATAATTTTTGATTTTTTCTGTGATGAAATGTTGATTTAAACAATAAAATGTTATACAAATAGCATATTCAGTGTTTTTTTTAAATGGCCACCCGGGTGGCCGGGTATAGACTACAAGAGTAATAATATTGGTAAACGAATAATTTAGTTCAGCAATAATTTTTAGTTAACTTCTGTTCAAAGATCAATAAAAAATAAGTAGTTCTTGGATGTCAAGGAGTAGGGATAGTCTAACTGTGAAATTGAAAAAGTTACGAGCATTTTAAATCGAAATGGCCACCCGGGTGCCCGGGTATAGACACAAGGGTTAAAACTCCTAAACTGCTTCTGAAATCAATCCAATTTACTCCTAGGTTCTCGGATATATCAGTCTCCCAATACAGTTTTTTCTACCGATAGTTCAGTATTCAGTATTCAGTATTCAGTATTCAGTATTCAGTATTCAGTATTCAGTATTCAGTATTCAGTATTCAGTATTCTGTATTCTGTATTCTGTATTCAGTATTCAGTATTCAGTATTCAGTATTCAGTATTCTGTATTCAGTATTCTGTATTCTGTATTCTGTATTCTGTATTCTGTATTCTGTATTCTGTATTCTGTATTCTGTATTCAGTATTCAGTATAAAAAAAAAAATTTTGTGTAGGACGAACAAATTTCACCCAGTATATGCCGTCCAAACCGGCAAAATATGGGATCAAAGTATGGTGGGTTTGCGATGCTGCTAACTCTTACCCAATAACGGGGCAGATATATACGGGTAAGCAACCATCAGGCAGGGAAATCAATCAAGGAGAGCGGGTTGTCAAGGACCTATGCGCCCGTTTCAAAGGGTCTGGGAGAAATATAGTAACTGACAATTTTTTTACAACATTGCCGCTTGCTCGTTTTGCTCGTTTTCATTCAGTATTCAGTATTCAGTATTCAGTATTCAGTATTCTGTATTCTGTATTCAGTATTCAGTATTCTGTATTCAGTATTCAGTATTCAGTATTCAGTATTCAGTATTCAGTATTCAGTATTCAGTATTCTGTATTCTGTATTCTGTATTCAGTATTCAGTATTCAGTATTCTGTATTCTGTATTCTGTATTCTGTATTCTGTATTCAGTATTCAGTATTCAGTATTCAGTATTCAGTATTCAGTATTCAGTATTCAGTATTCTGTATTCTGTATTCTGTATTCAGTATTCTGTATTCAGTATTCAGTATTCAGTATTCAGTATTCAGTATTCTGTATTCAGTATTCAGTATTCAGTATTCTGTATTCAGTATTCTGTATTCTGTATTCTGTATTCTGTATTCTGTATTCTGTATTCAGTATTCAGTATAAAAAAAAAAATTTTGTGTAGGACGAACAAGATTCACCCAGTATATGCCGTCCAAACCGGCAAAATATGGGATCAAAGTATGGTGGGTTTGCGATGCTGCTAACTCTTACCCAATAACGGGGCAGATATATATCTACTCCACCTTTTTTTCCATTGTAATAATGAATGATTTCCGGTTTTTTTTTGTCTCCAATTACTGAATCCGTATAATGCTGCGTAGATAATAATAATACACTCTTATTTTTTTTGGGGACATACGAACAAAGTGTAATATTATCATCGCTGAATCCAAAAATTGACGAATAAATTTTCCGAGATCTGGACGGCAACATTTCTTTTGGAACATAGGGTTTATTTTTTTTTAATGTCCCGACTATTGATAAGTCCCAAGAGATCAATAAACGAGCAAGCGGCAATGTTGTAAAAAAATTGTCAGTTACTATATTTCTCCCAGACCCTTTGAAACGGGCGCATAGGTCCTTGACAACCCGCTCTCCTTGATTGATTTCCCTGCCTGATGGTTGCTTACCCGTATATACGGGTAAGCAACCATCAGGCAGGGAAATCAATCAAGGAGAGCGGGTTGTCAAGGACCTATGCGCCCGTTTCAAAGGGTCTGGGAGAAATATAGTAACTGACAATTTTTTTACAACATTGCCGCTTGCTCGTTTATTGATCTCTTGGGACTTATCAATAGTCGGGACATTAAAAAAAAATAAACCCTATGTTCCAAAAGAAATGTTGCCGTCCAGATCTCGGAAAATTTATTCGTCAATTTTTGGATTCAGCGATGATAATATTACACTTTGTTCGTATGTCCCCAAAAAAAATAAGAGTGTATTATTATTATCTACGCAGCATTATACGGATTCAGTAATTGGAGACAAAAAAAAACCGGAAATCATTCATTATTACAATGGAAAAAAAGGTGGAGTAGATAATATGGACAAACTGGTCACTCATTATACAACCAAACGAAGGACGAAAAGATGGCCTGTAGCATTTTTTTACAATATAATTGATGTAGCTTGCGTCGCGGCTTACAAAATTTACATAGAAAATAACCCGGCTAGATCAAACAAAACACACAATCGTCGAGAATTCTTGAAAGATCTTGTGCTTCAATTAGCTCTACCGCATGTGTCAGATCGATCAACCATACCAAATGTATATAGAAATTTTAATTCACGTTCAGGGATAGAATGCATACTTGGCAAACCGCTCTATGTACCAATAAACCAGGAATTGACAACGTCTGGAGTACCTAATGTGTTACGCAACAACGATGGCCGAATTCCTCAAGTTGGCAAATGCTGGATTTGTTTGTCTTCCGATCCCAAAAAACGACGAAATTCACGGAAATCCTGTAGTATCTGTAGAAGACCAGTATGTGTAGAACATACGAACACTCAAATAAAGTGTTCTAAGTGTTAATAGTTTTAATTTTTTTTGTAAATTTTTACCAAATTGAATTTCTTATTTTGTAAACATATTTTTAATAACCAACTGAATTATTTATGTGATAATTTTTGATTTTTTCTGTGATGAAATGTTGATTTAAACAATAAAATGTTATACAAATAGCATATTCAGTGTTTTTTTTAAATGGCCACCCGGGTGGCCGGGTATAGACTACAAGAGTAATAATATTGGTAAACGAATAATTTAGTTCAGCAATAATTTTTAGTTAACTTCTGTTCAAAGATCAATAAAAAATAAGTAGTTCTTGGATGTCAAGGAGTAGGGATAGTCTAACTGTGAAATTGAAAAAGTTACGAGCATTTTAAATCGAAATGGCCACCCGGGTGCCCGGGTATAGACACAAGGGTTAAAACTCCTAAACTGCTTCTGAAATCAATCCAATTTACTCCTAGGTTCTCGGATATATCAGTCTCCCAATACAGTTTTTTCTACCGATAGTTTCTGAATAACAATTTTCGCACTTTCAAATTACTGGCCTCAATAGCCCTAACGGGTCAAACAAACTGCTAACGTGTCAGACAATAATGATCTCTTTGAAATTCTATTACTGCTGAACTTAAAATGTATATTCGTCAAATAAGGGTGATCGACGTAAACCCAAGGTTTTAATCGTTTCGTTGACATCCAATTCATTGCTGATGAAAACATTTTTCGTGCATATAAACACCTTCCCCCAATGTTTGACACTCCGAAAGTAAGCCGTTTACTGATAAAAATCAATTTTCGTATTATTTGACGTTAATGAATACTTTTCTGATTCATCCACAGCTAACTGTTGGACAACAAGAGTTGATAAATACAGCGCAGTTGGCGTCTCATAAATTACGGTCTGCAGCTCGTAAATCTTTAAATCATCACTGGAATTTTTGTATGAGATGGCTCCATTTTAACCATCTTACACATCTTTTTGATATCACTTGTAAAAGAGATAACACGTTTTCTGAATCTTAAATACAATCGAAAATAACTTTTCTTGAACTATGGGACCTACCATTAACAGATCATTCAACGAATACTGACAAGGGAACTTTTTTGAACTGACAAATTCAAACAATTATAAAAACTATACTAAGTTGTAGTACTCTGTAAGACTTGTGACAACCAAGCTCTTTTTAGGGGTTAAAACCAGTCGCTAAACCTCTCATCTGGATGCAATTTTATAAATTGAGCACAGTTTTCTAATGAATGATTACCGCTACACATCGAACAAGCCATTTTTGAAATTACTTCATTGGGCTTTGAAATCGACACGATGGTTTTTGAATTTTTGCACATTTGTCCTTGATACGTCAAACTTTGTTTTGGTTTATTGGGAGCGATGATTGGTTTCTACTGCATGTAAAACTCTGCAACGGGTTAGCAAAAATTCAGAAAGTTCTTTCCAAGAAGGAAGCCTCTTTTTATCAAGTTGGGATTCCCAGCCTTTTCGTACGTAAATTGAGTGTACGTGATTTGACGTTTACGTAAATTGAGTTCAGTCCAGATTTTGTATTTTTGATGTACTGTAATTTAAACAATTCACTTATGTGTTTTTCTACTAAAGCATGAGTATCTAACGGATCTAACTACTAAAACTTGCCACAAGCGATATCAAAACAATCATCAGCAACATCATCAGTCAAATATTTACTTGGGATCGAATTCTGAAAAAATCAAACGTCCTCCATTTTGTTGGTTATTTTGATCTGAATCGAGTGACCATTTGATCCATGCAATCGTCACCTGTTTTGAAAATTGATTCGTGCTTCATTGCTTGGCCTAGACAAAATGTTGTGTAGTGCCTGCTGAAAACTAAGTTCACACACTTATCCTTTTTTGGTACGTAGCTGCAAATTGAAATCAAATTATTCGTGAAATCCAAAACCAGATGAAAGAACAGGATATCGGGGATGCTTTCTCATTTCATTAGGGGTAAACATTTTATTGGATCGAATGGTGTCAAGGAATGCGAGAACAAGTTTGACCAGTCGCTTAGTTCCTACAAATGTGGTGCAGTAATTGTCAGCGATAGTGGTACGGCCACTGTTGGTGTACCTTTTCGCTAGTTGTAACATAACATTTTCACCTGCGTAAAATTGTCCTTATAATGGATATTTTGGTTTTATATCGCAAGCCCACATTGTGTATTGAGTGAATCTAGTTTTGCCACGATACGGAAACGGTTGTTCATCAATTGTATATTCGCATGCGGGCTATAGTTCTTGGTGAGGTTTTCATTCAAATAATTCCATACTACCTTGATCAACAAGTTCTCGAATAACCACCGTGTGGCGCTCCCATCGTTCCGATTTGAGTTCTGGTTTTTTGTTAAGTTGGTACATCTGTTGTTGATATTCCCTCTAAATCTTAGCGTCATAGCTTGATATTTGCAAAAGTTACGTAGTCAAGAGTACATCTACTCTGTGTGTGTTGGCGATTTTTTCATTATTTCCTCTCGGCTGCTGAAACGCGTTCCCCGTAATGGTTTTTTAACTCGATTGAACAGAAAGAAGTCACAGGGAGCCAAATCAGGTGAATTCGGTGGCTGTTGGATGGTATTTGTTGCATTTTTCGTCAAAAAATTACGAATAATGATGGCACTGTGCGACGGTGCGTTATCATGGTGCAAAATCCACGAGTTTTCTGTCCACAATCCTGGTCTCTTTCGGCGAATTGCTTCACCCAAACGTCTCATAACGCCCAAATAATACTCTTTGTTTACGGTCTGGCCTTCTGGCAAAAATTCATGATGCACTACACCGTTGTACTCCATGAAATCCGTGAGCATTGCCTTCTTTTTTGACTGAAAACGACGTGGTTTTTTTTCGTGAACGCCATTCACTTGCCTGATGTCTGGATTGCGTGTCGTACTCATAAACCCACATCTCGTCTCCAGTAATGATCCTTTTGATGAATGTGGGATCGGATTCAGCCTCGCAAATCATGTCTAAACTTGTAAATAATTTCTAAAATTGTAAATAATCGCCAACACACACAGAGATAGATGTACTCTTGACTAAGTAACTTTTGCAAATGTCAAGCTATGACGCTAAGATTTAGAGGGAATATCAACAACAGATGTACCAACTTAACAAAAAAACAGAACTCAAATCGGAACGATGGAAGCGCCACACGGTGGTTATTCCGAGACCTTGTTGATCAAGGTAGTACTATTTAAAAGAAGTAAAATAGTAATTCCCATCAAGCAGGTAGAGAAAATTTTAAAAACAGCACACTTGGGTCATTTGGGTATTCAATGTACATTACAGAGAATACGCCAAGCATTTTACTGGAAAAATTTAGAAAAAAAATGTCATAGACTACGTAGAAAATTGTAGTATCTGTCAAGCTACCCAACGAGCCAACAACAAACAGCCGATAATTCTGAAAGCCATTCCAGACTACCCATTTCAAATTGTTGCGTCGGACATGTTTAACTTTGACTCAAATAACTATATATTATCAGTCGACAACTATTCGGGCTGTATAGAATTCGAAAGGTTAAAGCACTCCAACTCATTGGAAGTAATCAATTTCTGTAAAAAATATTTTGCAATCTTTGGAACCCCAGAGATTTTCGAGTACGATAATGGCCCACAATACTCATCCAAAGAGTTCAAAAATTTTGCAGAACAATGGAAATTTAAGCATAACACCTCAAGTCCACACTATCCAAAAGCAAATGGACTTGCCGAAAGGGCAGTGCAGACGGTTAAATTATTGCTTAAGAAATGTCAAAAGGATAATACTGATGTGTATCTAGCCTTACAAAATTTAAGAAACACTCCAAGAAATACGGAATTAGCATCTCCGAATGAACGGTTAATGTTCAGAATTACTAGAACTATACTACCAGTCAGTTCTGATATTTTAAAACCAAAAATCAGAGAAAATGTAAACGATAACATTGCTAAATTATGCAATAAAGGCAAACAATATGCAGATCACGGATCCAGAGACTTACCAGACCTGAAAATCAACGACAACGTAAAGATGCAAGTAGCTCCGAGAGAATGGATCAGCGCTAGAGTAATGCAACAATTAGAAAGCCCAAGGTCAGTAATCGTACGGTCGGACAAAGGAAAACTTTATCGAAGAAACTATCATCACCTTCATAAATCGCAAATAAAGATTCCAATCAAAACGGAAGTTCAGCCGCATGTCGACAATAACTGTGAACCTAGAGAACAAGCTTTGATAAAACCGCCTAATGAAAACACCATACAAACAACACAATTTACCGATACAGGAACGTCAATTGACAAAACTAATAACCAGACTCAATTTTTTAAAACCAGATTTGGGAGAACTATTAAACCTGTAGAAAGATTAGACTTATAATTTCTTGAATTTATATGTATATTATTAGTATTACAAGTTAAAAAAAAAAATAAAAAAAAAATAGAAATATGTCAGTTAGCTTAAAATGGGAGATGTTACAGTCTTAAGATTTAATAAATTGAAAGTGAATATTAATAATTAACGAACTGAAATCGTATTTGTTGGTAATAATATGAATTAAAAAAAAATAAATAAAAATAACTGATTTGTATGCATAATAATAAATCAGTTAGCTAAAAATGGGAGATGTTACATAGCGATATGTACGTTACGTTACGTAAGCGTAGTAACATAATAATATTATAATAGATACATGTAAACGTATTTTAATTATATGTATCATAGATATAGCTCATGTAAAAACACTGTGAATAAACTATACACTTGTATACTTGACGTCTGATAAACAACACGTGTTTCCATCATATATTCTAACCACATAACAGTATCTATCGAGTTTCATCATAATCGGCTAAGAAACAGGCAAGTTCCTCCTACTTGGTCATGTTCCAGAACTTTGTCCGAATATTATTTTAGAATCCCATTTCCATCGCATAATAGCCAAGTTCTTTCCAAATTGGCCAAATTCTACAACTTCATCTCAATAGCATTTTAGAAACCCATTTACGTTGTACCTATCATGTTTCATCGTAATCGGTTGAGAAATAGCCTAATTGGCCATGTATTCCAAAAAATCACCCAAAAATTATTTCGGGATTCTTTTTCAAAGACGCATGTCAAATTTCATCATAATCTGTTAAAAAATAGTGAAATTCTATCCTAATTGGCCTAATTTCAGAAATGCATCTAAAATAACATTTGCTTCTTTATCTGACAACCAAGGAAGATACAGTAGTCTTGTTAAAAAAAACAACAACCCTGATAATTCATACTGATGTAATAGCAGGCAACCCTGCTTTATTATTTTGACATTTGTTTGTGGTTAATAAAATACATTCATTCGAGTGAAATATATAGTATAAAAAATAAAAGTCGTGTTTTATAATTTCAACAGGTTATTGGCCCAGAATCCTTTAGATTCTGCGGCATCCGGCTAAATAAATAATCAATTATAGTTTAAATTTGTGCAAAAGGATAAAATAATTAATTTGTGAACTGTATGTATATCGTGAAATCGTTCTTGAATTCTTAAGACAAAGGATACAGAATGTCAAAGCTGGATGGTAATTTGGGAAAGCTGAAAGGCAGCGAAAACTATGATTCCTGGTCATTTGCTATGAAACATTTCCTGGCATTGCACAAGTTGAAGAATTGTATTGTAAAGAATGATACATCAACCGAAGAAAATCACATTGCTGTTGAAGGCAAAGAGGAAAAACTTGATCAGGCTTTGTCATATTTAGTTTTAAATGTTGAAAAAACGCTATGTCCATTGGTGAAGAAATGTGAAACACCAATTGTCGCATGGAATACATTGCGTGCAGCATGTGAAGACAAGGGAGCATAACATTGTGATGGTTTATTGCATAAATTTGTATCAATTAGACTGGAAAATCATGATTCGATGCAGTCGTATATTGACGAACTGTTGCATATAAAAAGCAAGTTAGAGGATTTGGATTTCCCAGTTGGTGACAAATGGTTGACTGGAATCATGTTATTGGGTTTACCTGAAGAATTCAATTCATTCACTCTGGGTTTGGCTGGTGGTAAAATGGAGTGGACACCGGATCAATTGCGGTTAAAATTATTGGATTTAAATTATAGTGGAGCTGTCAACCAAAGTGCATTTCTGAGTAAAAACAAAAATTGTTTTCAGACGAAAAAGAAACAACAACAAGGTTTTTTCGCTTTCAAATGCAATAAGTGCAATGAAAAAGGCCATAAGGCAGCCGATTGTCCGAATAAAAACTCGAATGACACAATTAAGCCAACAGTCAAAAAGAAACCAAATTCCAAGAAAGCATTTCTTGCTTTCGCATCAAATGATGGAATGAAGAACAAATCAAGCGACTGGTTTATTGATAGCGGCGCGTCAATACACATGACACCAAATGAAAATTTGATCAAAAATCGTGTCACGCCTACAGTAAATCAAATTACAGCAGCAAACAATTCAACCATGAAGGTAAATGGTGGAAAAGGCAAGGTGAACCTCAAGGTAAATAATTTTGATATTGAAGTGGATGAAGTTTTACATGTTCCTGAATTATCAGCGAATTTACTATCAATATCGAAAATGGTTGAGAAAGGAAATACAATTACTTTCAAGTTTCAACAGTGAGGGCTGCACCGTCTACGATTATCAAATGTGTCCTTTAATAAATTGCAGGCCAATTAATGGTATTTACAAAATTGATGGTGGTGTCGAAAAATGTATGTTGACGACGAAATAAGAAAACTCTATGGTTTGGCATAAGCGGCTTGGGCATATAAATCACAAAGATTTGTGTAAAATGCGAGATGGTGTGGTTTCCGGAATAAAGTTTGCAGACGATATATCGATGATTCAAGCTTGCGAAACGTGTGCATATGGTAAACATGCACGATTACCATTTAAATCAAGCAAAACCCGTAGTAAAAATAAACTGGATCTGATTCACTCAGATTTATGTGGGCCGATGGAAAACAAATCAATCGGTGGTGCCAGATATTTTCTGATTTTCATTGACGATTTTAGCAGAAAATTTTTTGTTTATTTTCTGAAGTCTAAAAAGGAAGTTTTTACAACATTCATCGAATTTAAAACGTGGATTGAAACAACGTACAATGGAACCGAATATTGTTCATGTGAATTCATCAATTTTTACAAGCAAAATGGTATTGAACATCAATTGATGAATGTTTACACGCCACAGCAAAATGGTACAGCAGAACGAATGAATAGAACGATAGTCGAGTGGTTAATTGATGCGAAATTAAGTATCACATACTGGGCTGAAGCGGTCAACATGGCTGTTTATA
The DNA here is from genome assembly GCA_958295665.1 of Tipula vernalis. Lineage (NCBI taxonomy): Eukaryota > Metazoa > Arthropoda > Insecta > Diptera > Tipulidae > Tipula > Tipula vernalis. The sequence continues at coordinate 376,463,757 of OY282559.1, forward strand.
TAATAAACAGATCAGTATCATCATTGTTGGTTGATACAACTCCGGAAGAAGTACGGAGTAGCTCTAAAGTTGATTTAAGTGATCTGAAAACATTTCGTTCTCTTGTTATGGTGCACATACCTAAAGAAAAACGTAAAAAATGGGATGTGAAGTCAACGAAAATGATTTTTGTTGGTTATGAAATGAAAAGAAAGGTTATCGGTGCATAAATAAATCAACAAGAAAATTAACTGTTAGTAGATATATAATTTTCCATGAAGCACCGGCTGAAATACATTCAGTGAGGGATAATTCAAGTGATGTTGATTCAGTGAGGGCTAATGCAAGTGATGTTAATGACACAGATGAGCAAAACGAATCATTATTGGAAGAGGAAATGAGTACGACAATGTCAGATGTACAAGCTATATCGAGTGATGACAGCTATACGTCAGTTATTGGTCCTAATGATCCAGATTACGATCCAGATGAGTCAATAACACCATCCAGTGAAGTTCGCCATTCATCAAGAACACCAAAACCAAATCCAAAATATGTTGCTGAACTAACATGCAAAACAATGTTCAACAATCAAGCAGATGATCCAGTCTCGGTTAATCAAGCAATGTCGAGACATGATGCAGTAGATAAATGCAATGTAGGATGAAATAAATTCATTAATGGAAAATGAAACGTGGTCATTGGTCGATTTACCGTCAGGCAGAAAGGCTATAACATCGAAATGGGTAATATTGTGAGACACAAAGCGAGATTGGTTGCCAAGGGTTGTTCTCAGATTTATGGTCTGGATTATGAAGAGAAATATTCACCTGTAGTAAGGTATGCATCGATTAGAGTATTGATGGCAATTGCTGTGAAACACAAGTTGAAGGTTCATCAGATGGATGCTGTTACTGCCTTTCTTCATGGTGAACTTCATGAGGAAATTTATATGCAGCAACCTGAAAAATATAATGATGGAACCAAGCAAGTGTGCAGACTAAATCTGGTAGAGAATGGAACATGAAACTTGAAGCAGCATTCAAGTCATTTGGTCTTGAGAAATCAAAATGGACCCGTGCGTTTACTTCATCAAAGGTAATCACTTAATTTTGGCCATTCATGTTGATGATATACTTATTTTGTGGAAGGGCGAAGCTCAATTGAAGAAAATAAAAGGGGCTTTGAGTACAGCGTTCAAGATAAAAGACATGGGACCGGCTAAAGGATGTGTTGGCATTCGCATAACTCAAGGCGAAAATAAAATTCAATTGGATCAATCTGCATATGCTGAGGAAATATTGAAACGTTTTGGCATGCAAGAATGTGTCAGAATTGTTGTTTTTAAATTGTGTTTTATGGATATCACTCGCTGTTTATTCCCTAGATGGCAGCACTAGTTAGTTTTATGGTTTGTTCAAGTACACACAATTTTTTTATTATGATTCGAGCTATCGAAGAGAGCTAAGAACATGTGTTTTTTTTCATTACTTTGTGATTAACAATAAATACTTTTGTTCATTAAACATCCGAAGTTATTAAGTTATTTACCCATAATTCCATATATAATCGACAGAATGCAAACCGATTTCGACACCGGCGGATCCAAATCAAAAATTGTCATTAAATATGCCGATGAGTAAAATTAATGACGAGGAAGTCAAAAATGTGTCATATCAGGAGGCTGTGGGCTCATTGCTCTATTTAGTTCAAGGCACTCGTCCAGATTTGGCATTTGCGGTTAATGATGTCAGCCGATTTAATACGAATCATAGTTTGGCTCTTTGGAAGGCAGTCAAAAGAATTTTTCGATATTTAAAGGGCACTATCGATTACAAGTTAACATTCACAAATGAAAGTGATAGTGAATTGGTTGGTTATTCAGATTCGGACTGGGGATCCGACATCGATAAACGGCGATCGTGCACAGGCTATGTATTTAAGATGTGCAATGGGGTAATAACGTGGAGTAGCAAAAGACAACCAACGGTTGCTTTATCATGCACAGAGGCCGAATATATGGCATTGGCTTCGACGGTCCAGGAAGTAATTTGGTTGAAACAATTTTGTTCAGATTTTCTTGATGAAATCAATACTGCGACAACGATTTTCTGTGACAACCAGGGAGCAATTAAATTAGCCGAATCAGATGGGTTCAAACAACGTTCTAAGCATATCGATATCAAGTATCATTTTTTACGTGAAAAAGTTAAAGATTCAACCATTAACATCAAGTATATTTCGACTGACGAAATGGTTACTGTTTGATGTTTGATCTAATTTAGATAAATCAAGTAAAACCTGTTTATTTTTCTTAAAGTTTAATTTACTGGATATTGTTAAATTAATGTAATATTTTGTATTGGTTAAAATTTAAAATTTCTTTAAGATTTGAATTAACGATAGTTTGTTAAAATAATCTGAATAGTTTTTGAATTTGAGAATTTTAAAGTGAGGGTGTTAAAAAAAACAACAACTCTGATAATTCATTCTGATGTAGCAACGTGTTATTGGTAAGGACTATTTGCTTATAGTAATACTAATTTTGTAATTGGCTTAGTACTTTAAAGGTTTATTTTAATTTGCTTAAATATATTATGCATGTGGCACATCTGCTTAAATATATAACTTGATAATTTTTGTAGCACTATAGTATTTTAATGGTTTAGCTTATGATTTTAGATTGATGATAATCATTCAACGTGATCTAATAGCACTCTATCACATACGTCCAATATATCACATCCGGAACGTATTAATCCTGAAGCTTCCCATACCAGGGATCTCAGATCATCATCAGCTGAAAACATAGACAACTCAGCATCAGACAATGATAACACTTTACTTGGGATTGAGCTAACAAACTCTGACTCATGTTAAATAGAGGTTATTAACATCTTTTAAATTCAGTATTATTCTAAATAACCTACATTACTTTTAAATAGGTTGCAGATCCAATAAATCCTATTAGTGCGAGTGAAGCCGGACCATCATCACTAGCCTGTGCATTATTCAGCCCATCCTCAACATCCGGTTCAACTTATTTGCAGCTGGACAACATTTTCACAATTCGAAGGCAGAAAGGAACAGTAAAGGACTATTTATCAGCGGGAGAAGGCAAATCGATTTTAAAATTTTATACGCAAAATAATGGCCTAAATGAGTATCATCTGAATAAATTAGTGAACGTAATTATTGTAAAGGAGTTTGAAGTTGGCAAATATCACGATGAAACTGATTTTAAAGTAACTACTGAGCGATTCCAAGAACTTACGTCGGACATAGTCGCCCTATTTCCTAAAGAATCTAGTGAATTATATTACATCCCTTATTAAAAAAAAAACAAAAAAAAAAAGGCTTTTGGTAAGCTTTGGGAGAAAGAATTTGGATATTAATAAGTCTATAAGTGCAGATTCAAATGAATAACGGTCCCAATCAGAAGAAATACTTACAAAGCTGAAATTTTTGGATAAGTGTTTAGAACCACTACCAAAAATAAAAGAATATTGGATTGATACTGTCGAAGCTCGAGCTCAACTTTTTAAAGACAATATTAATTTTACCATTACAAACTATATGGACCGCTTCCCAATTTTGCGATTAGCAGATGGTTACGAATATTTAAATAATGATTTTAAGTCTTTGTACAACGACTCTTCAGATAATCTGTTTAAGAAATGGCCAGAATTGAACGAGAAATTAATCATACTTGCGGTTAATAAAAATAAAAAACAGCTTAACGATATATTGTTAAACCGAGGTGGACATGTTGGGTTTTTCATATTACCTCACCTACTTGCTACACCAGTTCGTAAAAGGAAATCAAGTGGCATTGGACGTTATTCGAATCAAGAAAGTGCTCATGCTTTTATAACTCTAGTTTCTGTAAGTATTTCATTAATTGTGTAGAATGAAGTGCGAATTCTAATTTCTATTTCTCTCAAAAATTAGAAGTCAACTGCTTAAAGAAAAAAAAACTTTACAGCCAACTTTAATTTTTGTGGGGGAAAACTACTCCAGTATAAGTGAGACGTTACTTGGCGATTGATGATACTCTATTTAGATGCAAGGGCCCACTGGATGCTATTGACAGCTGCTTTAAAAGTTTCACGGCGTTAAATGCAAAATTTCCTGAAGCGTCAGAGCATATTTGGCTCCTAATTCAGAAGCTAGTATACGAAATATCAACCCTGTGGGATAAGAATTTTATTACAGTAAGCTCGTTATTATTAGATTTAAAATGAAATGTTTTTTATGTAACAAACTTATGCCTAATGGAAAAGTTTACATTCAACATTTAAAAAATATCCATAAATTTATCAAAACGTTTAAATGTCAAGTATGTACAGTTGAACGAACCTTTAATTTTATAAATATTTTTAAAAAGCATGTTGATAAGCACTTTCAAAATGAAATTATTAAGAAAAATGTTAATTATACAGCACCCACCGCGAATTCAAATTATTTAGATTTGCATGAATGTTCCTACAATAAACCCGAAAAAGACACTTCCGGCACCTTTCAAATGTGATGACTTAAAACCAATGAATTATGAAGTTCTAAAAAATGAAGCTAATTTACATTTAATCAATAGTATAAAATAGTATAATAGTATAAAAAACATTCTTTTTGTAGAAAAGATATACAATATATAATAAATACCTTTTCTGAATATTTTAAAAGTGGCTTATTTAAAAAAATTGTTGAAGATACAGTGAAATCAAATGGCACGACAGACGATGATTCGGTGTTAGCAATTCTACAGAACACAAAAGATTTCAAATGTTACAGCGAAAACTCTTTATACACTCCCACTACATCTCATACAATTGGTAGTAGACTCGACTATTTGCGTCACAATGGAGCTATGACAACGCAAAATATTTCTGTAAAATATAAATTCATATCTTTGAAGAAAAGTGTTCTATCCTTCTTGAAAATGAGAGTGTCTTTGCTCATGTTATGGATTATCTAAATATTCTAGATAGAGAAAAAGATACCATATGTAATGTAATGCAGATCTCATTTTGGAAAAATATCTGTTCAAACTATAAATCTGATAGTATTGTTTTGCCTTTGCTAGTATATTACGATGATTTTTAGGTTAACAATCCATTAGGTTCAAGGACAGGCTATCAGAAACTTGGTGCTGTGTACGTGTCCTTCCCTTTTATTTCTGAAGCATATCGTTCAAGACTTGATAATATCTTTGTAACACTTTTGTTCAATACGCTCGACAAAAAAAATATGACAATTCAATTTTCAGTTTACTTATTGATGACTTAAAGGACTTAGAAGCTAATCCCGTCAATATAATGGGAAAACAAGTCTTTTTCGTTCTTGTTTCTTGCATTGGTGATAATTTAGGACTTAATTCTATGCAGCCAATTATTTTTGCAGGATATGCAGAATGCATAAAAATGAAACTAAAACAGCCACTAAGCAAAACGTTTTTAATACTCAGGAACCCTTATAACTAAGAGAACGATTTGAAAATGTTTGACCCCAAAAGAACTGGGATAATCTCACTATGCGTTTTTAACGAATTGCATGAATTTTCATGTATCCAAAAATTTCAGCGTCGACTTACTTCATGATCTTTACGAAGGATTTTGTAACTTTGAAGTTGCTTTCATTCTATTATATTTCATACAAAAAAAAATATTCGATATCATAATATTGAATAATAGAATAACCGGATTTTACTACGGAGAATTTGAAAATGTGAATAGGCCTCAAGAAATTGCAATAGAAAATTTAAAAAACCACAAGTTAAGGTATTCCGCGTCCGAGTTGATGTGGTTTATAAAATACTTAGGACTAGTTATTGGTGATTTAATCCCAGAATATGATGTTATGTGGAAAATATTTTTAACTTTACGAGAAATTATCGACCTTTTATTTCTGGAAAGAATTTGTGAAGATAATGTTGCTTAATTAGAAAAGTTAATAATTTTGCATCATTCATTGTACCTTCAGCATTTCAAGTTTCTTCTTTAATGAGAAAATTTGATCCCATTAAGCAGTTTTGGATAATGAGGCATGAAGCAAAACACAAGCAACTAAAGGAAATAGCCAATTCTACAAGATCAAGAAGAAATATTTGTCATACAATTGCCGAACGGCTTCAGTTAGGATTTTTCAAAAGGAAATATGATCATGATTTTGTTCCATTCTTATTTTTGGGAAAAGAAATAAAATGTTATTCTGAAAATTTGGATGTAGGTATATTAGAGAATCTAAAATGTATAAGTAATAATATTAAATTTGTTAATTGGAAGGTTGTCGCCTATGACAACGAAGATGATTTACCAAGTTTTGTTGGTTTGATCCAGAGTTTTGCAGTTCTTCCTAACGAAATTTGTTTTTGTATTTGTCAGTTGTTAAAGACAATCTTTTTTGATAATCACCTGTATGGTTTTGCTGTGGATAAAACCGACATTCAAAAGTCAATCGAATTAAATTTAAGCATGTTGTCATTTCACACAATTAATAAATGTAAATCTACGTTTTACGTAACCGGATATTAATTCGACATTTTTAAATATTTACCTAATTTATTTTCTGTTTAAAGATAGGTTAGGTTAGGTTAGGTTGGAGTGGCTGCTTACGCACACTTAGACCGGTGACGGTCCATTGTGATACCACAGGATGTATCCCCTTTTACCCCTATTGGAACCATTTCGAGCTACTTATGTAGCGTAATACGTCCCGCACTTTAATGTTTTCGAGATCCGAGAGGCAGTCCATATTGAACTTACCTAAGTGTTTGTGCCTTCTGAGAGCCAATGCTGGACACGAGCAAAGGAAGTGGACCAACGTCTCTTCCTCCTCTTCGTCCAAGCAGCTTCTGCAGAAGTCATTAGCCTCCAGACCCAGCCTTCTTGCATGTTCTCCAAAAAGGCAGTGTCCCGTGAGAATTCCTACGACCGTTCTTAATACACGTCTGCGTAAGGATATTAATGCCCTAGTGCGCCCCAAGTCCAGCTTTGGCCAAACTTGTCTTGCAACTCTACAGGTGAGGGTGTTAGACCACCTTTCCCTCGCTGAGGATAGCGCCTGCTTCCCAAGTGCTTGTCTCAGCGCTGTGATAAGCCTCCCTAGACTTGCCCTTTCCGGTTGCAGCTGGAGAGTCGTACCATGCCTAGCAAGTTCATCTGCCCTGCAGTTCCCCATGACGCTCGAGTGACCTGGGACCCAGACTACCTGGATGTTGAAATGCTCACCCATCTCATTTAGAGATGAGTGAAAACTCAATGCCACCCGTGACGCCAAAGACACCGATTCTAACGACCGGATCGCCGCTTGACTGTCCACATAGATTGTGATATCGTCTGAGGATAACACATTATGCTTCAACCACGTCATGACCTCCTCAATCGCTACGACTTCAGCTTGGTACACGCTGCAGTAATCAGGGAGACGAATAGAAATATTTACATTTAATTTGTCACAGAATACTCCAGCTCCTACTTTGCCGTCTAGCTTGGAGCCATCTGTGAATAATTGGAACGCTTCGGTTTCCGATAACGGCCTATCCCTCCAGGATTCCCTTGAAGGGAAGGAGGTCCGAAATCGCTTCTCGAAGCGTAGAGTAGGTTTAATGTAGTCAAGATTCGCCAGCACATCCTTCAACGATCTGACGATAGTAGAGTGTCCTATACTAAGACACCTCCACTGAGAGACGGCTGCAAGTCGTACAGCCGTATTTGCCGCCATCTGTTTGCCAAAAATGTCGACCGGAAGAAGGTGCAACATAACCTCTAAGGCACTTGTCGGTGTCGACCTCAATGCCCCGCTAACAAGCATACAGGCCGTTCTTTGCACTCTCTCAATCTTACTTTTGTAAGTTACCTTGTCCAGAGCTGGCCACCAAACACCCACCCCGTACATGAGTACAGGTCTCACTACGGCGGTGTAGAGCCAGTGTACCAGCTCCGGCTTCAGACCCCATCTATGACCAATGGCGTTCCTACAGGAGTACAAAGCAATAGTAGCTTTGTTTATTCTCTCCAACATGTTGGGCTTCCAACTAAGCTTACTGTCCAAGATAATGCCCAGATATCTAGCTCTATCAGTAAAAGCAAGTCTCGTGCCATTTAAGGTAGGAGGGACAACTACCGGGATTTTGTATTTCTTAGTAAAGAGTACCAGCTCTGTCTTGGACGGGTTAATACCAAGTCCACATTTGCCAGCCCATTTCGTAACGATGGTAAGCGCATTCTACATTACGTCTACAATCGTGCCCAGGAATTTCCCGGTAACAGCTAAAGCTACGTCATCTGCGTACGCGATAACTTCAATACCCTCTCTCTCCAATTCAAGTAGTAACCCGTTTACCACTATGTTCCAGAGAAGAGGGGACAGAACCCCCCCCCCCTGTGGAGTTCCCCTAGTTACTCGCCTCTTGAAGGTGGAGTCCCCCAACTTCGAGCTAACAATCCAGCTTCCCAGCATTTAATTGATTAACCCTATCAGAGGAACGTCCACCTCCAAAAATGACAATTCCTAATTGATTGCCTCCGCTTTCACATTATTAAAGGCGACTTCTATATCCAGGAAGGCCACCAAACAGAATTCCTTCGAATTAATCGATTTCTCAATCGTAGACACCAAGGCGTGCAGAGCAGTGTCCACAGATCTACCCTTTGTGTACGCATGCTGAGACTATGCCCACTTCCTGGCACCTATTTTATCTCTGATGTATACATCCAGCAGCCTTTCCAAGGTTTTCAAAACAAAGGATGATAGAGTTATTGGTCTTAGGTCCTTAGGATAGACATGTGAGCTTTTCCCCGCTTTCGGTATGAACACCACATTGACCTCCGTCCAGTACCTAGGAATATAGCGCAGCTTCAAACACCCTTTGAATATAGCTTCCAGGTAGGGGAGAATAATTACTGAGTTGTTTTGAAGTTCCGCTGGTATAATTTGATCCGGTGTTTAAACATAACTTAATCATTAAATAACCAATTGAATTATTTGTATTATTATACAAATTCTTTATAATTAATAATAAAAATGTGTAAAAAAAAAAAATTATAAAAATGTGTTATTTGTTTTTATTCTCATAAAACTAAAAAGTGTTCCCACTACAGGCTCATAAGTAAGTATAATAAACTATAGGTTCACCCCAAATATTATAGTAGATGGGTCATTACAATATAAGTGATATCGCAAGTGATTTAGGAATATTACCTCTGCTAGTACTATTAATAAAGTAGTGTGGCCTCCTTATTATGGTTCGCAACCTACATATTACGGAACAATCTACCTCATCTAAGGCTTTTTCCAAACGGTAATGGGATTTACTATATGTAGAGGAGTGAATTGTACCAACTAATTGATAAGCTTCCAATTTGATCGTATACTGCCCCAAATATTGTTGTATTATGTCCAATGTAATTTAGGTAATATTACAGGGATATGAGTAAGTTATACTATATTATAGGTATATTTCCTAATTTGGCCTTTCCAATTTATTGGTAGTTTCCCAAAAATATTGGATTATTACCTATAAATCTCCTAAAATTATTGAACATTGTCCTTTATATATTCGCTGGGCTCCTTTAAAGAACTATAATATGGAATTTCTTCCAAATAGTATTGGGATATACCATATAAAAAGCAGGTAGTTTTACCAATTAATTTTTAAGTCCCCGAATCGATAGAAACTACTCCTAATTTTGCCATAGTCTGTTCCATACAGTACCATAAATAGTATTTTTTTCAAAAAAAATAAGGTAGTTTACCCTTAAATTATAGAGATTATTCCAAAAAAAGGGGATTTTGTTCCAATTTCTAATATATTAATCCTATAAAGTTAGTTTGCTCCTCCAATAACTAAAGCGAAATCACCACTACTATATAATTAAAATTCCAAGTGAGATGTTATATTATCTTTATTGAAACAGAAATACTTATATTATTTAGAAAGAGGTTCCGCCTTTTAGATTGTTTGCTAAAGTATAGAACATAGAACTAGAATTTCTTGTTGTCCCAAAACAGCCTATAAGGATAGTTAGAAAATACGTAAAAAATACGGAATTTTACCTATATTTTTTCTCATTGTAATAGCAGGCAACCCTGCTTTATTATTTTGACATTTGTTTGTGGTGAATAAAATACATTCATTCGAGTGAAATATATAAAAAATAAAAGTCGTGTTTTATAATTTCAACAAGTCTCAGCATTAAAAAAAAAATTAAAACACACATGGAATTGTTCGAGCTTGGAATGTGGTGATTCAATTAAATACTCACTCCAACTGACTGATTTGTGGAGCGCTTACTGTATTAGTTTTGCCTCCGAAACGATTTAAAACAATCTGGTCACTTTAAAGTGCATACAATGTAAAAAAAACTTCAATTGATTTTTCCCTCGGAAATGACGTCAACGCAGAAATATAAACAAAAACATAATGGACTATACATAAATAAATTGGCCTTCAAATGCTTATTGTTGTTTTTATATATTTCTTCCTGACATAGGTTCTATGCTTCAAGATATCCAATCGTTTATCCTTATCGAATTATGGTACGATTATATGCAACAATAATATTTATAAAAGAAAACCAACAAAAGAGGATAAATATAGGGCCGAATAAAATAAGAAGACAGAATTTTTGTATAATAGTATGGAATTATGGACGTTCTTTATAAGGTGAGGTGAAATTTAAACGCAAACAAGAACAAAAAAAAATGAAAATTTATCGTTTTTTTTTTGTATTTGAATTACGTAATAGCAGTGCAAACAGTGATATATGTATGTATATACACCTTTTATTCTGGGCAGTGCACAGTGGAACTGATAGGTATAAACAAAAAAAAAATTTAATTTTATTAAACGTTTTAACTATTTATAGTAAAAATATAAAATCAACCTAGCAATTGCATTAATTATTTATTTAATTTATGTAACATCGCTTCAGGTAGAACAACACAAACTAGATCCAATTAATCCAGGTACTAATTAAAAATGAATATTAATATTAAATTAATAATAATTCATTTCCATACACAATGATTCACTAACATGTCAAACCGTCGCTTTTTAATAAAAATTTGAATTTGCTTACCTCTGCTCCAACATCCCCTTTTATTCCGATTTATTTACATTTATACAGCTAACACAATATGTATGTAAATCACCGACCACTTATTACCTATCTCTTTAATATTCAAGGATTTTTTTTTCTGTTTTATGTTTTAGAATTTATGGCCAACACGCACTTCACTTTCACACTCAAATGTCAAATATGTATATACAAATTTCCCCATAATTTTCCGTTACACAAAAACAAATGAAAATTTACACCTCACTTCATTTGAATTATTTTGAATTTACACACTTTTTGAAATTACACAAATTAATTAATTAATTAATAATTTTTAATTAAAATATTTAGGAATTTAATTATTTCACAATTTATTTATTTATTACAATAATTCACAAAATTATGATTAATAACAAAACAATACGATTTGTTATTTATGCAGCCGATTAAACCTATGTGTACTTTGAAAGTTTTCTTTTTACTACTTGCTAACTAGTTCTGTTTTGTTATAGTGGTTAGTAGTGAAAAAAACGACAAAACATTGCCGCACACACAAACGAGGAGAATAATAAAGTAAAATAACGACTATAAACAGCACGCGGTGTTTATTTAATAGAGTAGTACATATTTAGTAACCAAGTTGGTAGTAGTTTGTTGTATATGTATACATATGTACCGTATATATGTATGTATGTGTAGAGAGCACTAAATTTAATAATTGGTTAACGACTCAATTTGTTTAATAATTACCATAAAAAACAAAAAGTGCGGCTGTTGCGGCACGCTTTATTGATGTGCTGCGCGCCGTACACTAACTAACGAGCACACATTTTTAACTCTTCAATTATCGTCTTCTATGATTGTGAATGCGTTTTATTTGGTTTTCATTTTTATATTTTACGTGGAAAACATTTTCTTTGTTTACTATATTTGAAGAAATTATTTTATTAGTACATTGCATGGACAAAATTAAACTTTGGAAATGTTATGCTACTTACATGAATGTTGCTTGCAATAGTTGCATGCATCTGATTTGACACTCACTGTGCTGTGCTCCATTGGAAACAATTTGCTATAGACTTTTCAATGGAACGCGAATTTTAGTGACAGACTCAATTTAAATAAAACTGATACTTAGATTTTAACCAAAAAATACGATGTTCCATTAATTATAATAATTTATAATCATAAGTATATAAGTATAATCATAAGTATATAAGTAAAGTTCCATTAATTATAATAATTTATAATCATTAATTATAATAATTTATAATCACAAAATACAACGATTTAAAAATTGCCGCGTCTTATCACAAACTAAACAAAAATTACTTATTTGTAACCCTAATCGAACCAATATATGTAGTTTTGTTTTGTCAGTATAAATTCTAAGAGTTGGTTTTCACCGCAAAGTTCGTTGCTATTTTAGCATAGGGAAATTTATTTATTTTTACGGTTTTGTCGGTATTTCGTTTGTATATGTATTTGTAAGTTTTGAGGTTTAATAAAATTACAATTATAATTATATGACAACTACATTTACAAACGAAATACCGACACAATCGTAAAAATAAATAAATTTCCCTTTGCTAAAATAGCAACGAACTTTCCGGTGGAAACCAAGACTTAATTCTAATCAAATAATTTACTAAATTTTTGCAAAGAATTCCAAGTACGGTGTATGGAATGTAATGTAAATGTTTCAAAATAAAATACATACATACAAGTTTATAACTAAATTAACATTATTTTAAAAATCGAGCTAAAAAAGCACACCTTGGTTGGATTAGGGTTAAAAAACGATATTTCATATAACCAAAATTGGTATAGAGACATCTATTGGAATTTTTAAAACTAAAATCCCTATTGCCCACTAAACAAAGCGATTCGTTTACGATACGAAAATGATGTTTGTTTTGTTCATACAAAATATAGTTTACGAATCGTTTTTGCGATTCGAAATCGATATATTTACGAATCCAATGTCCCATGATAATTATTATAAAGACGGAAAAATTCATTTTTAATAAATTTTTTGAAATTTTTAAACAGCGGCTTATATCACTTATTTTATTAATTAATTATAAACAATTAACTTTCTTTTTGTGATATATGTATTATTATTTATTTTTAAAAAATCAAGACCGGTTTCGGACATTCGTCCTTCTTCAGTTCTTGTTCTAATAATGAAAAAAAGTTTTTGTTGTTTTATTTTTTCGCTTTTTTTTGTAAACGACATCTTGTTTTGGATTGCTAAATCAAAAATTTTATTCGTTTTTGAATTAATTTTGTCGTTTAACATGAGTGGATCATTCCGCCGTTTGTATATTTCATATTCCTCAATTCTGTCCATTTTGTTGCCCTTATGAAGTCTATGAAAAATGTGTAAATTTGTTTCAAAATCCGTGTATGTATGTTTCTCGGTTAATAAATGTTGTGCAAAATTTGAATTACATTTTGTGGTTTTATGGGTATTGTTGGCTTCATGTATATGTTCGCTGAATCGTTATTTGAATGTAAGCCCTGTTTGGCCAATATAATATTTTGGGCAATCATTACATTTTAATTTATATATGCCGCTGTCAATTTCGTTTTGACCGAGCAAACGGCGCAGTGGTTAAAGCTGCGGCGGTTGGATCGGGAGGTACCGGGTTCGAATCCCTATAGGGGCGGGATGCAAAAGGGATTTTTCATCATCTGATTGCGATCGGTGATGAAGATGAACACATCTATGACCCCCTGTTGAGAGTGCAGAATCCATGGGCCGACCCACCTTTCATGTCAGCACTACGGGTTGGCATGAAGCAATGCAATGTGCAGGTGGTTTTCAAAGACGGATCTGTAGCCGCCCGTCTTCGATTTGGCTACTCCAGGCGTAAGGTAGGTCGGTAAAAAATAAATCAAGAAACAAACAAACAAACAAACAATTTCGTTTTGTTGTGTCGCTCTCAATTTGTGTTGAATTTTATTCAACACATTTTTGGATTGAATCCGTTCATATCAGCAATGTTGATGATAGTTTTTAATTCTTCAAAATAATCGGTGTTGTGCATGGGAATGCTGTTGAGCCTATGTATCATATGGCTGTATGCTGATATTTTATGTTGGAATGGATGATAAGAACTGTTGTGTATTGTGTGGTTTGTTTGTGTTGCTTTCCTGAATATTTTAAAAATGTGATGTCCCTCAATATTTTGTATTGTTAGATCCAAAAAGGTGATGGTTTTATTTGTTTCGGTTTCCAATGTGAATTTTATGTTGGGGTGTATATTGTTTATTTGCCTTTGTGTGCCTTTGAATAATATTATGATGTCATCAACGTATCGATGCCAATATATCAGGTTGTTTTTGTATTTGTTGCGGTTGTTGTGTATATAAGTTTCCTCAAAAAAGTTTAGATAAATATCGGCTAGTGTACCAGATAGGGGGCTTCCCATTGGTAGACCTTCATTTTGTCTATAAAATGTTTGGTTATGTTGAAAATAGTTTTGCCTGGTTATTTCATTTAGTAAAACAATGGCTTCATTGGCTTTTCTCACGTCAACTCCATTTTTCATTAGTAGATTATTAATGATTCCTATTGTTTCAGTAACTGGTATGTTTGTGTACATATTCGAAACGTCAAATGATGCCAGCTTTGCGCCACTGGGGATTGCGATTGATTTTATTTTGTGTACTAGTTCAATATTATTTTTTACCGACCAATTATTTTTTAGAACTATGTTATCCTTCAACCATTTGTTCAATACTTTGGCAATTTTATATGTGGGTGATGTTGTGAAGTTAACTAAGGGACGAATTGGAATTTCCGGTTTATGGAGTTTTGGTAATTCGTTTAAAGTTGGTGCTGTGGGTTTTATCATTTTGCTGTTGTATATCTGGTACTTGTTTAAGATGTTTTTCGATTGACTGATTACTTTATTTATGGTTTTATGATAAAATTTAGTTGGATCATTTCTGATATTTAGAATGTTGTTGCAGGTGATATATTCTTCTATTTTATTGTTGTAATCTGTTTCATGGATTAAAACGGTAGTGTTCCCTTTGTCTGCTTTTGTGACTATGACGTGGTTATCTGTAATTTTCTTTCTTAATTTTGAGATTGTGTTTTTGACTCTAGTGTCCTTATTGTTTTTTGTTTTTATACTTTTTTTGCATATCTCGTTGATGAATATTGTCCTAATTTCGTCTTGGTGGTTAAAATCGGTTTTTTGAATGGCGTTTTCAATATTTAATAAATGGTTTTGGGTTTTCTTTTTGTTGTCCTCTGGCTTAATGTTGTGTTTTAATCCTTTTTCTAATAGTTTTTGTTCATCTACATCAAGATTTAATGTGGTCATGTTGTGTATTCTTTTGAAGAAGGTATGTGTGTTCGGGTTAAATGTTGGTTCTTGTGTAGGAGTTATTGCAATGGTCGCTGATTTAATTTTTTTAAGCTTGGTTTTAATGCAATTCCTTTCCTTCTTCAATGTCTTCTCCACATTCCTTTCTACTTGTTGGATGATGTTTTGATATTCTAGTTGGTGAAATGTTTTGCTAAGCAGTAGTTGTGCGTTGTAAGTTTTCAGCGTTAGCGTGTTGATTTTTGTATAAAGTTCTTTGATGCTTTTTGATAACCAGAAGTTTTCACATTTTCTTTTTGCCGATATTGCTGCCCATGATCTTTGAATTTTTTACGTAACGTACTCGTAAATTTAAAGATTTTTACGATACGTTTATGACGTTTACTTTTGATATCGTAAACAGATCTAATTATGATGGCTTAATTGTATCGGGTTTCGCTCCTCATACTTCGCTCCTCAATTCAATCGGCAGTAGTAAAATTTGCTCACATCTTAAAAAATAAACAACTACCTAGCATAAGGATTAAACTAATAAACAAAAATGGTTTAAACAAATTGGAAAAGAAATATATAATTACTTTGTGAAACTCACAACACCAAATATTTCCTAATGATTTTAGTTTTTTTTTACACAAACATCGCCGTCCGCTTTTATTTTGAAAATCGATGCATTTATCAAACGAGCCAAAAAGGCACTCTTTGGTTGGATTAGGGTTAAAAAAATGACGTTTCGCACAGCCAAAATTGGTATTGACGATTGTAAAAGTAGAGAAAGCGCCTCTCGAGGAAAAAAGTTAAAATGAGCCAACTGGCAAAATGACATTTCTCATAAATGCGACGAAACAAAATTTTGCAATCCGGTAATTAAAAATGGTTTTTATAATCCAAAATTGGAATTATTTACAATTGTTAGCAATCTGGTAAGTAAAAATTCTGTTTACAGTTCAAAATTGGAATTCTTTACAACAATTTCGAACGTCAAATTATCAGCTAGCTCAGTTTAAAAAAATTCCGCTAGGTGAAATCTGTGATGCTCCAATCGTCAATAGAGCCATCTATTAGAATTTTTTAAACTAAAACCCTCTGTCGTTAATTATATGCGTAACTACTTCTAACAACTACACCATCACTTGAGTATGAGTAGTTGCGAGTAGACACAAGTACTTGTGAGTACTTTGCTAAAGTAACGCCAATGGAACACGCTTACTACCATATATTCATGTAAAATTAATAGAAATTTTTTAGCAACGCTTATTCGTTTGAAACGAATCGTTTGAATTTTGCTAATTGTATTTAACTGTCGATTTATTAGTTTAATAAAAAATTAGAGCATCTGATTTCTTCGATATTGTGTATTTGCATTTCTCGTTTGATGAACAAATGTTTTTAGCTATATTTTAGGTTAAGTGATGGATTTTTTTGAAAATCACAGAATCAAGGATCGATTAGCATTGAAACCCCTAAAAAAAATTTATCAAAAGTATGTAATTTATGTAACATTAATATTTTATTATAAAGCGCTTAATAAAATATACAGCAAATGAATGATTGATATAGCAAAAAAACTTTTATTTCCCAATCGCACAATGACATGGCTCACACGTCAAAATAATGGCTTATAACTTTTCAACCAAACGTAAAATATACCAACTTATAGAAAAAGAAGACCAATTACCGTAAATAAGCGTACGAAACCAGTGGGACCATTCCGTATGTTCACTGATGGCTTTTTGACAGAAAATATCTGGATATTTTTGACGAATTTTACCCCCAACTTCACTTTAATAAAATATCCGGATTTTTTTGGTAACATGAGTGAACAACTTTTGTACTTAACATGTAATTTTGGTATTTTAAACGTCAACATCACATTTTCCTTTGATTATTTTATTATTTTTTATTAATGTCATTGTTTAAATCGTAGCTTAATCGTAGATCCTTTTGTTGCATTCGTTTTTTTGCTCAAAAAATATCCGGATATTTTTTGAGCAAAAAAACGAACGCATTAAAAGGGTCGGTATATTTTTAACTCTATTTTAATATGGATTTTTTTGGAGTGTTTTTGACACTCGAAAATTATTTTTTTTATCGGCGTAAAATAATCCCAAATTTCTACGAATTGAAAAATTTAAATTAAAATAATATGAAAAGCTTCTATTTCAACAATGATATTAATAAAAAATATTAAAATAATAAAAAGAAAAAGTGATGTTGACGTTTAAAATACCAAAATTATACGTCAAGTATAAAAGTCGTTCACTCATGTCATCAAAAAAAAAATCCGGATATTTTATTAAAGTGAAGTCAGCGGGGGTAACATCTGTCAAAAATATCCGGATATTTTCTGTCAAAAGGCCATCAGTGAACATACGGACTAGGAATAAATGCAGAGTTAAAAATATACCGAACCTTTTGATGCGTTCGTTTTTTTGCTCAAAAAACATCCGGATATTTTTTATCCCTTGTCATCAGTGAACACTAGGATTAAGACAATGCGCCATTTTAGATGCTTATCTCCGTGAGATCTGAACTTAACTCAAATATATCAATGATGAGCGACCAAACGGCGCAGTAGTTAAAGCTGCGGAGTTTGGGTCGGGAGGTATCGGGTTCGAATCCCCTTAGGGGCGATATTCAAAAGAGAAGTAGTATTCAACTTTCCGTCTTTTATTCAAAAAGATGCTGTAAATTGGAACATAAAAACCCCCTTAATGCGTATGCGATTATAAAGACTCTCGTTTACTAATTTACTGCGTTCATATGACATTATCACTACTAAGCAGGGCTACGGAGTCAGAGTTGAAGTCGAGGAGTCGGATTATTTTGGCGGAGTCGTACTCGGAGCCGGAATCGGTAAAATACTTACCGATCTCAAGTAATCCTGGAACGCTTGTTCGCATTGCGAATAATAAAATAAGATTTAAGAGCATCAATAAAGCCGGACCTTTTAGACGGCCAGTTTAATATAAATTGTCGACATTTTTTCTTTTTCCTTTATTTCTGTAAAAAAAAAAGAAGGAAGTCTCAGGGCTACCCAAGGTTTATGACGTACAATGATGCTCCATTTTCAGGTTCTCACGAAATGTCCAATGCGCTTGCTCATTTTTTCAAAAGTTCCTTTGATAATGCCGATTATACTGCTGCTTGTTTAGGTCCGGATGGTATTTCACCATTTATTTAAAAAAAAATGCGCACATTCTTTATGCGAACCTTTACTTTATTTGTTTAACGTAAGCCTTTTGAGTGGTGTATTTCCTAACATTTGGAAAAAATCATTTCTTATCCCAATATTTAAATCAGTTAGAAGAAAAGATATTACGTATTATTTCGTTCTCTATCGAACTCGTCAGAGCGTATAGACGCAATCGTCAATGCTCCAGTGCTATCCAGTCACCGAGGTTAGAGCGTTCAGTGGATTGGTGAACTATTATGCGAAATTTTTATCAAATGTTTCAAAGAAAATCCATAGTATTTACCACCTTTTAAAAATAGGCGTGCAATTCAAATCGGACTCCAAATGTCAGAAGTAATTTGACAGTATCAAATCGGAGATAGTCAAAGACGTGATTTTAATTAATTTTGATCCGAATTTGCTCGTCGTAGTGGCAACTGATGCTTCAAATTATGGAATATCAGTGGGTATTTTTCATATTTATACCGACGGATCAGAATAACCTATTGACGATTGGAGCATCTCAGATTCCACCAAGCGGAAATTTTTTAAACTGAGCTAGCTGATAATTTGACGTTCGAAATTGTTGTAAAGAATTCCAATTTTGAACAGTAAACACAATTTTTACTTACCAGATTGCTAATAATTGTAAATAATACAAATTTTGGATTATAAAAACAATTTTTAATTACCGGATTGCAAAATTTTCTTTCGTCGCATTTATGAGAAATGTCATTTTGCCAGTTGCCTCATTTCAACTTTTTTCCTCGAGAGGCGCTTTCTCTACTTTTACAATCGTCAATTGACGATTGGAGCATCACAGATTCCACCTAGTGGAAAATTTTTAAACTGAGGTAGCTGCTGTTACCAGGGTTATTTGATGAAACTAAAGGATTTCCACAAATGCAAGCCGGCCGAATTCATTTTCAAACCTTTTCGGTGTCGAAAAACAGAACTAACAATCGAATCGAATATTCATATGTGGGGCAATTATCATGTTCAATAGCGTACATGCTTCACATCTCTGAATAATTATGAGTAAATCTATTATAAGTGGTTCTATTATAAGCCAAAATTTTGGAACGGAGTTAACTCCTTGGTCTTAAGTAAATTAAGTAAATCTATTATAAGCCAAAATTTTGGAACGGAGTTAACTCCTTGGTCAAACCCGAATAAAATTTGGTCTCGGATTCATATCGATTATGCAGGTTCGGTTAAAAGAGAGTACTTTTCAGTTATTACTGATGCTTTTCAAAATGGGTTGAGGTATTTAGACCTAGGGACATAACGTCAGAGTTTACTATTAATAACCTCAGAGAAACCTTCTCTCGTTTTGGCCTACCCAATTCAGTCAAGATTTTTAAAAAGACACTTTGTGCTGCATTAGATCACGCGCAAACGGAAAATTATTAAACAATTTCAGGAAATCGTTTTGACTACCTTATAGCGGAACATTTTCAACAGGAACGAGATTCAACGTTTCTTCCCTAGCATTCTCATTGAATAGTCAAACTCATCGTTCTGGTACGACAATATGATTGGGTTTAACATTCCCCAAAATACATATCAGCCTCACTCCAACCGTACATTTTTGTTAGAGCACTAAACTCGGATGGATACGTACGTGTATTAAACGGGATATTGCTCCGCAACTCATTCTAATACAAACCACTCGACACATTCGGCAACATATCAACATACGGTATTGCCTGAACCCGGTGGTACTGAACGACGTAACACAAAATGTTGACGATGTTCTGGCAACAAATTAGTTTCGTTTTTATCTGGTAGACTTAGACGAAATTCGAATCAGAAACTAAACGATGTGAACTTCCTCTTTCAGCTCACTACTACTACTGTAGTAAGTATTGTTGGATGCAACTAAAAGTCAACTCTTGGTGTAAACGCAATCATCATCGATTTGGATTTGGATTTTTCATGGCCATCTTGTATTGTCAATTTCTTACTTACTTCCGTTCCGTCATATGTAAAAGTTGTATTGCATAATTTTGTTACTAAAATAAATATTCTAAAATCATCAAGTGTTTCAATTAATTAAAGAGTTAGATTAATTACACTCTAACAGGTTATGGGCCCAGTGATCGTTATATAGGCTAAGTTTGTTAAAAACAAGTGGATAAAATAAACTTTATTAATTACAAAAACTATACATCACTGCGGGTTTTTTTTTTTTTTGAGACACATGATGGCGGACGTAATCGATGGAAAGTATCGCATCGAAAAGTTGGACAACGATAATTACTTTAATTGGAACTTTGTGATGGACATGCTGCTGAACAAAGAGCATAGTTGGGATGCAATAATTGGTGAAAAGCCAGCCGAGGCAGCACAATTGACCGTGTGGAATAAATCAAATGACAGCGTGATGTCTACAATCGTTTTAAATGTTCAAAAGAGTCAATTTGTTCACATTAGAAAAACTAAATATGCAAAAGAGATGTGGAATGTGTTGCAGCAATATCACGAAAAGGGTGCAGGGAATAGCAGTGTGCAACTAATAAAGGAAATTTGCACAAAGAAGCTTACGGAGAGCGATAATCTCGAAGAACATATTCATTGGTTGTTGGACATGTTTCAACAGATTGACGATCTCGGAGAGGAAAAGTTATCGGAAAATGGCAGATTGAGCTGCTGTTTCGGCAACTACCGCGCAGCTATGACACAATCGTGACGCACCTCAAATTCAGAAAACGGAAGACCTGGGCATGAAAATGGTTCAGGCAAAACTGATTGACGAGTATAAACGTTTAATTATACGCAATTGTAAAGAAAATGGTGATAGCGCAGGCGACGCTGTACTAAAGATCGACAAGCGAAAAGGAAAATGTCGGTTTTGCCACAAACCGGGACATTTTAAAGTAGAATGCCATAAGTATACTAGATGGCTTCAAAAGGATAAGGTCAAACAACCATTGGGAAAATCACAAAAGGCGGCGGCTGTTGAGAAATCAGATGACGATATGTTGTTCATGATCAGTGCAGACGATTGGATCATTGATAGCGGTGCTACGTGTCACATTTGCGTGAATAAATCTAAGTTCGAGAATTTGACTTTCAATAATCAAGAAAAAGTCAGGGTGGCTGAAGGACGTACATATTCGTCACGTGGTACCGGATCCGTCAAATTACAGTTTTTTGATGATAAAGGTAATTCGGTATCGGCCATATTAACGAATGTTAGAAATTTCATCAAACATCTTATCGGTAAAATTAATGGCGGCTCGTGGATATGAGATCACATTTGGTACGCATAAGTGTTCAGTGCAAAAGAAAGTGGCAGGCGAATATATATTGGCGAAAATTGTGGCAGCCAATACATTCTCAAACAATCAAAGGTTGTCTATGCAGCGCACAAGAGAACTAATTTATGTATGTGTATATAAGTGGCATCGCATTTTGGGTCATCGTGACATTAATGTGGTCAGGCATCTAAACAATGACAATTTAGTCACCGGTGTATGTTTTGAAGTGTGTAATTGCAGCGACGACTGTGAAATATGTACACAAGGGAAAATGACTAGGTTGCCTTTTCCAAAAAAATCATTGACATCAACGAATGCTGTGATGGATCTAGTTCACACTGATTTGTGTGGGCCGATGCCAACTAAGTCACATGGTGGAATGCGCTACATTCTAACGTTCATAGACGTTTTTCGCGTTACACGGTAATTTATTTGCTGAAGGAAAAATCGCAATGTTTCATGCGGCTTAAGGAATTCAGTCAAATGGCGTGAACTATGTTTTCAAAGACCATAAAAGTTATTCGCTCAGACCGCGGAACAGAATATAAAAACAAACAGGTCATTGAATACTTAAAAAGCATCGGGACTAAAGTAGAATACACTGCCGCATATTCACCAGAACAAAATGGAGTAGCAGAGCGCAAGAACCGAACGCTAATCGAGATGGCTCGATATATGATGATTGAGGCTAAATTGGACCATTCGTTCTGGGCGGAAGCAGTTACAACGGCTAATTTCATGCAGAACCGTTTGCCAACAAAAGGAGCTCCGAAGACACCACTGTTCGTTTCTTGGAAGGGGAAGATAATACCGTAACTGTCGAAATAAAACCACAAGTTGACAATACCACTAATGAAAGTGAACAAATAGTGGAGACACCAGACGCTGTGTCAGGTCAAGAACATATCAAGCGAAATAATGAGGGCCGCGAAAAAGGAACTGTTTCAATCCCAATTGCCAAAAACCAAGTTATATGCTCGGAACGAGAAACTAAGGGGGTCAAATCAAAACGATTAATCGAGGAAATCGAAAATATTAATTCAAGAATTACTGAGCCGAAAACACTGGCAGACGTACTGGAGACCACAGAAAATGATCAATGGTTTGCGGCTATGCATGATGAAATGAAATCACATGCAGAAAATGGCACCTGGGAAATAGTTGAATTGGTTGCAAATGGGTGTTTAAATTGAAAGCTAACGCAGAAGGAACTGTAAAGCGGTTAAGGGCTAAACTGGTTGCCCAAGGCTTACGCAACGGTTTGGCCAGGATTACGACGAGGTATTTGCACCAGTTGCTAGGCAAACAACTTTTAGAACGTTGTTGACGGTGGCAGGCAGAGAGCAAATGCAGGTAATCTATTTGGATGGAAAAACGGCTTTCTTAAACAGCAAACTGGAGGAGGAAATCTACATGAAGCAGCCGCCATGTTTCGAAACGGATGATAAAAGCATGGTCGACATAAACAACTCGACTTTGATATACGAAGACAATCAAAGCTGCTTAGCACTGATCAACCAAGAAGGTTTCTTTAGCCGATCTAAGCACATCGACACTAGGCGACATTTTATTAAGGATCACATCGAAAAGCAAACGATTCGATGTGAGTATTGTCGTACCAACGAGATGCTGGCAGATATGTGCACCAAGCCGCTGGGCACAAATCGGTTACAATCACTTCGAAAGGACAGCGGGTTGTTTTAATTTCATTTATTATATTCAAGGAAAGAGGGAGCAGTTGTTATAAAGTAAAAATTGAGGAGGAGTGTTGGATGCAACTAAAAGTCAACTCTTGGTGTAAACGCAATCATCATCGATTTGGATTTTGACTTTTCGTGGCCATCTTGTATTGTTGATTTCTTACTTACTTCCGTTCCGTCATATGTAAAAGTTGTATTGCATAATTTTGTTACTAAAATAAATATTCTAAAATCATCAAGTGTTTCAATTAATTAAAGAGTTAGATTAATTACACTCTAACAAATATGTTAGTGTCTGTCTATTGGCCATTCTGTCTAGGCAAAAAACACCGCATTAAATGTACTACTATTTACTCTGGATGTATAAGGTAATAATCTTTTGCATGTACTTTGTTCAGTATTGGTTAAATTTTCTAATTTATTTACATAAAATATACAAACAAAAATATTGGTTGTATATGAAGCAACCTAAAACCATATTTGATGTTTTCCACACATTTTGATAAATCCATACACGTAAAAACTCGTTATGCTTCCATTTATGATCTCTATAGTTCGTACCAATTATTATTTGTTTTGTTTGTTAAAGGTTTCGTTTTCAATAGAACGCCAAACAAAATTTTCAAAATGTTAGTGAAAGAAAACATGTTGAATATGAGTACTTGTTATGTATATTCGGCGATAATACAAGATACAATACAAAAATGTATTCGCGCGACTATAAGAAAATGAGAGGCGCAGGCCCTTAGGAAAGGTGGAAATGTAATTTTCTTTATTGACAACAAAACAACATGCTTCTGGTATTTTTTTTTTTGTAGTGTTGTTGCTTTCGTTCTCTTCAGTGGATTTATTTTAAATTGGTGTATATACATATGTGTGTACATTTTGACGGTTATTGCTAACTTTTATTACGAGATGTTTTTATGATGATGTAAAGTGGTTTTCTGAGAAAATTTTTAGTTTGTGTATAGTACATTCAGTGAGGTTATAGTTAATCCTGTTTTATTAAATTTAATTTGTCTAATCTATCTTCAGCTCTTATCTAAAATCAATGTTTCTAAGCCTCGATAGCGCAGTAGGTAGCGCGTAAGTCTCATAATCTTAAGGTCGTGAGTTCGATCCTCACTCGGGGCAAATATATTTTTTTTCTTCTTGCATCTCGACTGTAATCGATTATAAAAATTCGAAATTGAAACTAAAGGAATTACGCACTGTGACATAGTCGGTGTTTCAAACGGGTCTACAAACAAATTGACGGAGATCCCTTGAAATACACTTTGAAACTCCAAACACCGATTCAGGTGCAATTCAGCCGTTTGGAGAATTAAACAAATATCCAAAATGCGTAGAACCTCTAAAACCTTGTCCAGTAAGAGTTTCTTGGCCCCGTATTTGTATTTATTGATGTAGCTTGTTACATTTACTTAAACCGTATTGAAGATGTATTTTCATGTGTTGATTCCATGTCTTGGTGTTTCGCAATTACCAAATCGATCAATTGGACAAAGCGTATTGGTACCGTTATATCAAACGAACGATAGTCGCTAAAACACCGTGAAACGTGTCAAATTGAAATATTAATGTCTACAATACAGTCGTGCTTGTAGCAAAATTAAACATTTTCAAATATACCACAAATATGTATTATAACCTTTAAATATTTGTAAATTAATAAATATTCACGTTCACATCGGCTTTAATTACCGCAATAATTGAATTAGATTTAGTTTAACCGCACAAATTCATGGTCACTGACGAACATGACAAATTCAAAACTAAACCAAAAAAAATAAAAACTCTAAACTATTCAAAGACAGATGTCACTCAACACAAAATTTATCGTGTATCGATAAGTTTTTTTTTTTTTTCGTTTGTTCTGTGTTGTCAAAATTTTACGCACACACCAAAGTTCATCAGTCAAATCTGTATATTTTTGTGAAAAAAAAGTGTGGTGGTGGGTCGTGTGTGTTATTTGCCAAAAAAAAAAAAACGCAGCTTTTAACGTGGCCACTTGTAAACGAAATTCGTTTAATGGTTGCTCAATTTTTTATTAAATCTATTCGGGTATTTACAAGAGGTAATAGGGTTTAAAAGCATTTTGTGTGTGATTTTTTTTAACTGCATTCCGCTTATTTTGATAACCAAAACAAATACGCGAACCACAAACAATTCTCATAACAGGGTGAGTTAACCTTTTGTGTGTGTACGCTTTGCAAGAAACAACCTTGTACATAAATCATCTTCATACTACTAATTGTGTCCTTTAATTAATAAAAACAAAGAAATGTAAATTTCAAAATAATTGACCAATTAAGGAAACGAAAAATAAAGGAAAACACGCGAATTTGTAATTCTAATTAATTAAAAATCGAGCCGGATCATACACAATATTCATTAATCATGCTTACATTACTGACTATAATCTCAAAGGGTAAGTGTTACTGTTTTGTAATTGGTAAATAATTTGGTAAAAATTTGCGGTTGGCTCTAAAATTATATGTGAAAAAATATGAGACTTTGATTGGCAGCATGTTAAATTTAAATTGTTGTCAAAATCTATCTTACTCTTTCTTGTAATTTAATTTAAGTGTTCTAAATTGGATGTGTGGGTGGTTTGAACACTATGTTTTCATAAAAGAAAATTTTTTCGCGTGTTGAGTTGAGTTGTAAAAAAAAAAAAAATGATGACCTTGTGGAGTTTTTGGTTACGGAAACGCTAAAGGAATTGTTTGTAACATGTTGCCGTCTCTTTTTTGTTGTTTAATATATTTACAGTTTGTTTCATAAATACTGTAATTTAATAAGTAGTTGTAATAGGATTATATCGGAGGTCGTTTATGAAACATTCCGTAAATATTTTTCTCTTTGATTTCACTTATTCTAACATTCTTAGTTTCCTTTCCGAACAACAGCTTTCACCTACAAAACCATGGCAAAACAAGGACCAAGACCACTAGTCATATGTGGTCCATCGGGTTCCGGTAAAAGCACGCTACTTCAAAGATTGTTTAAAGAATTTCCGGAAACATTTGGCTTCAGCGTATCACATACGACACGAAAACCTCGACCCGGCGAAGAAAATGGTGTCCACTATCATTTCGTGACCGTCGAATTTATGTTGCAGGCCATTGAAAACGGAGAATTTATCGAAAATGCTGAATTTAGTGGGAATTTGTATGGGACTAGGTAAGATTTTTTTGTTGTTATATGTCGATTTTGAGATTTCGTACCAATATTTTTTATTTATTCCATAGCAAACGTGCCATCCAGGCAGTACAGCATCAGGGCAAAGTATGCGTTCTCGACATTGAAATCGAAGGTGTCAAACAAATTCGTAATTCAGATTTAAATCCTCTCCTGGTTTTTATTCGGCCACCATCACTCGATGAATTAGAAAGACGTCTTCGCGCTCGTAAAACCGAAACAGAAGAAAGTTTACAGAAACGACTTGAAACAGCACATCGTGAACTAGTATATGGGACAACGGCAGGAAATTTTCATGTCGTGATTGAGAATTCGTGTGTAAAACAGGCGTACGAACAGCTACGAGATTTTATCGTTGCCGAACTTGAGTCACAACAAAATGATGGAATAAATGTTAATTTAACACGAGTTTTGATCGAAGAATTGTCATAAGTCACAAGTACCTGATGTGCACGTACTCAACCAGCTACTGTTATATAATGCCGATATTGCTGTTTTAAATTTAATTGTTTTTAAATCGATCACCGTGTAGATGACAATAATAATTTATCCGTATCTATAAAACTAAAACCCTGCCACCAAAAAACCACCACTACTACTACTAATTCTAACTTACTAATAAATGCACACTTATATTTTTCTACATAAGAATTTGGACCTCAAATGTGCCAAAACCAATCCAAAATACAAGTTCTCTTGAATTTTCTACTCGAACCACATAGTTTATCTATCCTAGCGCCTCTGTGATCCGTAAGAGCAATCAACATAGAATTTAAATAGATTTTTAGAAAATTTATTTTATTAGAACTACCAAAGTTGGATATAATATGGCTTAAGATTTGTGTCTCAAAATCAGTTACTACTTACATTACTACCACTACTAGAAAGTATTAAGATTAAGATTTTATAGGTTTTCTTTTATGCGATTTATTTGGTTAATTTTCATTTTTGTTTTTATGAATAAAAGTTATTCATTTATTAGGAAACGCTTTTGTATTTTTTGTAGATAATTATGTATTTACAAATTTTATTATAGTTTATAACATTAAATATGAATGTACTAAATATTGATTGGGTTAATAAAATACTGATGGCATACTCACATGTAGCACTTGTAGTATACTTCCAGGGGCAATTATTATTTATGTGATAAAATTCATATTGGCGGCGAGGATATAAACAATATTGGCGACGAGGATATAAACGTAACACCATATATTTGGAATATACTGTTGTAAGTAAAGGTAATAAACTTAATTTTTTGTGTCGTACATTAAATTCGTAATAAAATGTCATTTATCGGTACTTTAGAATCGTTTGATGTCAGTAAATCTGATTTTGAGACATATTTAGAACGCTTCGAACAGTTAGTTAAAATCAATACTGTAGAAGATAAAAATAAGATGTCGTTGTTTATTACCTTGATGGGTGCAGAGACATATAATGTCTTGAAAAATCTATGCGTACCCGACTCGCCTTTAGATAAATCGTACGATTCTATTACCAAATTGTTAAAATCGCATTTTAATCCGGAAAAATTAGTTATATTTGAACGTTTCAAATTTAATAAGCGGGACCAATCGGCGAACGAAACCATAGCTGAGTATATAATAGAGCTTAAACGGCTTACCAGAACGTGTTCGTTCGACGCATTTTTAAACAATGCGCTAAGAGATAGGCTTATTTGTGGGCTGAGAAGCGAATCTATTCAAAAGAAGCTTTTGTCTGAAGGAGGAGACCTTACCTTTAACCAAAACTATTAGTGATAGCTCAGTTTCAAAAATTTGGAGTTCAAAGCAGAACCATCTTAGTCCTAGTGTAGCAACCAATTTTAATCAAAATGACAGAAGATTTAATAACAAACTGTGTGATAAATGTGGTAGGAATCATAGCGACAAATTTTGTCCGGCCAAAAATTGGAGGTGCTTTTTATGTAATAAAAGAGGACATGTAAAAGAACTCTGTAGGAATAAAAAGAAAATCAATAATTTGGAAGAGGAAGAAGTAGAAGATACTTTAGAGAATCTAAATTTAATTGGAATGGTTGCATCTCGGAAAGCTGAACCACAAAAAATACTATTAAAAATTAATGACGTTCAGATCAAGGTAGAAGTAGATACAGGAGCATGTGCAAGTGTCATGGAGGAAAGTTATTTCCATAAATATTTTCAAAAGGCAAAATTAGAAAAAGAAGACCTGAAGTATCGTTCCGTAACCGGGGAGAAATTAGTAACACTAGGCAGATTCGAAGTGCTTGTCGAATATGAAGGTAAAAATTACTCATTGACATTGGTTGTAATAAGAGCAAAACAATTATTTACAACGCTTATAGGTCGGAACTGGTTAGATAAACTAATTCCAGACTGGCGTAAGGCACTCGAAACACGTACATTTATTAGAGAAATCATTGGTGTAGATAGTAGCAGGCGTATGGTAGAAGCACTAAAAATTAAATTTCCGGTAGTATTTTCGAGTCCCAGTGAGCCGATAAAAGATTTCGAGGCTGTCATAGTTTTGAAAGAAAATGCGAAACCTATATTTTGTAAACCGTACAGTGTTCCATATGCTGTAAAGGCAAAAGTCGAAGAAGAGATTCATAAAATGGTAAAAGCCGGTGTTATTGTTCCAGTGAAATATAGTCAATGGGCTAGTCCTATTGTAGTCGTGCCAAAAAAGGAT
This sequence comes from Tipula vernalis, assembly GCA_958295665.1. NCBI lineage: Eukaryota > Metazoa > Arthropoda > Insecta > Diptera > Tipulidae > Tipula > Tipula vernalis. Next base: position 376,493,154 of record OY282559.1, read on the forward strand.
AAAGGATTACGAATTTGTGTCGATTTTAAAGTCAGTGTTAATAAGTGGGTTGAATTTGAACACTACCCTTTGCCTTCTATAGAAGATATCTTCGCAAGTCTGGCAAATTGTAAAGTTTTTACGGTACTAGACCTAGCTGGAGCGTACCAACAGCTAAGAGTCGCAGAAAATTCCAGTTCCTTGTTCACTATTAACTCTCACCTGGGGCTATTTAGATTCACGCGCTTAACATACGGAATATCAAGTGCACCGACCATTTTTCAAAGCGTGATTGATCAAATATTGAAAGGTATACCAAAAACCATGTGTTATTTGGATGATATTTTGATAGCGGGAAAGGATATAGATGAATGCAAAACACTTGTATACAATGTATTAGCAAAGCTGTCAGAGTATAACGTTAGAGTTAACTTGAATAAATGCCTGTTGTTTCAAAGTCAAGTACAATACCTGGGACATATTATATCAAAAGAAGGAATTTTACCAAGTCCGGAGAAGGTTGCTGCTATCGAAAAGGCCCCAGTCCCCAGAAATGTAACAGAACTAAAGTCATTTTTAGGTTTAGCAAATTCCTATAGAAAATTTGTTCTTATGATGGCATCGGAGCTTTCGCCATTGTACAGGCTAACTCAAAAAGAAGTAAAGTTTAATTGGAACCGAGCATGTGAGCAAGCATTTCGGAGATGTAAGGAAATGTTGTCTAATGGTAATATTCTTTGTCACTACGATCCCGCAAAGGAGGTATATTTATCGTGTGATGCAAGTGCGTTTGGCATCGGTGCTGTTTTAACTCACTTTATAAATGGGTTTGAAAAGCCAGTAATGTTTGCATCCGCAACATTAAATGAAGCAGAAAAGAACTATTCTCAGTTAGAAAAGGAAGCGTTGGCAATAATATTTGCTGTAAAGAAATTCCACAAGTTCCTGTTTGGTTGCACATTTTATATAATTACGGATCACCAACCCTTGGCGTCACTTTTGAATTAAAAAAAAAAGAATACCTAACACGGCTGCAAGTCGAATACAACGATGGGCTATAATCCTTTCTGGGTATAACTATACAATCAAGTATAAAAAAGGAAAGGATTTAGTAGTGCCGGATGCATTGTCAAGGATGCCTTTAGCAGACGAAGGAAGTGGTGATGTGCATTTTAACTTAATAAAATCGTTTTCCGATGGTGATGTTATTCCCATGTCATATGAAGATGTTGCTCGGGAAACAAAGGTAGATGTGAATTTGGCAAAGGTATTTGCAAATATTCGAAATACGTGGCCACATAGCGTGGATGATGATTTGAAACCTTTTTTTATTCGACGTGATGAACTATCAGTCGAAAGTGGATGTATTATTTGGGGGAACAGAGTTGTTATACCTCTTAAATTACAAAATCACATTTTGAAGTTACTTCATAACGGACATCCAGTCACAACACGTATGAAAATGTTAAGTAGATCGGTGTGTTGGTGGCCTGGCATAGATGTTGATGTGGAGCGTATAGTGAGGGGATGTAACATTTGTCAAAGTAGACAAAATATGAATGTGGACGACTTCAAGAATGAGGCGTTAGGATGGCCGAAACAATCAAAATTGGTATAGGTTACATGCCGATTTTTTTTCATTTATATGGAAGAACTTTTCTGATCATTATTGATTCGACATCGAAATGGATTGATGTTTATTTATTGAGCTCAACAACAGCAAATGATGTCATACAGAAGCTGCGACAGACGTTTGCTATATTTGGATTGCCACAGGAGCTAGTAACAGATAATGGTCCACTTTTCGGTTCTATACAATTTACAAAATTTTGTCGAAGTAATGGAATTGCTCCATTGAAGAGTCCACCACACATACCACAATGTAATGGTATTGCTGAACGGGCAGTCCAAAGTATCAAAGGAAGTTTGCAGAAATATTTACCGGAAAATGGGCAATACTCGACAGCAGAACTACAACGGGTATTGGACAATATTTTGATAAATTATCGCACTACTCCGACAGCAGTACAGCGTGAATCACCAGCAAACTTGTTGTTAAAACATGATTCAAGAACCAGACTGTCACAACTAAAACCACCATTTGGAACTTCAATTAAAGGTAATCAATCAAATATTTATATTAATCATAAATCTTTCATTGAAGGCGATAAGGTATACGTTCATTTAAACAAAGAAACGAAATGGGAACCGGCGACGGTACTTAAACCTATTGGACTTCGGCAATATATGATAAAAAAAGGAGATCAGGTCAAAGTTTTGCATCAATACCAATTAAGACAGCGAGATGCAATCAACGCTGAGGACATTCCAGTGACAGAGTCAACGGTACAAGAAGATACTCCGACAGTATCTAACACGAACGACGTTGCGGACCCAGATAAGTCCGATACTATGAACCAACTAGTAAGTCCAACAGAAGAAACAACGTTGAGGAGGTCTACCAGAATCAGGAAAGAACCTAATAGGTTGAATTTGTAATCATAGATATGTTAAATCTTATATTATATAATTGTTAATTAATCAATTCCCTTGGCGAACTGCAGCTATCGGAGGGGGGGGGGGGGGGGGGGGTGTTACAGGTGGTGGATAGTGGGCGACCTATCGATAAGTAGGTTAGCGGTGAATTAAATAAGCCGCCCCAACCGCAGTCCAGCTGGTGGGAGAGTCTCAGGGAACGGAGGAGTGGTTAACCTCAGTTCATTAAATTCTGAGTGCCTATGATGCCCAGCATGGAAAGGCGAACAGATGGCGCCAGAAAACCATCGACCAATAACCACGGCGGACTGGGCGTCGCGTCCTCTCTGCACCTTCGGAGTCTCCGCGGGTGATGAGTGGGGGTACCCTATAAACGGGTGACCCGGGGAATGGAATGGATCCCATTAGATTGGGCTCTCCATGTGAATAGGTGAAAGGGGGAGAGAATGTGGGCGGAGGGAAGTTGTTAAGCGACCCGTGCTGATGATCAACTAGGCTGGGGGCCCATTTAACAAAGCCCAGTCGCTAACGGAGCCCTCTGGATACCTGGCGACCTCCAGTTGTATTTACCCTTACCTGCGTAAACGGATCTCTGCGCAGGCGGACCTTTATTTCTCCGATACTCGTGGGAATCAGATGGAAAGATCGAACAACGAAAAAACAAAGGGCACCGGCTCTCCTCAAAAGCCGGTATCAGCGAAAGGAGGTACCTCGAACCAGACGGGTGGGGCCTCTAAGGTTGCAAAGGGGTTTGGCTCTAGGGCAAAAGTCCCGGGAGTTAGCGGTACCAACGCAGCACAGGGGAGTGGGACGAGAGACATTCCTCCGGCGAAAAGGCGATACAGGAATCGCCGCTCGGCATTCCGAATTCTCGAGAAGTGGGCTGCGACCCCCGAGGGGCAGCTTACGGAAGAGCAAAGAACATCAATAGCTTGGGCAAGGAGCACTGTGGGCTGCGGAGGCTCGGAAAGGGACCATGTGTCGAAAAGACAGCGGTTTCAGGACGAGGTGGAAGTAGTCAACAGCAAGCGGGCCAAGTTGCTGACTGAAAAGAAGCCGAGCTCCAACTCAGGGACAAAGCTGTTCAGCGATGTCCTGAGGGAGAATATGTTGATGCTAGCCGTCGTTGACGAATGTCAAGAAGATGGGATCATTACGGCCGAAAAATGGAGGTTGGTGTATAATGCACTCAACCTCGTCTTTTTAAAGGTCCTGGGTGAAAATCCGGGACCACCCCCATCCTGCAGAGATGCGGGATGGTATCAAGGGCGTGTGAAGATGACTGCATGCTCGGATTCTAGATCTGTGGATCTATATAAAAAGGCTATAGCCAAAGTAGGGGAGGTGTGGCCAGGCGCAAAGCTTGCGGCAGTTAGCCGGGAGGAAATTCCCAGCAAGCCGAGGGCACGTGTCTGGCTGCCATCCGAACCGGCTAGCCCTGACGAGGCTTTGGAAATCATTCAGGCCAGTAACCCGAGTCTTCCGACCGGAAATTGGAAGATCGTCAAGCAGGAGGAGGCGAAGGGGGGCTCGAAATTATCAATTATGGTAATAAATAAGGAGTCCCTTGCCCTCCTTCACAAAACGAAGGGAGTAATTGACTTGGATCAATTACTCTGAACGTTTATAAAAAGGATGGGGCGGAAGCGTGTACGGGAGGCCAACCGGAGGATGGTGGCAACCCGCCCAGGCCTGAAGGGGGTACCAGCAGCATGGGGGGAGAAGCGGAGGGTAGGGGGGACAGTGAAGCCAGCGACTTCGGTCGGGCAAGGCCTCCCTTGAAGGTTAAGGAGGGGCACATAAGCGAAGGAGCTGGTGTACCGATGGAGGAGGATGTCGGCAGCCCGGCCAGATGGGGGGCACTGACAAGTCCTCTACAGAGAGTATGAGAGGTGGCGAGACGGGCGGATCCGGCGCATCCCAAAATACCGAGAAATAATATTCCTGCGGTAGCAGGAATATACCATAGAGATAGGTAGAGGTTAAATGGTTATGATTAGGATAACGCAAATTAACCTTCACCATTCTAAGGCTGCTTCGGCAGCTCTACTCCTCAGGCTGACTAGTTCGGGTGAGGATGTGATACTAATCCAAGAACCTTGGATTAACAACAACAGGATCTGTGGCTTCAGAACCAAGGGGTATAAAATTATATCCTCTAGTAAGTCTGGGAAGATCAGATCTTGCATTCTTGGGGAAAATAATATTAATATTTTCCTTCTTTCTCAATACAGCAATGGTGACACTACTGCAGTTAGCCTGGAAGTAGGCACTTGTAGATTCTGGCTAGTTTCAGCCTACATGGACCGGGAGAAGGAGGTTCCTCCGGATAACCTGGAGGAGCTGATCCGTAAAGCGGAACAATCAAAGGTAGGTGTGGTACTGGGAGTTGATGCTATTGCGCATCACACTATCTGGGGAAGCACGGACATTAATGAAAGGGGTGAGTCGCTTTTTGATTATTTGATGAGTACTAACCTTTCAGTGTGTAATATTGGGCGGGAACCAACATTTATTACTAGTAACAGGCAGGAGGTTCTAGACGTGACCCTTGTCTCAAATAATATTCTTCATATGGTTAAAAATTGGAGGGTGGATAAGGAACACTCCTTTTCTGATCATCGATATTTAACCTATAGCCTCGATATTCACCCTGCTACCCGGGAAGCCTTCAGGAACCCTAGAAGGACCAACTGGAGCAAATATGGAGAATTATTGGAGGAAATGTTACCGACGAGGGCTATGGAGCCCCGACGACCGATGGGGAGCTGGAGGACATGGTGGCTAGCGTTACTAGTGCATGCAACCGATCCTTTTGTGTGCCTGCCCACTCGCTAAGCCTAGGGGTAGGCAAAAACCGGTATGGTAGTCCAGGGAACTGGGAACCTATCGTAAGGCTTGTAGGACAGCCTTTAATAGTGCCAAAAATACAAGGGAGGCTCAGGATTGGGACTCCTATAAGGAGAAACTCGGAATTTATAAGAAAGAATTAAGAAAGGCACAAAAGAGGTCTTGGAGAATCTTCTGTGATAATATGGAAGAGGTATCCGAAACCTCCCGCCTTAGGAAGATTCTTTCCAAAAGTACATCTAGTCCCAGTTTTTTGATAAAACCGGACGGATCTTGGACAGCTTCTAGTGGAGAATCTCTGGAGCTTCTCTTCGAGACACACTTCCCAGGGAGCTTTGAAGACCTGTTGGTGCGTAGCAATCATCAGGAATCACTGTCAGTAACCACAGAGGATATCGTAACCAGGAAACGGATCCTATGGGCACTGAGGGGTTTTAAACCATTTAAATCGGCTGGTCCGGATCAAATTATACCAGCGGAAATTCAAAACAACTCAGTAATTATTCTTCCCCAACTAGAAGCTATATTCAAAGGGTGTTTGAAGCTGGGCTGTATTCCTAGGTACTGGACGGAGGTCAATGTGGTGTTCATACCGAAAGCGGGAAAAACTCACATGTCTATCCTAAGGACCTAAGACCAATAACTCTATCATCCTTTCTTTTGAAAACCTTGGAAAGGCTGCTGGATGTATACATCAGAGATAAAATAGGTGCCAGGAAGTGGGCATCGTCTCAGCATGCGTACACAAAGGGTAGATCTGTGGACACTGCTCTGCACGCCTTGGTGTGTACGATTGAGAAATCGATTAATTCGAAGGAATTCTGTTTGGTGGCCTTCCTGGATATAGAGGGCGCCTTTAATAATGTGAAAGCGGAGGCAATCAAGGAGGGATTGTCATTTTTGGAGGTGGACGTTCCTCCGATAGGGTTAATCAATTATATGCTGGGAAGCAGGATTTTTAGCTCGAAGTTGGGGGACTCCACCATCAAGAGGCGAGTAACTAGGGGAACCCCGCAGGGGGGTTCTGTCCCCTCTTCTCTGGAATATAGTGGTAAACGGGTTACTACTAGAATTGGAGAGAGAGAGGGTATTGAAGTTATCGCTTACGAAGATGACGTAGCTTTAGCTGTTACCTGGAAATTCCTGGGCACGATTGTAGACGTAATGCAGAATGCGCTTACCATCGTTACGAAATGGGCTGGCAAATGTGGACTTGGTATTAACCCGTCCAAGACAGAGCTGGTACTCTTCACTAAGAAATACAATATCCCGGTAGTTGTCCCTCCTACCTTAAATGGCACGAGACTTGCTTTTACTGATAGAGCTAGATATCTGGGCATTATCTTGGACAGTAAGCTTAGTTGGAAGCCCAACATGTTGGAGAGAATAAACAAAGCTACTATAGCTTTGTACTCCTGTAGGAACGCCATTGGTTATAGATGGGGTCTGAAGTCGGAGCTGGTACACTGGCTTGTCACCGCTGTAGTGAGACCTGTACTCATGTACGGGATGGGTGTTTGGTGGCCAGCTCTGGATAAGGTAACTTATAAAAGTAAGATTGGGAGAGTGCAAAGAACGGCCTGTATGCTTGTTAGCGGGGCATTGAGGTCGACACCGACAAGTGCCTTAGAGGTTATGTTGCACCTTCTTCCGGTCGACATTGTCGCAAACAGATTGCGGCAAATACGGCTGTACGACTTGCAGCCGTCTCTCAGTGGAGGTGTCTTAGTATAGGACACTCTACTATTGTTAGATCATTGAAGGATGAGCTGGCGAATCTTGACTACATTAAACCTAATCTACGCTTCGAGAAGCGATTTCGGACCTCCTTCCCTTCAAGGGAATCCTGGATGGATAGACCGTTATCGGAAACCGAAGCGTTGCAATTCTTCACAGATGGCTCCAAGCTAGACGGCAAAGTGGGAGCTGGAGTATTCTGTGACAAATTAAATGTAAATATTTCTATTCGTCTCCCTGATTACTGCAGCGTATACCAAGCTGAAGTCGTAGCGATTGAGGAGGTCGTGACGTGGTTGAAGCATAATGTGTTATCCTCAGACGATATCACAATCTATGTGGACAGTCAAGCGGCGATCCGGTCGTTAGAATCGGTGTCTTTGACGTCACGGGTGGCGTTGAGTTGTCACTCATCTCTAAATGAGATGGGGGAGCATTTCAATATCCAGGTAGTCTGGGTCCCAGGGCCCGAATTCCGGATCAATGACAAATGAGAATGAGAAATGACTTTATGTTTTATTTCGCCTACTCTAAATAAAAATGCAACCGACTAGTTGAAATAAAAAATCAAGTCATTTCTCATTATCATTTGTCACCGAACCGGAATTCAGGCCCAGGTCACTCGGGCGTCATGGGGAACTGCAGGGCAGATGAACTTGCTAGGCATGGTACGACTCTCCAGCTGCAACCGGAAAGGGCAAGTCTGGGGAGGCCTATCACAGCGCTGAGGCAAGCACTTGGGAAGCAGGCGCTATCCTCAGCGGAGGAAAGGTGGTTTAACACCCTCACCTGTAGAGTTGCAAGACAAGTTTGGCCAAAGCTGGACTTGGGGCGCACTAGGGCATTAATATCCTTACGCAGACGTGAATTAAGAACGGTCGTAGGAATTCTCACGGGACACTGCCTTTTTGGAGAACATGCAAGAAGGCTGGGTCTGGAGGCTAATGACTTCTGCAGAAGCTGCTTGGACAAAGAGGAGGAAGAGACGTTGGTCCACTTCCTTTGCTCGTGTCCAGCATTGGCTCTCAGAAGGCACAAACACTTAGGTAAGTTCAGGATGGACTGCCTCTCGGATCTCGAAAACATTAAAGTGCGGGACGTCTTACGCTACATAAGTAGCTCGAAATGGTTCCAATAGGGGTAAAAGGGGATACATCCTGTGGTATCACAATGGACCGTCACCGGTCTAAGTGTGCGTAAGCAGCCACTCCAACCTAACCTAACCTAATTAAAAAGGCATAGTATAGCAACCACCCCAATAGAAAATTTGGAGATTTTTATTTCAAAAACCAAAATTCCTTCAGGTGCGACTGTGCGAGGATCGAACTCGAACCTCTATGGTTTTAATCTGCTCTCTTACCATAAGAGAGCAGATTAAAACCATAGAGGTCTCGAGTTCGATCCCGCACCTGAAGGAAATTTGGTTTTTGTAATAAAAATCTCCAAATTTTCTATTTGGGTGGTTGCTATTAGGCCTTTTTAATTAAAAAAAGTTAATTTTTATTTACCAAATGAGCAGAAATTAAAAAAAAAATTTTTTTTTTTTTCATCAAAAATCGCAAAAAATTTTTGTCATTTTAACAGGCAAACAGAAATTACAAGAAGGTAGAAATGTCAGCAATATGACTTTATTTTGTATGTTCAAGTGTCACATAATTTGAAGTGGCACGCTTTGATACAAAATAATGTCACGTTGCTGACAATTATGTTGTTTTTTAAATTCTGTTCGCCTGGTAAAAAAACAAAAAATTTTATGCGATTTTTCACCAAGTCCGTATTTAAACGAAAAACTGAGTGGAAATGATGAATGAGTGGTTAGGTGGTAAGATGAGGGAGTGTTGTGCGAAAGGTTTGGAGTTCGATTCTTGAAACTTCCCACTTTATTTTTTTTTTTTTAAGCAAAAATAAAACTTAGATTTTTTTTTATTTACGCGAATTTATTCGAATTTTACCAATTTTTTTTTGCAGCGATCTCGAGATCCCGATAATCTTCTTGAATTATCTTCAATTTTTTTCATCTAAAAATATATTTTTTCGTTGGCTTTGCTTGGACTCGAACTCAAGACCTTCGTTACTCCAATCCATCACCTTACTACCTCCGCTATCACATCATATACAAGTTAATATAAATTTGTTTGTTTTATGCAATCGTGCAGAGCAAAATAAATGTCTCTGTTAGGGCATACGTATTACATTTAGTACAAAGTATTTCTTATACAGTTTTCTTGTTATAGATATGCAACTACTATTACGCAACTATGTTGGTTTTCGAAATATATTCTTACCTCAAATGTACCTACCATTTTCTTTTCCATACCGCATTAAATTCTCATCCTGTAACCATTGTAAATTATAAAAATACAAAAAACGCACGATTGCATAAAACAAACAAATTTATATTTAAATTTTATATGATGTGGTAGCCGAGTAATAAGCAGAATCATTTGTGTTTGAGATTCTGCTTGTCTGGTATCAGAAAAATTTGTTTCTAATGAAAATCCTCGATCGAACAAGTTGGCAAAATTCTCAAAAAAAAAAAAAAAAATCAATTCTACAGGAATGCCAGAAACAAGGTTCAACACAAAGATAAGCAAAGTGATAAATACTTCAACAGCACTGCTGCATGGGAGTGAAACATGGAAGCACATACATAAGATCACAAGAAGACTCCAGGTGTTTGTGAACAAATGCCTTAGAAGGCTGATAAAATGCTTCTGGCCAAACACCATCAGCAACATAGAACTTCTTCTTCTTCTAGCAATAGGTTTCTGGACTTTATTAATGAATTTATGAAAAATTAATTTTATTGAAAAATATTTAGCGTTAAATCATCGTATCCCTCCAATTTGAGTTTACAATTCAAACTTTATTTATGTAATACATGTGTAGGTTCAAACTTACATATAACCAAGTGCACGATTTAAAATGGGACGATGATATGAAAATTTCGATATGAAGCTCAGTATTTAGGAGGTTAAGTGCGTCGAGCGAATGTAAGATCTAAACAGGTGTCTTCCAGCGTTATCAAGTTGAAGATATCTTTGATGAATCGAATTAATTACGGCCATAGTATGTTACAGCATAGCTGGGTCATTGTATATAGTATTTAATTTATATGTAGATCTAGCTGCTATGCCTGTGTAAATAGTATTTACCTGCTGCGTGGTCGTTCGACGATATGGATTGTTCTTCTGAGAGACGCGTCCAAAGTTGCGTATTGAAATCAGCTATAGTGAGAGCTAAGACGATATTCACCCCTATTTATGATTCAAGAGTCGATCGACAATCGACACGACTCTGTATTGTGTTGTCGTCTTTTCTTTTGATGAAAACAATACGAAAATGGAAAAAGCAACACAGAGTCATGTCGATTGTCGATCGACTCAACAGTCATAATAGGGGTGATTATTCGAAGCGCTAGAACCTAGAACCCTGCAGCGAAGTCGAGGTTTTTTGATTAATAATATTAATAACGTAACTCACACGACTTTTCGAGTCACGGCGACTCGTCGATGAGGTGAGAACCATAATAGGGGTATTAATCAAAATTGACTCTACTTTCAAGTTTCAACCGGCATGTTATTGGTACTACCTAGGTATCTTTATTTTACCTAAATCCATCAATCGACTCAATAAGGTTCATGATCACCGTTCGTTTACTGGATGAATGAAAGACACGTTAGAAGATTTATGCAGCACTAGAGAATCGGGATCTTATGACGTTTGATAGAAAATGTGAATCGAGCAGCCAACAAACAAGACATTCATATTGGTTAAATGTAGAGCTTGTAGTATACTTTCAGGGGAAATTCACAATATTTTGGAAACATATTTATCGCGAAAACTTCCTGTGATCCAATATTTGGGATTCAACATGCAAACACAACCCATTTCGGTATCGTAGTACGCTGGACGACGAATAGGTTCCAAAGCGTACCGTATGAGTGAATACAGTGTCAGGCTGCCTCGCGGTGAACTTAAAACTGTCTCTTCTATTGAACCAGAAACTCCTATTACTGATGAATCTGCATAACTGAATTGTAACTGATCATGTCCGCTTCTAGTTTTCTCGGTTGGTAGAGGCTGGAACATTTTTTGCGACTAATCCATTGGCTTTGTGGAGAACGGATTGGTGCTCCTTTTCGTGGATTATTACTATTCTTCAACGATTATTATAAATGTTTGATTGATTGTTTCGGTTTGGTGATTTGAATCGCCTTTTGATTCTGAAATACGCTTAATGCGAAATTATCGAAACTGATACCAAGCATTCTTAAACGATTTTGATAAAATTCAAGGAAATAGGATTCTAGAATTAGTTTTTGATAAAATTCTGGAATTTGGCTAATTAGGATCGATATAACTTGTCTACTTGCAGTTTTAGGTGAAGTTGAGGAATATGGCCAATTAGGATTTTTCATCACTACTTCTTCTGAGGTTCAGAGAGAGTTTTTGTGAAAACATTCGGTTTGACGAAAGAATATTCATCCTTATTCCACTACCAAGGCTGGCAAATAAAAGTCCAGCATGTTTTATTTTTATATCCTCTTTTTTGTAATATAATTAATTCTAAATATATTTCTTTTCATTTCATTAATATTTTTTTTTTTGTTTTTTAGGTTAACCTTACAGTCTAATTAATTAAAGTTTTGTTATTTTACTTATACAATACAATATAATAATAGGTAGTAGTAGTTCTATATATGTAATGTAATAATATTTAATAATAGGTAGTTTTATTATATTTAATATATTTTTCAATAAATTTTTATTAAACAAAATTCTTCTCTTTATATCATTTATTATATCATTATCAATGTTTAAAATATCTAATAAAATTTATTAATTAATTTTGTAACAAAAATTATTTAATAATAAATGTAAAAATATATTTTATATAAATGTATATAATAAAATGGCAAGTCAATTTTTGTTGTAAGTGAAATTATTATTTTTCCTTTTTTTTTTAGAGAGAGAACCCTTTTAGCCGTGTGTAAATGAAAACTACTCGACTTCTATCAATATCTATCTATTTGTGCTTGAAAACATTCATTGACAACACACGCACCAATTCACCTGCATTTGCATGATATCACTAAACGCAATTTTTAAACAAAATATATTTACTCGTTTGTGGCTATTGCTAATTATCTATGTATTTTATAAACTAAGGAAGACGACAAATTAAATTAAAAACTCAAAAAGTGATTGGTACATAAATTTGTATGTGCAAAACATAATTAATTAATTGGGGGGGGGGGGGGGGGGGAACTATATATTTGACTAGAATTTTACTTTTTTGTAATTTTCGTTTTTTCTGTACGAGTATAGCATTATGTGTGTATTACTTGTAGTATACATTCCAGGGGCATTGATGAGATTCAGCAAAAATTTGATGATTAATAAAAACATAATCAATTTACTCTGATAATTTTCGTCGTTTTTGTGTGATGAATTTTTTATTTGGCTCAACACCATTTGCTGCATTCGAATTTAAATAGAAATTTGGTGCTGGTCCTCCACCATATGAAGCCGAATCTGTTGGCAGCACATTCATCGACACATTTAACAGTGGTAATGGATCCGCCATATTTAATCGTTTAATCGGACTTTGAGCCAATTTTTTCGGTGTCGACGGTAAGCTTGTCACAATATTCGATACGCTATTACTATTATTATAACATTCGCGCAACATCATTAGTTGATCTAATTTATTTACCGTTGCATTTAATTCATTTTCCCACATATCTTGTTCCTGTTGCCCATCACCACCTTCGACTGGCCGTATTGCTAACACCTTTACCTTTCGTCTTAATTCCTCTAAATCTAAATCATTACTATCATCTATCGTATTATCATCACAATCGCTATTATCATCTTTTTCACTAACTGCCGAACTTGTGGTCACCGATGATGTGCCCACCGACCGTATTTCACATTTGTCCAATTCTGAATTGTAATCGGGTATTTGTATTGAATTGGATTTCGTCATAATCCGATCCTTCTCTGTAATTGAATATGATGATGTGCTCGTTGTTAGTTCAGCACCAACACCAGGTTCTCGTGGTCCAGGCGGTGGTGATGATTGGCCAATATTATGACCACGCTTTCTGTGTATTTCTTCGCTGATTTCTTCAAGTTTTTTCAATGAATTCGAATATGTTGTCTTAGCTGACTGGATTTGATTCTGGAGCACTTGGATACGCTCCTTTTGGGTTTGAAGCTGATCCTGGCATATTTGTTTCTCTTCAAAATAGGGACGTGATTTATGGATGCTGCGACGATTTTTCTCCTCAAGATGTTGAACCTGGAATATGGAAAAGTAAATTTTAATTAATATGACTAATTAGTCGCCCCAGCTTGGCTGCATTTAACAGACCAAAAACAACCAAGCCACAATGAAAATTAATTAACAAACAAAATTGTAATGACCTGTAATGTAACACTCTGTTGAACTAATTAGCTATTCGTGAAATACTTCCGTACAAAAACATAAACAATAATAAACTGGTTTCTAAATTGCGCGTAGATACACTATTGTACGGTGCTCATTTACATAAAAATCATAAATCTCGGTTTCTTTGATGCTTATTACCATGTTTACAAATTATTCATTATAGTTATGCAAATTAGTTTATCACCAAACGTCAAGGCTGTGGAATAATATACCTAATATACGTTTCTGATATTTCATTTTTTGGGATTCCGCGCAATATTTATTTATAGTTTGAAAAATCAAACAAAAACAAAGATTTGTCTTGGTCAGTTCAATGCCAAATTTGGTATAAGACACCACAACAAAAACAAAAAATATGAAAGCAGTTCTTTTTTTATGCAAATGTAATTTGTGGTGTGGATCCGTTTTCTTCTTAAATCATCCTTGACCCATGAACAAATTACATACATACATACATAATTATATTTTGAATTTAATAAATCGCACGCCTCAAAATAAATTAACATGTTGTGCTATTTTACACAGATTTATAATTGTATCGTGCGCTCGCGATATCTCCAACTGACACCGCACCATAATTGTTGCTAAATTACGTAATCGTATCGATACTAAATAATAAATGAGAATTGATTTGAGAAGAACTAATATTCATTAGACATATGCACATAATTAACAAGTGATTAATAATGTACCTGCCATCATTTTTGACCTAATCGTAAACGGTCGTCTATTTCTATTGTGTTTGTGTACAAAAAATACAAAATGAAAAATGAGTTGGCGGGGGGGTGTGGGAGGTATTTGGGAAATTTTTTTCTCTCCTATATGACTGAGTTATGCAACATTTTCGTGATTGTATAATTGTGGTTGCCGCGCATAAGTAACATAACTAAAGAGGTTTTGTCAAGTAAAAATCAATTAACGATTTCGGTTTACAATCCTTGAACTTGCTGTTTACAGTAGATAAAACAAAATCACGAGTGCGTATATTCGAAGCTTAATTTACGACGATTGTTGATTATAATGATACGTAATTTGGCCGGCTGTTTTTTATTATATTATCGTGGAGTGAGTTATTATTTGTGAGATTTGCATTTTTGCAAATATATCATATTTTTTAGCTCAGGTAGAAGAGAGAACTAATCACAGCATTAGTAACGCACTACAAAGAAATTATTTACCTTTTCTATACAAAAACTTCGATTTTTCAATATTTTTAGCAAATTCTTACACAAAAAAAAACAAATACAAATCTAAAAATTTCTCGTAAATCTCAGAAGAAATGCTAAAGATATGTATCATAATGTAAAGAACACATCTTCATTGTATTTTCATTTAAAAACGATAAAATTAACGCAGTTAAGTTTATGTTTCATATAACAAAACAATATGCCGGGATAGCTCAGTCGGTAGAGCATTGGACTTTTAATCCAAGGGTCCAGGGTTCAAGTCCCTGTTTCGGCGATAATTTTTTTTATTCTATTTTTTTTTAATTTTATGGTGTTAATTAAAAAATAATGTTTCCTTTGATTAAAACATCCTTGTTACGCCTAACTTTGATTGTCCTAATCGACTAAATATGTATACAGTGGCGCGATTTTCTAACCATCATCATTTTCAATATTCATATTCGTTAGATGCTCTGTCTCTCTTTTCGTGTAGTATTTTCAATTTTTGTACTCCAGTGGTGTAACTAGGTACCCCCAGGGCATGGTCTAATTAAAAATCAAGATTAGATAGATGATATTATGTGTACCGAATGAAATTTGTGATTCCCCAATTTATATTATCTCATAGGTTACTACGCAAAAGAAAAAAACTGGTACAGTTATTTTGTAGAAAAACAATTTTAAAAAACGAATAAACGTCAAATTGGGCATTTGTTTTATTTATTTCGAAATGGACGCATCAGAAGGAGAAAAACGTGATTTAATAATTCGATTGTGCAATGATCATTCAGAGTATACCAATAAAAAAATGGCTAAATTGGCCGGTGTTTTCAATAATACGGTAACAAATGTAAAAAAAAATATCAAATCAATCTTTCTGTATGACGCAAGCCCGGATCCGGAGCAAAAAAGGTGCTCGAAATAAAATGTTGGATCAGAAAATTGTAAGAGTCATTTCCAAACATCCCTCGATGTTTGTGGGGGATTTGGTCAGAAAAACCAAAACAACCAAATCGATGGTGGAACGAGCTTAAACCAGAAATAATACAAGAAGTCAAAAACCACCAAAAGAAGTGTTGAACAATTTAATAGAGGGATCGATCGAGCAAAGAATCTTAACAAATGGTTGAACGAAAGAAAAGATTCTTGTATCATAATGGACGACGAGACCTACGTGAAAATGGATTTCTCGACACTTCCAGGTCCCCAATATTACATCAAAAAGAAAGGTGAAGAACTGGGCGAAGCAATTACTACCATAGCTGTTGAAAAATTTGGCAAAAACGTATGGTGCGGCAAGCAATATGCCAATGCGGCTTAAGATCACGTCCATACATAATAAATGGGATTATGAATGGCGAAATCTACATCAAAGAATGCCTTCAGAAACGTTTGTTGCCGTTTCTAAAAAAACACAATAGCCCTACTATTTTTTGGCCCGAGCGTGCCTCGATTCATTATGCTACAGGTACAATGGATTTTATAAAAGCCAATAACATCGAATTTGTTTCAAAGGATTGCAATCCGCCTGGGAAGACCGTCCAATCGAAAAATATTGAGCTTTAGTGAATAAGGAATCGAAAAAAGAGCCTAAAGCTGCGGAAAATGACCAAGAATTCCACTACAGATGGAAACGGGCATCCGCCAAAGTCACCGAAGACACCATCCAGAACCTAATGGCTTCCATACGGGAAAAAGTGAATGTTCGCCGTCAAATGAACAAAAAGTTTGAATGAATACTATTATTTAAAAACTGTATGATATGTGCAATAGAACAATTAAAGAAAAGTAATGATTATATATTGCCGTTTAGTTTTAATTCTTCATTTACCAATCACAAATGTCATTCGGTACACATAATAATTCAGATTAAATTAGACCACCTTTTCAAATTAGCAAAACGGGACATTTCCAGGAAAATTTGAATAAAAAGAGTGGTCTAATTTTTAGAGAAAGAAGAAATTGGTCTTGTCGCGTTAGGTGTTTTCTTAAGATAGATCTTACAATTTCTTTTCCATTACTGAAGGTGAATGTTTGATTAAACAAAGTTAAGCAAGTAAAGCGACTCTATAGTCAGGCGTTCTGATAGATATTTAGATGTAGAAGAAAATTCGCTAAACTCTTGATTGATTTATTTGTAATTTAATTTTTCCCCCTTAAAATGTACCCCTTTTGCATTTCGAAGTTTAACCTTTTGCAAAACCAATTCAACCTTTTGTAAATCAAGTTTTGATTAGGAAAGGTCATAAAGTAGTGAAACAAGAGGATCTAAAAAAAATCTAAATCTTTTGCACAGCTAGCGATACACCTGTTGAAAACAGATTTTTGGTAATTGGAAATAAAACACGTCTCTCTTACTTATTATGAGTAAAACGGAAGTAACATACGAGTATATATATATGTCATTTGACAGAATGTTGCCTACAAACCAGCTTATCAGCTGTCGCAATTAACAACATAAATTCACCCTATATACCAACACTCTAACTTGAATTTATACTAATTCCCATTTCTTCTCGATGTTGTTGATGTTTCAATTTTGGAATCAGCAATCATCTGATCTGTTCCAATTTGATTTATTGTAATAACAGATGCTGCTACTTTCTCCTTTATAAAGTGGTGCCTTACATCTATGTGTTTTGTACGAGGATGGTAGGAATCTGTCTTCGAGAGATTTATCGCACTTTGACTGTCGCAGAAGATCGGAATCGCAGTCGGTCTGCTGAGTTCACTGCTTCGTTTTCAGTATTCACTGCTTCGGCCCAAAAACGTTTCGGTAAACCAGAATCTAACAGAAGACACCTCGTTTTTTCGACAATCGTCCGATTCATGCGTTCACACAATCCATTCTGCTGTGGATTATATGGAATTGTCGTCTGGTGTTGTATCCCTGAACTCTGAAGAAAACTCTGGAGTTCTTTGTTACAAAACTCTCCACGGTTGTCTGTCCGCAGAACCTTTAGTTTTTCTCCACATTGATTTTCGACAAATGCTTTAAACCTTTTGAAAACACACACTACTTCATCTTTGGATTTTAAGAAGTAAACAAACGTCTTGTGCGTGTAATCATCAACCAAGGAGAAAAAATAACGCGATCCACTAATTGATTTTTCTTCCATGGGTCCGCACAAATCTGCACGAACCAATTCCAATTTATGGCTCGATGATGACGTTGATTTGCCGTACTGTGATTTTGACTGCTTTCCTTTACAACAAACAACACAAACGTCATTTTTGTCACTTGGTTCGACAAAGCCTATGCCCGCCGATTTTTGTAATTCTTTCATATATTGGACGTTCATATGTCCAAGACGACGATGCCACAATTCAAAATTGTCCTTGACCACTGTTATCTCACCAACAGAAAGTAAGTTTGTCGATAATTCGGGCACATACATTACGTCAGCTGTGACAGTTGCCTTTTTATTGTCAATTATAATGTCCAGATTACACGTTCCCTTACAGTTGACTGGCACCTTTTCATTGTTAGCCATGATAACTTCTTTAGGTGTCGACAATTTGGAACAATTTGTAATAATTTGCATATTATTTGTCATATGCGATGATGCGCCGGAATCAATATACCATCATGAATTTTTGTTTCATTTACCGCAAAAATTGATAATAAAGCCTGTTTATTTTCCGTTTCCTTTTTCTTGAGCGGAAACTTGCATTTATTTGCGAAATGACCAATTTGGTTATAGTTGTAGCATCTTGGTTTAAATCGCTTTCTATTTCCTTTGGAAATAAACGCTGTATTTATCAAACTCTTGGTATCACCGTACTCACTAATGAGTAATTTTGATTTTACGTATTCCATGGCCATTTCCATGGCCAGAATCATTGGTTGAAATTTTTCTGGTAAACCCGCAAGTAAAAACGTCCCAATCCATTCAATCAATTTTCAAGTTTGGTGTTGATCATTTTTCGCATTAACGCGATTCTATTCGATAGTCCATCATGCTGGAATACTTTCTTTAATTTTTCCCACACTTCTTTTGAAGTTTCTAGACTACGAATATGCATATAAACACTTGAATGCACGCACATGATGATCTTCGATTTTGCTTGTGTTTCCCGCTTGGCCTTCTTCATTTCATCTTTTGTTTCGTCTTTATTTTCGATACAACACCACAGATCTTCATGCTCAAGATATGCTTTCATGGCAAATTCCCATTCATTGTAATTTTCTCGTCCCATTAATTTTTCTACTGGAACGCTATTCGATGCCATGATTTATTTAATTATCGAATTTACTGATACACTTTATACGCTAATTACTTTATTACTCAATTAATAACTATGTTTTTTACCCGATTCCACAATAAAACAGCCAAAAATCTGGGAAATAAAACACGTCTCTCTTACTTATTATGAGTAAAACGGAAGTAACATATATATATTTCATTTGACAGAATGTTGCCAACAAACCAGCTTATCAGCTGTCCCAATTAACAACATAAATTCACCCTATATACCAACAACACCCAGTAGATTACTTTTTGGAACTAACTTGCCGATCGTGAAATACAAAAATAACATTCAATTTATTTTACTTGTAGAATAGAATAGTATTTTAGAAATAGCGTTGGTTGTTGAACACAATACATAGATAAGACAATACATAGATACCACAGAATATCTCCCCTTTTACCCCTATTGGAACCATTTCGAGCTACTTATGTAGCGTAAGACGTCCCGCACTTTACTGTTTTAGAGAACCGAGAGGCAGTCCATCCTGAACTTACCCAAGTGTTTGTGCCTTCTGAGAGCCAATGCTGGACACGAGCAAAGGAAGTGGATCAACGTCTCTCCTCTTCGTCCAAGCAGCTTCTGCAGAAGTCATGCCTCCAGACCCAGCCTTCTTGCATGTTCTCCAAAAAGGCAGTGTCCCGTGAGAATTCCTACGACCGTTCTTAATTCACGTCTGCGTAGGGATATTAATGCCCTAGTGCACCCCAAGTCCGGCTTTGGCCAAACTTGTCTTGCAACTCTACAGGTGAGGGTGTTAGACCACCTTTCCCCCGCTGAGGATAGCACCTGCTTCCCAAGTGCTTGTCTCAGCGCTGTGATAGGCCTCCCCACTTGCCCTTTCCGGTTGCAGCTGGAGGGTCATGACGCCCGAGTGACCTGGGACCCAGATTACCTGGATATTGAAATGTTCACCCATCTCATTTAGAGATGAGTGACAACTCAACGTCACCCGTGACGCCAAAGACACCGATTCTAACGACCGGATCGCCGCTTGACTGTCCACATAGATTGTGATATCGTCTGAGGATAACACATTATGCTTCAACCACGTCATGACCTCCTCTATCGCTACGACTTCAGCTTGGTACACGCTGCAGTAATCAGGGAGACGAATAGAAATATTTACATTTAATTTGTCACAGAATACTCCAGCTCCCACTTTGCCGTCTAGCTTGGAGCCATCTGTGAAGAATTGCAACGCTTCGGTTTCCGATAACGGTCTATCCCCCCAGGATTTCCTTGAAGGGAAGGAGGTCCGAAATCGCTTCTCGAAGCGTAGATTAGGTTTAATGTAGTCAAGATTCGCCAGCTCATCCTTCAACGATCTAACAATAGTAGAGGGTCCTATACTAAGACACCTCCACTGAGAGACAGCTGCAAGTCGAACAGCCTTATTTGCCGCCATCTGTTTGCCAAAAATTCCGACCGGCAGAAGGTGCAACATAACCTCTAAGGCACTTGTCGGTGTCGACCTCAATGCCCCGCTAACAAGCATACAGACCGTTCTTTGCACTCTCTCAGTCTTACTTTTATAAGTTACCTTGTCCAGAGCTGGCCACCAAACACCCACCCCGTACATGAGTACAGGTCTCACTACAGCGGTGTAGAGCCAGTGTACCAGCTCCGGCTTCAGACCCCATCTATGACCAATGGCGTTCCTACAGGAGTACAAAGCAATAGTAGCTTTGTTTATAATCATAAAATTGCTCATACAAATATTATGACTAAAACTCCTTTTAAAAAGGAAATTCAGTACAAAAAAAAAGGTATTTCGGTCAGAAAAAAGTTTGACTGAAATGGCATTTCGATATTTGGACTGAACAAACTTCTCTAAAGGCATTTTGGTCATAAATTTTTAAACTGTTAGAATACATTTTGGTTGGTTTGTTCCCTTCTTACACCTGTACGTCGGCTCTGGGGCTCCAGTCGTAAAAAAAGAAAGGAGTTTTAGTCAAAAATTAGAAGGTAACTCAGTCAATATATATTTAGTCTGAAATGCCTTTTCAGAAGGTAGTTCAATCAAAAAACTAAAAAGGCATTCAAATCAAAACTTTCATGACTGGAATTCTTTTTGGATTTTTGTCTCAAATTCTTTTTTAAAAGGAGATTCAGTCAAACAATTAAAAAGGAATCCCAGTCAAAATTGTTGTAAAAAGTGAAATTAATGTTATGATTCGTCCAGACTATGGCCAGACTATGGATATGTCCAAAACGGTTTTAAAATATTCCGGAAAATGCAGATTTCTAGTCTAATATTAAAAATAAATCTCTATTTTCCAGAATATTTGATAATTAAATTTTCGTTTACCAGAATTTCTGGAAATACAAGCAAATCTACCGAAAGGTATTCCAATCCAAAAATATGTGACTGAAATACCTTTCAAGAAGGTTGTTCCGTCCAAAACCCAAAGGGCATTTCAGTCAAACAGTTTTCTGATCGAAACACCTTTTTTTTTACTGAATTGTTTTTGGCTGGAATTCCCGGAGCCCAGATTTATTAGCACAGTATGAACACCGGGACAATTTACATTGCGGTTAAAAATCGCTACTGTCAATTTTACGGTTGAATTATTGGCCATTAAGAGGACGAAATCTGATACGTAGAATAGTGCACAATTGTATTCGCTGCTAAAAAACCAAACCGAAATCAAAACAACAATTGATGGGTAACTTACCACAATAAAGAGTGGAATCTTCAAGAGAATTCATCAACACCAATCAAACTATATACTTGTGTGGTCCATTTTTCAACAAACCCTCATTGAAACAATTCCGTCAAGGCTTATGTGGCTACGTTCATACGTTTTGCCACCAAGGCGATGCACATCGAGCTCGTTAAACGATTTATTGCGAATTTTACAGAAGCCAAAAGGGAACTCGATAATTTTCGGAATTTTTTCAACTAACATGAAAATCAAAATAGCATTTGCATCAGATTAGCGCAAGAAGTTATTGGATGGGACTTCATATCTCCGAGATTCCCACACCGGTGGTCTCAGGGAAGCAGGAGTGAGATCCGCAACGCATTACTTATATATGAAGAGTTCAACACACTATTACATCAAGTGGAATCTTGTCTTAATTCCAGACCGAACGATTGACATCAATACATTAACGCCAGCCCATTTTCTCATCTATGACTGTTTAATGGCGATTCCAGAACCTGATTTGATAACATACAAAATGAACCGATTATCCCGTTGGCAAAGAAACCATCAAATGTTTCAACATTTTTGACTGCGATGGTCAAAGGGCTATCTTCATCAATTTAAAAATCGACTAAAGGAGAACTCCGAAGTGGAATCTGAAGTGGAATATGGGAAAAATCATCGAATTATATTTGACTTTGCAGAAACATTTGTCACTGTCCTATAAATTTGATCCATTTATACTGACAGTAGCCGAAATTATAGATATTTGTATTCCTGTAATCGAACGTCAACCCGATTGACTTACAGAAATTTTAAATTTCGATTTTATCTGAACTTTCTATTTTCTCATTCGAAAACGAGCAATCCTTACTTCTTTCGATGAATGCAGGTCGATTACCCAGAAAATTGAAGCTATATGAATTCCATAGTTACCACTCAATATTAGGAAATTGCTACACATAAGGATTCATAGTGGGCTTGAAAGGAAATAGATCGCAGAAAATCTTCGCCAACCTGGAGGATCATGTATAGTAGATTTTCCACCACTTTTTGTTACATGTTAAATTTTTCCCGAACAAACATATTCCAAACAATATCAGCGCAAGTTTTCAGGTGTAACATTGAATGAGACTTAAAACCAGCTGTATTTGCCAGCTATCTTTCAGAATCGATCTACTTTCTTGCTTTTTGGGCAATTTGGAGTTGAAACTTGTTTGTCTCAAAAAATGTGTACTACATTGAAATGTGAACTTTCATCATTCATTGATTGTACACGAACTCTTGCTGTTAGGCAAGGCATCAAATCATTTCTAGTTGAAATCCAATTATCGCATGATTATAGTTTTAAATTAGCACATAAATACAAAATCACACTTTTACTAAACAGAAAAGAAAAAATAATTTAATTTCTACTGCATAACGACATACGTCTTCTAGGTTATATACGATTAAAGCGACGCGACCTTTTTTTCTTAATTTCTTTTCGAATTTTTCCACCCATGTTATTATTATTGTCCAAATTAAATGAAAATCACACAAGGAAAACAAATATCAAATATTTGAAGAATTTCCTAAAATAAATTCGATACACTAAGGACAAATCCGTAGGGGTGGGTTTACGTCATCTGTTTGATTTATTTATATTTACCTTAACTTCAGCTTGACTAAATATCACCGCTTTTGCCTGATGTTCTGCATGACTTTCAGCCTTTTGTTTTTCGGCATCCATAACCTAAAATAATAAAATAAAGAAAAAGTAGTTACGTTTCTTGTTAAATCAATTCCAGTCGAAAATTTTTGGTAAAATTCGGCACCACAAACACTTATACGTAGTGGAAGGGAAACTAAACAGATTTATAATTGGTAATGAATATATCAATGACAGGTATTGAACATTATTTATTTGTATTTACAATTTACCATAAGCTGCTATCTGCGCTTAAAAAAGCGTCATTTAACAGGAAATTGTGTTAACCAGACCGTGAAATTTATGAATGAATATTATTATTTACTGATAGCATTATGTTGACATGCATGTTATACTATGAAGGCAACTAAATTATTTGCTAACAATTTCTTTAGTAGCGGTGGGTTTTGCTCGTCTTACAAAATATAATTTGACAAACTCACAATTTGTTATAAATCAAAATGCAAAGTTTATTTTAATTAAAATTGAATAATTTAACCTACACAATTTGTATGCGTCATTAAGACATAAAGCTTATTAGAAAAATTAGATTTGATATAAGGTTAATCAAACTTGCGAAAGCAAATCGTTGGCGTTCCTAACAAGTTTAATAAAATCGTAATGCTAAAGAGGATAAACCAAAGCAAAAAACTTTTCTAATTTTAAGCTGAAAGCTTCCCCTGAAAATCATTGAAACCAGTTAGAGGAAAGTGGAGAGGAAAGCTCATCCTCAGAGAAAGGGAGAATAGTTTTGAGGAGAAAAGGATAATAAATCCCATCAAGAAATGATGGTCTTCATGCTTTATGGGGATTCAAAAATTTCTGAAAACTTTAGAGTTAAATTATTACATTCAGAATTTAAACCAATTTCCTCAGGTCTAAAATATTATTTGTACGATGTGATTCCGAAAAAAACTCAGCAAATTTTTGGACGTCAATGTGTTTATCAGCGCCATAGGATTCTTAAACTTAAAATATTTCTTGAATTCGGTGGCTACATAAGACCATAAACGATAGATATAGAGTAATTTCAAAAAATGTAATTTACAGCTACAGTGCCTTCAATTTCTCACAATCACAAACAGGAAAAAAGGATCCAACAGGGGGAACAGCGCACACTTCTCCTGATGAAACGGGTCATGGGGACAATGTTTTGAAATTTGCTTGGCGTAATTTTCTTTGACTACCTGTGAAAGAGAAAACCAATCCCAGGGCAAATACGGAGGCGAATTAATCGAAAATTGCATTGTCGAACTGATCTAAGAACTCTCTAATTAAAATTAAATTTTTGGCAGTCTTAAATACGATTGTGCGGTGCTATTCCGAATTTCTAGATCGACTTCATCTTTCATGAATGCCGTTCATTATTCTTACCGGGTGAAGTTCCCCTTCTTCCGAGTTACAATATTTTCCGACTCTGTAACCACTTTCTGCCGCCTGCCTCAGTTTTCGGTAGTTTTCTTGTTTTTGGGCGACGTTGGGGAGCATAACGTTGGAAAGATGGAGGTTGATACACAACGCACTAAACCTCGCCTTTTAAAGTCCCTGGGATTATATCCGGGACCTCATCCTGCAAAAATGCGGGATGGAACCAAGGGCATGTGAAATTGACTGCATGCTCAGACCAAAGATAGGTGGATCTTTATAAAAAGGGTATAGCCAAAGTAGGAGAGGTGTGGCCAGGCGCGAGGGTTGCGAGAGTTAGCCAAGAAGAGTTGCAGGCCAAGGGCACGTGTTTAGCTGCCATTCGAACCGGATAGCCCTGGGGAGGTCTTGAAAATAATTCAGGTCAGTAACCTGTGTCTTTCAACCGGTAATTGGAAGATCGTCAAACAGGAGGAAACAAAGCCCTCCTTCAAGATAATCTATTATGGTAATAAATAAAGAGTTCCTAGTCCTCCTGGAAACGAACGAAATGTTTGACTTCGTTTTCTGACGGGTACAAGAAGGATGGGGCGGAAGCACTTACGGGAGGCCAAACACGGAATGTGGGAACCACCCAGGCCTAAAGGGGCTACCAGCAGCGGGGAGCGGGGTGGGAGACACTGATGGTAGCGTGACTAGTGAATCCAGTGATCTCGACCTAGGGCTCATTAATTTGGAGGATGAGGAGGAGGAGGAGGAGGAGGACATGAGCGAAGGAGCTGGTCAACCGATGGAGGAGGTTGTCAAGGCCACAACGGAAGATAGGGCTAGCGAGGCGGTACAAACTACCAGTAATTAATATTGGCCTATGGTAGCAGGAAATATTTATGAGGTAAGTAAAGGATCTGTGGCCTCAGAACCAAGGGGTACAAAATCATATCCTCTAGTAAGTCTGGGAATATTCGATCTTGTATTCTTGGGGAAAATAATTTAAATCTTTTCCTACTTTTTCAATACAGCAATGATGACACAACTGCAGTCAGCCTGGAAGTAGGCACCAGCAGATTCTAGTTGGTTTTAGCCTGCGTGGAGCGGGAAAAGGAGGTTCCTCCGGATAACTTGGAGAAGCTTATCCTCGAAGCAAACAAATGAAGATCGGTGTGGTACTGCAAGTTGATGCTAATGCGCATCACACTATCTGCGGAAGCACGGACTCAGATTTAATACTAGCAATAGGCAGGAAGTTCTAGGTGTGATCCTTACCTCAAATAATATTTGATGGTTAAAAAATGGAGGGTGGATAAGAACAGGAGTCTTTGAAGCTAATCTTCGAGACCCACTTCCCAAGAAGCTTTGACGACCTGATGGTGCATAGTAATCATCAGGAAACACTTTCAGTTTGCACAGAGGATATCGTAACCCAGAAACAGATCATATAACATGTTTTAAACCATATAAATCGACTGGTTCGGATCAAATTATAGCAGCAAAACTTCAAAACAACTCAGTAATTATTCTTCCTTATCTGGAAGCTATATTCAAACGTACTGAACGGAGGTTAATGTGGTGTTTATCCCGAAAGCGGAGAAAAGCTCACATGTTTATCCTAAGGACCTAAGACCCATGACTCTATCATCCTTTCTCTCGAAAACCATAGAAAGGCTGCCGGATATATACTACCTTGATCAACAAGTTCTCGGAATAACCACCGTGTGGCGCTCCCATCGTTCCGATTTGAGTTCTGTTTTTTTTTGTTAAGTTGGTACATCTGTTGTTGATATTCCCTCTAAATCTTAGTGTCATAGCTTGACATTTGCAAAAGTTACGTAGTCAAGAGTACATCTATCTCTGTGTGTGTGTTGGCGATTATTTACAATTTTAGAAATTATTTACAATTTTAGACATGATTTGCGAGGCTGAATCCGATCCCACATTCATCAAAAGGATCATTACTGGAGACGAGACGTGTGTTTATGAGTACGACACGCCATCCAGACATCAGGCAAGTGAATGGCGTTCACCAAAAAAAACCATGTCGTGTTCAGTCAAAAAAGAAGGCAATGCTCACGGTTTTCATGGATTACAACGGTGTAGTGCATCATGAATTTTTGCCAGAAAGCCAGACCGTAAACAAAGAGTATTATTTGGGCGTTATGAGACGTTTGCGTAAAGCAATTCGCCGAAAGAGACCAGAATTGTGGGCAGAAAACTCGTGGATTTTGCACCATGATAACGCACCGTCGCACAGTGCCATCATTATTCGTAATTTTTTGACGAAAAATGCAACAAATACCATCCAACAGCCACCGAATTCACCTGATTTGGCTCCCTGTGACTTCTTTCTGTTCAATCGAGTTAAAAAACCATTACGGAGAACGCGTTTCAGCAGCCGAGAGGAAATAATGGAAAAATCGCCAACACACAGAGTAGATGTACTCTTGACTACGTAACTTTTGCAAATGTCAAGCTATGACGCTAAGATTTAGAGGGAATATCAACAACAGATGTACCAACTTAACAAAAAAACAGAACTCAAATCGGAACGATGGGAGCGCCACACGGTGGTTATTCCGAGAATTGTTGATCAAGGTAGTACATTACAGGGAAACTAAAACCCAGTAATTGAGCACTGTTTCAGCATGCGTACATTAAGAGTAGATCTAGTAGATGTCTCCTTGGTGCGTACGATTAAAAAATCGATTCACTCGAAGGAGTTCTGTTTGGTGGCCTTCCTGGGCATAGAGGGTGCCTTTAATAATGTGAAAGCAGAGGCAAGCAGGGAGGGATTGTCATTTTAGGAGGTGGACTCTGTGAGCAGGTTAATTAATCATATGCTGGTAAGCAGGATTATTAGCTCGGAGCTGGAGACTTCATAGCTGGAGAGAGATTGTATTGAAGTTATCGCTTCTGCAGATGACGTGGCGATAGGTATTACTGGGAAATTGCAGGGCATGATTGTGGACGTAATGCAGGATGCGCTTACCATCGTTACGAAATGGGCTGGCAAATGTGGACTGGGAATTAACCCGCCCAAGACAGAACCGGTACTTTTTAATAAGGCAGGCCGTAATTGTCAGTTTTAACTGTGAACTGAGATGCACACACACGTTCAGTCTAATCCTTCAGTTATTATCATGGATTTGAATGAGCGGAACGATTTGCCTGCTCTCGGTGTGGTTTTTTTTAATATTTAAAAAATTAAATACATAAAAAATTCTAAAAAGTGGTGCAAGAATTGGCTTCAAAAACGAAATTTAACTTCCCATATAAATTTATTAAAAGAATTAAGTGAAGAAGAACCACTAGATTCAGGCTCTTAATTAATCTAATAATACTACTGGCCGGTACAAGTTACATACTATCCGGGCTCATTGTTCTCCCTCCTAGATGTTGAAGTCTTTGCTGGAAAATGGCTGGGCATTGGCACAGAACATGTTCCGCTGATTCCGCTTTCAGATCGCAGAAGCGGCATCCATATGTCGTACTTAGGCCCATCTTATTAAGGTGATAACTTAAGGGGACATGACCTATGAGGAAGCCAGTAAGCAGCCTGAACTCAGGTTTCCTAAGTTCAAGACACTCCTTAACCCTGACAGACGAAGGTGATATAAATTTCTTCGCCTGTCGTAAACCTGGAATTCTGCGCCAGTAGGAGGACTTTTGAACATCCTCCCAGCGTTTTACCGCTGCTCTAAGGTGTCCCTTGGTGACGCTGCAGAAGGGTTCTGGTCCAATAAATGGAGAGGCAGAACCCTCACGGGCGAGGCCATCAGCTGCCTCGTTTCCTTCGATTCCAGTATGACCTGGCACCCACATAAGTTTTACCTTATTTGAGCCTGCCAGATGTTTTATAACCTTCAGACAATCCCATGCCAGCCTTGACTCAACGGTACAAGACCTAAGAGACTTTACGGCCGATTGGCTGTCTGATACAATATAAATCTTTGCATCGTTTAGGCCTTTTGCTATGCCTATCCTAGCGCAAAGTTCTATAGCAAGTAGACTTTGCATGAAAATTATATAAATAGTCGAACTAGTTTTATATAATTCAATGTTTTAATTATTATATGAAACGTCCTCTCATCTCAAAATTTCGACACAAAACTGAGAACTGTGCAGTTAAACCCCCACACACGTTCAGTTCAGTTAATCGTTTCAGTTAAAAATATAAAAATTTTAAAGTTCTCAGTTAAACTGTACAGTTAAGTTTAACTGAACTGAAATACCCACACGCGTATAGTTTAAACTGACAGTTAAAACTGTTAGTTAAAATTGTACGTGTGTGGCCTGCCTAAGAAATACAAAATCCCGGCAGTTGTGCCTCTTACCTTAAATGACACGAGACTTACTTTTACTGAAAGAGCAAAATATCTGGACGTTATCTTGAACAGTAAGCTTAGTTGGAGCCCCAACATTTTCGAGAGAGTAAACAAAGCTACTGTAGCTATGTATCCTGTAGGAACGCCATTGGTAATAGATAGAATCTGAATCCGGATCTGGTATACTGGCTCTACACCGTCGTAGTGAGACCTGTCCTCTTATATGGAGTGAGTGTGTGGTGGCCAATTCTGGACAAGGTTACTTATAAAAATAAGATAGAGAAGATGCAAAGCACAGCCTGTATGCTTGTAAGCGGGACATTGAGGTCGACACTGACATGGGCCTTAGAGGTTATGTTGCACATTCTTCCTGTGCGACTTACAGCCGTCTCTCAGTGAAATTATCTTAATACAGGACACTCGACTATTGTTAGATCGTCAAAGGATGAGCTGGCGAATCTTGACTACCTCTTACCTACTCTACAATTCGAGAAGGGCTTTTAGACCATATTCCCTTCAAGGGAATCTTAGAGAGACGGGTCGATATCGGAAACCGCAACTTTGCAATTCTTCACGGAAGGCTATAAGCTAGACGGAAAAGTGGGAACTGGAGTATCATCTGAACATTTCTATTCGTATCGCTGATTACTGCAGCGTGTACCAAGTTGACGTGATAGAGATTGTAGAGGTATTGACGTGGTTGAAGCATAATGTAGTAACCTTAGGAGATATCGCAATCTATGTTAACATTCAAGCAGCAGTCAGGTCGCTGGAATCAAGGTTGATTTACATATGCGACGTGCAACGTATAACGGGAGCTTATAGCCAATTAGAGACGAATATTTTGACTACTAATTTTATCATTTTCGTGACGGTGCATACAAACACACACACATAAAAATTTACTGTAAAGCATGGCGGAAATTTTTTTATACATATTTTGGAAGATTCATTTTTGATCAAAACCAACATTAGTAATACTATTAATTTTTTATTCTTAATTTCTGTTTTGCCACATTTCTTTTTAGTGAAACCCACTACACAACACATTAAGACAGCATAAAAAATATTTAATTAGTGTGCGTGGTAGCACGCGTCATAAATGTAGTATGAGTGAATATTTCAACATTTAGTTAATCTGGATCTCTGGTCACGACTTTATGGGGAACAGCAGGGCGAATGAACTTGCTAGGCACGGTATGCCTCTCTAGCTGCAACCAGAAAGGGCAAGTTTGTGGAGGCCTGTCACAACGCTTAAACTAGCACTTAGGAAACAGGCGTTAGCCTCAGCAGAGGAAAGGTAGACTAACACCCTCACCTGTAGTATAGCAAGATAAGTTTAACCAAAGCTAGACTTGGGACGTATTCAGACGTGAATTAAGAATGGTCGTAGGAATTCTCACAGGGCACTGCCTTTTTGGAGAACATGCAGGAAGACTCGGTCTGGAGCCAAATGACTTCTGTAGAAGCTGTTTGGACGAGGAGGAGAATAAGACGTTGGTTCACATCCTTTGCTCATGCCCAGCATTGGCACTCAGATCTCTGTCGGATCTCGAAAACAGTAAAGTGCGGAACGTTTTATGCTACACAAGTAGCTCAACATGGTTCCAGCAAGGGTGAAGGGAATATATCCTGTGGAATCACAGATCTAAGTGTGCCTAAGCAGCCACTCCGACCTAACCTAACCTATTAATTAACTAATTTGTGTTTTTGTCCCGAGGGGTATCGAGTTCTAAGAGTCCGTCTTTTACTTTACTGTTTGCTTGAAAATACGTGTATGTTAGCAATTTGATTCATTCATAAGGTGATAGATCTTAAATTGACTACTGGCCTATCCAAATACAGTTTTTATTAAGTTCCAACTGTTTAAGAGAAAAATCGCTACATAGATGATGTCGAGAGTGCGATTTTGATTTAATCAAAGTCTTCATTCAGCTTATTGGAGATCGCTTAGTGAACAATTTGGATTTTCATTCTTCCGATATTTCTTCTCTTTTGAGCGAAGAACATTACATATTTTTATGCATTTGCCTAATGAACAACCAAATGAGACAATTTTCAACATCCGGATACGTTTATTATTGGGCCCTCTATCTAACAACTTTAACACCCACTCAGCGCATGAATACAGCACAAAAACAAATAGAAAGTACAATTAACCTATAGTCATAAACAATTTGTACATAAATAATCTAATAACTGTAGATAGTTGCAAAGTTAACGACTTCTGTGTTTAAATCGCGAAACGAAACTTAAAAAAAATTAAAACTCACCCAGACAAATTTAACTTAATTACGTTTAAAATAAGTATGTGAAAAACTAGATAAATTACAATCATGGTATGCAAATTTGTCTATAAAAACAAAATAGTTTTATGTTTTTTTAATCTAAAGAACTGAATTATTACAAAGGGTTAAAACAACGTTAAATCAAATGCAAGATATTTGCACTAGTATTAGAGCGCGATATTAGCAAATATTTTGCGTTGACTTACCTTAATTGTAGCATGATTTAACATTTCCTGCCAAGCATTATCAAATTGCCATTCATGTGAATTACTCATAAATCTTTGTTCTGCTAAGGCAACGGTTTCTTTTGCCGCTGCATGAATTTCTGCAATCAAAAATTTAATTAATTTACTCAAAATTGATTTATTTCAAAATAATTATACCATTAGCACGTTGAAATTTAACAGCAGCCGCTTGACAATCGATTTGTGCAATGCGTGCCTTTTCCAGTGCATCATAATATGGACGTGCCTTTTCTATACAAGAACCTAGTTTTTTTGTCAGCAGTTTCAGTCGCCGCGTCGATTCATTCAATAGAATACGAAATGTTGAATTTGCTTCCTGAAATGGAAAAAGAAAATTGGGTCATTATAAAGAGTAATCCTCATCTATCTACACATATTCAGCAAAATTATTTCGTAACTCTCGTATACCTATTCCCACATCATCGTACCAATTAAATTATTATAAAATAAATAAAAATCAAATCACCAAAATTACCTTGCGACTAATGAACTCTTACCTGTGCGCTCGCATTTAATCTAATCATAAAAATGCTCAGCAAGCAAGCAAAACGACATTAAAATTGAAAAAAAAAAGCAAAACAGAAAAGACAAAAAAAATTTAATCAAATTCCCCCTCGCCTCCATCCAAATACCCCCGCGTGTATTTACGTAACAGCATAATGATTTACGTTTTTTTTTTGTAAATTTTGCTTCTTTTAAGATTTGTCGTCGTAAAAATTTAATTCGCAAAAATGAAATCAAGTCATTACACCAAAAAATTGCGTTATCGTGACTGCAAAAAAAAAAATCAGCGATAACAACACATAACGCGATGGATATTTTGATTTGATTTAGTCAATAAAAATCTTCTTAATTAAACTCTCGATGATTTGATTTAAATTTAATGCGCGCAAAATTAGAAAATTAGAAACGTGATAAATAGATGATGAGACTGATTGAAATTTATTTGATTTGGCATTATTGTTGAAAGTTCACTGTTTTACTCGAGACAACAACAACAACAACAACAAAAAGGTTAATTGATTGGAACTCTAATGAATTTGATTTTATTACTTCCTATGTTGTTGACTTGAAGTCGCGCATTTCATTTTTCGAGAAATTGATTAAATGATAAATCGATTGTATTTATTGTGTGTGGAGTTTTTGGCATTGAAAGCGAATTCCACCACTGCATTTAAATTGTGTCAAAAGTTTAAGTGGATGTAGTTGAAAATGAATTAGACACGTGGAAGTGATGAACTTTTTACAAATTATTTACAAAACCGCCACACGCTTAAATTCAAAATGAAGAAATAGCGCAATAGTTGCTAACGCAATTGGACTGGTACGGATGAAATTCAGCAAAATGTACTGAAACATTTCTTAATACTCAAATAGAAACAAAAACAAAGTTGGTAAGACTATGCCTCATTCGTCCAATTGGTCTCTGCAGTGTGTACAGTGTTGGTATATAGGGTGAATTTATGTTGTTAACCAAATTAAAAATAGATGGTTCAGTTCAATACAAAGCACGGCTCGTCGTAAAGGGTTGTGCCCAACGTGAAGGATTGGATTATGAGGGGACGTATGCACCGGTGTCCGGTGGTGAAGTATAGCTCAATTCGCTATCTATTGGCATTGGCTGTTCAATACGATATTTATGTTGAGCAGATGGATGCAGTGTCTGCGTTCCTTCAAGGTGAATTGAGGGAAACGGTGTATATGTTACAACCAGAAAACTTCACGGATGGTTCAGGTAAAGTGTGCAAATTGAAAAAGGCACTTTATGGATTAAAACGAGCCGGCCGTGCCTGGAACCAAAAGTTGGACAAGGTGTTGGTAGAGATCGGCATGACACGATCTAAAGCTGATAGGTGTATCTATCATAAAATCGACGAACATCATAAGTTGTTTGTTGCGGTCTACGTCGATGATTTTTTGATTTTAATTACCAACAAAGCATAAAGCAAGAGTCTGAAAGTCGAACTAGCCAAACGTTTTCAAATCAAAGATATTGGAGAGGTCGAAAGCATATTAGGATTCCGAATTACAAGGGATCGAGAAAAGGGAATTTTATCGCTGGATCAACAAGAATACATTACCAGGATTTTGGAAAAATTCAACATGTCGCAATCTAATCCTGTTGCGACACCAATCGATATAAACGTCAAGTTAGACAAAAATATGTCACCAACCAGCAAAGCCGAAATTGAGGACATGAAGAAAATTCAATTTCAAGAAGCGGTAGGCAGCCTTTTGTATACAGCCCAGGGTACGCGACCTGATATTGCCTACGCAGTGAATTTGGTGAGTCGTTTTTCAAATAATCCCGGCAAAAAACATTGGGTTGCAGTGAAACGAATTTTCCGTTATTTGAAGGGCACAATAGGTGCGAAGCTAAATTATCGGAAATCAGAACAGGAAAACACTACGGGATTTAATGATACCGACTGGGCGAGTGATCTTGATGAAAGAAAGTCTACCACTGGTTATATTTTTCTCAAAGGCGGTGGAGCAATAACATGGTCATCACGTAAGCAACAAACCGTTGCTCTTTCTTCAACCGAAGCCGAATATATAGCTCTCTCGGCAGCCTGTCAAGAAGCACTATGGCTTCGAAATTTAGACGTGGAACTCAGCAGACCGACTGCGATTCCGATCTTCTGCGACAGTCAAAGTGCGATAAATCTCTCGAAGACAGATTCCTACCATTCTCGTACAAAACACATAGATGTCAGGCATCACTTTTAAAGGATAAAGTAGCAGCATCTGTTATTACAATAAATCAAATTGGAACAGATCAGATGATTGCTGATGCGTTAACAAAAGGACTTCCAAAATTGAAACATCAACAACATCGAGAAGAAATGGGAATTAGTATAAATACAAGTGGGAGTATTGGTATATAGGGTGAATTTATGTTGCTAATTGGGACAGCTGATAAGCTGGTTTGCAGGCAACATTCTGTCAAATGAAATATATATATGTTACTTCCGTTTTACTCATAATAAGTAAGAGAGACGTGTTTTATTTCCAATTACCAAAAATCTGTTTTCAACATACAGAACTTCGTTCCGCAAAAATACCGACTTACGTGAACTCATCTCAACTCAATCTAACCTCCAACTTAACTCCCAAATATATCTAACTGAATTCCTGAATCGCCGGTATAACCACAAGAACAGATCTGGAAATTTTTTTTCTGTGCAGAAACTTTACTCATAGACTCTGAACACAATATAACTTGATTTGTTTTTCGATTGCTTTTTGGTTCATTGATGTATTTGGTTAATGGAATAGCGAGATTGATATTTGATTGCTTTCATTTCAGCCATTGCTGGTGCATTGCATATAAATTCCTTAATTTTTGTTTTACACCTTCCACACTCAATATCAATATCCAATAGAACCATAAGAATAAGACTTATGTTCAAACCACACACAACGAGTTAGGGAATAAGGCGATGGTACGATAAGAATGAGACCCGGGTTCAAGCTTCCCGCAGTTAAAGCAGTTTCAGCCAGCTTCAAGCAGTTTAGACTAAGTAAAATTGTTTGAGACATAGTGGTAATGAATAATAAAAATTTGAGTAAAAATAAAGTGAAGTGCTAGAGACTAAGCAGAAACTGTAGCAAAACTGTAGTTGCAGTAAACGTATCGGTACTCCAAATTTACAGATGCCATATACGTACAGCAAGTTTCTATTTTATCGAGGCAAACATATCGCTTCAGATCATTTACATGAGTAACAACTCTGAGTTATACGAGCCAATACTTAAACCTAACTCAATCAATTCAGCCTTCAACTCAATCAACAACTCAATCTTAAATTTTACCTCCCAAATCACCAACCAATCCTCAATCACCAATTCAACTTTAATTCAACCCCCACTCAACCCTCAACCTAATCCTAAACTCAACAAGAACTTAACGTACATGAACGTTACTTAAACTCAAACGAAGCTTAGCCTCCAAATAAATCCCCAACTGAACCCTTCGCTCATTCGATCGCATATCAACCCCAACTTCAAATCAAACCCAACGCCCAACACAATTTTAAAATCAACACGGTTCGAAAAACTACATGCGTACTCAACACAAAACAACTAAAGATAACTTCCGCTCAAATCTCAACTCAACCCACAAATAAATCCCTAACTGAACGATAGCATCAACCCCACCTCAATCTCCAACTCGACCCCAAACTCAACGTCTAACTCAGTCGTCAAATCCAATTTGGTCCGAAAAAATACATGCGCACATAAGCACAACTCAATGCACAACTCCCGCCAAATAAATAGCCAACTGAACCCCTTACTCAACTCCAACTCAACTCCCAAATTAACCCTCACCTCTACCCCAAACTCAACGTTTAACTTAATCCCAAAATAAACGCAACCCGAACACTGCGTGCGTTCCTGAACTCAACTCAATCCTTACTCAACCTAAAATGCGACATCCAATTCAATCCCAACTTAACCCTAAACTTAATACTTACGGCTGAACACGGACCGAAAAACTACATGTCTACATTCCAACTCAAACCTCAACACAACTTCAAACTAAATACCCAATTAAACCTCTCATTCAACCTTAACTCAACCCCAACTTAACACCGAACTCAACCTTCAATTCAATCCCAAATAAATCCCAACTCAACTTTTCACTTAATCCAAGTCAAACACCAACTCAACTCGAACTCAACCCCAATTTTACCCGCAAATCAACCCTCAACTCGACGCCAACTGTGGATCGAAAACCACGTGATAATGCCACGTGTTAATAACTAGGTGGTTTTAAGTCAATTTGTAAGGCAGGTACCCGATCCTCTGGATGTATAGGTTCCAAATGTTTTCATTTTACCGCCTTGAACCATAGAAACATATTGGTGAAAAAAATGCAAAATCTGACAAGCCGTTCTCGAGATACCAGGACTACAGATATCAAGAGGGACGACGGACATTTTTTTTTGTTGCTTTCATCGAGAATACACATAAATTGTGTTTTGGACAAAATTGTTGATCATTTTTGGCAAGATTTCAATAACCTTGTTCCTAAGTTAACTTACACAAAAAGGAGATTCCAACCGAATGACCATCGTTCTGCGATGAAGAAAAACCTAAAATGTAACTGGAGAAGAGTGGGTCGTCATGAACAGCATAAAAATGTATTCATAGAACTACAGTTGATTGGTTAGCGTTAATGCCTGCAAGAACTTTGGTATACAACTCTGTGCTTACATTTAATATGGTGCATCGACGTGCCTCCCTCGAAGAGGGACCACAGGTGGTGTCAAGCAATAAAAATCAGATAGATTAGAACCGGAAGGAAATTTTGAAGCGAGGAGCTTTTTCTTGACAGTTGAATATATGCTTATTCCAAATATGAGGGTGGAACTGCCCGACTTTCTCCGTCGAGAAACTTTTTCTAAACCATAGAGCAAAGGCTAGAAAAGTCTGACTGTTCATACTGTTATTTAGCTTTAACCTCACCTTTATATTGCTCGTTCTCACCGGCAGCCAAATTTTCAGTGATCGATGGTATCGATATTACCGAAGGTAAAGCAACAACACTACTCGAACTACTGAACGAACACGTTCATTCGAATTCAATCCGCCTTTTTGTAGCGATATGGCGTTTGGACTAAAAATCCTCTTAGTACGACCACCACGCAGGAAACATTGCAACAATAAGTCATGATGGCCTACGTGTTGTGTTAATAAGTTTCATTCAAAGCTGCAAATATTTCAGCCGCCTCATCTAACGATGTTACGGAGGAAGAATAAAATTATTTTCATTAAAATTATCCGCCTCAATGATTTCGACGATTATGTTCATTTCTGAGTTTGCATTGTTCGAAATATTTGGGCTTCGGTAAACTCCACAAAGGAAGAGGGAGTGTTTTGAGACCTGAATTTGAACCCATAAGTAGTTGAAATGGTCTGTTTAAACTTGAGCCTAAAAAGCCAGAGATAGAGTAAGAGATCAATCCTCCTGGGCGAATGAAACGAATGATTAAGGAGTAACCCTTGAATTGCTGGTTTACTTTAAAAAAATGTTCCAAAACCATGATGTTTGGTCTAGGAGGAGGACAGAATTAAATTAGTTGATATGACCTTGAAATGACATGTGAAGGTCATAATTAATTTGATAGTTTCTTAATAAATTTTTCAAATTCGAAATTACTCTTTGTGATCGCTGATTATTATCGGCATCAATGGTAATAAATCGCTTGTTTTACAATTTGAGGTTTAATCCCCCGGCGTTGACAAGTAAAATATGTCGATTGGGTATTTGACGCAAGTTTCCTGTTTTTTTGAATCTTTGTCCAGTTGGTCTCTTAGATTAAGGTATATTTGGTCGGTTATAAGCTAGCTACATATAAATCAATTGAATTTGATTTGGAAATCCGTAATTTGATTTGAGATTTGAAAGGAATGAAATTTGTTGTTAAATTTTCCAATGTACAAAAACAAATAAAATTGTAAAACAATGATATAAGAAATAATGCTTGGTGAGAACACGAGTTGAAAGAAGGAAGTAAAATTTATAACAATGGCAATTTCTATAGTTAGAAGAAAATATGATTTTCATTTCAATGTACGTTTTGACAGTGGACTCAGCTATCATATGTGAACGTGTTTGGTTCTGGGAATGTTTTGGAACGTTCTCACTCACTTTTGGTGAATGTTGCGCTCTCCGTCAGATAATGGGGTATTCGTGTAACGGTTGTTTAAAAAACCTTGCTAGGGTTGTTGTTGAACAAAGTGTTTGTTCGAATTTCGTTTAAAGTAATTTACGAGTTTTGAATTGCGGCTTACTTCATTTATGTATTAATTCAGTTGTCAAACGTCAAGAAATGAACAAACTAATGTCCAACGATGGTAATTTTCAAGAAACAATAGAAACTAATTGAAACTGTTTATAAATCGTTTTGTTTCGGGGTCACACACTCTGTCGACCTTTGATACTTAACTGTAACCAATGAAAATTCCCTTGTTTTCGACTCCGAGTTTTCGATTCTGAATCAAGATGTGAACCCATTCCATGTCTAACTAGTTGCCTAACGTAGCAGCACAAGCTTCGTTGAGCGTCAATTTATAAGATAATTTGCTGAGATTAAATCGAACATAGTGTGATGAATAACCAAGGGCCCGTATTTGAGTTGATTGGAAGTATT
Organism: Tipula vernalis; assembly: GCA_958295665.1. Taxonomy (NCBI): domain Eukaryota; kingdom Metazoa; phylum Arthropoda; class Insecta; order Diptera; family Tipulidae; genus Tipula; species Tipula vernalis. The sequence goes on from OY282559.1 coordinate 376,531,808, forward strand.
CGTTTTCTGCATGATTTTCAGTCCGAAAATAGGAACGTATATTAAAATAGGCTGAAACTAGCCTATTACTATTTTACTTTTTTCGTGTTCAGGCCTCGTCATCCTTTAAAGCATGGCTTCCTGTCTACTCAATCATTTTTCGCATATGCCAACGAAGCCATGGCCCTTTCATTTTTTTTAAATCAACTTTTTTTGTTTTTTATAAAAGTATGTCACTAAAAATTATAATCGACCAATTATCTTCGACCACTTGGCTATTATAAATCTCTAAACATATTTCTTGAAATGTATGTTCATATTTGGAGCCAGAGTAATCCAATAAAATATGGTTTCGTTTCATAAGGAATGAATTCAATGGTTTTCGCATTTACCAGGAGCATCTCTGTTTCTCGAATCTCGATTGCTTTATATCAAATTTCTTCAAGACTCTTATTGTGAGACATTTACAACAGCAATGAAAAAAAATTTCAGCTTCTGTAATTTTTAAACAAATACTGGAAATTTGTCTCCTACTGAGTATTGCTGGGCAACCTTTCTTGTGTTCAAATTTGAGATTAGTCGGCTTCCAGGGATTCTAGCATTCCTCTCTGTTTCTCTTTCACTAAATCCTAAAATAAACTACGTCCAATAGCTAGGAAGAAAAATGCAACATTCAATTCAAGTTGTCTTAATTCTGAGTTTGCTAATCTTGTATTGAATATTTTCGGCTAACAAGCGCCAAGTCAAACTTTTTCTGGAAAATACTGCACTCAAATTTAAAGTAAAATTGTACTTTTGATATTTTCGGATTTTATTTACAGTAGGGAAATTTTTTTCTAAAACTGAGATAATTATAATCAACCTATTCTGCAAATCTTCCCTTTATTTCATTCGATTTTGACCAATAATCTTGGATATTTGTGGCCAATTTCAAAATGTGAAGAACCTTCAGGCAAGGAGAATTATATTAATCGATTTATCATAAATCTGCATTCAAATCAAAAAAATGAGGGCTAATAAAGACATTTTAGGGGAAATGGAGAATTTTGAAGGTTAGCTTCCAAAAAATGCAATTTATTATGACCACCGTAACGAATATCAACCTAAAAGCATTTACTTCGGTCTAAAACGACCAAAGATTGGAAATGCAACCATTGCATTGGAAATGGGATTCTAAAATGATTTTTGGATGAAGTTCTGTAATATTGCCAAGTATGATGGAACTTGCCTATTTCTCAATCGATTATGATGAAATTTGACATGTGCGTTGGAAATGGGATTCTAAAATGATTTTTAAATTAAGTTCTGGAATATGCGCAATAAACCCATATGAACCGTAAAAATTCATCATAGTCGGTTAATAGCTAAGTTATATTCTTATTGATCATATTACAGAACCTTACCCAAAAATCATTTTAGAATCTCATTTCCAACGGTTAAGGAATAGCCAAGCTCTATCATAATTGGCCGTTCATATAATTTGTATAAAAGGTCTAATTTTAAATGTACATATAAAGTTGTTTGAAGTGTAAAAGGATCACTTTGAAGCGTAAAACCTTTATGATGGTATAATGGTATGATAGTATGACGGTACGATCTACGATGGTATAATGGTATCGTGGTAAGATGGTATATATGATAGTATGGTTGATTTTTCGGCATTTTTTATAGACAAATATATTAATTGTTCATGGCAATCCCAATATTTTCGATTTGGTAAATCAGAAAAATATAGAGGCCAATCGCTCATAATATATCTACTGAAAAAAAGTAGAAATATCTTCCCCCCTCCCCGTAATTTTGGCTGAAGGCCCAAAGAGTTATACCAATGTACCACTCTGCAAAAATGAGAACCCTCCATGAGTTCTTTCTGTTGGTAGTTTGGTTTCGTACTGAAAAGTATGGTCTACTCATCAGGCAGCTACGACCAAACTACAAAAAATTTCACTCTAACCACATACATTAAGTATCTGGCCAGAACGTACTGACATAGCGAATTATTATTCACTACATCAAATATAAATATGGTTGATGATAGTATGGTTGTGTGATATTATTGAATGATGGTGGGATGGTATGTTTGTAAGTACAGCGTACGATGGTATGACAGTATTTATTCTAGAATGAAAGTGCGATGGTATGAGGGTATGATGGTATGTCGGTGTACTGTTATGACGGTTGGATTGTATAATGATATTATGGCCTGACAGTATGATGGTATGATTCTATGATGGTATGATGTTATGATTATAGGGATGATATGATTGCCGGACGGTATAGTGGTATCTTGGTATGTTGGTATGATTATATGATTGTATGATGGTACTACGATGGTATGATTTTAAGATGATATGATGGTATGAAGCTGTGGTCGATTGATGGTAAGATATACTTCATGATGTGATGGTGGGATAGTTTGAGGTCACTGATACAATGGTACGATTGTATAACGGTTTAATGGTATAGTGTCATGATGGTATGCTGGTATAATTGAATAATGGTATGAAGGAACGATTGTTTAAGGTTATGATGGTACGACGGTACGTATGCCGGTATGATGGTGAGTAAGGGTTTGAGTTGAAATTGAGTTGGATTTGAAAGAGAAGTTCGAGGTTAGGGTATAGTAGGAGGTTAGATTGAATTGAGTTCATACACTCATGTAGCTTTCGAATCGAGTTAATTATGGGATTGGGTTAGAAAATAAGTATAGAGTTGAGCACAGGGTTGAGATTTGGGTCGAGCTAAGTTGAGTTGACGTAGAATTAGGATTTAGTTAGCTTGCATTGCGATGTGAGTTGTTTGGTTGGGGAATTATTTAAGGGTTGATTTGGAGTTAGGTTAAGGGTTGATTTGGTGATTTAATTGATAGCTGGCTTGACTAGGATTCTGTTGTAATTGACAAAGAGGTTGAGTTGTAAATTGAGTTGCAGGTTAAGCTGAAGATTGACTTAAGAGGTTCACTTCAAGATTGATTTGGGTGTTTTTGGGTTTCAGCCCTCTATATTTTGAATTTGTATTTTGAATTTATATTTTACTACAGAGTAGAATACATAGAGTAGAACACACAATTTACACTGAGTAGAAAGGTAGTTTTTTATTCAGTAAATTGTTGGAAAATATTCGAGTAATCTCGAAGTTAAATTATTAAACTGACAGTATATACGCGAGTGTATTCATCGTGCTCAAACCAACGTAATCGTCGATCAAGTCATAAAGCAATTTAAATTAATTAGATCCACTGCCACAACCTATATTAAAGAAGTGGGCGTTAAATTTGCCAGAACTAAAGGTGAAGTGGAACTGGAGCTATTGCACAAGCAAGCTTTGTGATACTCCTAGACTCAATTCCTGATCATGTTACAGGCATTGTTAGTAAGAAATTATACGATCGTTACAAAAAAAAGAAAATGACAGTATATGACAGCCTGTAATCTGAATAAGTATATAACATGAATAATGCAGATTGGATTTGAATTTTTGTTTTTGAGTAAAAAGGTCATTGAACCTTTATTTATTTATTTATGTATTTCGGCCTATTTACCTTTTTCTTTATGATAATATTGATGAGTAATGACTCACTGTTTCTTGTAATAAATTAAATGCATTTTGCGTTTTTTTTAAACGATATCGTGTGCATAATATACTTGTATTTTGTAAATGGTTGGTTTTAAAATATGAGTATCCAAATAAATGCATAGCTATATACATATGTACATAGATGACTAAATGCGCGTATAAATGTAGTAGATGAAGTACATAATATAAATCGGTGTATAATAAAAAATATTTCTAGAATATGCGATATATTTTTTTGTTGAGATTATTGTGAGATTACCGCCAATGAAGCTTGTGTTTAAGTTTGGCGAAAAAACAATTTAATTTTTTTTTAAATATTTAAACTACAAAAAAGACGGTGTTTGTTGTAAGTGAATAATTCCCTTAAAGTTCAAAAACTTATGTATCTATTATACATATAAGTGTCGGGATAAAATTTTTTATCGGACTAGGTGATTAGTTTTTAACACATTTATGTAGAGTATTTTGTTTAAAGTTAACAAAAATAATATTGAAACTCATAAATCATAAATCGAAGGATTTATATCTAGTACGAAAGGACCGCTGTGTTAGCGGGTAAGTTTTTTTTATAAAAATTGTTTTGTTCGATCCTAAGCACGTTTTCATTTAAATAGTCCTAGTGGAGCCCCACAAAAAAAATTTTGGGCGGATAAATTATTCCATTATGTCATCAGCAAAGAATTCTGGAGCATTTCACACCACCGTAGTAATGTGATTAGCGCGCGGTCAATGGATCTAAATAGTTCACCATAGTGATCAATAAAAATTTTTGTATTTTAAATAATTGTGTAGTTTTAAAATAGTGATAGTTCGAAAAGCATATAAAATAAAAAAAAAAAGTGTATATGTTTGCATACATATAAGTATATATATAGAAGAAGAAGCTTTCAACTTTCGGAAAAGTTATACCATATAATAAATAGTGCAGTGTGTGAGGAGCATATAATTAAAATTTAAATTTTCAGCTTCCATATAGCGGAGAGATCTCTTGGCGTACATATGGTGAGTTTTTTTTAATAGTTATTATATTTTCGGTTTTGTGTGCTCCCAGCATAATCAGGTGCTAATTTGTTGGTTGATTGTTTTTTTTTAAATATATTTTTTTTTTCTTCTAAATTTCGTATCAATATATACATATACATATATGTGTGGATACTACTTTTCGGGTTTTTTTAGTTGTACCAAAATTGTTAAATGATTAGAATTTTAATTGAATGAAATACAGTACTTTAAAATGAAACATTAAATTTTCTTTAATGATGATGATGTTGAACTGGGGAAGATTGAAGGAGTGTAGATGCTGTATGATATTATTTTTATTGGTTTTCTTCAACACGTAATGGTTTGTACGATCTACTAAGTTTATTTGGCGGCAAAGAACCCCCATGCGGCTGTAGTCTATTCTAATATATAAAACGTGTTAGCCGCCAAGAGATCGGTTACAATCACCCACAAAGATCATTTCAACTTAAACAATTTAGTGATATTGTGGGAAAAAACCTAGCTGAAGCACAATATTTTGAGAAAGGTTATATTGAACGAATAATAGGAATACTACGGAATTCAGCGGGATTTCTGGCGAAGGATATTTACCGGACTTAGAAGATAATACATATAAATGAAAGTGTAACTGTTCATTGATTCAATAGTGTGGAAAATCAACGAAACAAATCAAAAAATTAAAACCTGACCTTAGCAAGTTCAAGAGATATCGTGCTACTGCGACTTTATTGTCTAGAAAATAAATTCAAACAAGTCCCAATATTCAACAACATATATGTTGAATTCATGACACAGTACAAACGATTAGTTCATATGCGACAAGCAACTACCTTAAATCCGATGGAACTGCATAATTACATACCGCATCACGTTGTTTCAGTCGACCGCAAATTTAGAGTTGTGTTCGATGGGTCTGCGAAAACTGCTAATGGGAAACCATTAAAGATGTAAAATATACGAGACCACGTTTACAAAAGGATTTATTCGTACTGGTAGGGTTGCTATTTCTGCGGATATTTATGTTTCGTCAATTCACTGGAATAACTACCAGTTTATTGAGATTTATAAAGGATTCTGTGGAAAACGGATCCAGAAGGGCCATTTCATAACTCTGTGGTCACAAGGCAAAACCGCTTAAGTCAAGTTTTGATAATTTTTCTAGAGACGTAGAAAAATTTGAATATTAAATTCATTTTCGTTTATGCCGACTAAAGCTACTACGGCTTGCAACCACAGCATTTGGCCAGAAGGCTTTACCACTTAAGTCAAGTCATTTAGTGAAGTTAGAAAAGAGCTAGAAAACGTTACACACTGAAAATTATTTTTGTCTTAAGTCGACTTAAGCGATTTTGCCTTGTGACCACAGAACTATTGGCTAACTGGCATCATCTGCATATTTGGCTGTCAATAGCATCTCAATGGATGGCATATTTACATCGGTTGATTCAGCTATTAATTTGAAGAAATTATTCAGCTGCTAAGATAAGGTGGTTTCGAACTAGCTAAATGGCGATCAAATTATTTGAAAATTAGGGAAATGATATCGAAGATTGTAGACTTGCAAAACATCACTAATATATTAGGACTGTTATGAGGATGAATTTCAGTTTCAAGTGAAAAGCCGAAATCAATCAGTTATCAATAAATGTTTTATAGCGAGTGAGGCGGCGAGAATTTTTGACTCACAAGAGTGGGTTTCTCCACATTGTCATTAAAGTAATCACAATACCAAGATTGGAGTTATGTACGGTAGAGCTTAGTTGTAAACTACTAACACCCAAGATCAAGGAAATACTAACATTTGAAACGACCCTAATTTACATTTGGTCAGATTCAGAGATAGTGTTACATTGCCTGAGAAAGCCTCTTAATGAATTGCAACCATTTGTTGTCAATCGATTTAGTAAAATACTAAAGGAATCGACGCCAGAACAATTTCGTTACATCAAATCCGAACATAACCCACCGGATTAATATTAATATCTCGAAATTGTGAAACGTGTTGCCGGTACAGGCAAGAAGCTGCTCACCAGTTGATGGTAGATTTGTCAGCGTGTTGGTTAGAACCAACACCGGATCAATTAAGGCAACGTCGTGTTTATCTGTAAGGTCTATAAGGCAGTTCATTTGGAGCGAGTTGGCAGTTTAGATACTGACTGGTTCATTGCTGCTCTGACTAGATTTGTAAATTTGCAAGCCGGAACAGTTCATATGTATAGTGAGAACGGTCGTCGTAATTTTGTTGGAGATGATCGGATTTATCGAGAAGCAGTCGAGTTATGTCAAGATTCATCTGTAATAAACTATCTTCAAACCCTTTTTATTCAATGGCATTATAACGCACAAATGCTCCGTATCATGGGGGTTTATGGGAAGCAACTGTTAATTCAGTAAAACATCATTTAAAACGAGTAGATGGAGCACAGTCGTATACATTCGAAGAATTACCCACATCGCTGGCAAAAATAGCAGCATCCCTAAATTCAAGACCTATGACACCAATAAGTAATGATCCGATCGATATATGTTCCAACATTATCGCCGGGTCATTTTATAACTGCTCAACCAATTCTAACACCATATGAAACACTGAAAGTTAAAGATTGTTCAGTTAGTGGAAGAGCAGATCAAAGCCAATTTGGATAAAATTCACAGGAACATTGCAACCGAGCCCTATGATATCTGTTGGACTGGCAATAAAAATGCACTAAAAAGGCGAATATTTGATTTGATTAGAGATTAAATAACAAAATGAGAAATTCCGCATAAGAAGTTGAATAATTTTTGGTCAATCACCGTGATCGACTGATTTCAAAAGGGCAAGATAATTAAAGCTCCCTTAATTATCTTGCTCTTTTGCAGTCAGTCGATCACGGTGATTCTCACTTTCTCAGTCATCCAAAAAATCTTCGCATACTGTATTAGCAATATTATTAGACCTGATTGAAAGACGAATTAAGGAACCTCTATATATTACAAAATTAAACGTATTAGGTTTTGTATCGGTTCTTCATCCGTCCGTTCGCTGACGCGAGGTTTATATCGATCCAGGATTAAAAAATTTGAAACTGGTATATTGTTAAATCGAAAACTATTTTTATTATTACTATGCCCGATTAGTATCAACAACTACAAAGCTCCTTCGGCGAAAAATTATGCCTGTGAAATACTTCCCAAAATAAAATCCCAAATTTTCCATAAACGCAACAGATTCGCCTAAATGCCATTTTCAGAGATAAAATTTTTCAAATAATCGTCTTTTATGATAAATCCAATATTCAGTTTAATTTAAAAGATAACATTTAAGCAGTTTTATTAGTCAAAATGACTAAAGCAAAAACGGTTCATTGGCTTTACATTTTGATTTTATGTAAAATTAAATAAATAACAGGCCCATTGGAACATATTACATACCGTCAGTTGCACCAAATTCAACGTCGAAATCCGTTCGACAAAAATCAAAACATTGACCTTCGAATGTAAAAAGCAAGATGTATGTAAAATGTATGTTAAATGTCACAAGGTCAATCCTAGGGGTCAGCGATATAAATAACAGGCTGTGTATAAACGGCATTTTGCATCAAATTTCAACGACGATTTTGTTCATATTAGGCGTTAAAGTTTCTAACCCTGGTAATGGTAATTTAATGCGCTGTGAACTGTACGGCCACCTTTTAGACAAGTTAATGCTATTCCTGTTGTGGCAAATGGTATTACCATTTGTCCAATACCTCTATAAAAAGGAATCAACATATTGTAAAGGTTTATCATACTGGATCCTCCTAGGCCATCTAAGAAAAAACAGCCCCCTGACTATTCTCGAAATCTACGTATAGCGAAAAAAATATTTGTGAATGATGTATACTTTCTCTTCTTTCTCAAGTATGAGAATTGTTAGGGAATAAATATTCCGAGTTCCCGTTGAGGTAGACCAAATTTACCACACTCAGCACCATTTGACGTAGCACATTAAATTATATGCCACTTCACTGTCATAATCTCGCAAAAAACTTAAAGCCAAATCCAACTTGAATTTGTCTCAAAGAACCAAAGCATTGATATAGGATTGCAGAAAACACAAATGAATGCAAAAGCTTGCCTCATTTGGTATGACATTTGAAGAACTAATGCTTCATCTAAAGTTTGAATATTCAAAATAATTGACAGTTCGTATAGCTACTCAAATGATGTCGCTCCAGGAACGTGAAGAAGAATCAATCGCAAACAAAAACGAATCATTTCCATTTCTCTTAATTTTCGTGACCTTCTTCAAAAATTTTACTCCAAATTCTTTACAAAAATTTCCAAATTTTTACTCCAAATTCGTTTCCATTATCATCTCGAGGTTCTCAAACTTTACCTTTATGGCAGCAACTGTTAAACATTCAACAAAGGTTTTAAATAGGTTTTTAATGTTCAACAGAGGTTCAACGTGCAACAGAGGTGATTGAAAGCAATGCTCAGCTTGATGTCATTTATACCGACTATACCGGCTGTTTGACTCAATCAATTACTTTATCGTTGATAATTTGATCAAACGGCTTGAGTCATACCTTACTGGACGGGTGCAGGGTGTAAAAATTAATAATAGTTTATCTGATTCAATTTACGTACATTCTTCATAAAGCTTTCCCGTTGTCTAACATATGCTTATGAGTTAAACATATTTTCCCCTATTCGAAATCTATCTAATGCAGAGGAGTCACAAAAGGATATATGCGGTTAATGTTTACTGTAAGAACAATATCTTATATTTAAATGTTAAAAAATGCAAAATCATGGCTTTTACAAGTTCAACATCGCATCTGATTTATGATTACAATATTGCGATTTACGAGTAATACTTTGATATGTCTAAATGAAATAAAGGATCTTGGAGTTACATTTAACCTACCTTATCATTTAATCGTCATTTCGACTTGATCTGTGCCAAAGCCAACTCTATGTTAGAATTCCTAAAACATACCATAGGTTAGGTTAGGTTAGGTTGGAGTGGCTGCTTACGCACACTTAGACCGGTGACGGTCCATTGTGATACCACAGGATGTATCCCGTTCTACCCCTATGGAACCATTTCGAGCTACTTATGTAGCGTAAGATGTCCCGCACTTTACTATTTTCGAGATCCGAGAGGCAGTCCATATTGAACTTACCTAAGTGTTTGTGCCTTCTGAGAGCCAATGCTGGACACGAGCAAAGGAAGTGGACCAACGTCTCTTCCTCCTCTTCGTCCAAGCAGCTTCTGCAGAAGTCATTAGCCTCCAGACCCAGCCTTCTTGCATGTTCTCCAAAAAGGCAGTGTCCCGTGAGAATTATTACGACCGTTCTTAATTCACGTCTGCGTAAGGATATTAATGCCCTAGTGCGCCCCAAGTCCAGCTTTGGCCAAACTTGTCTTGCAACTCTACAGGTGAGGGTGTTAGACCACCTTTCCCCCGCTGAGGATAGCGCCTGCTTCCCAAGTGCTTGTCTCCGCGCTGTAATAGGCCTCCCCAGACTTGCCCTTTCCGGTTGCAGCTAGAGAGTCGTACCATGCCTAGCAAGTTCATCCGCCCTGCAGTTCCCCATGACGCCCGAGGGACCTGGGACCCAGACTACCTGAATATTGAAATGCTCACCCATCTCATTTAGAGATGAGTGACAACTCAACGCCACCCGTGACGCCAAAGACACCGATTCTAACGACCGGATCACCGCTTGACTGTCCACATAGATTGTGATATCGTCTGAGGATAACATATTATGTTTCAACCACGTCATGACCTCCTCAATCGCTACGACTTCAGCTTGGTACACGCTGCAGTAATCAGGGAGACGAATAGAAATGTTTACATTTAATTTGTCACAGAATACTCCAGCTCCTACTTTGCCGTCTAGCTTGGAGCCATCTGTGAAGAATTGCAACGCTTTGGTTTCCGATAACGGTCTATCCCTCCAGGATTCCCTTGAAGGGAAAGAGGTTCGAAATCGCTTCTCGAAGCGTAGAGTAGGTTTAATGTAGTCAAGATTTGCCAGCTCATCCTTCAACGATCTAACAATAGTGGAGTGTCCTATACTAAGACACCTCCACTGAGAGACGGCTGCAAGTCGTAAAGCCGTATTTTCCGCCATCTGTTTGCCAAAAATGTCGACCGGAAGAAGGTGCAACATAACCTCTAAGGCACTTGTCGATGTCGATCTCAATGCCCCGCTAACAAGCATACAGGATGTTCTTTGCACTCTCTCAATATACTTTTATAAGTTACTTTGTCCAGAGCTGGCCACCAAACACCCACCCCGTACATGAGTACAGGTCTCACTACAGCGGTGTAGAGCCAGAGTACCAGCTCCGGCTTCAGACCCCATCTATGACCAATGGCGTTCCTACAGGAGTACAAAGCAATAGTAGCTTTGTTTATTCTCTCCAACATGTTTGACTTCCAACTAAGCTTACTGTCCAAGATAATGCCCAGATATCTAGCTCTGTCAGTAAAAGCAAGTCTCGTGCCATTTAAGGTAGGAGGGACAACTACCGGGATTTTGTATTTCTTAGTGAAGAGTACCAGCTCTGTCTTGGACGGGTTAATACCAAGTCCACATTTGCCAGCCCATTTCGTAACGATGGTAAGCGCATTCTGCATTACGTCTACAATCGTGCCCAGGAATTTCCCGGTAACAGCTAAAGCTACGTCATCTGCGTAAGCGATAACTTCAATACCCTCTCTCTCCAATTCAAGTAGTAACCCGTTTACCACTATGTTCCAGAGAAGAGGGGACAGAACCCCCCCTGCGGGGTTCCCCTAGTTACTCGCCTCTTGATGGTGGAGTCCCCCAACTTCGAGCTAACAATCCTGCTTCCCAGCATATAATTGATTAACCCTATCAGAGGAACGTACACCTCCAAAAATGACAATCCCTCCTTGATTGCCTCGCCTCCGCTTTCACATTATTAAAGGCGCCTTCTATATCCAGGAAAGCCACCAAACAGAATTCCTTCGAACTAATCGATTTCTCAATCGTACACACCAAGGCGTGCAGAGCAGTGTCCACAGATCTACCCTTTGTGTACGCATGCTGAGACGATGCCCACTTCCTGGCACCTATTTTATCTCTGATGTATACATCCAGCAGCCTTTCCAAGGTTTTCAAAAGAAAGGATGATAGAGTTATTGGTCTTAGGTCCTTAGGATAGACATGTGAGCTTTTCCCCGCTTTCGGTATAAGCACCACATTGACCTCCGTCCAGTACCTAGGAATATAGCCCAGCTTCAAACACCCTTTGAATATAGCTTCCAGGTAGGGAAAAATAATTACTGAGTTGTTTTGAAGTTCAGCTGGTATAATTTGATCCGGACCAGCCGATTTAAATGGTTTAAAACCCCTCAGTGCCCATAGGATCCGTTTTCTGGTTACGATATCCTCTGGGAACACTGACAGTGACTCCTGATGATTGCTACGCACTAACAGGTCTTCCAAGCTCCCTGGGAAGTGTGTCTCGAAGAGAAGCTCCAGAGACTCTCCACTAGAAGCTGTCCAAGATCCGTCCGGTTTTATCAAAAAAACTGGGACTAGATGTACTTTTGGAAAGAATCTTTCTAAGACGGGAGGTTTCGGATACCTGTTCCATTTTATCACAGAAGATTCTCCAAGACCTCCTTTGTGCCTTTCTTAATTCTTTCTTATAAATTCCGAGAACATACCATAAGAAAAAGTTGAATGATCATAGAGTTTTTGTTTGTCTTACAGCTCCAATATGCATCTTGCGTATGGTCTCTCCGTTAAAGGGATCAAATAATTAGAATTGTGTCAGTACAAAAATCTTTTCTGATTTTTTATGCAAGGAAAAGAGTTGGGTTTGACAACCGATTATAGTACTATTTGGGAAGAATTACACATCGGTGAAAAATTTAGTTAACATCTCAATTTATAAACAAATTTTAATTGCCTTGTTTTTGTACCAAATTGTCTTCAGGTTCGTTAATGTGTTAAACAATTTCATTTAAATGCTAATCAAATTTGAAAAATGTTGTTTCTTTTCAATTGAGTTAAATTTTAAAATGTTAATTGACTTATTGTCAGTAATCCTAATCAAATTTTATACTTGATTAGAATTTTTTAAAATTGATTTAAATTAAAACCGAAAATTTCTAATAATCGATCCACTTCCTTAAGTTTAACTCATAAATTTTCTTTAAAGTATGAAGTTCTATTTTTGTAATTTTTGCGCGCATTTATTAACATCGAACACGCAAAGTCAAACACAACGCCAAATCTCACACCTTTGTTAAATAGTCTATGTACGGGTATAAAACAATGATATGAGTAAATACACAAAATATTTAATCCATGGGCACGGTTTAACGATCCACACCTAAGTCTAGTATGACGGTATACGTTGTTTTAACCGGAATTTGCTTATTCGTCATGAAATTTACAAAAGGGACACACAACCTAACTTTATTCTTTTATGGATAAAAGGTTATATAAATCTATACCCTAAAACAAAATTAGGCATGCGGCGGAAAAGTTTGTAAATCGCATAACAATGCATGAACATTACTTAATGTAATTATGTACAAAAAAAAAAAATAGCCGATATAAAAGTGACTCAATTAAATGAAATTGCTTTGTATGTTATCGACAAACTCGTAGTTGATGTAATTCAAATTGAATTCACACGTTTCAAAATTAATTCATTTCTTAATTTTATCGAACGTTGTACAATGTACATTGTATTTGCGATATGGCGCGCACTTAATGAATGACATTAATAGATATAATATCTACTTCCTTTTTAACAAACTAAACAACTTTTTATGTAAATTTAAGAAATTATTTTCAAACTCGACTCGAGGCGTAATTGAATTCAATTTAATACAAATAAAATAAAAAAAAATGAAATTAAAAAGAAAATAGTCTGAAGGAGTATGGTGCGATAAAAAAAAAAGAAATTAGCAAACAAAATTGTTATTGCAGATCTAAATTTTCCCCCATTTGTGCTATATTATTGCAGAGACTAGACTATATCAAAAAAAAACAAAAAATCGGTGTGGAACTTTTCCAAACAACGATTAAGAAGAAAATCTTACGAGTATAAATTCCATTTTGTAGGGCAGTATGCCAGGAAATTGCTTTAAATTGGTGCATTTTTTAAATACCAAATAGATCATGGAAAGTCGACATTATAATTCCTCCGCATCAAATCTTAAATATTAAACCTACGCGATTAATGAAAAAGAAAATTACTGATTTCCTGAGCTATTACGAAATTTTTAAAAGCCATTATAAGTATATACAAAATGTACTTAATTATACAAATGGTATAACAGATATAATTCTAGCAAACTTTCACTTTCACTCGATTGGCGTCAATTCCGTCATTTTTATTTATATATACATACCTCCAATTCTATTTCTAGTTTATTTATTTCATCCGTTGCCGTGTTCAAATTTTCCAGCTCAACCTGTAATAACAAAAAGAAAAGAAAAAAAAAATTGTGATAAAAATGTGAAAAATTGAAAATTTATTTTACAATATACAACTTAAGCATCATAATTCCTTTTCTCTTATTCGGTGTCACGTTTTCATTTTTGGTAGAATTGATTTTTTTTTTTTTTTTTAATGTTTTGGAAAACATGTTTAATTTTTATGTGTTTTGGGATGGAAAATGAAAATTAAAACCACATGTAACATGATTATAAAGTAAACATTATGTGATTATTTATGATGGAATTATAAAAACATATTATTTGCTACTTTGAGATGGTTAATGTAGACTAAATACGCGTGCCTTATGTTATAATTTTGAAATGTGCGTTTCAAACCAATTTCTGAAGTGTCCAGTTTCTGAAGTGTAAAACAAAGTAATAAGATCTTAAAGGAACAAAGCGGAACATTTTCAAACATAATTACTACTGCTATTTCTGTTTATTTCTACTGCTTTGGATCAATTGTATTGATGAAAAAATTGAAACTAAAATTTTCCATTTTCCAGTTAAATACACAAAATAAATATCGAAAAAATCAAAATTCTGCTTTTATTCGTTATTTTGGTCCGATGCTCCGCAGTTAATACCACAAAGAGCTCATGGTGTAATAGCAACACAACATTTTGGGAGATTTTGTACTCAAGCAGATGCAATGGAAGATTTTAGGAGTCAAATTGCAAGTTTTCCAAAAGCCTCACTAGAGAGCTGGTGAGAAAGAAGGAAGGAGAGAGAGAGGAAGAGAGAGGAAGGGAGAGGAACAGCAAAGAAGAGGCAGAGAGAGAATAAAGATTGGAAGGGGAGCGGGGAAGAAAGAGAGAGAGTGGAAGAGTGAGAAGAAAAGAGAAAGAGAGAGGAAGAGGGAGAGCGGGGAAGAAATAGAGTGGAAGAGTGAGATGAAGAGAGAAAGAGAGGAAGAGGGATAGGGGGAGCTTTAAATCGCAGATCTACGCGATGAAACCTGATTGCTGCAGTTTCACAAGTACATCGTCAATAACCAAAGCAAACAAATTGCATGCTACTGAGTGGGGAGTTAGATCAATAATATGAAAAGTTGGGGACAGGCTTATGCGAAGAAATTCCTTAGGATGATCTGATTCGCCAGTTTTCAATATAAAAACAGCAAAATTTCCAAAATCAGGGTGAATAGTCCTTATAATGAGCAGGGGTCGATTCTGGTTCTGTGGTAAAAACCATAAATTTTGTACTGTTTCAACTTTTGTCAAAACAGCATGTTCAGCTGGAATTTCGCTTTCTGATTATCTGTACACACTGGAAGCAGTTTTACGCATCGTCCCTCGTTAGCGTTACTGACACGTGTTAATAACCAGATGGAAGCAGTTTTACGCATCGTTCCTCGTTAGCGTCACTGCGGTTGTGCCATTTGAACATTGTGCACAATGAGGCAGTCAAAAATTAGAATTCAGGCAAATTATTTTACGAAAAAAAAAAAATGAAAAAAACGTCCAGTTGATTCGAAACTCAAAGCCTATAGGAGGATAAGCGCCACCTTGTGGTAGACTTTGAACTGAGTAATATACACTTCATTTGGGTTTCATAGGACAGTAAAACATGGGTAAAATTGGGTACAAAGTTCAATGAGAACATATGTACTGACGATTTCTTTAAGTCTATGCCACATATGCTACCACTCCATAGTACTCTCACAAGTAGGACAGAAAGGTTGTCATTCGCCAAGCGGCAGACCATTCGAAAAGTGATGATTCAGGAAATCAGATGGTACTTGTATGTGATCCGGTATTCGTGCATATCCAAGGTACCATATCACTGAATTTACTGAATTCGTGAACTTTCTCCCTAATTTTTATTTTATAGGTCAATCTTATTATAACATTTAAAGTATGAATGGCGGATTTTAAAGTTCATACTAGGACAAAAACAATTTAGCGTACACAACATTAAAATATTTATGTATGCTTATTCTGATTGATTGTGGACGATAAAAATAAATTATTTCGAAATTTGAAATCTTAAAAAGTCCATACACTTCATAATTTCAACAATTTGAAATCAGTTACATATTAGAAATTTCTTAAAATTAACAATGTTCTTTAGTTTCAAGTTATCAGTATTTTGGTTTTTCGAAGTTTCATTTATTTTGAAATGTCTAAACTCTTCGAGTAACGTTCAAATTCTAATAGTCTAAAGCGATATTCCAAAAATATTTAAACAAAAATTTGTATTGTGAAGGTTTAGGTCTTGTGAATTTAGAATTAAAGGAGCTTAGGAATTTTAAAAACTTCGAATAAAGACTGAAAAAACATGTTTTGTAAATTTAGGAATCAAGGCGATTTAGAGAATTCAGAAACTTGGTTAATTTCTTTAAATAAGTTATTTAGGAACCTAAGACCGTTAAATAATAATGTGAATTGAAGAATTTACAAAAATATAAAGTTTTATTTGAAATATAGATTAAGATTTTGGAAAGTAAACAAAACTTCTTTTTTTTTTCTTTCAATAACTCCACAAACTTTCAAAACTATCAGGAAGAGAGAGACAGAGAGAGAGAGAGAGAGAGAGAGAGAGAGAGAGAGAGAGAGTAGGGAGACAGAAAGAAAGATAGAGATAAAGAGAAAGAGAAAGAAAGAAAGAGAGAGAGTAAGAGAAAGAGAGAGAGCAAGAGGGAGAGAGCAAGAGGGAGAGAGAGCAAGAGGGAGAGAGAGAGCAAGAGGGAGAGAGATAGAGAGCAAGAGGGAGAGAGAGACCAAGAGCAATAGAGAGAGCAAAAGGAATAGAGAGAGAGAGAGCAAGAGGAATAGAGAGAGAGAGCAAGAGGAATAGAGAGAGAGCAAGAGGAATAGAGAGAGAGCAAGAGGAATAGACAGAGAGCAAGAGGAATAGACAGAGAGCAAGAGGAATAGAGAGAGAGAGCAAGAGGGAGAAAGAGAGAGCAAGAAGGAGAGAGATAGCAAGAGGGAGAGAGAGAGCAAGAGGGAGAGAGAGCAAGAGGGAGAGAGAGCAAGAGGGGGGGGGGAGAGAGAGCAAGACGGAGAGAGAAAAAGGGAGAGAGAAAGGAGGGAGAGAGAGAAAAAGGGAGAGAGAAAGGAGGGAGAGAGGAGAGAGAGAGAAAGAGGGAGCTAGAGCAAGAGGGAGCGAGAGCAAGAGGGAGCGAGAGCAAGAGGGAGCGAGAGCAAGAGAGAGAGAGAGCAAGAGGGAGAGAGAGAGCAAGAAGAAGAAGATCAAGAGGGAGAGAGAGCAAGGAGGGAGAGAGCATGAGGGAGAGAGAGCAAGAGGGAGGGAGAGCAAGAGGGAGAGAGAGAGCAAGAGGGAGAGAGAGAAAGAGGGAGAGAGAGCAAGAGGGAGAAAGAGCAAGAGCGAGAGAGAGCAAGAGGGAGAGAGAGCAAGAGGGAGAGAGAGCAAGAGGGAGAAAAAGAAAGAGGGAGAGAAAGAAAGAGGGAGAGAGAGCAAGAGGGAGAGAGAGCAAGAGGGAGAGAGAGCAAGAGGGAGAGAGAGCAAGAGGGAGAGGGAGCAAGAGGAAGAGAGAGCAAGAGGGAGAGAGAGAGCAAGAGCGAGAGAGAGAGAGCAAGAGTGAGAGGTAGAGTAAGAGGGAGACAGGAGTTAGACCATGAACACCTTTTTCCTCTAGATCGGTTGACGTGTAAGCCCCCACAATAAGTAAAATGTATGCTGTAAATCGGACAATAATTCAAGTGCTCTTTCCAGCAATAATTGTAACAAGATCGTCTCCTTACCTCAAAGAAAATGACAATCAGTTGATTGCGACAAATTAATTGTGAGAAAATCCTGAATGGTAATAAGAGGAAAACACAATGGAATTGCAACACAATTGTTAAGGTTGTTACAACAGAGCGAGTAAAATCGAGCAATGAAAATGAAAAGTTCGTTTCTCTTTTCGAAGAGGGTAAACGTCACATTCGATATACAACGGACAAAACATTATTTTTAGCCAACAACACTATAAGTCTAGTGAAAGCAGAAAGGATATTCATTTCCTCGCAGAAGTATTTTTACAGAAAAGTGGTTGGTAATAAGTGAGCAAGAGTTTTTAAAAAACGGTTGAGATTACTTTCAATCAAAACAAGTTTGAAAGAGGATAATACTCCAATAGGAAATGGTTTAAGCGGACTAAGCGAACCAAGACTTAAAAGTGACTAATTTAGCAAATTTAAATTATTTGAAAATTAGTTTGGTTTCACGTCGAGCATACTTTACAAAATTTTGTATGAAAATTATTTGATATGCACTAAACAGTCAGAGCTAATATGATTTGCTGTAGCAGTTAGGACTTTGACTTCGTAACGTTTGCATTTGTTTATTCTATTGTGCTGGTGTGAAACTGTTATTAGAGAGTTGCACCTGTGATCAGATGTGAGAATATCATTTGTCACTGCAACTTAAAATTAAGGCATCGTGTATTGTCGAGAAAAGAAAGAGAACAAATATATTTAAATGACCTACCACACAGAATTGACAAAAGTAGGCTCACAGCCTTTATTAAGCATTTAAGCTTTTGGGCAGAACTCCCTTGTTAATATTCGTGCTACCCCAAATAGATACATAAGGAAGATACACCGTCGCTAGAATCAGTTCAGTGTAAGACTTACTAGCATCGTGATATTACTAGAGATTTAAATGCCAATGGAAGCTCTAATTTTAACGTTCCTGAATATAAAACAAAAACCTATATATAGAATGGCACGATACAGGAAGTAACTTCCCTCATTCAAGTGAAACTGTCTTACTGTGTTGTAAGTTAATCTTTTAAATTCCAAGCAAAGATTTCTTATGAAGATACCGGCAATCGAAATGACAAACCAAGAGACTACTATCCAGAGATAATTTTAAATAAGACATATATTTCTAGTTCTTTCATGTGGCTACCCCACATCTTTTTTGACATACGTATTTATAAAAAATATTCAATAAGCTTTGACATTTCTGTGGTGACTTCAGCGGCGGTGTCCGGAGGTATTAAAATCAGGATTAAAAGAGTAGGCATAGCTGATGGATCAGAGTAAATAAATAAAGATCACATTACTCCATATGACATTGTCCAAGAATTGAAGAATCTTAATTCGTACAGAATAGAACAGCGGCGACGAGGAAAATAGAACTCACGTGAATAAAAAAAAATATTTTAGTTGAACAACGCTACACGCGGCGACATAACCGTACATTATAGATGAAAAAGCAAGATTACTCATACCAAGGCGGTATGCGTAACTCAAGAATGAAAGAACAGTTCAACGATCATCGCGAGGCCAAGTGGAAGGAGTTCAATGTCGGAACGCCATTTATTTCAAATCCTTGCCTCACAATAATGGATTTGAATGGCTGCTGGGGAAAATCGAGAGACGTCAATGTTGTAATAGTCGAACAGTAAAACAATCGCCTCATTCGAGCTCAAACAAATCAGCAAAATGCCATTATGCCAAGTCAGTTGATGAGAACTTGTTGATGGATATGTAAACACCTTTACAAGAAGTCGACGAACTGATGATCGTGCCTCGGGAACAACTTGCTGGTCTGGATGAAACAATCGAAGCTGAAGAGGTCAACGAAGCCATTCAGGATAACGTGCAAGAGCCAGCTTTCGTCAAAAATTTGAGACAACTGGCTCCATACTCGACCATCCAACCTCGGCATCGTCTAGGGCCCGGTCAAACAAGCATTTTGCCGTCGTCCGCAACAGTGTGCGTAGTAGTCCAAATCTCTCGATTCCTTGTCGTTCACAAGAACATGAGCTTTCAACTGTCGAGACACATTGACTGGCGTATTCTACGCAAAGACTAGCACCACCACCCGTATAAGATCCAGTTTCCACAGTATATCAAGCCAAACGACCATTTGTTTAAACGTACGTTCGCTGTCTGGGCTTTAGAACATCTCGAAGTTGACCCAAATTTCGGCAAAAACAATATTTTCAGCGATGGGGGCCATTTTTTGGCTTCATAAACCAACAAAATTGCCGTATATGGGATGAAAAAGCCCATAGGAGATGGTTGGATGGATGTTGGTTGGTACTTGGTGATGTCGTCGAACCCTACTTACCCCGCTGTATTGCATGAGAAAATCCCTGGGCACGTAATTTCACGAAACGGTAACGCCAAGAACGTATGATTTCATACCATTTCTGTGAAATTATGTCAACTCACTCGCCTTTGCGAAGAAGCCAAGAACGGATCAGGAGCTAAAGGACAAGATAAGACGAAAAATTTCAAACGAATGCGCGCCATTCAGTGAAGCCGTGGCAACCATCTGAACGTTATTATCTAATACTATTAATGGCATCGATTGTGCTTTACTGTCAAAAAAATATTGTAGAAATTCCACCCCGTTTGTTTTTTATTCAATTTTAAAATTCGAACATTCACAATGTAAAACACTTTTTAAGAGACCTGCGTTTTATTTTATTACCAAAAGTAATGAAATAAGTCTCTGTTCAAACATTGAAGCACTACATAAATCAAAGTCCATTGATTAGTTGTGTATTTCATGATTTTTCGGATTATGCTTCTCAAGTTCTTGAAACGGAAATTGTAATGTAGACTTATCTTAGTTCGGTGTCATAACGTAAAAGCAAAAACATGCCACATATAATTTCCAAACTTGGGCACTTTTTCATTGTGACCACTTATATAGATCAAGAGATGGTCGTAAATTTAAAGACTTTTAAAGTTCATATAATCCGTTTCCTGTTTCTTTGCTTGAAACATTTTGTTTTGAAAATCACAACACTGCAGTTGTTACTTATTTCATTAATGCATTAAGATTTTCTTTTTCGTTGCACTTGTTCTCTAATTATTCACTAAGTGAATCATAGTTTCTAATTAATTTTATGCACACAATTCTTAAATATAAACCAAAACAAGGTCTATGCATTATCAAGGTAACCGTGTTTTAAATTGCGTTAAGATATTGAAACAGATCAACGTTCCGCCAAGCGTTCGCTTGGAACTCGACACAACGAGTCTAAACATAGAAATAATTCGACACAGCATGATGATGCAAAACCTAAAACTTATCAAATTAAAACTAAAAAGGTGAAAATTTTTTCTAATTTTTTTTTTTTTTTTTGCAAAAAAATGTCGCTCTTGTGAAAGTAGGTTTGTACTATAGACTAATTCTAAACCTGTGGAGTATCGAGCGTTAATCTAGCCGCACATGATTAAAGGTAACTAATAATCGGTTAATATTAGCCCTTGCCCATGCATGGCAAATCGGAAAAATCACCAAATATTTTTTCGCCCCAGACTGAAATTCGAACTATCATTCTTTGGTTTGCAAGTCAACAACGTTAACCATCACACCAACGAACAACTTACACAGAAGAGAAAAAATACTAAAATATAAAATAAAAATAAAATGCCAAACAATAACAATTTTGTATAACTGTTACATACATATACGTACGTATTTTTGTTTTATTTTTATCTCGTTCTCTCCTCTGTGCGCATTAAACATGTGAATTTGTAGAGTGTAGACTTTTTTTTTTATATCGTTTATATTGCAATCACATGTTTTGTTTATATTTTGAAGGTTACTATCGTCGCTATATACGTAAAATACATACAATTTTCTATTGTTAGTACATACATACATTATTATCTTTGAAGTAAGTGCCTGATTTAGAATTTTGATAAGTACGGCAAAGTCTAATCGCATATAAGTATTTTTTTTATTTAGTAAAATACTTTTGTGGTGATTTTACATATGACATTTTTGTGTAGGTAGTCATTAAAATGTGCACAAAACAACAAGATGCTTATCGTATCTTGTAATCATAATACATGTCATAAATTAATGTTTAATCGACGCTATGGCTTTATTAAAAAAGATGTTAGATAACAACTTTTGATTTGTACAATATATTGCATGAGGTGGTTTTTCCATAAAGCTAAGATTAAATTAATTATCAAGACAACTTTTAATTTCTACACATATGTATAGGTAATTCGAATGCCATTCGTCAAATCAAAGTTTATTTTGAATTAATCATTTTTGTTTAATGAAAAATACAATTTATTCAACCAGGAAGTTTCAGTTTTATTGCAAGATTGATTTTGTGTTATGTGAAAAAATTTACAATATACATTTAAAGAGCAGAAGCAAATATCGTACTACTAATCACGCCGTTTTAAACGGCGCTTAAAACGTCTTTTTATTAGATGAGTAAATTGTTTATAGCTATTTAAGGTATGCGTCAAACAACACACCAATGAAAAATTTTTTTGATAATCGCAGTGGTTACACGTATTTGATGTTCTGAGGAAGGACGTAAGGCCAAAGATAACCTGAAAAATTAACTTTTTACATATGGTATGTCAGCTACTATATTTCATCCCAAATGTATGCTACTAATTCTACACATATCCAACATAAGACTTATGTCGATTTCGATTCACCTTTTACCAAATCGTTAAAAGATCAATTTCTAGGATGTGTGAATCGAACAGTTGCTCCGTAATATATATATATGTGTATTTCTGACGTTTATATAAACATAACCTATAATTTTTATAAAACATCAATACTCTATAAAAACAACTTAACATATTCTAATGTTATATACATAACAACATAACAACAAGTTAATTCTTTAATATAAAATATTTACATAAAAATAAACAGAGACACAAAATATAACACAAAACACAAATGACGCTTTCAAAATGACAGTTCTATTTGTTTTTGCGTTAGTAAATCTGCCAAAAAATCGAGATTCGTAAACCAACAACAATTTTGCTCGACCGAGCGACTTTTCTTGACGGATCGAACAGTTTGACAGCAGAAAGAGCAAGTCGGTTTGCTCTTTTTTGATGAATCGAAAACCACATTACATATAAAACAATTTATTGTTAACTTGCTCTTATTTTTGTTACTTATTGAGCTTATTTGATTTTTAAATTAGACCTATCAACATTTACTTTAAATTATTCGATCGTCGTTAGATCACATGGTTAAATTCTGAGCTAATTTGAATTGTGATCTTCATATAAATGGATCGAGTATTTTAGCTTTAATAAGATCATTCTCGCCATAAATACATCTCTTATATTTTATCAGAAAAGTATTCGTCAAAGGTAGTATGTATTTGTTAGAGTGTAATTAATCTAAATCTCTCCTCCAGTTTGCTGTTTAAGAAAGCTGTTTTTGCATCCAAATGGATGACCTGCATTTGCTCTCTGCCTGCCACCGTCAACAACGTTCTAAAAGTTGTTTGCCTAGCAACTGGTGCAAATATCTCGTCGTAATCCTGACCAAACCGTTGCGTAAACCCTTGGGCAACCAGTCTAGCCTTAAACCGCTTTACAGTGCCGTCTGCATTAGCTTTCAATTTAAACACCCATTTGCAACCCACTGCTTTTCGATTACTTGGTAATTCAACTATTTCCCAGGTGCCATTTTCTGCATGTGATTTGATTTCATCATGCATAGCCGCGTCTCCAGTAAGTCTGCCAGTGTTTTCGGCTCAGTAATTATTGAATTAATATTTTCGATTTCCTCGATTAATCGTTTTGATTTGACCCCCTTAGTTTCTCGTTCCGAGCATCGAACTTGGTTTTTGGAAATTGGGATTGAAACAGTTCCTTTTTCGCGGCCCTCGTTATTTCGCTTGATATGTTCTTGACCTGATACAGCGTCTGGTGCCTCCACTATTTGTTCACTTTCATTTGTGGTATTGTCAACTTGTGGTTTTATTTCGACAGTTACGGTATTATTTTCCCCTTCCAAGAAACGAACAGTGGTGTCTTCGGAGCTCCTTTTGTTGGCAAACGGTTCTGCATGAAATTAGCCGTTATAACTGCTTCCGCCCAGAACGAATGGTCCCATTCAGCCTCAACCATCATATATCGAGCCATCTCGATTAGCTTTCGGTTCTTGCGCTCTGCTACTCCATTTTGTTCTGGTGAATATGCGGCAGTGTATTCTACTTTAGTCCCGATGCTTTTTAAGTATTCAATGACCTGTTTGTTTTTATATTCTGTTCCGCGGTCTGAGCGAATAACTTTTATGGTCTTTGAAAACATAGTTCGCGCCATTTGACTGAATTCCTTAAGCCTCATGAAACATTGCGATTTTTCCTTCAGCAAATAAATTACCGAGTATCGCGAAAAATCGTCTATGAATGTTAGAATGTAGCGCATTCCACCATGTGACTTAGTTGGCATCGGCCCACACAAATCAGTATGAACTAGATCCATCACAGCATTCGTTGATGTCAATGACCTTTTTGGAAAAGGCAACCTAGTCATTTTCCCTTGTGTACATATTTCACAGTCGTCGCTGCAATTACACGCTTCAAAACACATACCGGTGACTAAATTGTCATTGTTTAGATGCCTGACCACATTAATGTCACGATGACCCAAAATGCGATGCCACTTGTGTATACATAAATTAGTTCTCTTGTGCGCTGCAAAGACTTCCTTTGATTGTTTGAGAATGTATTGGCTGCCACAATTTTAGCCAATATATATTCGCCTGCCACCTTTCTTTTGCACTGAACACTTATGCTTACCAAATGTGATCTCATATCCACGAGCTGCCTTTAACTTTACCGATAAGATGTTTGATGAAATTTCTGGTATATATAATACATTCGTTAATATAGCCGATACCGAATTACCTTTATCATCAAAAAACTGTAATTTGACGGATCCGGTACCACGTGACGAATATGTACGTCCATCAGCCACCCTAACTTTTTCTTGATTATTGAAAGTCAAATTCTCGAACTTAGACTTATTCACGCAAATGTGACACGTAGCACCGCTATCAATGATCCAATCGTCTGCACTTTGACTTTCGATGTGTTCGGTCATGAACAACATGTCGTCATCTGATTTCTCAACAGCCGCCGCCTTTTCTGATTTTCCCAATGGTTGTTTGACCTTATCCTTTTGAAGCCATCTAGTATACTTATGGCATTCTTCTTTAAAATGTCCCGGTTTGTGGCAAAACCGATATTTTCTTTTTCGTTTGTCGATCTTTAGTACAGCGTCGCCTGCGCTATCACCATTTTCGTTACAATTGCGTATAATTAAACGTTTATACTCGTCAATCAGTTTTGCCTGAACCATTTTCATGCTCAGGTCTTCCGTTTTCTGAGTTTGAAGTGCCGTCACGATTGTGTCATAGCTGCGCGGTAGTTGCCCAAACAGCAGCCCAATCTGCCATTTTTCCGATAACTTTTCCTCTCCGAGATCGTCAATCCGTTAAAACATGTCCAACAACCAATGAATATGTTCTTCGAGGTTATCGCTCTCCGTAAGCTTCTTTGTGCAAATTTTCTTTATTAGTTGCACACTGCTATTGCCTGCACCCTTTTCGTGATATTGCTGCAACACATTCCACATCTCTTTTGCAGATTTAGTTTTTCTAATGTGAACAAATTGATTCTTTTGCACACTTAAAACGATTGTAGACATCGCGCTGTCGTTTGCTTTATTCCACACGGTCAATTGTGCTGCCTCGGCTGGGTTTTCACCAATTATTGCATCCCAACTATGCTCTTTCTTCAGCAGCATTTCCATCACAAACTTCCAATTAAAGTAATTTATCGTTGTCCAACTTTTCGATGCGATACTTTCCATCGATTACGTCCGCCATCATGTGTCTCAAAAAAAAAAAAAAAAACCGCAGTGATGTATAGTTTTTGTAATTAATAAAGTTTATTTTATCCACTTGTTTTTAACAAACTTAGCCTATAAAACGATCGCCCCAGTGATTTTAGTAACAAAATTATGCAATACAACTTTTACATATATCACGGAACGGAAGTAAGTAAGAAATTGACAATACAAGATGGCCACGAAAAGTCAAAATCCAAATCGATGATGATTGCGTTTACACCAAGAGTTGACTTTTAGTTGCATCCAACAGTATTAAGAAATATTCTGACCAAACGTTAGCTAATCTTTTAGAGTGGGTAAACGGAAATTTGCCAAAAGAAGTCCCAAGAACGGTAAACAATTGGAAGGCTTCTTCAATGGTTATGCATTTCTGTTTCCTTAATGCTTCCAGTTAACGAGATTCAGTGCCCATGTGTAGTAATAAAACCACCGTTGTAACTGTTGATAAATCATTTTATTTTTCAATATATTTTTCAAGAACGTCATAACATCTGTTCGATCGGTGTTCTATGATTGTTATCCCATAGTTATGATTTAAATGTGAAGTCGTTTTTCTTTGATCTCATCACTTATAGTCCAATGTTTGACGGTTTTTTGCTCAGAATTCTTACGGACAAAACCGATTGACATGAAATTTGGATAGTAAGTAGAAATGGTTCAAGGAACAAAACTAATATAGTCCCGAAGTGCGCTTTTACCCTGGGGGTGAATGTCACCCCTTCTCGAGGGTGAAAATTAGTACACTCAAAATAACTGCAAAAATCGCTAGAAGGATGAATTCTAAGTAAAAAAAAAATGTTATATGAAGTTTTTTCAATAAATCAATATTTTTCGAGTTATTCCCGATTGAAAAAATCGATTGTTTTTTTTTTTTATTCTGTAGATGTAATATGAGCTTGAAGGTGACTGTTTGTTCGCCGAAAACTGAATACGAACCTTTCAACATTAACTAACGGAAAAATGACCAATTTTTAGAGGAAATCTTGGCAGATCTTAAAATGAGCCTTAGTAAATGTCGTTAGCATAAAAACTTACGGAGTTATGAAAAAAATAAAACGGATGTCTCGTTTTTTCGGAGAAAAAATCAGCAATGAAACGTAAAAGTAAACGTAATCCATTTACAGTGTACTTTAGTTAGGTACTAACAATATGTTCTAGAAGTTTGAACGGTTTAGAATGCCTAGATTTGAAAAAAAGTTTGATTCAATTATGAAATGCTTTTTGAAATTTTTGAAAAAAATTTGTCGTACAATCAGTCCAGTCGCCGCGGCCTGATGAGAAGATTGATTTTTTCATAATCATAAGCTCATCAGTTCGGAACTGGATTAAATTCTCTTACAATTTGCGAAAATATTAACTTCAAATAAATTAATATTTTACTCGAATAGAAAATGTATCAAATGTTACACTTAAGTTTCTACCAGCTAGCACAACCTAAGTAATCCAGCCTTTAGACCAAGAGATAATAAAAACCCTTAAGCAATTTTATAGATCGGTTTTATTAAAATCGATTGTTGCGGTGGCGATTGTAGAAAATTTGTCGCAATATACTAAAAAAATTAACGTGTTGGATGGGGTTCAATTGACAAACCTGAAACCATATTTAATTGTTTCAAAAAAGCTGGTGTCAGCAAAATGATGACGTTGACTATTCAGTTGCAGAAATTACAATAATCGATAAACACGATTTTGCCGTGCAATAGCGAAGTTTTTTTTCTAATAATGATGGACGCTGTATCGACATCAATAATTTGTAGCTCAGAAAGTGAAACAGATGACGAAGAAGCTAGAAATTTGGAAAACCTACCATCACAGATGGACGTAGCTGCAATGTTAGTCTATTAAAAACAATTCTAAAGAGAAGGGGCCGGCAATGTTTGAATCCGTTTCGAAAATCTGATAGATGACTATTTTTCGAAAAGTTGTTAATTTTTGCTTAATTTTTATTTTTTTGTAAGAGTTTTAGAATTGAAATCTGGTTTTATTGAATTATAATTTAGTTAATGTTAAAGATATGTGATAACGTGTAGTATAATCATAC
The DNA here is from genome assembly GCA_958295665.1 of Tipula vernalis. Taxonomy (NCBI): domain Eukaryota; kingdom Metazoa; phylum Arthropoda; class Insecta; order Diptera; family Tipulidae; genus Tipula; species Tipula vernalis. Next base: position 376,559,489 of record OY282559.1, read on the forward strand.
ATTATGCAAATGCTAACATTGAGCTGAAGAACTGTCATATAAGGCGGAGAATTGAAAAGCTTTTGAAAACTGTACATCAAGAGGTTCATCACCTGGTTATATAAATATTTACCATTTTTTTATTTTATGGACGTGTTCGAAGTTTGTGATACTGATAATTATAACATTATTTTGTATACAACCAAATTATCATAGCCACTACGTGTTGTAAATTTGACACTTCTGTAATAATATTCATAAACAAAAGAGCGCATTAATAATAATTAAGCCGTTACACGCTAATTTATTTCTAAAAAAAATAGTACAAATAAAACATTACAAAATATGCGAGAGAAAATTATTTCACTCCTGTCAAAATTATTACAAACTTCGAACACGTCCTATATATGCTGGTTCAAATATTGATTTGGATATTGAGTTTGGGGTTGAGTTGAAGAAATATGAGTCAGGGGTTAATTTTCGGGTTGAATTGAAGATGAGTTGGAGTTGACTTGGGGTTGGGTTAGGATATAGTGATTAGGATGAGTTGACCAATCTTTTATATATGTTGGATAGGAGGATTGAGTTGGACGTTGAGTTTTCGGTTGAATTGGGTTCTATTTGCGGGTTGAATTGGGGTTGAGTTGTAGTTGAGTTGGTGTTCGATTAGGGTTTAGTAAACAGTTGAGTAATCTTTAGATATAAAAGTGAGTATTTTTATGTATGTATCTATGTATATGTGTATGATATTTAAACAAATCCACACGCCTTGACCGATTTGAACCAAACTTTATACAAATATTGTTTCCGACTTAAGAAAGGTTACTGGTAATAACTCATACCTTCATCTTCTTCTTGAGGGATGATAATCAGGTCCAAAGCTACTATGGAGGAATTTCTAAAACTTCATCAATTGAGTTGTTTTTTGGATATTGATTCTGATCTGGTGATATTGATGGTGATGTTTCTGGTGATGGTCATGATTACTGTTGTAAAATTTCCGATATTTTTAAATTTGGTAATGTTACCGGTAATATTACCGCTGACACGGGTAAAATAGGTAACACACTTTTTATTCAATATTTTAATTCCAATTTGTACCAAAGAACACTAATAATATTTTAACGTCTGGACAAATGTAGTAAGACGTTTAAATAAAGCACAAATGGCTTATTATTCTTTCAAATATATTTCATCCTCTTCAAAGGAATCTCCTTCGGAGAGAATTCACTTATGCCAATGTTTTTCCCAGTCTTCGAAACAGTTGTTAAAGTCTATTGAACGTTAAAGTGTCAAAACCAAGTCCCGGGAGCGGTTTCTTGAGTTTCAGGAATAGCCAGAGGTCAAGTGGAGCTAAATCAGGCGAAGAGTAGTTGCGAAACAATATGAGTCTAATTTTGGCAAAATAATCACGTACAAACAAAGCAGTGTGAGACCAAGAGTTTCCTGTCCAAAATTTTCATGATATCAAGAAGATCTCTAATTGTCAATCGACTATTTTTGAGCACCAAATCCTTGACTTCCTTGACGTGGTATTCATCGGTAGGCGTCGAAGGACGGCAAGATCGTCGCCTTCAACGGCTACAGTAAATAATAAATTTTACATAAATATGAGTTTATGATCAATTAAACTCTTTAATCAATGTATGGTTCATCCTCGCTGACGCATTTATCATATTCAGCCTCAACATCATCCATAACCGAATTATTCTTACTTTCTTTCCTTTTCTTCATGCGAATATTATTATGCAGCTTTATTCATTAATAATAATTTATATTTGATTCAGCAGAAATAACTTCATCCTCGTTATCCACACTTCCTAAGTTCATCTCGACAGGTTTAAGTTGTGCAAAATTTACGTTAGTTTTCCTTCACGATCAACAGTCAATGAATCACGTGTATGTGTATAAAACCATAGGTACTGAATGTGCTTTCCATTGCAGCTCTAGATCCAGGCATGCTCAAAATAACAACCGCCAAACACTTAAAGATGAAGTAGAACACACTCCCGCCGACCAAATTTCATCAAACAGCTGCTCACTTGCAACCACAAAAGGTCGTGAAAAAAGTTCACTTCGAACATTGTAATGCGCCAAAGACTCATATATTTTGTTGCCCTTCTACTTTTTGTCCTTAAGTTTCTTCTGTGATTCCGAAAGACTCTTTCCTCGAATAGCTGGTTCAAGCAAATTTGAGAATACTTATAAGTTCTTCGTAATTGGCGCATTTATTTTGTTCAAAAGTTTGTTTTATATTAACAAAACAGTACACCACTTTAGACAAAACAGCAAACTCTCAAAAAAAGATGGCGCCATTTAGCAATCGGAGGCAGTACACAGTGAACAATTTCGAATAGGAGATCGTAACTGCCTTCATAACTGACTTCACTTCGTTTTCGATAGCCAGCGCTTTCAGGGTAAACCTGATGTATCATGAATGTAGATCGAATGGTAGCATGAAAAATGTGCGAGTTTTTTTATTTCCGAAACTATCCGTATGACTGACTGAAAATTTCAAACCGTTGATTATCAGTAATAAGTACAATAAATTTATAAATCTCGACGTCTTTTAACACCGCTTCAACTTTGCTTCGAAAAGCAACTTTAAAAGCCAAATGTCGATTTTCCTTAGTGAGTAGATTTATATAAAAAGGCGTTGGGTGTATTGTATTTGACATAATTTGTTATGGAGTCCCTGCGTATGTTCGACTAAGCATTGGTAAGACTGACCCTGCGACGCGATGGTACTTAACGGTCACAATTTCTTGAACAAATCAATACAAGCCGACTTTGTGGGTGAACCTAATGGAGGATGGAGCACCAGAAATCAAAATTGCTCGAGTAATAGCTCATCGACCATCTGGTGCTACTTTGATCTCATGTTCTCAACGAAATTCCAGCATATTAGAGCTTTTCATCGACTAAAACGTTGCGTTGCAGCCACTTTTCTAGTTAAAATAATGATTGGTGTCTTTTCCAGACAGAGCGATGAATCATATGCAAGGTCAGATTCTAGCTCTATTACGTATTTGCCAAATCAATATGTCAATGAAACAGGAAAAAGATTTAGATTATTATATTTTATAGCAAAAACTTGTTGTAGTAGGTTAATGGTACATAAGGAAGTATAATGCAGTGGTGTCACAACTCTTTTTGCATTTAGACTAGTTGTGTTGTTTGGAAAAAACATTTTTAATTTATATTACCGATATTACCACGGTAACACCACTTTGGGTAATATTACCTAAAATTACATATTTTACCGCTAATATTACCACCGAAAATATTACCGTTCACTAGTCATGATGGTACATATTATATGATGGTATGATGGTACGAAGGTATCATGGTAAGACGGTCCAAAAATTGAGCAGCGGACAGACAAAAGTCCAATTATTAATGGAATTTCAATCAATTTAATTTTCATTCAATGTCAATATAAGTGGGTTTGAAAAGAAACCGATTTTTGATACTGTAGAATTTTCCTGTTGACATATACGACATGAAACAGCAGAATTTTCAACAAATTCTGGTAGTATCAATTAATTTTTCTACATACTTCTCTTTTGTTTCAGTAAGCAGAATTTGCCTACTATACAGCAAATTTTAGTTCACATCTAGGTTGTGGTGATATTTTTACCCTAACGAATTTTAAGTGACGCCTTTTTGCAACTTTGCTGGAAATCCTCAAGTCGATGTTCGTTAATCGATCCACACCGCAAAGTTAACTACCCAATACTGACAAGATACGATACATTTATAATGCAAGGCAGGGTAGATGCAAGATTAATAATAATGATAGCTCTTTACTAACTCGGATTAAGTCGGGACCTTCTGGTCTAGAACATCAGTTTAAAATTCTTTAAACGAGTTTCCCTTTGCTCTTAAACTTGTTATATGTTTTTTAATTTTAATTTTGTCCTCACGTCATTTTTCTATATTTATTATAGATCGATGGAAGCTTAGTAAAATAATTCCCTTCACAACTATCAGATTTTCAAATAAGTATTTTCTTATTTCTAAAGCCATTCTAAAAGCGTTTTTTTCGACAATTCTTTGTCTGATTTCATTCCTGTGTATCAATGTGGCGTATTCTCCAAAAGTATATGTGGCATATTTACCGAATACATGGAATATTTAGCCGCGAACACTATTTGTTTAGCTTTACCCTAATTAGAGCATTAGAGTCATGAATAATAATAAAGACGCTGATACTCGGTTATGTAAGTCAAAATTAGATATAATTATGAGAGAGAATTTGATCCAATTTTATTTTCAATATTTTGCTGATATCATCAAACATCCATTAACATCATATATAATTTAACAAATTACCTCTCCCATCGCGTTTCGTGACATTTAAAAAGCATCCCAAAATTGTCGAGGAACATGGAATCAAAAGGTAATGTACAACGCAAAGTAAAAATTATTATTCGTAATTTAGTGGTTCGAGAAACATGGGGCCAGGAAATTTAACAACAAAAAAAATGTCTACCCGTTTCAAACAACACAAAAACCAACTGCTTTATATGCCTTTATGTATATATATAGAGAATGCGAATGTAAATTGTAAATCATTTATAATTCGGCAAATTTATGTACACTCTCTTGGTTACTCGGTTATCTCATCCAACCTGCTGTGGACGGTAACAAAAAAAAAAAAAAAAGCGTACGAGTAAATAAATTTCACAGAAAATCAAATTTACAACAAAAAAATGTTTGTACAATTTTTGTATATTTTGAAGAGCAGGAACAATTTGACCACAAAACATAAAATAAAATGGTTCCCTTAAGTAAATGTTTTTTCGATGAACGTTGGATACATGTTGGGCATCTATCCTTTGTATATATATGTATGTATGTATATGGCCCATAAATAATAATTAAACATACATTTTTAAATATGGTTTTGTAATAAAATTCATTTTTAATTACATAAAATAAATTGCTTAGTAATAATAACTCTAATCTATATACATAAATAATGCTTTGTAGTTAGCCGAAAACATAATATGTATATGTGTATATACTTACTTACAAGCATAAAATGTCTCGAAGTAAAACTACTCAAAAGGTCGTTGTACAAATGTAACCCTTTAAAAAAAAATCTTGTTTAGTTTTCTTTATGTGAAATTATGTAAGAACGTAGCAGTAGGAATACAACCATATCAAGATCTATCTGTGTCTGTAAACAAAACGAAAGCTGGATAGATATGAAGTCTAAGAAGAAAACAACAGTTTTTTTCCTCATGAAAATCTCAAAACTAATTTAAAGTTTAGAATAATTACTCTTCTTGGGTATACACATAATTTTGTCAATATGCTGTGTGGCATAGTTTTATGTGAAGCATGTTGTTGATGGGAAATACTTGTTGTACGCAGGATTAAAAGTTTTTGTTGTTCAGTTCATGTTGGATAAATTAGGATTAACATGAATTATGCCTAAATCAATCAAGCGTTTTAGGGTTGTGTTAAATAATTAAAAATTATTAGTGTTTGTATGTGTGGCCAACTATTTCTCAAGAATGTATGTACATATATACAAAAAATTAAGAAAAATATCTAATAAGTAAGTAATTTTAATAACAGACATCGGAAATGATCAAAATATCGGCATGTAGTAATTATTTGCTTTAATTTGAATAATTCTAAAAATTTGCTTTTGCGTTACAGCTTTTTGTCGAATTATCTGTCAGACAATGAGTCTCATTCTATTAACCCTAAAGTCTCTAAGCTTCTAAATTTAAAAAAAAAAATTATTTGTTTCAAGCAAGATGAAACTTCAAAATTGAACAAAATTTTAGAATACCAGGGGGCCTATTCTCAAATTCCACATCCATTTTCCACATGTGGACATCTGTCAAAACTCATAAAAATTGAATTTTTTCGGTACTAAGGGAATATTTCCGAATGGGTATAAGCATGTGGAAAAATTCCCCATACAGGAAAATGTCAATGCCGCATGTGTTTTATATACGAATCACAATTTTCGAACGTTTTCTTGTGAACTTTGACAGATGTCCACATGTGGAAAATGGATGTGAAATTCGAGAATAGGCCCCCAGGGGGCCTATTCTCGAATTCCACATCCATTTTCCACATGTGGACATCTGTCAAAGTTCACACAAAAACGTTCGAAAAATGTAATTCACATGCGGCATGGACATTTTCATATATGGGGAATTTTTTCCACATGTTTATACCCATTCGGAAATATTCCCTTAGTACCGAAAAAATTCAATTTTTTAGGAATTTTGACAGATGTCCACATGTGGAAAATGGATGTGGAATTCGAGAATAGGGCCACAGATTCAAAATTAGATACAAATATTTCAGAGCAAACGCTTGCATGAATTTGTTAAAATGTCACAATTAAAATTTCACAGTTTGTGATACTTCAAAATTTCATAAAATTCATGTCAGCTCCGATGTGTAAGTAATTATTAGAATTTTCTGGACCATAATTAAAGACGTTGTGCACAGAAAAACGATCAAACCACTTGATACAGTGGGTTGCCAAATTATTAGTGATAACAGGAATCTATTATCTATAGCACTGAAACTATTATGTTTAAAAATGTTGTTCTAAGACTGCAGACCAATAGTCGAGTAAATTGTTCTTTTACCTACTTTTTAACAGTGTACAGGATAAATTCGAATTCTGTACTAAAAAGTTGGGTAAGATATGAGAAAAAAGGTAAATGACGGTGTTGTTAACTATTTGGCGTTTCGGTGGTTTTTGTTCAAATTTTCACGTTTCCATTATATATAATATATGAGGTGTGTCTGATCAAAAGTCGCTATTTACATACACCTTACTTTCTGATACCTACTTTTGATCACTTTTTTGTAGTAAATAGCTTGTTTTGACAAAAATCAATAATTTTAGGGATATTTTTCATAGACAAATTGGCAAATTTTGGTCCATTCTGGAAATAGTCACTTTTGGACTTTTGGTTCTATTTCATTTAAACAATTCTGCCCTGATAGACAAAACAAATTTTCATTTTGGAAAATCATCATCATAGGTAATGAAATAAATTTTAATTTTATTTTACGAAAGGAAAACAATCAAAATTATTTGACATTTACTTTTGCACCTAATTGCCGGCTTTTTCAACTAGTGATTTTCTAAATCGATCTCTTATGTTCTGTTTTGTTTATTTTTTCATATGCTTACCTTTAAACAAAATAGATCGATTTAGCCTATCACTAATTACAACCCCCCAAACCAAAATTTGTGGCCATCAAACCATTTTTACTTCTAGAGAATTGGTATGTCAATTGAGGTAAAATTGAATGTGTACTAAAATTGAAATTTACTGTACTAAATGATTTACCCGACTATTGGTATGGACTATTTTGGACTAAAGAATATATGTACTAAAAGTCGAAATATATTATTTATCTAAATTAGATACATTTTGAGATGTTGTTCCATTTTACTGGTTCTAAATTTCTTTTATTTGGCGTTTTGTGCTAGGTAGGCTAGAAATAGCTCTCAGAGTTTCACAATTTAGATTCATTTGTTTAAAATAAGTGCATATTGAAATATATACTATTTAGTACTTATAATATTTAGTACACAAACAAAAGTTATTTTTTTAAGTGTCAAATTTATATTATTTGTACTCAAAATATGATTTTTTAAATAATTACTTGTTCTATAATATGTACTATTCTTATGCATATTCATCTAAATTTGTTTATTTGCCCTGAAAGCTATTTTAAGCTTAGCTGGGACAAAACACCAAATCAACGAAATGTAGAACCAATATAGGGAACAATTTATAAATAACTGATTTAGATAAAAAATGTATTTCTATTTTTAGTACATGTGTATTATTTAGTACCAAACTAAAACTTTTATTTTGAATGCAATTCATATTTAGAACAACATTTTTTAGTTTCTGTGCCTGCGCTGTAAAAATGTTTAATTTAATACATAGTCTGGATTTAACACTTGTCCCTAACAATTTGGCAACCCGCTGTATATTAGAGGTGGATGGAAAACAAGCAATAACGCCTTTGAGAATATTAATAACCATTGTAGGACCTCCGAAACTACACCTAAGAGATAATTTTAATTATTTGTAAAAATCTCAATAGCTGTTTAGGCGACTATTACATGTAAGGGTTGCAGTAAAAGTGTGAGTGCCCATCGGAAAAAAGATTTATTAAATCCAAAGGGAAAATGATGCCCCAAAACAAATTTTTCTGTTGGAAACTGACACGTTTTGCTGCTAAGGCATTTGCTTGTCTGAGGCAAAAGCTCCGTTTAAGCATTTGCCCCGGAGCAAAAACCCAGATAAAGCATTGACAATGGATAAAAGCCCCTCTGAAGCATTTGCCTCTGTGAGTTATAGATAGAAGGACTCTATCAAATTGACTTCTCCAACCATTTCTGTTTAGTATACTCGTAAAACATACATTACACAACAAGGAATTGGCAGAGTAAAGTAAAGTATAGTCTTCACCGTTTTCAGGCCCTTCACAAAATTCATCGATGACTGAAGTTTTGCTACATTCCAGTGCCTTAAAATTTGGTAAATTACCGACTTGGTAAAAAAATTACCGACAAACATAAAAATCAATAAATTTGCACAACCTATAGGCATCGTCAATAATCAACTGCAAAATAAAACTGTACTAAAAATTAAGGAGACTGAATTGTCCCACAGTGGGTGGGATGATGAGAGTTTATTGAAAAATGGAATCAGGGGAATTAAATGATAACCAACTAATTCAACCTCGATATAAATTATTCGCCAAATAACTGCGGCTTTTTACTTATGTCATTTTCTCAAGGTTCATTTAAAATTGTTTCTCTTTATTTTAGAGCTCAAAAAAATAAAAATTTCTTGCTATTTGCTTTCAGTCATTTTGGCAGAGATGTCACTTCAAACAAATCAAATAAGCGAAAATTTACGTCATTTCTACATAGCTAATTGTTTTTAAGTTGCGAGATATTTTGGTGAAACTTAGAGGAAAATATCAATGCAAAATGTTTCTCGCAGTAGGTAGGATACGTGAGGATACTAAAAATTGTCAGAAATTGGAGTAATTTCTCTCGTCATTTTCCCAAATTTCTGTTTTAGCTTAATGTTTAGATTAATACCTCCTGAACATAAAAATTATACTATAAGACAATTTTTAAACCATGCATTTAAACCTTGCCATACAAGAAAGATGTGTGAGGTATGGTTTTGTTGAGTGAAATACGCCCCAAAATTAATATTCTCAAACCTTTTTTTGCCTAACTTCCATGATTGCGTTAAATAACTGCAGAAGAAATTGTCGTGCCGAATAATTCTTGCACGACTTAAGTCTCGGCGTCTTATGCTTCCTAAAATCCATACTTTCTTAAACACTGCCCGCCAAGGCTGCAGCACTGCAGAAATGTTCATTCTTTCAAATTTTTGTACATATATATATATATATATATATATATATATATATATAAGTAACCTGAATATAACGTTTTAACCAGATAAAAGTTTTTTGTTAAAATGACGTAAGAGGGCTACAATTGTTGTCATTTTTTTTCATAATCATAAGCTCATCAGTTCGAAACTGGATTGAATTCTCTTACAATCTTCGGAACATATTAAAATCATATAAATTAAAAATTAAATAAATAGAATTCTGTCTATTAGTCGGTTTAATTGAATGATTGTTCGTAAATACTAATATACTTCTACGTGTTAATAAAAACACATTTAAAATGGTCTAATCACCATATTAGAAATTACATGAATTAATTAACATTCAAAAAAATTAAAAGAGTAAAATTAGCTTACACAGAAATAGAGCTGTGTGAATGTCGTGAAGAAGAAAAAATTGTAAGAGAATTTATCTGTATTAGTATGATTCGCTAGTACATAACGCACAGTACATTCTGTATACACCTGCCCCTCGATTAACACGGTAATTACGTTCCGCCAAATTACCGTGTAACTCAAAACCGTGTTAATCGCGACTAATACAGTCGTCCCTCGATTAACACGGTACCTGATTAACACGGCAAAACTTCTGTGCGTGTTAATCAAGACTTTGTCTCAATTCGTTGACCGTGTTAAATCAAATCCGTGTTAATCAAGTACCGTGTTAATCGAGGGACAGGTGTATATAGAATGTAAATTGTGGTATAATCAGTCCAGTCGCCGCGGCCTGATGAGAAGATTAATTTTTTCACAATCAATTTCTCTACAAATTAAAAACTATTTTACCCTAATATTTTTATAGGTCTTTTTATAGGTGATGTTGAAATAATTTAGTTCACACATTTGGCATGTTTGAATTGATCACTGACACATTCCTGCACGAAAACAATTTTATTATTTTTCGTCGGAGAATTAACCGAAAGCATCATAAATTAGCTTTGAGAAAATGCTTAATGAAAAAACCATTTATCTCCAAAACTATAAGCATAATAATTTTATGGCCGGATTCATTATTGGCATGTGATAAGAAAACACCATCAATATTAAGTAATGGACGATCCGGCGTACTGCTTGCTCGTGGGATCACTTCGAAAAAATTAATGTTGATGAATAGCTGGTGAAACAGACCAAGTACAATATATTGATGAATATTGAAGGGATAGTATATGATACGGCGAAGGAGAAAAAATAGAAGATGCAGATTCATTAATTCGTACATGACCAAATATCGGTTAAAAACCCTGTCAGAAGAACGGTTCGCGTATTAAGACAACAAACAAAGCAGTGAGGAGTGATCCAATAGCAAGAATCGTCATTTATAATGTTTAGTGCGAGACGAACAACGCTAATAGTTTAGAAGCACATCAAAATTAATTGGTTGCACCACTTCCTTGATAAAAATAACGTAATTAGTGTACAAAGACACCTCATGGATTGTAGTTCAAGAAAAACGGTACATGATGGTACAGTTTTATATCGTGAAAGGAATTAAGTTGCCGAGTCCTCTAGCCAATAAAAAGAATCGTTACCGCAACACCAAGGCAACTAACATTGAAGTAGCAGCCGATTTACTATCTGATGAACTGGTAAGTGCTTTCAAGCATTTTACTGCGCCGCGGGAATATGTCGCCCATATGCACCGTGACAATGGAGCAATGCAATCCATAAACTGGCACTTCTGTCCAACAATGGCATCGCAGTCTTTGGGAGGTTGATACGAAGTCCACAAAAGCATACCTTAAGAAGTGCAAAGAAGACACCAAATTGACTTACGTATTTTGGCAAAAAATGAACATCGGAATATCTATATCGTTTGCAACGGCGTCCCAAGTAGCAATAATACAACTAACTTACTATTATGAGAACGAATCTAGAGACCACCTCGATAAAAAATTTCCCATTAGCATGAAACTCCGGATACCATAGGTGATAGCCTTACGCAGAGTACAGTTGCTAACAGCTGGGGTTTCAAGGATCTGTACCTTCAGATCTGAGTTCTTGTTTCTGAGCAAACAAGGTCCAAGTAGGACTTACTACTGAGAGGGAAATAACAATACATTATGAGTAGTGAGTACTTCAGCATAAATAGCGTAATTCAGGGCCAATTGTGCGGCACCCAATTACCAACAAACTTGGTCATTCGCATTTACGCCGAAAATCAATTGATGATCAATAGACTTTTGCTCATCTTCTTAACAAAACAAAAACAAAAAATACGAGTTCAAATTGGAATTTGTATTTTCAATTTATAATTCATTACTGCCTAACCTTTACTACCACCGCCAACAACTACTAGGGAGAATACTAGGGAGAATTACGAATCTAATGAATAACGCCAAATAAGAAAATTGTCCCCATTACCAATCCAATAACTAAAGCGTGATATCAGAAAGGAAAAAATTCAGGCTACATTTAATAAAATGATGAGATACCGGAACATTAAGTCATCCTTCGTTTACCAGCCGAATACTGCTGCAAGCTTGGATCCAATTTCCATAAAACTCAATAAACTGATAAAAATCAATATACGGGAAAACGCTGAATTATATTTCAGCAATATTGACAGAGTAGCCGATCGACTAAATCTGATAAATCGTTGGAGGTGCTTGAAAAGGTTTGCTTGAATGTAATTACTATCAAATATTAGATCCTGTTCCCGGTTGTTTTTCTAATCCCCGGAAATTGGAGTCAAGCTTTACAAAATCGCGGGTTTTGCCCGGCTTTTTAAATAAAATTTATAAATATAACTTTGACTTTTAAAATATACCTTTTAAAAAACCAAAATGCAACATTAAATTGTCAGAACACATTTTTTTGTGACGATTGCCAGAAAAAAGGCAAAACTCTTTCGGATTCAGTTAAAGTTGGCTGAATCGTATAATAATGTTCGGTGGTTCTATAAAATGGTATCTCCTTCATTATAGCAGATGATTTTGATTGATCAAGTGTTACTTTCTGTAAATAAGTCTTTGGTCAGTTGGGATTGCCTTTGCAGAGACTACTACTAAAAATATTCGATTTAATTTGTGTCTAATCTTTAAAGCTATTGAAATATTTATTAATAAAACATTTTTTATGGGTTCAGATCTCTCCATCCCTCTCCATCAAAAGTACAAAGCAAACACAAAAATTTAGTAAAGCCAATTTTTCATGAAAACACAAAGCCACATAATTTTTCAAACAAAAATCGATACAAAGCCTCACGTAAAAAGTTTATACATTTGAACCAAAATACGATACATGAAACTTTTATTCTATCTAGACCAACTTGGTGCTCTTTGATCTGATTTGATTGTTTCTTTAAAGTGCAGCCACATGTTTAAACCACAATTTGTTTTCGAAAATTAAAGTTTGTACAAATAGTCAAACATTGCTTACCAAGTCCATAGTGTTGCAGTGCCACTTGTACAGGACAGATAAAACCGTTTTTCGAAAAAAGACTTTATCAACTTATTAGCACAGAAGTGACATCAATAAATATGCAGCACAGAAGTGACATCAATAATTTCCGTCTCATACATCATATCATTCCGTCTCATATTCCGTCTTGTCCCTATCCCTATTCCTCTATGTTAAAGCGTGCTAGCTACAGACTTCTTTCGAAAAGCTACAAAACTTTCATTAGAAAATCTCTTGTAAATGCTTGTGATTACATCCGCCCCCCCCCCCCCCACAACAACAACCATTGAAAATAGCTCAAACAGCAAAAAATCAATTGAAACATTGGTTACAAAAACATTTGCATATTTAACGATGCTCGATGGTTTCGAAAATTTTCCGACGTCGATGACAATTGAGTTTGTTTGTCTAAAATTACCCAAGGCCAGGTACTCATTGATAAAGAAGAAAATCTAAGAGGAATTGAATAATTTCCTCTGCCATAAGTAGAACAGCCTTTCTTTTACTCAAAGCTTTAACTGATTTTTCAAGAGTTTTAACATTTGGATCAATTATTTGTTAGAAGTCCATTTTGACCAGTATTACTAATGAATTTAGATCAATCCTCCAATACCTCTTTGATAGTGGTGTTCATTAACTTATGTATATCCAGCGATGGTTTATAATTAAAATTTTTTAATATCCTAAAATCTTAATATTGAAAAAAAGGATTTTCAAATTCCAGAGTTAGAAATTTTCCTAAATATAGAAAAGATAGGTATATGCCTAATTCCAGAATCTCATTTGACAAAAGGTCCATTCGTTAGAATTAAAGGATACCAGTGCTACCACGCTATCCATCTAGCAGGAAAACCGAGAGGAGGCTCAACCATATTCGTAAAGGAAAACATCAAACATTATGAAGCAGTAAAAATTGAAAAACAAATTATACAAGTAGCCATCATTAATGTTCGATTAAATAATCAAAAAGCAATCAACATATCTTCAATATATTGCCCTCCGCGGTATAATCTGAATAAAGAAAACTATGTTACGTTATTCAAACTCCTCAGTTTTAAAGGGAACAAAAGGGGAAAGACAAAAGGGATATCTGAAGGCTACGTACTACTCGAAAACCGTGTAGGAATTTCGTCTGATCACACGCCTGCCATTATGGCACTCAGTAATACCATTATCAAAAAAGAAAATTTGCAACAAATAATGAAACAAACTGGTATCTCTTCTGGAACCTAGTCGAAGACAATACTGAATTACAAGTACCAATTAAAACTCCGGTACAATTTGATGTTCAATTAGAGCTGCTGAACAACAGTATACTACAAGCAGCGTGGCAGAGTACTCCTTCTACTCGTAACCAAACGGAAAATCACATAAACTATCCAGTAGAAGTGAGAGGTCTGGTTAGAGAAAAACGAAAAGCGCGAAAAATCCGGCAGATGAACCGAAATCTTTTAGCGAATACCTAGCTGGCTTTTTTGGCAACAAGGACATTAATTACTCCCATTGGAAAGCAACCAAAAGTTTTAAAACGTTTGCAGACCTAAAGAAAATATCGGCTGGAGTTGGAAGGAAGTGTTCTGGGGGCCAATACTCTACATACTATAAACGCGAGACGGACCAAGCATAAAAGGAACAAGTATTGTAACATGAAGGAAGCAACCCGTAAATTACAAAATGCCGCTAATTCATTGAGTAATTGGACGAAGAAATGGCGCCTTCAACTCAATAAACTAAATTTGTGCAAATTAAACTTTACCTGTCCGATTGAATTCGCAACCAATTGCACATGCAAATCCGGAAAAATTCTTAGGAATGACCCTTGATGCTAAACTCAAGATGTTTAACTCACATTACATAATAAACTGCTCTTATATCGGCAGATATTGAGCGTGTTTTTTTATTAGCTCCGGATAGCTGGTATCCGGAGCAGCTAATTTTCTGTTATAAAAGTTATGTTTGACAAGCTATTTATACATATAAATAATTTATTTAAAACTAATCTGTAATTTTTAATTCAACTTTTTAACTAAAAACCTATAAAAAAATATTTAGCTCTACCTATTTATCTGGAGCTGCTATCCGGAGCTGCTATCCGGAGCAAAGGGAAATTTGAAATATTTTTGTGTTTTGTACAACCCTAATTGTGGCAAACTTCATTTTGGTTTAAAAAATTTGATAGATGTCAAATTCAAATGTCGTATGGTTGTATGACATTTCTTCCAAATAAAAAATCATCGTGAAATTGATGAGGAATACGTTAAAGTAGAAGCTGCAAAAATATTTTTAAAAACTGGAAAGCAAAACGATAATCGAGATGCATCATTGTCGGAAGATGACGAAGATGAAGATAAATAATATTTTGATGAAATGGACATGCCTGGTACAAAAGTCAAGTCGATTAAAAACAAAGAATTACTGTACGTATTCTACGTATACGTGAAGACACAGCTTGATATCACAGAAATTTGAACCCCAATTCGGCATATTATGATCCAAAACACGTTCTATGAGGGATATTCCTGATCCAAAATCACATCCTGGGGCCCTATTCTCGAATTCCACATCCATTTTCCACATGCAGACATCTGTCAAAATTCATCAAAACGTTCGGAAATTTTAATTGGTATATAAAACACTTGATACATGGCCATTTTCCTATATGGATAATTTCTTCCACCTGCTTATACCCATTCGGAAATATTCCCTTAGTAATAAAAAAAATACAATTTTTATGAGTTTTAGTTGATGTCCACATGTGGAAAATGGATGTGGAATTCGAGAATAGGGCCCCTGAAGAGTAAATAATTTTTGTTCACTAAGTTTAGAATTAAATAAATTAATTAATTTTATTATTTTAGAGTTGAGTTATGTACTGGAGACATGGAAAAATATTCTAAAGCAGAACTATTTGCTTATGAAGCTAATGGTAAAATATTCTCGATGTGGAAAAATCATTAAAGGACAAGAGAAACAAATCATTCGAAGCCGGTATGAAAAGATGTACATATATGTACGAGTATTTGAATAATCACTGAATATATTAAAAATAATCCAACATGTATTTATGCTTCTTATCTTCCACGATTTCCAGTAAGGCTAATTAATTTTATTCAAAGATTCAGTTTTATTAAATCATAATTTGTATACTCCTTCGAATATAACTTACAAACTTAAATCGTTTGCTTATACTGTTCGTTAAACAACCTTGACATGTTACATGACCGCAAATTAAAGTTTTGTGCAAGGTAATTCCGCTGCCGCTAGATAGTAAACATTTTACAGCAATACGAGTAACAACCTTCGCCTATTTCCCTTTACCTTCCACAAATTCTAGCCTTTTTAATATTTTTCATGGCATTTAATACTAATAATTTAAGAAATGGATACTCGATACTCAAAAAACGAAAAACAGCTGAAATGGATGGAATTTATTCAAAGTGTGCGCGAAAATTATTGGCTTTGGTAGCTCGCGTTTTTGATCGGAGAAAATGTTCACCAAGAGATAGGTATTCAGGTCTTTTGAATCTAACTAAAGGGACTCTATTTTTAGTAGTATTTTAAACCAATTGAATTTATTGCAAATCCCGGTGCAGAATGGGCCTATCTAGGATCGGATAACGCCGCAGTTATGTCTGGCCAATTTAATGGGGTTCAAGCAAGATTAAAAAGGCTAGAGTTTGAGAAGGGGAAATAGGTGAAGATTATTACTCGGATTGCTGTAAAATGTTTACTATCTAGCGGCAGCGGAATTACCTTGCACAAAATTTTAATTTGCGGTCATGTAACATGTCAAGGTTGTTTAACGAACAGTAAGCAAACGATTTAAGTTTGTAAGTTATATTCGAAGGAGTATACAAATTATGATTTAATAAAACTGAATCTTTGAATAAAATTAATTAGCCTTACTGGAAATCGTGGAAAATAAAAAATTTTTAAGACGCATAAATACATGTTGGATTATTTTTAATATATTCAGTGATTATTCAAATATATGTACATCTTTTCATATCGGCTTCGAATGATTTGTTTCTCTTGTCCTTTAATGATTTTTCCACTTGGAGAATATTTAATAAGCTTCCCAAGCAAATAGTTCTGCTTTAGAATATTTTTCCATGTCTCCAGTAAACAACTCAACTCTAAAATAATAAAATTAATTAATTTATTTAATTCTAAACTTAGTGAACAAAAATTATTTACTCTTCAGGATGTGATTTTGGATCAGGAATATTCCTCATCGTGTTTTGGATCATAATATGCCGAATTGGGGTTCAAATTTCCGTCATATTAAGCTGTGTCTTCACGTATACGTAGAATACGTACAGTAATTCTTTGTTTTGAATCGACTTGACTTTTGTACCAGGCATGTCCATTTCATCAAAATATTATTTATCTTCATCTTCGTCACCTTCCGATAATGATGCATCTCGATTATCCTTTTGCTTTCCAGCTTTTAAAAATCTCTTTGCAGCTACTACATTTCCGTATTCCTCAACAATCTCCCGATGATTTTTAGATATTTTTAGTCCGATTTTTTATTCGGAAGAAATGTCATACAACTGCATGAAGTTAGGTAAAATTTTAGTTTTTTGTTTATTAGCGACACATGTGTATAATAGAACAACTTTCAATAGAAATTTCCCTTGTGCTCCCAATAGCTTGCTATCCGGGGCTAATAAAAAAACACGCTAATTGAAACCTGTTTGGACTTATGGTATACAGCTATGGCGTTGTATGGTCAACGTACCATCGTACATAAGGAATGATAACCTTCATAAGGATCTAAAAATGGAATATGTCAGTGAAGAAATTAAGAAATATGCGAAGAATCACGTACAGCGCCTTAATCAACATGGAAATGCCGATTTGCGTCGTATGCTGATCAACTGAAAAAGGCTTTTTGCTAGACCCCGGGATTTTAATCAAAATTCACGGGGATCGGGATTTTACTCCCAAGAAATCATGCGAAGGACCCCACTGTCAAATCTGATACCGCATGTTCCTGTCTTTCTAGCTAGAGATTATTGGATAATAACGTTTATTGGGTATCAAATTACCACCATGTGCTTCCGTATATTTTAGGTCATAAGCGTTCAACTCTTATTTCCACCTGTTTTTATTTTATACAAAAGCAACAACCACGAATATTCCAAACGTATTATTAAGACAGATTGATCAAATCATCTCTAGACCGTATAAAAGAATATGGAAAACCACGCAATAAATTTTTTTAATACCCAAACACATACCATCGAATAAAGTTAAATCGAGTAGAATTACACGAATCTTCATTGTGCTTACACACACACACACACACAAACAAATATTTCTCAAGTCAAATTTATGTAAAATATGTGCATCTTTATATTCTAAGCTAAGGCGATAAACTAAATACATCTTTTGTGTATATCTTTTTGAAGAGCAACAAAACAAACAATAAAATTTGTTATTTTTTATACAACGAGCGCGTAAAATTTGGTTGTGTTGTCGTCATTTTATTTTTAGTTACTGTAACATGTTCACGAGTATGGTACATGCCATATCGATAAACTTATAATCCTTGTGGGTGTACATATATATTACTGCATGGTAAATAGTTTAACAATTCCCAGAAATAGAATTATTCAATTTCACTTTATATATATAATTCGGTACACAATGAAAAAGCGAATGACGAAGCTTTTTTCTATGTTTATACTGTATATGTATAATGTACAAATGTGTGTATATATACAAAAAAAGCTTTTATTTATGTTATACGTATAGTACATGCATACTGACGTAATCGTTCACATTTATTTTTATTTATTTTTTTTGCATTGCACATCAACATGTTAATCTTAATTTATAATCTTCATGCTTACATATAAATTGTGTGAGAATTTTTTAATATTTTGAGACTTTGTGTTTTAAAATTTCCATTTAAAAAATTTCCATTGTTAGTTTTTTGTGATGGACTATAGAATAGAAGACGATGAAAATGAAATACAAAAAAAAATTCTTCTGTGTACTTTTGATATTTAATTACATCAGCATAACAATAATATCGCGTAAAACATAAATATGTTGTATATATGTACATACTATATATTTATAGTAGATACAACGTCGGAAATAATTATAGTCAAGTGTAATGAAACTTTTGTTATAAAATAACGTTTTACGTTTTTTTGGAACAGTTAGTATTACAAATGATTGTCTTAAAGTTTAATGCTGTTGAAATAAAATTATAAAGTATTGTGCATGGGCGCAGATGTAATTCTTTATTACTTGAAAAAAAAAAAGGGTTATGGTTGAAATATCTGTGAAATATAAGTATGATTTTGTATACATCTATTTAACATAACTGGAATTTAAAATTCGCGGGTTTTTAACTATGGGAGAACAGAATATAGCAATCTATTGAATTTACATATACAAGGGTATAATTTGACTATACATACATTTAGAGACGTGCAATACGTAAGGCAACACACCGATGTGAAGTTAGCCCAGACTTTCATCACAGGAAAAACAAAAAATTTCATCAGGCAACACTAAAATTACAACGTTATCCCATCCCAACATTATTTCATAAGATATAATTTACTCTAGCCCTGAAAAAAAAGTTTATTTAATTTTAAAACATATTTTATTACAGCAAATAGCAAAAATTAAAATTTGACATTATACAGGAAATTATAGAAGCAAATACTGAATTTTAAAGAAAAGGGCATATAAGTTAGTACACTACCTGGATTTGGCAGGGATAATTTCTTTTTTGGAAACTATCAGTAAGCCATTTGATTTGGCATTAGGTTGTCTAACCCCACTAATCATGTCAAGAGGATTTGCATGTTTAAATTGGCACTATAATTATTTAAATTATCATAGTAACCAAATTTCATGCAATAGGATGGAATTTGGCCCTGAGATGATCGGGATGTTTCGTTTCCGGAAACTATCGAAATCCCATTTTATTTGGCATTACATTATCTAATTCCAATAATAATATCAAGAAGATTTGCATGTTATGATTGGCGCTATAATTATTTAAATTAGCATAGAACTAAAATTTCATACAAATGGAAGCGATTTGGTCCTGGGATGACCGAGATGTTTCTTTTCCGGAAACCTTCGGTATGCCATTTGATTTGGCGTTACGTTATCTAACTCCAATAATAATATCAAGACGATTTGCATGTTGAGATTGTCGCTATATGTATTTAAATTAACATAGTACCAAAATTTCATGCAACTGGATGGGATTTGGCCCTGGGATGATAGGGATGTTTTTTTCCGGAAACTATCGGTACGCCATTTGGTTTGGCGTTACGTTATCTAATTCCAATAATAATATCAAGACGATTTGCATGTTGAGATTGGCGCTATAACTATTTAAGTTAGTGTATTACTGAAATTTCATACAAATGGAAGCGATTTGGCCGTGGTATGACCGGGATGTTTCTTTTTCGGAAACTATCGGAATGCCATTTGGTTTGGCGTTACGTTATCTAATTCCATTAAAAATATCAAGACGATATAATGTCAGATTTTAATTTTTGCGATTTTCTTTAATAAAATATGTTATAAAATAAAATAAAAAATATTTTCTGGGCTAGAGTAAATTATATCATATGAAATAATGTTAGGCTGGGATAACGTTGTAATTTTAGTGTTGCCTGATAATATTTTTTTTTTTTCTGGGATGAAAGTCTGGGCTAACTTCACATACATAGGCAATACCCCGTCATAAAATTGCTTCAGTGGAAATTGAAAGCAAAATTCTTACAGTAGAAGACATTCAGATTTTTGCGATTTGATTTTTAACAAGAATAAACATTTTAATCGATTATCACAACACTATGTGCTCTTAGGAAAGTTATTATTTTAGGAACCTCCCTTTATTATCTAAATATGGTGTGGGTCTCGGGACCCCCAATAGAAGTGAAACCTAAAGTGGTGTATAACCGAACCCATATATCTTGTTGCGTCTATTGGAGGGGGGGATCAAAGTTGAGTAGATTAATCTACCAGCTCCGTAACCTTCCAGTAGGGTGCGCATCACGTGAGCTGTTCTGGTCTTGTCATTAGGCAGCTGCGTGATGGGTACAATTGTGTAAGGGGTAACTGTTCACAATTCGCAAGTGTACGTACTGCCTCCTCGTGGCAACCACTGGTAACTAAGGCCACTTGGCACATTTTTGACCATTTGGCACAGGCTAAAGTACGGCGCTAAAGGACAAAACCTTGACAAAAAACCCTAATCTAAGGTGGAACAGCATATGCCGAAAGATGAATGGCTGATAGGTTAATCAGCCCAAAATATGCGGACTCTGGATACCAGGCACCCTCCAGTTTTATTTAGCCTTCCTGTAGTAATGCTGGGTGACCTACAGGTGATTTGCAATTCCCAGCAACTCATAAGAGTAAAATCAATCGGAATACGGGGCAGGAGTAGGAATATACGGGAATGGAACAACCCTCTCGAGGTCCTTGAGCTCCAATGCTACCGTCTTTCTAGCGGAACTACATGCTGTAGTAAACATCTAGGAGGGAGAGCAATAAGCCCAGATAGTATGTATCACGTACCGGGAGGCAGTATTGTCAGGTTCATTAAGAACCTGAATATTGACTGGACGGATAATTAAGCAGGGGCCAGCACAATAGATCTTTTAGGTCGCAGTGCGAAGTGGCTGATCGCCCGCATGCCCCCCCCCCCCCAATAATAATAGTAATAATAATGTTGGGCTGGGATAACGTTGTAATTTTAGTGTTGCCTGGTAATATATTTTTTTTTTCTGGGATGAAAGTCTGGGCTAACTTCACATACATAGGCAACACCCAGTCATAAAATTGCTTCAGTGGAAATTGAAAGCAAAATTCTTACAGTAGAAGACATTCAGATTTTTGCGATTTGATTTTTAACAAGAATAAACATATTAATCGATTATCACAAAACTATGTTCTCTTAGGAAAGTTATTATTTTAGGAACATCCCTTTATTATTTAAATATGGTGTGGGTCTCGGGACCCTCAATAGAAGTGAAACCTAAAGTGGTGTATAACCGAACCCATATATCTTGTTGAGAAACTGAAATATTTGGCCTACCTTGGCCAGAATTAAACTTCGCTGATAAAGATGAATTTGTTCCGCGCGAATTTGCTTCGTTTTCAGTGTGAATTGGCTCGAAACGGCAAGCTTTTGAAAACTGAATTAAACCCGAGCAAAACTTATTCGTTTAAAGAAGTTTGATGTCGTGGAATTGCTTGAGGATGAATTGGGCTTAATTCGGTCCTTCAAATTTTTGTGATGATTTACTTTTGTTGTTGTTCTGACAACCTCACATACATATATGTTTCCCACACAGCATTACCGGTCATATCCATACACACTCATCGAAGAGCCTCAACCATTTCAACCAATCGTACTAAAGATTGCCCCGTTAATGTTGCTTTGGTACCTCGAATGGCCATTGACTAAGTAGTAAAAACTCGATTGACGTCTGTAGCGTTCAGGAGACGAACATGAACACAGGGCCCGGGTCAACGGAGAATTAAACATGGTACCTTGCCAATAATGCAAAAACCCGAAAAAGTGGTGTGGCCATATTAATAAAAAAAGATACCCCTTCTCGGCATTTTCACTCTCTCGGGAACTATTCCAACCCTAGGAGAAATTCTCTTCGTCTCTGTGTATGTCCCTCCTCAAACATCAAACTACAATCGACAACGATCCTAGAAAATATTTTCAACACTCCTTTCAGTGGTTGACTGAAGTCCAAGAACCCGCGAATTAATTTTTCTCGGTGACTTTAATGCTCAGATTTATTGCTCAATCTCATCGACTCCAACCTAATTCACAGCGCTTCTAATGAAAACGGAGTTGCGCTGTTTTAGCGAGCTCAAGTCAATTATTCATCCAAACAACCAAAAGGCGAAAGAGAACTTCCACCACTTGGACCAATGGCCGAACTTTCTCCAAATTAGACTATATTTTAACCCGGATCAACAACCATCATTTTTATGACAACTCCGTCAAGGCGTACTAATTGTATGCTTTATTGTGCGTAATGCAAAGGATCAAAGGCTCACATCACTTCACTCAAAACGCACACCTACCCGCGAACCCCACGTTCACCATTAGCCTTTAAATACAATTCCTTCAATCTGGCCTTTTACAAAATGAAAGTTTCCGCAGCATTGATCAAAGGGTTCTAGCCACAACCTACCAGCAGGCTATCTCCAAGAGCAGGCCTCGCAATCAATGGCAGATGGTAGATTGTTTTAAAGTTACATCCCCTCAATCCAAAACCGAAAAACTTCCACTCACACCGAAACGCAGAAAATCCATCCTTCCATCATCCATCTTCAATTCCAACTAATTTTAGCTACTAAATTGGATTTGACCAAATCATGCACATCAATGCACATGGACATCGTATAGTTTATTTGTTTTTGTATTCAATTTGTCGTTGAGAATGTTAGGATTATAACGATGTTTATAAATTTCCATCTCTTCTAAATAGTCCATCATGTTGCCTTTTTTCAATGTGTGTAATATTTTTAAATTTGTGTTTATCTCCTTGAATGTGTGTTTTTGAGTGATTAAACGGTGAGCGTAATTTGTATGCTCGACATAGAACATGGAGCAATCATTTCAATTCGTTGTGTGTCAAAGAGTTTTTAGCGGACAACAAAAGCCCCAACACACCCAAAATTATAATACAAAAGAAATAATACGAAACAACCTTTTAAAATCTTTTACATGCGTTATCTAGCCGATTACTGCATTAATATCGTTAAATTAATCAAATAAACTAATACGAATCTTATACGATTTCAATGTATTATCACTTTTCTAATTTCATACTATATCTCTACATAAATGTCTAACTCAAACCAAAAATATGGTCAAGCTTTTCATTTAATTACACATGAAATTAGACAACAAAGTTGGGTTAGATTCTTCTTTCATATGAAAACAAATTGTAGTTGTCGGTAAAATTTGTGAAAATCGAATAAAAATGTACCTATTTTTTAAACAGAAATGGTTTTGGATTAACATACATAACAACAAGATTTCATTTTTTTTAGGGTACACAAATTCAATGGAAGGGTTGTACTACCCTTTTTTAATTTCCTTTTTATTGAGTTTTTACAAAATTGTTGACTTTGAGACGAGATTTAAATAAATATGTTCACCAAATAAACATTAAATGATGAAATATAAAATGTAATCCAAAATAATGCTGTAATCCAGATCTGTGTGGTAACGGTATTTTTTTAAATATTTAAAATTTTAAATGAATTTTAATGCTCATTAGCATTACAAACCGATGAAACGGTGCAGTGGTTGATGCTAAGTAGTTTGGATCGGAGAGGTTGTGTGAAATTTCAAAACGTATTATTTATAATGGTTGTACTGATTTAGCGAATTATATTCACTAAATCAAAAAACTCAAGGAAAACCCTTGATGTGCCAATTATTCATAATCATTTGATAAACAGACATACTTCCCTTAAACTTTTTAATATTGTGTGGGCATTAAACACACACAAATGAGGATTTTCCTTGAGTTTTTTGATTTAGTGAATATAATTCGCTAAATCAGTACGTTCATACTTGACACTATCTGTGCTAAGTAGGAATTCTATTTTTGTAGTTTGGTCGTAGCTACCTGATGAGTACACCAACTTTTTCAGTACGAAACCAATCTACCAACACAATGAGCTTAAGGAAAGTTCTCATTTTTTGTTCAGGGTTATACACTTTGTATAACTCTTGGGGTGGTAAAATACGGAGCGATTGATATTTCTACTTTTTTTGGGTAGATATATTATGAATAATTGCCCTCTTGATTTTGATTCTGATTAATCATTCGAAAATCTTGTGAATGCCTAATATATTTGTATCTATAAAAAGCTAAAAAAAATCATTTGACAAACAGACATACTTCTCTTAAACTTCTTATGAAAAATTTCGCACATAATTTCGGTGACCAAACAAAAATCAAAATTATTGTTACGCTTTTTGTAACCTAGATGGCGTTACTATAAGGTCTACAGGTCTACAGTGATTTCGCAGCAAATTAAATGCACGGAATACTAAATTTTGGCATTACACCAAAAGCATTTCCGCTTCTAGCTAAGACGTTTTTTGGGAAGATTTTTTAAAATTGGGGAGTTTATTGTCTTATCGTAGCAATCTTTTTGATTTCAAATTTTCCAAAATTGTTTGTAGACCTAATAAATAGCAACGTTTTCATATTTTTCATTAGATTTTCAGTATTAATTTGTATTTTGAGGTATTTTCACTGTTTAAAGATATATAAACAAACATAGTAACCATTAAGGCCATCAAATTGGCCGGTCTTATTAAAGACCATCTTGTAAAACTATTGACAGCTAAGACTACGTGTAAAACACGAAATCTTAAATAAGACAAAAGCTTTAATAAACAGAAAAAGCTTTACTTAAGACTGTTTTTAGTTAGTGACTTTGCGTCAAAATTGGGATGTTAGTTTAGCTCGTGCAACGTACTTAAAGCTTTAAACCCGCAGGAAAACGAGAGGAAAAACTGTATTTTTTTTATTTTTGTAAGGGGTGAGCTATACTAGCCCTGTGCACCGCGACCATTGAGGTCTATTGTGCATCCCCAGAAGGTTTCCCGTAAAGTGGAGGTTCAAGTCTTTGATAAACGCCACAAGCTCATACATATTTAAAGGGCCGGCGTTAGGCCACTGTATTGTGTATGCATGCATGGAGGAATTTAAGTCTTTTATGGATTATAGCATCACACGTGAATAGTAGATGAACATTTAGAGGATTTTAGAGACTGTCTATCCATCTTGATTGCCTGATCTAAACGTCTAATATCATAGCTGAATATGGAGGATTCCCAGAATATTTTCGAATGTTTTTGTTCCCAATTCCTTATACCATTTGCCAGATGGCTCTTGGAGTAACCAATACTAGGCTCGGGGCCAAGGAAAGAGCTCTCCGCTGCCTCTTTTGCACAGCAGTCTGCCGCCTCGTTTCCCTGTATATCGGAATAACCGAGGGACCACAAAAGGGTTACTTTATTCTCCCTGCTGAATTTTAGAAGGTTGCGATAGCAGCTCCAGATTATTTTGGAATAGAAAACAGGTGCTCCTAACGTAAGCAATGCCGCCTGGCTATCCGATATTACGTAAATCTCGGTTTTTCTATATTCTTTTGTGAGACATCGAAGCACACATACCTCGATCGCAAATATCTCTGCTTGGTAAGCTGTGGGGAGTTTTACCCAATGGAATACAGAGTTCGAGACCCGGCCCGATTATACCCGCACCCGTACCCACCCCTAATTTTGAACCGTCAGTGTACCATATGGAGGCGTGACGGGGCAAGGAGGAGATGATACTCCCCGCTTGTTCCCTTTCGAGTATGTCAATCGTGAAATTCCTCCGGCAGTCAATAGTTTTAACCATCACGTCTGATAGTTGGATTATTTCCTCGTTCAGATTCAATTTCTCCAGGATGCTATAATGTCCTGGTCTAATAGTTTTAATTTGATATGTTATTTTTAGATTGGCTGCCCTTGAACCAGCTATTCTTTTAAGGTGCAAGTGTAGTGATGAGAGCCCCAATAACTTCTCAAGAGCAGCTTTAGGGCAGGTTTTCATTGCTCCCGTTACACTCAAACAAACTAGCCTTTGGATCCTATCCAATATTGAGCAGGGACCACTTTGCTCTGTCTTAGGCCACCACACAAACGCCGCATAAGAGATGATTGGTCTTACGATGGTTGAGTATAACCAAAGTGCCATTTGGGGCTGTTTGCCTTGTTTATAATATATTTTAAAAACGGGTTTCATGTCAGTTTCTGATCAAGTATCACTCCCAGGTACTTAAACTCCGTCGCCATTTGGAGAATTTCCCCATTTAGAGATAGAGGTGGGAGAATCCTCCGATTTGTAAAGAAAGTACAAATAATTTGGTTGGGGTTTACTCTAAGACCCGTCTCAATACACCAGTTGCTTACCAACTCGAGGGCATATTGCATACGTTCCGCTATTGTACTCTCGAATTTCCCCCTGACCATTAAGACCAGATCGTCCGCGTAGGTGATATTCGAGAAGTGAGAGTTTTTTAATCTTATAAGTAGTCCATCCATCACGAGTAGCCACAAAAGGGGTGAGAGAACTCCCCTGGGGACAAACCCTGGTAGCCGCAATCGTGATGGTTTTATCACCAAAGGAGGCCGTTATCCTCCTGTTTCTAAGCATATTGATTATCCACCCTATGGTGGAGGAGTCTATTCCCCTTGCATGTGCTTGTTCTTGAATCATTTCGAACTTAGTATTGTCAAAAGCCCCTTGAATATCGATGAAGGAGCATAACAAGACCTCTTTATTCCGAAGTGTATCTTCGAAATTTGTTGTCAGCTCGTGGAGCGCTGTTTCTGTCGATCTACCAGTCTGATATGCATGTTGGCTGGGGTCTAGAGGATGCCTTAGGAGGGCATTGGATCTAATATAGGCCCAGTATCTTCTCCATGGTTTTTAGGATAAATGATGTGAGGCTAATGGGTCTTTAAGACCCGACGTCCTCTGCGGATCTTCTTCCCGTTTTCGGGATAAAATCATCCGCATCTCCCTCCAGCTTCTTGGAACATAAGGTAAGCTGTAGCTGGCTCTAAAGAGTCTAATCAAATAAGGCAACAATATTTGTAGGCTTTGCTGTAAAAATGCAGGATATATAAAATCCCCTGCCGGCGATTTTAAGGGACCAAAGGTATTGACAGCCCATTTTATTTTTCCGGGAGTGAAGATATCTCTTGAGAACCTATAAGCTTGCCTTGGAATCAGGTAGGGATGCACACTGTCTACATCGAGGTCTTCCTGGCCTCCAAGGGCAGTACACTCTGGGAAGTGGCCTTTCACCAGGCATTCGAGAGTTTCCTCCCTGGATGTAGTTGTCAAGCTGTATTTGCTTTTTTGCAATAATTCTCAAATTTTTGCTTTATTTTAGCTAAAATTCAGAACAAATTGTTAACTGGCTTAAAAATTGAAATTTATTTGTTCCCGTTTTTCTTAATTTTTTTGTATTTTTATATTAAAAAGTAGTTGAAGAGAAGGTCGTTTATAAATTTGAATTTTTCGTCTACAATCTTTAAAAATTCTGTTTACTCTGACGTAAATTCAGTGTTTAAACGATATATTGTCATTGAGTACACTAGCGAAAAACGTCAAGTAAACGATATATTGTTGCTTAACGTGCGCTCTGATGGGTACTTTGAGGCTGTGCCCTTAAATGACTTTTAAAGCTTATTGCGCAGTGCTAAACTGTATTTTTAAAAACGTTATTAGTTTTCTTTAAAAAACATTAAAAACAAACACTTTAGTTACATAAAAATAACAATTTGGTTGTTATTTGTGGTCATTGTTTTTTGTTTTTAAAATGTTCAAAGGCGGGGAAAATATGTTTTACACGCCCCTTTATAAAAACGACACAATTTAAATTGGTGGACTTATTTTCTACACAGTGAATTAACTGTAATATTTTAACCTTTGTGTCTATGCATCTTTTTTCTTACGTTAATCAATTAAGGGTTACCCGGGTAACCCTATCAGATTTATACGAATATCACTTAAAAATGTAACTATTTTCTCCAATTGGATTTTGAAATTCTTTTTGGTTCTGGATTTTGTGTTTGTGGAAAGAAAATAAAGATATCTTTTGTTGCATTCGCGAAATTCCTATTGGTTTTCCAAATGGATAATACATTCATCTCCCTCTGATCTCATTTCTCTCGGAATCATTGTTTGTTATCGTTATGTTTTCTCTTTTCTATACGAAATACATAATTAGTTTTGTATTGTTTCATTTTCTGCAATTATTACCGTTATAGAATTATAAAATAGTAGAAAGGATTTGAAAAATTTTAGTTTTTAATTTGTGGTGTACAATCAAATACGTTATGTGTTGTAATTCAATTTCAAAAGTAATTTTATTTAGTGATTTATTATAATGGAAAATTTTCGTGAAGTGAGTAGTGCTGAATATAGAATGATAACATACGAGCAGCAACAAGAATATGTACAGCAGTTGCTCGCTACATGCGATAGTGAAAACGAAGAAAATGCGATGCATTTCGAAGATAATGGCTCAGATGATGAATGGATACCAATCGACGACGCTATCGATTTGGACGTGGAAGATGTGGTTGAAGCTTGTCATGTAGCGATTTGGGACGAAGATGATAATGAAGACCTCGAGCAAAATAACGGGAATGATATAAATGCAGGTATCACTACTTCAATAGGAAAAATCAATTCAAATTCAATTTTAGTTGGGAAAGATAAAACTGAATGGCTTACAAACTTCAGTGGTACTAAAAAAGTACTAAAACACAATATTTTGCGTTCGAAATCTGGGCCCGTAGCGGGAACGAATATTTTATCAGTTCGGGATACGTTCAAACGAATATTTTCAAATGAAATGTGTTGTTTTTATTATAATAAGAGAAGCCTGAGCGGAGAGCTGATTTCGTATTAACGGAATATAATCGAAAAAATCGGAAATGTGGAAAACTGATGCCTACCCATTATTTCGAGCTAGCATGTCACTGAACCGGTTTTGTCAATTAAATCGGTTTTTACGGTTTGATAATGTAAATAGTAGACAAGAACGTTTGGAAAAGGACAAAGCAGCTGCAATTTCAGATTAATTCATTATGCTAAATGCAAACTTATGTTCAAATTATGAAGCCAGTGATTCAATTACTGTGGATGAGCAGTTATTCCCCTTCAGAGGAAGAACACGTTTTACCCAATATATGCCTGCAAAACCAGCAAAATACGGGATAAAAGTTAGTGAGTTTGTGATTCACGGAGTTCTTATCCTCTTACAGGGCAAATTTATACCGGCAAATCTTCTTCGGGTAGAGAAGTAAACCAGGGAGAAAGAGTCGTGAAAGACTTGTGTTACCAATTCAAAGAGACGTGCAATTCATCTTCGTGCTCTTGTTTATAAGTGCGTTGACTGATCCGTACGACACATTTGGAAATTGGTTGTTATTTAAAAGTGATTTTTTGTAGACAGTAAAGGTTGATTCACTCGTCGAGAGAATGACAACTTGACGGAGTTAAAAACCGAGTTAAAAATATGGTATCTGTCTTATATGTCCAGCGAGATAACATATTTTTAACTCGGTTTTCAACTCCATCAAGTTATAAGTTATAATGGTTAATATCCATTTTTTAATTATGTGATAATATTTTGTTACTTTTATACTGATTATTAAAATAATACTTGATTATTTTATGCTATATTTATTCTTTAATTTAATAGCTGTGCCTTATAGTAACAATATTCAGATTTATATAGAAAATCGATTTCGGAGTTTACTCCATCGTCGGTTCTTTAAAAACTATTATACTATTTCTTTAAAAACTATTATAATAGTTTTTAAAGAACCGACGATGGAGTAAACTCCGAAATCGATTTTCTATATAAATCTGAATAGTGTTACTATAAGGCACAGCTATTAAATTAAAGAATAAATATAGCATAAAATAATCAAGTATTATTTTAATAATCCGTCAAGTTATCATTTTCTTGACGAGTTCAATGGACAAATCTGGTGAATCAACTAAGGGTGTGAAACATTCAACAATAAAAATTCGTTATGTTTAAAATGTTCAGCTTGGGGCAACAATCGTTTATGTGGTTATAATAATATTATGTGGTTTCAATAGGGGCGCAAGATTTCGAAAACTTAAAGTTAAAAAGTAACAGTTCCCCTACCTAAAAAAGTAACACAATTTTCAACAAATATTGAAATACTCTAGTCGTTATTTCCTGGTACCTTCACTTTTTAGCATGTTACTTTTAGAATATTTGAATTATTTTGTAAAATTGATTTTTTATTACCTTTTTCTTAAAACTAAACAAATTACATAAATTTGGCTCGGCAATCTTCACTTTATGAACGATTAATCATAAAGTCATGTGAAATCTTACGATTTTCAATTAAACTTTTAAATTAAAGTTTTTTCATTGAGTTTCTGTCAAATTAATTTTTTTGAAATATTTAATGATAACTCCATGCGCTTGGTTACGATATTTCGATTACAAAAAAATAAAAAATTGTAAATAATGAATATTACAAATTTCATTGACTGCCGCTCCCCAGACCATAAAACACACAAAACAACAAAATTGTATGCAACCACGAAAATTTCGTACATTTCTCACATTAATTGTTCTGTATATGGGTTGGTTTGGTATGCCGCATACAACGTTACATGTACAAGAAGACAATACAATTTCGCGCTTGAATAACCTTAACGAAAAATTGTAACCTAAACTATTTTCTACAAGTCGTTTTGTATTAATTATTTCTTTTTTTTTTTTCAAAGTTATTTTGAAATTTAATATTCCACACAAAAGCGCAAAGTGAAAAATCACGTGAATGTTAATTAGTTTGGTGTTTCGTTCGCCGTCTATTTAACTTTATACAGTTTCATTTTAGTTTGTTTTATTTCTTTCTTGACATTCAAAGAATGTTTCACAATTCACAACAGAAATCATAAATTTGTACATATTTATGTATATGAATATAAAGTACAGAATATTATAATTCTCATGGAGGTACGAGTGAGAGAGACTTGAAAAAGTGAAAGTCTCGCATATTGTTTTGATATAACTTATAAAAATGTTAAACCTTTGTATTTACGTGTGGGCAAAATGTTTGGTAAATATTTTAGGGGCTCACCTCTAAAACATTTTGGGTAAAAGCATTTAGCTAATATTAGAATTTGCCGGTCCGCTACTACATTCAAGGTACAGACCGAACCGTCAATCTGAGGTGAGTTAGGTACAATATGAGATACAATTTGTCATCCACGCTTTGAGAACAAAAATGGTATAATGGTTCCATTCCTCTGTAATTATATGTTACACGGATATATTAAAAAAAATTGATATTCACTTTTACGGCTTCCTAAAGAATCTAAACAATATATCTGCTGTATGATATGCTGCAGGTGGTGGATTTTTATAGGAATTGTGAAAAAGTTTAGGATTATTTGGCACCTCTAGACCAAGACATCCTCAATGCTACACTTCCCCTATCTGCTAAAAAAACAGTTTTTCATTTTGGTGAATTTATATATCGTCACGTCAGTATTTAAATGTTACAAATGCATTTTAATCTTTTTGGAGTTAGGTCTACTATTTTCTATTGTGATGGTCCTAACCCTATTTTTATTAAAATCCATTTCTGTCATTTAAAAACTGTGACCCAGTCTAGTTTTACGTAAGGTTGTAGATACTTGTAACTCCAAGACTACTAAAACGCATATGTATCACTTAAATACTGGGATGACGATATGTTTGGTGAAAAATTAGATTTTTCTCAAAACTTTCCAACGGTACATCAAGCAAGCCTGTACGATTTGGAAATGACTTATCTTTAATTTCCAATGACAATTCTTTAAAGCTTTACATAATAATAACAAAACATAATATGCGAATTTGATAGCCTGTTTCATGCGAAACTATCCATCACCCAAATGTTTGCCATCTTGATTTCTCAGGGGCTTTCAAGTATCTACGAGATAAAGTTGGTGGACTGTCAAAGACCTTTACAACGAAAGCCAATGTCGTATTTAAGAGGAATCATATTTTAGTTTTTTGTACGTCTCTAGTACACCTTTCCAACATACCACTTTAAGTCTATAAAGACATCTCAAAGTAACCAAACCAAAAAACGAATACACTAAGTGGGTAAGGCTTTTACAACGACATACCATATGCGAATGTTCGACTGAAAATTATGATTTTCATCTCACAGTGGCTGAATATTAATTAAAGTGGTAAAACGATTAAAATTTTTGTGCACCTCTCGATTAAGACATTTACAACCAATTCCAAATTTATACGACATCCAAATTTAGCGCCATAACGGTAAGTTTGATAGCTAACGTGATAGAACTAAAATTGTTGCTTTCTTCAAGATGCTCCTATTTGAAGGAAAAAATTGTTTTTCATCTCATCATGGTGGAGATATTGATAGGAATGATAAAAGTGTCTCTTTACAATAATATCACTTTCGACGTCTGAAAGTAACCAAACGGAAATATCTACAATACAAGCAGCGCCATAACGGTAAATTTGATTACTAACATGTTAAAACTAAAATTGTTGCATTCTGCAGGACCCGTAAGGATAAAATGATTTAATCACGGTATTATTTGGCTGAAACAAAAACTGATGTTCACCAGATCGTGGTGAATATTTAAAGGAGTGGTGAAAATGTTTAGGATTTTTTTTAAGGCTATTACAACAGTATCATTTTCAAGTTAATGCGACCTCTGCAAGTAATCAAACAGGTTACAAACAGGAATATCTACAAATAGCGCCATAACGGCAAATTTGATCACTAACGTGCCAGATCTAGAATTAAGACCTTAATAAAGATTTACGACACGGTAATATTCGACTGAAAAAAAATGATTTCAACTCATTGGTGAATTTTGATGTAGGTGGTGAATACTATTAAAACCTTTATCGCCCTCTCTAGAGCAAAATCTTTTCAACGACACTTATTTCAAGTTTGCACCAGCCACAAGTGAAAAACACATACACTGCATAACCAAATTTGAGTGAAAAAAATTATTTTTCACCACACCTTGGCGAATATTTACATGTATGAAGAATAATGTTAGAAGTTTAGAAGTGGCCCAACCTTGGTCGAGACAAGGTTTATTGCTTGTTGCTTTTTATGCATATAATGATGACTTTATATTTAAATTTCTCATTTAATAAATTCGACCATTGAAAAATCACAGAAATTGATGAATTTTGTAAGTTTTATTAATATACGCAAACTGGGAGCAGTGGCGTAGTCAAAGTTTTGTTAAGGGAGGGGAGGGAGGTTCTTAAATAATAAAGAGTTTCGTTAAGGAAATAATGCACACCGAGTACTTATTTAAATTCAATTTCTTATTAATTTTGTATAATTAAATATTGATTCGTCGTAACATAAATCCATTTAGTCGCCCCTCGCCGATTGTGTTTCGTAGGTAATTCTTAAAGCGCCTGAGCCCCTTTAACTCTCCAATTGGAGAGGTTATGCAGGTTAAGGGTCCTTCTAAAAGTATGACAAATATTTTTTGCTAATTTTGTTATTATAGGTAGAAGCGTTCAAGATCTACCTGACCATCTTTTAAACAATTTATTTAACTTCGCTTAGGTTGTCGAATTTCCAGCTTCGTACGGTTCAATCTTTGAGAGTGAGATGACCTTTTTTAGACTTTATGGTTAACTCAAAAATTAAAAGCAACAGAGAACTTTTTTTTTGTTAATAAAAAGACTTTAATTTAGTGTATACATAAAAAACAAAAAATTTGAAAAACGCATTCTTTATTGTCACCTATAGTACATTAGATTCATAAGATCCAAACAATTCATAAGATTCATAAGATTCATAAGATTCAAAAGTTCATAAGATTCATACGACTCATAACATTCATAAGACTCGTAAGACGCACAAGATTCATAAGATTCACGAGATACATAAGCTTCATAATATTAATGAAATTCATAGAATTTATAAGACTTATACGAATCATAGAATTAATTAAATTCATAAAACTAGTAAGTTCACTTATTCAAACGACTGATAAGATTCATAAGATTCATGAGATTCATCAAATTGATAAGATTCATAGGATTAACACGATTCATAGCATTCATAAGATTAATAAGGTTCGTAAGATTCCGATGTTTCATATGATTCTTTAAGTTCATAGAATTCAAAAATTAATAACATTCAAAATATTCTTGAGATTCCAAATATTGATAAGATTTAGTTGAACCACAATGTTCGTAGGATTCGTAAGATTAATAAAATAAATGAGATTTATATAAATTTAAAAGATTCGCAAGATGCATAAGATTCATAAGGTTTATAAGATTCATAAAATTAATCAAATTAAGAAAATTAGTAAATTCGCTAGATTCAAACGGACTCATACATAAAAATCATAAGGGTACTAAAAATTTTATAACATTCATAAGGTATGTAAGATTGATAAGATTGGAAAGATTCATGAGATTCATAAGATTCAAAAAATTCACAAGATTAATAAGAGTCATAAGATTTTTAAGATAGACAGGATTCATAAAATTCGTAAGACTCATGATAATCATAAGATTTTTAAGATTCGTTTAAATTAATTTAATTCAAAAAATCGTAAGATTAAAAAGATTGATGATATTCAAAAGATTGATAAATAAGATCTACAAGATGCATTACATTCACAACTGAATCGACAGTGATGGGTAATTTGGAAAATTTAGAATAATTTTGTGAGAAATTCGTTTTAAATTCAGAAAGTTTTGTGAACCGTTTCAATGTGTGTCACTAAGGCCAATTTATCAAGGACACCATCTATTGTTATCTTCACATCTCTGTGAATATTTAATACTACTAAACCATTTAGTCACTCCTCGCCAATTGTGTTTCGTAGGTAATTCTTAAGGCGCCTGAGCGCTCTGGAACTCTCCAATTGGAGAGATTATCCAAGTTAAGAGTCCTTCTAAAAGTCTGACAAATATTTTGTGTTAATTTTGTTATTAGCGTTCAAGATCTGCCTAACCGTCTTTTAAACATTTTAATTAGCTTCGCTTAGGTAAACTAATTTCGACTTAATCTTAAGCACGGCTAGTATTATGCCGCTTTATTTACTTTTTTTTAAGTGAAGAATCATATATGGGCTACCTGTATTGATAACACGTATTGATTATTACTTCGGTCTAAAAAGGAGTATTGAAATCCTGTCAAAAATGATCAAAAATTTGGTTGGTCCAAAACCATTTTTCTCGACGTTTTAAAAGTACCTGAGTCTAAAAAAGCAAAAAAAAAAAATGTCCGTCCGTCTATCTGGATGTCTGTTGGTTTGTTGTACCCATGGTATCTCGAGAACGGCTTATTCGATTTAGAATTTTTTGTGCCAATCTGTTTCTATGGTCAAGGCCGAGATTTGAAAAGCTTTTGGAACCTGTGCGTCAAGAGGGTCGGCGGGTACCTGCCATACGAATTGTCCCAAAATACCTGGTTATAGAAATATTTACCAATTTTTTATATATACTGGTTTGAATATTGAGTTGGGTATTGAAATCGGGTTTGAGTTGAAGGTTAAGTTAGGGATCAATTTGCGGGTTGAGTTAAAGTTGAGTTGGAGTTGAGTTGGGGCTGGATAAGATATAGTGGATTGTTGACCAATTTTTTATATATGCTGGTTTGAGAAGTGAGTTTGGCGTAAAGTTTGTGGTTTAGTTGAGGGTTAAGCTGGGTTCCGTTTGCAAGTTCAATTAGGGTTGAGTTGCGGTTTAGTTGGGGTTGGATTAGGATTTTTAGTGAGCAGTTGAGCAATTTATATCACGGACTCCGCGTTTCGTACAGTGACATGTTTCA
The DNA here is from genome assembly GCA_958295665.1 of Tipula vernalis. Classification (NCBI taxonomy): domain Eukaryota; kingdom Metazoa; phylum Arthropoda; class Insecta; order Diptera; family Tipulidae; genus Tipula; species Tipula vernalis. The sequence continues at coordinate 376,595,756 of OY282559.1, forward strand.
ATTTGTGTAAGTGTTTTATAACTGTGCAGTCAGGTTTTTTAAATTTTGTCAATAACTATCAAACCCTAGATTTTATTTCGGCAGATTGAATCTACATAGAATAAACAAAATGAGATATGTAAACAAATGTACGTTACGTACGCGTGACAAAATTGATATGGAACTAATGGAATGATTGATATACCGAACTATCCAATTTATATATACCGAATTTTTTGACGACCAATTTCGAGTATTTACAATGAAACCATGGTATTTTTATTGCAGACGTATTGCAGAATCGTTTGCTTAGGTTCTCAGTAGGAGAAATCGAAAAAAATTGAATATCGTCAATTACAGCGCCATCTATCATAAATCAAAAAAAAATATTTTAGTCAAATCCTACGTAGTTTTAGCCATAAAATCCGAATCTGCAATAAAAAATAGGGGTTCATATTTTAGTTTCAAAGTTACCCCCGCCCCACCTACAAGAAGGAGGAGAGGGGGTACTAATTTTAACACCCGCCACGTATTTCCCCCACGGAATAATTAAATTTTGATATTAACCATTTTTTTTCGTAGAGTGCTTATTTTCCGAGATATTTGAGTGTATCAGGTTAAAAAAATCACCCGGTATATAGAAACCTCTCTACAACGGAAATCGACGGGGTCAAGAACGTTGTACGTTAAACTACCCCTGTATTGGGGTTCTATATCTTATCCGATTTTGATGAAATCCAGCATTTCCAATGGAAATGGGATATTCAAATGATTTTTAGACGAATTTCTGGAATATGGCGAAGTAGGATGGAACTTGACTATTCCTTAATTGATTATAATGAAATTTGACATGTGCGTTGTAAATGGGATTCTAAAATGATTTTTAAATGAATTTCTGGAATATGGCCAATTAGGACGGAACTTGGCTATCCCTTAACGGATTTGAGTGAAATTTGACATTTGCCATCGAAATGGGATTCTAAAGTGATTTTTGTATTTTTGTGTAGTTCTGGAATATGGCAAAGTAAGATGGAACTTGGCTATTTCTTAACCGATTATAATGAAATTTGATATGTACGATGGAAATTTGGTTCTAAACTGAGCTTTAGAATCCATTTCCAACGCACATGTCAAACTTCATTTATTTATATTTTTTTTGGCCATATTCTAGAATTTTATCCAAAAATCATGGCTATCAAATTTCACTAAAACCGGCTAAGAAATTGCCAAGTTCCAACCAAATTGGCCATACATATAGTTTACTAAAGGTTCAATTTGAATTGTACTCGAAAAACCTGTATCATCGCAAATCAGGTTGTCATTGGAAAACTTCAGTTGCATGGGACTTAAAAGTTTGTCCGTTGAAGTGACGATTCTGCTAAATGAAGTGATGAGTGTCTGTTGAAATGAGGTTTCACTGTATTTAAAAGTGAGTATTTATATATATGTATGTACAGTATATACCATATGTGTGATATTTAAACAAACGCACACGCATTAAACGATTTGAACCAAACTTTACACAAATATTGTTTAAGACTTAAGAAAGGTCAATGTTAATATCTCAAACATTCATCTCCGATCGAGAGATGATAATCCGGTCTAAAGTTACTACAGACGAATTTCTAAAACTTCAAAAATTGAGTCGAATTTTGATGACGGTATGATGGTATGAAGGTATGATGTTATGAAGGTAAAGGGTTTTCTAATAAGAGATTTCATGTTGATATTCATTTTGCAAAATTGCGATTGTTCCGTTGCTTGTGTGGTACGTAGCGCAGTCTTGCTGAAAATAGACGTCGTCCACACCAATATCTTCCAATTCCGGCCATAAAATCATTAATCATAGCTCGGTAGCGCAATCCATTCACCGTAACATTTGCACTAGCCTCATTTTCGAAAAAGTAAGGTTCAATCACACCGCCAGGCCAAAAACCGCACCAAACAGTGACACGTTGAGGATGGAGATGCTTTTCAACAATCATTCTTGGATTTTCTGCTTATTAACGTAGCCTCCGAGGTGAAAATGGGCCTCATCACTGAAGATGTAATATATCAATATACCCAAGATATCGTACCATTTTTAGTAATGGCGTAGTTTTTATTTGTCAAATGTCAAAAGATGACAGCTTTAAAATTGACAGCTGCCCAAGTAGCAGGCTATTCAAAATGAAAAATCTTATTGGAAAACCCTATATAATGGTATGATGGTTTGTATATAAGAATACTGTGTGATGGTGATGGTGATGGTGGTATGATGATGATGATGGTATGATGGTATGATGGTATGATGGTATGATGGTATGGTGGTATGATAGTATGATGGTGATTGTATGATGGTATAATGGTATGTTGGTATGAAGGTATGAGTTGAGCAGAGTTGTTGAGTTGAAGTTGAGTTACGGTTTAGTTAGCCTGCATTGGGGTTAAATGAGTTGTTCGGTTGGGGAATTATTTAAGAGTTGATTTGGAGTTAGGTTAAGGGTTAATTTGAAAGTTGATTTGGAGTTGATTTGATGATTGATTTGAGGGTTTGGTTGGCGGTTAATTTGATGATTGCTGTTAGAATTATGTTGCGATTGAAATGGAGGTTGATTTATATATTGAGTTGAAGGCTGAGCTGAAGATTGACTTAAGGGATTCATTTTGGGAAGAATGTGGGAGTTGAATTAATCAAGACCAAAGCTCTGACCACATCATGAGGTTTCAGCCCTTTATATTTTTCCTAATTCAAATTACTGTGTGGTTCGAGACATCACCATATAATGATTTTATTATACATATATGAAGCTCAGGAAAGAGAGGGGTAAGCCTCAAAATCCCCCTTCCCTACACCACTGACTGTGAGTTAGATTCTAAATTAGATAAGCAGCATTAGGCCCCAATAAACTTTCAGTTTCAAATAATTTTTCGGCAAAACTGAAATTCATATAAATCTGTCTGGCTACGATTTGCATACTCTATGTATAATCGGAAATAGTGAAATAAAATATTATTTTGAACAATGTTAACTTACTCTCGAGTATCTAAGAATTTAGTCTTTAGACTTACGACAGCCAAGTTTATCAATTAAACCAGCTTAATATAGCCGCGTGATCCAACATTTAATCTTAGGTATCTCAAGCGCTCAACATTAATACCATATAAATAACGATAAACAAAATTCCAATCACATTTTAAATGCAAACGAAAATACTAAAATTTTAGGTCAATTAAATATGAGACATTCAATGCCAATTTTATTTTATTTTGTTGGTTTCGATATTAATATTAACCAACGCTTCTCGAGTCGTCGATTGTCGACTTACGACATATTCCAACGCATTAATAAAAGTTAAGTTTCAAAATTTGCACCAAACCTCGACTAATTTTGAAAAATTTAATAATTAACATAACAATTAGAAATTCAATAAAAATTTTTAGAATTTCCGAAAAATATTTAATTTATACAAATCAATAATTCAAACAGTATGAAAATGGTTGTTTGTGGCATTAAAAAATTAATTATTTTTCTTCTCCGAAACGTAACGTTCAATAATGGGGATGTGGGATGATGTATATCAAAAACAAATATTTACAACATGAATATTAAAATTTACTTATGATGTTTTAGACCAATTAGTTGACTTTAAACAAACAGAACCATCCCATAAGCAAAAATATTCACTTCCTTCAGTGATTTAACCTTAAAATCTTATCATATTTCTTATATAAAGGTATAATGAAGCGTCCAATCAATCTCAACGGCAAATAATGAGAAAACGTAACGCAAAAGACAATTTCTCCTAAAATTTGCCATTCCTATCTCATATTTCTATGTTAAACAAACCGTTTATTACATTTGTACCCTTTTAATACCATGCCTACCAACTCTTAGTTGTAGATGTGTTATGGAAATTAAATCCATTAATCATTTTCATAGGCACAACAGCACAAACAAAAAGGAAGTAAATTTTTGACTTTGTTCTTGTGTTGTTTGTCGTTCCTTATAGTGTTGCGTCGTGATAAATTATTCCAACAAATTTTCAATAGAAAATGAGAAGTTAAAAAAAAAAATGATTTGTAGAAATGGTAAAAAAATATGTGAAGCAGAATTTTATGCTCCAGTAATTTTTTACATCTATGTACTTACAGTGGGTAACATTAATATTCGGTTTTTTTTGTTTAGCAGCTTTAAGTACTAATAAAAACGTTAAAATCAATAGAAAATTAAATTTAGTGATGCCAAACTAAAGTTCTTTATTTCAGCTAAAAATTGATGTACAAATTAATGATTTTTTTTAGGGTATTACAACAAACAAATAAAAAATAAAAAATAAAACACAAATTCATGCAACATTAATATTCGGTTTTTTTGTTAAATGATATAAAATGTCCCTCTGGCAACTCCAAATATACACAAATTATATAAAAAGGGAATTCCCCGTATAGAAATAACATAGACAAAGGATAATGAACAAAACATATTAGTTGACTGTCAATCATTGAGGTGTGAACGAAAATGCCGCGCAAAGGAAAAAATTCTTCATTGGAGGAACGTAAACTAGTTCTTAAACTGTATTCAACGGGTAATAAATACCAAAAAATTGGTGAATTACTAAATATGAAGCCTAGTACTGTAGGAGATATCGTGAGAAGGTTTAAAAACGAGGGAAGAGTGGCTTCAATAAAGAAAAAAGGACAGCCTAAAAAATTGACGCTTCGAGAGGAGCAAGGGATTGTAAGAAAAATCAAAGTAAATCCCCGATTAAGTGCTCCTGTTCTAGCTGCCGAACTTTTCGCAGAGCATGCTAAAACTGGATCGGCACAAACAGTTCGTCGAACCATTAAAAACCAAGGGTACAATGGCCGAGTAGCTAGAAAGAAGCCTCTTATAAATATGAGAAATCGGAAAATACGATTGGATTTTGCATGAGAGCATATCAAGAAGGATCAAACCTGGTGGAATGATGTCATATTTCTTGACGAAAGCAAATACAACTTATTTGGAAGTGATGGAAGAGTAATGGTGTGGCGCAAACCAAATACAGAGCTAAGTCATCAACACTTAACACCAACTGTAAAACACGGAGGTGGTAATGTTATGGTGTGGGGCTGCATTTCATCCAAAGGGATTGGAAATTTGGTTTTTATAGATGGGATTATGAACCAGGACTCTTACCTAGAAATATTAAACGACAACTTAAAACAATCCGCTGACAAAATGGGTATTTCACACACTTTTAAACTTTATCAAGATAATGACCCTAAACATAAAGCCTATAAAGTGAGGTCATGGTTGCTGTATAATTGTCCCAAAGTAATAGAAACGCCACCCCAATCACCTGACATAAACCCAATAGAAAATTTATGGAGTGAATTGGACCGCCGTGTACGAAGAAACCCTGTTTCGTCAATTACGGAACTGAAAGCACGGCTTCAGGAAGAGTGGAACAAAATAACGAGCAAATATACATCAAAAATTATATCCAACATGCGAAAACGTTTAAGTGATGTCATAAAAAACAAAGGATATCACACAAAATATTAATTTGCAGAAAGTTTTTATTTTTAAATAATTTTATTTTTCATTTAACAAAAAAAAACCGAATATTAATGTTGCATGAATTTGTGTTTTATTTTTTTTTTTAATTTTTTTGTTGTAATACCCTAAAAAAAAATCATTAATTTGTACATCAATTTTTAGCTGAAATAAAGAACTTTAGTTTGGCATCACTAAATTTAATTTTCTATTGATTTTAACGTTTTTATTAGTACTTAAAGCAGCTAAACAAAAAAAACCGAATATTAATGTTACCCACTGTATATAGATTTTATATTTTCACAGCACAGAAGAAATATGATTTAGCCATTAGATGACGGTAATGTAAATTGTTATGTAAAATGTCTCGCGTATCCGCTTGATTTTTATTATGTTTCATATATTCAATTATCATTTTGATTAAAAAGTTAAATTTGTTTTTTTTATTTGTTGTTGATTGTTGCGTTATCATCCAAATATATGTTCAACTAAAAAAAAAAATGAAATGGAATTAAGCAGTGCGATAAAAATCTAGATTAAGCAACTTAGGCTAATTGCGACTTTAATTAAAATATATACTGCGTCTTACTCACGCATAATGGCATAATGGACAAGCAACTCAGACATAGACAAAAATTGTAAATTCAAGGTTTGAGATAATTAATTTTTTGTTTAATTCCTTACAGCATTAAGGTTTGTTCGAAATTTCGACTACAGTTTTTGGCAAAAAACACTAATTAATTATGATTGATGGTGCGAAGAGTATAAAGAATTTATAATATCAAATTTGTCATTATCAAGACAAATTACAAATCAATGATGCTGCGATTTATTAAGAAAATGTAGAAAGTTTAATATTTTATGAAACGTAAAACAATATTCAAGAGTATTTTATCCTAGTATGATTTCGCTTTATTCAAAAATCAAAGTTTTACTTAATAACACGAAACAAAAATGTGATGTCAGGGATTTCAGGGAAACATCTTATTAGTATCAGGTAGAGCGTTGCAAAAACGTTAGCGCTTTAACAAGAAAATACCGAAGGAAGACTTTCTGCTGCGGCACTGATTAAATGTATTGCTGAACGACCAGAAATTTTACACTTATCCAAAGCTGACAATTTTCTAGGAATAATGAAAGAGTCTCTTGCTGTAGTAGCTGGTCCTGTAGATATTACGGCCAAATCAATAATTTCGAAGCTCATAGTTTCAACATCCTTTCGTTGTCACTATTCGATGATGTAAATAATCATTGTGTACAGCACCGTATTATGCCGTAGGCAATTAAGACAACTGTCTAAGGTACACAAATCCAAATTTAACTTTGGATATGATTGACAATAAATAATATCAATCCTCTTATACCATTGACCGACACAAAGATTATCGCGATAATCTTAGATCGGGATTTTAATTTCATTTTAAAAATTACCGAAAAATAAAATAATTCTTTCTCACTTACGCTTTCTATTTCATAAGAAACGGCTATAATATGGATCTAGGCGGCTAGATATGAAACTTTACATATTTGTTGTTTACTCGTGGACTAATATCACCAATAAAAAAATTGTATTTACTAAAACACAATATTTCGGTTTTATCACTATGAAATTACGATCGTATCGGATGTTACTCCTTTATCAAATTTCTAACAAACATTAACTAAGATTATGCTAAAAAACTGCTTTTATACCCTATTTTATTTTTTGTGTGCCTACGTGCTTTTTGAATGTTCTTTCCTCCTTATTTTGTTTTTCTTTTGAAAGGGGTGGTACCGCCCTTCTTTTTAGTATATACCATCTGGTGTGTGCTTTATGATAAAAACAGAGAAGAATTTGTTGACCATCTGGTTTTTGTGGGTGTTTATGTACAAAATGATATTAATTACGGATTTACAATGAGGTCGTAAATTTTGTTGCGGCCAATTTTCTCATTTAGTAAAAATGGATTATATCGTTCCTTGTATATTTCCAGTTCTTCTAATCTGTTCATTAGTAACCCTTTTCGTATTTTGTGTAATACCTGTGAGTTTGTGTTGATGTCAGTGTAATTATGTTTTTCTGTAGTCAAGTGTTGTGCATATTTCGAGTCGATTTTTGGTTTTCCGATTTCTTTTATATGTTCTGTAAACCTAACTTGAAAACTTCTACCAGTTTGTCCGATGTAGAATTTGGGGCAGTCATTACATGTATTCTTATAGATTCCGGTGTCTATTGGTGTATTAATGTTACGTTGTTTGAGTCGATATTTCGAGTCGATTTTTGGTTTTCCGATTTCTTTTATATGTTCTGTAAACCTAACTTGAAAACTTCTACCAGTTTGTCCGATGTAGAATTTGGGGCAGTCATTACATGTATTCTTATAGATTCCGGTGTCTATTGGTGTATTTATGTTACGTTGTTTGAGTCGATATTTCGAGTCGATTTTTGGTTTTCCGATTTCTTTTATATGTTCTGTAAACCTAACTTGAAAACTTCTACCAGTTTGTCCGATGTAGAATTTGGAGCAGTCATTACATGTATTATTATAGATTCCAGTGTTTTTTGGTGTATTTATGTTACGTTGTTTGAGTCGATTTCCTAATTTGTTGTTTGTTTTAAATGCCATTGTGTATCCGTGTTTTTTTAAAAACCTTCGTTATATTCTTGTTGATGTTATTATTGTACTCTATGGTGATGTATTTCTCTGTTTCTTCATTTTGCTTGCTTAACGTGGTCATCATATTCTGTTGTTTCTTCCAAATGTACCTATTGTTCATTTTGTCAATTAAGTCCGTGTTATAACCGTTTTTTATTGCTATGTGTTTAATGTTTTTTAGTTCTTCCATATAGTCCTGATTGTTCATCGGGATCGTGTTTAGTCTATTTATTAAAAAGTTGAACGTTGCCATCTTATGTTGGTGTGGGTGGTTAGATGATTTGTCAATGGCGTGATCCGTTTGCGTGACTTTTCTATATACTTTGAATGTATGCTTGTTGTTAACATTTGTTATTGTCAAGTCTAAGAAATGAATAGCTTTGTTCGTCTCTAATTCTAGAGTAAATTTTATGTTCGAATGTTTGTTGTTTATGTTCTTGTGAAGATTGTTGAGTTGTCTCATTGTGCCGTTAAATAGTATTAGAATATCGTCCACGTATCTGTGCTAGTACCTGATTATTTGGTTTTTGTTGTTCGATTCTGTTAATATATGCTGATTTTCAAAGTGATTCATATATACGTTAGCTAAGGTTCCTGATAGAGGATTCCCCATTGGAAGTCCATCAGTCTGTGAATAGAATTTGTTGTTGTGTGGAAAATCGTTTTGTTCTGTAACTGTTTTGATTAGAGTGATAATTTCGTCAATTTTTTCTTTCCTGATTCCGTTTTTCTGTAACAGTTCCTTGGTTATTTGAATTGTCTCTTGAGTTGGTATTTTTGTATACATGTTGGTTATGTCGAATGACGCCAGTTTCGCTGTAGGTGGTATATCTATTGATTCTATTTTGTTGATTAGTTCAATGTTATTTCAGATTGAATGATCATTCTGTAATTGTATATTTTTGCCGAGAAAATAATTAATTTCTTTAGCAACTTTGTACGCTGGTGCGGTTTTGAAGTCTACGATTGGTCTCATGGTAATTTCTGGTTTGTGAATTTTTGGTAGTCCTCTGATTTTAGGTGCCGTTGGTTTTATGGTTTTAAGTCGTCTTTTTTGTCCTGGGTTAAACAACATAGAACAGTTGTTAATCAATTTATTGATCGTCTTGTGATATTTGTTTGTTGGGTCTTCTTGGAGTTCAACTATGTTATTGTTTTCGATATAGTCATCAATCTTCGAGTTATAGTCATTTATCGCCCTTTATCGGCTTTGTTATTGTATTAGAGCGTCATTCTCTAATAACTTAACATTGATGTCTTTCACTGTTTGTCGTTCGGTTTTGTGGATGTGTTGGTTTGTAGTTGGCTTGTTTTTACGTATATCAATTGCAATAAGTGTCCATATGTCATCTTGATGTTGTTCGTTTGTTCGTCTTATTGCGTTTTCAATATCGAGTAGTTGCCGTGTTGTTTGTGTTGCATTGTTGGGCGGAGCAATATTAAATTTAATTTTTTTTTAATTTAATATGTTCCGAAGATTGTAAGAGAATTCAATCCAGTTTCGAGCTGATGAGCTTATGATTAGAAATTACAAGAATTATTTAACATTCAACAAAAATTAAAAAAAATTAAATTTAAGTCCTTTCTCCAGTGATATTTGTTCCTGGTTATTAAAAGTGATGTCCGTCATATTATGTACTCTATGGTAGAATTCATGATTTATCTGTATTTGTTCATTATTTTGAACTGTTATTTGTTGTGCTGATCTCCGTTGAACAATTAGTTTATGTAGTTTTTTCTTAATATTCCGTCGTCATTCCCTAAGTACTTTCTCCGTCATGTTTTCAATCTTTTGTAAAATATTTTTGTACTCTAGTCTATGTACGGTCTTTGATAATAATAATTGAGAATAATATACCTTAGATGTTAGAACACAAGCACACACCAGATGGTATATACTAAAAAGAAGGGCGGTACCACCCCTTTAAAAAGAAAAACAAAATAAGGGGGAAAGAACATTCAAAAAGCACGTAGGCACACATAAAATAAAAATAGGGTATAAAAGCAGTTTTTTAGCATAATCTTAGTTAATGTTTGTTAGAAATTTGATAAAGGAGTAACATCCGAAACGATCGTAATTTCATTTACAAATAAAATAAATATCACGCTAAAGAAAGTGACAAATCCGAAATATTGTGTTTTATTATATAAATTTTTTTTTGGCTATATGAACCTTTTTTAAAAAATACGGTAAAATAACGTTTTTCTCTTTATACCTTTTGTTGCAATGTTTCTTCTAAATGTTCGTTAGAATTTCGGCTATTCAATTCGGTAATATTTTATTTATATGTTTTCATTGTCTTTCGGAACATCGGTCAGAGTGCATGTACCTATAAACAAAGGAAAATTTGGACAAATTTCGTGTCAAGTAAGGTAAGGATTTTAATAATTTTAAGACGCTTTTGTTTTTAACTTTTGTTGTAATCAAATATGGTTTTTGTTTAAGATTCATTTTTAAGTGTTACCTTCAATATTTTAAAATAATTTTAATGTTTTCAATCAAAATAATTACTCAAAACGTTCATTAAAAGATCGTCCGAATTAGAAACATAAATATTTAATAAAGGGGTCCATTATGAACATACGGGTTCGTATAAGCATAATTACACCAAAATTTGTGATGTGAAATTAACAATTGTATTGCGTTTTTATAAAATTTTTAAATATTGTTTTTAATAATATTTAAATTAAAGATTATTTTAATCGAATTCGAACCTACACTTTTAATTTTACTTTTACTATAAATTGAAAATTATGTATGGGTCCATATTACATCCTTGAACAGGTTCGTAATACAATACATATGTGCATTTTATGTCCTTATTAGAGTTAGGTTGGGATTAACATAATCATATATTTTGTTTATCTTTTTGCGTAGAAAATAATAAAATGATCACAAAATTAGTTAAAAAACATAATTATGATACTAAACCTTAATTGTGGACCTTTGCTTTTTATTAAGTTTTCTTAAAAAAATCTTCCTTTTGCACAGGAGTTCATATTGAATTTTACAATGGGGAAACATAGAATTCAATATACTAAATCGGACGTTACAGCGGCCCTAAAGGATATAGACATGGGAATGAGCGTATATAAATCTAGTATAAAATACAAAATTCCAAAACAACCTTATTGAGGAAACGGAATGGTACTTATTCGATAGACTCACACATCGGCCATCCAATCGTACTAACACCACATGAAGAAGGAACAATTAAAAATTAGATAATACGCATAGCTGAAACTGAATTTCCTACAACTAAAGACCAGTTGCTAAACAGCGTACAACTGCTGATTTTAAAGCTAAATCGTCCAAATAATGTTAAGAATGGACGTCCAGGAAGGTGATGATATGAGGGCTTTCTTAAACGACATCCTGATATTTCAGAAAGACTAGCTCAGCACCTAACAAATAGCCGCGCCAGTGTTACAGTTGAGAAGCTACGGTTTTGGTTTCAAAACGTCAAAAGTTATTTTAACGACAACAATCTTACTAACGTTATCACCGATGCCAGTCGTATCGCAAAGGAAAACTGCGTTCTTGCGAAAAAAGGTGAAAAAGCGGTGTATAACTGCATAAACAACGACGAAAAGGAATGTTTGACGACTCTTATAATGGCTTGTGCTGATGACACTCTTCCACCACTATTGATTGTGTTTAATTACAAAAGAATACCATTAAACTTAGTCAGGACCATGCGCAGGGAGTGGGGAATTGGAAAATCGGAATCTGGATGGATGACTGGCGAAGTATTTTTTTAATATGTGGCAAATGATTTCCTAACGTGGCTAAAACAGAACAATGTAACTTCCCCAGTTGTTTTGTTCGTTGATGGCCATTGTTCGCATTTGACGCTTAGCCTTAGCGAGTTTTGCAAGGAGAATGAAATTATTTTGATTGTTCTTTTCCCCAATTCAACTCACTTAATTCAGCCATTTGACGTTGCAAGCATGGAAAAATGCTGTTTACAATTGGAGAATAAATAATTATCCACAAAAATTGAAAAAAGAAAACTTTGGTCCCTTGTTGTCCAGTGTCTTATACACTGCTGCCAATCCAACTACAATTCAAAGTGACTTTAGAACAACTGGTTTGTTTCCTTTTGATTCGGAAACAGTAAACTACGACAAGTTAATTCAGATAAAAGATGAGAATTTATTTACTTCTGGAAAAGCCTTAAAACTGATTTGGATAATAATACCGAGAAGCCTTGTAATTTCAACTCCGAAAGCAAACAAAACCATACTCGAATCGAATAAAGGTTCCACAATAGAAAACTGTATAATTGTAGATGAATTATTAGGCGAAAACGACACACCAGATGTCCAAAACAGTCCAAGAACTGTACCTTCTTCTCCAGGAGATATGAAAACCACAGTTGTATCCGTATCCAGACAAATAGCTGAGGAAAACATACAAGCGAGTGGTTCGAAAGCATCAGAATTTCTAATTCCATTTAAAAATGCATTTTTTTGGCCACAAACTTTAACATCAAATGATGTCACGGCTCGTCTGAACGCGGCTCAATCCAAAAGTGCTTGCACTTCTGTTTTTTTTATGGCATCATGTTCCCTAAGGTCTAATGAATAAGATAAAAGTTTTTTTGAAACCATCCACTGACCAGTTTTAATTTTCGCGCCAAAATTCGAAAATTGGAACCAAAAAAATGATTTTTTGGTCTGAAAAAGTGAAATATCTTATGTTTTATCAAAAGTCTCAGGAAGAGAATGCAGTAGGCAGGTTACAAGAAAAGAATGCGGTAGGCAGGTTACAAGAAAAGCAGAAAACTTTTCTTCCTCGATCAGTTTATTTCAGTTTTCCATAATGTCGAAAATTTTTAATCCTCCAAAAGTTGCCCGCGCACTTTCACACGAAGAGAACCGGAGTAAAATTTGTTTGTTGTGCTTAAAAAAGAATAATGTCATTTTCAAGATAGAAGCCTCGCTGCAATCGAATCTAGAAAAATTACTGAAATATCGTGTAGACAATATCTTGTGTGAAGAAAGACTGCCGAATGTTCTTTGTGCCGGATGCAAACGGAACGTCTACCGACAACTTCCCAGTGCCGATCCAGGAATCGTTCCCTCCAAGACTGTCGAGCTACCTGATTATTCTAAGTTTTTGAGTGTAAGTTTAACTACGAGATCTAGGACTCAAAATCCCTGTCAGTGCTATTTGTGCCAGATTGCTCGAAATAATGTGATATCCATGCAACTTCTTAACAAAAAAAAATCGGCTGACGGGAAATGCATCAAACGTTGTTCCAAATGTTTTATCGATCCCAAACGAGGAACACCTCATAAATGCACCAAAACTGCCCAAGTTGATAATTTATGCAATTATATAAATACAATGGGGGAGAAATTAATGGAACAAGTGGCGTCAACATTAATCAGTAAAATTGCAATTCAACAACATGACATTGATGACAAAGTAAACAAAAAAGATTCGACGGTCTCCCTTACTCAGGCACGTGGAGGAAACTCCATGAAATTATTCATAAATCCCCACGAGAAAAATGAAGAGGAACCAGCTTCGAATATATCCACAGCCGATTTCTTGAAAATCAAAACAAAATTTAATCTTAGTACAAAGACTACTCTTGATATAGCGACCGCTTTGAGAGTTGCTACCAAAAAGCGGGCGATAATTGAGCCAGGATTGAAAAAAAGCCTGGAACAGAAGAATGGCGAGGTAAAAAGTTTCTTTTGTGCTAAGACAATAGATTTTGTAACCATCAAAGCTCGAATGAGCACACCAACCCAATGTCCCATAGTTTACTGCCATACTCTTGAAGGTTTTCTTTCTCATATCGAGAAACAGCGGGATATTAGAAATCAGCACTTAAAATTTGGAATTGACGGTGGCGGTGGTTTTTTGAAGGTGTCCCTGTCTGTTCAAGATGATTCAACTGAAATATGTCAACAGGAGAAAAAACATCAAAAGTATGATGATGGCGTGTTTGCTAAAGCTTTTGCTGACTCAAGCGTTAAGAAAATCTTTATTCTTGCTATTGTGAAATCGGCTCAAGAGAATTATGAAAACGTGTCAGCAATATGGAAAATATTGAAAATTGAGAATTTTTCTGGTATGATAGCGACTTATCTCAAATTAGCCAATATTCTGACAGGGATTATGTCTCATTCATCGACGTACCCTTGTACATGGTGCCTTTGTGGAAGCACAAATTTGGAGCACGTCGGACCTCGGCGAACTGTGGGAAACTCAACCTCATATTTTGAAGCTTGGAGAAATGCTGGCGGATCGATAATGAAAAATGCGAAAAATTTCAAAAGCTGTATCAATCCTCCAGTTTTTTCAGCTGATGACGATAAAAAGATTCTTGACATTATTCCTCCTCCAGAACTATAGTATGTGTTGGTATGCCCTTAACCGATAGTGAAGTCACCGGATCGACGATCTTGCGTCCTCGCATGTTCACGATAAGGCCCGTGAATTTCAAAAAATAGGCGCTCAAAATTGGGGTCGTGACGTCCGCGATGACGAATTCCCAACGGAATTCGCGACGTAATCCGATATCCAACTTTAATAATTTGGTGCCATATGCGGGGACCGGTGTGCCATTAACTGCGTAAAGTTTTACTGTAGAATTGGGTTTGGTTGGCTTAAATAATTTGAGAGGGACTATCGACAAGTCCGCGCCCGTCTCAACAAGGAATTTTAGGCGACTCATGTAGTCGAAAATTATCAGGCGACTTGAAATCACGTCATCGTTAATGGTCGCAAGCGTTGGATGACTGCTTAAAAATTTGTTTTTTGTTGGGACGAGCTGCTTATGTCTGTGCTTGAGTCTTGTGAGGCAATGCTCGCTTTACTCTGCCAGAATTTGCAACCAATCACGCATCTGCGTGCGTTGTCCCCGAATCTCCCGATCCTGAACGACTGAAATGTCTCCGATTTCTCGAATTATCTCGCGAAAGAGATCGCAACCCATGCGCCTGGCTACCTCCGGCTGTGATCAATTGCTTAACTTCGTTTACCAAACTTATGCGGAACCCAGCCAATATTTCCTCGAAATTTATTGGACTGTTGGCTGCGCTTGTGGGTTGGACTTGTGCCGGAATACTCCCGATGGCATTTAATCGCGTCTGCGAGATCGTTTCCATAAGGGCGTCTGCTCGTTCGGCTAACGTCTTGAGGTCCAGATCATTCTCAAATGGCGTTAAAACCATCTGGACCTGTTGGGATAAACGCGACATCCACAACTGTTGTAATGTTTTCTCGCTGAACTCACTGTCGGCGTTTAATTTAAATTCGCTCAACAGCTGTGATAAATAAATGAAATCAAACTCGTCGATACCCAAAAACTATCATACTTAGTCAAACTATTATAGTCTGTAACCTTATTTAAGCAGTGTATAGTAACTGAAAAAAAAATTTGTATTTATAAAATAAATTACGAGTTCATTACAATGTCCACACTATTTAAAAATTTATTAATTTGGTTTAAATTAATTATTTATTATTATACCTAGATACAATAGAACTAATTAAACTATATAAAATAGTTAATGGTGTCGAAATAAATAGTTATTGAAATAAATAAACGTAAATATAACATATCGATTTACTGATCAGTTGGACGTCATTCCATTGTGTTAAGTATATGGGTAAACTGCCTTGGATTTATATATCAGGTCAGTCCATAAATTCGTGCACATTCATAGCATAAATGTTAGCTTGTCACATAGTACAAATGTAACGTTTTATACTTTTTATTTTTATGCGGTAAAAGTGCCAGATCTGTAGCAATAAAAATTAACAGCGTGTATGGTGAAATAATATCAGTGTAATGACTGCACAGAAATGGGCGATGAGCCCATTGATGATGAGCCCCGATCAGGACGTCCTGTAAATTTTAACAACGGCGCTATAAAAAATTTTGTGGTCAGAGCCACAATTAACAGTGAATGACCTGTAAAATGTATTTCATTTACATTGTTTTAAAATATCACAAAATTGCGCACAAATTTATGGACTGACCTGATACATACGTATTAGTGATAACGTTTCTTTATAATTTAATTTATTTTGACCAAATTTAAATCACGAAATATAATGTTCGTGTATCTTTAGAATTTTTTTTTTGTGGTGATTAATACCAACAGCGGTTATTAAGTAGCTTATTATGATAAGAAATTGTAGAATACAATTTTTAAAAATCACACAAATAGGAATAAATGTATATCAATTCAACAGAAACGAATATATTCGTGACTTCTTGAGGTTAGCAGTACAAAGCTAAAGGTGAATTGGGATATAAAACTTTAATTCCATGGTCAACTTTTATATTTTTCAATTACTTAAGCGATAATAAAATATATACTCGTTTGTATGTGTAAGTCAAAAATTATTAATTGCCTTCAACAAAACTGAGGCCAGGGACACTATGCGACAAGATAAATTTCAAATAAATTTTGTAACTTTTGTTGGCGCTGCCCAAAACCAAATAGCCCAAAACTGTTAAGTATTTGTAATCTCAAATATTATATTCGCTCAATTATTTGAGCGAATTTGAACAAAGAAATTTTAAAAAGTAATCATCAGTTTAACAAATCACAATTTCATTTGAAAATTTTTTGAAGCTTGGCTCTTTTGTTATGAAATAATTTTAGCGAACTAAACAAAGCTAACTTCAGTCCTTAGTAAAGAAATATTAAGGGACTACAGAATCACGTTATTCAAGCAAAGTATTAAACAACAGATCAAAACTCTAAACAGCAAACGCATACAGATCAAAACCCCAAACACCAAACGCGGACAAAAACCAAGTTCTAGTGCGGGGTTAGTGATTAAAGGCACATAATTTAGCCAAACGTTTGGTATTACGTTTGTCTAAATGATCCTAAAGAGAAATACATACTTCTTTATCACCAACGCTAATCATATTCGGTTGACGTGTTTAAATCTAACAAACTTAATTTTTCGCGCTACTCAATTAATAAACTTCATCAAACTAATGTAACAGTGAAACGAATTACATACACATATCATATATAATTAACAGGTTGAAAATTAACACGTTTTTGTTATTTAATAAATGACACCACTTCTACAGGGTATTGCAGAGAAACGAGAAATTTTTAATTAGCAATAATTTCAATTTCACGACACATTTATGCCATGGGATTTCTATCCATTTCTTGCTCAATTTGTCTTCTTCTTTTATTTATGTTAGTGTGTAATATTCTAAGAAGTGACCTGTCACATTTCGGAGAACGAGTGGCTTCAATTTTAAGGCTAAACAGGTTTCCTCAAAATGTTTAGCCGAACTGTTGATTGCATGGTCTGTTTTTTTTTTTATGTTCACATGTTGGCGGAGCCTTTCTTCATGTCTCCCGTTTTCCTGAGTTTCGTTTAAGATGAGGTTCATTTTAAGGTTCCTATGAAGGTTATTGTTCCTGACATACCAAGGTGCATCAACGATGTTCCTTAAAACCATATTCTGAAATCTTTGGATGATATTTACATTGCTCCGTTTGGTACAACCCCAAAGCTGAATACAATAAGTCCAAATCGGTTTCAATATTTGCTTGTAAAGCAAAAGCTTGTTGTATATTGATAAAGAAGAGTTCCTTCCAATCAGCCAATACATTTTTCTGTATTTATGTCTTAATTCTTCACTATTCTTCTTGACGTTTCCATCGTAATTTAGCATCCAGGGTCATGCCGAGATACTTAGCGGTGTTCACGTGCGGTATTATTTCTCGGTTTATGGTAATCGGAATATGTTCGAATCGTCTGTTTGTAAAGTTGATGTGAAGATATAAAACCGGCCCTAATACACTGCCCTGTGGAACTCCTGCATTGATTTCTTTCAATTCAGAAAATGTATCACTTAGCTTAATCCTGAAGAACCTATCTTTCAAGTAAGAAAGGCTTAAGTCCTTCATGCCACAATCTATCAAACGCTTGTGCAACGTCTAGAAATACTGTTGAACAGACTTTTTTTCTCCTCTAATGCTTTCTCAATTATACTGGTTATTCTGTGTACTTGATCAATTGTTTAGTATTGGTTGCGAAAACCGAACTGATGATTTGGGATCAAGTTTTTACTATCGATTATCGGATTTAATCTTTTTACCAGAAGCTTCTCAAAGAGTTTGGACATGACTGGCAATAGCGAAATTGGCCTATAAGACAATGTTATGTGTGGTGGTTTCCCAGGTTTTGACATCATAATTACTTCTGCAATTTTCCTTAGGTTTGGTATACATTTGATTCTAAATGCTGCATTTATAAGATTGGTAGGCTTCACCAGAGCTTTCCTTGGCAGTTCTTTTAAGATTTCTGCAGTAATAAGATCGTACCCAGGAGCTTTTTTCGTATTCATATTAGTTTTTATCTCATGCATGATTTCTTTTGGTGTTGTGGGTAGGATTTCTTTACATTGCACAGCTTGTTCAGTTATTATCTCGGCTTCCAACGTTTGGTCTTCATGTGGCTGGAATATTTTTTCGAGGTGTTTTGCAAATTCTCGAGCTTTGTCTTCATTATTTCTAGCCCATATCTCACCTGTTGAGGTCTTTTAATTCTCTTGGTTGCTTTCCAAAGAGAATAATCAGTGCTGTTACCATTAGTTAATTTTCTTAAATAGTTGCTGATTGATTCATCTTTCAATTCTTTAATCTATCTTCTTAATTGTTGAGTGAGATTGTTCAAATGAGTTTTATCTTGGGGTGCTCTTGTTTGTTGCCATTCTCTTTTTGCTCTTCTTTTTTCTGCGAGGAGTTCCCTAATTTCCCTAGGGTAGTTGTTTCCCTTGATTTTCGTTTTAATTTCAGGAGTATTTTCCCGAGCTGATTACTGTATATCGTTTACAAATTTGTGAATTTCTTTGTCTAATTGCTCTTCAGTGTTTAATGGAAGCAAGTTAATTTTTTTTCTAGTGATAGTCTATAGCATGCCCAATTAGTGTGATTATTTACTAGGAATGGGTTTCTTAGAACGTTAGAAGTATTGGTGAATAATCAGAGTTTAAGTCATGGCTTTCATCTACTTGTACATAATTTTCATATACGAGGGCGAATCAAAATGTCTTGCAATATCATATGAAAAAAAAGAGTGAGTGAGACAGCAATATTTTTATTTTTCGACGTAATCTCCTTTAAGGTTTATACATTTGTTACATCGATCAATTAACTTGTCTAAGCCCTCTAAAAAAAAAGTTTTCTTTTGTTCCATAAAATATTCATTTACAACAGACTGTACTTCAGAATCACTGGAAAATTTCCGGCCCCTTAATTTTTTTTTTCAAATTGGGAAACAGAAAGTAGTCACTGGGTACCAAGTCTGGACTGTATGGTGGATGCGGAATTTCTACGAAGCCGCAGTCCTTTAATGCAGCTTGAGCAACTTTAGCCTTGTGCACTGGTGCATTGTCGTGAAGAAGTAAGGTTTTTTTTCTAACTTTCTTTGGTCGTTTTTCCCGGATCGCTTTTTTCAATTTTCGCAAAACCTTTGCGTAATAGATGCCTGTGATTGTGGTTTTTGATGACATATAATCAATCATAAATATCCCTTCAGCATCCCAAAAAAGTGTTGCCAGAACCTTACCAGCAGACGGTAGGGTTTTGAGTTTCTTTGGTGGTGGTTCACCACGTTTAATCCATTGCATCGATTCTTGTTTGGATTCCGGATCCCAATGATGAATCCATGTTTCATCGCCTGTTATTATGTTATCCAAGAAGTTTTCTGGATCTTCTTCATACATTTCTAAAATCGCCTTTGAAGTTTGAACACGAATATTCTTTTGTTGTGCAGTCAACAAACGGGGAACCCATCGCGCACTTACTTTTGACATGTGAAGGTGGTCATGTAATATGGTATAAGTGGTACCATATGAAAGGAAAAGTCTCCACGCTAACCGCGAAACAGAAATACGGCAGTCCTCTAATACAATTGATTCTGCCAAAAGTATGTTTTCATGGCTAATAGCATCTGCGGGACGACCCGGGCGGTTGTCGTCTTCTAATGACTCCCGACCACTTTTGAACAATTTTACCCACCTTTTTACTGTGGAATATGATGGTGCAAATTCGCCGTAAACTTTTGATATGTAATTGAATATATATAAATTGCATTGCGTCCATCTTTACAGAAAAATTTAATAACGGCACGATATTCAATTTCATTCATTTTGAATTTTTTTCAAAACACGGGCTGCACCGCGACACAAATTTTTTTTTTAAAAATATATAGTTGTCTCACTCACTCTTTTTTTCATATGATATTGCAAGACATTTTGATTCACCCTCGTATGTTCTTTATTATGAAGAAATCAATCAGCTGGCCAGTAGGTTGGTTTTCCAGTTGAGAGGGCTTCACAACTACATTTCCTGATAGCTTTTAGGAGTTCTTTACCCTTAGTCGTTGTTAATCTGGATTCCCAGTGGACATTTTTTGTATTAAAGTCTCCTCCAAGTACAAATCGTTTTCCTAATTTACTGAGGAACTCGAAATAATCTTATTCTTTCATTGAGTGCTTCGGTGGGCAGTAAATACTAGCAATACAAAAAGAACTACTTTTGGTTTTAACAATAACAACAGTTGCCTTGTATTTCTTCCATTTCAAATTTTAACTCTTCATAGTGATGAATACTATTTCTAATTATAACAGCACTACCTCCTTTAGCAGTGTTTCCAGGGTGAATCGTGTGATATATTTGATAATTTTTAAATTTAATGATTGATTGTCTAGTGAAGTGTGTTTCCGTGATGAGACATGCATCGATTTTTTCTGTGTCCAGGACCACTTACAGCTCTTGTTGATGTTGCATCAGTCCATTGGCATTCCAACATAAGATTCTAAGATCATTGGCCATTTTTCTGTTTAGGGATGGCTCTCTTAGTGATATACTCTAGTTTCTGTAATCGCTCATCAAATGTATTTAGTCTGCTCAAAATTAATTTAAGTGTTTGACTTATATCGTCATTTTGAGTAGTTTTTCCTGGATTTCCGTTGCTCATCTTTAGTTGAGCATAAGTCATTTTACCAAATTGTTCTTGAGTAGTTCCCGACACTCTACGGTTTGCTTTGGGTCGGTTAATCTTAACCGCTTGCTTCCTGAATAAACTTGGATTTGTAGCAATCACATTCTTATTTTTGATGTTTTGCAGTTCAATAGCAACGCTGCATCCTCTGTAGTTAGCAAGATGGTTTTCTCCAAAGTGAATGCATTTAGGTTGAAAATGTATGATGTTTACCTAAACATTTGACACACCTGGGTTCTCTGTTGCAATATTTTTGTGTATGTCCATAAGCTTGACATTGTTTACATTGTGGTATAAGCTTAGATCTTCTTAGAGGCTGAATAACCACTTTGCACCCCAAGATGTACTTAATTTGATAAATTTTTTCGATATCTTCATCAGTAGCGAAGGTCAACATAAACATGTTGAGAGGTACTTTGTCTCTCCGTTTTAGCTTAATCGATGCTTCAGATGCCTTAAATCATTTTGCTTTCAGGTCATCAATTGTTTTTTTCTGGTTTACACGTAGAGTGTAAATTTTTAGCCATGACCCTAATTGGTCTGGTTTGTTTGGTCTGAATATGTATTTTTACAAATAGTAATTTATAGTAATAGATGATTCTTCGAAAGACGTAAATTTCCTAGCAAGCCGAGGTTGGTTTGAAAAGATGAGGCAGCTAGTGCCGACGAAGACGCCGCTCTAGTGTAATTTAACGTTCTGAAAAAACTAAATGAAAGAGGCCGATACCTTCTAGAACAAGTTTTTAATGTCGATAAAACCGGTCTATTCTGAAAGCGTGTGCCTGAAAGAACTTACATTTCAAAAAACGAAAAGACTACAACTGGATATAAGGTGTCCAAAGAACGATTAACTTTGCTTCTTGGTGGTACTGCTGCAGGTTATTTTAAGCTTAAACCTCTTTTGATTTATATTTCAGAAAATCCATGACCCTTTAAATGCAACAAAAAAGCTTGGATGACCAAGATTCTCTTTGAAATTTTTTTTTTTAAATTACTTTTGCCCTGAAGTGAAAATTTATTTGCAAACCAAAAATTTAAGCAATAAGGTTCTACTTCTTTTCGATAATGCTCCAGAATGTCCAGTTAATTTAGCTGAACTATTTCAAGATGTGCGGAAATTTAATTTCGGTCTAAAAACACTACAGCTCTAATCCAGTCAATGGATCAGGCTGTAATAGACACGTTTAACCATATTATTTATGCAGAACTTTTCGGAAACTGATGGTAAATCTTCGCTCACAAAATTTTGGAAAAAATATAACATCAAAGATGTGATCAAAAATATTGACGAGTTGAAATCAACCACAATGAACGGCGAAAAATATGGCCAGAATGCATAACAACAAATAATCATGAATCTGAGTCTCTTCTAGAAATTCGACAAAACATAATGAACCTAGGATCTGAACTTGGTAAAGAGGATTTAGAAGAGGTTGATGTAGTAGATTTGCTTGAAGCGGATCGTGAACCACTTTCTAACGAAGAATTGCTTTAATTCGAAAACGGTCCACCGTTTCAGCGCTTTCTTGCTTCGAACAAGGAATAAACATCTTACGTCAAAATGAGCCCGATGAAGAAAGAATCACTAAAGTTTCACGAGGCGTTGATACAGCTATTAATTGATTCCAGGATATGCATATGGAAGCAAAAAAAAGTTTCGTTGAGTTAATAACATGGCGGCACTAATCCACATCGTTTCCATGCAATTATAAATTCTAATGTAATTTTAGCAGTTCACAACAATTAAAAGTCACTTCTGGAAATTTTATTTGTTTGCTGGAAATTTTTAAATTTAATATTTATTGTGATAAATCGTTAAATTTCAAAATGGCGTCGATCGTTTCAAGGTATATTATAAATACAGTTAGGAATTTTGTATTGCGTTTTTAATTTATTGTAAATATTTTTTGTTGTATTTAATTATAGTAATATTATTTTATGGCGATAACAAAAAAAATTCCCAAATATATATTCGCCTCGCCATTTTGGTTTTCAACTCTAATCAATTCCACTAGCTTCGTTGAGTTTAAAATTACTTAACGAAAACCTAACTCCAACCTCGTTTCCATGAACACTAACTTCAACTGAACCCAGTTTGAACCTTAACAAGCCAATTTTTTTTCCTTTTGACAGATAGAATCCCTTCTAACCCTATTACTTTCGGTGACTTAAATTGGATTAAGAAACTTAACGAAAACGTAGGAAACGTAGCATAACATTCGTTTCGGCATTTCAATTTACGGCTTAACTTCCCGGAACGTATCCAGCCCATAAAACGTAATTTTAAATTCGACAAATGTGTAATAGCTTTGAAAACATGATCCGAACTAATGTTGAATATAGCTTACCTACATTATCTAGGCTTACTAAAGTTCAAATCAGAATATATGTATAACATATTTTTTCCACACCTGCATATTCCGCTCCCTACCATAACATTTCTATAAACGGAAGGTTATTTTGCAAACCTCTAGAGATCTTTATGTTTTTCTTCCATTACCGGTCGTTTAGTAACGTTGTAGTTTAACATTATGCGACTACAGAGTGCATAAATGGAAAATCGCCGAATATACTGAAGACAATACCAAAAGTTGGTTCCAGAAGTGTTTTATGGATTATAAGCAGAGTAGCATTATCCTTTACTGAGTCGGTGTTTGACGCTTCAAATTTGTATGTTAACTGCTAGAAATCAGTTACAACAACACATTTGACTTAGGATTCCAATTAAATTTTATGCGACTTCATGTTTAACTAAAAAATTCGTTAAAATGTTAAGTAGAGATTTTTTCGACGTTATCGTAACAATCGATATCAATTAGTAAACTATCGCCAATGCCGCAACGACACTCGAAAAGACACATTGACATTTTTTTTTTTTTTATAGTTTTATGGAATGTCTTTTATACAATTCCCCATGATTATAAAACTATCTCGACAATTTTTTTTTTTAAACTATCAAAAAAAAAATTGGAATAACTATTATTGATTTTATCGTATCGTCTTGTTAAAAATAAGAAAAGAAACGAGTTGTTTGTTAATTTTTAATTGTAATAGATGAAATTCGTTTGATTTCGAAAACTCAACTAGGCCATATACATATACAATTTTTGAATAATAATAAATAGTTTCATGAAATTTGTATAATAATAGAAATGATTTAGGAAATAATATTTTGAATTAAAATTTCGGATGTTCAGTTAATTAAAAGTCTAATTGACGCGGTCCGATAAATTTATATTTCATTTTGGTGCGGGTTTATATTTAGTTTTTGTTAATTTCTATGTTCGCTAACAAAGTCAATGGACGACTGAATGTGATGAATAGCCACCGGACCTAATCGTAAACACAATTTTATTTATCTGAAAAATTGTTTCGCATCACTAGAAACGTGAGGAATTTAATATCTTTAAATACGTTTAGTAAATTACTGTTCCAATCTCACGTTTAAGTACGTTGTTAGATAAAGTTGTTAGATAAGCGTAATTATTAACTCAAGAACCGCCCTTGACTGGGGCCATATAAGGTAAATCGGTATGTTATCGGTTGTTTTACGGTATGACCGTGAGAAAAGTACTTAATAATTTTAATGTTTTTCTTTTGTGATCGATAAAAATATGTTTACCAATGAGACTGCTATGATATAATCAAAACTCATGTTATATTACAAATACGCGCTTATCATTGATTAAACACGTATGTATATTGGTGACAATTCTATGTCAATACATATATTATTATGCCAATATTTTTGACAAAAAAAAAAAACAAAAACAAATCGCGCTGTGTCATACGAAAATATGCTACCGAAATCAATAAATAATTTGATGACGATGACTAATCAAATACCTACAATTTTTAGTAATCAATTTAAAATGGAAAAATTCCAATGTGCCGTCAAATTAATATTATAGAGATATATGCACGTCACTGATAAAAATCGTATGGATTTGTACAGCAAAACGATAATTATATCGAGTGACGCATTAATGTTTCATTATATCATCGTTTATGGATTAGTAAAAAATTTCGTCGTATGTAATGATTGAAAATGTTTTTTTACCTTCTGAAGCTTGGATTTCAATGATTGATTCAACGAATTTATTGAACAATATCAATTCGACTTTTATTTTTAATTTGGTCCTCTCTTGGAAACTCTTGCTAAAATTTTTATTCTAAATCGTGTAGTATCGCGTAATTCGATCGCGTAAAATCGCATCTTGAGTAATGACAACCTTTTTCAATTATACTTAAAAGACGAGTCCTAAAATATTTTCATTTACAATTTTTCGATTTCGATGTGGTTTTTCAATCTTTATTTGTCAGTTGGGACTAAATTTGGGGTTTAATTTAAGGAAGGCGCGGAGGAGGTCTTGGAGACTATTCTGTGATAAAATGGAAGGTGTTTCGGAGACTTCGCGCCTCAGGAAAATCTTATCTAAGAGTCCAACGAGCCCTAGTTACTTAATTAAACCATATGGGCTGTGGACAACGTCTAGTGGGGAATCATTGGCGCTTCTGTTGGATACCCATTTCCCGGGTAGTGTGGGTGTGTCGACGGAGCTTGTTAGGAATGGGGAAAAATTATCGTCGGGGTGCCCGGAGGAAATCGTGTGCAAAAACCGGTTCCTATGGGCACTAAACGGATTTAAACCCTATAAATCGGCAGGCCCGGACGGTATCATCCCAGCGGATTTGCAAAAACACTCGTCGATCATTCTCCCATGGCTGGAGGTGATCTTCAGGAGGTGTCTAAAACTGAATTATATTCCTAGGAAATGAACGGAGGTTAGGCTGATTTTCATCCCGAAAACGGGGAAGAATTCACAGGCCTACTTTCTGTTGAAAACATTGGAAAGACTGATCAACGTGTACATACGTGCAAAAATAAAACCCAGTAATTGGGCGACTTCTCAGCATGCGTACTGGAAAGGGAGATCGGTGGACACGGCTCTGCATTCCCTGGTGCGAATAATTGATAAATCAATCCACTCGAAAGAGTACTGTATGGTAGCCTTCTTCGATATAGAGGGCGCCTTTAACAATGTCAGGATGAAGGCAGTTCGGGAAGGACTGTCTTTCTTAGATGTGGACTACCCCTTAGGAATGTTGATAAATCGGATGCTAGAATGCAGCATTATTAACGCGTATATGGGGGAATCCACCATTAGGAGGCGAGTAGTTAGAGGAACTCCGCAAGGTGGTGTCCTATCACCTCTTCTCTGGAACATAGTTATCAATGGATTACTTTTGAAACTGGAGAGGGAGGGAATAGGGGTGATAGCGTATGCAGATGACGTAGCAATCGCGATCTCGGGGAAGTACCTAGGCACGATTAAGGAAGTCATGCAACACATAATCATTACAAAGTGGGCCAGCAATTGTGGGCTGGGTATAAATCCATCCAAAACAGAGCTGGTACTCTTCACTAAGAAATATAAAATTCCGGTAGTCGCCCCTCCTACCTTAAATGGCACGACACTGGCCTTTACTGATAAGGCAAGATTTCTGGGCATAATCTTGGACAGTAAGCTAAATTGGATGCCCAATATTTTAGAGAGAGTAAAGAAGTCCACTATGGCTCTGTACTCATGTAGAAACGCCGTCGGTAGGAGATGGGGTCTAAAACCAGAGCTGGTACACTGGCTCGTCACCGCTGTAGTCAGACCGATTCTGATGTACGGGGTGAGTGTGTGGTGGCCAGCACTAAACAAGAAAACTTATAAGAATAAGATAGAGAAGGTACAGAGAACGGCCTGCTTGATTATAAGCGGGTCACTGAGAACAACCCCTACACGTGCTTTGGAGGCTATGTTCTACCTTCTTCCTGTCGACATCTTTGGTAAGCAGAGAGCAGCAACTACGGCTGCACAACTCTCTGCCGTGTTTGAGTGGAAATGTCTTCATACGGGCCACTTGACGATTGACAAGTCGCTACAGGCAGATGTGATGAATAGTGACTTCACGATACCGATTGTATGCTTTGAAAAAGGTTTCCGGACTCTTCTCCCCTCAAGAGAATCCTGGGGGAACAGGTCAATAACAGAAACTGGAAGTATACAATTCTACACTGACGGCTCCAAGCTAGACGGCAAAGTCGGAGCAGGAGTCTATTGTGACAAATTAAATGTGAATATATCCGTTCATCTTCCTGATGACTGCAGTGTGTACCAGACAGAGGTGGTAGCGATTGAGGAAGCGCTGGCTTCGTTGAAGCATAATGTCATATCCACAAGGGATATAACAATATATGTGGACAGTCTGGCGGCAATCAAGTCGCTGGAATCAGTTTCTCTGACGTCCGTGGTGGCATTGAAGTGCCGCTCATCTCTTAACGAGATGAGTGAGCATTTCAATATCCAGATAGTCTGGGTCCCCGGTCACTCGGACGTACTGGGGAACTGCAGGGCGGACGAACTGGCAAGGCAAGGTACAACTCTCCAATTGAAACCGGAAAGGGCAAATCTGGGGAGGCCCATAGCAGCGTTGTATAGGGCGCTTAGAAATGAGGCGATAGCCTCGGCACAGAAGAGGTGGACTAACACCATAACATGTTATGTAGCGCGGCAAGTCTGGCCGAAACTGGACTTGAAGCGCTCCAAAACACTACTATCCCTCCGTAGACCTGACTTAAGTATAGTCGTGGGGGTGCTCACAGGACACTGCCTCATTGAGGAGCATGCAAGGAGGCTTGGATCAACAGCAAATGACTTCTGTAGAAGCTGTATGGATGAGGAGGAGGAAGAGACTCTGAGCCACTTCCGCTGCTCATGCCCGGCGTTAGCTTACAGGAGGCATAAACATCTGGGCAAGTATAGTTTGGACGGCCTTATGGATCTCGAGAACTGCAATGTGCGAGATATCGTACGCTACATAAGTATCTCAAAATGGTTCCAATGAAGGTTTAAGGGGAGTAGGATCCCTTAGTATCACAACGGACCGTCATCGGTCTAAGTTTTGGGCGCCACTCTAACCTAACCTAACCTAACCTTAAACCGTCGCGTCGTGCAGTTTGGAAAAAATACAGACAAATAAAGTTTTGTCTACTAAGTGAGAAACCAAAATTCCACACCGAAAGTTTTAGTTTTTGATTAACTGCTTTAAAGGCGGAAACAAATGGAACCTGTTTTACTGCCTCAATTAAACGAGGTAATAACTGCTAAAACATGATTCAGCCCAAAACATCGTCGGCTACAGAAAAATTGTAGCCGCTTTAAAAAAAAAAATAGGAAATACTTTTAGACATACTGCTCTACTAGAAAAAATCAGCAAATAACTAACAAAAATGGAATTTTATGTAAAAAGCGCAGTTACCATTATAAATCGTAACAGAAAACCTCAAACTATGTTTGAAGTTGAGCTGCACTCGAATTCCGGTTCGATGACGAAGTAAAAAATTAAGTCATTTCTCATTCTTATTTGTCATAAAACCGGAATTCGGGTGCCGGGGGCCATTGAGGATTAATGTTAGAATAGTGTTTTCGTAAGTCTGCCAGATGTATTGTTTTGGGAATTATAATCCTAATTTGTTTTTGTTATAATAAAATTTAGTGAAACTGGAAATAGAATTTAAGTATATTTTAAAAATGTCCTTCCTTGAGGTTCCCTGGAAATATCTTTAAATTTTCAGTCTTTGGGCATTTTAACATCTGCCAGCCATACTTCGCAAATTTCAACCAAACGCGATCATTTTGTTTGTTTACGTATTGTTGAACTGTAAAAGTATTTTCATCGGAAAATACCAAATTTTCCAAAGGCGTACGTTCGAGGAGCGTAGAATGCCTTCGTTGGAAGACTTGACGCCATCATCTGCCCCAGAGCCATATCAAACAGTGACATGTTTTCCATGAAACTTGATGTATTTTCAACATTGTCTTAACAGCATTTTTAATTGGTAACGCTTCGAGTGACGAATCCTGTAATTATACTTAGATACATTTTTTCCTTTTTCCGATTTTATTTCGCAAGGTGTACGTATATCACACACGAAAATACACAAAAATACATATGCAAAAATTAATAACCAAATAATGATCAAACCCGGTTTTTACAATCAAAAAGTTGTACGAGTAAAATAACAACAACCAGTCGCAATTACGATAACTCGTAATGTCTACACATAATCGCGTTTTGTTGCAATTTATCGTAACTCGAAACTCGTAATACTTACATAATCGCACCCCTGTGCTCTCCTTCTGTTTTTTTCACAAATGCAAATCATAATGACATTTTGTTACACCGAAAAAACTAGGCACAGGGGAGAGAGTCAAAATCCCGAGAATCAAAATGTCGAGGGTTCAATATCCCGAAGGTTTCATTCTCTTACAATCTTCGAAACATATTAAAAACCATTTAATTAAATAAATAGAATTATGTCTATTAGTCGGTTTCGTTGAATTACTGTTCGTAAATACTAATATACTTCTCGTGTTAATCGAAACACAATTAAAATGGTCTAACCACCGGTAGCATATTAGAAATTACATGAATTAATTAACATTCAACAAAAAAATTAATAAAAAGTAAAAATTAGCTTACACACAGAGCAGTGTGAATATCGTGAAGAAGAAAAAATTGTAAAAGAATTCTTCTGTATTAGTACGATTCGCTAGTACTTAAAGCACACCACATTCTGTATATATAGAATGTAAATTGTGGTATAATCAGTCCAGTCGCCGCGGCCTGACGAGAAGATTGATTTTTTCATAATCATAAGCTCATCAGTTCGAAACTGGATTGAATTCTCTTACAATCTTCGAAACATATTAAAAATCATTTAATATTTTTAGTCCTTTGTATTGTATCTATCAGTAGAAGCGATGCGAGCGATACAATACCTTTAATCTGTGTCTGAAAGGTTGACGAAGCAATTTTCCATTATAACAAATATTAAGAACTCTTATGAAAAAAAGGAGTCGTAACGATATCCCGCATTTCAAAATCCCGCTTTTTAAAATCTCATTTTTAATAATCCTGTTTTCAAAATCCCGGGTTTGCAAAAATAAAAATTCTGGTTTTCAGAAAATCCCTGTTTTGAGTGTTATTTTACTTTAAATTAAAATTCTCCTTCACCAGAAGAGGCGGCCCAAATTAAAAAAAATATGTCTTTCAAAACCAAAATTTTGAAAACCGAGATTTTGGAAGCCGAGATTTTGAATTCGGGATTTTGAAGGCGGGATTTTAAAAAGCAGGATTTTAAATTTTATAAATTTTACTTTTAACTTAGGCCACACTTTGAGAATTGTGTTTCTGGATTTTTTCTTCGAAACTTTTGGTTTCTGTATTTTTTTTTTTTTTCTTGATGAGGTAGCCAACCCTCTTTCAGAAAATCATTTAAAACCCCGTAATCCCGAGGGAATTCCGAGGAAAATTAAATTCCACGCGGAATTGAATTTTATTCGGGGTTTCCTCGGGATTACGAGATTTTGTACCCTCGGGATTTTGTCCCCCTCGGAATTTTGTACTCTCGGGGGTTTTGTACCCTCGGGATTATGTATCCTAGGGATTTTGTACTTTTGGGATTTTATAACTTCGGGATTTTATCCCGCGGGATTTTGTCTCTCAGGAATATGTCACCAACCCTACTCACAGCCCTATTCCCCTAGTCGCGTCGTTTGTCACGCCAAGTAATAGGTTTTCTATATAAACATTAAACGACTGTTATGAGAAACATCACATTGCACTGGTATTCATCACTTGAAAAAAAGTCTTTTGAAAAGAGTTTTTTTCATAAGCCGCCTAGGGTTTAAAGAAGGAATATTAAAACTTGACTATTATTTGGCATGATAAACGTTACAACTAAGAAAATAGGATCCTTAACTTAATGCTGAATGCCGGAACCTTAAGTAAAACAAAAATTAAGGCCAAACAATACATGACAGCAGCAAGTGGGAGCTGGACGAAAGCAAACCACAGGCTAGAAATCTCGGACTACTGGGAAAATCATACCGCAAACTTTGGAAAATGTATGGTGTGCAGAAGTTATCTGAAAATAAAAATTTAACTCGACGACAAAGAGCGGGACAACAAGCTCTAAACTATATTTGGAAAATCAAACCAATGCGAGTGAAATGTCTAAGTAGAAGCGGCCAAGAGTAACTCCCTTAAACCAACTTTAAACGATAACCGGGGAATTTGCAAAATGAAAAAATGTCTGCAACTAGCGAAGTTTGAAATGATTCAAGAATAAGCACATGCAAGTGGAATAGACTCCTACACCATAGGGTGGATAATCAATATGTTTCGAAACAGGAGGATAACGGCCTCCTTTGGTGATAAAACCATCACGATTGCGGCTACCAGGGGTTGTCCCCAGGGGGGAGTTCTCTCACCCCTTTTGTGGCTATTCGTGATGGATGGACTACTTATAAGATTAAAAAACTCTCACTTCTCGAATATCACCTACGCGGACGATCTAGTCTTAATGGTCAAGGGGAAATTCGAGAGTACAATAGCGGAACGTATGCAATATGCCCTCGAGTTGGTAAGCGACTGGTGTATTGAGATGGGCCTTAGAGTAAACCCCAACAAAATTATTTGTACTTTCTTTACAAATCGGAGGAAAACAATTCTCCCACCTCGATCTCTAAATGGGGAAATTCTCCAAATGGCGACGGAGTTTAAGTACCTGGGAGTGATACTTGATCAGAAACTGACAAGAACCCGTTTTTAAAATATATCACAAACAAGGCAAATAGGGCGCATTTCACTAGCCAAAGAATGATTGGCAAAACGTGGGGTCTGAATCCCCAAATGGCACTTTGGTTATACTCAACCATCGTAAGACCAATAATCTCTTATGCGGCGTTTATGTGGTGGCCTAAGACAGAGCAAAGTGGTGCCTGCTCAATATTGGATAGGATCCAAAGGCTAGTTTGGTTGAGTGTAACGGGAGCAATGAAAACCTGCCATAAAGCTGCTCTTGAGAAGCTATTAGGGCTCTCACCACTACACTTGCACCTTAAAAGAGTAGCTGGTTCAAGGGCAGTCAATCTAAAAATAACATCTCAAATTAAAACTATTAGACCAGGACATAATAGCATCCTGGAGAAATTGAATCTGGACGGGGAAATAATCCAACTATCAGACGTGATGGTTAAAACTATTGACTGATCACATTCACGATTGAGATACCCGACAGGGAACAAGCGGGGAGTATTATCTCCTCCTTACCCCGTCACGCCCCATATGGTACACTGACGGTTCAAAATCAGGGGTAGGTACGGGTGCGGGTATAATCGGGTCGGGTCTCGAACTCTGTATTCCATTGGGTAAAACCCCCACAGCTTTCCAAGCAGAGATATTTGCGATCGAGGTATGTGTGCTTCGATGTCTCACAAAAAATATAGAAAAACCGAGATTTACGTAATATCGGACAGCCAGGCAGCATTGCTTGCCTTAGGAGCACCTGTCTTCTATTAAGAATATCCAAAAATGGCGGTAAAACTTTAAGAAGCATTGTAGGATAAACAAAATAAACATCTGAAGATTTATAAGCAACGAAATTAGTAACCATCCATGTCCATTCAGTTTCAAGAGAATTCCTCTCGATGTTCGATTCCTCAAAAAAATACTGGTTTTGTGCTTTGCTATGGTATTCTAAATAGACAATTCAATCGTTCGTTGTTATTAGTTGATGTAGTGAATCGTTCTACGTCTAGCATTACTACTATCAGCGGCCTTTCGTCGTGGAAAAGTTATGGTGGCTTTTGATTAAATTATCAACTGCTGCTTAGCCATTAATCTATAGGGATTATTTTTCAAATATCATTCGTTTGTTGTTTCTTTTAGATCTGTCATCAAAGTAGAAGTATAAAGAAAATAAGTCTGGGACAGGTATTCGGTAGGACAACATATTAAAATCATTTAAGCGTATCGTGCATTACATGTTTTTTTGGGTACAAACAAACCCCCGACTGAGCATTCTATTTTAATTGTGGTATGTGGATAACTTAAGAGCACTAAAGTACCCTCATGTAGTGACGAAATTATTGAAGCTACCCTCAGAGTGAAAGTGTTGTATGTTTCGTTCACAGCAATTGGAGCTCTCTTACGGCACAAAAGAAGCAATTTTAACAAAACAATTTTGTTTGCATGCTTATAAAGTTCAGGTAACCCAAGAATTAAAGCCATTGGTTTTGAAGGATTTTTCGAAAAAATCATTTTTTTTGTACAAAGCACGCATTTCCACCTCAATGGTTTTGTTAATCCAAGCGCAACTAAGTATTTGGTGTGGAATTTGGTCAGAAGGTTTGATTGGGCCATTCTTCTTCAAAAAAGACGGAAGCCAACAATGTTACGGTGAATGACCAACGGTATCGAAACAAGTTAAACAGGATTGGCGGATGGGCAGAAAATTCGTGTTATGGATCTGGAAAACATTTCCAACACTTTTCCGAACGACTGTTACAATTTTAATATTCCTTGATTTCAACATTGCTGCATTATGCTCTACTTTGCGTACCGTTGAGCCGCTACGGTGGATTTTTATTTCTCGATTATGTAAGGACGTTACTGATGATGATCTCATGATGTATATCAAAAACAAATTTGCAGTCGAGAAACCTGTATTATATTGCTTTCGACGTAATGATGATCGCGATTATGTATCATTTAAAATCGGTATTCCTGTAAGCAAATTTGACCAAATGCTTGATTCATCGGCGTGGCCTTCTGGAGTCTTGATTAAAGAATTTTTAAATTCACGTCGGAAATCAATGAAGAATAATTTTTTAGTCCCACGCTCAGCTCTAACAGAATGAATTTGGAATTTAATTCAATGCCTAATTCAATCTCAATCTATTATCAAAATGTTGGTGGTATATGCGTACTAAATCAACGCAGTTTTCATTAT
Source organism: Tipula vernalis (assembly GCA_958295665.1). Classification (NCBI taxonomy): domain Eukaryota; kingdom Metazoa; phylum Arthropoda; class Insecta; order Diptera; family Tipulidae; genus Tipula; species Tipula vernalis. The sequence continues at coordinate 376,629,757 of OY282559.1, forward strand.
TTCTATCGTCGTCATGTTATCCGATATATGTTTTATCTGAAAACATGGATGAAACCTGCTGTTTTAAGTTCTGAATTTTTTGATGATAATTATGTAACTTATAGATGTGACCGTTCCAGCCTAACAAGTGATAAATCTGATGGTGGTGGAGTTCTTGTAGCTGTGCATAATTCAATTATAAACTGTGATGTAGTATGTCCGAATATTACTGTGGAATATGTTGCGGTGAAATTATCTTGGACAGTGAAATCATTATACATATTTATATGCTGCATACGTCCCACCTCTAAGCTCTGCTGAGGTTTATAGCTTACACTGTGCAAATATTTATTATTTTGTATCACAGTGTAACGCACATGACACCATATGTGTATTGGGTGACTTCAATCTTCCGGGGTTATGTTGGTGTACTGATGATGATGAAACTGCGTTTGTTTTTCCATCCAATGTTTCGAGTGATGTGGAACAGATTTTTATTGATGCCATGTTGTCTTTAAATTTACATAGATTTCACCACAGTGGATTGGAAATTAACTTTGACTGCCAGGAGCTGTTTTGTAAATTCATCAACAATGCACAACCAAGGTTAAATTACAATTTTAATAAGGCTGATATTGCCGGTCTGCAGGAGTTTTTGAATTGGTGGATTGGGAAGTAACTTTCAATTCTAAATGGAGTGATGTTAATGCTCTAGTCGACTCATTTTATTTGGTTTTATTTGATGCTTTCGACAAACATGTACCTAAATGCTATGAACGTAAGAATAACCATCCTCCATGGTTTGACAACAATTTGGTCAATTTAAGAAATAAGAAGAATAATAAGGCACACACATTTGCCAAAGAATTTGGTGGTAACTTGGATTGTCTAAATACTTTTCTACAACTACGCCGGGAATTTGATAAGGAACAACGCCGAGCCTATAGGAACTATATTTCACGGCCGGAAAATAATTTAATTTCAAACCCAAAACTATTTTGGCCTTTTGTTGATGTCAAAAGAAAATGTTCTGGTTATCCACAAATGATGTCGTTAAATGATGTAACTGACTGTAATGCTGAGGACATATGTGAATTATTTGCAGAATTTTTCCAATCAGTCTATCAAAAATACAATGATAATGCTATTGATATTTCATTAGGACCTCGTAGTTCGCATCATCAAAATTTAATTGGAATACCTTATATTTGATCCCAATAAAATTGATATGTGGTTTTGATAACATACCTGCAAAAATACTTAAAGATCTTAACAGCTCGCTATCATTACCACTATCTCTGATATTTAATGCGTCTCTGAAGAGTGGTGTATTTCCGTTGGCATGGAAAAAGTTAATTATAATTCCCATTTTTAAATCCGGAAAACGGAGCAACACTAAAAATTATCGTGGCATATCTATATTATCATCAATTCCAAAATTATTTGAGCTTATTATTTCTGATTATTTGTATTTTAATGTTAAACCTTTATTATCACTTCAACAACATGGATTCGTCAGGCATCGTTCTACCACTACAAATCTTTTAAGTTTAACATCTAATGTATTCAGTGCCTTGGACTCTAAATGTCAGCTTGATGTGGTTTTCACTGATTTTGCGAAGGCATTTGACTCACCTCAGTTTGAGGTACTTCTTGCCATACTGGACAGATTTGGAGTGAGTAAATTGTTTTTGGATTGGATTGGATCGTATCTGCGTGATCGGAAGCAGGTAGTTCAAATTAACGGGTTTACATCTAAGATGATTGAAGTTCATTCTGGAGTGCCTCAGGGCTCCCACCTAGGACCTGTATTATTTAATGTCTTCATCAATGAAATTGCTTCTTTGTTTCAGTACTGCGACTGTGAATTATATGCAGATGACTTGAAAATATCAAGAAGTGTATGTAGCCCGCAACAATGTAATGAAATGCAGAGTGATCTTGATTTGCTGTATAAATGGTCAGTTATGAATAAATTGAACTTAAATTTGGAAAAGTGCAAGATTATGAGCTTCTCCAGGAAAAAAGCAGTTATTCTTCAACAATATCTTATTGGTAATCACCAGCTAGAACGAGTACGGTACATTTAAAGATTTGGGTGTTGTCCTGGACCATCAATTGAATTTCCGAGACCACATTAATTTAATAGTAGCTAAGTCTAATTCTCTACTTGGCTTTATTCGTCGTATCACAAAAGATTTTCGTAATCCACAATCAATTTAAACTTTGTATTGTTCCATTGTTCGGTCTAATTTGGAATACGCTTCGTTTATTTGGGATCCTGCTTACAATATTTATATCGATAGAATTGAACGAATACAGAAGCAATTTATTAATTACTATCTTCATAAATTGAATTGGCCATTTGATCCGAACCTTCCAATGTGGCTGAATAAAAAGAATTTGCCTTCTTACGGTGACCGCTGTAGAATTGCTGATTTGGATTCATTGCTTGTAAGACGTAGATGTGCTGCTTCAACATTCATCGCTGATCTGCTTAACAGTTCGATTGACTTCCCTAAACTACTTGCAAAGATTGATATTCATGTGCCCTGTAAACCTACTCGGATTAGGAATTTTATATATTTGCCGACATTTAAGGCGGCTGCACGAGTCCGTCTCGTGCGCGTCGCATTTTGCGACGCGCTTTTTAAAGGCGGCGGCACGAGTCCGTCTCGTGCGCGTCGCATTTTGCGACGCGCTTTTTAAACCAATCAAAGCACCCTAATCTAAAAAAAATTTCCCCTCCTGAGTTGAAAAATGTTTAATTTTAAAGCGCGTCGCAAAATGCGACGCGCACGAGACGGACTCGTGCAGCCGCCTTTAAATCTAATTACGCACATAATGCTCCGGTTCCAGCGATTTGTCGACAATTTAATTGTAGTTTTGATGCGTTTGATTTTAATATTTCTAAATGTTCCTTTAAAAAATGTATAAAGGCTAAATTGTAAAATTGTAAAATAGAATTGTAATCAAAAAAGTATTTTTTATTCCGTTGATGAATAAATAAATAAATAAATTATATTTAAAATTATTGAAACATGATTATATTTATTTCGGTGGAACCTGAGGTGGGCCGGTGGTTTCTTATAATAATACTACTTATGCATTAAGAATTTTTGAAGATGCCAACAATCCACGGCATATATTCGTGTTGATTTCTGTTATTTTGAAAATATTTAAAAATTTCAGATTGGAGTACTTCTTTGTTTTTTGCAGATTGTGAGATCAGAAGTTTATCAAACTAAGATAATTTTATTGTAATACTTGGTTCCCGAATTAAAAAAACAGGAATTTACCCGAAGAATCAGGTACACAAAATCAAGTATATAATGTAACAATGTAAGTATGTATTTGGCTCTAAGGAGACTTTGCAAATTTAAACTCCTCGAATAAAGCCTTTATTCCATTGGAAAAATTGACTGACAGTAAAAAAAAACGAAAAGAGAAAAATAATCTGAAGCCCCGTATAAGAGACAAGGACAACGATTTTTTTTGATTTTTTATTTTACAACAAAATTGTTTTTCTGTAAAATAAAAACCGTTGTCTTTGTCTCTTATACGGGGCATCAGATTATTTTTCTCTTTTCGTTTTTTGGACTGTCAGTCAATTTTTCTCATGGAACACAGGCTTTAAGTTTTGCACAATTAACTAACAAGTATAAACCAATATGTTATGTATTTCCATTAAACAACAACAATAATCCAAATTGACTACATTTTAATTATCTTATCTCACTCACAACAATGATATATGTTTTGATTTTGATATAAAACAGATGTCATATCAACTAATTAAATGTGATAAAGAAATTTTCCAAGCAGATAATTTGAAACCTCGATTAGTATGTACATCGTACGTATTATAGTAAATAAATATTCGTACCTAAGTATACCTGAGGCAGATTGAGTTCTCCGAATAATAAAATCGTTTTTACAAAAGACACAACAAAACAAAAAGGTCAACAAATAAGTATAATGTGGGATTTGATCTTGGACAAGATAAAGTTAATTTAAAAGGTTTGAATAAAAATGTTTTGCATGAGTTATTCACTGGGAGAAGTACACTAGTCACTAACTCAGCACAGTTGTACAAATGGCACTGAACTGATTAAATAATTTATTATTTTTATCAGGCACGATTATAAATTATAAAATTTTCCATTTTTAGAAAATTCACACAGATTATATTTTATTTACCATAATTGTTCTATTGTCAAGAATAATCGTTAGTAATGAATAGATTCAGTAATTACAGACATTATTTATAGTTAATAAAAGAAAATATTTTTTTTATTTTTCTTAAGACTACAACAAAACTTACTTTTCAATAATAGCGAATGCTGGTGGAAATGATATCGTATTTGGAGTACATAATTGAATTACTTAATCAGTTTGAGAAGTCAAATGAACAGAAGATTTTATAAATTAATTTTTGTTAATTAAATTCAAAATATACTCTAGCATAAAATTGGGGAACCATTTCTGTGTGTATGTATTTAAAGCTGTTATTTTACAGCCTTAAATACAAACAGTTTTGAATTTAAAAGACTTTAACCGGAATTATGTGTAAAGTTGTGTTGTTTAGAAATCACAATTTTTTTCATTAACATTGATATATACAATGTTAACAATTTTTGTAGTGGCTAATTGCCAAAACTAAATTTCTCAATCCACTTTCACCATTTAAGTAAGAAGTATGTGCATAAGTACTCAATATTATTTGAAGTAGAACTATGTCTTTGCATTTGATTTCTATGAGATGTCCAGAATAAAGGTAACCTGGTAGGCTCCTGGACATTTAATAAGCAATTTGGTTCTGTCTGAGTTTACTAAATATATTTATCTATGGCTTCTTAGTGTCTGGTAAATAGAAATAACCGAAATCTTTTTAGTGAAATTTATATCGCTGACCCTAACAATTACACCAGCTCAAAAGATTTGGTTGTATCAAGTATACTAATTCGTGTTGTTTAAAAGCTGAGATGCCTCAATTTCATATGTTGCTGGAGGCCATAATTGACCAGCAAAAGTCGCCACATCATTGTTTTATATTACAGGGAGATCATTAATGTACAGTAGGTAGAAAACCGGCCCCAGTACAATGCCCTGTCGTACTCCTGCCTTGATTTCTCTCAATTCAAAAAAGGTAGCATCTAACTTAATCGTGAAGAAATATATCTTTCAAGTAGGACTCCAGTAATTTGGCGAATTACATTGATAGGAGGTTTCTTAACTTATGATAAGACCTTCATGCTAAACTTTGTCGAAAGCTGTGCAACGTCTAAAAATATCATTGAGCAAACTTTTCCTTCCTCTATCTAGCATTTTCTCGATTATTTTGTTTATTCTGTATATGTACTTGATCTAACGTTGAGTGTTGCTTACGAAAGCAGCAAGTTTCATAAGACATAACAGGTAATACCGAAATGAGGCTTGTAAGATAAAGTTGCGTTTGGTGTTTCGCAAGCTATGGGATCAATGGGGACATGCACAACAGGTTAAAAGGAAGCCCCAAGGCGAAACAAATAAACCCAAGAGCAATGATGCGGTGTACAAGACATGGCAGGGAGAGTTAAAAGATTATAAAAATGTGTTCTCTTAAAGTGGCTTTTACCTTTAGAACAAACAAACACGGTGAAAAGTGATGCATAACACCGTGTAGGCAAAGAAATCGTAGGAGAAAGAAGTATGGACGAACCATCTCCTGTTACTCCAATCTGGACGAAAACGGATGAAAAAGCATTCTCTACGATTGTTCTCACAATCGATGTTGCAACACGTTCGTGCATGCAAAAATGCCAAATCGGCATGGAATGTGCTGAAGGATTTTCATGGAAAAATACGCATTCTCCGAACAATGAGACAAGGAGCCGATGAGGGCGCCAATATCGAAGAGCTCACTTATTCAGAAAGTGACTGAACTTTTCCAGGAATTCTTGTCTCTTGATATAGTCTCATCACCACACTCGAAGCCTGAAAAGTGAACGAATTAACCTCCTCTTTCGTTCGACCGAAAATTGTTGAAGAATATCAACGACGAAATGAAAGAGACAGTGGAACTGCGACAGCCACGCTGCAAGGGGCTTCCTGTAAATCAAGCAATAATCAACATATTCGCAAAGGTATCAAGTGTGCATTTTGCAAGAAATTTGGTCGTCAAAAATTGCCGCAAGTTCGCGAAGTGGTTAAAGGACAATGAATGCAATAAAATCACAAATAATGCTTACATGATCGGTCAATTCAATAACAACAAGTTGCTTATTATCGCAAAAATTACTGGTTGGGTTTTAGACTCCGGTGCTATGTGCCATATTTGTTGTGATGCGATGTTATTTTCCGAATTAGACTTAAATCATCGCGAGAAAGTTTCTGTGGCAAACGGAAATGAAATTATGTCGTTGTGTCGCGAATCAGTAAATGTTCAATTTGTTAATGACACCGGTGTTGCGACAAATATAACCCTTTGTGATGTCCTATATGTTTCATCGATTGGTGGTAACCTCATTTCGGTGAAGCTTTTGGCGCAAAAAGGATTACATGTTAATTTTACCGAAAATAAGTGAGAAATTTTATTAGCAAACGGTGATCAACTCGCATTCGGCAACGTCATTCATAGCTTATACAAATTGGGTGAGAAACAATCAATTAATTTCGTTCAGAACAAAGTCAGTATGTGCATTCATAATTGGCATCGGGTTCTCGGCCACCACAAGAATTTTCCACGTGTATCATTGCAACGTGTGTGTCAAGGGGAAAATATCCGACGTACCATTTCCAAAGGGGTCAACCAATATAGCACATTTATGTGGGCCGATGCAAAACCAAACCCCAGGCGAAAAGAAATATTTTCTTACATTCATCGATGACTTCAGCCGCTTTCGATACTTTCAACAAGTACTTACAGTTACAGTACAACAGAAATGACGCAAAAAGTGTTTAATAAAAAATTGAAAGTGCTTAGAACCGATGGCGGTGGCGAATATAGGTTGAATGAATTTCAGCAAATTCTCAAATTACATGCCATTCAAGTCCAACGCAAAGCGCCCTATTAATCACAGCAAAACGGTGTCGCCGAAAGGGAAAACAGATCACTGGTGGAGATGGCAAGATATCTTCTGAAAAATGTTTCGTTCGATCCGAAATTTGATCCAAATAAATGCTCCATCATGAGCAAAAATAAGATAATCATTTCAAGAGACGTTAAATTTTGTGACGACATCAGTCAAGTCCAGACTAACATCAAAAATTCCAATAAATAAGTGTGGGGAAGTTTCATACGCTGATGTTCAAATCAGATTGTTTCATTGAGTGATGTACCTGAAGTTTCGGATGGCGAATTAATTGATGATGGAGTTGACAACAGCGCAAAAATGCGCGTCAAATTATGCCAAATCAATCTGATAAACAAGTCAATTTCAACAGTGGAGTGCATAAGCGACGATCTGATCGATCGACAAAAGCCATTCCGCAGAAAAGATTGATTACTGAAATTAAAATGGTAGCACAATTTGGTTTCCTTGCTTTTAACGGTGAACCAGGGACATTCAATGAACAATATCAAGTGTAAAGAAAGATGAATGGATCGGATCAATGATGAATGAAATAACTGTTACGATGACAGTCTGAACGACCTTATCCTAGCAAGCCAGCAGCGGTACAAATACAGAAGCACCTGTCCGATCGAATGGAAAAATTCGGCTACTGCCCGGAGGACGGTGAAACGTTCGACCGCTGGTACGCTCGATACGAGCACATCTTCACAGAGGACGCACAGACATTGACGGTCCGCCAGCGAGTGAGTTTGCTCACTGAGAAGTTGTCAACCTCGGAGTACCGACGTTTCGCTGACCGCATCCTGCCAGAGACCATACAAACCATAACTTTCGAGAGAGCAGTCGAGGAGCTGAAAAAGATTTTCGGACGGAAAGAATCGGTCTTCACACTCCGCTACAAGTGTTTGAGCATCGCTAAAGGTTCAGGAGAAAATTGGGACGATTTCGCAAGCCAAGTCAACAGGAAGTGCGAAAAATCCGAGATTGCCACGTGCACAGCCGACGATTTTAAGGTTCTCATGTTCGTCAAAGCGCTCACGGGAGCTGAAGACTCACTTCTGGAAAAACTTCTCATTAAGCTCGTGAAAGTCGAAATAACCCGTGCAGCAGCAGCCAATCCAGACACAGTGGCCAGATTGAAGCTGAACGATGTCTGCGAGCTAGCAAAGCGGTTGTCTTGTCTCAAAGACGAGAAATTGATGGTCCAACACTCCAACTCAGCACTAAGAAGCGAAGTGATGCAGATGTTCAGAAAGAAAGAAGGACAGCAACAGTAAGGTCGGCAGAAATCCATACACAAATCAACAGAAAAATTGGACACGCCTCCTAACAACTACTACTTCTGCGGTGACTGCCACTGGCATAAGGATTGCCCGTACAAGAACAAAATCTGCGATACTTGCAAGGTAAATGGTCACTAAGCTGGCCATTGTACCTCGGCGACCGAATTCCTGCGCAGATTCCGATCAAGACCAAGCAGACCTAGCCACAGATCAGAACGTCGTCAAAGTCTGGCAGTCACAACAGCATCGATCTCTACTCGCAAGTTTGTTGAACCAGCCATCGATGATCACAAGCTTCGCCTGCAACTGGATTCTGGCTCCGACTGGATAATTATATCCGAGAAAAATTGGAAAAAGATTGGTGAACCGCCGTTGACGCCTTGCGAAGAGCAAGCAATCAGCGCTTCAGGCGATCAGGTGTCGATGCTCGGAAAATTCACCGCACGATTGAAGCTCCACGGACGAGAAGAAATCGGCCCATGCTACGTCGCAAATTCAAGCTTGAACGTCCTTGGCAGCGACTGGATGGAAGCTCTCGACCTATGGAATATTCCCATCGCCAGCGACTGGATGGAAGCTCTCGACCTATGGAATATTCCCATCGCCAGCGTCTGCAACAACGTCCGACTCGACGCTTCACAGCAGTTTTCAAGCGAGTTGAGGATCAAATTTCCAGCCCTTTTCAGCGATTCGCTCGGCCTTTGCACCCAAAAGGCATCGCTGACGCTCAAACCAAGTGCAAAACCAATTTTCCGCAACAGCCGCCCAGTTCCGTTTGCCCCTATGGAGCCTATCGAGAACGAAATCAAACGGTTGCAGCTCTTAAATGTGATTAGCCCCGTGCGATACTCAGCATATGCCGCACCAATCGTCGCTGTCAAGAAAAAGGATGGACGGGTTAGAATCTGCGCCGACTACTCAACTGGCTTAAATGATTCGCTTGAACCGGAACAATTTCCACTGCCAACGCCTGACGAGATTTTTGCTCAGCTATCGCCATTCAAACTCTTTAGCAAAATCGACCTCTCAGACGCGTTCCTTCAAGTCGAGCTCGACGACGACTCAAAGAAGCTGATGGCCATCAACACTCACTGCGGACTTTTTAAGCCGCAGCCAGGAGTCAAGCCAGCACCGGGAATCTTCCAAAGACTTGTGAGCAGCATGATGAGCGGAGCAAAGGGCGCCTTTCCGTTCATCGACGACTTCATTGTGGGAGGAACAGATCAAAACAACCACGACAAGAATCTGTACGAAGTTTTAAGCCGCATTCAGGAGAACGGCTTCCACCTCAAAATCGACAAGTGTTGGTTCCGTCAGAAAGAACTCGAATTTCTTGGCCACATATTCGACACTAACGGCATTAAACCGAGCCCAGAAAAGATCAAGACACTTCAGAACATTCCCCCTCCAACAGACGTCAAGCAACTTCAGGCATTTCTAGGAGCAGTCACTTGGAACGGAAAATTCATTCCTGGTATAAAGAAACATCGCGGCCGATTAGACGAGCTTCTTCAAGATAACATCACGTTTGCATGGGAAACAAAACATCAAGAATCTTTCGACGAGCTCAAGACAATTCTGGCATCTGACCTCGGACTTACTCACTACGACCCAACTAAGAAGTTGATCGTTGCCTCTGACGCTTCAAGCTATGGAATGGGAGCAAGTCTAATGCATGAGATGCCCGGTAAGTCGTTGCGCCCAGTAATGCATGCCGCACGCTCATTCACAGCAGCAGAAAAAAACTACCCACAAATCCAACGAGAAGCTCTGGCGCTCACGTTCGCCCTTCAGAAGTTTCACCGGTACATTTATGGTCGAAAATTCGAGCTCCAGATTGACCATAAACCCTTGCTCGCAATATTCGGGAATAAGAAGGGAATTCCGGTACACACGGCAAGCCGCCTTCAACGCTACGCGTTGATATTGCTCGCATACGACTTCGAAATAAAATACGTCGACACGAACAGCTTCGCATACGTAGATTTCATCTCTCGACTCATTAGTCAACACGAGAAGCCTGACGAAGACGTCGTCATTGGAAAGATCATTGCAGAAGACTCACTAGGTTGCTTCACTATCGACACCGCCAAGAAGCTGCCAGTAACCTTCGAAGCTATTCAGTACGAAACAAGTCGAGACGAGACGTTGAAGGTAATGACAAGTTGCATTGAGAAGGGTTGGTCACGCAAACGAGAGCAAATTCCTGACGTTGAGGCTGCAGACTACTTCGCAAGACGAGATTCGCTCACAGTCATCAACGGTTGCATTCCTTTCGGTGATCGCATCATAATTCCGAAGCGCTACCGCAGCGAAATACTGAAAGAACTGCATCAAGGTCATCCTGGCATTGAGCGCATGAAGCTATTAGCTCGACAGAAAGTCTCCTGGCCATCGCTCGACAACGACATCGAAAAAACAGTTCAAACCTGTGTGAATTGCGCAACGAATGCGTTTTCACCGATCAAAGCTAAACTGCAGTCGTGGCCGATTCCAGAAGCGCCGTGGTCGCGATTGCACGTCGACTTCGCTGGTCCAGTCAACAGCTTCTGGTATTTTGTCATCATCGACGCCTTTTCAAAATGGCCAGAAGATGCAGAGCACAACGTCCCAGCAGACAACAGATAAGCTCGAAGAAGCCTTTCCAAGACACGGCAATTGCAAAACAATCGTTTCTGACAACGGACCGCAATTCAAATCGGAACAATTTAAACAATTCTGCGCAGAAAGAGGAATCGAGCATATCACCACAGCGCCTTATCATCCGCAATCGAACGGTCAGGCAGAACAGTTCCTGCAGACGCTGAAACAGGGACTCAAGAAGCTTGAGAAGGATGGAAACGCTAATGAAGTCTTGCGAAAGTTCCTTAAGCACTACCGTTTCACACCGTCATACAACCTTGGATCGAAATCGCCGCATGAGCTGATGACGGGACGACAAGCTAGATCGAAGCTCGATTTGCTCATGCCAACTACGAAAGCTATAGTAGAACGAAACCACAAGATGGAACAGGAATTCAACACTCACCACGGTGCTAAGGAAAAGACGTTTGAGATCGGCGACAAAGTTTTCGTTAAAACCCACTTAAGCAACAACCGGGCGCTGGGTTTCAGGAGAAGTCGTGTGTAAAATGGGAATGGTCAATTACAAGGTGCAAACCGATATACGAGAGATCGTTGCTCACGCAAATCAGCTAAAAAAACGCTACACGTATCTCGACGATGGCCACAACGTTCTTCTGGACAGTTTTGATATCCAGGTCTCAGGAAAGCAAGAGATTGAGCCCGAAATCATCCCAGAACCCGAGGAGGAGAAAGAGGAAGTACAAGAAGATGACTCATTGCAAGACTCACTGGACGATCAACAAGAAGACTTGCCAGCGCTCCAGGAGCAAGTTCCACGAAGAATTCAACGAGCTACAGCTGGAGTTCTACCCGCCTATCTCGAAGACTACGTTTGCTAAACAAGACATTTTCCCATTTCCATTTATTTTCATTCACATCCGAAACAATTGTAATCATTATAATCATTCATATCGCAATCATTCAAATAAGAATTTCAAGTGTTTATAAACAGCATCTTAAAACGGGGAGAAGTGTTACGATGACAGTCTGAACGACCTTATCCTAGCAAGCCGGGATATAGCCCGCCTGGCAGATATCATATGGAAAAAAACAGCAGAAGGATTTTCACCACGACAAGCTACACACAAACTAAAAATAAAGTATATACTGTCAGTAATCCTTGGTGTATCATTTATCCGAATAGAACCAGCTCCAGGATCACAACAGTTATCAATTGCAGGACCCAAAAATTTAACAATTTATCATCTTTTCTAAATGATAAATTGAATAAAACTATTTATATGAGGCAACCTCCAGGATTTGAAACTGGAGATAAGGAAGATCACGTGTGCTTGTTGAAGAAAAGCCTCTTCGAGGGACACGAGACAAAGCAGCTTTGGCGACATCCTGGTGACATCAGATTCTCAAATATCCCTCAAACACATAGAAGGGGAACTAAAAAAGCAGTTTGTGGTCAATAATTTGGGCATTGTCACAAATTACCTGGGTATCCGTATCCAGAAAAATTGTTCTTATTTAATCGACCAAGAAAAACACATTAATCTTATCATTTCAGAGTTTGGTTTAAGTAAATGATGGAAAGATATTCCACCTGTGAATTAGTAATATACCTGAACCATTCCAAATCCTTTTTTGAACCACCCGACAAAAGCTTACTGGTTCAGAAAGATTCTTCAATGAAGCGTACTTGTGCTCCTTATCTTAGTTTCCTGTCATCGACAAGGGCAACGAAAATTTCAAACCAAATCTGCTTACATCCGAAACCCATATTTTCCATTTCACTAGGTACTAAATAGCTCTAATTTTAAAAGTGACAAGATCAATTTCAAAAACAACAATAGAAAAGAAAGAACATAAATATATTTATTACAATGATCACATAAAAACAATTTAAAGGCATGGTTATTAGACAAACAGTTCCATGCCGCTTTCGCGCAAAGAAAAGTGAAATTAACACAATTTAATACACAAAGAAAGTTAGTAACAAGTCCAGCCAATCGTTTTTTTTTTTAAATATTAACATTTTACAGACAATTTCAAATGGAATCCCCCAATCCCGGAATATTTTCCTGCGCTACCTTATCGATAAATCTCCAATAAGAGAAAAAGAGAAATCCAATAGATTTTAATCCAAAAACACGAGAGATGAGAATGAGAATCATCACCAATTTATTATGATGATGACGATGATGCCATAAAAAATTGTACACAGAAAACAAAAGCAAAAAATCAAAACATTTCCTGGAAAAAAATTTAATATTCGTGTTCACTATAAACAGAGAACGCAAAACATGACGCAATTTACCTGAATTCTGGGATCCAATTCTGTATCCTCATCCATAGCGAATTAATTAATTAATAAATCACTTGAATTACTCTTTTTTATATATTTTTATAAACAAATATGTTATTAGACAAATTTTTTTTTTTTTCAAAATTTTTTTACACAACAAAATTTCACTTCCAAAATATTTATATTTTGCACTAACATACACACACACACACACACAAGTCAACACACACTAGCACAAAATTAATAGAAATTAATTAATTAAAAAAAACACTACCAAATCATTTTTTTGACAGGTCTCAAATTTAATTATTTTGTTTCACTATAAAATAAATATAAATTTGTAATTCTATTATTATTTAAACAATAAAAAAATAATTAATAAATATAAACGATTTTATAGAACAACACAAAATAAATTATAAAGTACATATATAATAGAAAGAAAATCTACTAGTTTTTCATTTACACATAGAAAAATTAAACTACACGAACAACACAAAAAATTGAATACTTCTAAACGTCACCACTGTTTATGAAGAATTGAGAAAAAAAATTGTGTTGTTTTGCGAGAAATGAAAAATAGCAAAAATGTAGAAAAATGTTGTCAAATTGGAGAGTTGCTCAAATTATCGAAACGGGGTGCCTGATATGAAATTACAATTGGAAAATTCGCTTTGATTTTTTTAAACATATTGGCGATTGGAAAACTGCAAAATGCGATACCTATCGGAAATAATGTAAACCCTACGCTCTGCGTGAAATGACATTTCTCTCCATATAAAACATATGGAGAGTGAAACTACCGGAATTAAATTAAACCCTACGCTCTGCATGCAAAATCATGACAGTCCAATCGTCCTCCATCCAAAATCTATACCCTCTCCAATATGTAAACAATACATATTTTTTTATACATATAACATAATATATCCAATACAAGATTTAAATAATTTGGTAAACAAAATTAAATAAATACATATTTTGTCAAAATAAATTACAGAAAAAACATTTTTTTATTTGTAATGTTGGTATCGCAATCAGTACAAATTTTTGATGGAGTGTATCATGAAATCAGGCGGTGACCGCGACCCAACATAACGGAGTTAAAAATTCGTGATCTCAAAATCTAGTACACCTTTTCATTGTTTGTTTTTGCAAAAATAAGTTTTTAGCCCTTTATATTTCTTAAAATTCTGTTTGAGATTTTATATGATGTATTTCGATAGAAATATCTCCACAATAAAAATGCATCCAACTTGGATGATAAACAAAACGAAAGTTAACTACATACAACTTTTAGTTTCATCAGTTATTCTTTTTTCGAAATTGATGTTCGAATACTGTAGGCGGATTCATTGTTGAAATTCGTTGTGTTCGTTCCATTCGTTGTGTTTTTTTTTAACCTAAGGCCAATCTTATTTGTTTATTATAATTTATTATGATCTAAAATAAATAAATAAATTTACATAGAAATTAGAAATGATAAATTCGATTTTAAACGTCAATTGTATTGACTGATTGTAGTCGCCGATATCTACGACTACAACTTCAATCTAAACTTTCATCTGTGATTTTATTGAGGTTTAAAAATACCAAAAGAGATAATTTAGTTGTAGTTGCGAATTAATTGTGGTCTGTCGATTTGGCCCTAGATTTAATGAAATTTTTGTAACTGTACGATATATTGAACGCACTCCAAAACATGTTTGTCGATTCGACATATTGAACGCACTCCAAAACATGTTTGGTGGTTCGACATTTTAACACTAGAACTACCAACCCGTCAAAATGATGAATTAATTGTACATTTATTGAATTTGTGGCGACCTCATTACAACTACCCAAACTACCCAAAAAGGGTACTAACCATTTTTGGTTGATTGGGAGAACCATTTTAGTTCAGGGTAAAATTATTAGATTAGAAATAACCACGAATAAGAAAAGGCGGCGTGTAATTAAAAATTTAATAAATAATAAATAAATCTATAAGTGTATTTCATTTAAATATTGGTAAATTCGTTTAACCTCCACCCTGGTGACCCACGACATTTGAATAATTAAATGCAATTATTTTTGGTAAAAAAAGCGAGTCAATTACGCAAAAAATGTACGCAACATTTTTACCGCAAGTCGGAGGATACATACATTACCAAACGACCACGTGGATGCAATTTGGAAAACATAACCTGTAATACGGTTTCCAACAATTAATCGCAGTGAATAATCGTAAAATGTCTATGACTAGCGAATCTACATCCAGCATCGATACAATAGTTACTTCAGCCGCAGCAATATCAAAGCCGACAGTAAATATATCCTCTAACGGAACAACCACCGGCGAAATCAACCAAATTGAAGATGCAGTTGTACACAAAATAGTGTCAACTTCAACGGCAACGGAGTTAAATACTGTTGTTCAAACGCAACAACCAGACACATTCAACGTAGCAGAAACACAGGCAGCGGAAGTACGTCACAAACCACCACGCTACAGTTCAATTTACGACGGTAAAAACCAATCCGGGGATGTTTCAACAGGCATTTCTGTTCGACCGTTAACGTTAGAGGAATTGCAAACTCAAAACACGCAATTAAAGCAACAGGTTGCGCACTTAACAGGGTTAATGCAACGCCTGCTCGAACAACAAACGGTACATCAGCCACATGCGCAACAGTAGACGATGCATCAGCCACAGATGCAACCACAAACGGTACAGCAGCCGATACAACTGACGCATATGTCAGAACAGCCAACGCTCAATCGACATTATTACGATCGACTCCCAATACCTACTTTTAGTCGAGATAACGTTGAAATGTGGTTCTTCCAGTTCGAAACGTGGTTCAAACGTCGCAATATCGCAAATGATGATGCAGCAAAATACGATACACTGGTTGCAGCTCTAGATACCAACCTGCTGACTCAAGTCGCTGGCGTTTTAAGAAGTGTTGTTCATGGCAACAAGTATGCACCACTGAAAAAAGCTATAATAGTCAATTTCGCCGACAGTGAAACCCAACAACTTCGTAAGTTACTAGCCGGAACTCCACGAGGGACGAACAAACCGACAGCCTTGCTCAACATTATGCGAAATATATTCAGAAATCCAAATGCAGAGCAGCTCAGTTTAATAAGGCATTTTTGGCTCGAACAAATGCCAACAGAAGTTTGTGCAGTTATAGTCAGGAACAAAGCGAATGCTGTGCTTCCAGAAAACGTGTCTCTCGACGACGAGGCAACGCTCGCTGACGCCATTATTGAAGCGTTGGACAGCAGGAATACACGCATGTTGCCCAAGTATCTCAAGTTACTGACAAAAACGAAGTTCAGCTAGCCATTGCCGAGCTTACGAATAAAGTCGACGAATTATATCAACGAGAAGATAGAAATCGCTCAAACAGTCGTTCACGCGTGGATTACGCAGACGACGAACGCGAAAGTCGAAAAGGTCATCGTAGCCCAAGTCGAACAAAGCCAACCACTTGTGTATACCATCGGAAGTATGGAATGGATGCTCGCAAATGTAGAGATCCCTGTAATTTCCATACCCCTTCACAACAAAAAAACCAATAGGGCGCAGATTACAGTCGGGTAACCTGCCAGCTCCCAACAACGACGGCTTTGAACTAAATCGGATATTCATTAAACGACACCGGTGCTGATATTTCAGTCTTGCCGCCAGCACAGCAGTTGAAGTCAAAACTCAACTCAAAAGCCGTCAAACTTTTCGCAGCCAATGGTACTCCGATTGACACATACGGCGAATGCACCTTAAAGGTAAACCTTGGCCTGCGGAGAGATTTTCACTGGACGTTCGTGATAGCCGATGTGAGTCAACCAATAGATGAATCCGATTTCCTGACTCATTACGATCTCCTTGTCGATGTAAAGAATAACGTTTTCATTGATAAGCTTACGTCACTCAAGTCGACGGGATGCCGGTTAACAAGTGCTTCACTATAGCTCAAAACGTTCAGTATAAACGATCCAATCGCTGATCTGCTAAAGACGAGTTCGAGTTCCTGTTAAAGTACGGCATGTGCAGACCCTCAAAAAGTCATTACGCAAACCCACTTCACATGTTGAAGAAAGCAGATGGTTCCTGGCGACCTTGCGGCGATTTTAGAGCGCTGAATGCAATAACAGTTCCGGATAAATATCCTTTACCGGACTGTGCTAACGCAGTGCGAAATAAACAAATATTTTCAAAAATTGATTTGCACAAGGCATTTCATCAAATACCTAATAGAGCCGGCTTGTGCAACGCCGCCCAGACGTTCCAGCGGTATGTTGATCATGCTACAAGAGATCTACAATACGTGTTTGGATACATCGACGATTTTCTCATCGCTTCGGAAAACGAGCAACAACATCGTGAACATCTTCGAACGTTTTTCCAACGACTTCGGGATTTCGGACTTCGAATAAACATCGCGAAATGCGAATTTTTCAAAGATGAGATAGATTTTTTGGGTCATGTGGTCACACCCAAAGGTCTGAAACCACTACCAAGCAAAATCGAAATCGTAAAAGAGTTTCCAAGACCAACGATCGCCAAGCAGCTAAAAAGTTTTCTATAGCAATGGTAAACTTTTACAGAAAGTGTATCCCTCATGCTATCAAACACCACATCCGGGTGGTTTGGCGTCTATTGGAGGGGGGGATCAAAGTTGAGTAGATTAATCTACCAGCTCCGTAACCTTCCAGTAGGGTGCGCATCACGTGAGCTGTTCTGGTCTTGTCATTAGGCAGCTGCGTGATGGGTACAATTGTGTTAGGGGTAACCTGTTCACAATTCGCAAGTGTACGTACTGCCTCCTCGTGGCAACCACTGGTAACTAAGGCCACTTGGCACATTTTTGGCCATTTGGCACAGGCTAAAGTACGGCGCTAAAGGAGAAAACCTTGACAAAAAACCCTAATCTAAGGTGGAACAGCATATGCCGAAAGATGAATGGCTGATAGGTTAATCAGCCCAAAATATGCGGACTCTGGATACCAGGCACCCTCCAGTTTTATTTAGCCTTCCTGTAGTAAAGCTGGGTGACCTACAGGTGATTTGCAATTCCGAGCAACTCGTAAGAGTAAAATCAAACGGAATACGGGGCAGGAGTAGGAATATACGGGAGTGGGACAACCCTCTCGAGGTCCTTGAGCTCCAATACCACCGTCTTTATAGCGGAACTACATGCTGTAGTAAACATCTAAGAGGGAGAGCAATAAGCCCAGATAGTATGTATCACGTACCGGGAGGCAGTATCGTCAGGTTCATTAAGAACCTGAATATTGACTGGACGGATAACTAAGCAGGGGCCAGCACAATAGATCTTTTAGGTCGCAGTGCGAAGTGGCTGATCGCCCGCATGACCCCCCAACAATAATAATAATAATAATAATAAACACCACATTACCTTTCAAAGCCTGATCAAGGGCAACGTGAAGAACGACCAGAGTAAACTTGACTGGACAGCGGAAGAAGCATTCGTCAAATGTAAAGAAGATTTAGCAAAAGCAACCTTGCTCGCATATCCCTTGCCTAACGCTCAATTATCACTAAACGTTGATGCCTCAGACTATGCGATCGGCACGGTGCTATATCACACCATCGATGGACAAGCTCAACCATTGGGATATTTTTCAAAGAAATTGACCGAAACCGAACAGCGTTATGCCGTCTACGACCAGGAATTACTGGCCATATATCAGGGCGTTCGCCACTTCAAATATATGCTCGAAGGTCGCAATGCTATCATATACACTGATCACAAGCCGTTGGTGTACGCGTTCATGCAGAAATCGGGCAAGGCTACTCCGCGTAGAATTCGCTATCTGGACTACATTAGCCAGTTTACCACAGACATACGGCACATTAAAGGAAGAGATAATCACACAGCAGACTTGTTATCGAGGATTGAAACAATCGCACAGGAATGGAGTTACGACGATATTTCTATTGATCAAACTACCGATCCAGAGATGCAGACATTGCTTAACTGCAATACGACGTCCCTCCAGTTAAAGTCAATACATTTTTCGGGTGTCGCGGGACCAGTTATCTGCGATTCCTGAGGTGATTCCATTCGCCCGTTGGTCACCCAAAAATACAGAAGTGCAGTGATGAGTCATTTCCATTCCATTGCGCACCCAGGCGTGCGAGCAACGACCAAATTGATAGCTGAGAGATTTTTCTGGCCAGGACTTCGAAAGAATTGTGCAACATTCGTCAAACATTGTCAGGCGTGTCAACAAGCAAAGGTGAGCATTCATACGAAATCTCCTTTTTCGACAACAACACCGCCGACTCAACGTTTCGAGCATATCAATATCGATATTGTTGGACCATTGCCTCCAACGCAGGGATATCGATATCTATTGACAATAATTGACAGATTTTCTCGGTGGCCACTGAGCGCGTCGCCAGTATACGCTGATTTCCGGATGGATTGCTTGCTTTGCGACGCCTTTACGCATAACATCAGACCAAGGATGCCAGTTCGAGTCGCAAATCTTTACAGAATTAAACCGACTCTGCGGCACGAAGCATTTGCGATCTACACCAAGACATCCTCAATCAAACGGGATCATAGAGCGATTTCATCGAACGATAAAAACAGCTATAACATGCCGGCGAAATCAAGACTGGGTATCTCAACTGCCCATCGTTCTCCTTGGTCTACGCACAATACACAAAGAGGATATCGGTGCCACTCCAGCTGAAATATTATACGGAACAAATCTTCGATTGCCCGGAGAAATTTTCGCGGAAAGCTCATCGACCAATCAGCATGAATTTATCAAAATCCTTAAACAAAATATGAGCGCGTTGCAGCCTACATCCACAGCGCATCACATCACATCGCAGGACGTCTTCGAGCACCCAACGCTTCGCCAAACTGAGTTCGTTTTTGTACGAAATGACGCGGTCCGACCACCGGAAGTTTATGATGAATTTTAACATAATTACTTTGTTGTCAAATTAAAAGTCATCACAGATTCCTACAAACGTATTAAAAAAATTGAATTCAATAAATGTATAACCGGTCATTTTGACCGGTCGGTAGTTCTAGTGTTAAATAATTCAATAACACACAACATAAAGGGCTAAAAACTTAGCAAAAATAAGAAAAGGTGTAGGTGCTGAATGCATGTGTAGCAAGAATGATTGGACGATCCTCACTGTAATGCACTAATTTGGACGCTTTTAGCAACTGTAACTTCAATGCTTGAAAAGCGGTTTCTTGTCGATTTGTCCATATGAATTTCACACCCTTATGACGGAGTTCATTAAGTGGGGCGGCAATCGAAGCGAATTTTTGAATAAATTTATTATAGTAATTTATCTTCCCTATGAATGCCTCCACTTGTTTGACATCAGTAGGTCGTGGAATGTTCTTCAATGGTTCCAGCCTTTTTCTGATGGTTTTATTCCTTGCGCATTAATAATATGGCCCACGTATTCTATGTTTTGTGCTGCGAATGTACACTTTTCCATTTTACACCGCAGACCATACCTGTCAAGTCGACATAATAACTCTTCAAGATTCCTAAGATGCTCTTCGTTATTTGCGCCAGTGACGATTACGTCATCGAGATATATAGTACTGCGCACATTTGAATTCCGGCGGTGACTTCTTTCATAAAACGCTGAAAAATTCCAGGAGCACTGGCTACGGCGAAAGGTAATCGTTGGTATTGAAAAAGTCCAGAGGGTGTGTTAACTACTGTTAACTGCTTAGACTCCTCTGCTAATTTAATCTGAAGGTACGCATCGGTTAGATCGATTTTAGTGAAGAATTGTCCGCCTTGGAGCTTATGAAATAATTCTTCTATCCGTGGAATTGGATATCGATCGATTTCAATTTGTGGGTTGATGGTAACTTTAAAATCTCCACAAATCCTTACTTTACCATTTGGTTTTTTTACAGCTACAATTTGGGCGGCCCATCGACCGAAATTGATTGATTTCAGGATGCCGCTAGACACTAGTCGTTGAATTCCCTCATCCACATCTTTTTTCAACGCGAACGGCACGTTGTAAGGCTTATAAAATTTCGGATGAGCATCATGTTTCAATGTAATCTCCGCCTGAAAAAAATTACATAATCTGAGAGTAGACGAAAACAGATTCGAGTAATTTGTACACATCTTTGAAGCACCTTCGACTAGGTCTTGCTGAGACGTATCAAGTACAGAACATACATTGGCTAGATTTCGTTTTGTTGACGTAATTAATTCAAAATTTAATGCATTGAACCAGTCTAAACCTAAAATATTTGATGCTTTGTCGCTGTCGATGACCAGAAGTGGCAGCATGCACTTCCTATCTTCCCACGTAACTTGCACCGTAACGCATCCTTTGACCGGAACTCGAATGTTACCGTAAGCCTTTAAGACCTTATTTGTCACCTCGTATGTTGGAGATCCCATTTGGTGGTACCCCTTAAGGCCAACCATCGAACAAGTTGCACCTGTGTCGACTTGAAATAAAATCTGCTTATTGTTGACACCCACATCTACCATAATTATTCTCGGATATTGACTCGTAGTTGACACTTGAACGGCTTCTCCTGGTGTAATGGATTCCAAGTGATATACAGAGTTATTGAACTGGATATCATTTAGTTCATTAACTGTTTCGTTCCTCGACGATTGCTGATTTCGAACACTACCACGTCCGCGACTTCTTCCTGACCGATTGTGAGTTAATGTAGGCTTCAGATTTATTAACTGGCATACGCTGGCAATGTGGCCCTTTTTCCCACATTTATCACAAATAGATGTGATGTGCCTACAATCACGACGTGCATGGCCTTCATGGCACCCAGGACACGATTTAAAACTGTCGGACGTATATTTGTTACTATTCCTATGTGATCGTCTGTATCCTCGACTACGACCTCTTGGATGGATGATAAAACCAAATAAAAGAAATGTACTTGTGTCCTATATTAATTTAATAAGAAATGAAAAATACGTGTATTATGTACAAAGGTTTCAATCGAATTCAAAGTTTCAAACAGATAAGTTTGACATTCGATAGAAGTGACGTCATTAGATTGTAATCTCCAACGTTGAGAAGGTTGAGCATTCGTCCCACCTGGTTGGCGCGTTTTCCTCTTTTACTAGAGGTAGAGGGAGAGAGAACCAGGCATGAATGCGTCGCGACTCTTTAATTTTAGTTTGTCTAAGATCGAGATACTTAAGCACGTGCGCAGTCGTAATTAAATTTTGTAATATATTTGTCTGTCTCCCAACAATTAGTTCTCACTTATTATTTGTATTTTTATTGTAAATTTGTGTTGAGCATTAATTATTACCAATTGCAATAGCTGTAGTGATTAATAATTAATTAATGTTAAACAAATTAATTAAAAGGGGTCAAAAATATTTATCGCCATATGTTGCACGTTTCCTCTAAAGGCCCTGCGCCGAAGTAGTCCAGATCACTGCGCCGAGAATATTCGGTACTAAGAGGAATAATAACCGGCCAAACGGCACAGTGGTTAAAGCTGCGGCGCTTGGATCGGGAGGTACCGGGTTCGAATCCCGACAGGGGCGGGGTGCAAAAGGGATTTTTCATCATCTGATTAAGATCGGTGATGAAAATGAACACACATCTATAACACCCACCTATTCACATGCGATGGTTATCATCCATAATAAATAATACTTACTATTCACATGCGATGCAATCCTCCATATAATCTAGTGGCCTAAACGTCGACCGACTGGATGGATATGCATCAAGTAGCGGCGTTTATCAGAGATATCTCACGTAAAGAAATCTAGAAGGATGCACAGTAGGCCTCTATGGTCGCAGTGCTCTGGGCAACGAACACCCACCCTTAAAAAAAAGAGGAATAGTAATGAAGATGTTACAAATCCTTTTTGTGCTGAACTCTATTTCCAGCATCTCATTATTACAGCTTCTTCCTATTCTGATGGTTAATTGTTGGTTAAATTTGTTCAAGTAAGATCATTCCATTACTAATTTTTCAGGAATCAGGAAACACATTAATCAGGACTCATCACAGTTGTCTTCAAAACATTGTTTCCATTGTTCGTCTATGGTTAGGAGCTGCCGAGGCGTATCCTTAGTGGGTGGTTTTATATATTTGCTGCTTACACATTATTGTTATTTCAACGTATCAGGTTAGAGGAATTTGGTTTTCATTTAAAATTCTAAAAATACGTCCTTTTTCCAGATCAAATCATAAGCGACCCATCGAAGATTGTTGCAATGAAAGAGTTTCTGACCCTGAACATCACCCAGCACAACGAACACTGCTTATACAGCATCTTCCTATCTAGTTCATTTATTAGTTTCTTCTGATAGGAAATAATATTTTTTCTGGGTTGAAACCCAGTTTAGCTGTTGTACGATAGTTCTTACCCGCATTATTATGGGGGATGACAAAGTAAGTTTTTCGTTTAATTTAATTCTACATGTCTCAAAGCAACCAAATCATTTGTTAATATTTAATTTATTTATAAAATTATAACTATTAGTAATAACCTAAAAAATTGGCAATTATACAAATTGTAAGATTTAATAAATAACAAAAAAAGGTTCTTAACATTTCTAAACTATTTAATCAACTTTACGTTTTTTAGAGACTGGCCCATCGCTTGCCTCAATTTCCCTAACAAATTTAATTAAATCCTTATTTATCATTAAATGAGAATTTAAAATGTAACTTAATTTTTCCTTATTATAAATAACTACATCACTATTATTACTTTTACTACTATTATCATCATTGATTATTTCTAGTAATTTTGTTTTTGTTATAATTTTTATGATCTCAATAAATGACAGTAAATTTAAAGTATTCGCTTTATTATAAAAATATTCACTAATTAATCGTACATATTTGATTATATTTAAATAGACGAACGTACGATTTGAATTCGATTTTATTTCGGAATTAACATATTTTTGAATACTTGAATCGAAACTATCCGCGTCCGTACACCGATATGCAAATTCTTGTAATTTTAATTTATTCAACACGGATTTTAATTTATTTCGCCATTGCATATTTTTATTCCAATTGGTGGGAAAATATTCATACGATTTTGGTCCGGCATTTTGAGCTTTAGGCTTTGATGTATCGATTAAATCTAAAAATTCGTGTGGCAACGAAAAATACGTATCGTACCGATCGTCGAGCAAATTTTCATAATTTTTAATTAAAATATTATTATAAAAATTAATAACGTAATTAATGTTATTCGATAACTTTAGCAGCAAGACATTATTAACGATGATGCTGTCATATTTAAACCATAAACTATCGCCCAGATATTGATGTAAAAATTCTTGCCTAGTTAACATTTCGACCGCGGACATTTGATGCCAATTAAATTTATTCAGTAGCACATTAATATTTGACTTTAACGCATTAATCAATACATTAAAATTATTATTTATATATTGTATTGTTGTTATATTAATATCAAATTGATTTTTGTAATTCAATAAATTTAATCGCTTGTAAATAAAATCGTTTGTCACCCGAATCGGCTGATTTGTATTATAACAAACTATGATAGATACGGGAATTTTGGATGGAATATTTGAACTTTTCACAATCGCTTCCAAACGCTTATTAATTAAATTAAAATTAAATTCTTGTTTAATGTTCGAATTTATAAAAAACATTAAGCTGTTCATATTGGCCCCAATTTCTCGATCACCTGAGATTCCTGCCTCGTTTGTTAAATTATCACCGACCACTTTCCGAATACAAATATTCAATTTTTTATTATCGACTTGAGCCGTATTTAAATATAAATATTTCGGATTCATGTTAAAATTTTTAAATACATTTTCCAACACAACCGTAACGAAATAATGAAAATCATACGATTCTGCGGCGTTCGGTATCGAGACGAGCAATTTCCAGAAGAAACTATTTTTTGTAATGAATTTGTTGTTTCGTAAAAAATTTTGTTCGATTTCGGATAAAATATTTGTCCGATTGTATTGGCTCAAGTTAAATAATTTATTATTTTGTTCGATTAACGTGTTCATATTTAGATTTTTTTGTTGACGTCGTTGAGCGAGCGCAAAACTTTGCGTCACATTCTCATTTCTAAGATCTTGATTAGGAATCCAAATGGGAAATTGTTCGAGCAAAGATTTTTGAATGATTTTATTTTTTATGTAGTGTCGCCATTTTACATAGTATCGTGCCGTTTTGTAATAATTTATAAATAATTCTTCTTTAATCATTAAGTAGATTATGTCATATAAAATGCTGTTAAATATCTCACCGGATTTTGTGTTCAATTTTAATGTATGCGTTGCCAATTTTAATTCATCGTCTATTAGTTCGGCCAAAATTTCGTTCAATAGCACTTTAGCTTTTTGTTCAATTAAATCTTCTTTGATTTTTTTAAGTTCGGTCAATTCGAGTTCTTCTTCATCGTCGACACTTGTTGACTTATCTTGGTCGTCATCGGATTCAGCCTCACTTTCAACCTCGAGCACTTGTTCACTGTCTTCCTCACTTTCCTCTTCTTCTTCAACATCACTGATCTCACTAATAACATCATCGACACTTTCTTCGGTAATAACAGCAAAATCTTTTTCTGAGGGTTCCTTGGCTGTTGATATCATGGCTTTGTTTTTCTCAATATTGTCATTGAAAATTTTAAAAATATTCGTATTTTGGCCAAAAAAAAACGAATTTGTTGCAGCCTCAGGTCTAGAATGAGTGGTAATTAAATTCGTTGGTAGAGAAAATGAAAATGTAGGCTGGGCTGCTATTTTTGGTGATGGTAATTTAGGAGACAACGATTTTGGTGATGGAGATTTTGGAGCCAAAAACGTAACTTCTTTAATAGTCGGAATCCGACTATCTGTATCATCACTTATATCCACCTTAATTTCATGACGTTTGAAATAATTTTGATCCTCTGCCGTCCATGCGTTCAATTTTAGAAAGCCATTCACATCAAAACTATTATGAGGCCTAATGTACTCCAAATTCGGAATTTGTTTCCCGCATATCACTTGGCCCACGGAAACGTCTCGTTTACTTTCAATCATATTTATACAACGATCCATTGTGAAAGGAAAATCTGGTGCAAAATAGTATTTTCGATTCAATTCGACGCAATCATCCACAATAGGGAATCCATGATATTCCAAAAACTGGGCAGCATTTTCTTGATCTTCAAATCCGAGGATGTCGACTAAATAATCGATTGAAAAGTAAATCGTATTCCTTTGATGTGTATAACACTTCAGCAGTATATTAATGGCTTTAGTTCGTACCTGATTAAAATATCGCAGTAGAATACATCCGTTTAAATAATTCGTCTTCCGCACTAGATTAAAGAATTTCACATAATTGTTACAGTCCATTGCTAGGTACACATCAATGGCAAATCGTATTTCATCTGATTTTTTTATCTCTTTCCGAAGCTGCTTAATTTCCCATAAAAAATTGGAGTCGTTTAGATTTAATAATACGACATATCCTCTGAATTCAGCTTCATTAGGACACTGGATTCCCTTCAGCGCTAGATCATGGTACATATATTTTAATGTTTGTAAACATTTTGTCAAATTTTCGGTATTGATTTTCGGATCGAATACAGTCAAATCTTCTGCAACGAGACGGCCCGCACAGTGTATATGAAATCGTGCACATTGTTCGACCAACTCCACTGAATTTAAACTACACAATTCTTGCTGAGTTATATCCTTACGAATACTTCGTGTTCGATCCCACAAAAAATTGTACCAATCTGATAAATTAGTGCTCGGAGAATCGCATAAGTCAATAATACGACGCAAAAGATATATCATTGTCCGTTGTAATACAATCTCGGGTCGTAATTCATGAGCTAACGGCGCCTCTTGATCGGCTGAGCTGCGAGAGTATTGTTTTAACGCTTTAATATGATCGATTGTATCGCGGGAATTTCCATCTTGTTCGAACGTAGCCACCTGCCGTTGGAATTCCCTCATGAGTCTCTCCTTTTCAGGACACATATCGGGACAAACACCAACAGTTACTTTAGCCTTTTTCAAATCAGTTGTTTTCTCCAATGTTAATCGTATTAGTTTATCGCGTGAATCTAACAATCGATATTTTTCCTCTGATGTGTAAGCTGGTTTTCGTAATACTTGCCGTAAAGCATTAACAGTCACCTCGTCAATTTTTGCAGGAAAGCTAGGTTTAGGATTTATCGATCTCAACCCTGCTAAAGCAGTTCGTGGCGGTGAATGATATTCACGTTTATCACGTAACATTGGTAAATCTAATAAACTCGGAATATTTACGGGTACCGGTCTGAACGGATGGCTTTCCATTACATCAAAATCATCAGTTGATTTGGTTTCATTTAATTCCTTAGTCAGCGTTACTTCAAACTCATCTTCATCGAAAATCGTGCCATATTGTACCGCACTTTGGGCCGAAGAGGCATTTTCATACTCTACAGTGCAACATGATCGTTTTGGGTACAGCACAAAATTGGATATCTTACCAAATTGTCCAAAGTGATCTTTTGCAATTTTTTTATCCAACAGCGCTTTCGGAATATTCTGGGCACTAAAATAAAATTTAAGTTCGCATTACTTCATTCCCATCTCAATTATTACGATTACTTACGTTACCGATTTATTTGCCATTTTAATTATGTATTTTTAGTTGTTTTTGAGGCGCGTGGATTTTCTTTGCGTATTGCTTCCCTCTATTCCAATTTCTGACAGTTTGAGTTTACATAAACTTATCGACCCTTGAAAACGATAAATTATGTCGATAAATTTGGGTTGCGTGCAAAATTAATTCTTTCAAATTTCTTTATCCGACGACAGCACGCAACCGAACAATTCACCAACCATTATTAAGCATTGACCAGCGAGTCTTTAAGCATCCGCAACAAAAACTTACAGAATTTAACGAAAGTGTATTGTTACGGAAATTTTGACAAATCGCCCAGTGAATCAGTAAGACGATTTTACAAGAAAAAAAAACTAAAGCTAAACATTTTATTTGAAGTCAATTGAAGTGTTTGTAAAATTCAATTTGTAACTGTGTTTGTAATTGGGGCTGAGTCTTCTTGTAGTTAACTTTGGTTGGACCAATTTGAGAGTTATCTATTTTAGTATTTATATTCCTAGCGTTTCCTCGGCCAAACGTGATAAAAAATATCATGATACTCCACATCAATTACTTATAACCCTAACTTCATTTCGTTAATTTTTATGTCAAACGAGAGGAAATGAAAAAATAAAAATGAAAATTAAACGTCAAACAATGTAATTTGTCGTGAATTTATTTCACTCCTGTCAGAGAAAATTATTTCACTCCTGTCAAACTTCGAACACGTCAAAAAAAGAAATTATCACAATCTTCGAACACGTCCTAAGTTCTTTTGCATGAAAAAAACTAATGTTTTGACAGGTAAAACCAGAAAAATTCTAGGTTTTTTTTGGTGATAAATGAGTGCATTTTATGGCAAAACGTGATAAAAAATATCTTGATATATTTTATCAAATTTGCCCGAGGAAACACGACCACTGAAAAGTACCATTGACAGACACAAAGATTAGATTAGATCGTGATCTCAGATCTCAGATCGTGATTTCAATTTCATTTTAAAAATGACATGAAAACAAAATAATTGAATCTCATTTATACGCCTAACAGATACAAACTAACTAATCGCGAATTCTAGATTATGTAGTTATTTTTTCAGTCTGTCACAACAAGATTTTAAAGCTTTCAGGATTACCGCGCTTCATAACTTGACTATCGTAATCTAGTTGTACAAACTCAATAAACCTGAAAAACTAAAAAGAGACAGACAGTGTAAGTGAGATTATTTTGTTTTGATATCATTCTAATGATGTGTCCGATTTCTGTGAGTATTTCTTTAAAAAACTTGTTTTTTTTGGTGATAAATGAGAGCTTGGCACAACGTGATAAGAAATATTATGATAATTTTTATCACTTTTGCCCGACTGAACACTAGGTTAGGTTAGGTTGGAGTGGCTGCTTACGCACACTTAGACCGGTGACGGTCCATTGTGATACCACGGGATGTATCCCCTTTTACCCCTATTGGAACCATTTCGAGCTACTTATGTAGCGTAAGACGTCCCGCACTTTAATGTTTTCGAGATCCGAGAGGCAGTCCATCCTGAACTTACCTAAGTGTTTGTGCCTTCTGAGAGCCAATGCTGGACACGAGCAAAGGAAGTGGACCAACGTCTCTTCCTCCTCTTCGTCCAAGCAGCTTCTGCAGAAGTCATTAGCCTCCAGACCCAGCCTTCTTGCATGTTCTCCAAAAAGGCAGTGTCCCGTGAGAATTCCTACGACCGTTCTTAATTCACGTCTTCGTAAGGATATTAATGCCCTAGTGCGCCCCAAGTCCAGCTTTGGCCAAACTTGTCTTGCAACTCTACAGGTGAGGGCGTTAGACCACCTTTCCCCCGCTGAGGATAGCGCCTGCTTCCCAAGTGCTTGTTTCAGCGCTGTGATAGGCCTCCCCAGACTTGCCCTTTCCGGTTGCAGCTGGAGAGTCGTACCATGCCTAGCAAGTTCATCTGCCCTGCAGTTCCCCATGACGCCCGAGTGACCTGGGACCCAGACTACCTGGATGTTGAAATGCTCACCCATCTCATTTAGAGATGAGTGACAACTCAACGCCACCCGTGACGCCAAAGACACCGATTCTAACGACCGGATCGCCGCTTGACTGTCCACATAGATTGTGATATCGTCAGGATCCCATCCAGGGAGGACTGGATGATGGGTGTAGTTTTGGAACCAGGAGTTATAAACTTCTTCACTGATGGTTCAAAACGGGACGGGAAAGTCGGGGCTGGAGTGTTCTGCGAGGAACTTCTGTTAAATCTCTCCTTCCGTCTCCCCGACTACTGTAGCATTTTTCAAGCTGAAGTAACTGCCATAAAGGAAGTCGTAGACTGGTTGAGGTATAATGTAATATCAGTGTGATATTCGCATATATACGGACAGTCAGGCTGCCATCGTCGAAAGTAGTCCAGAACTGTCTCTCATCTCTTAACGAGATGGCAGATCAGTTCAACATCCACATTTTATGGGTGCCAGGACATTTCATAAGTACAGGGAATATAAATGCCGATGAACTGGCTCGACGTGGTACAACGGACCACTTCTCAGAAAGCAGAAAGGATATTGAAATGCCTCTTGCGGTATGCAAACTGCTGCTTCAGGAAGAAGCTAGCAAGCTGACGAATGACAGATGGTCAAATATCACCTCTTGCGTAATAACGCGGCAGGTCTGGCCAAAGTTGGACTTGGCGAGATCCAAACAGCTGATGTCACTTCAGCGAAGTCAGATCAGTGTGGTTGTTGGAGTGATTACGGGGGACTGTCTCATAGGGAGACATGCGAGTAGACTTGCGAGGACGAAGAGGAGGAAGAGACAGTACTTCATCTTCTTTGCACCTGCTCTCGTCTGGCACGAAACAGACTAAAGTTTCTAGGGGCACCCCTCTTCAAGGACCTGACGGACCTCTGTAGGATGGACGTCAGGAGTATCCAGCGCTTTGTTAACAGCTCAAAATGGTTCCAATGAATTGGAGGAAACAATTGTACGTGGTATGGCTACGGACCATTTTTGTGTCTATGCCTGGTTCTAGTGGACCGCTACCCAAACCTAACCTAACCTTATCCATGGGCCAAACATCCTATCGAAAGCGACCCGAAAATGGAGCAACAATTCAATCAGCACCATGGCGCTAAGTGGAAAGAGTTCGAGCCCGGACTCATTACGAAGAGATGCGGTTTGGTAAACTATTTTGTGCTAACCGAAATACCAATGGGCAAATGAGAAATTAAAACTCATTACAACTAGGTGAAAAAGCGATTCACTTTCCTCGATGACGGTGACAACATTTTGCTAGATTATTTTGATTTATCAGCGCCAGCACAACGAGTAACAGAGCTAGAGATTTTGCCAGAGCTTGGAGCAGAATCCGAGAACGAGTCTTTTGAAGAGGCCAGAGAAGATTCCAACAATGAGACACCACAAGTACGACGCATAACTCGAGCTAATGGCGGAGAGTCCCACAACACGATTACGACACCACCAGATTGGTTTGACGATCATCGCGATAAGCTATTTTACTTTAAGTTTTTTAATTTTGCTACATTGATTTTTGTTTTGTTTGTTATTTCCCAAGTTTCTTAATTTGTATTTTAATGGGGGAGGAATGTTATGAAGTGGCAACACTGATAAGTGCTGTATACGAAAAGGAGGTCATCTAGATAGGCATAGACAGAAAACAGCAGACGACGGCCTATACAACAGAGCGTACAACTCATAACATGAATGGTCTATTTTGTCAACATCGTATAATTTTGTGGAACCGCAATTATGATTTACGGGAATTATATTGCAACGTGATACTCGGTTTGTAATATCCTAAAAGTTACGTTAGCATATGACCAAAGGTTTCCTTACTTCCAAAATATGATTGCCAAAAATGGTAACCGCTACTAAATCCCCAGGAAAATTATAATCTCACGCACGAAACAGCTTTATGACCATGTCTATACCGTTGCGATCTCTAAATCATAAATTCTAAACGAAGTTGGTAGAAAGGAGAACTTTTGAAGAAATCGCAACCACAGTGTGATAACGAAATAAATATTGATACGGTTATTACAACAGAGTGAAGTAATATTGAAACGTAACGAATGTTTGAGGAATAAAGTGGTGGTTGAAAAAATTGTTTTGAAGCTGAGTTAAACGACGTGACAGGTATGGCCGGTAAAAACGAACTTCACCTTTGATCTTTGATGTCTGTGGTCACAAATCATATAATGGCTTTAAGTGTCAAATTCGCATTTTTCAGGAAAATGTTTTTAAAATTAAAAGTCGTTCAAAATTTTGAGTTTTTTAAATTCTTGCTTTTATAAATGATTATTACGGTTGATTGAAGTTACCGAAATATTCGAAAAAATTAATATATGAAATCGAATTTGGAGATTTCGAATTTGAAATAATACGTTAAAGGTCTTATCTCATCTCAAGCCATTATGATTTATGACCACAGAGATGTTGTTTTTAAGTAGGTAATCGATTTAAGGAAGATATTAAAAAATTAAATATTTTTCTAATTTATAACATTTTATTCTTATTTCTGCAAGCTGCTTTAAATTAAAAATTTCAGTAACTTCAGTAACAAACAAAAAAGAAGCGTAGATAAGTACATTTTTACTTCATATGTACATAGCTAAGCAGGTTAGGTTCCATTTTTTTTTAATAGCTAATATTTATTTGTGATGGTACCCGGAATCGGTTCTCAATCTCTTTCTGGAGATTTCTGGTGATTCATTCATTACAGACTTATTGTATTTTGCCATTATTATTTTGCTTAACCTAAAATAATAAGAAAATCGTTAATAATCACCGCTGTTTAGTATTCCATTTATCTCTTTATACTTACTTCGGCGTTAAATTATCCTCAAATTCATTTAAACGTTGGATTAATTTTTGCTCCTGTTGTATGGCCTGTTTTATCATCTGCATCTTTGCACGAATTTCTTGTCGTTTTTTTTCTACTAAAGAGATTTGTGGTACTAAATGAAATTTTCGTTTTGTATAATAAAAGATTTGTCCCATTTGAAATTGTCGAATAAGTTGAATTCTCCGTAATTCCACATCAAGCGGAGCAAATAAACACCGCATACCTTCGGGCATATTAGAATCAATTTTTATCGTTTCAAACATTTTACTGCACACAAAACATTTCTTATCTATTTGGAATAGACAATTTTCACAAAACACATGTCGACAATTTGTTAAAAATAAAACGGTGGTCTGTGATTTTTGCCGAAAACATAAATTACAGATTACTAACATAATAGGTAATAATAATGTTGCTATTAAAAAATTGTTTTTTATTTTGATACACATACGTCAGAAAACGAACTGTTTTTATAAGGTTCCAACTTCGAATACTAGATTGAAATAGACGAAAATGCGTTGAATATTGTGGCACAAACAGGTTTATGAGTTTGGAATAAATTTTGAAGTCCCGTAATTTTGCACATCGTTCGTCATCAGAAATTCATACAAACCTGTAAATCAAGAGTAAAAAGTTTTGTAGTGAATGTCTTCTTAGCTCGACTCGACTCATCATTTTATTAGGTATAATGGAGTTAATTACGAGATAACTCGACTCCGTTTATAGTGAAAGATAATCTAAGTAGGTTCAGGGCCTTGGTTGAATCCCAAGTATAAACGTAGGGATCAGGACGCATTTTGAAACACGATTTAGGTGCATGGCCTGTAACAGAGTATTCACTACAAAAAACTTTTTACTTACAGGTTTGTGTGAATTTCTATAACGAACAAAAAATGTTGTAAATCAAAAGTAAAAAGTTTTTTCATTGCGAATGCAATTCGTAATTCTATTTTTAGAGATATCAAAAATAATTTTTAACTGGTTTAAAAACGTCGAATATAAAACGGAATGTGCGGTCCACTATCCATTCAAAATTCAAATCGAAAGATTTTTATAATTTTAAGCAATGGGTTTGGTACTAATGTAATAGAAAATACTATACATATTTTAATTATTATCACAAAAGTGTTTACATAAATTTTTAAATAATAGTTTAGTAATATTGTATTTGGTAATATGTATGTAGTAATAATTATAAAAATATATCACAAATCCGATAAAATAAATATTTATACAAAAAAAAAAATATGTAAAATATAAAAACAGAACAGTCTGCGCAATTTAGGCCCTCTGAAACTTTGCAATTTGATCATTGAGCATATCGATTTTACGACGACGTGCAATTGCTAAACATTTTGATTCCTCATACCGCATGCGTAAACGATTTATCTCTGCTTCAAGTTGCCTTATTGTAGTCTGTTTCTCAGCGAATAAAATAAAATTAAATTAAAATTATTAACAAATGGTCGTTACAATTAGGTTACAGATAAATCGAGAAAAACTTACGTGGTGCTCATCCATTGACTCGCGATTTAAAATAAACTCTGTTTGAGTTAAGCGATCCGTTGTTTGAATGTAGTTTACAAGTTTTGGTTTAGAACTAGATGGCGAGTTATGATGCTTCTGTTTATTTGGCGACAATTTTATCATATCTGTTTCTGTATTCGTTCCAATTGTTTTGTGTGCGGCGCAGTTTGGTGTTTGTGAGGATCTTTGATTAGTGCTTATCTCACGAACTTTTCGTAGTTTTATATTTAATTGAGCGAGCTGCCTTTGCAAATCGACAATATAATTTTCGCTCAAAATCAATTTTTCTTTTAGGTCCGAGCATTCCATAATCAGCGGATTATTTTTTTCTTTGATTTGGTAATTTGTTATGTGACACTCTTTTATGTAATTCTCGCGTGTTAATTCCTTGATTTTCTCGTCCATCACATCACAATTGCAACTTGGATCGGTTTTATCTGTCATTGTGCCAACAGTCTGGACATCTAGTAGGGTACTTCTATTATTATCATAAGTAATGGACCGTTTCGATTTTCGTTCATTTTGTTTCCGCTTAATATCGTCCAGTTCAAAGTGGAGCGTTTGATTCTTTTTCTTCAAATCAGAATTCTCATTCGACAGCTTGTTTTTCGACATATTAAAATTGTTTTGTACCTGCATTAGTTTTATATTCGACTCCTCCAATTTTATACTCAACGCTTTCACCTCGTCCTCGAACTGGCTAGTTTTAAACAAATGCATATTCTGTAACTCATGCAATTGGGCTAGTAGCTCCTTTTTTTTATTTTCAAGAATTTCGATCCGTTTTGATTTATCTTTTAGTTCGGTCGTATGATCAGCTAGAGATTTCGACTGAGATTTTAGCGTGTCTAATTCAACCTGTAGAGATTTTGATTTTTTTTCAAACACCTCATGATCCGCCTTCAGTTTAATTTGTTTTGTTTCCGACTCGGTTAGTCTTGTATTAATCGCAAAGATTTGAGCTGCTTGAATTTTTATTGAAGTTTCGAGCTCATGTTTGGATATTTTCAATGTTTTATTTTCCTCTTCGAGCGTCGCGGCAGATTTTTCAAGTTCATTTACTTCGTCCAAGAGCAACGTGTGCCGCTCTTTTAAGGCATGGTGTTCAGACTGAAGCTGTGTATATTTTTCTTCGAGAGCCGCTTTCCTTTGTTCAAGGGTTTTTATGGTGATTTGCATGCGATCGGAATTTTGTTGCATCGAATTTATATTTTTCTCCATCATGGCTTTTGTAGTCTCGAGCTCTTCATAAGATGCTTGTAACTTATCGTATTTTTCTTGTATACTCGAAAGCCCTTTTGTCGTGGTCCGCAACGTTTCAAATTCCTGTTGTGCGATATTTAATTGGGATTTTAAATTTTTCTCCATTTCTCCATGTTTCTGATTTAATGAGCTAAGTTGGGATGCTAGCTCCTGTTCGGTGGAAGATTTACCATTAAGCGAATCTTTTAAAGTTCTCTGCAATTCCTCAAAATCGATTTTAACAGAATCCAACTGGAATTTTAACTGTTGTTCCGTAAAATATTTATCTTCCTCCAACTCTACTAACTTTTTCTGTAAATTACTTTTTTCAGTCTCAAGAGCTTTCAATTCGCATTTTAAATTTTCTTCTGATTTTTGTATTTCATTGTATTCCTTCTGAATTGAATTAATTTCGGATTTCAGTTCCTTCTCTAAAGTAGTTTTATTCCGCTCTAGCTCATTATATTTATTTTCAAACAACTGTCGAACTGATTCCAACTCTAAAGATTTTGTGGCCTCAACTTCTTGTAAACTACATTTAAATTCCTCAATCTTTTTATTAGAAATTTGCAAATCGTTTTCGCATCTTTGCTCTATGGCGACGATCTCACACTTTAATTGAGTCTCCATCGCCACTTTACATTCTTGAGTTTGGGTTAATTTGGTCAGCAGTTTATTATGATTTTCTTCAGTTTGTTTTGTGACCCGTTGTAACTCTTCATAGGTATTCTGCATTTCCTGCAATTTTAAAGAAACTTCTTCGCGTTTCTGTTCAATAATAACCATCTCAGATCTCAACTGAACCTCCATGGCCGCTTTACTTTCTTGAATTTCTGTTAATTTCACCAGCAGATTGTTATGATTTGTTTCAGCTTGTTTTGCGGCTCCTTGTAGCTCTTCATAGGCATCGTGCATTTCCTTAAATTTTTGCTCATAATTATCCATCTCCATACTCAGATCCTTTACTTGTTTCTCAACAATCTGTTTCTCAATCAAAATAGTGGAATATTTTGTCTCGAATCCACTCGCTTTCTCTAAACTCGATTTCAATGTTTCGATC
Source organism: Tipula vernalis (assembly GCA_958295665.1). Taxonomy (NCBI): domain Eukaryota; kingdom Metazoa; phylum Arthropoda; class Insecta; order Diptera; family Tipulidae; genus Tipula; species Tipula vernalis. The sequence goes on from OY282559.1 coordinate 376,666,266, forward strand.
ACTTGTTCGAATTCTTCATTTTTGCCTTGCAATACAGATATATTTCCTGTCAGACTGATAATATTCTGTTCTAATGATTTCTCTGTTTCTCTAGAATCGTCCAACAACTTTTTACTTTCGGTATGCTGGTCGGACAAATTATTAAATTTATCGCTTAAACACCCCAAAGCGTCTTTCAGAGTTGAGATCTCATCCATAGAACCGTCTTGCTTTGCTTGTAAATCGCTGTTAGCCTGTTTGAGAATTTCAATTTGAATATTAATCCGACGAACAACTTCTTGTTTTTCACTCAATTGCTCCTCATAATTATTTTTCTGTCTCTCAAATTCTCGAAAATATTCATCACATTTTTTGTGCAATTCGTCTATTATTTTCTGTTGCTCTGCTCGCTCTATCAGGACATCCTCATATTTCTGCCGAAAAGAATCAAGTGCCGCTATTTTAACATCCAGCATTTTTTTCATCGAATTATAATCGGAAAGAAGCAATTCATAATTTGATTCAACTAAATTTCGTTCACTCACAACCGCTTCAAATTTATCATTTAGCAAGCCAATTTCATTGACTAGTTTCTTGGCAATTTCACAATTTTCCGAATCACCATCTTCAGAAGAATTATCTTCCCCAAATTTTTCTACACGTAATTTTTCATATTTATTTTGAATTAATTCAAAATCAATCAAAGCCTCTTTCAATGACTTTGCCTCTTTTTCCAGATTATCTATCTTAGTTTCGTAATTCGATACTGAACTATACAGTTGCCGGTACTCTTTAATAATTGAAGTATACTTGAATTTTATAAAGTCTCTTTGCTTTTCAATAGTCGTGTAATTTCCTGATGCTTGGGTTAATGAATTTTTTAAGTATTCATTTTCTGTGGTCAAAATCTCCAAATTTTGCAGTAACTTTTTATTGGTTTCAAATATCTCCTGCGCCGACTGCTTTTCCCGCTCTAAATCAGTATATTTCATTTGTAGAAGACTCAACTCGTTCAAAGATTGCTTTCGGGACTTTTCGTACAGGTTTTCCTCAATTGCATTGGAAGCTGATTTTTCGATACCTTCTGCCATGATTTGATCATTTTGTAAAAGCTCAACAAAAATTGTTTCCTCCAAACTATTGTTGTCTCTTTTCTCGCTAAGCTGTTCTTCGAGTTGCCGTTTTTCATCAAATAAATTATCATATTTTGATTTTAACGCAGAGTAGTCATTCAGATTTTCTTGAAGACTCTGGTTTAATTTCAAAGCTGCCTCGTAATTAGTGCGTAAAGAGATCAATTCCTTGTGTTCTTTAAGAGTTTCCATTTCGACTAGCAGAGCTTTATATTTTTCATTTAATTCGCCGTGTTTAGCCTCCTGATCCGTAAGTTCTTTTTTAATCTCTTCATTCTCTTGAATCCAATCCATTATACCCGTCGATATTTCATCATATTCCTCCTGTAATTTTTTGTAACTCTTCTGAAGTTCGGTATATTTTGCAGTCACCATGATAAACTCATCAAACCGCCATTCCGTTTGTAAAGCTTTCGTATCAAATTCCTTATTCAACTGATTGGAAATCTTCATAATTTGATTCTCTAAATCGATTGTACGATTTTGAAGCGATTCAATGGCCACTTCATCACGTGCCGACAAATTAAATGATGAATTCCTTAAAGCCAAATCGGCGGATGAAAAATCCTCAATACTCTCATTCAAAGTCCCATTTGAACTTTGTTTCTCGGTGAGTATGTGCGATGTGGACGAGCATATTGCTTTCAAATCTTTTATATAATCATTAATATTTTTATTCTCCTTACCATTTCCAATCCCTTTCCATTCTTCTGAGACTAATGATTTCAAATAGTTTTGTAGTGTAAGTACCACTTTTTGAATTTCCTGCAAATCGCTCGAGACGATTGCATCATAATCTTGTTTTAATTTGCCATAACATAACTGTTCGGCATCCAATTTTTCTGTAAATTCTACACATTTTCCGCATGGTTCGGCTTTAATTAACAATGCATTCTTATTATTCTCCAACTCATTCGATAGTACTAGATTAGCTTCCTCCAATTGCTTTAAATTGATTTTCTCACTATCCAAATCATTTTCCAATTTTTTATTATTTTCTTCTAGCAACTCGATGGTAGTTTTAGTATCCGTGCAATATGTTAGAAATTTAGATTTTTCTTGCTCTAAATCACTAATGAGTTGGTAATTGATCTTATCCAAAGATCCGCATTTTTGTTTTTCGCTTGTGATGACTGTTTGCAATAGAAGATTTTCCTAAAATGGAAGAATACAAAGCATCTTCGATTGTTTTTCGGGTACGACACAAAAATTTCAGCAATAGAATTGATCTTTCATTACTACTTATTATGGTTGTATTGCCAAATGTATAATATTCGAGGATGATGAATTCGGAGCGAGCTTAGTATATTATTATCATAAAAATAAAATCGCGCTCGACCCGAACCATCATAATGAACACATCTTAAATGAACCACCATCAATTCATAATGAACACAACTTATGAAACCAAAATACTCACATTTTCCATTTCTTTAATTTTATTCTCCAAGCCTTGTATCCGAACCAAAATTTTTGCCTTATCATCATTACTCCGAAACTCTTCAATCAAATCGGTCAATTCCTTTTCACGACTTGCAGTTCTCTTCTTCAACTGATCATATTCGTATTCTGCGCAAACTTTTGCCTGATCTGCGGCCTCTTTTGATTTAATAGCTTCATTTAAATCTTTCGTAATTTTTTCCAAATTATTTTCCATTTGTGTTGAACTAGTAAGTTTGGCATCCAGTCTGATTAGTTGCAATTCTAATTCGGAATTTCTAAAAAATAAAAGTTATTAGAAAATTTAACCTAAAAATTAAAGCAAATATTTTTGTTTGGATTAAGCCCCAGCCAGACGAATGGAAAATTTATTAATGTTGGTGATTTGTCCAAATCACAAATCGCATAGGCACAAAACAAAAAATTTAAAATAAGGACTGAAATTGGCATTTGTTTACATTCGATCAAAAGGCGATTATTTCCATTCGTATGACTACGGATTTAGAAAGACCTTCCACAATAAGTAAATTAAAAAAATCGCATAATTTCTTTTTAAACTAAAACTCTAGTAAAATATAAAAAAGCACATAAAATAAATTATTCAAGAGGCTAGTTTAACTCTAAATAAAACTAACCACGATTCTGTTTTGTTGTCTTAAGCTTTACATACTTTGTTTTGTTGCTTACCTTGATGATAAGATTTCTAATTGTAAATCTTTTTGAAATAATTTGTCTTTCAGCTCTTGATGATCTTGCTGTAAAATTTCGGTGCTCGATTTTGAATCAAATTTTCTTTCCAATCTTGTAAATTCTTTTAAGTCATTCAATTCTTTTTCGAGTTGATCACATTGGCAGCTATAAATAAAGAACAATTAGAAAAAATTTTATATATATATTTCTGGAGAGTAGATTTCTTTGTCGCTCGAGGATTTTGTCAAATTGCCAACAAATTCTTTGTTGCAATTTATCATAGGATGCAGGTGCCGGTTTCATGGAATTAAACAATAAACATTTTAAAATTGGTGTGAAACATTTCAGGATTATTATTTACTGTAGAAATTGATTTAAGGGAGAATTTTTCATAACAGAAATGATTATTTAACATATTATTTTAATAAGCAATTGCTAAAATTGTCTGTAGCTACTTCTAAAATGTTTTCATGCTATAAATTTAATTAGTTGAGCGTTTCAGTTGATATTTAAACATCAGATTGATTAAAATTTTACTTACTTATTTGCACATTTAGCAATGGAAAGATTCCTTTTTCTGAATGCTAATGGTGTCATGACACGGCCCGGTGATAGCGAATGTTCAGAACTTGTACCAAATGAAAGATTATTCTCTGTCGGCCGCAAAAGAAACAGAGAACTTGTTGATTCATTTTCTCCTGTATATTCATTCAGAGTCGGACTTTCCCTTAAAAATAAATTTGTCATGGTACATTAATATGTTTATTTATTCACTTATCATTATGAATACATACCTGTCAAGATTAATATTTGGTAAACCACCATGCTCTGATGGTAGTTTCAACAAACCATAACCACCTGCCTCTTTTTCTTCATAAACCACTGACAATTCATTAACATGAGTTGATGAAGGGCACCAAGTTCGGCGACGTGATTTATCTGTAGTTCGCATTGTATACGAACCCACGAATTTTGTTTCACGTTCATTTATATCCCGTTCCAGTTCTTCAATCCGATGACGATTTTTACAATTTTTCCGTTCCTCCACCTGCAATTGTTCTTTCAGCCGAGAGATTTCTTTTTGCATACGTCTCGTTACGGTAGCTTCCGAAACAGTTTCATTTATAATTGGCTTATTTTTAATAGTCTTTGCACGCGTTGCGAAACTGTAAGTGAAATAAAATTTGAGATAAAAATAGATGTTGTATGTATAGAAAACAAGACACGTAATAGATAAAGAATTTAATTAATGTTAAAATTACAATAGTGTATAGTTTGTCTCCTCCACTGTAGCCGGTGTTATCGTACAAATGATAGATGTCATGGAATTACCACCAAGTGAAGCCTGGAGGATACGAGTTAGTTTTGAATCACGATAATTTATAAACGTGTCTGGTCCCTTCTCGCTAAGCTGCTTGATTACAAAACCAAGCGAGAATAAACTTCGATTTATGAAGGCACCTTCTTTTAGACGAGCACCGGTTGTCCCAGTTTGGTCGGCCTTCTCCGACCCAGCCAAATCTACTAAATTTAAATTACTTATCTGAACCACACCTTCATCTGTGCCTTCAGTTTCTTTTGGAATTGTGCGAGATTCTATTGTCTGCATAAATCAAAATATATACAAAAAAAAAAAAAGAATTATTATTAATTAGCGATTTACCCTTGAGAATGTTTAATAATTATTATAGTGTGACAAGATTACTAAATATAGTTTTTTTTTTTTATAAAAACTTACAATACGGAAAATTGTATGCGAGCGACTGGATCGTTCATTCATGTTGGTTTCCTCCATGCGTTTGGCAACATTCCCCTCTTTCAAATAATGTAGAATTTTTTCTGGTGAATTGACAATAATTTCATGACATTTAACCTTGGCCTCACCACAATTTTGGGTGTCACGAATTTTTAGCTCAGTTAACTTCCCGTCCAGTAGATCGAATATTTTCTCTTTGTAAATTTCAATGTAGGCAATTCGTAACAGAAATTGCCGTTCCGGTGCCATCGATTCAATCTCATGGAAAATTTGGTGTATCGACAGCGGAATCACCCCCATTTCTAAATCGGTACCGGTCATGGTATGTGTTTTGCCGGATGAGGTTTGTCCGTAAGCAAATATTGTACCATTTATGCCTTTCATGCAATTCTGTATTATTGGTTTGGCAACAACCTCAAAAAGTGATTGTGTTGATTTCGTTTCATCGAATATATGATCTAAAAATATCCCATAACAAAATTCAAAATTAGTCGCCACAATATAAGTAAAACTACAGTAAAACAAATAAGAATATTACCAAAACAATAAGGTTCATTAATAGAATTTGTATCTATGGATGCGATTGTGTTATCTTTGATCCGCCATAGTGACGTAAGTCCTATCTCCTTTTCCCGGCAAATTAGTGGTCGCACCTTGATTGCAACTTTTATATTATCGCACATGTTTTCTTAACTATTTTTTTATTCCTTGCTATTTATATTTCTTTAAACAAATGCTACTGTATTTATACATAAAGTTTATTAATTTAACAAATACATACGAATATTAAATAAAGGATATTCTTAATATGTTATTTTCGGTTTTAATTTGTTTCTATTATAATGGCTTCCTACTCCTTCAAACAAACTTCAAACAATTTTGGTAGTGATACTAGTGAACTAAAAAAATCAGTTAATTTTTTCCTCTCTGTTTTGTTTTGGAAATTATAATAGGTACCAACGTAAAGGTAATAAAATTCGGGTCCACATACAAAGCTTTTGGGTTTACATGATTGGACAAGTTCCACAGCAACATCTCGATAAAAAATTTTAACTTTTCATACCAAACGCCTCGTCTCAAAACTTTTAGATATCACAAATGCGAAGCTGAGTGCGAGTTTCGATGCAGAGCAAACTGAGATAGCACCAAAAAAGCTTAATTGAAAAACGAAATAGAGTACAATTTTATTCTTGAAAAAAGAGATATATCATGTTTTCATGATAGAGTTAAGTACTTTTCATACCAGGCGCCTCGCCTCGAAATATTTAGTTACCACAAATACGAAGCTGACACCCTTTCATACCGGTGGCGTTGGCTTTGAATATTCGGTTGCTATCAAATATTTTATTTAGGTCTATTTAACACATGAATTATAGCAAGAACTGAGATATACTAAATTTGAGTACGTTGAGTACGTTTATGCTTAGGGTTCAACCTGGTTTGAACCTACCCAAGTATAACAAAATGGAACTGAATTTGACAGTTCCAACAAATGTTCTATTTTTCTCCATAAGCAATGGAAGTGATGGAAATGGTTTATTTTTATATAGTCGTAGTAGTATGTATATACGAGGGCGATCAACGCTATTTTCTTTGTTATTTTTGGCAAGTGAAGTTAATTATTTTTGCTTTTGAGCATTTTTGTGGTAACGTAATTTAAATTTTTTATAAGTAAATAAATAATACCTATATGGTGTAAAATTTTTAATACTCATTTAATACTCATAATCATAATTCAATAATTAAATAAATCATCAAGCACAGTCCATCAGCTCAACAGTTCACATTGAAAGGTCGTCAAAAGGATTTATCAGCCAACAATTTTAATGTTATTATTTATTTTTAATTTTATTAAATGGTTAACAGATTTTTAGCAACTACCAAATACACAACTGATCATGTTAATTATATTCTTAATTTTAGAATGTGCAACATCAAAATTCAACCAAATAGCAAAAGATGACTTCCACAACGTAAATGATTAGAAAGCAACAACCAAAAAACAAAAAAATGTTCCTCCCAAGTACTTCTTTAAATATACATATGCATTTTTATCAAATTCATACAAAAAACGATTCTTTTATTTAACACGGAAAATATTGAAATAATTATATTTTGCAATCTAACCTCAAATTACTGATTCCCGCCAAATTCTATTTTGAATACATACATACATACAATCAAACATATTTAGTTCCATTAGTTTAGGGTTTTTGTTCCACTGTTCAAAGGAAATCTTATAATAAAATGGAACTCAAATGTCGTTCTCAGTTCCAAAAAAAGTTCCAGAAAAACAAAAATATATTTGAAGTAGTAACACTTGGGTAGGTTATCTTTTAAGTACTTTTCATACCAGGCGCCTCGCCTCGAAATATTTAGTTACCACAAATGCGAAGCTGAGACCCTTTCATACCGGTGGCGTTGGCTTTGAACATTCTGTTGCTATCAAATATTTTATTTAGGTCTATTTTACATGTGAATTATAGCAAGAACTGAGATATTGTAAACTGGTAACGTACATATGAGCTAGATTTTTTGATGAATATGAAATATTTCTGCAAAAAATGTGATTTGTAGGTTATGTTGAGAAAGCACTTCGCTTTGTACTACTTTAAAATGTCGCAGTCGAGTGTGGAACGCATTGCCTTGGCTTTGTAGATAACTTCATTGTAATATATTTTGTTTTTTTTTAAATTATCACTTAAAAATAAATTATTTTCCAACAAATTGAATTTATTACTATAAAATTAAACGGTATTAATCGTATAAAACTAATTTACATAATTAAAAAACGAAATAAAAAATTTTTATTTACGAAGCTCAAAGCCGAGGCGCTTGGTATGAAAAGTACTTTACTATAAACGGAGTCGAGTCATCTTGTAGTTAACTCAACTCGACCTAAAAAATTTCTACGGTCGAGTCGAGCTAACTCTAAAAACATTCACTATAAACGGAGTCGAGTCGAAAAATAAAAACAACAAAAAAATAATAATAAAAAGACACCATTTTGATTTCTTAATTCGTGTGCGAATCTTCGATTAAACCTAAGCATAAATGTACTCTTTGTAACGTACATTTGACTATTTGAGCTACATTTTTTGGTAAGTATGAAACAATTGTTCAAAAAATATGATTTGTAGGTTATGCTGACAAAGCACTTCGCTTTGTACTACTTTAAAGTACTTTTCATACCAGGCGCCTCGGCTTTGAGCTTCGTAAATAAAATTTTTTTATTTCGTTTTTTAATTATGTAAATTAGTTTTATTCGATTGATACCGTTTAAGTTTATAGTAATAAATTTAATTTGTTGAAAAATAATTTATTTTTAAGTGATAATTTAAAAAAAATCAAAATATATTGCAATGAAGTTATCTACAAAGCCAAGGCAATGCGTTCCACACTCGACTGCGACTTTTTAAAGTAGCACACAGCGAAGTACTTTGTCAACATAACCTATAAATCACATTTTTTGCACAAATATTTCATACTTACCAAAAAATCTAGCTCATGTGTACGTTACAAATTTTGAATATCTCAGTTCTTGCTAAAATTCACGTGTAAAATAGACCTAAATAAAATATTTGATAGCAGCCGAATGTTCAAAGCCAACGCCACCGGTATGAAAGGGTCTCAGCTTCGCATTTGTGGTAACTAAATATTTCGAGGCGAGGCGCCTGGTATGAAAAGTACTTAAAATCTCGCAATCGGGTGTGGAACGCATTGCCTTCGCTCTGTAGACAACTTCATTACAATATATTTTGTTTTTTTTTAAATTATCACTTAAAAATAAATTATTTTTCAACAAATTGAATTTATTACTATAAAATTAAACGGTATCAATCGAATAAAACTAATTTACTTAATTAAAACACGAAATAAAAAATTTTTATTTACGAAGCTCAAAGCCGAGGCGCGTGGTATGAAAAGTACTTTAACCTAGGTTCAACTCAAGTTTCGTTAAATCCAAATAAACTCGACGAATCTTGTTTGTTTGAGTTAGATTCTATCTGTCAAACATTTTTTAAAAATTATAAATGGCACATTGCATATTACTAAATATATTTCCCTAAAATAATTCCAAAAATACACAAAAATGTCGTTGTCAACGTTATGACGATATATCAAAGTGAAATAAAAGTTTAGTTTTTGTTCAATACGCAATTTTATTTTGTTATTCGATCGAAATATTTTTCTTCAACTCTCAATCCTAAAGTACTTTTCATACCAGGCGCCTCGCCTCGAAATAATTAGTTACCACAAATGCGAAGCTGAGACCCTTTCATACCGGTGGCGTTGAATATTCGGTTGCTATCAAATATTTTATTTAGGTCTATTTTACACGTGAATTATAGCAAGAACTGAGATAATCTAAATTTGTAACGTACATATGAGCTTGATTTTTTGTTAAGTATGAAATATTTATGCAAAAATGTGAATTGTAGGTTATGTTGAGAAAGCACTTCGCGTTGTACTACTTTAAAATCTCGCAGTCGAGTGTGGAACGCATTGCCTTGGCTTTGTAGATAACTTCATTGTAATATATTTTGTTTTTTTTTTAAATTATCACTTAAAAATAAATTATTTTTCAACAAGTTGAATTTATTACTATAAAATTAAACGGTATCAACCGAATAAAACTAATTTACATAGTTAAAAAACGAAATAAAAATATTTTATTTACGAAGCTCAAAGCCGAGGCGCCTGGTATGAAAAGTACTTAAATGGTTTGTTTACATAAAAGAAAGCGCAACCATATTATTCGTAAGAACCCATGTATATATCGATCCTTCTCCAACTTTCTACGCTTGAAATAGAAGATTTTATATGGGAAAAACTTTATTTCAAATCTATAGTATGTATAGATCTATGATGCAAACAAAACACTCGTGTGAACAGGCAGAATGTTTCTTTCATAGCTGTCAAAATTGAATAAAATATTTTAAATTTTACATATAAACTAATAAATTATTTTTAAAGCGGAATTTAAAGTATAGGGTAAAGCAGCCTAGAATAAGTTTAATAATCAAATATATTTATTAAGTATTATTTTTTTTTAAACACAATAATCTAATAAGGTTAAGTGATCATGTCGAGTTCTCCAGTTAAAGTGGCCTCCGAAGAGAAAAAACGATGGAAAGATAAAAATCGGGAACAAAATGAGCTACGGAAAAGATATAAAAAAGAAAATGCAATAAAAAAAATAGAGAAAGCTTTGAAGGAAAAGCAGAATCAAGAGGCCAAGGAAATCGTAGAGGCAAGAGTGCGAAAGCCATTATCCACAGTAAGCATAGCTGTACCTGGATCGATACTAGACAATGCGCAGTCAGCCGAATTAAGGACATATTTAGCAGGGCAAATTGCTCGAGCCGCATGTATTTTTAAAGTTGACGAAGTGATTATATTCGATGATTATGGCACCGCGGGGCCTAAGAACTTGAAGATAGTAAAATATGATTCGGGAGATGGTGAAAAATCAATATCACAGTGTTGTGTACAACTGGCACGAATACTACAGTATTTGGAATGTCCACAATATCTGCGGAAATTTTTTTTTCCTCTTCATAAAGACTTAAAATTTTCCGGCTTGCTGAATCCTCTGGATGCACCACACCATCTGCGGCAATACAATGAATTTCAATTTCGTGAAGGTGTCGTCACCAATAAACCGGTAAAAGATAACAGGGTGGGATCGTTTGTGAATATTGGTTTGTTAAATGATTGCTTTGTGGATAAATCGCTGGAACCAGGCTTAAGGGTGACGGTGAAGTTACTTCCCAACCAAGATCTAAAATCACGTAAATTAAAAGGAACCGTTGTGGCACCATCGCAACCAAAACTGGAGACAGGTATTTATTGGGGATATAATGTTCGAATAGCGGAGTCTCTATCTAAAGTATTTTCAAAATCGCCTTACGAAGACGGCTATGATACAACGATAGGAACATCAGATAAAGGTGCTTCAGTCCACAATGTTGAAAATTTATCTTTGGAATATAATCATTTACTAGTAGTTTTTGGTGGACTACAAGGTCTCGAAGGAGCACTCGAAACTGATGATGATTTAAATGTGGACGATCCCAGTTTGTTATTCGACCAATATCTAAATATTGTGCCTAATCAAGGCTCTCGAACCATACGAACGGAAGAAGCTATATTAATAGCATTATCGTCGCTAGAAGAAAAACTTAAGCCATTGGAAACTGTCGAAATTTTTGATTTCGCTAAACTAATCCCGCAGAGCGATGAAACTGGTTTGAAGCAGCATGAGGAGCTGAAACGTAAAAAGCCCACTACAAATAAAAATCAAGTAGATTTAAGTAAATTTGATTAAAATTTATTATTACATTGTTATTAATTATTCTGTTTTATTGAAAAAATCAAAAAAAAAAATTTATTACAATTGGCACTCAATAGACAATAATAAAGAGAAAATTAGTAAAATCGAAATAAAATTAATTTGATTTGAACTACCTTTACCTATATTACATAATGAAGTTTCACAGCATGAAATACACGCATATAATTTAGTCCGTTCACCAATTATAATGCATCCAGGTTCACAAACCGAGGTGCATCGTCTTTCAAGTGACCATATTTTTGGCGGCGATGTTGAATTTTCAGTGCTAGTGGTATATGAAAATCGTTGTATCATACATATAAATTCATCATGGTTACATTTCTTTGTGTGATTTGTTTTATTCACGGCAATATCGTAGCACACATCACCGTCGTCCATTGTATGGCATGTATAACACACCAAATCATTTACTTTTTCAGCAGCCGCTTGTGTTTTATGTACAGTTGTCGTAAGTGATTGTGGTAAGCCTGGAAACAAATATCATCTTTAACTGTGCCAAAATGGTAAACAAAAAAAAAATGTAACCCCTACAATTATACTATACTTACATTTTTCAATCAATATTGTGTTAAGCAAAATAATTATTAATGACAGCATATTCCAATATTCTAATCCATTCACAAATTATTTTAAATATTATAAATTTCATCACTCGAACATCATATTATTCTTGATTGTTATTAGAATAGTAAAAAAATTAATACTATTTTTGCCAAAATGTTGATATTTTCTTACGATTTAATCGATTTGGAAGCCATATTGGTTTTAGTGCATACATAATTAAAGAACTGTCACACTACAGGCGACATATTGGGCCTGTTTAGACGATGTATTCAGTGCATGATGTGTCTACCTCGTTTCTTACCTCTTTGCCAATAAACTATATTGGAGTAGGATATTTTCATAGGCAAGGAGGTAAGAAATGGGAAATCACATCATGTAGTGTATACAGGTCTAAATAGGTTCCTTTGCTGACATAAATACCATATATGTACATATATTATAGAGTACGTTTATGCTTAGGGTTCAACCTGGACTGACATGTTACAACCATCACTTTTTTCGCTTCAATGCATTTTCGACAGAGTAACGGTATCTTACAACTAAATTGTTTTAAAATTTTAAATTTTTAAGAAAGGAATAAAGTTATTCTATCGAAAATGCATCGAAGCGAAAAAAGTGATGGTTATAACATGTCACCCCTGGTTTGAATCTAGTTTATCTTTTACCATAAACGGAGTCGAGTTATCTTATAGTTAACTCAACTCGACCTAAAAAAGGTCTAACTAGGGTCGAGTCGAGTTAACTCTAAAAACATTCAAAAAAGTTAAAATGAGGCAACCGGCAAAATGACATTTCTCACAAATGCGACGAAAGAAATTTTTGCAATCCGGTAGTTAAAAATTGTTTTTATAATCCAAAATTGGAATTATTTACAATTATTATCAATCTGTGGCCCTATTCTGGCTATTCCCTGGGAATTGGGAATTGAACTATTTTGACAGTATTCTAGCAGTTTGGAATTATTTTTTCCAAAAGTGTATTCTGGCGATTGGGAATTTTTATTGTAGGGAAAAAATAATTCCATTTTATGTAAGTTTTGACGTTTATTTTTCCCAAATTTTTTTTTTGGGAATTAGAAGAAACTTTGTTTTATGTATTTTCAAAATTTTATTTACAACGTAGTATCGGTAAAATTTTTATTTTATATGTAGAAAATAAAATTTTTAAATAATGGCGGCTGCAAAATTTGAAATAGTGGTTTTTCCCATTGGATGATTCCCAATTACGCCAGAATACACTTTTGGGAATTGGGGAATAAAAAATTGGGAATTATTGAAGTTTGGAAATATAGCAATATTTTTCCCAATTCCCAATTCCCAGGGAATAGCCAGAATAGGGCCACTGGTAGGAAAAAATTGTGTTTACAGTTCAAAATTGGAATTGTTTACAACAATTTCGAACGTCAAATTAGCAGCTAACTCAGTTTAAAAATTTTCCACTAGGTGGAATCTGTGATGCTCCAATCGTCAATAGCAAGAACTGAGGGTGTGGAACGCATTGCCTTGGCTTTGTAGATAACTTCATTGCAATATATTTTTTTTTTTTAAATTATCACTTAAAAATAAATTATTTTTCAACAAATTGAATTTATTACTATAAGATTAAACGGTATAAATCGAATAAAACTAATTTTCTTAATTAAAACACGAAATAATTTTTTTTTTATTAACGAAGCTCAAAGTCGAGGCGCCTGGTATGAAAAGTAAGGGTTAAAACAGGACGTTTCACACAACCAAAATTGGTATAGAGCCATCTATTATAATTTTTTAAACTAAAATACCTCTCGTTAATTATTGACATAAATAAAAGGAATATAGCAAGATACATTAAGAATATAACTGGCGCTTAAAATAATCAGCGGTAAAAAATGTAAAATCGTTGATCGTCGCATGACTTATACTACCATACATTTAAATTGTACAATATACCTAAATTTGAATTTGTGTGTATGTAGGTTTATGCATATAGAAACTAGAATGAAAAACATAGCCAGTAAATGGATAAAGAAAAATGAAAAAAAAAATACTTTATTGAAATGCCTTAGAAAAGAATAGAATCAAAACCAACAATCCATCCAAATTTTTTTTTATATTTTATTTAATACGTCCACGTGCGCACACAAAGTGTTGTAGTTTTAATTATGTTCCTATCCTTGTTGTACATTATTGTGAAGGAAAACAAAGGAGATTCTTTCGTTTTTATACTATACAAGTATAGTAAACAAAACTTTATGAATGAACGAAACAATAAAAAACGCAACCATATGATTAAGTTTCACTAGTATGTGTATATATTAAGAAACGAACGATCGTTTCCATACCATACCATTCGCTTATAGATTTTTTTATTTTTTTTTTATTTTGAGAATTTTGTCAGTGTATCCTATTCTTATTTTTTGAATTATATTTTATTTGTCTGTACGCATTTAAAAATGCACATTATTTTAAAAAACCCAAATCTCTAAAATAAAGAAGGGAATAAAGATTTTTATTTTCCTACGACACGAAAGCAAAATCATATGGAATTTTAAAATTCATGATTTTGTGTTGTCTTTATTTTCAATTTAAATGAAAATTTTTATTTATAAATATAAATAATTTGAAATTAAATATATTGAATACAATTTTAATTGAAATTAATAAAATTTTAACTCACAATTTTGCATTTTAGTAAATTGATTTTTATTCTCAAACATGGTCAGGCTTCGTGTTTCTTTAAAATTTCATTTCGTACATAGATTACTATGTATACGATTAGTTTTATTATTTTACGCAAATGAACATAAATTGTTTAAAGGAGCACGAAGCATGATGATGTTTTGAGAACAAAATAACTTTATAAAAATGTAAAATTTTAAATAATTATTAATTTCAATCAAAATTGTTCGCAAATTACATTTCGATATATTTAATATCAAATTATTTATTTATTATTTGTAAATAAAAATGTTGGTTTTTTTGTGCTGGGGAATTGATTTTATTGAAAAGATGTGAACAAGATGAAGGGGAAGAAGAAAAAGAAAAATTGTTTGAGCTAGGTGAGATCGGGGAGTTGAAATTTTGAGTTGATGAAGGGCAGAAGCAGTGAATTAAATTAAGATTAAATTAAAAATATTATGTCGGAGTTTTTTTTTGTTGGTACATATTAAGACCATAATATAGTTTGTATCGAAGCTTTTAGTTGAAAAAGCTATTGTGATTTTTTTTTGTTGTTCGATAAAGTGAGAAGAAGTATTGAGAATCTAATTTTTTCTGTAATGAACAAATTCAAAGAGGTGTTTGACTGACTGACTGGTTGTACCTGATTGCCTGATAAACTATCGAAAATAGATCTACAGTTGAATTTATCAGTAATAAATAAGTTGAAAGACACGCTGATTCACTGGTAAACGATCGAAAGTAGATCTACAATTCAATTTATGTAATGAATAAATTCAAAGAGATGACTGACTTGTTGATTGTGACTGAATGGCTCGTAAACTATTGGAAATGAACCTACCGTTGAATTTATCAGTAATGAATTAATTCAAAGAAATGATTGACTGGCCCGTTATGAACGATTGGCTGGTAAACGATCTGAAGTAGATGTACAGTTGAGTTTATCAGTAATAATAAATTTAAAGAGATGACTGACTGATAAACGATCGAAAGTGGATCTGCAATTCAATTGTATCTTTATCTGTAATGAATAAATTCAAAGAGATGACTCGGTGGTTCTGCTTGTTTGACTGGTAATGATCGAAAGCAAATCTGCAATTGAATTTATCAGTAATAAGTAAATCCAAAGAGGCGCTGATGGACTGATAAACGATCGAAAGTGGATCTACAAATGAAAATATGTAATGAATAAATTCAAAAAAATGACTGACTTGCTGATTGTGACTGAATGACTCGTAAACTATTGGAAGTGAACCTACTGTTGAATTTATCAGTAATGAATAAATTCAAAGAGATGACTGACATGCTCGTTTTGACTGGCTGACTGTTAAACGATCGGACTTATAACGTTCTTATTTAATATATTATAATTATTATTTATTTATTTATAAAATACAAACGTTTATTTTATTAGAACTTAATTATTTAAAGTAAAGTAAATATATTTCTTCTAAATACGCTCTCACTTAATAGACGTTGGAGCAGGAAACTCCCTAATAGCAAGAATTCTTTCCTCAGATGGTAAAATTCCATCAGGAGTAATTTTATGGCTCAGAAAATTTAATGTAGGAACACCAAAAACACATTTTTGTGTTTTAATATGCACATCGTATTTGACCAATCTCTTAAATAATTGTTCAAGATGACTTAAATGTTGTTCCTCAGTTTCTGAAGCAACCAGTATATCGTCAACGAAATCTAGCACGCGGACTACTTCGTTAATAAAACGCTGGAAGGTTTGAGCGGCATTACGCGCAACCCAAAAGGCATGCGTGTGAATTCATACAACCGCAACTGGAATTAAGTGATACGCCCTAACTAAATCAATCTTGGAGAAAATTTTACAACCATGTAAGTGCATTGAGAAATTTTGTATATGAGATATCGGATATCTATCTGGTATTGTTACAGAATTTAATTGCCGATAATCTCCACATGGCCTCCAATCGAGATCTTTTTTTCTCACCATATGTAATGAGCATGATACTGAGGAAGACGATGGACGACAAATCCCCAAATCCACCATCTGTTGGAATTCTGTAAATGCGGCTTTGTGCCTGTCAGGATCTAATCTACGTGGTCTGGCCATTGGCAAGTGACCATTTGTCACTATGTGATGAACTACCGAATGACAGACTGGCAAATTAAAATTAGGTAACGCTGTAAGACAAGGATATTTATTTAAAAGCGTACCGTAACCATTATCTATTGAAAAATGCACAGGTGTAGGGGTTTCGAAACTCCTCACTGCAGCATCAACAGATAATTTTGTTGTTGCATCTACTAATCGTCTTCCTTTGAGGTCGACTAGTAGATCGAACTTTGACAAAAAGTCAGCACCAATAATAGGACGACTCACGGATGCTATAATAAATGCATGCGTGAAGTCTCTTTTAAGTCCTAAATTTACCTTGAGCAACTTCGTACCATACGTACGAATGGTTGACCCATTGGCGGCTGGTAATGTTAGATCCTGAGCATAGCTATTTATATTTATGTTATAAAATTTGACAGGTATAACTGAAATGTCAGCTCCCGTATCAATTAGAAAAATTAGTTTGTTATTATTATCATTTATAAAGAGCCGGGACGTACGCGAATTCATTAATGTCCCGGACTCAACTTTGTTTACTGGTTCACATTTTTTGATTGATTGTCTTTGGTGGCCTTTCGTTCGATCTGGTCCACATTGTTTATCGAAAATATCTAAAGTGCCGATTATTTCTTTTAATTTGTTTAAAATTTGTACATTATTTGAACCTGGGAAAAAATGTTTTATTGGTTGCCACCGTATAAGCGAAGATTTCGATGGTAAATCGAAATTCAACCTGTTCCTCAAAAAATTATATGATTTCGGGGACCGGTAATAAATATTTTGCGCAAGTATTTTAAATGTTTCGGGCCACTCCTGCGTTTTCTCTTTTTCTAAAAGTAGCAACCGACAAAAGTTTTTGAAGTGATCACTTTTATTTGCTTTGGTAATTAAATCACTTAAACATGATTTGGGTTGATTTTTCAAATCGATCAGTTTTTTATTTGCAATTCGATTTCTGTGCTCTAAATTTTTAATTTTTCTTGATATGTTTTGAAGTTGATTAGTTGACTCAGTATTTAAATTAACTACCCCTTTGCTAACCATGCATTCGTTTTGTAATAAGGGGCTTTTATTTAAGTTAGTCGACGTTTCCGATAAAAGTTTCTGTTTTGAATTTGTAGGCTGGGGTAAACATAATTTTGGTACAGCTGTCCGTTTAAGCTTGCGTTTAAGAATACAGCTTGCCTCAAAATGGTTTGAACAAATAAATATTCTCTTTTTACTGAATGGTAATATGCCACAATTTTTTAGACAAAGTTCGTGGTTCGAATAATGCTTTGAATATTTAAAAAGACGAGCAGCATCTTTTAATTTAGAAATACAGTGCAAAACTGCACATTTAACACCCGACGGTATACTCATAATAACAACAATGATATTTCGATAATACGAGTTCAAATAATTACCTATAAATCGATTAAAATGCAAAATAAATATCGGCAATGAAAAATTATCTAAAAACAATAAGTTTAAGAATAATAAAAATAAATTCGGTAAAATCTAATAACGAAAATCAGATTGACGACAGCGAAATAAAAACACAATATTCCTTCTATTGTAAATATGTACATACTATATATACGGCTCAATAATCCAAAATTCAATAAATATGTAGTAAAAATTTGGTATGCAACTACGAACTACGAACTTAAAATGCATACAGATGTATTATGTATTTATCTATATGCAATATTATGTAATTGAATTCAAAATATTTTTTTTGCACCTGTACTGCTAAATGTATCCTATTTGGTTATATAATTGTAATTTGTTTAAAATACGGATATTTCGTCAAACTGGCTAGGTATATTAAAAAAAAAACAAAACAACAAAAACACATTGAAAATTTCCTTAATGTTTTTTTTGTTATATACATATACATATATATCTACAACCAGAACCGACTGTAAAAATATAGAAACGAAGTAAATAAATAGGGATATCTTCAATTTTATTATTTACATGATTTGGATTTGAAAACATTTGAATCCAATTCATTTTATAAAACAAAAACGGTTTTGTCACAGAAGAAAGATTAACCAGAATAGTCATAACGCTGTTTTTGTATGGAAAAATTTGGACTCATTTTTTTGACCTTGATTCGCCGAAGGTAAGAGAAAGTTGGGTTATGTATTCTTTGGTTTACTGATTTTTATTTGAAATAATAAAAATTGAGAATCCTTAACAGTATAGTTAGTGAAATTATTTGTCAAGTTTTGTTTTGACAGCATAATTTGTATTAAATATTCAAAAAATTCATAATATTCGAAAATAATTATACTTCAATGTCCAAAAAAGAAGGTAAGATGAAAAAAAAATTTGATCCACGCAATGTCTATTCTGGTTAATCTTTCTTCTGTGGTTTTGTTTGCTACTCGTACATTAAAAACTAAAATAAAAAATTTTCTTTTACTCCTTTCTAGCTGCTTTTATTTAGTGTCTCGTTTTCGTGTGTAAGTTGAAACAAAAATAATTTCTATAAGTATACTAGTATGTGTTCAATATCAACACAATTTTACAATTGTTTATGTATTGTATTTTTTATGTTGTTAACTTGGTCGTCACTCGTCCGTATATAATAGCTGTATTTTGTTGAAAAAAAAATTAATTCGAATTATTTTTTTCTCAACAGTCCAAGCCGCGAAATATTTTTTCGATTTAATTTTTATAATCTATGTTGGTATTTCTTCTGTTTTTCATTCAAGCAGTTACGTATTTTATTTGTTCGAGCAAGAATTAAATAACTCAAATTTTTTGTTCGAATTATTTAATTCCTGTCACGTGCAATTGTTGTTGTAAATTTCTCAACAAAATATAGCTAATAGCGACGATCATCGTAGTTCCAAAAATTGGAATATGTTGTGTGTCGCTACAAAAAAATTACCATTCAAGAAATACACCACTTGAATTATCTTATACACCTGTCCCTCGATTAACACGGTACTTGATTAACACGGATTTGGTTTAACACGGTCAACGAATTGAGACGAAGTCTTGATTAACACGCACAGAAGTTTCGCCGCGTTAATCAAGTACCGTGTTAATCGAGGGACGACTATATTAGTCGCGATTAACACGGTTTTGAGTTACACGGTAATTTGGCGGAACGTAATTACCGTGTTAATCGAGGGACAGGTGTATATTCCTTTTATTTATGTTATTGACGATTGTAAAAGTAGAGAAAGCGCCTCTCGAGGAAAAAAGTTCAAATGAGGCAACTGCTAAAATGACATTTCTCATAAATGCGACGAAAGGAAATTTGCAATCCGGCAGTTAAAAATTGTTTTTATAATCCAAAATATGAATTATTTACAATTATTAGCAATCTGTGGCCCTATTCTGGTAATTCCCGGGGAATAGAAATTTTAAATTTTGTTGCAGTATTATTCCCTTTTCCCCAAAGTTTATTCTGGTGTTCGGGAAAGATTTTTTATTGGGAAAAAATTATTCCCCATTACAGCAGTTTTGACGTTTGTTTTTCCACACCGATTTTATGAAAGAATTGATGGGGAATAGATTTTTAACGAAAATGTTTGTTTATATGTAGTTGTTATTAATAATTACTAATATTAATACTGTTAATAATTTTAAAGATAGTATTATAATAAATAAGAGTTATTATAATAATTTTGATACAACTAAATTTATTTTTCCTGTATATTAATTCCCCAATTGACAGAATCCACTTTAAGAAAATGGGGAATAAAAAGTTGGAAATATGTATCTGGGAATAACTGCTGTAAAAAAATTATTCCCCGTTCCCCGGGAATTACCAGAATAGGGCCACAAAGTAAAAATTGTGTTTACAGTTCAAAATTGGAATTCTTTACAACAATTTCGAACGTCAAATTAGCAGCTACCTCAGTTTAAAAATGTTCCACTAGGTGGAATCTGTGATGCTCCAATCACAGAAGAAAGATTAACCAGAATAGTCATAACGCTGTTTTTGTATGGAAAAATTTGGACTCATTTTTTTGACCTTGATTTGCCGAAGGTAAGAGAAAGTTGGGTTATGTATTCTTTGGTTTACTGGTTTTTATTTGAAATAATAAAAATTGAGAATCCTTAACAGTATAGTTAGTGAAATTATTTGACAAGTTTTGTTTTGACAGCATAATTTGTATTAAATATTCAAAAAATTCATAATATTCGAAAATAATTATACTTCAATGTCCAAAAAATAAGGTAAGATGAAAAAAAAATTTGATCCACGCAATGTCTATTCTGGTTAATCTTTCTTCTGTGCCCCAATCGTCAATATGCGTAACTACTCTAAAGCTCACTGCACGAGAAGGTGGTCAAATAAAATAGCCGTCGAAACGTTTGTAATTCGATTGGTTTTCAAAGGTTGGTAGCATTTGGCCAATTCTCCCACCAATTTAAAAAACTATATTTTGACAACCGCGAATTGACATATGTACATATGTTTTTTTTATTTCAAATGCGGATTGACTGGTTGCAGTATCTTGGATTGATAAGCAGCATCTATTAATTTCAGTAAAATATAAATGGCATCAACTGATAAATCAACACCAAATTATGTAACACCGTTACGACGATCATTAGGATTATCTAGAAGGTTAAAAGGAAGTACTGGTACTGGTAGTCCAATAACACCATCATCGACTACTACTCCTTTGAGAGCTTCTTGCGTAAGGTATTTTAATAATAGATCTAACATATTTCTAAACCCTAGTTTACTTTATATTTTTTAGAATTACAACAGTCCTAGTATAATAACTACTAATAATGAAAACTTAAATATAACACCCGCTTCATTAAGCACTACACCACAGTTATCAAAGTTTCAGATGAGTCCTTTGAAATCACGATCGACTAATAGAACAGAATCTTCAAAAAGAATCTTTCGTTTATCGCTAAATAAATCTAAAATTACAGAACTTCCAATGATGAAAAAGAAAAGGTTAGATTTTCTCGATAACAGCAACACCACCGATGATGAGATTGAAAGTAGTCAGCTGATGCCTAAAATCGTATCATTTGAGAATGTCAGATCAACAACCAATATTGAAGAGCCCGAGGATGACTACATTTCATCATCACAGATGGTAACTTTTGAAATTCTAACACAAATTCCAAACAGTGAATTGGAATCGAATGAAGAGCTAGCCGCTGAGCTTAGAGAAATCGAGCGACTTAAGCAGAAACAGTATCGCAGGAGGATTAGCTATGGCCTTACAGTAAGGGAAGATAAGCTTAAGGATATTGATGAACTTGGAGCTAGTATAGAAATAAAAGATATGTGCAAACAAACCGGGGAATCGAACGTAATTGAATTTCATACAGCACGGCAAGAAATAGAAACGACTAAAATAACACCAGATTCGAATACAAAGCAAAACAATCGCGATGAAGAAATTGAAGAAATTAAAAATTTAATAAAAATCTGGAGACGAGGATTACGAGACGCCGTTGAATATTTATCTTGTTTATCATATCCTCCAACAGATATACAGACTATTTTGCGGCATCATGATATTCCACCCGATTTATTGATTGATAATTAATAATAATTAGGTAAACCTACATAATAATAAAGATTATATTTATTTTGTTAAGTAAACTTTGTATTTCTATTAACGCTAAAAATCTTTTTACAAACACTTTATTTAATACTTGTGCGGGCGGATAGGCCGTTCAGGATCGAAAAGTTTTGGATCTCTAAGGAATTCAACATTCTTGTGATAGGTTGGCATTATACCACATCCTTGCGCTTTGATTATTTCCTTTTCAATTTGTTCTTGCTTCTGTTTACATAATCCAGTTACATGACGGCCATATATTCGTCCAGTATAAGGACTCTGGAACTGAGACAAAAGTCTAACATTTTTATAATCTGGTGTTATGTTCATTTCACATAAAATACATTTTATTTTTTCCTTTTCAAATGGATTGGTGATTTTAATTGGATCATCGGTATCCTTAGAATTTCCACTCGTTGTAAAGGTCCTCGGAGAACAAATTAAACCCCGAGAGATGACATAACCTAAAATGTAATGTAGGGTTATTTAATAGGTATTTAGAATTATTTTTTATTAAAGTGAAATACTTTTTCTAGCTTGACAAATTATTGTTTTAATTAAAGTCGTCATTACTTCTTATTTAAATACAAAAAGAACGAAATATATCGTATTTTAAATGCACACTGAGGATCTATCTGACAGTGACAGATAAGGTTAAGATTGGGTTACTAAACAAATGTCAAATGTTTTTGTACAAAAATAAATATTTTATTGTTTAAACATTAGGATTCCAATTACTGCCATCCTCTGGCATTAAATTATTTGTAATTAACAAGACTATATCTATAATCCACCATATTCCAACGCCGCCCAGTGTTAGTAGCTTTCCAACAGCAGTTCCGGTTTGACCCAAACAAAATCGATCCATACCAATAAAGCCTAACAAAATACTGTACAACAAAGTCGTTACAAAATAGTGATCAGAATATCTAATGCAAGGGAAACCTTGCCGAATTATATTATCCCGCTTTCCATAACAATCAATACCCGATAAAACTTGACACTTTCGGTATGTTCGTTCGACTTCTTCAAATTTAACACCTCCGAATTTCAGACATCCTTCACCGTTGCTCGACCCTTTGGATGATATATTACCATGATGATCTATTAATTCGTCACAATCCAGAAATTCTAATGGTAAAAAGGTACAAAGAACAAGTGGCCCTAATGGATTGTAATCTGCATTTGGTTGTGCCTGTTGTTGTGCGGACAGTGTAGCTTTTGCAGAATCTTTTTCTTTATCCGATTGTGCACCATTTGTAAATGTTAGAATTATTGAAAATAGAAATACGCAAACAATTGTTATTGTTAAATTATTCATTTTTTTTACATTTTAAATCGAAAGAAATTGACATTGCTATGGAAAATTTACAACAACAATTGCATTAAAAACAACTAAACAACTGCTGTATTGTTTTGGAAAATTTACAACAAAAATTGTAATATCAGCCTGTTCACACATGTATACAGCGCATAGCAATAACCTGCAACAGTCGTGCGTTCACTATTACTACGTTTCCATGACAGAGTTAACCCGATTTAAGAGTTTCGTTGAGTTAATAACATGGCCGCGCTAATCCATATCGTTTCCATGTAAATATAAATTCTAGTATAATTTGACATTTCACAACAATTTAAAGTTATTTTTAGAACTTTTATTTGTATGGTCAAAATTTTTAAATTTAACATTTATTGTGATTTTTATGATTTATAATGTATTACGGAGAGAAAAGAATACTCGCAATGCCATTTTGAATTGCTATAATTGTTTTTTTCGCTGTTGACAGATAGAATCCCTTCAAACCCTACTACTTTCGTTGAGTTAAGTTGGATTAAGACCCTTTCCGAAAGTTATACTTATTTATTTAGACATACTTATTTGCCGCCATCTTAAATAAGTATGTTGGCGAGGTAACTTATTTAAATAAGTATGTTGCTATCTCTTTCTTACAAAATAAAAAATGAAAAATAAAATTCTGTCAAACTTTTCATTGTTTACATTTTGATAACCATTAATAATAACCTGTTTATAAAACAATTTAATTAAAATTTATAAAATAAACATAAAGTGAAACGAAAATTATATAACGTGCGATGTAATGTATATTTTTTTTTTAAATTTATTTTTAATATTTTTAAGTTGAAACATTAAATATTCATATAATCATTTACACATAACCTCAACTTAAAAATATTTTTGATACAATTTCGTATTTCGATCTATCGATCAATTTCACACATAATTTGATATTTTTATTTATTAAATAGGTAAGAAGCAAGAATTTCTTAGCTTCATCCATTTTTCTAACACAAATTTTTATTTATTAAATAGGTAAGAAGCAAGAATTTCTTAGCTTCATTCATTTTTCTAACACAAATTTATTTGTTATGGTTTTGACGTTTCTGTCAAAATATTAACACTAGAACTACCAACCCGTCAAAATTACGGATTTACATTTATTGAATTAATTTGTTTTTGTATGATTATGTTAGAAATTTTTGTTGAGTTTTAATATGACAATAAAGTAATTAAATTAAAAATCATCAAAAATTTCCAAAACAATTCTAACATAATAATTAAAAAAATGAATTCAATAAATGTAAATCGGCCATTTTGACCGGTCGGTAGTTCTAGTGTTAAATAAGTATGTGAAATCATTTCGGATGATTTTACATTACTTATTTAAGATGGCGGCAAATAAGTATGTCTAAATAAATAAGTATAACTTTCGGAAAGGGCCTAAGAAACTTAACGAAGATCCTAAACTCGACATGTTTCTATGATGAGATAATCCACGTTAATCCCGGTTAACTCTATAGAGCCAACCAGCGAACATTTAAGACATTTAACAGAATTTAACGAAAGTTTTTTCTTACGGAAAATTTGACAGATTGGCTAGCGAAACTGTAACATAACTTGTCCAATTGCTTTGATGGCGACGGTAGCTCGTATTAATATTTTTTAAAATTTGTGTAGAATTTTGAACTGGCGATGGAATTGGAGGAACTCCGAAAGTTATTTCAATTATTAAAAAGCCTTAAATTCTTAAAGGACATAAACATAAATAATAAAAGACACAGATTTTGTGGCGTAAGAAAAAAAACGAAAATAAATAATTTGATGTTACAATTTATAAAGTCTTTAATAATTAATTCGGTTTTCAATTTACCTACATGAACATAAATAAATAATTTTGAATTTATGCTTAAAATGTGCAATGAGCTCCCACAAGAAGATTTGTACAAAGGGCAATTTGGATTTTTGACATTTCCTTCAGTTTTGCGCGATAATTTTCGCTCTGTTAAGTTGACACTTCAATTTAACGAAACTGAACGAACATTTCTTAAAGGTTCGCTGGACAGTAACATTTAAACTCCATATACCGCACTGTTACGTTAAATGTCTTAAATGTTGGCTGGTTCTCTCTTATCATGGAAACGTAGTATATGTTGCGTTAACTGTTCGTCGACTAATACTGGCTTTACACCGTAGATAGTATAATAGCAAAATACGTATATGTAGCGCATTCGAAAAAAGATTTCCCTTTCCGAAAGCTATACTTATTTATTTAGACCTACTTATTTAAATAATACCGATTTTCCATCGTCAATAGTATAATAGCATAATAGTATAATAACATATACTATTATTCCTTGTCGGTTTTCCATCGCACGCGATGAAGTTAGCACCAATTATAGCTTTTTTTTATGTGAACGTAGGTATAATTCCCATTTTAAAAATGTTGACGTTGATATTATTTAATTCCATGATTTTTAGAAATAAATGCCGATTTTCACAATGTTAATTTCAAAAAAATTACTGCAAATTCATGATAATATTTAGACAAGCTACGCAGGTACCACAAATAAAATTGAATGCTAATTTTGCGAATTGGTAATATAATACACTGTCAGATAAATTTACAATGTTAAAAACACAATTTGCTACCTATTATATTTTTGATAGCTAGTATAACAAAATATTATAATTATACTATTAAACTATCAACTTCGGTTTTCCATCGTCGTAGTATAATAGTATAATACTATTATACTATTATACTATGACGATGGAAAATCGGTATAAGTATATTGGCGAGGTAACTTAAAATAAGTATGTTCTTACAAAAAAAAAATCTTAAACGAAAACCAAAATTCTGTTAATTTCATTGCATACATATTGTGATATTATGTAGTAATTAAGTTTTATAAAAAATTTAATTAAAAATTATTTTATAGTTACAAAATAGTCAAAATAAAAAATAAGTATGTGAAATCAATTCGGATGATTTTACATACTTATTTAAGATGGCGGCAAATAAGTATGTCTAAATAAATAAGTATAACTTTCGGAAAGGGGATAAGAAACCTAACGAAGATCCTAAACTCGACATGTTTCCATGATGAAATAATCCACGATAATCCCGGTTAACTCCATCATGAAAACGTAGTATACGAGTGAATATTTACAATCGACCCTAGAAATTTTTAAGGTCGAGTTGAGTTAACTACAAGATTAGTACTCAGCTCAATCAGATCAGTTAGATCGGAAACAAGAAACACATCATTAGTGGATCGCCATAATTATGGTCAAAAATAAAAAGTATCAAATCGAGATAATTTCAACTAACTCATCTGCAACTGTGTACGAGTACCAGTTCAAACCATCAAAAATGTTTATACATTTCATTACACTACATAAGCAAAAAAACGTGTATTAAAATTTGCCGCCGACGCGCCGCGCTTGGTGTGATAGAGCCGTAATGGATTACACCTGTCCCTCGATTAACACGGTAATTACGTTCCGACCAATTACCGTGTAACTCAAAACCGTGTTAATCGCGACTAATACACCTGTCCCTCGATTAACACGGTACTTGATTAACGCGGCGAAACTTTTGTGCGTGTTACTCAAGACTTTGTCTCAATTCGTTGACCGTGTTAAATCAAATCCGTGTTAATCAAGTACCGTGTTAATCAAGGGACAGGTGTAGTTTCTTTTGTCTTCTTCCAACTTCAAGTCAGCTCAGTCAATTTTTCACAGTGGAATTGGGCCATTAAGCAACACAGACACACATTTTTTGTAAGTAAGTTCTTGATTGACTCCGTTATTTGTCTCGTTCATACAACCACCGATTTTATATTTTTATCTCAAGTTATTTTTACAGACAAACTTTGATTTACAATGGAATTGAGCAATAGAGAGGAAAGAAACGTGTGTCGAATTCTTTTCGTTATTTTAAATCATTGAGTACGTTTATGCTTAGGGTTCAACCAGGTTTGAACCTAGGTTATCTTTTACTATTGTATAAACACAGATTTTTAGTACTCGGATCAATCAGATTGATTAGATCAGGGGTGACATGTTATAACCATCACTTTTTCCGCTTCGATGCATTTTCGATAGAATAACTGTATTCCTTTGTTAAAAATATAAAATTTTAAAACAATTTAGTTGTAAGGTACCGTTAAGTACTTTTCATATCAGGCGCCTCGCCTCGAAATATTTAGTTACCACAAATGCGAAGCTGAGACCCTTTCATACCGGTGGCGTTGGCTTTGAACATTCGGTTGCTATAAAATTTTGTATTTAGGTCTATTTTGTACGTGAATTATAGCAAGAACTGAGATATTCTAAATTTGTAACGTACGTATGAGCTAGATTTTTTGGTAATTATGAAATATTTGTGCAAAAAATTTGATTTGTAGATTATTACTAAAGATACATGTTAAACCGAAAGTGGTCTGACTGAGTTTTATCTGAACGTGATCTGACTGAAAATTTGGGTTGGTGTTTACATGGGACTTTTTTATTTGATCTGAGCTGACAGTTCAAATGTCACTTTGTTCTAAAATTACATTTAAATTATTAAAAAATTATTTAAAATAATTTAAAAACCACTTGGAAAATGTATAAAAACATTTTGCCCTTTTAACAGTATGAAAAAATCTGTCAGTTCAACTAAACTAAAGTTTACATGTTTAACTCAATATACAAACTGACTCAACCAACCAAATTTAAGTTGACCGAACTCAGACTACTTTCAGAACACTTTCAGTCAAGTCGCCGTTTACATGTTGAATTTAACTCAGACGTTTTCAGTCAGATCACTTTCGGTTTAACATGTATCTTTAGTATATGTTGAGATAGCACTTCGCTTTGTACTACTTTAAAATGTCGCAGTCGAGTGTGGAACGCATTGCCTTGGCTTTGTAGATAACTTCATTGCAATATATTTTGTTTTTTTTTAAATTATCACTTAAAAATAAATTATTTTTCAACAAATTGAAGTTATTACTATAAAATTAAATGGTATCAATCGAATAAAACTAATTTACATAATTAAAAAACGAAATTAAAAATTTTTATTCACGAAGCTCAAAGCCGAGGCGCCTGGTATGAAAAGTACTTTACTCTGTCGAAAATGCATCGAAGCGAAAAAAGTGATGGTTATAACATGTCACCCCAGGGGTGAGATGTTGTAACCATCACGTTTTTCGCTTCGATGCATTTTCGATAGAATAACGGTATTTTAGAACTAAATTGTTTTAAAATTTTATATTTTTAACAAAGCAGTACAGTTATTCTATCGAAAATGCATCGAAGCGAAAAACGTGATGGTTACAACATCTCACCCCAGAAATAAGAAACACAGCATAATGCAAACACCCCACTAAACAAAGCGATTCGTTTACGATACGAAAATGATGTTTGTTGCTCATACAAAATATCGTTTACGAATCGTTTTTGCGATTCGAAATCGATATGTTTACGAATCTAACGTCCCATGATTAGAATTTTTTACGTAATGTAAATAGAAAGATTTTTACGATACGTTTACGACACTTACTTTTCATATCGTAAACAGATCTATTTATGCGATTTATTTACGTATCGTATTTGTCGTGTTGGTTACGATAGTATTTATTTTGGATTAGCAAAAATAAAAAGGCAGTTTTATACTAAATTTTATAAATTACTAAATTTTTATTTGAAGTATTATACTAAAATAATTATTACATTATATATAATAAATAAAATTTACTTGTTTATATGACGGTTTAATTGTATCTGGTTTAATAATACTTCGCTCCCCAATTAAATCGGTAGTAGTAAAATTTGCTCACATCTTAAGCTGTATTTTGTTGAGAAATTTACAACAACAATTGCACGTGACAGGAATTAAATAATTCGTACAAAAAATTTGAGTTATTTAATTGTAGCTCGAACAAATAAAGTACGTAACTGCTTGAATGAAAAACAGAAGAAATACCAACATAGAATATAAAAATTAAATCGACAAAATATTTCGCGGCTTATTCTGTTAAGAAAAAAATAACTCCAAAATAATTCGAATTAATTTTTTCTCAACAAAATACAGCTTTAGACAATAAACAACTACCTATAGTATAAGGATTAAATTAATAAACTAAAATGATTTAAACATATTGGAAAAGAAATATATAATTACTTTGTTACACGAATTATTTTCTAATGATTTTAGTCTCTTTTTACACAAATATCGCCGTCCGCTTTTGTTTTAGGTTAAACTTGAATTAAAATGGCGAGTAAGAGAATGCGCAATTTACAATTTTTATTTTCGTTTCTATGGGAGTATAAATTCAAATAAGAAAATGCGTGGTGTGCGTGTGATATAAAAAAATATGTATCGTTCTCATATCGCAATAGTATCGTTTTTTCCGAATCGCTTTTTTTGTTTAGAGGGACACATTTTATGTAAGAGGGACACATTTTATGTAGTCAAATCGTTTGGACCGTTTTGTGTTTCGTTCACACAACCATCGATTTTATATTTGTATCTCCTTTTATTTTGACTGGCAAACTTTTATTCGCAATGGAATTCAGCCTTAATTTGCTTCGTATTGCAGCTCATGAGATTTGTAAGGCCTTAAAATTATTAGGCTTACTTAGTATTTTTAATGAGGCCTTAATGCGCTGCACAATACACCCTCTATATCATCTCCATGTTGTATTCAAACGCGGTACCGACACAAATATTAGCCTTGTTTGGCTTACCTTAACATGTTTTTCATATTCGATTTTACAACAGAAATTACCTTAATTAAATAACTTATCCTGAATTTTACCAAGGGCCAGCCTAAAACTGCAATGCTTAATTTCTCGATTTGGTGCCATTCGTATATGTTTGTTATTATTTATCTCATTAGATTTTTGGACGGCAGTATTCACGTTCCATAGGCAGTTGATATTTAAATGATTAGCAGCAACAAATACTTTTTGATCAGAAATTCTGGTTCGTTGACTTAAAAATTATTATTATTTTTAGTAGGTTTTAAAGGGATTCCATTCCAAAACAAAAAAATTGAGGTGTGGCCAACACACGACTTTCTTTTACGAACAGAGAATTTTGAGAAATTTTATTTTTTTCTTAATTTTTTTTTTAATTTTTATTTTTATTTGTTTTTAATTTTTGGAAACATTTTGTGTAAAGTAGTTTTTTGTAAACCTTATACTTTTTAAGATATTTGCAAAACAAATTTTCTGGACCAAGGGAGTGGCCACTTCCGGTTAGCCGATTTGGAGTAAAATTCAATGGGACCTCCAAATTTATCAAAAAAGCTTAAATCTGAAGTTTCAGTTTGATTGATTAAACCATATGGGCTGTAGAGAGGACACAGACAGACTGACAGACAGACACCATTTCGAAACCCACTTTTTCGGACTCAGGGGACCTCAAAACAAATAAATCTCTAAAAATCTCGAAGTTAAAAATTTTCATGATTACTATACTTTATTTTACTAGAGTAAAAAGAAAGTAAAAAACCCTAATCCGTACGAATCGTTCGTTTAGTAAAAGTTCTGGAAAATTATTTTTTGGAAATCGCACTCAAATCCCAAGGGCCAATATCGGCCATTGCCAACAATGATGACAAAGGTTTCGCTAGCACATGGAATAGGTCCCTTAATTACCTAGTTAAAAAACCCTAATCCATACGAATCGTTCGTTTAGTAAAAGTTCTGCAAAATTATTTTTTGGAAATCGCACTCAACTCCCAAGGGCCAATATTGGCCATTGCCAACAATGATGACAAAGGTTTGGCTAGCACATAGAATAGGTTGCTCAATTACCTAGTTAAAAAACCCTAATCCATACCGATCGTTCGTTTAGTAAAAGTTTAGCACATGGAATAGGTCCCTTAATTACCTAGTTAGAAAACCCTAATCCATACGAATCGTTCGTTTAGTAAAAGTTCTGCAAACTTATTTTTTGGAAATCGCACTCAACTCCCAAGGGCCAATATCGGCCATTGCCAACAATGATGACAAAGGTTTGGCTAGCACATAGAATATGTTGCTCAATTACCTAGTTAGAAAACCCTAAGCCATACGGACCGTTCGTTTAATAAAAGTTCTACGAAATAATTTTTTGGAAATTGCACTCAACAATGATGATAAAGATTTCGCTAGCACATGGAATAGGTCCCTTAATTACCTAGTTAAAATTGAGGTGTGGCCAACAAACGACTTTCTCTTACGAACAGAGAATTTTGAGAAATTTTATTTTTTTCCTAATTTTTTTTTTTAATTTTTAAATTTTTAAATTTTTTTTTTTAATTTTTTTTTTATTTTTATTTGTTTTTAATTTTTGGAAACATTTTGTATTACGTAGTTTTCTGTAAACCTTATACTTTTTAAGATATTTGCAAAACAAATTTTCTGGACCAAGGGAGTGGCCACTTCCGGTTAGCCGATTTGGAGTAAAATTCACTGGGACCTCCCAATTTATCAAAAAAGCTTAAATCTGAAGTTTCAGTTCGATTGATCAAAGCATATGGGCTGTAGAGAGGACACAGACAGACTGACAGACAGACAGACAGACACCATTTCGAAACCCACTTTTTCGGACTCAGGGGACCTCAAAACAAATAAATCTCTAAAAATCTCAAGGTCCAAAATTTTCATGATTACTATACTTTATTTTACTATAGTAAAAGAAAGTAACTAGTTTGGGTAGAAAATTAGCTAAACCTTGATAAATTTTAAATTACGATATCATTTTATTTATTTATAGTAACATTTAAATACAATACAATAAAGTAATAATACGTAGTTGTTTCTTAAAAATTGTGCAGTAAAATAGATAGGAAAGCAATTGGAGAATTCACAATTTCGAGTACTCCAGCCACACGGACCATCTATCTTAAATTGCCGTTAAAAATGTTTATTTCATATTACAGACATATATGTAGGTATAAGGAGTTTTTTTTTTTTTGTTAAATGTTTATAGTTTATAAGTTAAGTGTTGTTTATATGTTTAATATTAATATATATATATATATATATTTTATAATATTATGTTTATAAATTATAAAACTGGTTTGATGCGATTTTTTGAAAAAGTTTGGAATGCTTTTCTTGTAAAAAAAATTTACTTTTATATGCAATATTATGTGTAATTTATGTAAGTGATTATTTTTAGATAGTAAAAAAGGGATAATTACTACAAAATGCAAATATATTTAATTAAGAAAATCCATAATATCTTTAGAAGACAGCAAATTGGTTGTATCCCGTTTCTGGGATTGATTGGTGCTGTTATTCGTTGGCATTAGAAGAGATTGCGTAAGAGCGTTATTATTATTATTTGTATTACTAGTATGACTTAAAGATTGCATTTGATTAAGCGGAATTTTACCATTCGATTTATTGGGAAGTAAATCATCGAAAGCTGACCAAGCTTGTGTCGATGAAGAATTATTATTTGTATTGCTATTATTGGCCTGAGACAGTGATGTGTTTACAGTTGATACAGCTGTCCATTGATTATACGAAGCCCAGTTCGACGCTGAATTATTATTTGTGGTTGGACTTGTCAGCCAATTGTTATTTGCTTGATTTTGACTAGTTTGCATAGTGCTCCAATTGGTATTATTCTGTAAGGCCCAATTGTTGTTATTGGTAGACGAGCTACCTATACTAGTACTGCCCCAGGGATTTGATGGTAAATTATTAATTTGTTTCAAATTGTTTTCGATCAGTGTGGATGTTAAATCCTTTGCGGGACCGGGATTTGTCAGTTTCATTGGTGCCGGAATTGGTGTAATAACTGATTGAGATTGTAATTTCTGAGCTTGCTCTTGTTCTCGAACCAAACGCTGTTTATCTTCAATCGATAGTGCAGCTGATTTTATTGTTGGCGGTAACATGGTACTTTGATTCCAGTTACCATCCGACTGTGAAGTATTTGTATTTTCTTTTATTGGACTACTATTAACATAACTTTCCAGCCCGAGCCCTGAAAACATTTCGTCGAGTTCAGAATTGGCTGAGGTAGGAAGAGATGCGACTAGTGGACCGGACGCGGTCTGGAAATTCATTTCTAATGTTTTAGACTCCTGTTGTATTGAATTCAGCTGTTCGAGTTTAGTCTTATGCTCACTCTCTACTCGCGCTAGCATCTCCTTGACCAAAGATATGAGAGCATTAAATTGATTAAGCGTTAAGCCATTTTCAATGCACAGTGGCACTAAAAATGGTATAACTTTATTCGCCATTAATTCCTTTGTGATACCCAGCTTATTATGGGTCAACGCCAATTTATAGATGCCTAGTATACCCATCAAGACTGCAGGTTCACGCGATGGAATTTGTGGAAGAAACGGAACAATTTCATCGAGCACCAGCCATTTGTCTAAATGTTCGAGGAGCTTGCCAATACATAACAAGCAGTTAACGCGCACCGAAACATACGGCGTATTGATACATAACTTTTTTATTCGCGGTAAGAGTGCATTCTTCATAGCTGGATAATCGATTAGAGATGCGAATGTCGGCAGTACGGATAAACATAGTTCTTGAATTTGTTGTGCATCTGATTCGAGCGCTCGATATAACATTGGTAACACGTCGGTCTTAACATCTTCTCCAGGAGTTAGTTTCAATAGTAGTTCCATTTTTTGCATAAAAATTAATAAAATTTGAATAGGTTCCTGGATTTTCATGACCATCTTTAAATTTGGTAATATCGTTCTAGTGAAATCTTTTGGAGTACATTTCTCTGCAATCAGCAATACATTAGGCAACACAAAGGGCACCATCGGAGGATTAACAAACTCTTTTACGAGGCACGGTAATATTCGATAAATGTTAATCCGATGTGGTAGCTTTTGAATGATTTGTGGTAATCCTTTATAGAATTTTGATTTTTGAAGGTTGTCCCATTGAAACAGCGAGTCTAAATAGCTCAATGTTTTTACTCCTACATCATCGAAGAATGGCACTTTTGTTAATTGATGAATATCTGGTCGAATTTCCGGTGTAGAATTTATCATTAACTTCACGTAATCTTGGATTCCTTCTGGTACGCAACTTAAACCTGGATACTTCCCTTGTTTTAATTCGTTTGCAAACCGTTTAAAAGAACCAAAATCTTTTCCAAACATTTTTAATGGTTTTCCTCCATTCGAATGTAACGAATAAATCAATATTCCTAACGAGTATATGTCACTTGCAGTCGAATGCGATGAGGTTAACGCATATTCTGGTGCCATATACTCCAATTGTGGTTGCGTTAATATATGCCAAGAGGAATTGTACTCCTGTATTGGCCAAAATGGATTTGCATCATGCGGATTTTGATTCAGGACACAAAAATCAAAACCAAATATTTTCCAAGCGCCTTGATTATTGACAATTATCGATTCGGGACAAATATTTCGGTGTAATAACTTCACATCAGAATGCAAAAATGATAATCCCTCAGACAGTTGTATAATACCGTATTTTATCTCGACCTCAAAGAGTTTATAGTTTGCAATACCACTTGGTACGGGTGAGGGCATATTTGTTGAATTACCTAAAATATTAGCAAGGCTAGCAAATACCGGTTCGGTAGCAAAAGCTAATGTATCTCGACTTTCTTCGATTGGATGCTGGACTGTCAACACTTGAGGATGGCGTATTTTTGTGAGTTGAGTTATTCCTCGTCTCAATGTGTCTATCATACCGTCCCGATCATCTTTGGGCCATCGTTCCAATTGTCTTTTTTCAAATACAAATATAGCTGCTTCTTGTTTTGTTGATTTTTTAAACCCTTTATAAATTTTCCAAAGTAAACCTATAAAATTATAAAAATAACAATTATCTTTCATATTTATGTGTCGCTTACCCGAATGAGTCAACCTCCATATTGGAGTGAAAAAAATTAGACATTTTTTTTTTCCTAAATTTTACCTGGGCCAGCGCTAGCAATATGTTCAGTGGCATCAAATTCTCTTGTTACAGGATTCCCAGGTAGTACTCCAGACAATTGAGACACTGTACTATGCACTGATGAATATAACTTGTTTATAACATCCATTTTCTTCACACAAAGATTTTATCAAATACCAAAATATAATTTTGTTTTGACAGACGTCAAATAACTGTGTATGTATGTGTATTTGATATTTCAAAAGTATAAAAATTTGATTTGAAAACTGTTATACAATTGGCGTTTTCGGAAATAGACCCCACTAAACAAAGCGATTCGTTTACGATACGAAAATGATGTTTGTTGTTCATACAAAATATCGTTTTCGAATCGTTTTTGCGATTCGAAATCGATATGTTTACGAATCCAACGTCCCATGATAATTAGAATTTTTTACGTAACGTAAATAAAAAGATTTTTACGATACGTTTACGACGCTTACTTTTCATATCGTATACGTATCGTATTTTTCGTGTTGATTACGATAGTATTTATTTTGGATGAGCAAAAATAAAAAGCCAGTTTTATAATACGATTATTTTTTTTTATATTTATTTGCAGTATTATATTATAATAATTATTACATTATATATAATATATAAATTTTACTTTTTTATATGACGATTTAATTACATCGGGTTTCATAATACTTCGCTCCTCAATTCAATCGGCAGTAGTAAAATTTCCTCACATCTTAAAAAATAAACAATTAGTATAAAAGGATTAAATTAATAAACAAAAATGGTTTAAATAAATTGTAAAAGAAATATATGATTACTTTGTATTATTTGCACTCACAACACCAAATATTTCCTAATGATTTTAGTTTCTTTTTACACAAATATCGCCGTCCGCTTTTCTTTTAGGTTAAACTTGAATTGAAATGGCGAGTAAGAGAATGTGCAATAAACAATTTTTATTTTCGTTGTTTCTATGGGAGTAGAAATACAAATAAGAAAGTGCGTGGTGTGATATAAAAAAATATGTATCGTTCTCATATCGCAATAGTATCGATTTTTCCGAATCGCTTTTTTTGTTTAGAGGTACCTTTGGGTAAATTCGCAGTAAATTTCGACCATTAAGTTCTTTTCGTACATAGATTTATACAGGGTGTAAAACATGTACCGTGACGGTCGAATATTTAGAATGGTACACAACGCATCGAAAAACAAAATAATACGTGTTTAATATTTTTGAAAAAGCTATTCTACTAAACTCGACCCCTGCCCCACTCGCTGTGGCCGGGGTGCAGCTACTCTTAAATAGAACCCCCATTTTTTATTACAGATTCGGATTCTACGTCAAAAAATACGTAGCTTTTGTCTGAAATATATTTTTGTGTTCGGGGCAGAAGGCGCTGTAATGGCTGTTCAAAAAGAAAAAAAAATTTGCAATGTGCAAAAATTGTGATGTATCTGTCTGATCTAGGGGCACAGAATACAGACAAACCGCTGTTTTTGTATGGAAAAATTTGGACTCATTTTTTTTGACCTTGATTTGCCGAAGGTAAGAGAATCAAATTTAAGTTGACCGAACTCAGACTAATTTCAGATAACTTTCATTAAGTCACCGTTTATATATTGAATTTATCTCGGACGTTTTCAGTCAGATCACTTTGGGTTTAACATGTATCTTTAGTGACAGCTAAAAGTTACGTATTTTTTTACGTTGAATCCGAATCTGTAAAATGAGGGTTTCCATTTAAGGTATAAAAGTTGCCCCACTCCCACAAACAGGAGGTGGGGTGGAGGTCCAGTTTAGTGTAGTTGAAAAGCTTTTTCAAAAATATTAAACACGTATATTTTGTTTTTCGATGCGGTGTGTACCATTCAAAATATTCGACAGTACCGGTACATTTTTTACACCCTGTATAAATAGAGATGAAGCCAATTTACATAAAAGAAAGTGCAACCATATATTTTCCGTAAGAGCCCATATATATCCGTCCTTCTCCAACTGTCTACAATAGAAGATTTTAAATGGGAAAAATCTTTGTTTCAAATCTATTGACGATTGTAAAAGTAGAGAAAGCGCCTCTCGAGGAAAAAAGTTAAAATGAGGCAACAGCCAAAATGACATTTCTGATAAATGCGACGAAAGAAATTTTTGCAATCCGGTAATTAAAAATAGTTTTTATAATCCAAAATTGAAATTATTTACAATTATTATCAATCTGGTAGGTAAAAATTGTGTTTACAGTTCAAAATTGGAATTGTTTACAACAATTTCGAACGTCAAATTAGCAGCTACCTCAGTTTAAAAATTTTCCTCTAGGTGGAATCTGTGATGCTCCAATCGTCAATAGTATTTGTAAATCCATATTGGCTGGTGTCCATTCGTCGCGATGAACAAAAATTGGCTTGATGTCATGACAAAATCTATATACATATCTATATATTATACTTACAACTACTAACAAAACAAATAATTATATTTTCTCTCTTTTCTCTTCTTCGCGTTATTCGTATATTTTCACCTCTAAAAATTATATACAATATTAAATATTCTTATCACTTATATCAAAATTGTTCTTGAGAAATCAAAAATTTCAACTTTTTTATGTTGGCAATCTTCTAAAATAAAAGTGCTGGAGATCTACATAAACTAACCTTTACCATGTATGCGTTAATTTTTATTCTACGCTAATTTTCCCGATACAAAAACAAAATCCGTTGACATTTGGGATGCGTGCTTATGAATGCAAATGAATTTATATTTTTTACAAATAAAACGATGTTTTTAATTAAATTTTAAATAAAATAAATACTTTGAATTATATATTTTTATTAATTTAATTAGTTTCCAGTGTAATAAATAGAATATATAAATAAAATGTCTAATATTTATATAAAATTTGGTGAAAAAGTTGAGGTGTTTACATTTTTATTGTTGTGCTTTTTTAGTGGAGTTTTAATTTGAAGGAAAATTGTTATATTTTGCTTGTTTTTTAGGATTATCAAATAACCTCAATCTTGGGAAAAGGAGGATTTGCTACGGTATACAAAGCGAAATGTTTAAGAACAAACATCGATGTTGCTATAAAAATCGTGAGACTTTCAATTAGGGCTTCTTGAATTCTATTTTATTATTAATAATTAATCTTAATTTTAGATCGACAAAAAGATTATCCAGACTCCGGGAATGATCGACCGAGTTCGACAAGAAGTTTCCATCCATTCGAGATTAAAGCATCCAGCTATACTCGAACTATATACGTTCTTTGAAGATTCGGATTATGTTTACATTGTCTTGGAGTTGGCCCACAATGGTGAACTCCAGAAATATATAAAAGATAATGGTATAGTAATAACGGAGACGGAGGCATCAAATATTATAAAACAAGTCGTAGCTGGTCTAATTTATTTACATTCACATCAAATTTTACATCGTGATCTAACTTTATCCAATTTATTGTTGACGAAAGATATGGTCATCAAAATTGGCGATTTTGGACTAGCAATACAGTTGCAGAATCCAGAAGAGAAACATAAAACTATGTGTGGAACACCAAATTATATATCACCTGAAATTGCGTCACGGGCTTCTCATGGACCACCCGCTGATGTTTGGAGTGTTGGGTGTATGTTGTATACTCTGCTTGTTGGGGTGCCACCATTTGAAACTGATGGCATAAAATCAACATTAACAAAAATTGTAATGACCGAT
Source organism: Tipula vernalis (assembly GCA_958295665.1). Classification (NCBI taxonomy): domain Eukaryota; kingdom Metazoa; phylum Arthropoda; class Insecta; order Diptera; family Tipulidae; genus Tipula; species Tipula vernalis. Next base: position 376,705,382 of record OY282559.1, read on the forward strand.
GTTAAGTATCCGTCGTGGTTATCTCTAGAGGCAAAAGATTTGATTGAACAACTACTACGAAAAAATCCATCGGAACGTCTTAGATTGGATAATATTTTATCACATTCTTTCATGTATAAATCTGTGAAACCCGTCCTAAATTCAACAAATTTGAACGCATACCAGTCGCATGATAGCGGCTTTTTAACGATGTCTACTTCAAACTTAAGTAAACAAAGTTGCTTTACATCAACTCCATTACAAATAAAGAATAATCCGATGGACTATATTAAAGAAAACTTGCATAAGAATTTTAATTCTGAAAATAATTTTATGATAAATAATATGGCCGAATCGCCTGGCTCGATTTACAAGTCAATCCCGATTCTAACATCGAATCGCAGTAGTAACAATAGTGAACATAATTTTACCGGTTGGAAAAATTTCACCCCAATTGCAGTAGAGCAAGAGCAGCAGCAAAAAGAAATGCAATTTCAAATAAATAAATATCCTAAAGAGAAATTGTCTGTTGGGCCGTTTAATACGAAACGGTTGTTGCCAACACGACATAAAACTAGAACTGCTATTATGAGTATATTGGAGAGTGGTGAGGTTGTAATTGAGTTTATAAAATTTCGAAATCGGTATAATGAGGAGCGCATCGTTGATGTTTGTCGCATATCAAACGATGGGCTTAGAATTGTACTTTATCAACCGGACGGGAATAAGGGTATTCCCGTGCGAGATTTACCACCCGATTTACCTGCCCTCGGCGTTGATTCAATATACAGCTACGAAAATTTACCACAAAAATATTGGAAGAAATACATGTATGCGGCTCGATTTATACAATTGGTGAAAGCAAAAACACCAAAAATTACGTACTACAGTTCGAGTGCTAAGTGTATGTTGATGGAAACCCTCGAAGATTTTGAAATGTTTTTTTACGATGGTGGAAAACTTGTGAAGACACCAAGTGAAGGAGTAAATATTTCTGATTGCGAACAAGATACGACAAAGCAATTTATGATGGAACATTATAATCAGTGTTTACAGCATTGCCTTAATATTGAACGGACATTGGAGCAATTGGAATTTGAGCAGAATAAATGTTTTCCCGTAATAATTGGTAAAAAGCCGAAATCAAATTTAGCTGTAGCGAATGTTGCACATGTGGAAAATACACCTCGATCGATAAATGTAGTTTGTTTTGATGATAATTTAAGATTATTTTTAATTCTAAAGCCTAATTTATTCTTTTGCAGTTTTCAATTTTATCACTGAACGGGCAAACAAATCAAATTTCCAAACAGATTTTGTCCGGACCACAATTTCGTTCTTCGCCAAAAATCAATACAGCAAATATTCCCGATATTGCACAAATTAATCAACATGTATCTGGAGCAGTTGAAGTAAAATATACCGATGGTCATGTTTTAACGTTCACGCCGCATAAAGAGTATCTAGGATATACTTACAAAGGAAATGGTATTACAAAACAGTATTCGGGCTACGATGAAGCACCGCTAATCGTAAAGGAACGTGCATCTCATATACCAATCATATTAAAATTAATAATGCAAAATAATAGCACCAGTAATAATCATTTTAAATTAAACGATAATAATGTGAAATGTATTAGATAATTTTAAATAATTATATTGTAAATAAATTTGAAAATATGTATTTCATAAAAATGTGTTCTTGCCGCCTATGTACACTCAAACAAATGTTTTATATTTGTTAAGAAAGTAGACAGATATTCGAATCTAGAGAAAGGATTTTAAATAAAACCACAATAAATTTTCAATTTTTATCTTTTTTTTTTTTTAAATAAAATTTTCTATAAAATGACCTGTATATAAATTTATACATGCTGTATTTGATATACATATTTTTCTTTTCTTTATTTTTTACGTAATATTATAAGATCTACATTTTTAGCGCGCAATTTTTCAATAACACATCACGGTTCCATCTCCATTAATCTACAGCCCCTAGTCGAAAACTGGTCCGCGATATTCTATTGTAATATAGTAAAATTTAATATAAATACCCGGTTCAATTAAAGTGATCGAGCCGCAGAAAAATGGAGAATTTTCATGAATCTATAAATAACTAATAATTAATAATAAAACAACATTGGTGCCAGATTTTGACGCATCATCAGAAAATAAAATATTCTAGACCAGAAATTGATTGCAAAAAAAAAAAAAAATTTAAAATGTTTAATAATCTTAACTACTACTCAGTCTACAAATTTAAAGGAATCTATACATATTTTTATTGTTGAACAATTTTATTGGGCAAACCACCATCCATTTCCATACCCATATTTTACATAGGTACTCGCATTTTTTTACATATCATAATTGTGTTCTGTGAAATTTCTTGAAAACGTTTTCTCTTTGAAAATTATTATTCTTTTACATACAACACAGGTTTCAATTCTATTTTAGACTCGATCTAAAAATTTTACATCGAACCCAAAATCTCTAGATTCCAAATGTTTGTCAACAAAAACTTAAAAAACTATAAAATCATAATAAAAAATTGCGGAAATATCATTTTCTTTCTTTGTAAAATATGACACATATAATATCCAGCATCATAAGTGAACAGACTTTTCTTTTTTTTTTTTTATAAACTATTTTAACTATTGACTGACTACTACAAAACTGTTTTACTTATTTTTAACTGGTTTTTTTAAACAATTGTTCAACATTTAATAAGGTTTTTGTTGTTTCTTGTTGTTGGTTTGTTGGTTTAAACTTCACAGACTTTTGGTGATGTTATTAAATAAACGTCTACCCCACCATGATTCTAAGTCGAATGGTTTAAAATCTGATAGTACTGGACTTGGTGGATCAACATAATAAACTGACGATGAGTTTGATGATATTGATGAAGTTGGAGAACCTAGAAAATAAAATTATAAAGATAAATTAGCAACAGAATAATTTTTGTTCGAAATGTATTTTTACTTACAAGGCGCACTACTTTCTGATGACGAGGATAATGCTTCATAAGGATTTTGTGCTACAATCATGTTCCATGCTGCAATAGAAGAAATAAATTGTTAGTCTTAGTAAATTGCGTTTATAAAATTTATTTTCGTAGTTTGTTTAAAATCAAATTAAATTGGAATTATAACATTGCGAATTTGAGCCCCAAGATAATTTAAACAATGAGAGCGGCCGTTTATTAAGAATTAATGAAAGTGCGACCAAGTAATTGCAACTTTTCTAATATTCAACGAATTCGAAATTGTTCTATGATAAGTTGCATGTAATATTGTCTAACACCCCAATCTTGTTACCAACATTTTTTTCTGATGAAGCTCAGCAAATTGTATTAAAAGAGTTCAGTATTTTTTGTAAATACTTCAAATCATACTTTACTTAAGTATTTATCCAAAGAACATTAACAATCATTAAGTAAATAAGACCCTGTCGCCCCCAATTGCGGACTTGCTTACTCTAAACATTAAAACTGAAATGTCGTCTCCTGTGGCCCTATTCTGGTAATTCCCGGGGAATAGAAATTTTAAATTTTGTTGCAGTATTATTCCCTTTTCCCCAAAGTGTATTCTGGTGTTCGGGAAAGATTTTTTATTGGGAAAAAATTATTCCCCATTATAGCAGTTTTGACGTTTGTTTTTCCACGCCGATTTTATGAATGAATTGATGGGGAATAGATTTTTAACGAAAATGTTTGTTTATATGTAGTTGTTATAAATAATTAATAATATTAATACTGTTAATAATTTTAAAGATAGTATTATAATAAATAAGAGTTATTATAATAATTTTGATACAACTAAATTTATTTCCCCTGTATATTTATTCCCCAATTGACAGAATGCACTTTAAGAAAATGGGGAATAAAAAGTTGGAAATATGTATCTGGGAATATCTGCTGTAAAAAAAAATTATTCCCCGTTCCCCGGGAATTACCAGAATAGGGCCACTGATCTATTAAAAAGATATACAGTAGTATATTCTAATTCTTAAAATCCCAAGTAATTCTAATATTATAAGAGAATAACAAAATTAGCTGTGCAAGAGTCCACCGCTCGGCTCGTATCCGGATGAGAGACTGCATTTTTTTTGATTCGCATAGTTTTTGCCAACCAAATTTTGCTTTTTTATTTTTCCATTGATATGCAAAAATATGCAGATCAAAAATTTATGAAAAATTCGATTTACCAGAAAACAGCAAAAAAAGTTGATTTAAATCAAAAATAACATGGTATTGTTGTTGTTTTTTTGCCACTTTTTGGCAAATCGAATTTGGCATTAGACTTTAACAAAGCGACGAATTCTCTCTTTGACACATTTGCAGACAAAAAAGAATTGTTGGTGAATCTGCTAAGTAAAAATTAAAACAAACGGAAACAATAACTACTCCTCTGTTGGGTAATATTTGAGAAAGGTGTGTGCAGCAGCTGGTGACCTAAACTTTATTCCATAACCAATCTTTTAACACTTTTAAAAATGATTGGGTAGTTTGTACTTACATTCATAAATATACTTTATTAATTCCTCATGTTGCGGTGTTATAGCTTCCTCTTTATTTGTCTGTAAAGATGTTTTATAAATTTGATTTGTTGTCGTTTTCTTTGCTGCTGTTTGAAATACTGGCTTTGGAGGGCTAAAAATATGTAAAATAAAAAATAGCTTTAATTACTTCCAATTTAGTTAATTGAACTCGATAGCTTTTGCTTTAATTGGTGTATTTCATATTTTCACAAAAGATGTGTTCTTCAAAAATAGTTTCATAATTAATTCAAGACTTGCGTTTAATTTCATGTCTGATGCAACAATTGTTAGAATTTAATTTGGTCAATGATTTTTTTGTACATCTATTATTAATTTTGATACATAAGTATTTCTTATGTGTATATCAATTAATTGTAAATCAATTTAGATTAATAGAATACGCAAAAAGAATATCAAAACAAGAAAAGTATTACATAACATTGTTAAAATAAATCTTTGAATAGTGAAAATCATTGTTCAAAGCTAATTAAATGTCTACATTTCATGTTGAGAAATCAGTTTTAATTTAACAATTAATTAGACTCAAGACTAATTTAACTTACAATTTTATTTAAAATAAATGAGTCGCAAATTATAAATAAGAAACCGACATAACCTCCAAAAAATATTGGTTCCACTTTGCAAACTACTCACCTAATTATATCGGTACTATCATTTTCTATCATTTTCCTATTCATTTCCCTCATTGTTTCTAATTTTTCAAAGTTTTGCGGAAAACCTAAAAATAAGTTCGGTAGTTATTATATCATAATTTTTAAGTAATTAATAATAAATCAATTATGTATGAATATACCTCGTCTTGTCTTGGCTACTAATTTACTAGGACCCTTGGAAACTGTATACATAATTTTTTTGCTTATATAAAAACCACTTATTTTTATAAATAGATTTTATAATTATTAATCGGCTTTTTTTTATTATTAATCACAAATACACAACTTGATACAACAAAATATATATCAAAATAAATAATAATAATAAAATTAAAAAATAAGAGATGAACTATTTGTTCACCCGCATGGAATTAAACTTGTGTCAAAAACAAAACCATCTGAAAAAATTTTGTTGGTCGAAAATGTGACATTCCTATATGAGGCTAATTTATGTAGAATAAGTAAGTTTTTGTATATCGCCGATGGGGGGTACATAAATATCCATGAAACAAACGTTGGCCGCATATAGACCATTTTCCTTATGACTGTATGATACTCACTTTTTTTCAAGTGCAATAAAGTGCTGCAAAACTAGTAAAGCGAAACAGAGAAGAGTAGTGTAGACAATACTATATGCAAATATTTTGAAGTTTCGGATAAACAAAATATGTAAATAGAATCAACATTTTTTTATGCGACGAAGTAGCCATTTTCAAGAACATTTATTTTTTGGATCTTAATTGATTTTTTACGTAAGAAGTATGAGGCCCGCGCATAATAAATTTGCATTAGCTGCCGCAATTAATTGCAGCTACATAATTTATACTTAAAGTTAATTTATATATTATTTTCTATTGTACACAAATTTTTTTTGGTAGAAATGTCAGAAAAAAGTATCTAATGTCAAAAAAAAGAAACAAATCCAATTCTTTTTTTGCTATATTTGCTCGATTAACTGCTAGAAAAATTGAGCTACCACTTTTTTTGTGACGTTTCTATATTTTTTTCAAATCTATGTTGTATACACTCACTCTCACAAATATTTTGTATATATATTTTTTCTCTCACTCCGTTTGTCTTTCCTAGTCACTGAAAAAGTGGGAAAAAAGTGAGTATCATACAGCCATTACCAAATATTTATACATAATCGCATAAACGCGGTTTTATATGGAGAAACGTGGACTCACTTTTTTGAACTTGGTTTGCGAAGGTAAGATTTTCAGTTTTAATGCGTGATTTACACGTTCCAACAATGTTTTCCAACTTTTTTTTGTTGAGACTTAGAGCTACACGCAATAGAAAATATTTACATGCGATAAAAAGAGAAAAGTATAAAACGAAAATGTCGGTCATGCTATAACTTTTTGGCGGTATAAAATCTATGATGTCGAATAGGGCGATAATACAACTTTATGTTTCAAAATTACAACTTTTCTGGCTAAAATAAAGCTTTTCGAAAGTAAACTTCCATTTTTAAACAAAAATTTATAAAAAAATAAAACAAAAATGTCGAGCATGCTATAATTTTTTGGCGGTATAAAAACGACAATGTAATTTTTGACGAATGCCGCTGCGATACCACTTTATTTATCAAAATTACGACTTTTCTTGGCTAAAATGAAAACTGTTCGAACGTAAATTTTAATTTTTAAATAAAAATTTAAAAAAATAAAAATAAAGCGCTATAAAAATTTTAAAAAATCGCCATTTTTTATGTGTTTGTTGTTGTTTGTTTCCATAAAATATACTCGGGTCGAGTATATTTTATAGTCAAAAAAAAATTTTATGGAAACAAAGTTAAAAAAAAAAAAGAAAAAGTCCAACAAAATTTTGTTTGTTTATATATTTGTTCTTGTTTTTCAAATGAAATTCGCGATATACTAATCTCTTCATTTTTTGTTGGGAAACATTGTTGGAACGTGTAAATCACGCTTAAGTTATCGTTCAGTAAGACCAAAAATTTCTTGGTCCACGCAATGTCCCCTCTGTTTGTTTATTATTGTGGTCTTGCCACGGAGGAATAATACTATGTAATTATAATTTGCGCATTCGGAAAAATACCGTAGTAAATGTATAGTAAAATTTATTTTTGTTAGGTTGGTAAAAAATTTACTGAAATTACCTTGTCCATACAAAAAGTTAAAATATGTACATATATATTTACTTATTTAAATTTGACGCTCACCGCCAACGCTCCTAGTGTTTCCTCGGCCAAACGTGATCAAAAATATCATGATACTGCACGTCAATTACTTACGATCCTAACTTCATTCCTTTAAATTTTATGTCAAACCCAAGGAAACGACCAAGATGAAAAAATAAAAACAAAAGTAAAATTTAAATGTCAAACAATTCAATTTATTCTGATTTTTTTTACTAAAGATAATTATTAATTATAATTTTTTGTGGTATTTTAAACTGGTAAATATTTCCAGTATGTATATATTACGGAAATTGAAATTAATTAAAATTTTAATTACGTTTCTCTTGTATAAAAAAACAATATTTTTTGACAGGTAAATTCAGAAACATTCCTAGTGTTTCCTCGGCCAAACGTGATAAAAAATATCTTGATACTGCACGTCAATTACTTATGACCCTAACTTCATTTCGTTAAATTTTATGTCAAACCCGAAGAAACACAAGTTAAAATTAAATGTCAAACAATTTAAATTATTCTGATTTTTTTTATTAAAGATAATTAATTATAATTTTTTGTAGTATTTTAAATTGTTAAATATTTCCAGTATGTATATATTATGGAAATTGAAATTAATTAAAATTATTATTGGACGTGTTCAATCGGGCAAAAATGATAAAAAATATCATGATATTTTATCCCACCCTAACTTCATTTTGTAATACTGTACGTCAAACCCGATTGAACAACCAAAATTGATAAAAAATGATCAATTGATTTTAAATGTTACGTTTTGTTTTAAATCGCTTTGTAAAATTCAATAAACTCATTTTGTCGTCAGGTTTTTAATTAAATGTATATATTTTTTAATTATTTTTTGTTTATAAATTATTTTGATATTGAAACTATTTGGTTTTTATCCAAATATTGGAGACACAAATAATTTTAGTTTGAGTTTCGTTGTGTTTGTGTTCTCAGATAAAAAATCGAAATATAAATTATTATTTATATTTATATAAATAGGTGACTTTGTAAATACCATATAAATATCTTTAAAAATTAAATTTAATTTAATTTATGCACCGAAAATTGCTCAAAGGAAATTAACCCAAAATTGACAGCAGGAACCCAAAAAACCGAGAAAAAAGTTGATTTTTTGTTGTGATAAGTGAGTGCGTTTAATGCTAAAAGTGATAAAATATATCATGATATTTTTTATCATTTTTGCCCGATTGAACACAAGGTAGGATTATGTTTCTTTTGTATAAAAAAAACAATATTTTTTGGTGATAAATGAGTGCGTTTTATGGCAAAACGTGACAAAAATATCATATTTTTATCAAATTTGCCCGAGGAAACACGACCATTCTAGGATTTTTTTCACCTAAATGAGTGCGTTTTATGGCCCAAATTAGCCCGAGGAAACACGACCGCTTTGTATGATGATAACCTTTATTATAATCAGACAACCTAAAATATTTTAACTTTGTTTGAATAAACGTCCATAACCTAAACACAAGCAGCACTAAAGTTCAAAATTGTAAACAAATTGCAAAATACCCAAAATATTTAATTACAAATTATAGGACCTAAATGTACTATTACTATAAAGTTAAATTAAAATTTACATTAAATGGATATAAAATTAGAAACAAATGTTACCTCAGATATCTTAATATCGCAAGCATTAACCACAGACGATGTTATCTCGATTTCTTCTACTGAAGAATCCGCTCCACCGCCAAAGAAACCTCGAAAATCATATAAGCATTTACATAATGTAGATATAAGTAAAGTAGTTATTAAGAAAGATGAGATTAAGTTAAAAATAACCGATTATTTTCCTGGGAAAACGATGGTTAATAATCATGAAAATGAAAAAGAACCGGGCATAGATCAGCCAAATATCATCACTGCCAGAACTATAGTTCCAGAACCAATTTATTATTATGAAAAAAAGAAACGTGGAGATCCGAAGACGAAAATGAAATTGGCATGTCCAGCTTATAAAATAATACGTGGAACTACCTTTGCAGTTGATTCTTTTCGATTTGGAATCATTGATGGAATAACACATTATTTCCTGACACATTTCCATGCCGATCACTATATTGGCCTGACAAAATCATTTAATAAACCTCTTTACGTTTCACAAATTACAGGGCGGTTAGTTAAAGCCATGATAAACGTTCATGAAAAATACATAAATCCTATTGAGTTGCATGAACCGTTCGTGATAAACGACGTCGAAATAACAGCTGTGGATGCAAATCAGTATGTACATATATTTATCAATATTTAAACATGTGGCGTACAATCTAAGTTTATGTTTCTCTATTTACAGTTGTCCTGGAGCTGTGATGTTTTTATTCAAACTGTCAAATGGAACTACAATTCTACATACGGGTGATTTTCGGGCATGTCCCGAAATGGAAAGTGATCCAATTTACTGGAATAACAATGTCGACCTAATATATCTCGATACCACGTACCTTTCATCAAAATATGCCTTTAAATCTCAATGGGAAAGTGTTAAAGAGGCTCAAGAGCATGTGTATGAATTTCGTAAGAAATATGACTGGCATCAATCCTTAATTGTTTGCGGAAGCTATTTGATCGGCAAAGAAAAGGTTTGGCTGAATATCGCTGAATTCTTCAATTTAAAAGTTTGGGTCGATAAAAACCGCCGAAAAGTGTTGGAGTGCATGAATAATGATCAAATATTAAACTACCTGGTGGATGGGCAACGTGATGCGCAAATACATGTATTACCCATAAATAAGCTACACTATAATTTTCTTTACGAATATTTGGCGCTTTTCGATAAGTTTGAAAATATATTAGCTCTCGTCCCTAGCGGTTGGCAAAAGAACGCCAAACCGATTGTACGTGGCCGCATCACCATTATCGGCATTGAATACTCAGAACATTCCAGCTATGATGAATTGAAACGGTTTATTCGTTATGTTCATCCCAAAGAGGTTATTAGTACAGTACCACAAGGTAAAGATTTAACAAAAACGCCTCAAATTCCAAAAGACTGGATGGAAAAGTATAATCCCAAATCGGGCTACCAAGAATCAATATCGAATTATATAAAAGTAGGACATCAAGCGGTTTCGGAGTCGAAACAACAATCACGCAATAAATTATTGACTATAAAATTAGCCGAAGATGAGAAGAAAAGGTCGTTGGCATTGTTAAAATCGTTGATCGATAATTACAATACGGTAGTACCAACATTATTTGAAACGAAGTTGGAATGTGTCGCCGAAACGAAACAAATCAAAGTTATAAATGTACCTGGCGATGCTGACCCAGAAAGTATGAATTTAAGTGAAAAATGTGAAGATGAACTAGAGTTTGAGCATGATTGTATATTTTAATAAAATGTTTAAGAATTATTGTTTTTTATTAATAATTCGCTAGAATTTAATGTGCATTCTGTTCGATATATATAATATTTCAAAATCCCATAAATTTGCTCAGTTGAGCTTTGGTGGTCCAAGGTGCAGGCTTCAAACCTGTAGTCGATTAACATCGAAGTGGTTCGATTCCACCTACTGAGCGAACGAAGCACAACTCCTAAAATTCAATGTTTGCGTGATTTGAAAAAATAAGAAACCTACATTTTATCCCCGGTATATAATTTATTTTATTTATTTATTATGTTACTATTATAAATCAGAATTAGTTGAATGTAATTTTTCAATTGATACAGATAATTGCTCTAGTTTTGCTACCAATTGCGACATGTTTTCCTGTCCATTGACATCAACTCCGTTTTTGTGTTCGATGCCCTGCCCCAATTCAAAATGAAGTTTAGCCAGCCGCTCCTGCTGTTCACGTATATCAGTCATTTGGTCCATTGTACATCCGGAACCTGTTCAGTGGACAAATTACAATAATTATGATTTTGAAATGTGCACTAATGCCTCACCAAACGCACGTAATTTTCCTGAATGAAAATCTTCGAGTAATCCTAGTAAAGCTCTTTCCATATGCCGTACGTCCGGAACTTCTGAGATAAAAGAATGATGTTTCAATGAACGCGAAGAAAAACTTAAACTAGCATCATTATTGTGTTGCACTATTATTGGAGAGGGTTCTAAGATTTTTTTCAAACATACAACAACCAAATAACCAAAAAATAAAAACGAAAAGAAAAAAAATTGTGGAACTCAAACATAAATTTTCTAAAAGTATATAAATAAAATAATGATAAATAAATAAAAATGTATCTACAACATATAACATATAAAAGAAAATATTAAATTAAAATAAAATTTTCCTGTTATGTAGTACACTTTAAACACATTTTACAGATAAACCTGTACCTCTTGGAATTTTACGCGACTTCGATTTAAAATCCACTCTTGAATCATGTAACTTTCTCTCGTTAACGTACATTAGTCTAGCTGAAGGTGGCCCTGTGTCTGTATTGTTACTTTTACCTATTGAACCAGTCGTTGAATTTTGGCTCCGACTTGTCTCGCCACTGGAATATATCTGGAAAGAGAAACCATACAAAATATAGAGTTGGGTGTGTCATTTTTATAAAACAAAAATTAATTAACCAAATTAAAATATTCATTATACATAATTACATACCTTACTACTTAGAACAGGTGATATTGGGGTTTGAACATTTTTCGGTGGATTAGCATTCGGTATATTCGTGGTTTGTATTTGTTCCTCCTCCACAACTGGATCACTATCATCCGACACTAATTTTTGACGTTCAACGGATTCATTATTGCACTCCATTTTACTATTTTATTAATATAAATTATTGTACTATGAATATTTATTACGTGACTAATAATATGTATATATAATAAATTAATTAGATTTCATCAAAAACATAATTATATTGTATAAAACATGAAGTTATGAAAAAAATAATAAAAAATTAACATTCAACACTGCATTATTATAGGTGGATTAAAAAAATGATGCAAAAATCACAGTTTGACAGACAATAGAATATCAAAACACAGGGTCGTTCAAGATTTATGTGTCAGTTCGGTTAACTTTTTAAAAAAATTTTAACCTCTTCATGCCACAAGTTGAAAACTACCGACAATAATACCCCAAACACATTGACGGAGCGAACAGCAGCGCTAAATTAGAATACATGTATTTCCATAAGAGCGAAGACATAGAGAGGCGTCAAACTAGCAGTTTGTATTTTTTGAGGCGATGAATGAAATTTATATTTATTGGGCTAGCATTGGTTTTAGCTGTCTCAGTCAAAGTGGCGCCATTTATTTCTTGGTGTGGAAATATTAATAACTAAAAATCGCTTTTTATTTAATTAAAAAAACATTAAATCTTCCTTTTCCAAAATTTGCAAACATAATACACAGTTGAATAAACATTAGTAAATTTTATTTCATTCCTATTTTAATTTAAAAACAAATTAAATCTTCCTTTTCGAAAATTTGCCACCGTCGCCTGTCAAGTGAGACAGCTAAAACCAATCCGTGCCATTTATTGTTGTTGTTTTTAAAGTAAATGCTTGGTAACCTCTTATTTTAGCTGAATATAACATCCAAATGGGAATATGAGAAAGACAATAGAAAAAAAAATCTCGAAGTCTAAAATTATAAAGACGAAGAGAAGCGAAGTCAGGCGTAGAGCGCCGCTTATGTGTTTGGGGTATAACTTTTTTTGTAATTTTCCAACAGAAGCTTGAAGGCGCGAAATTTTTTAGTAACTTTTGAAAAAAATGAGGAAAAATTAATTCCGTCAAGTTCTTCTGTTGCGAAATTATCAAAAAGTCGCTAGTTTTCAAGTTACGGCCTGGAAGAAATATATTTGCCCAATATGGAATTCTTTTGGAACCTTTTGGATTTTACCGTCCTACTTTACGCCGTAGTAGGCAAATCGAGAAGTACGGCTATAGACCCACTTTTGTTTAAACCACCTGGGGACCTATTCTCGAATTCCACATCCATTTTCCACATGTGGACATCTGTCAAAACTCATAAAAAATGAATTTTTTCGGTACTAAGGGAATATTTCCGAATGGGTATAAGCATGTGGAAAAATTCCCCATATAGGAAAATGTCAATGCCGCATGTGTTTTATATACGAATTATAATTTTCGAACTAATTTTTGACAACTTTGACAGATGTCCACATGTGGAAAATGGATGTGAAATTCGAGAATAGGCCCCCTGGGCCCTATTCTCGAATTCCACATCCAGTTTCCACATGTGGACAGCTGTCAAAATTCATCAAAATGTTCGGAAATTTTAATTTGTATATAAAACACATGGGGCATGGACATTTTCCTATATGGGGAATTTCTTCCACCTGCTTATACCCACTCGGATATATTCCCTTAGTACCGAAAAAATTCAATTTTTATGAATTTTGACAGATGTCCACATGTGGAAAATAGTTGTGGAATTCGAGAATAGAGCCCTCTTTCATTTGGAGAAAGCTATTCTTAAAATACCCGGATTCGACCCTATCCAGATTTAATGGACGCATCCACCATCTTCTTTTTTTCTTATAAATTCTATAATATTGTTTATACAAAACGTATAAATCAAAGAGAATTTCTAAACATTTTAGAGTCTCGTAGTCTTCCATTTTATTTTTTTTTGTTTGTTTTTCAAATGTTAGTTTAAACAGACGGAACGGATGCAATGTAACCAACAAACGGAAAAGACGAGACGGAGAACGACGGAACGGAACGAGACGGATACATTGTAACTCGACCTTTCATCAAACCTATAATAAATTATTTTCGCATTGAATTGAACGTCAAAATAAAAATATGTTGATTTGTGAAAACGTAAAAATTCGGTTCATTACGCTAATTTTTCAATAATTTCCAAATACAATAAAATCATTACAATTACAATATCAAAAATCATGAAAGTAACACACAAAGATTCCATTAATGAAGGTAGCGATCGAAGTAAAAGAAAGAAAATAACTGAAACAATTACAACTAAAGTCGCCAAAGATGTATACGCGGTAAACATAACCTGAAATTATAGTTTGGTATACATTTTATTTATTTAAATTTTAATTTAGAACGTTATTAATTTTGAGGAAAATGAGGCGAGGCAACGATCGGTCGAAAAGGATTCTCAGCTTTTCCATCAAACGTGCGAAGAATTGCGAAAAACATTTGATACGGTTGCTGTAGCCAAGCGGACCCCTAACAATGAACAGTCAAAACAAGAAATTTTTGATAAGCGCATAGAAGGTTCCCTACTTTTTGTGCTGCTTAAAAAATTGAATCGCTTGGATAAAGTTCGGTTCCGTGATAATCGTGAGGCACTGCAAAAGGAGAAGTTACGCGTCGATAGCAATCGACTGCAATTGCAAAATTTGCTGTACGAGGCCGATCATTTGAATAAAGAAATTCAACGATGTTACCAATTTAAAAGTCAGGATGAAGAAATCCAGTTGGTACCTGAAGTTGAATTTTACGAAAATGCACCAGATACGGTGGCCCGGCCAGATAAAACTAAAAATGATGAACATGCCAAAAGATTGGCCCGTTTAGAATGGGAGTTGCAGCAACGGAAGGAACTTTCTGCATTGTACAATGAACTGCTAAAGGAAAAGGATAAAGTGGCCCAGGATATTAATACAAAAACCGATCGAATGGAGTCCTTAGTACCTCGTTTACAAGGCCTCTTAAAGGCTACCCGACCTTTGCAAGAGGCTTTAGATTTGCCTATAGAAAAGGAATGGGAAATCAAGAAAACTTCTAAATACTTATGTCGTCCGTTATATTTATTGTATGCAAATCTACATGCTTACATATCAGCAATTGAGGATAAATATTTAAAAGTAACGATCAATGGGAACGAGGAGGAAGCCAAGCAAATTGATGAATTCGATGATAAGGAAATCAAGGATAAGGAAAACGTTGGCTCTGAACAAGATTCAGATGGTGAGGATAATGAAAATGAAATTGAATATGAAGTTACATCAAAGAGTCATCGTCGTCTGTCAAAATCCGCAATTAAAGAACAGAAAATTCAAAATCTTTATAAAACCCACCCGCTTACGATAACCCTCTCTGTCTACAACAAGGAAAATTTAACGAACTATTTCGACGTGAAATTCACTTATCTTCAAACATTAGGTTTTGTCACAGTTAAATGTGAAATTTACGGATATGAAGCATCTGGAGTATCAGGTGACATATTAGACACTAGCAGTATACTCAATTCCTTGCTCAATAATGATATTGGTGAGGCGAGTCCAAATCCAAAAACAAAATATCAATTAAATGAGCTGAACGTAAGTGAAACTACATTCTATCAAACGATTAGCGAAAAGAGCTTAGGAAAACCATATTCGTGGGCTCAAAATATGTGTGGCCTAGATTTTATCGGTATGGCTCCAAATCATTCATCGGCTGTCTTTCAAACATCGCCATCTATGAATTTGAAGGAGGATCTGTCAGTTAAAGCCTTACCTGAAATTATAAAATTAATTCGTTTTCGCTGGGAATCGCGCGTTCTTCTACAAAAACAAATCAAAATGTTCGAAGATAATTCCATAGATTTTGCGAGCACAATAAAATCATCGTATTCGATTCGAATTTCTAGTAATTTAGTACAATGTACCGCAATAACTTGTCTCGACTATTTGAATCAATTGAGCTTGTCGCCCAGCGAGTCATCGTTAGATGATGATGATTGTAATGTGAATGAAAATGATTTATTTTATTGTGTTGTGTTAACACGAAGTTCGGCGAAGTTGGAGTGCTACATAAATATTCCATGTGATTATCCAAAATCACTTGCCTTATGGAAATTACAACTGCATTGGAATGGGAAACAAAATGCGGCGAATAATTCTGCCATTCGCGAAATGGAATTTTGGATTAACTCAACTGTTCGGGATACAAAGAATACGGCAAAATTGTTGGAGAAGCAGATGGAGCGTGCGCTTTGTTGTCTTGACATCTATTTGGAGACTGAAGGATTGATGTTTAATACAGCTGAATTTGTTCCAGATAAAACGTTTATTAAATCGTTTCGTGGACGGCAACGATCAAGGCCATTTAGGTTGGTCGATAGTAATGATGGATGTTGTGTATTTACACAGATTCAAGATTAAAAATATAGTTCGGAATTTTTAACATGTTTATTGATCAATAAAAGCAAAGTAATTACTATTTCGAATACATAAATCATATTTTGTTTTCTGCTTTCATGCATTTTGACCGGCATTAATTGAAAATTTCTTCTCAGTTTATCTCTTGAATCCAATGAGTTTTTCCTTGACAAAAATGTTTGCTTCTGTATCCATTAAATACGAAGTTTTTTTTTCGGGCGATAGGTACCGCATTTTCAACTTTCCCAATCGTCAATTGAAACGTTATTTATTTTCTTCAATCTTTATTGGAGTAAATATTAAAAGAAACATTCTGTCCATTTTAACATTGCAGAACATATTAATTTCATTATTGAACAATTTAAACATTATTATTTCAAATAAAATTGCAGTTCGCAAAAACGGGCTTATTTAGGGGTTTATAATCAACAGTCTAAAATATTATTGTTTTAAAAAACAATTTTTCATGATAAATACTTGATCATTTAATGAGTAAGTATATACGAATCATCTACGAATTACCTCATCCTGTAATTTCAGCGAGTACAAAACAGCATCATGTACGGTTGGGCATGTTTGGAATGGCCCTATTCCAATTGCTACGTTATGCTCGAGGATACGATACACATTATCGAGCGGGCATGCCAGTAAAAGTATTGCACCAATTTTATTGAGATCATTTTCAATATTGGCAAGGGTTTGGCACGCGGCATGATCCACACGGCTGCAACATGATAAATCAATTATTACCGAGTGTAATCCGTCTAGCTCCTGTACTGCATCAGCCTTATTCACGACAGCTTTTATTAGCGTTGACTTTGTTATATGCAGTGCCTTGTACAATGCCCTATGGAAAGTCCCTCTTGTTAAAAAATTAATCGATCCGCAATATCGAAAGATTTTTATTTTTGGTATTTCTTCAGCATTTTTGTGATTTTTCATCTCAACATACACACCAGTATCACCAATTTGTCCCAATAAGCAACTGTAATGTTTCAATCCGTTTATATACAACATCACAATTGATAGTATAACCCCAACGAGTAACCCAATATCAATGGCGACAATAACTACTCCTAGAAAAGCCCCGATCCAAACGAGGACCTCCATTATTCCTTGCTTATAAAACTTTTTTAAATCTCGCACATTATTAAACACACCCTTTAGTGCCACGACGATAATTCCAGCGAGTACAGCACGTGGTAAAACCTCAAAAATAGGCCCAATCCATAACAGAACCATACATATTATTGTAGCCGCGATTATGGAGGCGATTTGTGTTTTTCCACCGGTTTCATACTGCAATACGGAACGTGATGGCGAAGCTGATATTGGAATGCACGAGAACATTGATCCAACCAAATTACACATGCCTAATGCTAGCAGTTCTTGATTTGGCCTTATAGTATAATTGTCTTTTTGCGCGAACAGCGTTCCCAACGATATTACAATTGAATAGCTGACGATTGCAACAGTGATACTAGCAGGGGCAACCTTTCCGATGAGCGCAAAAGGTGGTAGAACAGGTTCTGAAATGCTAAGTAGTAATAAAAAATAAAAAAAGTTAAATTAACTATTAGGTAATTACAAAAAAAAAAAAAAAAAAAAAAATTTAGCTAATAGTAGAATACTCTTACCCAACTGGTACATTTCCAATAATTTGAAGGGCTTTAGTTTTTTGAAAATCCATAAGTATCGAAGATACAACACCCAAAATAACGGCGACTAATTCAATTGGAAACGGGAATCGACTCTTTTTAGCGAACCAAGGTTTAAAAAATTCGACCATACAAATCATGTAAAAAATGGTAACGGCAGAAACAGTGAGCGCCGTGTAATTTACTTCGGATATGTGTTCACATAAAAAATAAATATTCAAAGGTATTGAGAAATATGATTTGTAGGTCGGTACTGCAATTTCAAGAATATTTTTTAGCTGGCTTACGAATACATGCATAATTGCGCCCACAACAAATCCACTTATTAGAGGTTCACTTAGTAGTGATGCGATTACTCCTCCTCGTAATAGAAACAATACGAGAAACATCATACTTGTACAAAACGAGACTGCTGCGACAATTTGAATTGGAGTGTATAGAATTTCGTTGGAATTTAATGTTTTATTTAAAACAGAACTGTTATTTGACAAAGGTAACGACTCGACTGATGAATAGGTGCCCACTATTTTAGAGCACATAATAGAAATGACCGCAAAAGTACCCATTGAATTGTGTCGTGATGTTCCGAAAACAACATAGGTCAGAAGTGGTAAAAATGCCATATACAATCCAACCTTTGGAGGTACATCGGCTAATATAGCGTATGCCATTCCTTGAGGAATTTGCATCACGGCTACGGTTAAGCCCGCAGATAAATCACCACAAAAATAATTTTTCCATTGATATTTTGGTAGCCAGTCTAGTAAGGGCACAATACTTAAAATTAGTTTGAGAAAACTAAAATTCTTCCATGCATTTTTGATGTACTGAACTATTGGAATTGACGGCGGCTCATAACCAGACAGTCGATGTACATGACCTTGAAGCAATACCTTACGCTGTATGTGATATTCGGGTAATTTGGTTTTATCATCATCTGTAGTATTCGTCCTGAAAATATTTATTTTTGAGCTTCCGGAACATCAAGGTCACTTTAAACAGCAAGCATGTCTCATGAAAATAGGTAATACCGGCGCTGTTGTAATAAAAATGTTTTTAGATACGACTGTACACTATAGATAAAACACAAATCTCAACCAGACGGAATCAATTGTTACGAAATATATTTCTCGAAGTGACGTCACAAAAAGGAAACATGGCGACAGGTCGATTGGTTGGAACTGGAACATACCTCTGTAAATATTTATATCATATTACTAGACTACGTTTCCATGACAGGGTTAACCGGGATTAACGTGGGCTATCTCACCATGGAAACATGTCTAGTTCAGGATTTAAATTAAGTTTTTTTATCCAACTTAACGAAAGTAGTAGGGTTATTAAAAGGGGTTCTATCTGTCAACATAACAAAGTTAAATTAGTTAAGAATGTGTGATCTCATGATCGTAATACCAATTCCATTTCCATAAGGAACAAACAAATATTTAATGCAACAAAGAACAAGCAAAAAAAAGGATAAAGTAATTGATTTTCTGTCATGAGATCAGGGATTTTCATCTTAACTTTGTTATGTTGCACATGGGCCACCCACCTATTTTCATGAAGCGGGCTGCATGGGATGATCCGGTTATACAGTAAGGTACCAATTATACATAACATGTACTATAGCTTACAATCTTTCAGCCATTGTTAGATTTCACCTTTTTTTTTATCTCAGATCCAAAAAATTTTACGCTTTCTTCAAATATAAAACTTATTTTAGAAATTATTAGGTATTGGATTATAATCGTTGGGGTTCCAAGTTGCAAAAACTCTGGTGCCTACACTAAATTAAATTTTATTTTCACAATAGTAATTTTAAACGTTGAATTCAACAAATTAAAAAAAGAACTTTTTGTCTGATTCAAAACTGCTGATGTCTTTTTACTTGGGAGATTAAAAATTTATTTGCCAATTAATTTAATAGTATTCGTCGAACGTAAATAAAAGCACGATAAGTAAATTAAACAGTTAGTTGGTTTAGGAAAACTGATCTGAGTAAAATTTAACGACCATTTTATAAATGCCATGACAAATTATAAATTTTAAAATATTTGTCAAAATGCTGCCTGCTGAGTTCGCGCACTTAACTTGTATGGAATTATTAAAATCATTTCCTGTGGCCCTATTAAATTCCCAATCGCCAGAATACTGTCAAAATAATTCAATTCCCAATTCCCAGGGAATAGCCAGAATAGGGCCACTGGTACTATGTAGTTTAAAATTTTTAAATACTGTACGTTTCTCCTTATCAATCAAGATTTGAATCACTGGATTGTGAATAAAACAAACCACTTCGATTTTTCAAAAACTAATTTATTTATTCAACACAAAAATTAGTTCAGCACAATTATTAACAATAATTAACAAAATCACTTATTATAATATTCGCATTATGTTACTAATTACTATCACTTATAATTTTTATATCACAATAAATCATTCGGCTTATGTTGAATTCTTTTCAGCCAAAAATCTTAAAAAAAAAAAAATTGATGTACATCGAAAACCATATTCTTTTCGTCAAAAAACAATCAATGTTTTTTCGATGTACAATCAATTTTACGAAAGAAGAATTTCGAATTTATGAATCCAGCCAAGAAATGTAAAGTTTGGTATACAATCAAATTATGCTTTCTTGGCAGCAAATGATTGTATGACTTATGGCAAGTCGTTACAATTTCGTGTCTCCACTAGCAACTGTTCGAATTTTAATGGTATAACTCGATGTTATCAGGTGGAGAGTAGGTGTTATGTATTCATACCAATTTTACCCAATAAACAATAATTGGCACAGGCTTGTGCACAGGTTTTTCTTCGTCGTGACAAGTGCAGACCGGCCATCAGGATGCCGGATGGAACACGAAACGAAACGAAACGGAACGAAACCTTTGTGCCTCATAATCCAATTCGATCTCATTCGCCTTTTTATATACTCAAACCAAAGTTCTAGAATTATCATGATTTTTCCAGTAATATTAGTCTAGCATCTACAATATATACTAACTGTTTCTCTAGTTTGTATGACTAGATCTAAAATTTTCTTCGGACTTATATTGTACTATCTGGATAGAAATTACAGGCTGCGGTCAGTACAATATAAAACCAAGTATTTCTGTTAAATTTCGATTTTTGTTTATTTTCCGGTTCTTGATGGCTTGAATGCTCGATTATAATAGAGCGATGACAAGTATTTTTATTTTTACAATTTGTTCGTTAATAAAATTTTCTAAGCAATAGAATTACAATTTTTACAATGGTAAGAATAAATTGAATCTATTAGTTAATAGAGGACTCTGTGGTAATACAATTTTATACTGTTACGTTTTTGTCTTGTCAATCAAGGTTCGTATCACTTTATTGTGAATAATACAAACTCAATTCAATTTATCACCAACGAATTTATTTATTTCACAAAATTTATTACACTATCGCTTACCAAATACTAATAATCCAATTCGACTTCGTTCGCCTTTTTATGTGCACAAAGCAAACTTCTAGAAAGCTCATGACTTTTCCAGTTAGAATAGCGTAGAAACATTACGTAACAATTTTGTTAAACATTGAGCTATTCATTTAACTTCTTCTATTACACACTAGGTGTCACCGTCACACTACCCCCCACCTAAGCCTGTTCGTCCTGAACAGGACCCAAATCACCTCCTCTGTATAGGGCCAGCCTCTCCAAATGCACCACCTATGGTTTACCTCGATGTCCCTTCCGTATCCGATAAACCACGTCGTTCATCCTTCTGATGACAGTGTAAGGTCCTTCCCATGCTGGTTGCAGCTTCGGTGATAATCCCTTTTTCCGTTGCGGGTTGTGAAGCCATACTAATTGCCCTTCCTGAAAGCACTGATTATTTGCTCGTATGTCATATCGAGCCTTCATCCGGTTACTTGACCTTTGTATTTTTTCCCGTACAAATTGATGAATCTCATTAAGTTCATCTTTCATCCTGTCTACGTAATACTGTCCACATAAAGCAGCTGATGGTACAGCCCCAAACTTTAGATCTCCAAGTAATCGTATGTTATCCCCAAATAATGTTTAAGCTGGTGTCATTCCGGTTGTGTCATGTATTGCAGATCGACAGGTCATCAGAAACATCGGTATATGCCGATCCCAGTTGCGTTGGTTTTTCTCAATGACCTTTGCTAGATATTCCTCCAATGTACCATTGAATCTTTCCACCATACCATCAGACTGTGGATGCAAAGGCGTTGTTCTCGTTTTATTTATACCGAGCATCTGGCATATTTCTTGAAATACCACCAATTCAAAATTCCGTCCTTGATCGGTATGAATCTCCATCGGCACTCCAAATCTGCTAATCCAATTGTTTACCACGGCATCAGCTATTGTTGTCGTCTCCTGATTGGGAATGGGGTATACCTCCGGCCATTTGCTGAAATAATCCATGATTATTAGCACATATTTGTTGCCGCTCTCAGTGGTGGGAAATGGCCCCGCTACATCGATTGCAATTCTTTCGAATGGTGCACCAACGTTATATTGTTTCATGGTTCCACGACTTTTGCGTGCGGGTCCCTTCACCGCCGCACATTGGTCACATTTTTGGCACCATTCCATCACTGACTGCCTACATCCTGCCCAGTAGAATCGTTGACGTATCTTTGCTAGTGTTTTATTAATTCCCAGGTGGCCCCTTCCACTTGCTCCTCCATGATACTCATTCAGGATTTCCGCAATCCGGCACTTTGGTATCACCAGCAATAATTGCTTCACTTTGCCATCCGTGCTTTCCCACAATCGTTTTAAACAGCCATTCTCAAGACGGAGGCTATCCCATTGAGCCCAATAAGCCTTGACAATGGGAGTTTTGTCCGCGATCTCACTCCAAGTTGGCCGGTGTTCCTTTTCCTTCCATTCCATTATAACTAATAAATCCGTATCATCCAATTGCTCTTTCCTGATCATTTCGTCGGTCCACTCCTCATCAGGCAGCACTTGCTTGGATCGAGTTTTCCAAGTGATCAGACGTTTGTTTATTTTTCTCTGATTTGAAAATTTTAAAAAATAATTTGAATTCGATTTTGTGAAATAAATATTATAATTTAATATTTAATATTATTAACTATGTACTATGTGTTGTGTAAATATTAGTGTTTGGTGAATAAGTTTTTAAACAGTGTAAATATTAATTTGACATTGCCATTTCTATTTCTTTCTCTTGTTCTGTTATTGTGTTAATATCATAATATGGAATGCGGTAAATGCAGCTTGGCGTTTACTAATAATCAAATGATTAGCTGCTCTGGATTTTGTAGTAACACTTTCCACTATGGATGCGCTGAGGTTGATCGTGTTGCATATAATCTAACTTTGAAATGCCCAAATATCATGTGGTTCTGCTGCGATTGCCGTGACCTTTTAAGAAATAAAGCATTTCTTAAATTAATTAAACATAATTTGAGTGATGATAATGCTCAGCATTCCTTCATTGAAAAGTTGCTTGATGAAGTTTCCTCGCTTAAACAAAAGATCGGCATGATTTTGGATTGTTTACCTCAGTTGAGATCAACAAATGTTATTACATCTATGCCTTTAAATTCCTCTGTAGGTGTGAATGAAGATTTAGCTGTGGTTACATCGCCTTTAACTAATGACGACGATCAAAATCCAGTATGTTCCAGTCCTACTAATTTCGGTGCTTCTTGTACGACATTTGCTGAAGTGGTAAAAAATCCTGTAGTTGTGCCTGTTGCAGCATCGAATGCACTTGCTTCTCGCAGTGGTGCTCCGGATCAACCAAGCAAATGTATGAATGCTAGTGAAGTTGGAGTTAAAACTCCACAGCGCGTAGTCACTAAATCTATTTGTGGTACTAAAAATGTTCCGAATAATTTTGGTATACAAACGGTTACTCCAATGTTTTGGATACATATTTCAAGATTTGCTTCTAATACTCCTGAGGACGACATCCTGGCTATGGCAAAAACTTGTTTAGATACAGATAACTGTAAAATTTCTAAATTAGTCCCAAAGAATCACAATCTGAATGATTTGGAATATGTGTGCTTCAAATTGGGGTTTAAGGAAGAATTGCGTGGTAAGGCTCTGGATCCTGCTACTTGGCCAATTGGTATTTTGGTTAGAAAATTTGACAAAAAAAATTTTCGGGCATCTCTAACTCCACGTGTGAAATTTCGGATACCAGCTGTAATCGACACACCACTTGTTTAGATGACAACATTTTTTTACATAATTATAATATGTACACGGAGAGAATTTTTTTACAATTTTTAAGTATTGCACTTTCTTAATTCGTGAAACTCGTAATTTAGTATATTAATCATACATTTAGTGATATATGCGCTATTTAAATAAAAAAGAAATATATTAAGAAAATATTTCATAATTTGCATGGTTCTTTTTGTTACTGTTAATATGAAAATAACGCTTCATCGAAGAAAATTATTTTGCGCTAACGATTAACTGGTCCAGTAAATTTTCCGCTTGATTTATGAAATGTATGCAGTATTCAGGTATAAAATTTTAAATACTGAAAATTAAATTATTTTTTACAATTCAAGCATATCATGTGCACATTTTAACAAAGATGATTAGTTCTATTTTCAACCTAAATTTAGGTTCAGACCCGTTATTATTTCCTTTGGTGTGTTAAATTAATAATTTTGTAGTTTACTTGTATTTAATTATATAATTAAATGAAAATATTTAATAATATTCAAATGTTTAAAACCAATTTCAAAGTATATAAAATAAATGTGAAATAATAACGGAAATATGTATACATAGTTCGTTCAAAATGTTAATGAAAATGTTTTGGTATATTTGTCCTATTTTTGCTTATTTGATTTTATAATTTTATTTGTTGTATTTACTGAAAGAGAAAAAGTAAACCATACTCATATATTTTCATTGGCATTTTGAACAAATTTAGACTACAAATTTTATATATATTTTCATTATGATGACACTCAATACTTTGTCAGCTAAATAACTTTTTTTATCAACAAGTGATTTGATGTGATTATCTTAAATATACGTACTTAATCTATACAGTAAAAATATAAACAGCTTTGATGAAATGTTTGACTAGATGTGCTGATCATAATAGGACATATAAATATTTATTATTTGTTAAACTAAGTGTTTGTCTTCATTATAAATAAATAAAATGCTGGAGGTAACTTTTGTAGGCAACATTTCATTTGGTTTTTGTTAACGGTTATTTTTTAACCAAGCTTATATTGATCCCGAAAATAATTCATTCCTTATAGAATATTCAGGCAAAACCATATTAATACGTGGATGTGATTAAGTGTTTTAGTTAATTTTTAATAAAAGAAAATATAATTAAATTAATTTTAATTATACAATATTATAAAAGTACCAAATTAAAATACAAGTGAATATACAAATATATTTTCACACATCATTATTTAGAGCAAGTAAATTTATGGATTATTTGAAAATTAAAAATGTATGAATGTGTCGATAATACGGTGGAACAAGTGGCACTTAAGAATTTATTGGTGTCATGGAATTTAGGTGATTTGTTTCAACATTTGAAAAGTAAGTATATTTAGTGATGTGTGTTAATTTGTGCAGAAAATAAGCATTTCTGGAATGATATAGTGGTGTGTGGTAAATTCTGATTAATTAATGTTAGGTTAGATTGAGGTTAGGCACGTGTTTTTTAGTAGTTATTTTCGTTTACTTGTGGAGTATCGTTTGAATTTGAATATTTTACCAATATTTTCAGACTGCTGTTTGGATATAAATTCGTTACCTATTTTAACAGAGCGGGATTTAGACCGTTTATTTCCTGTAGAACAAATGGGAGTGTTATTGGTTTTTCGGAAGAAGTTACAAGAGTGGAGGGCTCCTAATTTTGAGAAAGTACTTTTTAAATTTATTTTTTATTCATAATACATACATGTTTCATTACAAAATAAAACACTAATAGCCCGTTACTAAAAATTTCGCTTTTCATAGGTCTGTGTTGAAGCCAGTGTGTGTTCATCTCAGAAGTTAATGCCTGAAACCCCAACAATTCCATCAACTATAAAAGAATTTGTTAGATAAAGAAATCACATTTATCTTTACAGACACAACATTATTATGTATTGTAATTTTATTTTGTTCAGGATCTAAACTTGTATCTAACAAATAGTGGACAAGCCATACATGAGGAGTATTTAAGAAATCATTGTATACCCGACTGCCTACGGAATAAACTTATAAAGGATTGTGTGGAATTTTATTTAAATAAGAAAATTTTTATGAAGCATTCTCAATTTGATAAAATAGCATACGATATTTGTGAAATATTTAAAACAGAGAGAAAAGTTTGAAAAACTAAATTGTATGGACAATACGAAGAAAATTACAATAAATATACATTTTCAGGAAACATACTATTGTAACACAAGCACATATCCATCAGGAAGACTTTACAATACTTATCGAAATAGTGCAGCGAAATTACGAGCCGCAGGTTTATTTCCAAGAGAGAAACGGACAAAACGGTCTAATCTTGCATCAGATTCCGACCAAGATAATTATATGAAATTGCGAGACCACTGCTGTCTAAACACAAACCCATTATATATATATATATATATATATATATATATATATATATATATATATATATATATATATACATATATATATATATATATATATATATATATATATATATATATATATATATATATATATATATATATATATATATATATATATATATATGTGTGTGTGACAGAAGATAGTGACGCCGTTTCTGAAGACAACGATGATCAAATTTGGTTGCAAGTTTATGCAAGCCCGTTTGATATAGTGCTCGAGAAGTGGAGAAAGCCCATTGAAATACGTATTCCACACAATCCAAGAAAAAATATTAAGCAGATTTTAGAAGTTTGGCCAAGATATTCACACTCGAATGGGGCACAGTTGGTAAAGTTAAATTATTGTTATTCACGTAAACGAAATACTATATGTGTGTTTTAATTGATTTTCTTCACAGATTGACATTGATTTTAATTACATTCAGCCACACAAGGGATCTCTGTTATATAATAAATGGGAGAAATTTATAGTGGACGTGGTTCCAATATTAAAATCTTCAATTAAAGACAAACATTCACTAAAACAACTAGAGAATTTTGATTTTTCAAACAGCAATAACGACAAAGGTAGTTTATTATTGTTTTTTCCAAATGTCACTGCCTACATTGATCATTTTCTTTTCCTAGACTCTAGAGATTTGCTTGTGCTCCAATCATTGCACGCAATACTACCTCCAACTGGCCAGTCAAAACATAACTTAACCAAAAAATTATGGAAGTTCAGTATACTCGACAGCCAAAATGCTTTTATAAGAACGGCTTATTCATTTACTGCTATCGAAGAAATGAGAAAATCAAAGCAAATTGATTATTTTAATTACAATTTACATTTGCAACCGATTGTATTTATAATAAGCGAAAATAACAATACGTGTTATTATGCGACTTATGATTCAGTTATTTATAAGTTTGATCATCTTATACAAGCCATCAACACATGTTTTAAAATACATTATGTATTTAATTTAAGATATCAATCTGAAGCTAAGCTAGTATGGGAATTTATACAAGAATATTTTTTTAAAATCGATGGAAATTTTAACTCGACATCCTTATCAACTTTAATCGGTAAACTAAATAAATAGATAATCAGTTTCATCATAAACGTATACAACTATTTCGCTGATACATACATATATATATTATATATATATATATATATATATATATATATATATATATATATATATATATATATATATATATATATATATATATACATATGGTATGTAAATTTTCGTACAAATACCATTAGAATACTTTAACAAATCAAATAACCTTTATTATTTAATTTTACTAATAGTATCTGAAATATCATTTTAATTAGCGAACATGTATTTATGTTTTAAATGTAAGGACACATTTGCAACCATAGACAAGTTGATTGTTCATTTAAAATATGTGCACATGTTAAAGTCTAATGACAATTTCAAATGTAACCAATCAAGTTGTCCTCAATCTTTTTCTTCATTACGAACATTTAATTTTCATTTAAAAAATTCTCATAACAGTGCATTAGAAAATACTCATAATTTGAATAACGAATCTTGTAAACAATTACATATTATAAGGGAAAATAGATGTAGTACGCAGGATGCGAACTTATCTTTAGCACAAATTCAGGAAAATATAAAAACGAATTCTTTAATTTTTGTTTCTAAATTAAATAGTTACAGCCATTTAACAAATAAACAAATTGAAGAAATTTTAAAAGAATTTTCGGAAAATATTTCTCAAATGTTCGCTCTTATAAAGTCAGCTCTTTTAGAAGAGGTAAATTCAGCTAGAGAAGAATATAATGTAAACCTTATAAATATTTGCTCTCAACCATTTGCGAATGTGAACACTGAGTATAAACTAATAAAGTCTTTAACTCAATTAAACGTAATGAAATCGCCCAATCAATTTACGATTGAAAAAATAGTAAAAGAGAACATTCATGGTGGTACTTCACGATTATCGGAAGTTGAGCTGAAAGGGGTTCTTTCACCTATAGTATTCCAAATGAAATCTTTTTTCGAACTTCCCAATATGTTGCTTGATGTTAAAAATTATATGAAAGAATTGGAAGATGTAAAATATATAAAACATTTTATTCAGGGCGAATTATGGAAAACTAAATTAAAACAATTAGGCAATAAAATCGCAATACCATATTTTCTTTATTATGATGACGTAGAAGTAAATGATCCAATTGGGAGTCATGCAGGGGTGCAAACAATTGCTTCGTTTTATTATAGCTTCCCAGTATGTATTACCTTTGGATAAAATTTCCAAACTTGAAAATATTTTTCCAGCAATGTTTCTAAAATCTGCAATTTTTAAAAAATAAATGGGATACTGCTACATACCGATAAGGGAGATTTTCAAGTTTATTTCATTCTGGGCCTTGTTATAGGAGACAACAAAGCATTAAATGATCTGCTCTGTTTTTCAAAAAGCTTCACTCACAATTATTATTGTAGGTTTTGTTTAATGCATAAAAAGGATACGCAATCTCTGTTATGTGAAGATACACTAATGGTCCGTGATCGTGATAATTATAGCAACCAAATTGTGTTAGAGAATTATAAACAAACCGGAATCGCTTCAGAATCTCTTCTTAATACAATTCCAACATTTCATGTTACTGAAAACTTTTCTGTGGATGTAATGCATGATGCATTTGAAGGAATTGTCAAATTTGGTTTAGTTAAAGTTCTCAATTTTTTTATTGGTAATAATAATTTTGATCTAGAAACTTTCAATTTCAGATTAAGAAATTTTAATTATGGTAAAATCGAAATTCGAAATAGATGTGAGGTTATTAAGGAAAACCATTTAAAAGCAGAAACACTTCATCTTTCTGCAAGGGAGGCTTACAGTATGTTACATTTTTTTCATTATTAGTAGGAGATTTAGTAGATCGAAATGATCAGGGATGGAAATATATATGCCTACTCGAAAAACTGGTTGATCAAATGTTATTACCTTTCTATACGGAAGAAACAATAGAAAATTTAAATAATTTAATTATGCAGCATCATCAGCTCTATATTAATCTATTTCAAACTAATCTGAAACCAAAACATCATATAGTAACCCATTACTGTTCTGTAATTCGCAAGTCTGGGCCCATAAGGTATCTTTGGTGTATGCGATTTGAGTCTAAAAACAGGGAAATGAAAAATTATACCAATGTTACTGGCAGTCGAAAAAACTTACCATTATCAGTTGCGAAAAAGTATGCTATGAAATTCAGTTATTCCATTCTGAAGTCTCCTGTGAATTGTTGTAATAAGAGCATCAATTTTATGAAATTATCAGACCTTAAACAGCAAACTTATTTTACTCTGCTGGAAGAAAAGTTCACAACTGAACAACTGAAATCAGTTCAAAATATAAAAATTACTTATTTTAACGGTTCTCAGTACATGAGAAACTTATTTTTATTTAAGGAAAATAAATTATTTAAAATAACTGAGATTTTAGATATTGATAATATTAATTATTTGATTTTAAATCGTTTTAAAATAAATTTCAACGATCATTTAAATTGTTTTATGATTTTAGGAAAATATAACGAATTTTTAAATATCGCTAAAGTATCTGAATTTGAATACAACCCTTTTGAATATTATAAACTATTTAATGGAGACGAGTGTATTAAAATAAGATATTTATAGAAACCTATCGCTTAATATGTATATCAATGAAATAATTTGAAATATTTGTATAATTAAGAAAAGTAGAACTGATTATTTTTATTAGTATTATAACAATGAAAAATACCAATAATTTAGATAGGTATTATGATTTATTAAATTTAAGTGAAATACATATTGTAATTTGGTATAAAAACTCTTTAGTTATTATGAACGTACATTATATTTATATAATTGAAAAGCTGATTTAATTTTTTTATGAAATTATAATATGAAATAAATTTTTTATAAAATCAATTCTGTCAATTTGTGTTTTTCTCGTACTGAATTAATCCATGTTTGTTTAATATATTCAAAGCTTTAACAAATCACGTTAACAAATCTGCCTCTTATTTTATTAAAGTGAACGTTAATTCCAAGCACAATATTCTAAAACGTTAACCATAAGTTTCTCAAATTATGAAATTTTCCGTAATATTTTTAGTAAATCTGTTTCGTATTTCATGAAATCAGAGACATACTTCCAGCACAATATTCTAGAATATTTACCACATTTTGCTGAAATTATGACGATTTGTAGCATATGTTTAGAACAAATGATGCTTATTTCTTACAAATGAATGCATATTTATAACGCAATTTGCTAAATTGTTCACTACATTTTTTCTCAACTTTTGAATTTTTTAGATTGTTTTTAGTTAATCAATTTCTTACTTCCTGAAAATTATTGCAACATTTCAGCATAATTTTCTAAAATATTAGTCATATTTTTCTCAAATTATGAATAAGTTTCTTATTATTCAAAAAAATGAAAATTCTTTAATCAAGTATAGTATCTCTCAAGGTAAGTAAAGTTACACTAGGCTCCAAATCGGTATGTCATATGCATAATATATGTTGATTATGCTTAATTATTTCTCTCCGTGTATACAGGCTCAATCGATGAGGCTAATCAAGCTGTTCCAGGTGATAATTTGCAGGTACATAACAATTCTTGTTTAAAGTTTGGTCATTTGAATGTGCGCAGCTTGGTAAAACATTTTGATGACATAACTATTATTTTACAAACATATCAATTTGATATTCTTGCCTTGACTGAGACTTTGCTTAGTAGTAAGATTTCTAACAAGTCGCTTCAAATTAATAATTATAAACTGCTACGATCTGATCGAATAAATAATAATTGGGGTGGAGTTGGTCTTTATTTTCGGGCCACTTTTAAGGTTAAAAAAATATTCTCTGATTCTTTGGGTAAAGTAGAATATCTAGCATCTGAACTTACTGGGAGTTTTGGTAAAATTTTAATTTTGGTTATTTACAACCCACCACCTGCTTGTAGTAATGATATTAACAGTTTATAAACAATTTTTGCTGAATACCTAATAAGCTATGAAAAGATTTTCTGCTGTGGTGATTTTAACTTCAATATGATGGTTAATAATCAACTAGAAGCTTGTTTGAATTTGCATAATTTATGTTATTTACCTTATAGACCCACTAGGATCAACAGTCTTTTGGATCTGATAATTTTGTACGTACCTGATAGACATAATATTATTTCATTTGGCCAGGCTGCTGTTCCTGCTATTTCTGATCATGATTTGATTTTTGCATCTTATAAGTTTTCTCGTACTAGGGATCAAATTTCTTATACTGTTGTTCCTGATTATAAAGCTATCAATCACGAGCATTTTGTAAATAATTTCTTTTCGTTAGATTGGTTTAATATGTACAACTATTCCGATGTGAATGACATCCTTGATATATTTAATTCAAATTTCTGACATTTAGATTTAGCTTGTGTACCCCGGAAAAGTATCATTAATAAATGCCCTACTGCACCGTGGTTAAATTCATATATATTAAATTTAATGAAATGTAGGGATTTGGCTCATAAAAAATATAAATTGTATGGGTTGGATGCTGATTTGACAGCTTTTAAATTTTTTAGAAATAAAACTGTTAAAGGCATCTCAATCAAGCTAAACAAAAATTTTATTTTGAGAATGCTCATAACTCTAAGACAACGTGGAATAATTTAAAAAAACTAGGTGTTTCAAGCTCTACAGGTGATGCAGCCATTGAATTTTCTGCGGAACAAATCTTGTTTGGGATTTGTAATATTTGTGATTCTACTGGGGTTTTGCCTTTACCTGATATTGATTTCTGTAGTTCTGAAATTGATGCCTTTGTATTTGATTGCGTTGATGAACTTATAGTGTTGAATACGATTCGTGCAATTAAATCAGATTCGAAAGCTTATGATATGGTAGACTTCAAGGTAGTAAAATTATTTATTGATCTGTTCCTGCCTCTTATAACATTCATTATAAATCAATGTTTGACAAAGTCTGTGTTTCCTGATTTATGGAAGATAGCTTCTATCACACCACTACCTAAAAAGGATGTTATTTCTGGTATTGGTGATATACGTCCAATTAGTATTTTGTCTGCTCTATCTAAGGTCTTGGAAAAAGTTATGCAATTGCAGATCCAGGAGCACCTTAATAAATTTGATTTTCTTTGTAAATATCAATCCGGGTACAAATCCGGCTGTAGCACTACTACAGCCCTTGTACATATTGTTGATGATCTGTCGTCTACCTTAGACAGTAGAAATTCGATGGCTATTTTGGTGCTTTTGGATTTTTCTAAGGCATTTGATTGTGTTAATCATATCCAGTTGTTACAGAAGCTATATTTGTATTATAAGTTTTCCAATTCTGCTATTATGTTGATGCATTCGTATTTATGTAATCGTAAGCAGTTTGTGAGGTGTGGTGATGATCATTCTTGTATTGCGGGGATACTTGCTGGAGTGCCTCAGGGATCCATATTGGGTCCTTTGTTATTTTGTATTTATATAAATGATCTATCATGGCGAATCCTAAATTGTCGGTTTCATCTGTATGCCGACGATTTGCAACTGTATATTGGTGGTAACTTATCAGAATTGAATGAAATTGTTTTGCGACTTAATTCTGACCTTAGAAATATTTCTTTATGGGCCAAGAATAATTCACTTTCAATTAATCCAGGTAAAAGTAAAGCATTGTTTCTTTCTAGAAATACTTCTCTTAATATTAGACCTGTGCTTTATTTGGACAGTGATATCATCTCATTTGTTCCAACATTAAACAATTTAGGGCTTATACTGAACTCAAATCTTACTTGGAACGACCATGTGCGCTCCTTGTGCCAGCGTATTAATTATAGCTTGTACACGCTTAGGTTGATAAAAAAGTTTTGCCCTGTTAACTTAAGAATTTATTTAATTAAAAGCTTGGTTGTACCCATTTTCAGCTATTGTGATGTAATTTATAACAAATGTGATAGTTCCTCAAGACGTATACTTGAGGTTACATTTAATAATTGTACTCGATATATTTATGATCTTAGAAAGTTTGATCATATCTCTGAGTATAAAGATATAATTCTTGGATGCGACTTGTTTCAATTTTACTGCTATAGGACTGCCGTTTTTATGTTTCGTATAGTTAAATCGGGCATGCCATTGTATTTGCATGAAAAATTAAATTTTTCCCAGTCACTGCGCACAAAGAATGTTAACTTGCCTGTTAACAGAACTAATGTTAGGAATAATTCAGCATTGATAAATGCAATTATCACCTGGAACAGCTTGCCTTTGGAGCTAAAATTCATCAGCTCTCTAGGCTTATTTAAAAAGGGTCTGTTTAAATTGATAACTGAACATCGATAATATTTGTAAATATGATTGTTATTCAAAAGCTTCGGCTTATTTAACATTTTATTAAAATATTACTATTACTATTACTTGCGTAAGCCTAACGTCGATGATGCCTTCCTTTGCTTCAACAGGGCAACAATGTTTACATTCTACTGGACACGGCCGTCTTGATAATGCGTCGGCATTTCAGTGTGCACTTCCCTTCCGATGTTCAATTTGGAAATCGTAGCTTTGAAGACGTTCGATCCAGCTTGCTACTTGCCCCTCTGGATTCTTGAATTGTAACAACCACCGTAAAGCACCGTGATCTGTCCGTAAATGGAATTTTTGGCCGTAAAGATACTTATGGAAATGCTTGGCACATTCCACTATAGCCAACAATTCTTTCCGTGTCACGCAGTAATTACGCTCCGGTTTTGATAATGTTTTGGAGAAGTACGCAATAACTCGTTCTTGGCCATTGGTTTCTTGTTATAACACACCTCCTATACCGTCATTACTTGCATCGGTGTCCAAAATAAACTTCACATTGGGTATAGGGTACGCGAGGATTGGCGCGACACACAACCGTCTCCATAGTTCCACGAATGCTTCTTCCTGGTCATCGTTCCATTCGAATGCCTTGTTTTTCCTGGACAACTCGTGTAAACTCTTGGCGATGTTGGCGAATCCTGGCACGAAGCGTCTATAATAGGTGCACAATCCCAGAAAGCTTCGTAATTCGTGTAAATTTTTAGGTCTTGGCCAGTTCTTTACCGCTGCGATCTTTTCTTCGTCGGTGTGAATTCCAATAATCGTTACGAGATGACCCAAATATTTGACTTCAGTTCTGAACAGCTTACACTTCTTTGGACTTAATTTCAATCCGGCGGCCTGTATCCGATCTAAAACTTCCGCCAAGTTCTTTAGATGCTCGTCAAAATCCTTCCCCATAACGAAATTGCCAAAGTCCGTTACCCACACTGAAAGCCGTTTTCTCGCGATCTTCCTCGTGGACTTCCACCTGCCAATAACCGCTTTGTAGATCTAATGTCGAAAATATTCGAGCACCCGATAATGTGTCTAATGTATCGTCGATCCTTGGCAATGGGTAGCTATCTTTTTTAGTCACAGCATTGAGTTTTCGATAATCAACACAGAATCTCAAGCTACCGTCCTTCTTCTCGACCAATACTACCGGTGAGCTCCATGGGCTGTTAGATGGTTCGATTACTCCTGCTGCCTGCATATCTGTTACCATCCGGTCGACTTCTTGTTGTTTGGCCAATGGTAATCTCCTGGGTGGTTGACGAATTGGCATCTCTGCTCCCGTATCAATTCGGTGCTTTACCATTGAAGTTCTTCCGTTATTATCTGATGTACTGCAGAATATGGACGTGTACCGTTTGAGTAGTTGATATGCAGAATTTTTCTGTGCCTCGGTAAGATCTTCGGTCCATTTCTGCATAAGTTGTTCTACCATTTCTTTCTGCCCTTGCATGTCGGCTTTTGCAATCGGACTTTTCTGTTCACACTTTACTATAGTCGATACCTCGTTACATTTGCCGATGACTGTCCCTTTCTTGATGGTTTTCGTCTTATCCGAGAGATTTAGAGTCCTAATTGGTACTCTGTAGTCGTTGTCTGGTTTAACTAGGCCTTTTCCGATTATAATTTCCTTGGCTCTGTTCTCCTCTTCGTTAGCTTCCACAACCCACAACCTGGGTGACCCAGAACCTCCCTCCAATCTTCCCCCACGATCATTTCTGAGTTTGGTGGCAGCTTCTCCCGATGATCAATAATAATTCGCCTGGTAGTTGCTCCGGCACTGCTAGATTGAAGTGGCAACTCGATGTTATCGTAAATTAAAACTCCTCGTCCAACATCCACCACGAAGCCATTTGCCCTCATGAAGTCCATCCCCATAATGACTTCATCCACAATATCTGCAATCAGCACTTCGTGTTGGAAAAGAGTTCTTCCGATCTTTATTTTCACGATCTTTTTGCCTTTTATTATTGAACTATCTCCAGTTGCTGTTTTTAACTTCAATCCATTAGCTGGTTGTATATCTCCATCGATCAGATCTTTACGGGCAATCGTGCGATTTGCTCCCGTATCGAGTGTGATGATGCAATCTGTGCCATCAATGTCGCCTTATTTGATTGTTAAGCTGTCACCGCCTCTTGCTACTTTCGAAACGCGGATGGAGGTTATGGGGCAATCGGTTGTGGGAGTCACCTTCTGCCCCTTTAAGCTGACTCTTTGTAGTTTAACGACTCCATCGTCATTTGGCCTTCTTGCCTGGCCACTGCCTGCTCCCCGCTTGGTCGTCGCTGCATAGGAGATGGTGATCTTTCCCTTTTTCTTCTTAATTCCCAGCAGTCCCGTGAGATGTGACCGATTTTATCACATGCCCAACATTTCATTTTGCCGCTTCCGCCTCGGTATCTTGGTGTTGACCGTTCTGTGTTTATGCTGGTGTCGATTTCCACTCGGCGTATTTTCATTGACGGTTTGGTGATGGCTTGTGCAGTTTCATTTGTTAACGCACAAGCCATGGTTTCCGCGAAGGTTGCTTTAGGTGACAATATCACCGCCCTGCGTGTCTCTGGATCTCGAATGCCATCAATGAATGCGTCAATTTTTAGCCTTTCCATATAATCGGCTGATGTACTGGTATGTGCTAGATGTACTAATCGCTCGATTGCCGATGAAAATTCCTGAAGTGATTCTCCTCCCTTTTGGTAGCGGCTTTTCAATTCCATTCGATAGATTTCCCGCTTGTGATCACTGCCGTACTTCCTATTCAGCGCCTTCATAATTTCGAGATAACTGTTGCGATCTTTTTCCGGAATTGTTTGTAAGGCCTCCGCAGCTTCACCTTTAAGGGCCACTATTAAAGCTGCGACAAGATGTTCATCATTCCAACGGTTTTGATTGGCTGCCGTTTCAAATTGAAATTTGAAAATGCCGAAAGATGTTGTACCGTCGAATGTTGGTGGCTTTAACTTAATCGATTGAACGGTTTGAACCACTTGCGTCGTTGTTCCACTTGCCTTGACATCAGTTAGATCTTTCTCGAGACGTTGCAATTTTTCCACAACTTCTGGAACCTTCATTTCTAATTTTCCTTCAACCTGTTGAATCTCCGTTTGCAATTTCTCTTCAACATGTTAAACCTTCGTTTCTAATTTTTCGTCAACCTTTTGAATCTCCATTTGCAGCTTCTCCACTTCGCCGTGTATGTTAGTAGATAATTCGAGAAGTTTCTCGTCCATTCTCTTTTGACCATTTATAATTTGGTCTTTTATTTCCTCTGCTTGTTGATTCATTTCTTGGTTAGACTGCACTGCTTGTTGCGCCATTTGATTTTTAATTTCTCATAGCTGTCGTTCGTTTTGTTGTTTCATTAGACTCATCTGTCCCGTCATCTGGTTCATAGCAACTATTAACTGCGACAAATCGAAACTTCCAGATGGTAGTTGTTGGAGACGTCAAATGAACGTCATTTCGTCGACTGTGTCACCACCTATCGGTGGACACAATATATCAAATATACACGTCCGACAACACTAAAACAACCACAACATCGGACAACACTTCAACCAGCTGTCAAAAGCTGTCATCGTTTTTTTTCTTCTTCAACCAACTCTCGTTCGAGCAACACGGTTCAATCGAGAAATATAATAAATAAATAAATAAAATAGTATTGTGTTCTTTTCATTTTTCTGGTCGTGTTGCTCACCTACAAAACACATCAACATTTTGGTCCTTCGAGCCGGATATACAAATCCGCTAACAATCAACATCGTGGTTACTATCATCGTGCCGTGCCATTACAAATCTTGAAGAAGCAACAACAAACCTCGTGGGTAAGAACTTTTGTTGTGGTTAAGTGCGTGCAAAGTTCAAACAGTGCAAATTATTAAAATTTCGTGTGCATAAGTTCGGTTGGTGAAACGTACATAACCTAGTGACAATGACGGCTCGAGTCAAGCAAGCATCGCTACAACGGGTACTCGAAAGAGCAGTACGCAAGAGCAAGGAGCTCTCAATTGACACACCAGGCGTAAGCGAGGACTTTGTACAGACGCAGATGGACCACGTGGCGTCCCGTTTCAAGGAATTCAGCGACATACAAGATCAGATCGAAGCTGTATGCGGTAATGAAGAACTTGAGAGAGAGTACGGGACACGCGAGCAAGCCGAAGAAAATTACCTCGCGGCAACATCGAATTTCAAGACAATTAAGAGACAACTGGCAGTCACCATCGAGAATCGGCAGGATGACGTTAGACCTGCACACGCACAACAGTCGTTCGATACACAGCTGCCTCGAATCAAAATTCCAATTTTTGACGGCGAATACACGAATTGGCCTGAATTTGAAAATTTATTTGTCGACATAGTTCACAAACACAAACAGTTAACAAATTCGCAGAAGTTGCACTACTTAAAGGCGAATTTAACTGGAGATGCAGCATCGTTGCTGAAGTCCGTGAGCATCACCAACGAGAATTACGAGGAAGCATGGCGCATTCTACGGGATCGATATAATCATCGTCGATTCATCATCGATAGTCATCTTCGACAATTCAGAACTATGCCTGCTTTTCAAGTCGAATCAGCTGTGGGATTGCGCAAGATCATTGACACAACGACCGATACCGTTCGCAGTCTTAAAGTTTTGGGAGTACCGGTCACCACATGGGATATTATCTTGATTAATATCATCGCCGATAAATTGGATCCAGAAACCCACCGACAGTGGGAGATAACACTAACTCGATCCGAGTATCCATCATACGAAGATCTGATCAAATTTCTGAACGCCCGATGGCAATCATTGGAGATGATTTCCATGACAAGAACTGAATTAAGCACATCACAGTCGATTAAAGAGGTTCCATCATCAACGCATTCGCCACGCACTCGAGCATTTCGCAAACCTGACACGCAATCAACTCGTTCACTCGTCGTTACTTCGGACTCTCGCATCGTACCGTGTCAAGTTTGTGCTGGATCTCACAACGTGTTCCAGTGCGATCAGTTCAAACCTCTTACATTCGAAGGAAGGTCAAATCTTGTACGAGAAAAGAGACTGTGCTTCAACTGCCTGCGCAAAGGCCACACCAGTTCGGATTGCAAATCCACCATGTGCCGAGTTTGCAATAAAAGACACCATACGCTATTACACAACTCGAATCCAAATCCTCAATCATCATCCGTCGAATCATCATCAGAAACTCCGGTCACTACGAACCACGTCGCATCGCCATTCACGGATGTTCTGCTTGCCACAGCAATCGCTATCGTATCGCACTCCAATCAAAATTTCATCGTTCGAGCTCTATTGGATTCGGGATCCCAGGTCAGTTTTATATCGGAGAGTGCAGTAAATCGCATCGGATTAGCGAGAAGACCAGCCACAGTTAAAATCAATGGAATTTGTGCAAGGGAGGCGTCTATCTCGCGTTCAATTACCGACCTCGTACTACACTCTAGAATCGTTCCAACATTTTCAACCACGATTACAGCTCTGATCGTCGAGAAGATCACAGGCATATTGCCATCACAACCAATCGACACACATCAATGGTCACATTTAAATCAATTAGAACTTGCCGATCCTCACTACTATCTTCCCAATAAGATAGACATTTTGCTTGGAGCTGATGTCATTGGAATGCTTCAGAAGGATGGTTGCATCAGCGGAGTCAACGGTTCACCATTTGCACAAAATACAAAATTCGGCTACATCCTATTCGGCAAGGTGGAGCGCAGAACAACCAATCAACCATCCAGTCTAGTAGCTACGATTGATGACTACAACACCATCGACAAGACACTGAGGTCATTTTGGGAAATCGAAGACGTTTGTTCAACTCGAGAATTAACACACGATGAGTCAGAATGCGAACGCCACTACGAATCGACACATTATCGCAACAAAGACGGAAGATACACAGTATTCTTACCATTCAACGAAAACTCGTCACCCCTTGGCAGATCACGAGAGGATGCAGTGCTGCGATTACAACAGATGGAACGCCGGCTTGCCAAGAATCAACAACTACATGATAAATACAACAAGTTCATGCAGGACTACCTGGAATCGGGTCACATGGAGGAAGTGCTAGCTGAAGATCACAACAACTCGTCGGAGCAGACGTACTATCTTCCCCATCACGGCGTCATGCAGCGCAAACTGCGAGTGGTATTTGATGCCTCGCACAAAACAACAACCGGCATATCGCTTAATCAGAAGCTTCGCACTGGTCCCAAGCTGCAACAAAATGTCTTCGAAATACTAACTCGTTTTCGCAAACACAAATTCGTTTTCGTTTCAGATATTAAGCAGATGTATCGGCAGATCCTGATGGCGCCCGAACACAGAAATTATCAGAGGATCGTATGGCGACCGTCCCCACATGAGCCAGTTCGTGATTATCGTTTGTGCACGGTCACTTATGGTACTGCCAGCGCTCCGTATCTCGCAATTCGAACCATTCATCAGTTAGCACGAGACGAGCAGGAGAAATACCCAATTGCAGCCAACGTCGCATCGACAGATTTTTACGTTGACGATCTGATGACCGGCTCAGACAACATCGCGAATCTAATTGAAATCCAGAGGCAAATGGTGCAACTGCTACGATGTGGTGGCTTCGAACTACGAAAGTGGTCTTCAAACAGCCAGCAACTTCTAAACGAGATACCAATCGAATTCCGCGAGCATCAGGGTGAACTCGAGCTAAACTGGGACGATTCAGTCAAAACACTTGGTGTACATTGGTCCCCTTCGGCAGATTGTTTCGGATTCAATATTAGCCCAACATCAGAATTTCGCGCGCCAACCAAACGAACGATACTATCGCAGGCGTCAAGGATATTCGATCCGCTCGGATGGGTATTTCCAACTACAATCATCGCGAAAATCATACTACAGGAATTATGGGTGCTCGGCATGTCGTGGGATGAAGCAGTTCCAACATCAATCGCACAAAGATGGCTCAATTATCGCGACAGCCTGAAATCATTAGAGTCTCTCAGAATCGATCGCTGGATAAATCATTCGCCGAATCGCAGTAATCTTCAAATTCACGGATTCAGCGATGCTTCTGAGAAAGCATACGCAGCAGTTGTGTATGCTCGTATAACGTTGCCAAATGGATCCGCAAAAATCACAATGCTGACATCAAAGACCAAGGTCGCACCATTGAAAACGGTCAGCTTGCCACGTCTGGAGCTTTGTGCTAGCTTACTTCTCGCCAAACTCATACACAATATCGTTCAATCACTCGACGTGCCACAGGTTCAACTGTACGCATGGACCGACTCGCAAGTTGTACTTGGTTGGTTACGGAGCCCGCCAAATCGCTGGAAGACGTTTGTGGCCAACCGGGTT
Organism: Tipula vernalis; assembly: GCA_958295665.1. NCBI lineage: Eukaryota > Metazoa > Arthropoda > Insecta > Diptera > Tipulidae > Tipula > Tipula vernalis. Next base: position 376,746,838 of record OY282559.1, read on the forward strand.
TCACGAATCATGGATTACCTTCAACCTACCGATTGGAATTATGTCGACACCAAACACAACCCCGCTGATTGCGCGTCTCGTGGTGTCGAACCTTCATTACTGCACAGCCACCCACTGTGGTGGACAGGTCCTGTTTGGCTACGAGAAGAACCTAGTCAATGGCCACGCCAAAGAACAATCGAGGCCTACACTAACATAGATGAACGAAAAAACTCAATGATCGCAACGCATGCAGAAATCGTGACTTCTCACAACGACTTACATAACTTACTCGCTCGCCATTCATCGCTCGGGAAATTACTTCGTGTCACGGCGTTCTGCAGACGTTTCATTCAATATTGTCGTCAAAGTCCAGCAACTCGTCCGAAAGGCTTCATCACTGTGCCTGAGCTCAATTGGTCATTCGAGTTCTGGGTCAAGCTGGTTCAAGAAACCCATTTCGCGGACGAGATATCAAGATGCCAATCCGGAGAACACCTACTAGACAAAAGCCCACTCCGATCTCTGAACCCTTTCGTCGGCAGCGACGGCATATTGCGGGTCGGAGGGCGGCTCAAGGAATCTAATTTACCATACAACAGGAAGCATCCGATAATCCTTCCCAAGGACAACCAGCTTACCAGCCTGCTCATCTCACAAGCACACCGAACGACACTACACGGTGGTCCACAGCTGATGCTGGCACATATACGAAAGCACTACTGGATCTTGGGCATCAAAACGTTGGTGCGTTCGCACATACATAAATGTGTTGTATGCTTTCGCCATCGCACAACGACGAGTCAGCAACTGATGGCTAATCTCCCATCGGCTCGAGTTACTCCGTCGAGACCATTCCTTCACAGCGGTGTGGACTATGCCGGTCCAATATCCATCAAACTACGCAAAGGTCGTGGCGGCGCATCGACGAAGGGATATATTTGTGTCTTCGTGTGCCTATCGACGAAGGCGCTACATTTGGAGTTGGTGTCCGAACTTACCACTAATGCCTTCATCGCATCTTTTAAAAGGTTCACCGCGCGCAGAGGAAAAATTGCAAACCTATACAGCGACTGCGCAACGAACTTCGTCGGAGCGAATCGTCAACTGGCATTCATACATCAACAAAGCAAGAGAGAGGTCACTCCGGAGATCGCCGAACTATTGGCTCAGGATGGTACGACATGGAACTTTATTCCTCCGGCTTCTCCGCACTTCGGCGGACTGTGGGAAGCAGGCGTCAAATCGATTAAGCACCATTTACGACGTATCATGGGTGAAACCTTACTCACGTTCGAAGAGTTGACGACGCTGCTGTGCCAGATCGAGGCGTGCCTAAACTCGCGACCATTGTGTCCAATGTCGAACGACCCTGATGATTACACGATCCTAACTCCAGGGCACTTCTTAATCGGAGAGGCACCACTCACGATCCCAGAACCAACATTACTCGATGTACAAACGAATCGTCTCAACCGCTACCAGCAGCTGCAAAAAATGTACCAGCACTTCTGGAGAATTTGGTCGACAGAATACCTTTCACGCCTACAACAACGACCAAAGTGGATCAGAGGCAATGACAACGTCGTCATCGGTCAGTTAGTCCTCATCAAAGAGGAAAGCATTCCACCTTCGAAATGGTCACTGGGGAGAATAATCCAAACACATCCAGGATCTGATGGCCGAGTTCGAGTAGTCACTTTAAAGGGTCAGAATGGCGTGTACAAACAACCCGTCACAAAGCTGTGCCTGCTGCCTATCTTGGATAATCATCATAATAATCACTAAAGTCTTCAAATACTTTAGGGCGGCCGGCAATGTTGGAGACGTCAAATGAACGTCATTTCGTCGACTGTGTCACCACCTATCGGTGGACACAACATATCAAATATACACGTCCGACAACACTAAAACAACCACAACATCGGACAACACTTCAACCAGCTGTCAAAAGCTGTCATCGTTTTTTTTTCTTCTTCAACCAACTCTCGTTCGAGCAACACGGTTCAATCGAGAAATATAATAAATAAATAAATAAAATAGTATTGTGTTCTTTTCATTTTTCTGGTCGTGTTGCTCACCTACAAAACACATCAACAGTAGTTGTGTTGTTTCGACTGACGGCTGTTTATCTCCTGTCTTCTCTATCGTTGCCGCATCCGTTACTTTTTCTTCAAAATCATGTTGATTTGCGTCTAACCCTTCTTTCTCCATGGCATCACGTAGTCGCGCTTGTAAAGCTGCTTTACTACCATCAGTAGCCAAACCCCGTTTCCCAAGTTCTCTTTTTAATGTGGAACTTTTAATTCGTTGAGAATCATTTTCTTTTTCTTTTTATTCACAATCCCACCGATGTCACCAAATTGTTACGTTTTTGCCTTGTCAAATAAGGTTCGTATCACTGGATTGTGAATAATACAAAATCAATTTAATTTATCTCCAACGCATTTATTTATTTCACAAAATTTATTACAACACAGTTTATCAATAAAAATTCACAAAATCACTTTATATAAATTATTCTTAAATTTTACTGATCACTTTTACTTTATTTATCGCACTACAACACTTTTTTAAATCACTTTTTAATTCCTTTTAATCTTTATACTATCGCTTACCAAATATTACTGATCCAATTCGATTTCGTTCACCTTTTTATATACACAAACCAAACTTCTAGAAAGCTCATGATTTTTTTAGTTAGATTAGAGTAGAACAATTTTATCATGGAAAATTCCATTTAGAACAGTTTGACATTGAGCTATTAATTTTAACTTATTCTATTAGACACTAGGTGTCACCGTCACTAATCCATATTGTGACGGTGACACCTAGTGTGCAATAGAATAAGTAAAACTAATAGCTCAATGTTTACTGTACTAAATGGAATTTTCCATGATAAAAATTGTTACGTAATGTTTCTACGCTATTCCAACTGGAAGGGTCGTGAACTTTCGAGAAGCTTGGTTTGTGTATATAAAAAGGCGAACAAGATCGAATTGGATTATTAGTATTTGGAACGCGATAGTGTAAAGTTGTAAGAATAAGTAATATTTGGTAAGCGATAGTATAAAGATTAAAAGGAATTAAAAAGTGATTTAAAAAAAGTGTTATAAGTGCGATAAATAAAGTAAAAGTGATCAGTAAATTTTAAGAATAATTTATATAAAGTGATTTTGTGAATTTTGATTGATAAACTGTGTTGTAATAAATTTTGTGAAATAAATAAATTCGCTGGTGATAAATTGAATTGAGTTTGTATTATTCACAATCCAGTGATACGAACCTTGATTGACAAGGCAAAAACGTAACAATATTATTTTAATGCAATAATAATGTTTAAAAACAAAATGTTAATACAATAATAATGTTACGTAATTAAGTATTAATTATTTAAAAAACGAGCCTCAGACATTTTTACAAAAGTAAAACACACACCCTCTTTTAAGCAAAATCAAATATTTCAGCACTTAGCAGAAACATTGTGTAGCAAATGTAGTACATATGCCCTAACAGAGATGTCACCATATCGACATATTATAGACACATTTGTTTTGATTGCATAAAACAAACAAATGTATATCAACTACTATATGGTAAGATAGACGAGGTAGTAAGGTGATAGAGTGGAGTGAAGAAGGTCTGGAGTTCGAATCTAAGCAAAGCCAACGAAAAATTTGTTTTTAGATGAAAAATTTTGATTTGGGGATAATCCGAGAAGATTAATCGGGATCGAGATCGTGCTACAAAACAAAATTTGGTACAAAATTCGTGCAAAAAAAAAAAAAAAATTCAAATTTTTGTTTAAAAAAAAAAATAAAGTCGGAAGTTTGAAGAATCGAACTACAAACCTTTCGCACACCACTCCTTCATCTTACCACCCAACCACTCATCTCTTTTTTTTTTTTTTTTTTTTTTTTTTGTATTTATTAATTCTAAGCGACCGACATCAAGGCCATTGTCGCCGTTGGTTTGTTACATTTGTTTTATAATTCCAATTGTTACAATAATTTTATTTATTTATTTGTTTATATAAATCGTTATTTATATGGTTTTTAAATTTAAACGGTAAAAATAGACTGAAGTTAAAAATTATTTTTGGAGGGGAACTAAATTTGATTGTATTTCCGAATATCCTTTATAGGTATTTCAAAACTCTTTCTAAAACATTCGTGTCATCCGCTAGTGCTTGTTTTAGCGATTGCGGAATTTTGAATTTAGTTCTCTGAATAATAAGGCGCTGACAGCTAATTAGAATATGTCTGACGGTTAGGGGTTCGTTACATAATTCGCACCTAGGTTCCTCTGTTCTCAGAATACGATAGACGTGCGTAATGTTAGTATGCCCTATTCTCAAACGGCAAATGATGGTACTATCACGCCTCGCTAATAGATTTGAAGAATCCCATTTTATCGGTTTATCTTTAATTTCGGCCAAGTGGTTGGGAGGATTCATTGACGCCCATCGATTTATTTTGGCTCTCCAGATTGCAGTTAAAGCTGATTTAGCTAAATCATCCCCAGTTGAGGAATTGAATTCAATTACACTTGCTTCGGCAGCACATCTTGCCTCGGAATCAGCCGCTTCGTTACCTGTTATTCCTACATGTCCGGGTACCCACCCGAGTGAAATATCCTTTGTCGAACCTAGTAATAAATCCCTGATTTCGCGTACGATTGGATTTTTGATCCGTTTGGTTTTTAGAGCTTCCAATGTAGACAGTGAGTCCGTACAAATCCATTGCGACCTAGCAGGATGAACCCTGGCTATCTTGATAGCCTCGCGCAGAGCCCCGGCTTCCAAAGACATTGTTGACCAGTCATTACTCGTTCTTACCTTCTTTGGAGCTAATACCGTATCGGTAACGGCAAATCCGGCTCCCTCGTCCGATTTTGACCCGTCGGTGTACTGGATGTATGTGTCAGCAGGTAAACTTGTCAGAAATTTGAGGAATTCTGCTTTGTACGCAGAAATAGGGGTGTTAGATTTGGAATATTTGAAAATACTAGTATTAATATTAAGTTCTATGTTTCTCCAGAGGGGATATTGGGTGCAATGAAATGTGGCTAAAATATTGGTTGATAAAGAGTACTGATCTGCTATGGATGACCCTTTACTTCTTAAGTTTAAAGGGGAAAATGAAGGGTGTACATAGTTCGGTGAATCCAGTCTTTGTTTTTGTCTGATATAAAATTTGAGAAGGACTAGCTCTCGCCTCTCTGATAAATTTAGAAGGCCTGCCTCGGCAAGAATCGAAATTGAGGGAGAAGTTCTAAAGGCTCCCGTAGCTATTCTGACTCCTTCGTTAAGTATAGGATCTAGTAGCGCGAGGGCTGATCTAGAGGCCCCCTCATAAAATTGACATCCATAATCCAGTTTAGATAGTACCAAGCTTTCGAAAACCCGCAAAAGGGTTGCTCTATTGCTTCCGAAGTTGATTTCTTTCAGGCATTTTAGCGCGTTCAGAGACTTTTTGCAAGCATTCTTGGTATTATTGATATGAGCTTTCCAAATCAACCGATTGTCCAACGTCATTCCCAAAAATTTATGCGTTTGAACATTTTCTAAAGGATTTCCGTTCAGTGTGTAGACCGCGGGTATGCACTTTCGCTTTCGACAAAAATGAATTGATTTGGCCTTGTTGGGGGAAAATGAAAACCCAGTCTCTTTACACCAAAGTTCTAATTTACCTATAATTCGGGAAATCGTTTGTTTCTGAAGTGACTGATTTTGATTCTCGTAAAAAACAGTTAAATCATCGGCATATAGGACGAACTTGACTTTGGACCGGAAAAACACATATCTAATCGAGTCGATGGCGGTGAGAAAAAGTGTTACGGCTAAACTAGAACCGGTTGTCACACAGTTTTCCTGTGGGAATACCGCGGACCTGACATTTCCTATCATTACTTGGAAAGTACGATCATTTAAATAATTCCAGATAAAATGTAGTATATTTCCATCTACCTTCCATTTTTCTAGTTGCTGTACAATTCTTAACCTCCACACTCTCTCATAAGCTTTCTCTAGATCGAAAAAAATACAAGTCAGATGTGAGGAGTCTCCGAATACTTCAACTACGGCCTCTTTTAATATTTGAATTGCGTCCAAGCAGCTTCTGTTCCTTCTAAATCCAAATTGTTGGGGTGTCAATAGTTGATTTTTTTCTAAATACCAAATTAGTCTTTCGTTGACCATACGTCCATCACCTTAGCATCATTGTTAACTAGTGAGATTGGGCGGAATTCTGAAGGTGTTCTTGCTTTTGGATTTTTAGGTATCGCAATTACAGCAGCTCTTTTCCACTGGTATGGGAAAGTTCTATTGGACCATATTGAGTTAAAAATGTTCAAAAGATGGATTTTATTGGGAGAAGTTAGATTGTTCAACATTTTGTTTGTAATGAGATTTTCGCCGGGGGCTTTGCTGTTCCCACTTTTGAGGGCTACGTTGAACTCAATCACATTAAAAGGAGCGTTCAACTCCATTAAACCATTTCTCTGGCTTAAAATGAAGCGGCTCTCTAACAAATTCTTATGTAGAATTAAATCGCTCGAATAATTTTCCGAAGAAGAGTTCGAGGCAAATGAAGCGCCGAGAATATTAGCCATTGATTCCGAATCTGTGTAAGTATTATTGTTGTCGCGGATATATGGAGTATGATTTACCGTTCTTTTACCGGTCAGTGCACTAATTTACCCCCACAACTCTTCGCTAGTTATCCTCGGACCGATTTGAGCTCGGAATTCATTCCAAGAGGATTGTTTAGCCTGTCTTACAAGTCTTTTAGCTCGTGATCGAGCTCTTTTAAATGATATTAGATTATCGGTGGAAGGGTTTCTTTGGAAAATTTTGAGCATTTGTTTCCTATCGAAAACCGCTGTTCTAATTTCGGCCGACCACCATGGGACTACTTTCTTTAAAGGCCGTACTGAAGATAGAGGAATACTGGATCTAGCAGCTTGTGTTAAAATGTTTGAGTATTGCTCTACAATTTCGTTGATGGGTTGGTCTAGGGAAATGTTTGTAATATTGGCCAGGTCAGAATATAAGCGCCAGTCTGCTTCCTGTTCCTTCCATCTTTGCCTTCTCGAATTTTGTGGTGAGAAAGTATTGCTAGACATTAAAACTGGAAAATGGTCGCTACTGTACAAGTCGTCTACCACGCTGAATTTCCATTTATACGCAATCTCGGGAGAACATAGGACCAAATCGATATGTGTTAGGGAACCATTTCCGTGGACATAAGTTGGAGATCCGTCATTGATGCACACTAGAGAGGTACGACTAATGAACTCATGGACGATTTTTCCTCTAGTATTTTCCGAGGGAGATCCCCAAAGAGGGCTGTGAGCATTGAAATCTCCTACCAGGACAATGGGCCTCGGAAGTGCAGAAAATAACTGCAAAAGGGACTGAAGATTGATGGTGATGGATGGTGAGATGTAAATTGAGCAGATCGTTATTGATAAACCGCCCAAGTCTACTTTACAAGCGGCAATTTGCAAGTTTGTATTGATCTGGAGAGGAATAAATGACAGACAATCTCTAATTAGTAAAGCAGCTCCACCTGAACCAGAAGGGTCCAGTGGGGTATTTGTAACTATGTTATAACCTTTCAGTTTAGGTTTATGTATCGGTTTAAATTTAGTTTCGTTTAGTGCTAAAACCCATGGATTATATTTGGCTACAATCAAATTTAGCTCATTGTCCCTGCAAAAGAAACCATTGCAGTTCCAATGAAGCAAATCGTTACAAGCATTATTCATCGTTGACATGGCGCAGTAACTCTAATTCAGCTGGGCTGAGAAATGAATAATCCTTGTTACTGTGACTTACTTGGTTTTTATACAAATGATTTTGTGTTGGTTGAAAATTGACTTCTTCAGACTTTCTTAATGGTTGTGATTTGTGATGATTATTTTGATGAGTATTTGACTGTCTTTGTTGTTGCGGTTGAAATTGTTCTGATGATTGAATTTGTTGATTTTGTTGTAGTGGTAATGTTCTGTTCTCTTCTTGTAAATGTTTTTGTTGAGAATGTTGCTCTGCTTTATTGTTTATTGTTTGTTGTTCTTGTTGAGAAATATGTAGTTCACTTACGTGAGGAATTTGTGTGGGGTTTTGTGTATAAGTCTGAGGTAGAAGTGGTTGAAGTTTGTGTAATGATTGTTGAGATGTTGATTGCTGCAGTTGGTGTTGCTGTGATAGCTGTTGGGGTTGTATATCTTGCTGTATTTGTGGGTACTGTTGATTTGGGTGAGTAGACTTGGGTTGCTGTTCCTGTTCATTTTGCTTGTCGCTGATTGGTTTGGATTGTGACTGATTCTGTGCAGTACGATTTCCTTTTACTATACTGGCATAGGATCCTAATGCCGGAGTTGTATTAGCGTGTGTCCTATAATATTGCGTTCTTGCTTCAAAGTAAGTGATACGGTCTGTTGTTCCAATTTTCATGATTTCCGCTTCTCTTTTATAAGCCGGACACTCTTTACTAATGCTGGTATGGGGGCCCTTGCAATTGACGCACTTTACCACAGTGCAAGGTTCCTCATGAGGGACTTGCAAATCCTCGGCGCATTTGAAGCAAACTAATGTATTTCTGCATCGCTTTTTTGTATGTCCGAACATATAGCATGTGCCGCATTTCATGGGGTTTGGAATGTACAGTCGAACAGCAAGTTTAATGAATCCGGCGTATACAGTCTCTGGAACGGTTGGTATATTGAAAGTAAGTACCATAGCTGCGGTATCTTGCAACGCGCCCTCAATCCTCTTTTTGATTTTCCTCACATCAATCACTCCTTGGGATGAAAACCCTTCTTTAATCTCTTCTTCCGATAGAGAAATTAAATCACGGCAGAAAACCACACCCTTTGAATTATTTAAGTAAGGGTGTTCTGTAACCACTACTGGTGCTAGTCCTCCGAGTTGTTTTAATTTTAATAGTGACGCTGCGGCAGATCGTGTTTTAGTTAGTAGCAACAACTCCCCGCTTTTAGTGCGAGTAACTTTTTTAATGCCGTTAGAAACAGCCATGTCGAGAGCTTTCTGTATTCCAAAAGGAGAAATTCCATTTAGATTAGTATTTACATCTTCGTGTTTTATAACCAGATATTTTTCCTGAACGGAATCAGCTGAGCTAGACGCAAACGGCGCGCTGAACCCCAATCTTTTCACCCTTAATTGTTCGGTTTTTTTCCTTTTTGGTTGTGGATATACTTCACTATACTCGCCGATCCCTTCCAGGGGGCAAACCGATTTTCAAGGAGCATTCTGCCCTAAGGCAGATGCCTTCTACACCACTTCACAATTTAAATGCACTAACTATAGCACAGAATGTTTTCTGCACCGGGATATACCGTTATTTTAAAATAACAAATCGCTGTTACACTGTAAATGTTTACTGTGCACCAAAAAAAAGAAGAACTGTTTATAACTACTTATTCACACCACACCAATTGTTTTCTCCAAAATTCACTTATAACAAAGTCTACCAAATACCGTAAATAACTATGAACACGTTGTTCAGCTTATATTATTATTATATTAATTTTATTTTAATGAAGTCAAAACAAATTTTATTCAAAACAAAAAAAAAAATGAATTAATACGTAGCTTTCAAACACGTCTTTCGTCTACGACCACTCATCTATACTAACCACTCATCTCTATATAATTTACACTCAGTTTTTCGTTTAAATGCTGATAAATTCGGACTTGGTGAAAAATCGCATACACATTTTTGTTATTTTACCAGGCGAACAGAATTTAAAAAACAACATAATTGTCAGCAACGTGACATTATTTTGTATCAAAGCGTGCCACTTCAAGTTATGTGACACTTAAACATACAAAAAAAAAGTCATATTGCTGACAATTCTACCTTCTTGTAATTTCTGTTCGCCTGTTAAAATGATAAAAATTTTTTGCGATTTTTGATGAAATTTTATTTTTTTTTTTAAATTTCTGCTTACCTGATAAATAAAAATAAACTTTTTTTAAACGGCAACTCTAGGCAACCACCCAAATAGAAAATTTGGAGATACTTATTGCAAAAAAAAATTCTTTCAGGTGCGGGGATCGAACTCGAGAAACCTCTATGGTTTTAATCTGCTCTCTTATGGTAATAATAGTTCGATCTTCGCGGGCTGAAGGATTTCTTTTTGTAATAAAAAGCTCCAAATTTTCTATTTGGGTGGCTAGAGTTATTGATTACTGTCACAATATGAGAATATTGTGTAAATGTTTTTGCCGTATGAAATGGCTCCCCTTTCTATCGATGTGGCGGACTTTTGGTTGATAAATTAAATCGGATATTTAACCCAAAGAAAAGACGTCTACACAGCTTGATGGTTGATATCAAAAAGAGTTATTTATTGGCATTTGACATTTAACAATAATTTTTTACCATAATGATAAATTGAGTAAAATTCGAGGTAGATTGCTACATTATTCTATAAATAAAATCTACATTAAACAAAGTATTAAACGAACTCTCGAATATGGTCTAAATTTAGATTTAACATTTGTATGGTTTTTTAGCCCATTAACATTTGTACGGTTGATCAGCTGTCATAACATTAAACAAAAACAAACTGATCAGGTAAGAAATTTTACAATTAAATTATATAAATAAATAATATAATAAACTTTAAATATTTCAGGGTAGAATTACTTGGAACGAATCAATGGACTAAAATCTTACAGGATGTAGATAAGTATAACACAAAAATATTTTAAATTCTTAATTTCTGTACAAGTTTTTTTTTCTATTCTAGGTTATGTTTTGGTTGCTGCAATATTCATACATACAGCCCCGGTTGAATCATCATCAGATTCAAGGACTGGAAGACGGCATAATTTTTGAATTGGGCGCTTGAATATACCGTTTTTGCTTTTAACATCAGCTACGCGTACCTTACCGTCATTGCCTGGATATAATAAAGTAACTCGTCCTAATAGCCATTGAGCGGGAGGTAGATTATTATCATGAATAATAACAATATCATTCAGCTGTAAATTTTTGTTTCGTGTTTGCCATTTCGATCGCTGCTGTAGCGTTGTCAGGTACTCCAACTGCCAGCGTTTCCAAAATTGTACGTTTATCTGCTTTACAATATCCCATCTTGCATGTGGAGATAACTTATGATCAGGCATGTGATCGGGTAATTGATGAATGGGTCGTCCGATCAAAAAATGGGCAGGCGTGAGAAAATCTGGCTCATCATTATTGCTGGAACATATCGGCCTCGAGTTTAGAATGCCCTCAACTTGAACCACAAGAGTTGAAAACTCTTCTAATGTAAGTATTGCGGCGCCAATGGTCCTAGTGATCTGCGTTTTTGTGGATTTCACTGCGCTTTCCCATAATCCACCTTGATGGGGACTTCCTGGAGGAATAAATCGCCATTCTACATCATCCTTCAAAAGATTAGAAGAAATATTATCAGACTGAAATTTTAAGAAGTCATACACTTCTTTAAGATGATTTCTCGCGCCAATGAAGTTGGTCGCGTTATCGCAATAGATGGTATGACACAATCCTCGTCTACCGAAAAATCTTCGCAGTGCACCTAAAAAGGATTCAGTGCTTAAGTTCATGCAGATTTCGATATGAATGGCGTGTGTGCTAAAGCATACAAAGATAAGCTTTTATTGGAATTGAGCCTATGCGTCGCACTGGATGGATTCGAAAAGGTCCACAAAAGTCAACTCCAACTGTTCCAAATGTCACCGTGTGCTTTACTCGGTCTTCAGGCAACTCTCCCATTAATTGGCTCATCATTCGCGGATTTTGTTTTAGACACCTCACACATCTACGAAATATTTTCTTGGCCACATCCTTGCCCCTTACGATCCAATATTTCTGACGAACTAAGCTGGTTAATAGGTTTATGCCGGGATGCTGATTTTTTACGTGCACATCATAAGTGATGGTGGTGGCAATTGCTGATTTATGGGATAAAATTATAGGATGTTTAGCATTATAAGGTAGCGCTGACTTCTGAATTCGACCACCAACACGCATCACTCCATAATTATCGACAAATGGATCTAGTGGCCTTAATTTGCTCTTAACTGCAACTGGTTTTTTATTACGGAGACAGTGGTATTCCTCGGGAAAATCTTTACCTTGGAAATGCTTTGCTATGTAGTGTGTTGCTCTCTCTAGTTCCACTGGCAATAATACTCCACCTTTCCTTTCGGTTTTCTTATGACCAAGTCGAGCGTTGTAACAGAATCGAAGTACGTACGCTACAATCTTCTGTATCTTGAAAAAACTGGAAAAATGTTTGCTTAGTTCGTCTAATATATGATTCTCACCTTTATTGTTAATGACAATGGTAGGGCCGTGGACTTCAACAGGCAGTGTACTCTCTTCTGCTGTTTGGTTTATGATAGGTTGATCTGACCAAACTTGTTCAGTCTCCTTCAGCCATGGGGGACCAGTCCACCACAAATTGTTATGTGTAATCTCTCTTGCTGATATTCCTCGGGATGCCAAGTCGGCCGGATTTTGCCTAGAAGGAACATGTCGCCATTGTTCTCGTTTGTGCGTGCAGATAATCTCTGAAGTACGGTTCGCAACGAATGTTGTCCAGCATCTTGGTTGTCGAGATAGCCAATCAAGTACTATTTTCGAGTCAGTCCATAACGTGATTGAGGATACTGGGATAGTAAAAACGTGTTTGACTTGATTGGCAAGTCGACTTAGAAGAACAGCACCCATCAACTCCAACCTTGGTAAGCTGACCTGCTTTAGCGGAGCCACCTTTGTTTTTGAGCAGATTAGTTGAACTGTAGTGCCTTGTTCGGTTTGTGATCTGGCGTATAGTACTGCCGCGTAAGCCCACTTACTGGCATCACAAAATCCATGGATAGTTATGCAGGTAGACGCAGTGATGCAACGTGGAATTTTTATCTCCGGCGCTCTGCCTAAATCATTCCTGATGTCAATCCATTCGGATCTCGTTTCTGCCGGAAGCTCTTCGTCCCACTCTAATTTTTTGAGCCATAAGCTTTGGAATAGAATTTTGATCCTGACTGTGATTGGTGATAAAAGACCGAGAGGATCAAAAATCTTACTCGCTTCTGAAAGGAAATTTCTTTTAGTATATTGTGATGTTTCTGCTAGACGGACTTGAAAAATGAAATTGTCGGTTATGCCGTTCCAACCGATACCCAATAGCTTTACAGGTTCGTCTGGGTATTCTACAATAGATTTAATGCAGTTCATATCCGAATCATCGGATGGGTTACGAATCAGTGGATGGTTGGATGATATTTTCCGCAAATTGAAACCTCCACTACTCAATATATTTAAAACGTCGTTCTTCAATTTGATTAATTCGGCTACCGTTGATACACCCGTCATCAAATCATCTACGTAAATATCATAATTAATAGCACGAGATGCTTCCGGTTTTATAGCTTGATTTATTAGGGCCAACTCCTTCAAACATCTAGTTGACATAAATGATGCTGAAGCTGTCCCATACGTTACGGTTTTTAAGGCGTATGGACAGATTCGATGTTGCTCATCTCGCCATAGAATTATCTGGTGCTTGCTATCTTCTTCGTTTACCCACACTTGGCGATACATTTTCTCGATGTCGCCAACTAATACATACAAATGTTGTCTAAACCGAAGAATTATGTCGAAAAGGCTGGATTGAATATTTGGACCTACAAGTAGATTTTGGTTGAGCGACTTCCCTGTGGTGGATTTTGCCGACGCATCGAAAACCACGCGTAACTTTGTAGTGGTACTGTTACTTTTTACTACCCCATGATGTGGCAAGATATAAGATCGCTGCAAGTCTATGCAACTTGGAGGTATTTTATTCATGTGTCCCAGCTCTTGATATTCTCGTAAAAATTCGGTATAAAGCTCCTTAAAATCGTGGTTTAATTGAAATTTCCTCTCCATGGCCAACAGCCGTGATAGTGCCAAGCGGTAAGTTGATCCCATATTCATTCCATCTTCCTTGAACGGAAGCTTTGTAATGAATCGTCCATCTTGTGCCCGCTGAGTGGTAGCTTTGAACCATTCTTCACATGTAGCCTCTTCGTTGGATAGTTCTATTGTGTTAGTTTCAGGAACCTCCTCTATTTCCCAGAAACGTCGTAATGTTGCGTCAATGTCAATAATTGTAGTGAATGTTTGTGCAGTATTTGACAAGTTATTCTCGTGCTTCCCTCCTATGACCCAGCCTAGTTTGGTATTGTGTGCTACTAAATTGCTATCGCCAATTTTTATATTACCTTCTTCAAAAAGATCGAAGACTATTTCGGCTCCAAGAAGCAAATCGATGGATCCCGGTTTACAAAAGTTTGGATCGGCCAGTTTAATGGATAGAATCTCTTTCATATTGATCGTGTTAAATTTAAAAGCCGGTAGCGACGATGTTATCTTCGGAATTATTAATGCACTTAAGGATATTTGCTTCATATCGAATCTCGAGGAAAATCGAAGGTTAATACTTCCGTGAGCCTGACCCAAACTAGTTTGTCCAATGCCAGCTATCAAGGTTCTGCTATTAGTGCGCTGTAAACCAAATTTCTGAACTAGTGCTTCGGTTACAAAAGATGCTTGTGATGCGGTATCTATTAAAGCTCGGCATTGTCGGGGTACTCCATGACTATCAACTATATTCACTATTGCTGTAGGTAGGATGGTTTGAAATGTACAGTTAAGTGAAATGTTTTGACTGTATTCCGGAGCATTGGTATACGCATGGTGAATAGCGGTGGTAGTAGCCTGCTGTGAAGAATCGTCCGAGGTAGTGGTGTTATTATCTGAAGCTCTTGGATTTATATCGTTATGTAAAAGCGTATGGTGTTTACGATAGCACTGCCGACATCTTCCTCTATTTCTGCAGTCATATAAAGAGTGGCCTGGGTTCAAGCAATTAAAACATCTGTTGTCACGGATCATCAATTCCCTCCGCTCATCCACGGACAATTTCTTGAAAGTATTGCAATCTATCAATCTATGTTCCTCTTCATTGCAAGCTACACATTGATCATTATTTGTTGTTGAAGCAAAACTGTGTTTCGGTGGTGCGATGGCTCTTGTTGGTCTAGTAGAATGTAACTTCATGGATTCTAGTGCATCTGTTCTTTTTATTAGAAATTCGAAGAAATCATCTATGGTAGGAAACTCTTTTTCGGTGTTGCTTTGTGCCCATAGACTTCGAGTAGATTCGTCCAATTTCTTTTGCAGCAGATAAATGAGCCATGGATCTCTTGCTTCGGCTTGTTCACCCAACGCTTTTAAACCGCGTATTACTTCATCGGATGTGTCGAGAAGTTTCCGTATATTTGATGCATTTGCCACACTGATACTGGGTTGTTCTATAAATGAATGCACAAATGCATTTATTGTGTGGCGCTTGCGATCGTATCGTTTTCGTAACTTATTCAGAGCCTCAATGTAGTTAGCATCGGTGACCTTAAAATGCTTCACAAGGGAATAGGCTTCTCCTTTAAGCAGTCCCATCAAGTATTGGAACTTTTGGACTGGACTTATAGTTTCTCGTTTGTGGATGCTCGAACAAAAAGGTCGAAAAAGCTTTGCCATTCGGTGAAATCGCCCGAAAATGGTGGAATTTGTAGCTTGGCTAATTTAATTTCGGGAGCTGGATTATAAATGCTCGCGTTCATGGTTGTTTCGTCCGCTGTATTGTTTGATGCTTCAATGCTTCGTTTATTTATCCACTCGTTTAGCTTGGCAACAGCTATATAATAGATCTCCTCAGCTTCAATTAATTTCGACTCTTCTTGACTACCGAGAGCAAACATGGTAGCTTCTACAGAAACAATTTTTTCTAGTACTTCATGGGCTCGATTCACCTTTACCCGCATTTCCTCAACCGTTTCGCGTGATCTCTCGTTAATTTCCTTTGCGTAGTTTGATAACTTGGTTAGAACTGCTTTGTAAGAACCACGTTGCTTTTTTAAGCCTTCTATCTCAGCCATTTTAAAATATTGGAACAACTGGATAGATGTTAACACTGGACACTTTAGTCTTTAGGGTTTTGGTACACTTTAGAATTTAGTACTAGTAATCACTTTGCACTAGATAATAATGTTTTTAATAAAATTGGTGGTTGATAAATACGAAAAACCAATTTTTCAATTTCCGTTAAGATTCACAGATTGAATGTGGTGGATGCAATCTTATAAATCAATTCGTACCTGAAATCCGGCTCGAAGGACCATGTCACAATATGAGAATATTGTGTAAATGTTTTTGCCGTATGAAATGGCTCCCCTTTCTATCGATGTGGCGGACTTTTGGTTGATAAATTAAATCGGATATTTAACCCAAAGAAAAGACGTCTACACAGCTTGATGGTTGATATCAAAAAGAGTTATTTATTGGCATTTGACATTTAACAATAATTTTTTACCATAATGATAAATTGAGTAAAATTCGAGGTAGATTGCTACATTATTCTATAAATAAAATCTACATTAAACAAAGTATTGTTACGATTTTGCCTTGTCAAATAAGGTTCGTATCACTGGATTGTGAATAAAACCAATTCAATTTAATTTATCACCAACGAATTTATTTATTTCACACAAGAATTATTACAACACAGTTTATTAATACAAATTCACAAAATCACTTTATATAAATTATTCTCAAATTTTACTGTTCACTTATAATTTTTATTTCCACAAAAACACTTTTTAATTCACTTTTTTAATTCCTTTTTAATCTTTACTCTTTCGCTTACCAAAAATTACTTATTCTTACAACTTTACACTATCGCGTTCCAAATACTAATAATCCAATTCGATCTTGTTCGCCTTTTTATATACACAAACCAAGTTTCTCGAAAGTTCACGACTTTTCCAGTTGGAATAGCGTAGAAACATTACGTAACAATTTTTATCATGGAAAATTCCATTTAGTACAGTAAACATTGAGCTATTAGTTTTACTTATTCTATTACACACTAGGTGTCACCGTCACACTACCCCTCACCTAAGCCTGTTCGTCCCGAACAGGACCCAAATCACCTCCTCTGTATAGGGCCAGCCTCTCCAAATGCACCACCTTTGGTTTACCTCGATGTCCCTTCCGTATCCGATAAACCACGTCGTTCATCCTTGTGATGACAGTATAAGGTCCTTCCCATGCTGGTTGCAGCTTCGGTGATAATCCCTTTTTCCGTTGCGGGTTGTGAAGCCACACCAATTGCCCCTCGTGTAATCCCTGGCCATTTACCCGTATGGCACATCGAGTTCTCATCCAGTCGCCCGACACTCGCACTCTACCTCGCACAACTCGGCCCTTCTTATCCAATGTCTGCTTAACCTGGTGTTCATTCGTTTCCTCAACAATTGTTTCAGATTTCGATGGCAGCTCCTCGCAATGACTGATTGTTACTCGCCTTACTGTCGCATCCGTACCGTTAAATTTAAGTTTCAGCTTGATGTTATCGCTACTCAATATTCCCCGTCCAAAATCCAACACAAAGCCATTCATCCTCATGAAGTCCGTTCCCAAAATAACCTCGTCCACAATGTCTGCGACCAGAACCTCGTGTGGGAAAAGGGTTTCGCCGATCCTTATGCTCACGATCTTTTTTCCTTTAATCATTGCACTCTCCCCATTTGCCATTCTTAGTTTTAACCCATCAATCAGCTGCACTGCTCCTGCGATCAAATCTTTCCGAACAATTGTGTGGGTTGCTCCGGTATCCAGCGTAATAATACACTTCCTTCCATCAACACCGCCCCCAACTGTGACGCTGCTTGCGCCTCGTGCTTCACTCGTAACAGGGATGGATGTTATGGGGCAACCAGACGGCGAAGCCAGCTTCGGTTCCTCCAAACTGACTTCTAACCTTTCCACTTTACCGACTGTTGCCATCCGTTCATCCGATCCCTGCTCTCCTCTTAGTGCTCTTTCCACAGAAGTTGGTGATCCGTGCCGCTTTCCCCTTGCTACCAAACAATCTCGCGAAATGTGGCCAATCCTGTTACATACCCAACATCTTCGCTCGCTGCTTCTAGACCTTTGTTCTGACCGTTCCGTTTTT
This sequence comes from Tipula vernalis, assembly GCA_958295665.1. Lineage (NCBI taxonomy): Eukaryota > Metazoa > Arthropoda > Insecta > Diptera > Tipulidae > Tipula > Tipula vernalis. Next base: position 376,764,880 of record OY282559.1, read on the forward strand.
GCCCGCATAAAAGGTGGCGATCTTCTCTCTCCATGTATTACTTTCCGACAGTCCATTGAGATGTGACCCAACTTGTCACATTTCCAACACCTAAGCCTGCCTCTTCCGACTGTCGGTACCATTCGCTCCATGCTGCCGTTCTTGTCTGAGTTCATTTGGCGCCTAACTAATGACGGTCTGGTGAAGTTCTGCACGGCCTCGATCGTTAACGCAAACGCAACGGTTTCCGCGAACGTCGCTTTAGGTGACAACATCACCGCCCTGCGTGTCTCTGGATCTCGAATGCCGTCAATGAATGCGTCAATTTTAAGCCTTTCCATATAATCGGCCGACGTACTGGTATGTGCTAGATGTACTAATCGCTCGATTGCCGATGAAAATTCCTGAAGTGATTCTCCTCCCTTTTGGTAGCGGCTTTTCAATTCCATTCGATAGATTTCCCGCTTGTGATCACTGCCGTACTTCCGATCCAGCGCCTTCATAATTTCGAGATAGCTGCTGCGCTCTTGTTCCGGGATGGTTTGTAAAGCCTCTGCTGCTTCGCCTTTGAGGGCCACTATTAATGCCGCGACACGATGTTCGTCGTTCCAATGATTTTGATTGGCTGCCGTCTCAAATTGAAATTTGAAAATGACGAAAGATGTTGTTCCGTCGAATGTTGGTGGCTTTATCTTGATTGATTGGACGGTTTGTACCACTTGTGTTGTTGTTCCACTTGCCTTGATATCAGTTAGTTCTTTCTCGAGCCGTTGGCATTTTTCTTCAACCTGCTGAACCTCCGTTTTGACAAGTTGAACTTCCTTTTGCAGTTTTTGGTCAACCTGTTGAATCTCCATTTGCAGCTTCTCTACTTCGCCGTGTATGTTAGCAGATAATTCGAGAAGTTTCTCGTCCATTCTCTTATGACCATCAGTAATTTGGCTTTTAATTTCTTCTCCTTGTTTCTCCACCCGGTGTTGAAGTTCTTCGTTTGATTGTTTCATAGTCTCCAACTGCCGCACATTTTGTTGTTCCATTTCATTCTTAATTTCTTGGTTTGACTGCTCAATTTTCACCATTTGTCGTTCGTTTTGTTGTTTCATGAGACACATCTGTCCTGTCATTTGGTTCATAGCAGCTATTAACTGCGACAAATCGAAACTTCCAGAATGTTCTTGTGTCTTTTCGACCAACGGTTGTTTATCTTCTGCTTTCTGCTCTATGGTTGCTGCATCCGTTACTTTCTCTCCAAAATCATAATGTTCCGCGTCCAGCCCTTCGTTCTGCATGGCCTCACGTAGTCGCGCTTGTAAAGCTGCTTTAGTACCATCAGTAGCCAAACCCCGTTTCTCTAGTTCTCTTTTTAATTCTGGAACTTTTAATTCGTTGAGAATCATTTTCTTTATCTTTTTATTCACAATCCCACCGCTGTCACCAAATTGTTACGATTTTGCCTTGTCAAATAAGGTTCGTATCACTGGATTGTGAATAAAACCAATTCAATTTAATTTATCACCAACGAATTTATTTATTTCACACAAGAATTATTACAACACAGTTTATTAATACAAATTCACAAAATCACTTTATATAAATTATTCTCAAATTTTACTGTTCACTTATAATTTTTATTTCCACAAAAACACTTTTTAATTCACTTTTTTAATTCCTTTTTAATCTTTACTCTTTCGCTTACCAAAAATTACTTATTCTTACAACTTTACACTATCGCGTTCCAAATACTAATAATCCAATTCGATCTTGTTCGCCTTTTTATATACACAAACCAAGCTTCTCGAAAGTTCACGACTTTTCCAGTTGGAATAGCGTAGAAACATTACGTAACAATTTTTATCATGGAAAATTCCATTTAGTACAGTAAACATTGAGCTATTAGTTTTACTTATTCTATTACACACTAGGTGTCACCGTCACAGTATTAAACGAACTCTCGAATATGGTCTAAATTTAGATTTAACATTTGTATGGTTTTTTAGCCCATTAACATTTGTACGGTTGATCAGCTGTCATAACATTAAACAAAAACAAACTGATCAGGTAAGAAATTTTACAATTAAATTATATAAATAAATAATATAATAAACTTTAAATATTTCAGGGTAGAATTACTTGGAACGAATCAATGGACTAAAATCTTACAGGATGTAGATAAGTATAACACAAAAATATTTTAAATTCTTAATTTCTGTACAAGTTTTTTTTTCTATTCTAGGTTATGTTTTGGTTGCTGCAATATTCATACAATTACCTTTTTAATTAAAAAAAGGTAATTTTTATTTACCAGGTGAGCAGAAATTTAAAATTTTTTTTTTTTTTTCATCAAAAATCGCAAATAATTTTTTGTCATTTTAACAGGCGAACAGAAATTACAAGAAGGTAGAATTGTCAGCAATATGACTTTATTTTGTATGTTTAAGTGTCACATAACTTGAAGTGGCACGCTTTGATACAAAATAATGTCACGTTGCTGACAATTATGTTGTTTTTTAAATTCTGTTCGCCTGGTAAAATAACAAAAATTTGTATGCGATTTTTCACCAAGTCCGAATTTATCAGCATTTAAACGAAAAACTGAGTATAAATTATATAGAAATGAGTGGTTGGGTGGTAAGATGAAGGAGTGGTGTGCGAAAGGTTTGTAGTTCGATTCTTCAAACTTCCGACTTTATTTTTTTTTTTTTTTAAACAAAAATTTGATTTTTTTTTTATTTCCACGAATTTTATAACAAATTTTTTTTTGTAGTGATCTCGATCCCGATTAATCTTCTCGGATTATCTCCAATTCAAAATTTTTCATCTAAAAACAAATTTTTCGTTGGCTTTGCTTAGATTCGAACTACAGACCTTCTTCACTCCACTCTACCACCTTACTACCTCGTCTATCTTACCATATACAAGTTAATGTACATTTGTTTGTTTTATGCAATCAAAACAAATGTGTCTATAATATGTCGATATGGTGACATCTCTGTTAGGGCATATGTACTACATTTGCTACACAATGTTTCTGCTAAGTGCTGAAATATTTGATTTTGCTTAAAAGAGGGCGTGTGTTTTACTTTTGTAAAAATGTCTGAGGCTCGTTTTTTAAATAATTAATACTTAATTACGTAACATTATTATTGTATTAACATTTTGTTTTTAAACATTATTATTGCATTAAAATAATATGGATTAGTTGTACTAAATATTCTGGTAAAGAAATCGCCATAAATTCAAAAAGCAAACTACTCATAAAATTTAGCAATAGTAGCTGCGTGCAGCCAGAAGTACTTGTGTGTACTTTGCCACGTTAAATGGAACCCAGCAATTAGAAAATATAAATAATTATTGATGAATATGGATATGAAACTGATAAATTGGCCTTAGCACTCCTTGCCAGAGATTTGAATTCACTTTCCGATAGTACATATAGTAGCTGGCCTACTACTACATCCATCGATCCCAAAAACTCCCCCCTATCCAGGTCCTAACGATTAGTTGGAATTTCAACAAGTGTAGGTTCTTTCATGGATATGATCGGTCCGCCGATCAAAAAATGTGACTGTGTAATAAGGCTGTGGATCATTCGGATTTCCGAAATGGAATACAGTGGCCGCGAATTTAATATAGCCTCTATTATAGTCAAAAGTTCCTCGTAAGAGAAGTTTTTGATGGAAGCATCCCTTTCAAAATGATTTTTAAAAGAATTATCGGGTTCCTATAAAATTCTTAGCGTTAGTAGACCAAATGACTTGACACTTACCTCGTCTTGCTCTTCTCGTCTTAATCTTTTTAAACATGAAAGAAACGCTTTTGCGGTCTGATTTGCCACGAGCTCCAATTGGCTAAGGACTCTTCGTGGAAAAACACAAAAAGAGTGCCACATATACCTTATAAACGGCTCACAAAAATCAACACCTTTAACTGAGAAGAACTGAACAAACTGAAATTATTTTTGGTTGTACGCTTTTTCTGGTCACCGTTAAAACCCATGAATTATAAATAATTAAAACAATGGCATATAATTTGGAACTCTTCCTGTTGTAAGTGGAATAAATTGAAAAATCATTTTATGTGTATTTTAAATTTGTTTATTTATTTAATAAATTTTTATTTAATAGGAATACCTGAAATCACTTAATTAACACTAAGTACAAAATTACACACTACCTAGTGCCAACTAGTGGTTTGATCTTAATACCTAAATCTTTACTTTTACTTAAAATACATAGTAGAAAAATACGTATTTATTTCTTTAAGAATCTTTTTAATAGCCTTGACTAGATTTTTAAAATTTAATTTGATTTGAAGTACTCGCGTACATACTCTAGTATTAAGTAGATTTAAAATAAACTACATAGATATTATCATGCTTTAATTTATAGCCGCTGTACACATGATTGCAGATAATTTCCTTAAGCTAGGGTTTTATTGTCAGTCTAAAATATAATGGTTTTTAAAAAAATAATTGTTTATTGTGTTAGACACTTTCTCTCTTAAAGACTAAGTACTTTATTCGTAACGACTATGTACACACGAATCAACTATCGCTATACCTCATCATGGTATCCCAGCGAATACAAAACAGCATCATGTACGGTTGGACAAGTCTGAAATGGCCCTAAACCAAGTGCTACACTATGTTCGAGCGAATGATATGCATTATCGCCCGGACATGCCAGTAAAAGTACTGCACCAATTTTCTTGAGATCATTTTCAAAGTCGGCAAGTGTAAGACATCCGGCATGATCCACACGGCCGCAGCATGATAAATCAAGGATTACCGTGTGTAATCCGTTTAGCTCCTGGACAGCATCATCTTTATTTGCGGCAGCTTTAATTAGGGTTGCATCAGTTATATGAAGTGCCTTATATAATGAGCTTCGAAAACTTGCTCTTGAAGCAAAATTAATCGATCCACAGTATCGAAAGATTTTTATTTTTGGTATTTCTTCAGCATTTTTATGATTTTTCATATCGACATACACACCAGTGTCACCAATTTGTCCCAATAAACAACTGTAATGTTTCAATCCGTTTAAGTAGAGCACGGCAATCGATACTATGACACCAACTAGTAGCCCAATATCGATGTCAACAATAATAACGGTTAAAAAAGTCACGATCCATATGAGAGCCTCCAATTTTCCTTGTTTATAGAATTTTTTTATATCTAGTACATGTATATAGACACCTTTTAGTGCCACGACGATAATTCCAGCGAGCACGCAACGTGGTAGCGCTTCGAAAATCGGTCCAATCCAAAGGAGAACCGCTAATATTATTGAAGCTGCGATTACGGACGCGATTTGCGTTTTTCCGCCTGTTTCGTGCTGTAATGCAGAACGTGATAGCGAGGCTGACAATGGAATGCATGAGAATATTGAACCAACCATATTACACATGCCTAACGCTAGCAGTTCCTGATTTGACCTTATAATGTAATTGTCTTTTTTCGCGAACAACATACCCATCGATATTACAATTGAATAACTGACGATTGCGATACTAATGCTACCAAGGGCAACCTCTTTGATGAGCTCAAATGGTGGTAAAACAGGTTCTGGAAGGCTAAAGCGAAAAAATATAAAATTAATGTAGCAATTTTAATTTTAGCTAATAGTAGCCTTAACTTACCCAACTGGAATTATGCCAACAAGTTGAAGGGGTTTGGTTTTTGGAAAATCCATAAGTATCGAAGATACAACACCCATAATTACGGCTCCCAATTCAATGGGAAAAGGAAATTTACTCTTTTTGGCGAACCACGGCTTAAAAAATTCATTCATACAAATCATGTACAGTATGATACAGGTAGCAACAATTAGCGCTGTATAATTTACGTCGCTTATGTGTGCGAATAAAAAATGAATACTCAAAGGTAGTTTGAAATTTGCTTTGTAGCGTGGTACTGCAATTCCAAAAATATCTTTTAACTGGCTCACGAATACATGCATAGATGCAGCCGTAACAAAACCACTTATTAGTGGTTCACTTAGCAACGATGTTATTGCCCCTGCTCTTAAGGCAAACATTACGAAATATATTATGCTTGTACAAAACGAAACTGCGGTCACGATTTGAATTGGTGTGTAAATAATTTCGCTGGTGGAATTTAATGTTTCATTTAACACAAAACTATTATTCGATAAATCTATCGAATCGGCTGGTGTATAGGTGGCCACTATTTTAGCGCACATAATCGAAATGACCGCAAAAGTACCCATTGAATTGTGTCGTGATGTTCCAAATACGACATAGGTCAGAAGTGGCAAAAATGCCATATACAATCCAGTTTTAGGTGATACACCGGCTAATAAACCGTATGCCATACCTTGCGGAATATGCATCACGGCTACTGTTATGCCCGCCGATATATCACCGCATATGTAATTTTTAAATTGATATTTTGGTAGCCAGTCTAGTATGGGCACAATACTAATAATTAGTTTGACAAAACTAAAATCGTTCCATACATTTTTGATGCGCTGGACTAACGGAGTTGTAGGCGGCTCATAGCCTGACAGTCGAAGCGCATTATTTTGGAGCAGTACTTGTCGTTGAACTTGATATTCGGGTAATATTGTATTATCATATTTATCACCTTTACCGTTCATTCTGGAAAAATAATAAGAAAATTTTGATTGCTCTGGTTATCATCGTAAGAGACCAATGTGTAACGAATACTTACAAACTTTCATCCATCGTTAGATTTGAACCGTTCTTCATCTCAGATCGAAACAATTTTTGTACGCTTCCTGCAAATAAAAATTAAAAAAAAAATCTATTATTGTAAATAGTAATCTTGGGATCTAAATTTGAACTTCATGATGTGCGTACAAATATTATTGAATTAATTAAATGCATAATTATTAAATGGGGAAACAAATATTTGTTAAGTAGTTTTGTGTAAATAGTTATTGAGCCGATATATTGATAATAGTTTTAACTAACTTGCTATATAGTTTATACAATAAAACAAACAAATGGGATCTCACTGTGGTGGCACACACTTATTTACCTGAAGAATATATTAACAAGACTTTTCACTTTAATTTTCACAATTGCAATTTTAAACGTTGAACTTAACGATTAAAAGAAAACTTTTTATCTGATTCAAAAATGGTAAACTCTGGTGTTTTTATACTCGTGCGGGATTCAAAATTGTTTTTGCCAATTTATTTAATTGTACTTGTCGAAAGTAAATAAGAACGCGATAAGCAAATTATACGATTGGTAATACACACACGGAATTATTTTATTGGTCTGTATTTTATAGGACTGATTCATTAAATTTACTTAATATGAATGAGTTTTTTATTTGGAAAGAGTTGATTTAGGAAGCTATCTATCTTGTTTTATATGAAGCAACGCAGAAATGCATACAAGTATAACGTTTAAACGATAATAGTTCTTAATGGCGCTAGTCTGAATTACTTTCTTATATAGCCATTGAGAACGAAAATGAGCACGATATTGTTGTTTAATACAAGTGCTAAACATGGTCTATATTTTGTCGTTGTTTTCAGTCTTGACAGCCTTGCCAGACTGTGACTCAGATAAACGTACTTACTTAAACCCGTTTAGGTAATGTACCACGAATCCAATTCCGTTAACACACTGAAACCTCATGTGATGATCAGAACTTTGGTCCTGAAAATTAACTCTCAAATCAATCCTTAACTGAACCTCTTAACTCAATCTTAAGCTCTACCTCAAACTCAATTTATACAACTCGACCTTCAACTCAAAGGCAACACAATCTTAAACGCAGTCACCAAATTAACCAGCAAGAGTTGGCGTCATCTCAATCAATCTCTCCTCTACTTAAGTAGAACTCCCCACTAAATGACAAGGCAAAACCAAAAATCAATTCGGTCCAAAAGCTACAAGAGTGTATTAACTCAATTCAAATCAACTCAAATCTCAACCCTCACTCAAATCCAACTCAACTTCATATCAAATCAATAGTTTTACACTATCGAAATCCGATGCTAAACTATGACCATTTACGAAAATCTCAGAGATGTTACCAATTTTCGGAGGCAAAAATCTAAAATGGTCCGATTACGATGGTTGATACCTCTATCAATAGGTTTCGGGACCTGTAATTGCTGTGACAATTTTCATTTTGATTGCTCGATTATTTCTAAACATTTCTTAGAAAATTCAATTTTATTGAAAATCAACTGTGCTATAGCCCACAAGTTTTTGGGCGGCAAAAATCTAAAATGATCCGATTACGATGGTTGATACCTCTATCAATAGGTTTCGGGACCTGTAATTGCTGTGACAATTTTCAATTTGATTGCTTGATTATTTCTAAACATTTCTTAGAAAATTTAATTTTATTGAAAATCAACTTTGCTATAGCCCACAAGTTTTTGGGCGGCAAAAATCTAAAATGGTCGGATTACGATGGTTGATACCTCTATCAATAGGTTTCGAAACCTGTAATTGCTGTGACAATTTTCATTTTGATTGCTCGATTCTTTCTAAACATTTCTTAGAAAATTTAATTTTATTGAAAATCAACTGTGCTATATCCCACAAGTTTTTGGGCGGCAAAAATCTAAAATGGTCCGATTACGATGGTTGATACCTCTATCAATAGGTCTCGGGACCTGTAATTGCTGTGACAATTTTCAATTTGATTGCTCGATTATTTCTAAACATTTCTTAGAAAATTTAGTTTTATTGAAAATCAACTGTGCTATAGCCCACAAGTTTTTGGGCGGCAAAAATCTAAAATAGTCCAATTTCGATGGTTGATACCTCTATCAATAGGTTTCGGGACCTGTAATTGTTGTGACAATTTTCATTTTGATTGCTCGATTATTTCTAAACATTTCTTAGAAAATTCAATTTTATTGAAAATCAACTGTGCTATAGCCCACAAGTTTTTGGGCGGCAAAAATCTAAAATGATCCGATTACGATGGTTGATACCTCTATCAATAGGTTTCGAAACCTGTAATTGCTTTGACAATTTTCAATTTGATTGCTTGATTATTTCTAAACATTTCTTAGAAAATTTAATTTTATTGAAAATCAACTTTGCTATAGCCCACAAGTTTTTGGGCGGCAAAAATCTAAAATGGTCCAATTACGATGGTTGATACCTCTATCAATAGGTTTCGAAACCTGTAATTGCTTTGACAATTTTCATTTTGATTGCTTGATTATTTCTAAACATTTCTTAGAAAATTTAATTTTATTGAAAATCAACTGTGCTATAGCCCACAAGTTTTTGGGCGGCAAAAATCTAAAATGGTCGGATTACGATGGTTGATACCTCTATCAATAGGTTTCGGGACCTGTAATTGCTGTGACAATTTTCATTTTGATTGATCGATTATTTCTAAACATTTCTTAGAAAATTCAATTTCATTGAAAATTAACTGTGCTATAGCCCACAAGTTTTTGGCGGCAAAAATCTAAAATGGTCGGATTACGATGGTTGATACCTCTATCAATAGGTTTCGGGACCTGTAATTGCTGTGACAATTTTCATTTTGATTGCTCGATTTTTTCTAAACATTTCTTAGAAAATTTAATTTTATTGAAAATCAACTGTGCTATAGCCCACAAGTTTTTGGGCGGCAAAAATCTAAAATGGTCGGATTACGATGGTTGATACCTCTATCAATAGGTTTCGGGACCTGTAATTGCTGTGACAATTTTCATTTTGATTGATCGATTATTTCTAAACATTTCTTAGAAAATTCAATTTCATTGAAAATTAACTGTGCTATAGCCCACAAGTTTTTGGCGGCAAAAATCTAAAATGGTCGGATTACGATGGTTGATACCTCTATCAATAGGTTTCGGGACCTGTAATTGCTGTGACAATTTTCATTTTGATTGCTCGATTATTTCTAAACATTTCTTAGAAAATTTAATTTTATTGAAAATCAACTGTGCTATAGCCCACAAGTTTTTGGGCGGCAAAAATCTAAAATGGTCGGATTACGATGGTTGATACCTCTATCAATAGGTTTCGGGACCTGTAATTGCTGTGACAATTTTTATTTTGATTGCTCGATTATTTCTAAACATTTCTTAGAAAATTCAATTTTATTGAAAATCAACTATGCTATAGCCCACAAGTTTTTGGGCGGCAAAAATCTAAAATGGTCCGATTACGATGGTTGATACCTCTATCAATAGGTTTCGGGACCTGTAATTGCTGTGACAATTTTCATTTTGATTGCTCGATTATTTCTAAACATTTCTTAGAAAATTCAATTTAATTGAAAATCAACTGTGCTATAGCCCACAAGTTTTTGGGCGGCAAAAATCTAAAATGGTCGGATTACGATGGTTGATACCTCTATCAATAGGTTTCGGGGCCTGTAATTGCTGTGACAATTTTCATTTTGATTGCTCGATTATTTCTAAACATTTCTTAGAAAATTTAATTTTATTGAAAATCAACTGTGCTATAGCCCACAAGTTTTTGGGCGGCAAAAATCTAAAATGGTCGGATTACGATGGTTGATACCTCTATCAATAGGTTTCGGGACCTGTAATTGCTGTGACAATTTTCATTTTGATTGCTCGATTATTTCTAAACATTTCTTAGAAAATTCAATTTTATTGAAAATCAACTGTGCTATAGCCCACAAGTTTTTGGGCGGCAAAAATCTAAAATGGTCGGATTACGATGGTTGATACCTCTATCAATAGGTTTCGGGACCTGTAATTGCTGTGACAATTTTCAATTTGATTGCTCGATTTTTTCTTAACATTTCTTAGAAAATTCAATTTTATTGAAAATCAACTGTGCTATAGCCCACACGTTTTTGGGCGGCAAAAATCTAAAATGGTCGGATTACGATGGTTGATACCTCTATCAATAGGTTTCGGGACCTGTAATTGCTGTGACAATTTTCATTTTGATTGCTCGATTATTTCTAAACATTTCTTAGAAAATTCAATTTTATTGAAAATCAACTGTGCTATAGCCCACAAGTTTTTGGGCGGCAAAAATCTAAAATGGTCGGATTACGATGGTTGATACCTCTATCAATAGGTTTCGGGACCTGTAATTGCTGTGACAATTTTCATTTTGATTGCTCGATTATTTCTAAACATTTCTTAGAAAATTCAATTTTATTGAAAATCAACTGTGCTATAGCCCACAAGTTTTTGGGCGGCAAAAATCTAAAATGGTCGGATTACGATGGTTGATACCTCTATCAATAGGTTTCGGGACCTGTAATTGCTGTGACAATTTTCAATTTGATTGCTCGATTTTTTCTTAACATTTCTTAGAAAATTCAATTTTATTGAAAATCAACTGTGCTATAGCCCACACGTTTTTGGGCGGCAAAAATCTAAAATGGTCGGATTACGATGGTTGATACCTCTATCAATAGGTTTCGGGACCTGTAATTGCTGTGACAATTTTCATTTTGATTGCTCGATTATTTCTAAACATTTCTTAGAAAATTCAATTTTATTGAAAATCAACTGTGCTATAGCCCACAAGTTTTTGGGCGGCAAAAATCTAAAATGGTCGGATTACGATGGTTGATACCTCTATCAATAGGTTTCGGGACCTGTAATTGCTGTGACAATTTTCAATTTGATTGCTCGATTTTTTCTTAACATTTCTTAGAAAATTCAATTTTATTGAAAATCAACTGTGCTATAGCCCACACGTTTTTGGGCGGCAAAAATCTAAAATGGTCGGATTACGATGGTTGATACCTCTATCAATAGGTTTCGGGACCTGTAATTGCTGTGACAATTTTCATTTTGATTGCTCGATTATTTCTAAACATTTCTTAGAAAATTCAATTTTATTGAAAATCAACTGTGCTATAGCCCACAAGTTTTTGGGCGGCAAAAATCTAAAATGGTCGGATTACGATGGTTGATACCTCTATCAATAGGTTTCGGGACCTGTAATTGCTGTGACAATTTTCAATTTGATTGCTCGATTTTTTCTTAACATTTCTTAGAAAATTCAATTTTATTGAAAATCAACTGTGCTATAGCCCACACGTTTTTGGGCGGCAAAAATCTAAAATGGTCGGATTACGATGGTTGATACCTCTATCAATAGGTTTCGGGGCCTGTAATTGCTGTGACAATTTTCATTTTGATTGCTCGATTATTTCTAAACATTTCTTAGAAAATTCAATTTTATTGAAAATTAACTGTGCTATAGCCCACAAGTTTTTGGGCGGCAAAAATCTAAAATGGTCGGATTACGATGGTTGATACCTCTATCAATAGGGTTCGGGACCTGTAATTGCTGTGATAATTTTCATTTTGATTGCTCGATTATTTCTAAACATTTCTTAGAAAATTCAATTTTATTGAAAATCAACTGTGCTATAGCCCACAAGTTTTTGGGCGGGAAAAATCTAAAATGGTCCAATTACGATAGTTGATACCTCTATCAATAGGTTTCGGGACCTGTAATTGCTGTGACAATTTTCATTTTGATTGCTCGATTATTTCTAAACATTTATTAGAAAATTCAATTTTATTGAAAATCAACTGTGCTATAGCCCACAAGTTTTTGGGCAGCAATAATTTAAAATGGTCCAATTACGATAGTTGATACCTCTATCAATAGGTTTCGGGACCTGTAATTGCTGTGACAATTTTCATTTTGATTGCTCGATTATTTCTAAACATTTCTTAGAAAATTCAATTTTATTGAAAATCAACTGTGCTATAGCCCACAAGTTTTTGGGCGGCAAAAATCTAAAATGGTCGGATTACGATGGTTGATACCTCTATCAATAGGTTTCGGGACCTGTAATTGCTGTGACAATTTTCATTTTGATTGCTCGATTATTTCTAAACATTTCTTAGAAAATTCAATTTTATTGAAAATCAACTGTGCTATAGCCCACAAGTTTTTGGGTGGCAAAAATCTAAAATGGTCGGATTACGATGGTTGATACCTCTATCAATAGGTTTCGGGACCTGTAATTGCTGTGACAATTTTCATTTTAATTGCTCGATTATTTCTAAACATTTCTTAGAAAATTCAATTTTATTGAAAATCAACTGTGCTATAGCCCACAAGTTTTTGGGCGGCAAAAATCTAAAATGGTCGGATTACGATGGTTGATACTGTATTTTACTGGGACGGTTTCCGCGACTATAATGTCCCAGACCAGCAACGTATATTTTTCCAGCGACGATTTTCCCACGTAGTATTATCTGACCGGCGACGACTTTAGGTTTTGGGATGATTTCCTCGACCTGTAATATATTTCCCTCCGTAATGCGATGTAACACCAAAAAAAACTACAGCAACAATATGTTTTTACTTTATTAAATATTAAAACAATATATTTTCGCAATTTATAAAATTTAATGTTTATTTTATTCCACAATATAACACAAGTTGTTTGCGCAAGATTCTAAACCACAATGCCTTTTTTACAATATTTTTTTTCTACTACACATGCCAAAAAAATCCTATTCACAATTTTTAACCACCACGAAATCATGGTTGCCAACGTATCATCTACAATTAATGGACTAAGCCTAAATTTAATTGGTATAATCTATTACAATGTTCTTTCACGTATTGGTATAATCTATTACATGTTTATGTTTGTCTTGCCGTACAATTTTGACAGACGTAAATAAATAACAATAACAAATGGAACTGATCAGCTGGATGCAACATTTTACGGTAAGTTTTAACACAATTACATATTTAATTCATTACTTCTAATTATTCTCATAATATTTTAGGTGAATCTACGAAATCTACGTTAACGTGTTCGACAATACTGTATGACAAAGATTAGGTAAGTGCATTACAGATTTCGTGTTGATATCGATTCTTTGTGCATTTTTCTTCTTCATTCCAGGTTGTTGCGGTTGGGATCCAACATTCTCCCGGGCATTGAATCGCTCGATTCAATAGGAATTTTGCATAAAGCATGTACAGCTCTGCGAATTGTTCCGTTTTGCGTTTTCACAGAGACCACTCTGACTAATTCGTCGTCGCCACTGAATACTTCTAGGATACGACCAAGCAACCATTTCGAAGGTGGCAAATTTCTATCCATGACGAAAACTATATCATCCACCTTAGGATTTGGTTTCGGCGATGTCCACTTCGATCGCGATTGGAGTGTCGTCAAATATTCAATGTGCCACCTCTGCCAGATGTGTTGTTTCATATGATGCAGCATTTCCCATCGATTTAATTTTGACAATTTGGCACTTGTCACATTCACCTCAGGAACCAGCACTAGTGGATGTCCGACGATGAAATGTCCTGGTGTAAGAACATCAACTTCCCCATCAGTTGGTATTGCACAAAGCGGCCGAGAATTTAAAATTGATTCTATCTCCGCAAGCAATGTCTGGAGTTCGTCGACCGTGAGTATAGTGTCTCCAATGACTCGTTTTAGGTGGTGTTTCATGGATTTTACGGCTGCTTCCCAAAGGCCTCCGAAATGAGGGGCGTTCGGCGGATTAAAATGCCAGGTAATCGACTCCCTTGAAAGAAAATTATAGATTTCGTTAGTGTTTTCTTTTAGGAATGCAAAAACTTCCCGTAGATATTTCTTCGCGCCTATGAAATTCGACCCGCAATCACTATATATATCCGTGCAGAGCCCTCGTCTAGCGACAAACCGCTTCAGTGCTGCCAAAAATGAGTTGGTTTTAAAATCGCTGGTCAACTCGATGTGCACAGCTCGTGTGCTGGTACAAACGATTAGACACACGTAGGATTTAAACGGTCTTTGACCTCTTCCTCGTTTGTGAAAAACTTGTATTGGACCGGCAAAGTCTATGCCTACTTTCAGGAACGCTCGAATATGCTGTACTCTACATGACGGAAGGTTTCCCATTTCTTGTGCCAACGGGATTGGTTTCGCTCGAAAACATTTCATGCATCTTCTGACGACATTTCGTATTTCTTGTTTTGCCCTGATGATCCAAAACCGCTGCCTTATCATTGTCAACGTTAACTGGAGACCTGCGTGACAATATCGTATGTGGTAGTCCGTGATGAGTAATGTTGTGAACTTCGATGGTGGCAGGATGATGGGATGCTTCGTTTGGTAAGCAACATCTGCATTCTGAATTCGCCCTTTAACTCTTATTAGCCCCTCAGCATCGATGTAGGGATTTAGAAATTTCAACGATGTTTTTACTGGTTTTGATTGCTGGATAGCGACAATTTCTTCCTGTAGCAACTCCGCCTGAATATTCTTACAACAGAGAATGACGGCCTTCTCTCTCTCCACCACAGTTATTGGCCCTTCTCGTCTTACCGATTTATGACGTACATTGTGAAGAAATCGTAGCACTCTTGCGACTGTCCCAATGACTTTCTGATAGGATGACATTCTTTCACTTAAGTCCGTGGACCATGACAAATGTTGACTTTTTGCAGATGTTGTCATACAGTATTTAGGACGCTCTTCGTCTTTAGTCCCATAATTCCCTTTCTGCTCTGGCCAAGCTTCTGACTCAAACTGCAACCAGCTAGGAGAATTCCACCATATCTCGTGCTTCAACATTTCAGATGGTAGAATTCCTCGGGAAGCGCAATCAGCTGGATTAAACCGTGTAGGAACGTGACGCCAGCTGTCTCTTTTGATGATGTCCAGTATTTGAGACGTCCTATTTCCTACGAACGTCTCCCATCGAATAGGAACATCAGATAACCAGTCTAAAACGATGGTTGAATCGGTCCAGCAAATGACCGACGATATTTTCAACTCTAGTATTTCTGCGACTGATTTCACGAGTTGTGTTAGAAGATGGGCTGCACAAAGTTCCAACCTTGCTACTGATAATTTCTTTACCGGAGCCACCTTGGATTTCGCGGCCAACAAACTGCAGTGGTACCCTTCTGGACTATTTTTGTGCCGCATGTACACAACCGCAGCGTACGCTCTTTCACTGGCATCACAGAATCCGTGCAGTTCCACGTTCTGACTAGGTGTATGCAACCATCTGGGTATACGGACTTCTTCTAATAGTGGCAGCTGATCTCTAATTGCCAACCATTTTTTCTTGATTTCATGCGGTAGTTCATCATCCCAATCTATTGCTGTCAACCAGAGCGTCTGAAATAAGATTTTTATTTTGATTATCACCGGCGAGAGCCACCCCAACGGATCAAAAATTTCGCTACTCTCCGACAGCAGTTTTCTTTTCGTAAAAACTGGTTCGGCCATATTGACTTGGTAGGAAAACATGTCTAGCTTCGGATTCCACTGTAGCCCCAGTACCTTTACCGTTACATCTTCCTGGTTGAAATCTTTTATGAGCTCCGCTCTGTCTTCGGATGGTGTGGTGCGTAAGAACTCGTTCGAATTCGAAATCCATTTTCGAAGTTTCATTCCCGCCCCGACCATAATTTGAACTAGATTGGCCTTTAATTCGACTGCTTCTTCGACTGTAGCTGCGCCAGTCATTAAATCATCCACATAAGTACTTTTAAGAAATACTGCTGACGCTACGGGGAGTTGTCGACTATGCTTATTTGCCAACTCGTTTAATACCCGGGTCGCCAGATACGGCGCCGCTGCGGTCCCATACGTCAATGTTGTTAGTGTAAATAATTTCATCGGTTCCGCATCACTCGATCTCCAAACTATTGCCTGTAATTTCCGGTCTTCCTTGCTGACTAAAATCTGCCGGTACATCTTCTCAATGTCGGCACTGATAGCTATTTTATTCCAGCGAAACCTCAGTAGGATTGCGAATAGTGTTGGTTGGACAGTAGGGCCGACCATGAGCAGCTCGTTTAAGGACACGCCGGTTGAGGTTTTCGCGGAAGCGTCAAAAACGACACGAAATTTCGACGATCTCAGGATGCCATGATGCGGTAGAAAGTTCAAATCTTGCTGTTCAGTGTCCTCGATTGGCACCATGTGACCCAAATCCAAGTACTCCCGCATGAACTGGATGTAGCGTTGTTTAAATATAGCATCCTTCTGGAATTTCCTCTCCATTGACTTTTGCCGGCTGACTGCCAAGTTTAGCGACTTTCCAAGTTTGAACGTGCTCTGCTTCCACGGTAACTGCACCACGAATCTTCCTTCTGTTGTCCTGCGAGTGGTTTCGACGAATAATTTCTCACACGCTGTTTGCTCGCTTGACATCCTCATAGTGTTTGGAACCTCTTCAATTACCCAAAACAGCTTTAGCATCTCGTCAACTCTGACTTGATCTGTCTCTATGTGTGCTGTATTACATGATGTTGTGTTCGTTTTGACTGCATCTAGCTGGCCGCCAAGTACCCATCCAAATATTGTCTCCATGGCAATGATGTTGTTTCGTTGTCTGATTCTTCCCTCCAACATTACATTGAACACATGTTGCACGCCTAAAATTATATCGACATCTTGGGGAGCATTAAAATTAGGATCAGCTAAGAATATGTCATACTCGCTCAGGTTCAGATTGAACGACTGAGCCGGTAATTTCGAACACAGTTTCGCCATAACCAATGCTTCGACCTTCATTTGTTGGCGTTTATTTTGCCGAGATCTTAAAACCAGAGTGACCATTCCCTTTGAAACTTGAGTGCCCGAGCCACTAACACCTGCGACCACCGTACGATCATGCTGCCTGGGTATCTTTAATCTGTTACAAAATCTCTCTGTCACCAAAGTCGACATTGAGCCTGAATCCAATAGCAGACGGCATTCGTGTTCCAACCCATTTTCATCAATCGCCATCACAACCGCTGTTGGTAGTACACAGTTGCGTAACGTGTTAGCGTGGGCAACTGTTGCTGTTGGATTCCCTACAACTGCTGAATCAGCTGACTTTGGATCATCTTGGTGAAGTAACGTATGATGCTTTTTCCCACAACTTTGACATCTCAATCTGGACATGCATCGGAATACTGGGTGATTGACACGTAAGCAATTGAAGCACCGATTGTCTGACTTGATACATTGCCGGCGCTCGATTACCGCGATTCCTTTGAACTTGTCACAATCCGACAACGGATGATCAACCTTACATATTGGACAGATATTCGCCTCCGTGGTTGCCTGTACCTTTGTTTCCTTGGGACTTGATTTCGCTTCTGTAGCCACATGAACCTTTGTCACCTTGGGAAATGATGGACGCTTAGTGGTAACTGGTCTCATTGACTCTAATGCATCTGAACGGTTCAGTAAAAATTTGAAGAAACGTTCCAGGCTGGGCAGGTCTTCCTCACACGATACTTGCGCCCATAGTGCCCGAGAATCTGCATCTAATTTTTCCTCCAGAATATACACTAACCATACGTCTCTGGACTCAGCTTCTTTTCCCAGTGCCTTTAACCCTCTTATTACTTCATCAGACGTGTCCAATAATTTCCTGACGTTCGTAGCGTTGGCGTGATGAATAGCTGGCTGATCCATAAACCCTCGGATGAATGACTTGATTGTATGCTTTTTCCTGTCATATCTAGCACACAGCTTTCGGAATGCTTCAAAATAATTCGATTCGGTGATGGAAATATGTTTCAAAAGGTTGAATGCGTCGTTCTTCAAAAACCCCTTCAGGTACTGAAATTTTTGTGCCGGCGACAAATTATTGTTCTCGTGTATTGTTTTCACGTATAAGTCATAAAATGACTGCCATTCCGTATAGTCACCTGAAAATGGTTCGATGTTTATTTTCGGCAATCGGACCTCAATTGGATGCGTCATCGTTGCATTCATACTGTTATTGCCTTGGTTGAGGGTTTCGTCTGGGTTTTGCACGTTATACTCTCTTATGAACCGAGTGAGCCGTGATTCCACTACGTAATACTGCTCCGAAACATCGATGATACCACTTTCCTGATCAGGAGCTACATCAAAAATTTGGTTTTCTACATCCTCGAACTGCTTCAACAAAACCTTTGCACGTGCCAGCTTGGATTGGAATCCGTCGATATCCTTTTTGTCGACTGCACCGCCTACATAATTCTGTAGTTTGGTCATCTGTCCCTTTATAGACGCCCGTGTACTTTTCAGGGATCTTAATCTGGCCTCCGGCTCCATTTCGATTATTTCACTCTTTAGTATCTTCAACTAATTCACTATTCACTTCGCGTTAGTTGGTGTAAATCTATCACACCCGAAAATGTTGTGTTAAATTACCGAAAGACTCAAATACTGTGCCACTAGGCCCGTATGATACACTGTTTCGTATATATTCTTCGGATTTT
Organism: Tipula vernalis; assembly: GCA_958295665.1. Classification (NCBI taxonomy): domain Eukaryota; kingdom Metazoa; phylum Arthropoda; class Insecta; order Diptera; family Tipulidae; genus Tipula; species Tipula vernalis. The sequence goes on from OY282559.1 coordinate 376,784,023, forward strand.
TCGGATGAATTCTCCGTATAATTTTTTTTCCGATTATATCCGTACTTTATTCGTATTTAATTAATTTGTTTGTATTCTTCGTATTTAATTAAAACGAATATATACTATCGTTTATCTCAACCAATGTATATATGAATATGGTATATGATAAATTTTAAGAAATAATCGAAACAACAATCTAATCACCAGCAAATTTGGTTGAAATTAAATAAGAAAATTTTCTACTTGCGCTTTATTGACCATGCGGTTTATGATGAAACAAAATGTCCGCTCTCTGGAGGTTTCCTCGACTAAATCGGAGTTACTGCTATTATTCAAGCAAATCCGGCTCGAAGGACCATGTATTTTACTGGGACGGTTTCCGCGACTATAATGTCCCAGACCAGCAACGTATATTTTTCCAGCGACGATTTTCCCACGTAGTATTATCTGACCGGCGACGACTTTAGGTTTTGGGATGATTTCCTCGACCTGTAATATATTTCCCTCCGTAATGCGATGTAACACCAAAAAAAACTACAGCAACAATATGTTTTTACTTTATTAAATATTAAAACAATATATTTTCGCAATTTATAAAATTTAATGTTTATTTTATTCCACAATATAACACAAGTTGTTTGCGCAAGATTCTAAACCACAATGCCTTTTTTACAATATTTTTTTTCTACTACACATGCCAAAAAAATCCTATTCACAATTTTTAACCACCACGAAATCATGGTTGCCAACGTATCATCTACAATTAATGGACTAAGCCTAAATTTAATTGGTATAATCTATTACAATGTTCTTTCACGTATTGGTATAATCTATTACATGTTTATGTTTGTCTTGCCGTACAATTTTGACAGACGTAAATAAATAACAATAACAAATGGAACTGATCAGCTGGATGCAACATTTTACGGTAAGTTTTAACACAATTACATATTTAATTCATTACTTCTAATTATTCTCATAATATTTTAGGTGAATCTACGAAATCTACGTTAACGTGTTCGACAATACTGTATGACAAAGATTAGGTAAGTGCATTACAGATTTCGTGTTGATATCGATTCTTTGTGCATTTTTCTTCTTCATTCCAGGTTGTTGCGGTTGGGATCCAACAGATACCTCTATCAATAGGTTTCGGGACCTGTAATTGCTGTGACAATTTTCATTTTGATTGCTCGATTATTTCTAAACATTTCTTAGAAAATTCAATTTTATTGAAAATCAACTGTGTTATAGCCCACAAGTTTTTGGGCGGCAAAAATCTAAAATGGTCCAATTACGATAGTTGATACCTCTATCAATAGGTTTCGGGACCTGTAATTGCTGTGACAATTTTCATTTTGATTGCTCGATTATTTCTAAACATTTCTTAGAAAATTCAATTTTATTGAAAATCAACTGTGCTATAGCCCACAAGTTTTTGGGCGGCAAAAATCTAAAATGGTCCAATTACGATGGTTGATACCTCTATCAATAGGTTTCGGGACCTGTAATTGCTGTGACAATTTTCAATTTGATTGCTCGATTATTTCTAAACATTTCTTAGAAAATTCAATTTTATTGAAAATCAACTGTGCTATTATAGCCCACAAGTTTTTGGGCGGCAAAAATCTAAAATGGTCCAATTACGATAGTTGATACCTCTATCAATAGGTTTCGGGACCTGTAATTGCTGTGACAATTTTCATTTTGATTGCTCGATTATTTCTAAACATTTCTTAGAAAATTCAATTTTATTGAAAATCAACTGTGTTATAGCCCACAAGTTTTTGGGCGGCAAAAATCTAAAATGGTCCAATTACGATAGTTGATACCTCTATCAATAGGTTTCGGGACCTGTAATTGCTGTGACAATTTTCATTTTGATTGCTCGATTATTTCTAAACATTTCTTAGAAAATTTAATTTTATTGAAAATCAACTGTGCTATAGCCCACAAGTTTTTGGGCGGCAAAAATCTAAAATGGTCCAATTACGATGGTTGATACCTCTATCAATAGGTTTCGGGACCTGTAATTGCTGTGACAATTTTCATTTTGATTGCTCGATTATTTCTAAACATTTCTTAGAAAATTCAATTTTATTGAAAATCAACTGTGCTATAGCCCACAAGTTTTTGGGCGGCAAAAATCTAAAATGGTCGGATTACGATGGTTGATACCTCTATCAATAGGTTTCGGGACCTGTAATTGCTGTGACAATTTTCAATTTGATTGCTCGATTTTTTCTTAACATTTCTTAGAAAATTCAATTTTATTGAAAATCAACTGTGCTATAGCCCACAAGTTTTTGGGCGGCAAAAATCTAAAATGGTCGGATTACGATGGTTGATACCTCTATCAATAGGTTTCGGGACCTGTAATTGCTGTGACAATTTTTATTTTGATTGCTCGATTATTTCTAAACATTTCTTAGAAAATTCAATTTTATTGAAAATCAACTATGCTATAGCCCACAAGTTTTTGGGCGGCAAAAATCTAAAATGGTCCGATTACGATGGTTGATACCTCTATCAATAGGTTTCGGGACCTGTAATTGCTGTGACAATTTTCATTTTGATTGCTCGATTATTTCTAAACATTTCTTAGAAAATTCAATTTAATTGAAAATCAACTGTGCTATAGCCCACAAGTTTTTGGGCGGCAAAAATCTAAAATGGTCGGATTACGATGGTTGATACCTCTATCAATAGGTTTCGGGGCCTGTAATTGCTGTGACAATTTTCAATTTGATTGCTCGATTTTTTCTTAACATTTCTTAGAAAATTCAATTTTATTGAAAATCAACTGTGCTATAGCCCACACGTTTTTGGGCGGCAAAAATCTAAAATGGTCGGATTACGATGGTTGATACCTCTATCAATAGGTTTCGGGACCTGTAATTGCTGTGACAATTTTCATTTTGATTGCTCGATTATTTCTAAACATTTCTTAGAAAATTCAATTTTATTGAAAATCAACTGTGCTATAGCCCACAAGTTTTTGGGCGGCAAAAATCTAAAATGGTCGGATTACGATGGTTGATACCTCTATCAATAGGTTTCGGGACCTGTAATTGCTGTGACAATTTTCATTTTGATTGCTCGATTATTTCTAAACATTTCTTAGAAAATTCAATTTTATTGAAAATCAACTGTGCTATAGCCCACAAGTTTTTGGGCGGCAAAAATCTAAAATGGTCGGATTACGATGGTTGATACTTCTATCAATAGGTTTCGGGACCTGTAATTGCTGTGACAATTTTCAATTTGATTGCTCGATTTTTTCTTAACATTTCTTAGAAAATTCAATTTTATTGAAAATCAACTGTGCTATAGCCCACACGTTTTTGGGCGGCAAAAATCTAAAATGGTCGGATTACGATGGTTGATACCTCTATCAATAGGTTTCGGGACCTGTAATTGCTGTGACAATTTTCATTTTGATTGCTCGATTATTTCTAAACATTTCTTAGAAAATTCAATTTTATTGAAAATCAACTGTGCTATAGCCCACAAGTTTTTGGGCGGCAAAAATCTAAAATGGTCGGATTACGATGGTTGATACCTCTATCAATAGGTTTCGGGACCTGTAATTGCTGTGACAATTTTCAATTTGATTGCTCGATTTTTTCTTAACATTTCTTAGAAAATTCAATTTTATTGAAAATCAACTGTGCTATAGCCCACACGTTTTTGGGCGGCAAAAATCTAAAATGGTCGGATTACGATGGTTGATACCTCTATCAATAGGTTTCGGGACCTGTAATTGCTGTGACAATTTTCATTTTGATTGCTCGATTATTTCTAAACATTTCTTAGAAAATTCAATTTTATTGAAAATCAACTGTGCTATAGCCCACAAGTTTTTGGGTGGCAAAAATCTAAAATGGTCGGATTACGATGGTTGATACCTCTATCAATAGGTTTCGGGACCTGTAATTGCTGTGACAATTTTCATTTTAATTGCTCGATTATTTCTAAACATTTCTTAGAAAATTCAATTTTATTGAAAATCAACTGTGCTATAGCCCACAAGTTTTTGGGCGGCAAAAATCTAAAATGGTCGGATTACGATGGTTGATACCTCTATCAATAGGTTTCGGGACCTGTAATTGCTGTGACAATTTTCATTTTGATTGCTCGATTATTTCTAAACATTTCTTAGAAAATTCAATTTTATTGAAAATCAACTGTGTTATAGCCCACAAGTTTTTGGGCGGCAAAAATCTAAAATGGTCCAATTACGATAGTTGATACCTCTATCAATAGGTTTCGGGACCTGTAATTGCTGTGACAATTTTCATTTTGATTGCTCGATTATTTCTAAACATTTCTTAGAAAATTTAATTTTATTGAAAATCAACTGTGCTATAGCCCACAAGTTTTTGGGCGGCAAAAATCTAAAATGGTCGGATTACGATGGTTGATACCTCTATCAATAGGTTTCGGGACCTGTAATTGCTGTGACAATTTTCATTTTGATTGCTCGATTATTTCTAAACATTTCTTAGAAAATTCAATTTTATTGAAAATCAACTGTGCTATAGCCCACAAGTTTTTGGGTGGCAAAAATCTAAAATGGTCGGATTACGATGGTTGATACCTCTATCAATAGGTTTCGGGACCTGTAATTGCTGTGACAATTTTCATTTTGATTGCTCGATTATTTCTAAACATTTCTTAGAAAATTCAATTTTATTGAAAATCAACTGTGTTATAGCCCACAAGTTTTTGGGCGGCAAAAATCTAAAATGGTCCAATTACGATAGTTGATACCTCTATCAATAGGTTTCGGGACCTGTAATTGCTGTGACAATTTTTATTTTGATTGTTCGATTATTTCTAAACATTTCTTAGAAAATTTAATTTTATTGAAAATCAACTGTGCTATAGCCCACAAGTTTTTGGGCGGCAAAAATCTAAAATGGTCCAATTACGATGGTTGATACCTCTATCAATAGGTTTAGGGACCTGTAATTGCTGTGACAATTTTCATTTTGATTGCTCGATTATTTCTAAACATTTACTAGAAAATTCAATTTTATTGAAAATCAACTGTGCTATAGCCCACAAGTTTTTGGGCGGCAAAAATCTAAAATGGTCCGATTACGATGGTTGATACCTCTATCAATAGGTCTCGGGACCTGTAATTGCTGTGACAATTTTCAATTTGATTGCTCGATTATTTCTAAACATTTCTTAGAAAATTCAATTTTATTGAAAATTAACTGTGCTATAGCCCACAAGTTTTTGGGCGGCAAAAATATAAAATGGTCGGATTACGATGGTTGATACCTCTATCAATAGGTTTCGGGACCTGTAATTGCTGTGACAATTTTCATTTTGATTGCTCGATTATTTCTAAACATTTCTTAGAAAATTCAATTTTATTGAAAATTAACTGTGCTATAGCCCACAAGTTTTTGGGCGGCAAAAATCTAAAATGGTCGGATTACGATGGTTGATACCTCTATCAATAGGTTTTGGGACCTGTAATTGCTGTGACAATTTTCATTTTGATTGCTCGATTATTTCTAAACATTTATTAGAAAATTCAATTTTATTGAAAATCAACTGTGCTGTAGCCCACAAGTTTTTGGGCGGCAAAAATCTAAAATGGTCCAATTACGATAGTTGATACCTCTATCAATAGGTTTCGGGACCTGTAATTGCTGTGACAATTTTCAATTTGATTGCTCGATTATTTCTAAACATTTCTTAGAAAATGAAATTTTACTGAAAATCAACTGTGCTATAGCCCACAAGTTTTTGGGGGGCAAAAATCTAAAATGGTCCAATTACGATGGTTGATACCTCTATCAATAGGTTTCGGGACCTGTAATTGCTGTGACAATTTTCAATTTGATTTCTCGATTTTTTCTAAACATTTCTTAGAAAATGAAATTTTACTGAAAATCAACTGTGCTATAGCCCACAAGTTTTTGGGGGGCAAAAATCTAAAATGGTCCGATTACGATGCTTGATACCTCTATCAATAGGTTTCGGGACCTGTAATTGCTGTGACAATTTTCAATTTGATTGCTCGATTTTTTCTAAACATTTCTTAGAAAATTCAATTTTATTGAAAATCAACTGTGCTATAGCCCACAAGTTTTTGGGCGGCAAAAATCTAAAATGGTCCAATTACGATAGTTGATACCTCTATCAATAGGTTTCGGGACCTGTAATTGCTGTGACAATTTTTATTTTGATTGTTCGATTATTTCTAAACATTTCTTAGAAAATTTAATTTTATTGAAAATCAACTGTGCTATAGCCCACAAGTTTTTGGGCGGCAAAAATCTAAAATGGTCCAATTACGATGGTTGATACCTCTATCAATAGGTTTCGGGACCTGTAATTGCTGTGACAATTTTCAATTTGATTTCTCGATTTTTTCTAAACATTTCTTAGAAAATGAAATTTTACTGAAAATCAACTGTGCTATAGCCCACAAGTTTTTGGGGGGCAAAAATCTAAAATGGTCCGATTACGATGCTTGATACCTCTATCAATAGGTTTCGGGACCTGTAATTGCTGTGACAATTTTCAATTTGATTGCTCGATTTTTTCTAAACATTTCTTAGAAAATTCAATTTTATTGAAAATCAACTGTGCTATAGCCCACAAGTTTTTGGGGGGCAAAAATCTAAAATGGTCCGATTACAATGCTTGATACCTCTATCAATAGGTTTCGGGACCTGTAATTGCTGTGACAATTTTCATTTTGATTGCTCGATTATTTCTAAACATTTATTAGAAAATTCAATTTTATTGAAAATCAACTGTGCTGTAGCCCACAAGTTTTTGGGCGGCAAAAATCTAAAATGGTCCAATTACGATAGTTGATACCTCTATCAATAGGTTTCGGGACCTGTAATTGCTGTGACAATTTTCATTTTGATTGCTCGATTATTTCTAAACATTTATTAGAAAATTCAATTTTATTGAAAATCAACTGTGCTATAGCCCACAAGTTTTTGGGCGGCAAAAATCTAAAATGGTCCAATTACGATGGTTGATACCTCTATCAATAGGTTTCGGGACCTGTAATTGCTGTGACAATTTTCATTTTGATTGCTCGATTATTTCTAAACATTTCTTAGAAAATTCAATTTTATTGAAAATCAACTGTGCTATAGCCCACAAGTTTTTGGGCGGCAAAAATCTAAAATGGTCCAATTACGATGGTTGATACCTCTATCAATAGGTTTCGGGACCTGTAATTGCTGTGACAATTTTCAATTTGATTTCTCGATTTTTTCTAAACATTTCTTAGAAAATGAAATTTTACTGAAAATCAACTGTGCTATAGCCCACAAGTTTTTGGGGGGCAAAAATCTAAAATGGTCCGATTACGATGCTTGATACCTCTATCAATAGGTTTCGGGACCTGTAATTGCTGTGACAATTTTCAATTTGATTGCTCGATTTTTTCTAAACATTTCTTAGAAAATTCAATTTTATTGAAAATCAACTGTGCTATAGCCCACAAGTTTTTGGGGGGCAAAAATCTAAAATGGTCCGATTACGATGCTTGATACCTCTATCAATAGGTTTCGGGACCTGTAATTGCTGTGACAATTTTCAATTTGATTGCTCGATTTTTTCTAAACATTTCTTAGAAAATTCAATTTTATTGAAAATCAACTGTGCTATAGCCCACAAGTTTTTGGGGGGCAAAAATCTAAAATGGTCCGATTACAATGCTTGATACCTCTATCAATAGGTTTCGGGACCTGTAATTGCTGTGACAATTTTCATTTTGATTGCTCGATTATTTCTAAACATTTATTAGAAAATTCAATTTCATTGAAAATCAACTGTGCTGTAGCCCACAAGTTTTTGGGCGGCAAAAATCTAAAATGGTCCAATTACGATAGTTGATACCTCTATCAATAGGTTTCGGGACCTGTAATTGCTGTGACAATTTTCATTTTGATTGCTCGATTATTTCTAAACATTTCTTAGAAAATTCAATTTTATTGAAAATCAACTGTGCTATAGCCCACAAGTTTTTGGGCGGCAAAAATCTAAAATTGTCCGATTACGATGGTTGATACCTCTATCAATAGGTTTCGGGACCTGTAATTGCTGTGACAATTTTCATTTTGATTGCTCGATTATTTCTAAACATTTATTAGAAAATTCAATTTTATTGAAAATCAACTGTGCTGTAGCCCACAAGTTTTTGGGCGGCAAAAATCTAAAATGGTCCAATTACGATAGTTGATACCTCTATCAATAGGTTTCGGGACCTGTAATTGCTGTGACAATTTTCATTTTGATTGCTCGATTATTTCTAAACATTTATTAGAAAATTCAATTTCATTGAAAATCAACTGTGCTATAGCCCACAAGTTTTTGGGCGGCAAAAATCTAAAATAGTCCAATTACGATAGTTGATACCTCTATCAATAGGTTTCGGGACCTGTAATTGCTGTGACAATTTTCATTTTGATTGCTCGATTATTTCTAAACATTTCTTAGAAAATTCAATTTTATTGAAAATCAACGGTGTTATAGCCCACAAGTTTTTGGGCGGCAAAAATCTAAAATGGTCCAATTACGATAGTTGATACCTCTATCAATAGGTTTCGGGACCTGTAATTGCTGTGACAATTTTCAATTTGATTGCTCGATTTTTTCTAAACATTTCTTAGAAAATTCAATTTTATTGAAAATCAACGGTGTTATAGCCCACAAGTTTTTGGGCGGCAAAAATCTAAAATGGTCCAATTACGATAGTTGATACCTCTATCAATAGGTTTCGGGACCTGTAATTGCTGTGACAATTTTTATTTTGATTGTTCGATTATTTCTAAACATTTCTTAGAAAATTTAATTTTATTGAAAATCAACTGTGCTATAGCCCACAAGTTTTTGGGCGGCAAAAATCTAAAATGGTCCAATTACGATGGTTGATACCTCTATCAATAGGTTTCGGGACCTGTAATTGCTGTGACAATTTTCAATTTGATTTCTCGATTTTTTCTAAACATTTCTTAGAAAATGAAATTTTACTGAAAATCAACTGTGCTATAGCCCACAAGTTTTTGGGGGGCAAAAATCTAAAATGGTCCGATTACGATGCTTGATACCTCTATCAATAGGTTTCGGGACCTGTAATTGCTGTGACAATTTTCAATTTGATTGCTCGATTTTTTCTAAACATTTCTTAGAAAATTCAATTTTATTGAAAATCAACTGTGCTATAGCCCACAAGTTTTTGGGGGGCAAAAATCTAAAATGGTCCGATTACAATGCTTGATACCTCTATCAATAGGTTTCGGGACCTGTAATTGCTGTGACAATTTTCATTTTGATTGCTCGATTATTTCTAAACATTTATTAGAAAATTCAATTTTATTGAAAATCAACTGTGCTGTAGCCCACAAGTTTTTGGGCGGCAAAAATCTAAAATGGTCCAATTACGATAGTTGATACCTCTATCAATAGGTTTCGGGACCTGTAATTGCTGTGACAATTTTCATTTTGATTGCTCGATTATTTCTAAACATTTATTAGAAAATTCAATTTTATTGAAAATCAACTGTGCTATAGCCCACAAGTTTTTGGGCGGCAAAAATCTAAAATGGTCCAATTACGATGGTTGATACCTCTATCAATAGGTTTCGGGACCTGTAATTGCTGTGACAATTTTCATTTTGATTGCTCGATTATTTCTAAACATTTCTTAGAAAATTCAATTTTATTGAAAATCAACTGTGCTATAGCCCACAAGTTTTTGGGCGGCAAAAATCTAAAATGGTCCAATTACGATGGTTGATACCTCTATCAATAGGTTTCGGGACCTGTAATTGCTGTGACAATTTTCAATTTGATTTCTCGATTTTTTCTAAACATTTCTTAGAAAATGAAATTTTACTGAAAATCAACTGTGCTATAGCCCACAAGTTTTTGGGGGGCAAAAATCTAAAATGGTCCGATTACGATGCTTGATACCTCTATCAATAGGTTTCGGGACCTGTAATTGCTGTGACAATTTTCAATTTGATTGCTCGATTTTTTCTAAACATTTCTTAGAAAATTCAATTTTATTGAAAATCAACTGTGCTATAGCCCACAAGTTTTTGGGGGGCAAAAATCTAAAATGGTCCGATTACGATGCTTGATACCTCTATCAATAGGTTTCGGGACCTGTAATTGCTGTGACAATTTTCAATTTGATTGCTCGATTTTTTCTAAACATTTCTTAGAAAATTCAATTTCATTGAAAATCAACTGTGCTGTAGCCCACAAGTTTTTGGGCGGCAAAAATCTAAAATGGTCGGATTACGATGGTTGATACCTCTATCAATAGGTTTCGGGACCTGTAATTGCTGTGACAATTTTTATTTTGATTGCTCGATTATTTCTAAACATTTCTTAGAAAATTCAATTTTATTGAAAATCAACTGTGCCCACAAGTTTTTGGGCGGCAAAAATCTAAAATGGTCGGATTACGATGGTTGATACCCCTATCAATAGGTTTCGGGGCCTGTAATTGCTGTGACAATTTTCAATTTGATTGCTCGATTTTTTCTTAACATTTCTTAGAAAATTCAATTTTATTGAAAATCAACTGTGCTATAGCCCACACGTTTTTGGGCGGCAAAAATCTAAAATGGTCGGATTACGATGGTTGATACCTCTATCAATAGGTTTCGGGACCTGTAATTGCTGTGACAATTTTCATTTTGATTGCTCGATTATTTCTAAACATTTATTAGAAAATTCAATTTTATTGAAAATCAACTGTGCTGTAGCCCACAAGTGTTTGGGCGGCAAAAATCTAAAATGGTCGGATTACGATGGTTGATACCTCTATCAATAGGTTTCGGGACCTGTAATTGCTGTGACAATTTTTATTTTGATTGCTCGATTATTTCTAAACATTTCTTAGAAAATTCAATTTTATTGAAAATCAACTATGCTATAGCCCACAAGTTTTTGGGCGGCAAAAATCTAAAATGGTCGGATTACGATGGTTGATACCTCTATCAATAGGTTTCGGGACCTGTAATTGCTGTGACAATTTTCATTTTGATTGCTCGATTATTTCTAAACATTTCTTAGAAAATTCAATTTTATTGAAAATCAACTGTGCTATAGCCCACAAGTTTTTGGGCGGCAAAAATCTAAAATGGTCGGATTACGATGGTTGATACCTCTATCAATAGGTTTCGGGACCTGTAATTGCTGTGACAATTTTCAATTTGATTGCTCGATTTTTTCTTAACATTTCTTAGAAAATTCAATTTTATTGAAAATCAACTGTGCTATAGCCCACACGTTTTTGGGCGGCAAAAATCTAAAATGGTCGGATTACGATGGTTGATACCTCTATCAATAGGTTTCGGGACCTGTAATTGCTGTGACAATTTTCATTTTGATTGCTCGATTATTTCTAAACATTTATTAGAAAATTCAATTTTATTGAAAATCAACTGTGCTATAGCCCACAAGTTTTTGGGCGGCAAAAATCTAAAATGGTCGGATTACGATGGTTGCTACCTCTATCAATAGGTTTCGGGACCTGTAATTGCTGTGACAATTTTCATTTTGATTGCTCGATTATTTCTAAACATTTCTTAGAAAATTCAATTTTATTGAAAATCAACTGTGCTATAGCCCACAAGTTTTTGGGCGGCAAAAATCTAAAATGGTCGGATTACGATGGTTGATACCTCTATCAATAGGTTTCGGGACCTGTAATTGCTGTGACAATTTTCAATTTGATTGCTCGATTTTTTCTTAACATTTCTTAGAAAATTCAATTTTATTGAAAATCAACTGTGCTATAGCCCACACGTTTTTGGGCGGCAAAAATCTAAAATGGTCGGATTACGATGGTTGATACCTCTATCAATAGGTTTCGGGACCTGTAATTGCTGTGACAATTTTCATTTTGATTGCTCGATTATTTCTAAACATTTCTTAGAAAATTCAATTTTATTGAAAATCAACTGTGCTATAGCCCACAAGTTTTTGGGCGGCAAAAATCTAAAATGGTCGGATTACGATGGTTGATACCTCTATCAATAGGTTTCGGGACCTGTAATTGCTGTGACAATTTTCAATTTGATTGCTCGATTTTTTCTTAACATTTCTTAGAAAATTCAATTTTATTGAAAATCAACTGTGCTATAGCCCACACGTTTTTGGGCGGCAAAAATCTAAAATGGTCGGATTACGATGGTTGATACCTCTATCAATAGGTTTCGGGACCTGTAATTGCTGTGACAATTTTCATTTTGATTGCTCGATTATTTCTAAACATTTATTAGAAAATTCAATTTTATTGAAAATCAACTGTGCTATAGCCCACAAGTTTTTGGGCGGCAAAAATCTAAAATGGTCGGATTACGATGGTTGATACCTCTATCAATAGGTTTCGGGACTTGTAATTGCTGTGACAATTTTCATTTTGATTGCTCGATTATTTCTAAACATTTCTTAGAAAATTCAATTTTATTGAAAATTAACTGTGCTATAGCCCACAAGTTTTTGGGCGGCAAAAATCTAAAATGGTCGGATTACGATGGTTGATACCTCTATCAATAGGGTTCGGGACCTGTAATTGCTGTGACAATTTTCATTTTGATTGATCGATTATTTCTAAACATTTCTTAGAAAATTCAATTTTATTGAAAATCAACTGTGCTATAGCCCACAAGTTTTTGGGCGGCAAAAATATAAAATGGTCGGATTACGATGGTTGATACCTCTATCAATAGGTTTCGGGACCTGTAATTGCTGTGACAATTTTCATTTTGATTGCTCGATTATTTCTAAACATTTATTAGAAAATTCAATTTTATTGAAAATCAACTGTGCTATAGCCCACAAGTTTTTGGGCAGCAATAATTTAAAATGGTCCAATTACGATAGTTGATACCTCTATCAATAGGTTTCGGGACCTGTAATTGCTGTGACAATTTTCATTTTGATTGCTCGATTATTTCTAAACATTTCTTAGAAAATTCAATTTTATTGAAAATCAACTGTGCTATAGCCCACAAGTTTTTGGGCGGCAAAAATCTAAAATGGTCGGATTACGATGGTTGATACCTCTATCAATAGGTTTCGGGACCTGTAATTGCTGTGACAATTTTCATTTTGATTGCTCGATTATTTCTAAACATTTCTTAGAAAATTCAATTTTATTGAAAATCAACTGTGCTATAGCCCACAAGTTTTTGGGCGGTGTAACGTTCGAAACGTTCCAAAATAAACATTAGTTTGCCCAGCTCTGATTTTTCTTTGTAGTGGCGATTATATGTACATACTTAAATTAAAAATACGGGACCGTTAATTTTTTTATATCAAATAGGAGAATCGATAATCGACAATAACGCATTATCCCGTTTAATTTGTATTATGTGGGAGAAGATTGTGTAGAATTTTGGGGTATAAAATTGAAAATTTTGGTATACACGCGGCTGTTGTTGATTCTAATTTTGGTGGTCAAGAGATTAATACAAATTTATGTGCTTGGCAAATAATTTTTGGTGCTATGTCTCATACCTACGGAAGTATATTGAATTTTTTTTTGTTTTTATAGTATGAACTTTAAGAAACTAAGTATGAAATATTTAAATTCATAAAAAAAAAAAAAAATTAAAAGTTATAAGACCTTATACAAAATAAACAAAAAAATAAAAATAATAATAAATTAAACATAAAAATTAATAATTAAAGAATTTTAATAAATAAATGTGACTAATCAGGTATCTAAGAAATACCTAAGTTATTATAAGTAACACATTAGTGTTTTATTTAGTTATATAATTAGTTTATACGTTCAAACATAAAATGGTGATACCCATTATTATAATAGACAGTAAAAATAATCAAATCCGTGATTACTAAAATATAAAAAAAAAAGAAAAACGTTATGTTCGGCGAGTAGAGACGATTAATAGTGAAAATGTGGCCACCAGTGTAGTGTAGTGTTGTAATGGACGATACAAAAAGTTTAAAACATAAAATTCATACGCCAAAAGAAAAGCAAATAGTTAATAAAAATGAATGAAGGTATGAATTAAAGAAATAAAGTGGCCACAATTGTAATTTCTAATGACGTTGTGCGGTGAGAAAAATGTGTACATTCGATGTACAGAGAAATAAAGAATATGAAAAATATAAATTTCTAGATGAATCTAGATAAATAAACAGTTACATAAGTTTATAAAGGATATTAATGAACGAGCATGACAACGGCCGCGGCCATGATTTAAGCTAAGATTTTCTTATTTAAATTTTTTTTTTTATATTATATTATTATATTTAAGATTACATTTATTTCTTTTCCTTTAAACATTTTTTTTGGTGTAGGCTATATAGCTAGTTAATTTTTATTTCTTTTGTATAATTTGTATATATAGATTTAGATAACTTACTTAGTAATGGTATCAGATATGACGTCATCAGCTTTCATTTTTTTTTTAGTTATAAAGTGATTATATTGTCAAGATTTTTCACATTTGTTTTTCTTTTCTAAAATTTTAAGTTAATAATTTTTATTTTGATAATGCAATAAAAATTTATATTATGAATTTAATCACGCTTAACTTCAAAATTATTTTCTTTCTTTTGTTTCTTTTCGGGTCTCGGTTTTCGCATATTTTTTTTTAGTGTTACTATTTTCAGGATGAGATAGAGATCATAACGGAGGATGAGGTTAGTAGGTCATGGTCAGTAAGCGAGACAGGGTGAGTTGATCCTTATCTGCTCCCAATTATTCCAATTCCTTTTCCTGCGGTCTCGCATGATTCATTCATACTCCAGAAAACCCCACGCCCAACCTCGAGCTTTAGCCGGCTAAAATGACCGCTCTGGAGTCCCTTAATGGATAATTTCTGTTAACAAGTTAGTTCTTGTGATCGATCGGTTTTTATTTGTAGTTATTCTTAAGCTCGATCGCTTGAACTGATTTCGTTACAGCGGCAAAAATCTAAAATGGTCGGATTACGATGGTTGATACCTCTATCAATAGGTTTCGGGACCTGTAATTGCTGTGACAATTTTTATTTTGATTGCTCGATTATTTCTAAACATTTCTTAGAAAATTCAATTTTATTGAAAATCAACTGTGTTATAGCCCACAAGTTTTTGGGCGGCAAAAATCTAAAATGGTCGGATTACGATAGTTGATACCTCTATCAATAGGTTTCGGGACCTGTAATTGCTGTGACAATTTTCATTTTGATTGCTCGATTATTTCTAAACATTTCTTAGAAAATTTAATTTTATTGAAAATCAACTGTGCTATAGCCCACAAGTTTTTGGGCGGCAAAAATCTAAAATGGTCCAATTACGATGGTTGATACCTCTATCAATAGGTTTCGGGACCTGTAATTGCTGTGACAATTTTCAATTTGATTGCTCGATTATTTCTAAACATTTCTTAGAAAATTCAATTTTATTGAAAATCAACTGTGCTATAGCCCACAAGTTTTTGGGGGGCAAAAATCTAAAATGGTCCGATTACGATGGTTGATACCTCTATCAATAGGTCTCGGGACCTGTAATTGCTGTGACAATTTTCAATTTGATTGCTCGATTATTTCTAAACATTTCTTAGAAAATTCAATTTTATTGAAAATCAACTGTGCTATTATAGCCCACGTTTTTGGGCGGCAAAAATATAAAATGGTCGGATTACGATGGTTGATACCTCTATCAATAGGTTTCGGGACCTGTAATTGCTGTGACAATTTTCATTTTGATTGCTCGATTATTTCTAAACATTTCTTAGAAAATTCAATTTTATTGAAAATTAACTGTGCTATAGCCCACAAGTTTTTGGGCGGCAAAAATCTAAAATGGTCGGATTACGATGGTTGATACTTCTATCAATAGGTTTTGGGACCTGTAATTGCTGTGACAATTTTCATTTTGATTGCTCGATTATTTCTAAACATTTATTAGAAAATTCAATTTTATTGAAAATCAACTGTGCTGTAGCCCACAAGTTTTTGGGCGGCAAAAATCTAAAATGGTCCAATTACGATAGTTGATACCTCTATCAATAGGTTTCGGGACCTGTAATTGCTGTGACAATTTTTATTTTGATTGTTCGATTATTTCTAAACATTTCTTAGAAAATTTAATTTTATTGAAAATCAACTGTGCTATAGCCCACAAGTTTTTGGGCGGCAAAAATCTAAAATGGTCCAATTACGATGGTTGATACCTCTATCAATAGGTTTCGGGACCTGTAATTGCTGTGACAATTTTCATTTTGATTGCTCGATTATTTCTAAACATTTATTAGAAAATTCAATTTTATTGAAAATCAACTGTGCTATAGCCCACAAGTTTTTGGGCAGCAATAATTTAAAATGGTCCAATTACGATAGTTGATACCTCTATCAATAGGTTTCGGGACCTGTAATTGCTGTGACAATTTTCATTTTGATTGCTCGATTATTTCTAAACATTTATTAGAAAATTCAATTTTATTGAAAATCAACTGTGCTATAGCCCACAAGTTTTTGGGTGGCAAAAATCTAAAATGGTTGGATTACGATGGTTGATACCTCTATCAATAGGTTTCGGGGCCTGTAATTGCTGTGACAATTTTCATTTTGATTGCTCGATTATTTCTAAACATTTATTAGAAAATTCAATTTTATTGAAAATCAACTGTGCTATAGCCCACAAGTTTTTGGGCGGCAAAAATCTAAAATGGTCGGATTACGATGGTTGATACCTCTATCAATAGGTTTCGGGACTTGTAATTGCTGTGACAATTTTCATTTTGATTGCTCGATTATTTCTAAACATTTCTTAGAAAATTCAATTTTATTGAAAATTAACTGTGCTATAGCCCACAAGTTTTTGGGCGGCAAAAATCTAAAATGGTCGGATTACGATGGTTGATACCTCTATCAATAGGGTTCGGGACCTGTAATTGCTGTGACAATTTTCATTTTGATTGATCGATTATTTCTAAACATTTCTTAGAAAATTCAATTTTATTGAAAATCAACTGTGCTATAGCCCACAAGTTTTTGGGCGGCAAAAATATAAAATGGTCGGATTACGATGGTTGATACCTCTATCAATAGGTTTCGGGACCTGTAATTGCTGTGACAATTTTCATTTTGATTGCTCGATTATTTCTAAACATTTATTAGAAAATTCAATTTTATTGAAAATCAACTGTGCTATAGCCCACAAGTTTTTGGGCAGCAATAATTTAAAATGGTTCAATTACGATAGTTGATACCTCTATCAATAGGTTTCGGGACCTGTAATTGCTGTGACAATTTTCATTTTGATTGCTCGATTATTTCTAAACATTTCTTAGAAAATTCAATTTTATTGAAAATCAACTGTGCTATAGCCCACAAGTTTTTGGGTGGCAAAAATCTAAAATGGTCGGATTACGATGGTTGATACCTCTATCAATAGGTTTCGGGACCTGTAATTGCTGTGACAATTTTCATTTTAATTGCTCGATTATTTCTAAACATTTCTTAGAAAATTCAATTTTATTGAAAATCAACTGTGCTATAGCCCACAAGTTTTTGGGCGGCAAAAATCTAAAATGGTCGGATTACGATGGTTGATACCTCTATCAATAGGTTTCGGGACCTGTAATTGCTGTGACAATTTTTATTTTGATTGCTCGATTATTTCTAAACATTTCTTAGAAAATTCAATTTTATTGAAAATCAACTGTGTTATAGCCCACAAGTTTTTGGGCGGCAAAAATCTAAAATGGTCCAATTACGATAGTTGATACCTCTATCAATAGGTTTCGGGACCTGTAATTGCTGTGACAATTTTCATTTTGATTGCTCGATTATTTCTAAACATTTCTTAGAAAATTTAATTTTATTGAAAATCAACTGTGCTATAGCCCACAAGTTTTTGGGCGGCAAAAATCTAAAATGGTCCAATTACGATGGTTGATACCTCTATCAATAGGTTTCGGGACCTGTAATTGCTGTGACAATTTTCAATTTGATTGCTCGTTTATTTCTAAACATTTCTTAGAAAATTCAATTTTATTGAAAATCAACTGTGCTATTATAGCCCACAAGTTTTTGGGCGGCAAAAATATAAAATGGTCGGATTACGATGGTTGATACCTCTATCAATAGGTTTCGGGACCTGTAATTGCTGTGACAATTTTCATTTTGATTGCTCGATTATTTCTAAACATTTCTTAGAAAATTCAATTTTATTGAAAATTAACTGTGCTAGAGCCCACAAGTTTTTGGGCGGCAAAAATCTAAAATGGTCGGATTACGATGGTTGATACTTCTATCAATAGGTTTTGGGACCTGTAATTGCTGTGACAATTTTCATTTTGATTGCTCGATTATTTCTAAACATTTATTAGAAAATTCAATTTTATTGAAAATCAACTGTGCTGTAGCCCACAAGTTTTTGGGCGGCAAAAATCTAAAATGGTCCAATTACGATAGTTGATACCTCTATCAATAGGTTTCGGGACCTGTAATTGCTGTGACAATTTTTATTTTGATTGTTCGATTATTTCTAAACATTTCTTAGAAAATTTAATTTTATTGAAAATCAACTGTGCTATAGCCCACAAGTTTTTGGGCGGCAAAAATCTAAAATGGTCCAATTACGATGGTTGATACCTCTATCAATAGGTTTAGGGACCTGTAATTGCTGTGACAATTTTCATTTTGATTGCTCGATTATTTCTAAACATTTACTAGAAAATTCAATTTTATTGAAAATCAACTGTGCTATAGCCCACAAGTTTTTGGGCGCCAAAAATCTAAAATGGTCCAATTACGATGGTTGATACCTCTATCAATAGGTTTCGGGACCTGTAATTGCTGTGACAATTTTCATTTTGATTGCTCGATTATTTCTAAACATTTCTTAGAAAATTCAATTTTATTGAAAATCAACTGTGCTATAGCCCACAAGTTTTTGGGCGGCAAAAATCTAAAATGGTCCAATTACGATGGTTGATACCTCTATCAATAGGTTTCGGGACCTGTAATTGCTGTGACAATTTTCAATTTGATTTCTCGATTTTTTCTAAACATTTCTTAGAAAATGAAATTTTACTGAAAATCAACTGTGCTATAGCCCACAAGTTTTTGGGGGGCAAAAATCTAAAATGGTCCGATTACGATGCTTGATACCTCTATCAATAGGTTTCGGGACCTGTAATTGCTGTGACAATTTTCAATTTGATTGCTCGATTTTTTCTAAACATTTCTTAGAAAATTCAATTTTATTGAAAATCAACTGTGCTATAGCCCACAAGTTTTTGGGGGGCAAAAATCTAAAATGGTCCGATTACGATGCTTGATACCTCTATCAATAGGTTTCGGGACCTGTAATTGCTGTGACAATTTTCAATTTGATTGCTCGATTTTTTCTTAACATTTCTTAGAAAATGCAATTTTATTGAAAATCAACTGTGCTATAGCCCACAAGTTTTTGGGCGGCAAAAATCTAAAATGGTCGGATTACGATGGTTGATACCTCTGTCAATAGGTTTCGGGACCTGTAATTGCTGTGACAATTTTCATTTTGATTGCTCGATTATTTCTAAACATTTATTAGAAAATTCAATTTTATTGAAAATCAACTGTGCTGTAGCCCACAAGTTTTTGGGCGGCAAAAATCTAAAATGGTCCAATTACGATAGTTGATACCTCTATCAATAGGTTTCGGGACCTGTAATTGCTGTGACAATTTTCATTTTGATTGCTCGATTATTTCTAAACATTTATTAGAAAATTCAATTTCATTGAAAATCAACTGTGCTATAGCCCACAAGTTTTTGGGCGGCAAAAATCTAAAATAGTCCAATTACGATAGTTGATACCTCTATCAATAGGTTTCGGGACCTGTAATTGCTGTGACAATTTTCATTTTGATTGCTCGATTATTTCTAAACATTTCTTAGAAAATTCAATTTTATTGAAAATCAACGGTGTTATAGCCCACAAGTTTTTGGGCGGCAAAAAATTAAAATGGTCCAATTACGATAGTTGATACCTCTATCAATAGGTTTCGGGACCTGTAATTGCTGTAACAATTTTCATTTTGATTGCTCGATTATTTCTAAACATTTCTTAGAAAATGAAATTTTATTGAAAATCAACTGTGCCATAGTCCACAAGTTTTTGGGCGGCAAAAATCTAAAATGGTCCGATTACAATGGTTCATACCTCTATCAATAGGTTTCGGGACCTGTAATTGCTGTGACAATTTTCAATTTGATTGCTCGATTTTTTCTTAACATTTCTTAGAAAATTCAATTTTATTGAAAATCAACTGTGCTATAGCCCACAAGTTTTTGGGCGGCAAAAATCTAAAATGGTCGGATTACGATGGTTGATACCTCTATCAATAGGTTTCGGGACCTGTAATTGCTGTGACAATTTTCATTTTGATTGCTCGATTATTTCTAAACATTTATTAGAAAATTCAATTTTATTGAAAATCAACTGTGCTGTAGCCCACAAGTTTTTGGGCGGCAAAAATCTAAAATGGTCCAATTACGATAGTTGATACCTCTATCAATAGGTTTCGGGACCTGTAATTGCTGTGACAATTTTTATTTTGATTGTTCGATTATTTCTAAACATTTCTTAGAAAATTTAATTTTATTGAAAACCAACTGTGCTATAGCCCACAAGTTTTTGGGCGGCAAAAATCTAAAATGGTCCAATTACGATGGTTGATACCTCTATCAATAGGTTTCGGGACCTGTAATTGCTGTGACAATTTTCATTTTGATTGCTCGATTATTTCTAAACATTTATTAGAAAATTCAATTTTATTGAAAATCAACTGTGCTGTAGCCCACAAGTTTTTGGGCGGCAAAAATCTAAAATGGTCCAATTACGATAGTTGATACCTCTATCAATAGGTTTCGGGACCTGTAATTGCTGTGACAATTTTTATTTTGATTGTTCGATTATTTCTAAACATTTCTTAGAAAATTCAATTTTATTGAAAATCAACTGTGCTATAGCCCACAAGTTTTTGGGCGGCAAAAATCTAAAATGGTCCAATTACGATAGTTGATACCTCTATCAATAGGTTTCGGGACCTGTAATTGCTGTGACAATTTTCATTTTGATTGCTCGATTATTTCTAAACATTTATTAGAAAATTCAATTTTATTGAAAATCAACTGTGCTATAGCCCACAAGTTTTTGGGCGGCAAAAATCTAAAATAGTCCAATTACGATAGTTGATACCTCTATCAATAGGTTTCGGGACCTGTAATTGCTGTGACAATTTTTATTTTGATTGCTCGATTATTTCTAAACATTTCTTAGAAAATTCAATTTTATTGAAAATCAACTGTGTTATAGCCCACAAGTTTTTGGGCGGCTAAAATCTAAAATGGTCCGATTACGATGCTTGATACCTCTATCAATAGGTTTCGGGACCTGTAATTGCTGTGACAATTTTCAATTTGATTGCTCGATTTTTTCTAAACATTTCTTAGAAAATTCAATTTTATTGAAAATCAACTGTGCTATAGCCCACAAGTTTTTGGGCGGCAAAAATCTAAAATGGTCCGATTACGATAGTTGATACCTCTATCAATAGGTTTCGGGACCTGTAATTGCTGTGACAATTTTTATTTTGATTGCTCGATTATTTCTAAACATTTCTTAGAAAATTCAATTTTATTGAAAATCAACTGTGTTATAGCCCAAAAGTTTTTGGGCGCCAAAAATCTAAAATGGTCCGATTACGATGGTTGATACCTCTATCAATAGGTTTCGGGACCTGTAATTGCTGTGACAATTTTCATTTTGATTGCTCGATTATTTCTAAACATTTCTTAGAAAATTTAATTTTATTGAAAATCAACTGTGCTATAGCCCACAAGTTTTTGGGCGGCAAAAATCTAAAATGGTCCAATTACAATGGTTGATACCTCTATCAATAGGTTTCGGGACTTGTAATTGCTGTGACAATTTTCAATTTGATTGCTCGATTATTTCTAAACATTTCTTAGAAAATTTAATTTTCTTGAAAATCAACTGTGCTATATCCCACAAGTTTTTGGGCGGCTAAAATCTAAAATGGTCCAATTACGATAGTTGATACCTCTATCAATAGGTTTCGGGACCTGTAATTGCTGTGACAATTTTCATTTTGATTGCTCGATTATTTCTAAACATTTCTTAGAAAATTTAATTTTATTGAAAATCAACTGTGCTATAGCCCACAAGTTTTTGGGCGGCAAAAATCTAAAATGGTCCAATTACAATGGTTGATACCTCTATCAATAGGTTTCGGGACCTGTAATTGCTGTGACAATTTTCAATTTGATTGCTCGATTATTTCTAAACATTTCTTAGAAAATTTAATTTTATTGAAAATCAACTGTGCTATATCCCACAAGTTTTTGGGCGGCAAAAATCTAAAATGGTCCGATTACGATGGTTGATACCTCTATCAATAGGTTTCGGGACCTGTAATTGCTGTGATAATTTTCATTTTGATTGCTCGATTATTTCTAAACATTTCTTAGAAAATTTAGTTTTATTGAAAATCAACTGTGCTATAGCCCACAAGTTTTTGGGCGGCAAAAATCTAAAATAGTCCAATTACCATAGTTGATACCTCTATCAATAGGTTTCGGGACCTGTAATTGCTGTGACAATTTTCATTTTGATTGCTCGATTATTTCTAAACATTTATTAGAAAATTCAATTTTATTGAAAATCAACTGTGCTGTAGCCCACAAGTTTTTGGGCGGCAAAAATCTAAAATGGTCCGATTACGATGGTTGATACCTCTATCAATAGGTTTCGGGACCTGTAATTGCTGTGACAATTTTCAATTTGATTGCTCGATTATTTCTAAACATTTCTTAGAAAATTTAATTTTATTGAAAATCAACTGTGCTATATCCCACAAGTTTTTGGGCGGCAAAAATCTAAAATGGTCCGATTACGATGGTTGATACCTCTATCAATAGGTTTCGGGACCTGTAATTGCTGTGACAATTTTCATTTTGATTGCTCGATTATTTCTAAACATTTCTTAGAAAATTTAATTTTCTTGAAAATCAACTGTGCTATAGCCCACAAGTTTTTGGGCGGCAAAAATCTAAAATGGTCCAATTACGATGGTTGATACCTCTATCAATAGGTTTCGGGACCTGTAATTGCTGTGATAATTTTCATTTTGATTGCTCGATTATTTCTAAACATTTCTTAGAAAATTTAGTTTTATTGAAAATCAACTGTGCTATAGCCCACAAGTTTTTGGGCGGCAAAAATCTAAAATAGTCCAATTACCATAGTTGATACCTCTATCAATAGGTTTCGGGACCTGTAATTGCTGTGACAATTTTCATTTTGATTGCTCGATTATTTCTAAACATTCATTAGAAAATTCAATTTTATTGAAAATCAACTGTGCTGTAGCCCACAAGTTTTTGGGCGGCAAAAATCTAAAATGGTCGGATTACGATAGTTGATACCTCTATCAATAGGTTTCGGGACCTGTAATTGCTGTGACAATTTTCATTTTGATTGCTCGATTATTTCTAAACATTTATTAGAAAATTCAATTTCATTGAAAATCAACTGTGCTATAGCCCACAAGTTTTTGGGCGGCAAAAATCTAAAATAGTCCAATTACGATAGTTGATACCTCTATCAATAGGTTTCGGGACCTGTAATTGCTGTGACAATTTTCATTTTGATTGCTCGATTATTTCTAAACATTTATTAGAAAATTCAATTTTATTGAAAATCAACTGTGCTATATCCCACAAGTTTTTGGGCGGCAAAAATCTAAAATGGTCCAATTACGATAGTTGATACCTCTATCAATAGGTTTCGGGACCTGTAATTGCTGTGACAATTTTCATTTTGATTGCTCGATTATTTCTAAACATTTCTTAGAAAATTTAATTTTATTGAAAATCAACTGTGCTATAGCCCACAAGTTTTTGGGCGGCAAAAATCTAAAATGGTCCAATTACAATGGTTGATACCTCTATCAATAGGTTTCGGGACCTGTAATTGCTGTGACAATTTTCAATTTGATTGCTCGATTATTTCTAAACATTTCTTAGAAAATTTAATTTTCTTGAAAATCAACTGTGCTATATCCCACAAGTTTTTGGGCGGCAAAAATCTAAAATGGTCCAATTACGATAGTTGATACCTCTATCAATAGGTTTCGGGACCTGTAATTGCTGTGACAATTTTCATTTTCATTGCTCGATTATTTCTAAACATTTCTTAGAAAATTTAATTTTATTGAAAATCAACTGTGCTATAGCCCACAAGTTTTTGGGCGGCAAAAATCTAAAATGGTCCGATTACGATGGTTGATACCTCTATCAATAGGTTTCGGGACCTGTAATTGCTGTGATAATTTTCATTTTGATTGCTCGATTATTTCTAAACATTTCTTAGAAAATTTAGTTTTATTGAAAATCAACTGTGCTATAGCCCACAAGTTTTTGGGCGGCAAAAATCTAAAATAGTCCAATTACCATAGTTGATACCTCTATCAATAGGTTTCGGGACCTGTAATTGCTGTGACAATTTTCATTTTGATTGCTCGATTATTTCTAAACATTTATTAGAAAATTCAATTTTATTGAAAATCAACTGTGCTGTAGCCCACAAGTTTTTGGGCGGCAAAACTCTAAAATGGTCCAATTACAATGGTTGATACCTCTATCAATAGGTTTCGGGACCTGTAATTGCTGTGACAATTTTCAATTTGATTGCTCGATTATTTCTAAACATTTATTAGAAAATTTAATTTTATTGAAAATCAACTGTGCTATAGCCCACAAGTTTTTGGGCGGCAAAAATCTAAAATGGTCCGATTACGATGGTTGATACCTCTATCAATAGGTTTCGGGACCTGTAATTGCTGTGATAATTTTCATTTTGATTGCTCGATTATTTCTAAACATTTCTTAGAAAATTTAGTTTTATTGAAAATCAACTGTGCTATAGCCCACAAGTTTTTGGGCGGCAAAAATCTAAAATAGTCCAATTACCATAGTTGATACCTCTATCAATAGGTTTCGGGACCTGTAATTGCTGTGACAATTTTCATTTTGATTGCTCGATTATTTCTAAACATTTCTTAGAAAATTTAATTTTATTGAAAATCAACTGTGCTATAGCCCACAAGTTTTTGGGCGGCAAAAATCTAAAATGGTCCAATTACAATGGTTGATACCTCTATCAATAGGTTTCGGGACCTGTAATTGCTGTGACAATTTTCAATTTGATTGCTCGATTATTTCTAAACATTTCTTAGAAAATTTAATTTTATTGAAAATCAACTGTGCTTTATCCCACAAGTTTTTGGGCGGCAAAAATCTAAAATGGTCCGATTACGATGGTTGATACCTCTATCAATAGGTTTCGGGACCTGTAATTGCTGTGATAATTTTCATTTTGATTGCTCGATTATTTCTAAACATTTCTTAGAAAATTTAGTTTTATTGAAAATCAACTGTGCTATAGCCCACAAGTTTTTGGGCGGCAAAAATCTAAAATAGTCCAATTACCATAGTTGATACCTCTATCAATAGGTTTCGGGACCTGTAATTGCTGTGACAATTTTCATTTTGATTGCTCGATTATTTCTAAACATTTATTAGAAAATTCAATTTTATTGAAAATCAACTGTGCTGTAGCCCACAAGTTTTTGGGCGGCAAAAATCTAAAATGGTCCAATTACAATGGTTGATACCTCTATCAATAGGTTTCGGGACCTGTAATTGCTGTGACAATTTTCAATTTGATTGCTCGATTATTTCTAAACATTTCTTAGAAAATTTAATTTTATTGAAAATCAACTGTGCTATATCCCACAAGTTTTTGGGCGGCAAAAATCTAAAATGGTCCGATTACGATGGTTGATACCTCTATCAATAGGTTTCGGGACCTGTAATTGCTGTGACAATTTTCATTTTGATTGCTCGATTATTTCTAAACATTTCTTAGAAAATTTAATTTTATTGAAAATCAACTGTGCTATAGCCCACAAGTTTTTGGGCGGCAAAAATCTAAAATGGTCCAATTACGATGGTTGATACCTCTATCAATAGGTTTCGGGACCTGTAATTGCTGTGATAATTTTCATTTTGATTGCTCGATTATTTCTAAACATTTCTTAGAAAATTTAGTTTTATTGAAAATCAACTGTGCTATAGCCCACAAGTTTTTGGGCGGCAAAAATCTAAAATAGTCCAATTACCATAGTTGATACCTCTATCAATAGGTTTCGGGACCTGTAATTGCTGTGACAATTTTCATTTTGATTGCTCGATTATTTCTAAACATTTATTAGAAAATTCAATTTTATTGAAAATCAACTGTGCTGTAGCCCACAAGTTTTTGGGCGGCAAAAATCTAAAATAGTCCAATTACGATAGTTGATACCTCTATCAATAGGTTTCGGGACCTGTAATTGCTGTGACAATTTTCATTTTGATTGCTCGATTATTTCTAAACATTTATTAGAAAATTCAATTTTATTGAAAATCAACTGTGCTGTAGCCCACAAGTTTTTGGGCGGCAAAAATCTAAAATGGTCCAATTACGATAGTTGATACCTCTATCAATAGGTTTCGGGACCTGTAATTGCTGTGACAATTTTTATTTTGATTGTTCGATTATTTCTAAACATTTCTTAGAAAATTTAATTTTATTGAAAACCAACTGTGCTATAGCCCACAAGTTTTTGGGCGGCAAAAATCTAAAATGGTCCAATTACGATGGTTGATACCTCTATCAATAGGTTTCGGGACCTGTAATTGCTGTGACAATTTTCATTTTGATTGCTCGATTATTTCTAAACATTTATTAGAAAATTCAATTTTATTGAAAATCAACTGTGCTATAGCCCACAAGTTTTTGGGCGGCAAAAATCTAAAATGGTCCAATTACGATAGTTGATACCTCTATCAATAGGTTTCGGGACCTGTAATTGCTGTGACAATTTTCATTTTGATTGCTCGATTATTTCTAAACATTTATTAGAAAATTCAATTTCATTGAAAATCAACTGTGCTATAGCCCACAAGTTTTTGGGCGGCAAAAATCTAAAATAGTCCAATTACGATAGTTGATACCTCTATCAATAGGTTTCGGGACCTGTAATTGCTGTGACAATTTTTATTTTGATTGCTCGATTATTTCTAAACATTTCTTAGAAAATTCAATTTTATTGAAAATCAACTGTGTTATAGCCCACAAGTTTTTGGGGGGCAAAAATCTAAAATGGTCCGATTACGATGCTTGATACCTCTATCAATAGGTTTCGGGACCTGTAATTGCTGTGACAATTTTCAATTTGATTGCTCAATTTTTTCTAAACATTTCTTAGAAAATTCAATTTTATTGAAAATCAACTGTGCTATAGCCCACAAGTTTTTGGGCGGCAAAAATCTAAAATGGTCCAATTACGATAGTTGATACCTCTATCAATAGGTTTCGGGACCTGTAATTGCTGTGACAATTTTTATTTTGATTGCTCGATTATTTCTAAACATTTCTTAGAAAATTCAATTTTATTGAAAATCAACTGTGCTATAGCCCACAAGTTTTTGGGCGCCAAAAATCTAAAATGGTCCGATTACGATGGTTGATACCTCTATCAATAGGTTTCGGGACCTGTAATTGCTGTGACAATTTTCATTTTGATTGCTCGATTATTTCTAAACATTTCTTAGAAAATTTAATTTTATTGAAAATCAACTGTGCTATAGCCCACAAGTTTTTGGGCGGCAAAAATCTAAAATGGTCCAATTACAATGGTTGATACCTCTATCAATAGGTTTCGGGACCTGTAATTGCTGTGACAATTTTCAATTTGATTGCTCGATTATTTCTAAACATTTCTTAGAAAATTTAATTTTATTGAAAATCAACTGTGCTATATCCCACAAGTTTTTGGGCGGCAAAAATCTAAAATGGTCCAATTACGATAGTTGATACCTCTATCAATAGGTTTCGGGACCTGTAATTGCTGTGACAATTTTCATTTTGATTGCTCGATTATTTCTAAACATTTCTTAGAAAATTTAATTTTATTGAAAATCAACTGTGCTATAGCCCACAAGTTTTTGGGCGGCAAAAATCTAAAATGGTCCAATTACAATGGTTGATACCTCTATCAATAGGTTTCGGGACCTGTAATTGCTGTGACAATTTTCAATTTGATTGCTCGATTATTTCTAAACATTTCTTAGAAAATTTAATTTTATTGAAAATCAACTGTGCTATATCCCACAAGTTTTGGGGCGGCAAAAATCTAAAATGGTCCGATTACGATGGTTGATACCTCTATCAATAGGTTTCGGGACCTGTAATTGCTGTGACAATTTTTATTTTGATTGCTCGATTATTTCTAAACATTTCTTAGAAAATTTAATTTTATTGAAAATCAACTGTGCTATAGCCCACAAGTTTTTGGGCGGCAAAAATCTAAAATGGTCCAATTACGATGGTTGATACCTCTATCAATAGGTTTCGGGACCTGTAATTGCTGTGATAATTTTCATTTTGATTGCTCGATTATTTCTAAACATTTCTTAGAAAATTTAGTTTTATTGAAAATCAACTGTGCTATAGCCCACAAGTTTTTGGGCGGCAAAAATCTAAAATAGTCCAATTACCATAGTTGATACCTCTATCAATAGGTTTCGGGACCTGTAATTGCTGTGACAATTTTCATTTTGATTGCTCGATTATTTCTTAACATTTCTTAGAAAATTAAATTTTATTGAAAATCAACTGTGCTATAGCCCACAAGTTTTTGGGCGGCAAAAATCTAAAATGGTCGAATTACGATGGTTGATACCTCTATCAATAGGTTTCGGGACCTGTAATTGCTGTGATAATTTTCATTTTGATTGCTCGATTATTTCTAAACATTTCTTAGAAAATTCAATTTTATTGAAAATCAACTGTGTATAGTCCACAAGTTTTTGGGCGGCAAAAATCTAAAATGGTCCGATTACAATGGTTC
Organism: Tipula vernalis; assembly: GCA_958295665.1. Taxonomy (NCBI): domain Eukaryota; kingdom Metazoa; phylum Arthropoda; class Insecta; order Diptera; family Tipulidae; genus Tipula; species Tipula vernalis. Next base: position 376,813,003 of record OY282559.1, read on the forward strand.
ATACCTCTATCAATAGGTTTCGGGACCTGTAATTGCTGTGACAATTTTCAATTTGATTGCTCGATTATTTCTAAACATTTCTTAGAAAATGAAATTTTACTGAAAATCAACTGTGCTATAGCCCACAAGTTTTTGGGGGGCAAAAATCTAAAATGGTCCGATTACGATGCTTGATACCTCTATCAATAGGTTTCGGGACCTGTAATTGCTGTGACAATTTTCAATTTGATTGCTCGATTTTTTCTTAACATTTCTTAGAAAATTCAATTTTATTGAAAATCAACTGTGCTATAGCCCACAAGTTTTTGGGCGGCAAAAATCTAAAATGGTCGGATTACGATGGTTGATACTTCTATCAATAGGTTTCGGGACCTGTAATTGCTGTGACAATTTTCATTTTGATTGCTCGATTATTTCTAAACATTTATTAGAAAATTCAATTTTATTGAAAATCAACTGTGCTGTAGCCCACAAGTTTTTGGGCGGCAAAAATCTAAAATGGTCCAATTACGATAGTTGATACCTCTATCAATAGGTTTCGGGACCTGTAATTGCTGTGACAATTTTTATTTTGATTGTTCGATTATTTCTAAACATTTCTTAGAAAATTTAATTTTATTGAAAACCAACTGTGCTATAGCCCACAAGTTTTTGGGCGGCAAAAATCTAAAATGGTCCAATTACGATGGTTGATACCTCTATCAATAGGTTTCGGGACCTGTAATTGCTGTGACAATTTTCATTTTGATTGCTCGATTATTTCTAAACATTTATTAGAAAATTCAATTTCATTGAAAATCAACTGTGCTATAGCCCACAAGTTTTTGGGCGGCAAAAATCTAAAATGGTCCAATTACGATAGTTGATACCTCTATCAATAGGTTTCGGGACCTGTAATTGCTGTGACAATTTTCATTTTGATTGCTCGATTATTTCTAAACATTTCTTAGAAAATTTAATTTTATTGAAAATCAACTGTGCTATAGCCCACAAGTTTTTGGGCGGCAAAAATCTAAAATGGTCCAATTACAATGGTTGATACCTCTATCAATAGGTTTCGGGACCTGTAATTGCTGTGACAATTTTCAATTTGATTGCTCGATTATTTCTAAACATTTATTAGAAAATTTAATTTTATTGAAAATCAACTGTGCTATATCCCACAAGTTTTTGGGCGGCAAAAATCTAAAATGGTCCAATTACAATGGTTGATACCTCTATCAATAGGTTTCGGGACCTGTAATTGCTGTGACAATTTTCAATTTGATTGCTCGATTATTTCTAAACATTTATTAGAAAATTTAATTTTATTGAAAATCAACTGTGCTATAGCCCACAAGTTTTTGGGCGGCAAAAATCTAAAATGGTCCGATTACGATGCTTGATACCTCTATCAGTAGGTTTCGGGACCTGTTATTGCTGTGACAATTTTCAATTTGATTGCTCGATTATTTCTAAACATTTCTTAGAAAATTTAATTTTATTGAAAATCAACTGTGCTATAGCCCACAAGTTTTTGGGCGGCAAAAATCTAAAATGGTCCAATTACGATAGTTGATACCTCTATCAATAGGTTTCGGGACCTGTAATTGCTGTGACAATTTTCATTTTGATTGCTCGATTATTTCTAAACATTTCTTAGAAAATTTAATTTTATTGAAAATCAACTGTGCTATAGCCCACAAGTTTTTGGGCGGCAAAAATCTAAAATGGTCCAATTACAATGGTTGATACCTCTATCAATAGGTTTCGGGACCTGTAATTGCTGTGACAATTTTCAATTTGATTGCTCGATTATTTCTAAACATTTATTAGAAAATTTAATTTTATTGAAAATCAACTGTGCTATAGCACACAAGTTTTTGGGCGGCAAAAATCTAAAATGGTCCAATTACAATGGTTGATACCTCTATCAATAGGTTTCGGGACCTGTAATTGCTGTGACAATTTTCAATTTGATTGCTCGATTATTTCTAAACATTTCTTAGAAAATTTAATTTTATTGAAAATCAACTGTGCTATATCCCACAAGTTTTTGGGCGGCAAAAATCTAAAATGGTCCAATTACAATGGTTGATACCTCTATCAATAGGTTTCGGGACCTGTAATTGCTGTGACAATTTTCAATTTGATTGCTCGATTATTTCTAAACATTTATTAGAAAATTTAATTTTATTGAAAATCAACTGTGCTATAGCCCACAAGTTTTTGGGCGGCAAAAATCTAAAATGGTCCGATTACGATGCTTGATACCTCTATCAGTAGGTTTCGGGACCTGTTATTGCTGTGACAATTTTCAATTTGATTGCTCGATTATTTCTAAACATTTCTTAGAAAATTTAATTTTATTGAAAATCAACTGTGCTATAGCCCACAAGTTTTTGGGCGGCAAAAATCTAAAATGGTCCAATTACAATGGTTGATACCTCTATCAATAGGTTTCGGGACCTGTAATTGCTGTGACAATTTTCAATTTGATTGCTCGATTATTTCTAAACATTTCTTAGAAAATTTAATTTTATTGAAAATCAATTGTGCTATAGCCCACAAGTTTTTGGGCGGCAAAAATCTAAAATGGTCCAATTACGATAGTTGATACCTCTATCAATAGGTTTCGGGACCTGTAATTGCTGTGACAATTTTCATTTTGATTGCTCGATTATTTCTAAACATTTCTTAGAAAATTTAATTTTATTGAAAATCAACTGTGCTATAGCCCACAAGTTTTTGGGCGGCAAAAATCTAAAATGGTCCAATTACAATGGTTGATACCTCTATCAATAGGTTTCGGGACCTGTAATTGCTGTGACAATTTTCAATTTGATTGCTCGATTATTTCTAAACATTTATTAGAAAATTTAATTTTATTGAAAATCAACTGTGCTATATCCCACAAGTTTTTGGGCGGCAAAAATCTAAAATGGTCCAATTACAATGGTTGATACCTCTATCAATAGGTTTCGGGACCTGTAATTGCTGTGACAATTTTCAATTTGATTGCTCGATTATTTCTAAACATTTATTAGAAAATTTAATTTTATTGAAAATCAACTGTGCTATAGCCCACAAGTTTTTGGGCGGCAAAAATCTAAAATGGTCCGATTACGATGCTTGATACCTCTATCAGTAGGTTTCGGGACCTGTTATTGCTGTGACAATTTTCAATTTGATTGCTCGATTATTTCTAAACATTTCTTAGAAAATTTAATTTTATTGAAAATCAACTGTGCTATAGCCCACAAGTTTTTGGGCGGCAAAAATCTAAAATGGTCCAATTACGATAGTTGATACCTCTATCAATAGGTTTCGGGACCTGTAATTGCTGTGACAATTTTCATTTTGATTGCTCGATTATTTCTAAACATTTCTTAGAAAATTTAATTTTATTGAAAATCAACTGTGCTATAGCCCACAAGTTTTTGGGCGGCAAAAATCTAAAATGGTCCAATTACAATGGTTGATACCTCTATCAATAGGTTTCGGGACCTGTAATTGCTGTGACAATTTTCAATTTGATTGCTCGATTATTTCTAAACATTTATTAGAAAATTTAATTTTATTGAAAATCAACTGTGCTATAGCACACAAGTTTTTGGGCGGCAAAAATCTAAAATGGTCCAATTACAATGGTTGATACCTCTATCAATAGGTTTCGGGACCTGTAATTGCTGTGACAATTTTCAATTTGATTGCTCGATTATTTCTAAATATTTCTTAGAAAATTTAATTTTCTTGAAAATCAACTGTGCTATATCCCACAAGTTTTTGGGCGGCAAAAATCTAAAATGGTCCGATTACGATGGTTGATACCTCTATCAGTAGGTTTCGGGACCTGTTATTGCTGTGACAATTTTCAATTTGATTGCTCGATTATTTCTAAACATTTCTTAGAAAATTTAGTTTTATTGAAAATCAACTGTGCTATATCCCACAAGTTTTTGGGCGGCAAAAATCTAAAATGGTCCGATTACGATAGTTGATACCTCTATCAGTAGGTTTCGGGACCTGTAATTGCTGTGACAATTTTCAATTTGATTGCTCGATTATTTCTAAACATTTCTTAGAAAATTTAATTTTATTGAAAATCAACTGTGCTATAGCCCACAAGTTTTTGGGCGGCAAAAATCTAAAATGGTCCAATTACGATAGTTGATACCTCTATCAATAGGTTTCGGGACCTGTAATTGCTGTGACAATTTTCATTTTGATTGCTCGATTATTTCTAAACATTTCTTAGAAAATTTAATTTTATTGAAAATCAACTGTGCTATAGCCCACAAGTTTTTGGGCGGCAAAAATCTAAAATGGTCCAATTACAATGGTTGATACCTCTATCAATAGGTTTCGGGACCTGTAATTGCTGTGACAATTTTCAATTTGATTGCTCGATTATTTCTAAACATTTCTTAGAAAATTTAATTTTATTGAAAATCAACTGTGCTATATCCCACAAGTTTTTGGGCGGCAAAAATCTAAAATGGTCCGATTACGATGGTTGATACCTCTATCAATAGGTTTCGGGACCTGTAATTGCTGTGACAATTTTCATTTTGATTGCTCGATTATTTCTAAACATTTCTTAGAAAATTTAATTTTATTGAAAATCAACTGTGCTATAGCCCACAAGTTTTTGGGCGGCAAAAATCTAAAATGGTCCAATTACGATGGTTGATACCTCTATCAATAGGTTTCGGGACCTGTAATTGCTGTGATAATTTTCATTTTGATTGCTCGATTATTTCTAAACATTTCTTAGAAAATTTAGTTTTATTGAAAATCAACTGTGCTATAGCCCACAAGTTTTTGGGCGGCAAAAATCTAAAATAGTCCAATTACCATAGTTGATACCTCTATCAATAGGTTTCGGGACCTGTAATTGCTGTGACAATTTTCATTTTGATTGCTCGATTATTTCTTAACATTTCTTAGAAAATTAAATTTTATTGAAAATCAACTGTGCTATAGCCCACAAGTTTTTGGGCGGCAAAAATCTAAAATGGTCCAATTACGATGGTTGATACCTCTATCAATAGGTTTCGGGACTTGTAATTGCTGTGATAATTTTCATTTTGATTGCTCGATTATTTCTAAACATTTCTTAGAAAATTTAGTTTTATTGAAAATCAACTGTGCTATAGCCCACAAGTTTTTGGCGGCAAAAATCTAAAATAGTCCAATTACCATAGTTGATACCTCTATCAATAGGTTTCGGGACCTGTAATTGCTGTGACAATTTTCATTTTGATTGCTCGATTATTTCTTAACATTTCTTAGAAAATTAAATTTTATTGAAAATCAACTGTGCTATAGCCCACAAGTTTTTGGGGGGCAAAAATCTAAAATGGTCCAATTACCATAGTTGATACCTCTATCAATAGGTTTCGGGACCTGTAATTGCTGTGACAATTTTCAATTTGATTGCTCGATTATTTCTAAACATTTCTTAGAAAATTCAATTTTATTGAAAATCAACTGTGCTATAGCACACAAGTTTTTGGGCGGCAAAAATCTAAAATGGTCCAATTACAATGGTTGATACCTCTATCAATAGGTTTCGGGACCTGTAATTGCTGTGACAATTTTCAATTTGATTGCTCGATTATTTCTAAACATTTCTTAGAAAATTTAATTTTATTGAAAATCAACTGTGGTATATCCCACAAGTTTTTGGGCGGCAAAAATCTAAAATGGTCCAATTACAATGGTTGATACCTCTATCAATAGGTTTCGGGACCTGTAATTGCTGTGACAATTTTCAATTTGATTGCTCGATTATTTCTAAACATTTCTTAGAAAATTTAATTTTATTGAAAATCAACTGTGCTATAGCCCACAAGTTTTTGGGCGGCAAAAATCTAAAATGGTCCGATTACGATGGTTGATACCTCTATCAGTAGGTTTCGGGACCTGTTATTGCTGTGACAATTTTCAATTTGATTGCTCGATTATTTCTAAACATTTCTTAGAAAATTTAATTTTATTGAAAATCAACTGTGCTATAGCCCACAAGTTTTTGGGCGGCAAAAATCTAAAATGGTCCAATTACGATAGTTGATACCTCTATCAATAGGTTTCGGGACCTGTAATTGCTGTGACAATTTTCATTTTGATTGCTCGATTATTTCTAAACATTTCTTAGAAAATTTAATTTTATTGAAAATCAACTGTGCTATAGCCCACAAGTTTTTGGGCGGCAAAAATCTAAAATGGTCCAATTACAATGGTTGATACCTCTATCAATAGGTTTCGGGACCTGTAATTGCTGTGACAATTTTCAATTTGATTGCTCGATTATTTCTAAACATTTCTTAGAAAATTTAATTTTATTGAAAATCAACTGTGCTATAGCCCACAAGTTTTTGGGCGGCAAAAATCTAAAATGATCCAATTACAATGGTTGATACCTCTATCAATAGGTTTCGGGACCTGTAATTGCTGTGACAATTTTCAATTTGATTGCTCGATTATTTCTAAACATTTCTTAGAAAATTTAATTTTATTGAAAATCAACTGTGCTATAGCCCACAAGTTTTTGGGCGGCAAAAATCTAAAATGGTCCAATTACAATGGTTGATACCTCTATCAATAGGTTTCGGGACCTGTAATTGCTGTGACAATTTTCAATTTGATTGCTCGATTATTTCTAAACATTTCTTAGAAAATTTAATTTTCTTGAAAATCAACTGTGCTATATCCCACAAGTTTTTGGGCGGCAAAAATCTAAAATGGTCCGATTACGATGGTTGATACCTCTATCAGTAGGTTTCGGGACCTGTTATTGCTGTGACAATTTTCAATTTGATTGCTCGATTATTTCTAAACATTTCTTAGAAAATTTAATTTTATTGAAAATCAACTGTGCTATAGCCCACAAGTTTTTGGGCGGCAAAAATCTAAAATGGTCCAATTACAATGGTTGATACCTCTATCAATAGGTTTCGGGACCTGTAATTGCTGTGACAATTTTCAATTTGATTGCTCGATTATTTCTAAACATTTCTTAGAAAATTTAATTTTATTGAAAATCAACTGTGCTATAGCCCACAAGTTTTTGGGCGGCAAAAATCTAAAATGATCCAATTACAATGGTTGATACCTCTATCAATAGGTTTCGGGACCTGTAATTGCTGTGACAATTTTCAATTTGATTGCTCGATTATTTCTAAACATTTCTTAGAAAATTTAATTTTATTGAAAATCAACTGTGCTATAGCCCACAAGTTTTTGGGCGGCAAAAATCTAAAATGGTCCAATTACAATGGTTGATACCTCTATCAATAGGTTTCGGGACCTGTAATTGCTGTGACAATTTTCAATTTGATTGCTCGATTATTTCTAAACATTTCTTAGAAAATTTAATTTTCTTGAAAATCAACTGTGCTATATCCCACAAGTTTTTGGGCGGCAAAAATCTAAAATGGTCCGATTACGATGGTTGATACCTCTATCAGTAGGTTTCGGGACCTGTTATTGCTGTGACAATTTTCAATTTGATTGCTCGATTATTTCTAAACATTTCTTAGAAAATTTAATTTTATTGAAAATCAACTGTGCTATAGCCCACAAGTTTTTGGGCGGCAAAAATCTAAAATGGTCCAATTACAATGGTTGATACCTCTATCAATAGGTTTCGGGACCTGTAATTGCTGTGACAATTTTCAATTTGATTGCTCGATTATTTCTAAACATTTCTTAGAAAATTTAATTTTATTGAAAATCAACTGTGCTATATCCCACAAGTTTTTGGGCGGCAAAAATCTAAAATGGTCCGATTACGATGGTTGATACCTCTATCAGTAGGTTTCGGGACCTGTAATTGCTGTGACAATTTTCAATTTGATTGCTCGATTATTTCTAAACATTTATTAGAAAATTTAATTTTATTGAAAATCAACTGTGCTATAGCACACAAGTTTTTGGGCGGCAAAAATCTAAAATGGTCCAATTACAATGGTTGATACCTCTATCAATAGGTTTCGGGACCTGTAATTGCTGTGACAATTTTCAATTTGATTGCTCGATTATTTCTAAATATTTCTTAGAAAATTTAATTTTCTTGAAAATCAACTGTGCTATATCCCACAAGTTTTTGGGCGGCAAAAATCTAAAATGGTCCGATTACGATGGTTGATACCTCTATCAGTAGGTTTCGGGACCTGTTATTGCTGTGACAATTTTCAATTTGATTGCTCGATTATTTCTAAACATTTCTTAGAAAATTTAATTTTATTGAAAATCAACTGTGCTATAGCCCACAAGTTTTTGGGCGGCAAAAATCTAAAATGGTCCAATTACGATAGTTGATACCTCTATCAATAGGTTTCGGGACCTGTAATTGCTGTGACAATTTTCATTTTGATTGCTCGATTATTTCTAAACATTTCTTAGAAAATTTAATTTTATTGAAAATCAACTGTGCTATAGCCCACAAGTTTTTGGGCGGCAAAAATCTAAAATGGTCCAATTACAATGGTTGATACCTCTATCAATAGGTTTCGGGACCTGTAATTGCTGTGACAATTTTCAATTTGATTGCTCGATTATTTCTAAACATTTCTTAGAAAATTTAATTTTATTGAAAATCAACTGTGCTATATCCCACAAGTTTTTGGGCGGCAAAAATCTAAAATGGTCCGATTACGATGGTTGATACCTCTATCAATAGGTTTCGGGACCTGTAATTGCTGTGACAATTTTCATTTTGATTGCTCGATTATTTCTAAACATTTCTTAGAAAATTTAATTTTATTGAAAATCAACTGTGCTATAGCCCACAAGTTTTTGGGCGGCAAAAATCTAAAATGGTCCAATTACGATGGTTGATACCTCTATCAATAGGTTTCGGGACCTATAATTGCTGTGATAATTTTCATTTTGATTGCTCGATTATTTCTAAACATTTCTTAGAAAATTTAGTTTTATTGAAAATCAACTGTGCTATAGCCCACAAGTTTTTGGGCGGCAAAAATCTAAAATAGTCCAATTACCATAGTTGATACCTCTATCAATAGGTTTCGGGACCTGTAATTGCTGTGACAATTTTCATTTTGATTGCTCGATTATTTCTTAACATTTCTTAGAAAATTAAATTTTATTGAAAATCAACTGTGCTATAGCCCACAAGTTTTTGGGCGGCAAAAATCTAAAATGGTCCAATTACGATGGTTGATACCTCTATCAATAGGTTTCGGGACCTGTAATTGCTGTGATAATTTTCATTTTGATTGCTCGATTATTTCTAAACATTTCTTAGAAAATTTAGTTTTATTGAAAATCAACTGTGCTATAGCCCACAAGTTTTTGGCGGCAAAAATCTAAAATAGTCCAATTACCATAGTTGATACCTCTATCAATAGGTTTCGGGACCTGTAATTGCTGTGACAATTTTCATTTTGATTGCTCGATTATTTCTTAACATTTCTTAGAAAATTAAATTTTATTGAAAATCAACTGTGCTATAGCCCACAAGTTTTTGGGGGGCAAAAATCTAAAATGGTCCAATTACCATAGTTGATACCTCTATCAATAGGTTTCGGGACCTGTAATTGCTGTGACAATTTTCAATTTGATTGCTCGATTATTTCTAAACATTTCTTAGAAAATTCAATTTTATTGAAAATCAACTGTGCTATAGCACACAAGTTTTTGGGCGGCAAAAATCTAAAATGGTCCAATTACAATGGTTGATACCTCTATCAATAGGTTTCGGGACCTGTAATTGCTGTGACAATTTTCAATTTGATTGCTCGATTATTTCTAAACATTTCTTAGAAAATTTAATTTTATTGAAAATCAACTGTGGTATATCCCACAAGTTTTTGGGCGGCAAAAATCTAAAATGGTCCAATTACAATGGTTGATACCTCTATCAATAGGTTTCGGGACCTGTAATTGCTGTGACAATTTTCAATTTGATTGCTCGATTATTTCTAAACATTTCTTAGAAAATTTAATTTTATTGAAAATCAGCTGTGCTATAGCCCACAAGTTTTTGGGCGGCAAAAATCTAAAATGGTCCGATTACGATGGTTGATACCTCTATCAGTAGGTTTCGGGACCTGTTATTGCTGTGACAATTTTCAATTTGATTGCTCGATTATTTCTAAACATTTCTTAGAAAATTTAATTTTATTGAAAATCAACTGTGCTATAGCCCACAAGTTTTTGGGCGGCAAAAATCTAAAATGGTCCAATTACGATAGTTGATACCTCTATCAATAGGTTTCGAGACCTGTAATTGCTGTGACAATTTTCATTTTGATTGCTCGATTATTTCTAAACATTTCTTAGAAAATTTAATTTTATTGAAAATCAACTGTGCTATAGCCCACAAGTTTTTGGGCGGCAAAAATCTAAAATGGTCCAATTACAATGGTTGATACCTCTATCAATAGGTTTCGGGACCTGTAATTGCTGTGACAATTTTCAATTTGATTGCTCGATTATTTCTAAACATTTCTTAGAAAATTTAATTTTATTGAAAATCAACTGTGCTATAGCCCACAAGTTTTTGGGCGGCAAAAATCTAAAATGATCCAATTACAATGGTTGATACCTCTATCAATAGGTTTCGGGACCTGTAATTGCTGTGACAATTTTCAATTTGATTGCTCGATTATTTCTAAACATTTCTTAGAAAATTTAATTTTATTGAAAATCAACTGTGCTATAGCCCACAAGTTTTTGGGCGGCAAAAATCTAAAATGGTCCAATTACAATGGTTGATACCTCTATCAATAGGTTTCGGGACCTGTAATTGCTGTGACAATTTTCAATTTGATTGCTCGATTATTTCTAAACATTTCTTAGAAAATTTAATTTTCTTGAAAATCAACTGTGCTATATCCCACAAGTTTTTGGGCGGCAAAAATCTAAAATGGTCCGATTACGATGGTTGATACCTCTATCAGTAGGTTTCGGGACCTGTTATTGCTGTGACAATTTTCAATTTGATTGCTCGATTATTTCTAAACATTTCTTAGAAAATTTAATTTTATTGAAAATCAACTGTGCTATAGCCCACAAGTTTTTGGGCGGCAAAAATCTAAAATGGTCCAATTACAATGGTTGATACCTCTATCAATAGGTTTCGGGACCTGTAATTGCTGTGACAATTTTCAATTTGATTGCTCGATTATTTCTAAACATTTCTTAGAAAATTTAATTTTATTGAAAATCAACTGTGCTATAGCCCACAAGTTTTTGGGCGGCAAAAATCTAAAATGATCCAATTACAATGGTTGATACCTCTATCAATAGGTTTCGGGACCTGTAATTGCTGTGACAATTTTCAATTTGATTGCTCGATTATTTCTAAACATTTCTTAGAAAATTTAATTTTATTGAAAATCAACTGTGCTATAGCCCACAAGTTTTTGGGCGGCAAAAATCTAAAATGGTCCAATTACAATGGTTGATACCTCTATCAATAGGTTTCGGGACCTGTAATTGCTGTGACAATTTTCAATTTGATTGCTCGATTATTTCTAAACATTTCTTAGAAAATTTAATTTTCTTGAAAATCAACTGTGCTATATCCCACAAGTTTTTGGGCGGCAAAAATCTAAAATGGTCCGATTACGATGGTTGATACCTCTATCAGTAGGTTTCGGGACCTGTTATTGCTGTGACAATTTTCAATTTGATTGCTCGATTATTTCTAAACATTTCTTAGAAAATTTAATTTTATTGAAAATCAACTGTGCTATAGCCCACAAGTTTTTGGGCGGCAAAAATCTAAAATGGTCCAATTACAATGGTTGATACCTCTATCAATAGGTTTCGGGACCTGTAATTGCTGTGACAATTTTCAATTTGATTGCTCGATTATTTCTAAACATTTCTTAGAAAATTTAATTTTATTGAAAATCAACTGTGCTATAGCCCACAAGTTTTTGGGCGGCAAAAATCTAAAATGATCCAATTACAATGGTTGATACCTCTATCAATAGGTTTCGGGACCTGTAATTGCTGTGACAATTTTCAATTTGATTGCTCGATTATTTCTAAACATTTCTTAGAAAATTTAATTTTCTTGAAAATCAACTGTGCTATATCCCACAAGTTTTTGGGCGGCAAAAATCTAAAATGGTCCGATTACGATGGTTGATACCTCTATCAGTAGGTTTCGGGACCTGTTATTGCTGTGACAATTTTCAATTTGATTGCTCGATTATTTCTAAACATTTCTTAGAAAATTTAATTTTATTGAAAATCAACTGTGCTATAGCCCACAAGTTTTTGGGCGGCAAAAATCTAAAATGGTCCAATTACGATAGTTGATACCTCTATCAATAGGTTTCGGGACCTGTAATTGCTGTGACAATTTTCATTTTGATTGCTCGATTATTTCTAAACATTTCTTAGAAAATTTAATTTTATTGAAAATCAACTGTGCTATAGCCCACAAGTTTTTGGGCGGCAAAAATCTAAAATGGTCCAATTACAATGGTTGATACCTCTATCAATAGGTTTCGGGACCTGTAATTGCTGTGACAATTTTCAATTTGATTGCTCGATTATTTCTAAACATTTCTTAGAAAATTTAATTTTATTGAAAATCAACTGTGCTATATCCCACATGTTTTTGGGCGGCAAAAATCTAAAATGGTCCGATTACGATGGTTGATACCTCTATCAATAGGTTTCGGGACCTGTAATTGCTGTGACAATTTTCATTTTGATTGCTCGATTATTTCTAAACATTTCTTAGAAAATTTAATTTTATTGAAAATCAACTGTGCTATAGCCCACAAGTTTTTGGGCGGCAAAAATCTAAAATGGTCCAATTACGATGGTTGATACCTCTATCAATAGGTTTCGGGACCTGTAATTGCTGTGATAATTTTCATTTTGATTGCTCGATTATTTCTAAACATTTCTTAGAAAATTTAGTTTTATTGAAAATCAACTGTGCTATAGCCCACAAGTTTTTGGGCGGCAAAAATCTAAAATAGTCCAATTACCATAGTTGATACCTCTATCAATAGGTTTCGGGACCTGTAATTGCTGTGACAATTTTCATTTTGATTGCTCGATTATTTCTTAACATTTCTTAGAAAATTAAATTTTATTGAAAATCAACTGTGCTATAGCCCACAAGTTTTTGGGCGGCAAAAATCTAAAATGGTCCAATTACGATGGTTGATACCTCTATCAATAGGTTTCGGGACCTGTAATTGCTGTGATAATTTTCATTTTGATTGCTCGATTATTTCTAAACATTTCTTAGAAAATTTAATTTTATTGAAAATCAACTGTGCTATAGCCCACAAGTTTTTGGGCGGCAAAAATCTAAAATGTTCCAATTACCATAGTTGATACCTCTATCAATAGGTTTCGGGACCTGTAATTGCTGTGACAATTTTCATTTTGATTGCTCGATTATTTCTTAACATTTCTTAGAAAATTAAATTTTATTGAAAATCAACTGTGCTATAGCCCACAAGTTTTTGGGCGGCAAAAATCTAAAATGGTCCGATTACGATGGTTGATACCTCAATCAATAGGTTTCGGGACCTGTAATTGCTGTGACAATTTTCAATTTGATTGCTCGATTATTTCTAAACATTTCTTAGAAAATTCAATTTTATTGAAAATCAACTGTGCTATAGCCCACAAGTTTTTGGGCGGCAAAAATCTAAAATGGTCCGATTACGATGGTTGATACCTCTATCAATAGGTTTCAGGACCTGTAATTGCTGTGACAAGTTTCATTTTGATTGCTCGATTATTTCTAAACATTTCTTAGAAAATTCAATTTTATTGAAAATCAACTGTGCTATAGCCCACAAGTTTTTGGGCGGCAAAAATCTAAAATGGTCCGATTACGATGGTTGATACCTCTATCAATAGGTTTCGGGACCTGTAATTGCTGTGACAAGTTTCATTTTGATTGCTCGATTATTTCTAAACATTTCTTAGAAAATTCAATTTTATTGAAAATCAACTGTGCTATAGCCCACAAGTTTTTGGGCGGCAAAAATCTAAAATGGTCCGATTACAATGGTTGATACCTCTATCAATAGGTTTCGGGACCTGTAATTGCTGTGACAATTTTCATTTTGATTGCTCGATTATTTCTAAACATTTCTTAGAAAATTCCATTTTATTGAAAATCAACTGTGCTATAGCCCACAAATTTTTGGGCGGCAAAAATCTATTATGGTCCGATTACGATGTTTGATACCTCTATCAATAGGTTTCGGGACCTGTAATTGCTGTGACAATTTTCATTTTGATTGCTCGATTATTTCTAAACATTTCTTAGAAAATTCAATTTTATTGAAAATCAACTGTGCTATAGCCCACAAGTTTTTGGGCGGCAAAAATCTAAAATGGTCCGATTACGATGGTTGATACCTCTATCAATAGGTTTCGGGACCTGTAATTGCTGTGACAATTTTCATTTTGATTGCTCGATTATTTCTAAACATTTCTTAGAAAATTCAATTTTATTGAAAATTAACTGTGCTATAGCCCACAAGTTTTTGGGGGGCAAAAATCTAAAATGGTCCAATTACCATAGTTGATACCTCTATTAATAGGTTTCGGGACCTGTAATTGCTGTGACAATTTTCATTTTGATAGCTCGATTATTTCTAAACATTTCTTAGAAAATTCAATTTTATTGAAAATCAACTGTGCTATAGCCCACAAGTTTTTGGGCGGCAAAAATATAAAATGATCCGATTACGATGGTTGATACCTCTATCAATAGGTTTCGGGACCTGTAATTGCTGTGACAATTTTCAATTTGATTGCTCGATTATTTCTAAACATTTCTTAGAAAATTTAGTTTTATTGAAAATCAACTGTGCCCACAAGTTTTTGGGCGGCAAAAATCTAAAATGGTCCAATTACCATAGTTGATACCTCTATCAATAGGTTTCGGGACCTGTAATTGCTGTGACAATTTTCATTTTGATTGCTCGATTATTTCTAAACATTTCTTAGAAAATTTAATTTTATTGAAAATTAACTGTGCTATAGCCCACAAGTTTTTGGGGGGCAAAAATCTAAAATGGTCCAATTACCATAGTTGATACCTCTATCAATAGGTTTCGGGACCTGTAATTGCTGTGACAATTTTCATTTTGATTGCTCGATTATTTCTAAACATTTCTTACAAAATTCAATTTTATTGAAAATCTACTGTGCTATAGCCCACAAGTTTTTGGGCGGCAAAAATATAAAATGATCCGATTACGATGGTTGATACCTCTATCAATAGGTTTCGGGACCTGTAATTGCTGTGACAATTTTCAATTTGATTGCTCGATTATTTCTAAACATTTCTTAGAAAATTTAGTTTTATTGGAAATCAACTGTGCCCACAAGTTTTTGGGCGGCAAAAATCTAAAATGGTCCAATTACCATAGTTGATACCTCTATCAATAGGTTTCGGGACCTGTAATTGCTGTGACAATTTTCATTTTCATTGCTCGATTATTTCTAAACATTTCTTAGAAAATTCAATTTTATTGAAAATTAACTGTGCTATAGCCCACAAGTTTTTGGGGGGCAAAAATCTAAAATGGTCCAATTACCATAGTTGATACCTCTATCAATAGGTTTCGGGACCTGTAATTGCTGTGACAATTTTCATTTTGATTGCTCGATTATTTCTAAACATTTCTTACAAAATTCAATTTTATTGAAAATCAACTGTGCTATAGCCCACAAGTTTTTGGGCGGCAAAAATCTAAAATGGTCCAATTACAATGGTTGATACCTCTATCAATAGGTTTCGGGACCTGTAATTGCTGTGACAATTTTCAATTTGATTGCTCGATTATTTCTAAACATTTCTTAGAAAATTTAATTTTATTGAAAATCAACTGTGCTATAGCCCACAAGTTTTTGGGAGGCAAAAATCTAAAATGATCCAATTACAATGGTTGATACCTCTATCAATAGGTTTCGGGACCTGTAATTGCTGTGACAATTTTCAATTTGATTGCTCGATTATTTCTAAACATTTCTTAGAAAATTTAATTTTATTGAAAATCAACTGTGCTATAGCCCACAAGTTTTTGGGCGGCAAAAATCTAAAATGGTCCAATTACAATGGTTGATACCTCTATCAATAGGTTTCGGGACCTGTAATTGCTGTGACAATTTTCAATTTGATTGCTCGATTATTTCTAAACATTTATTAGAAAATTTAATTTTCTTGAAAATCAACTGTGCTATATCCCACAAGTTTTTGGGCGGCAAAAATCTAAAATGGTCCGATTACGATGGTTGATACCTCTATCAGTAGGTTTCGGGACCTGTTATTGCTGTGACAATTTTCAATTTGATTGCTCGATTATTTCTAAACATTTCTTAGAAAATTTAGTTTTATTGAAAATCAACTGTGCTATATCCCACAAGTTTTTGGGCGGCAAAAATCTAAAATGGTCCGATTACGATGGTTGATACCTCTATCAGTAGGTTTCGGGACCTGTTATTGCTGTGACAATTTTCAATTTGATTGCTCGATTATTTCTAAACATTTCTTAGAAAATTTAATTTTATTGAAAATCAACTGTGCTATAGCCCACAAGTTTTTGGGCGGCAAAAATCTAAAATGGTCCAATTACGATAGTTGATACCTCTATCAATAGGTTTCGGGACCTGTAATTGCTGTGACAATTTTCATTTTGATTGCTCGATTATTTCTAAACATTTCTTAGAAAATTTAATTTTATTGAAAATCAACTGTGCTATAGCCCACAAGTTTTTGGGCGGCAAAAATCTAAAATGGTCCAATTACAATGGTTGATACCTCTATCAATAGGTTTCGGGACCTGTAATTGCTGTGACAATTTTCAATTTGATTGCTCGATTATTTCTAAACATTTCTTAGAAAATTTAATTTTATTGAAAATCAACTGTGCTATATCCCACATGTTTTTGGGCGGCAAAAATCTAAAATGGTCCGATTACGATGGTTGATACCTCTATCAATAGGTTTCGGGACCTGTAATTGCTGTGACAATTTTCATTTTGATTGCTCGATTATTTCTAAACATTTCTTAGAAAATTTAATTTTATTGAAAATCAACTGTGCTATAGCCCACAAGTTTTTGGGCGGCAAAAATCTAAAATGGTCCAATTACGATGGTTGATACCTCTATCAATAGGTTTCGGGACCTGTAATTGCTGTGATAATTTTCATTTTGATTGCTCGATTATTTCTAAACATTTCTTAGAAAATTTAGTTTTATTGAAAATCAACTGTGCTATAGCCCACAAGTTTTTGGGCGGCAAAAATCTAAAATAGTCCAATTACCATAGTTGATACCTCTATCAATAGGTTTCGGGACCTGTAATTGCTGTGACAATTTTCATTTTGATTGCTCGATTATTTCTTAACATTTCTTAGAAAATTAAATTTTATTGAAAATCAACTGTGCTATAGCCCACAAGTTTTTGGGCGGCAAAAATCTAAAATGGTCCGATTACGATGGTTGATACCTCTATCAATAGGTTTCGGGACCTGTAATTGCTGTGATAATTTTCATTTTGATTAGTCGATTATTTCTAAACATTTCTTAGAAAATTTAATTTTATTGAAAATCAACTGTGCTATAGCCCACAAGTTTTTGGGCGGCAAAAATCTAAAATGGTCCAATTACCATAGTTGATACCTCTATCAATAGGTTTCGGGACCTGTAATTGCTGTGACAATTTTCATTTTGATTGCTCGATTATTTCTTAACATTTCTTAGAAAATTCAATTTTATTGAAAATCAACTGTGCTATAGCCCACAAGTTTTTGGGCGGCAAAAATCTAAAATGGTCCGATTACGATGGTTGATACCTCAATCAATAGGTTTCGGGACCTGTAATTGCTGTGACAATTTTCAATTTGATTGCTCGATTATTTCTAAACATTTCTTAGAAAATTCAATTTTATTGAAAATCAACTGTGCTATAGCCCACAAGTTTTTGGGCGGCAAAAATCTAAAATGGTCCGATTACGATGGTTGATACCTCTATCAATAGGTTTCAGGACCTGTAATTGCTGTGACAAGTTTCATTTTGATTGCTCGATTATTTCTAAACATTTCTTAGAAAATTCAATTTTATTGAAAATCAACTGTGCTATAGCCCACAAGTTTTTGGGCGGCAAAAATCTAAAATGGTCCAATTACGATGGTTGATACCTCTATCAATAGGTTTCGGGACCTGTAATTGCTGTGACAAGTTTCATTTTGATTGCTCGATTATTTCTAAACATTTCTTAGAAAATTCAATTTTATTGAAAATCAACTGTGCTATAGCCCACAAGTTTTTGGGCGGCAAAAATCTAAAATGGTCCGATTACAATGGTTGATACCTCTATCAATAGGTTTCGGGACCTGTAATTGCTGTGACAATTTTCATTTTGATTGCTCGATTATTTCTAAACATTTCTTAGAAAATTCCATTTTATTGAAAATCAACTGTGCTATAGCCCACAAATTTTTGGGCGGCAAAAATCTATTATGGTCCGATTACGATGTTTGATACCTCTATCAATAGGTTTCGGGACCTGTAATTGCTGTGACAATTTTCATTTTGATTGCTCGATTATTTCTAAACATTTCTTAGAAAATTCAATTTTATTGAAAATCAACTGTGCTATAGCCCACAAGTTTTTGGGCGGCAAAAATCTAAAATGGTCCGATTACGATGGTTGATACCTCTATCAATAGGTTTCGGGACCTGTAATTGCTGTGACAATTTTCATTTTGATTGCTCGATTATTTCTAAACATTTCTTAGAAAATTCAATTTTATTGAAAATTAACTGTGCTATAGCCCACAAGTTTTTGGGGGGCAAAAATCTAAAATGGTCCAATTACCATAGTTGATACATCTATTAATAGGTTTCGGGACCTGTAATTGCTGTGACAATTTTCATTTTGATAGCTCGATTATTTCTAAACATTTCTTAGAAAATTCAATTTTATTGAAAATCAACTGTGCTATAGCCCACAAGTTTTTGGGCGGCAAAAATATAAAATGATCCGATTACGATGGTTGATACCTCTATCAATAGGTTTCGGGACCTGTAATTGCTGTGACAATTTTCATTTTCATTGCTCGATTATTTCTAAACATTTCTTAGAAAATTCAATTTTATTGAAAATTAACTGTGCTATAGCCCACAAGTTTTTGGGGGGCAAAAATCTAAAATGGTCCAATTACGATGGTTGATACCTCTATCAATAGGTTTCGGGACCTGTAATTGCTGTGATAATTTTCATTTTGATTGCTCGATTATTTCTAAACATTTCGTAGAAAATTTAGTTTTATTGAAAATCAACTGTGCTATAGCCCACAAGTTTTTGGGCGGCAAAAATCTAAAATAGTCCAATTACCATAGTTGATACCTCTATCAATAGGTTTCGGGACCTGTAATTGCTGTGACAATTTTCATTTTGATTGCTCGATTATTTCTTAACATTTCTTAGAAAATTAAATTTTATTGAAAATCAACTGTGCTATAGCCCACAAGTTTTTGGGGGGCAAAAATCTAAAATGGTCCAATTACCATAGTTGATACCTCTATCAATAGGTTTCGGGACCTGTAATTGCTGTGACAATTTTCAATTTGATTGCTCGATTATTTCTAAACATTTCTTAGAAAATTCAATTTCATTGAAAATCAACTGTGCTATAGCCCACAAGTTTTTGGGCGGCAAAAATCTAAAATGGTCCGATTACGATGGTTGATACCTCTATCAATAGGTTTCAGGACCTGTAATTGCTGTGACAAGTTTCATTTTGATTGCTCGATTATTTCTAAACATTTCTTAGAAAATTCAATTTTATTGAAAATCAACTGTGCTATAGCCCACAAGTTTTTGGGCGGCAAAAATCTAAAATGGTCCGATTACGATGGTTGATACCTCTATCAATAGGTTTCGGGACCTGTAATTGCTGTGACAAGTTTCATTTTGATTGCTCGATTATTTCTAAACATTTCTTAGAAAATTCAATTTTATTGAAAATCAACTGTGCTATAGCCCACAAGTTTTTGGGCGGCAAAAATCTAAAATGGTCCGATTACAATGGTTGATACCTCTATCAATAGGTTTCGGGACCTGTAATTGCTGTGACAATTTTCATTTTGATTGCTCGATTATTTCTAAACATTTCTTAGAAAATTCCATTTTATTGAAAATCAACTGTGCTATAGCCCACAAGTTTTTGGGCGGCAAAAATCTAAAATAGTCCAATTACAATGGTTGATACCTCTATCAATAGGTTTCGGGACCTGTAATTGCTGTGACAATTTTCAATTTGATTGCTCGATTATTTCTAAACATTTCTTAGAAAATTTAATTTTATTGAAAATCAACTGTGCTATATCCCACAAGTTTTTGGGCGGCAAAAATCTAAAATGGTCCGATTACGATGGTTGATACCTCTATCAATAGGTTTCGGGACCTGTAATTGCTGTGACAATTTTCAATTTGATTGCTCGATTATTTCTAAACATTTCTTAGAAAATTTAATTTTATTGAAAATCAACTGTGCTATAGCCCACAAGTTTTTGGGCGGCAAAAATCTAAAATGGTCCAATTACAATGGTTGATACCTCTATCAATAGGTTTCGGGACCTGTAATTGCTGTGACAATTTTCAATTTGATTGCTCGATTATTTCTAAACATTTCTTAGAAAATTTAATTTTATTGAAAATCAACTGTGCTATAGCCCACAAGTTTTTGGGCGGCAAAAATCTAAAATGGTCCAATTACGATAGTTGATACCTCTATCAATAGGTTTCGGGACCTGTAATTGCTGTGACAATTTTCATTTTGATTGCTCGATTATTTCTAAACATTTCTTAGAAAATTTAATTTTATTGAAAATCAACTGTGCTATATCCCACAAGTTTTTGGGCGGCAAAAATCTAAAATGGTCCAATTACAATGGTTGATACCTCTATCAATAGGTTTCGGAACCTGTAATTGCTGTGACAATTTTCAATTTGATTGCTCGATTATTTCTAAACATTTCTTAGAAAATTTAATTTTATTGAAAATCAACTGTGCTATATCCCACAAGTTTTTGGGCGGCAAAAATCTAAAATGGTCCAATTACAATGGTTGATACCTCTATCAATAGGTTTCGGGACCTGTAATTGCTGTGACAATTTTCAATTTGATTGCTCGATTATTTCTAAACATTTCTTAGAAAATTTAATTTTATTGAAAATCAACTGTGGTATATCCCACAAGTTTTTGGGCGGCAAAAATCTAAAATGGTCCAATTACAATGGTTGATACCTCTATCAATAGGTTTCGGGACCTGTAATTGCTGTGACAATTTTCAATTTGATTGCTCGATTATTTCTAAACATTTCTTAGAAAATTTAATTTTATTGAAAATCAACTGTGCTATAGCCCACAAGTTTTTGGGCGGCAAAAATCTAAAATGGTCCAATTACGATGGTTGATACCTCTATCAGTAGGTTTCGGGACCTGTTATTGCTGTGACAATTTTCAATTTGATTGCTCGATTATTTCTAAACATTTCTTAGAAAATTTAATTTTATTGAAAATCAACTGTGCTATAGCCCACAAGTTTTTGGGCGACAAAAATCTAAAATGGTCCAATTACGATAGTTGATACCTCTATCAATAGGTTTCGGGACCTGTAATTGCTGTGACAATTTTCATTTTGATTGCTCGATTATTTCTAAACATTTCTTAGAAAATTTAATTTTATTGAAAATCAACTGTGCTATAGCCCACAAGTTTTTGGGCGGCAAAAATCTAAAATGGTC
The DNA here is from genome assembly GCA_958295665.1 of Tipula vernalis. Lineage (NCBI taxonomy): Eukaryota > Metazoa > Arthropoda > Insecta > Diptera > Tipulidae > Tipula > Tipula vernalis. Next base: position 376,834,772 of record OY282559.1, read on the forward strand.
CAATTACAATGGTTGATACCTCTATCAATAGGTTTCGGGACCTGTAATTGCTGTGACAATTTTCAATTTGATTGCTCGATTATTTCTAAACATTTCTTAGAAAATTTAATTTTATTGAAAATCAACTGTGCTATAGCCCACAAGTTTTTGGGCGGCAAAAATCTAAAATAGTCCAATTACAATGGTTGATACCTCTATCAATAGGTTTCGGGACCTGTAATTGCTGTGACAATTTTCAATTTGATTGCTCGATTATTTCTAAACATTTCTTAGAAAATTTAATTTTATTGAAAATCAACTGTGCTATATCCCACAAGTTTTTGGGCGGCAAAAATCTAAAATGGTCCGATTACGATGGTTGATACCTCTATCAATAGGTTTCGGGACCTGTAATTGCTGTGACAATTTTCAATTTGATTGCTCGATTATTTCTAAACATTTCTTAGAAAATTTAATTTTATTGAAAATCAACTGTGCTATAGCCCACAAGTTTTTGGGCGGCAAAAATCTAAAATGGTCCAATTACAATGGTTGATACCTCTATCAATAGGTTTCGGGACCTGTAATTGCTGTGACAATTTTCAATTTGATTGCTCGATTATTTCTAAACATTTCTTAGAAAATTTAATTTTATTGAAAATCAACTGTGCTATAGCCCACAAGTTTTTGGGCGGCAAAAATCTAAAATGGTCCAATTACGATAGTTGATACCTCTATCAATAGGTTTCGGGACCTGTAATTGCTGTGACAATTTTCATTTTGATTGCTCGATTATTTCTAAACATTTCTTAGAAAATTTAATTTTATTGAAAATCAACTGTGCTATATCCCACAAGTTTTTGGGCGGCAAAAATCTAAAATGGTCCAATTACAATGGTTGATACCTCTATCAATAGGTTTCGGAACCTGTAATTGCTGTGACAATTTTCAATTTGATTGCTCGATTATTTCTAAACATTTCTTAGAAAATTTAATTTTATTGAAAATCAACTGTGCTATATCCCACAAGTTTTTGGGCGGCAAAAATCTAAAATGGTCCAATTACAATGGTTGATACCTCTATCAATAGGTTTCGGGACCTGTAATTGCTGTGACAATTTTCAATTTGATTGCTCGATTATTTCTAAACATTTCTTAGAAAATTTAATTTTATTGAAAATCAACTGTGCTATAGCCCACAAGTTTTTGGGCGGCAAAAATCTAAAATGGTCCGATTACGATGGTTGATACCTCTATCAGTAGGTTTCGGGACCTGTTATTGCTGTGACAATTTTCAATTTGATTGCTCGATTATTTCTAAACATTTCTTAGAAAATTTAATTTTATTGAAAATCAACTGTGCTATAGCCCACAAGTTTTTGGGCGACAAAAATCTAAAATGGTCCAATTACGATAGTTGATACCTCTATCAATAGGTTTCGGGACCTGTAATTGCTGTGACAATTTTCATTTTGATTGCTCGATTATTTCTAAACATTTCTTAGAAAATTTAATTTTATTGAAAATCAACTGTGCTATAGCCCACAAGTTTTTGGGCGGCAAAAATCTAAAATGGTCCAATTACAATGGTTGATACCTCTATCAATAGGTTTCGGGACCTGTAATTGCTGTGACAATTTTCAATTTGATTGCTCGATTATTTCTAAACATTTCTTAGAAAATTTAATTTTATTGAAAATCAACTGTGCTATAGCCCACAAGTTTTTGGGCGGCAAAAATCTAAAATGATCCAATTACAATGGTTGATACCTCTATCAATAGGTTTCGGGACCTGTAATTGCTGTGACAATTTTCAATTTGATTGCTCGATTATTTCTAAACATTTCTTAGAAAATTTAATTTTATTGAAAATCAACTGTGCTATAGCCCACAAGTTTTTGGGCGGCAAAAATCTAAAATGGTCCAATTACAATGGTTGATACCTCTTTCAATAGGTTTCGGGACCTGTAATTGCTGTGACAATTTTCAATTTGATTGCTCGATTATTTCTAAACATTTCTTAGAAAATTTAATTTTCTTGAAAATCAACTGTGCTATATCCCACAAGTTTTTGGGCGGCAAAAATCTAAAATGGTCCGATTACGATGGTTGATACCTCTATCAGTAGGTTTCGGGACCTGTTATTGCTGTGACAATTTTCAATTTGATTGCTCGATTATTTCTAAACATTTCTTAGAAAATTTAGTTTTATTGAAAATCAACTGTGCTATATCCCACAAGTTTTTGGGCGGCAAAAATCTAAAATGGTCCGATTACGATGGTTGATACCTCTATCAGTAGGTTTCGGGACCTGTTATTGCTGTGACAATTTTCAATTTGATTGCTCGATTATTTCTAAACATTTCTTAGAAAATTTAATTTTATTGAAAATCAACTGTGCTATAGCCCACAAGTTTTTGGGCGGCAAAAATCTAAAATGGTCCAATTACGATAGTTGATACCTCTATCAATAGGTTTCGGGACCTGTAATTGCTGTGACAATTTTCATTTTGATTGCTCGATTATTTCTAAACATTTCTTAGAAAATTTAATTTTATTGAAAATCAACTGTGCTATAGCCCACAAGTTTTTGGGCGGCAAAAATCTAAAATGGTCCAATTACAATGGTTGATACCTCTATCAATAGGTTTCGGGACCTGTAATTGCTGTGACAATTTTCAATTTGATTGCTCGATTATTTCTAAACATTTCTTAGAAAATTTAATTTTATTGAAAATCAACTGTGCTATATCCCACATGTTTTTGGGCGGCAAAAATCTAAAATGGTCCGATTACGATGGTTGATACCTCTATCAATAGGTTTCGGGACCTGTAATTGCTGTGACAATTTTCATTTTGATTGCTCGATTATTTCTAAACATTTCTTAGAAAATTTAATTTTATTGAAAATCAACTGTGCTATAGCCCACAAGTTTTTGGGCGGCAAAAATCTAAAATGGTCCAATTACGATGGTTGATACCTCTATCAATAGGTTTCGGGACCTGTAATTGCTGTGATAATTTTCATTTTGATTGCTCGATTATTTCTAAACATTTCTTAGAAAATTTAGTTTTATTGAAAATCAACTGTGCTATAGCCCACAAGTTTTTGGGCGGCAAAAATCTAAAATAGTCCAATTACCATAGTTGATACCTCTATCAATAGGTTTCGGGACCTGTAATTGCTGTGACAATTTTCATTTTGATTGCTCGATTATTTCTTAACATTTCTTAGAAAATTAAATTTTATTGAAAATCAACTGTGCTATAGCCCACAAGTTTTTGGGCGGCAAAAATCTAAAATGGTCCAATTACGATGGTTGATACCTCTATCAATAGGTTTCGGGACCTGTAATTGCTGTGATAATTTTCATTTTGATTGCTCGATTATTTCTAAACATTTCTTAGAAAATTTAATTTTATTGAAAATCAACTGTGCTATAGCCCACAAGTTTTTGGGCGGCAAAAATCTAAAATGGTCCAATTACCATAGTTGATACCTCTATCAATAGGTTTCGGGACCTGTAATTGCTGTGACAATTTTCATTTTGATTGCTCGATTATTTCTTAACATTTCTTAGAAAATTAAATTTTATTGAAAATCAACTGTGCTATAGCCCACAAGTTTTTGGGCGGCAAAAATCTAAAATGGTCCGATTACGATGGTTGATACCTCAATCAATAGGTTTCGGGACCTGTAATTGCTGTGACAATTTTCAATTTGATTGCTCGATTATTTCTAAACATTTCTTAGAAAATTCAATTTTATTGAAAATCAACTGTGCTATAGCCCACAAGTTTTTGGGCGGCAAAAATCTAAAATGGTCCGATTACGATGGTTGATACCTCTATCAATAGGTTTCGGGACCTGTAATTGCTGTGACAATTTTCATTTTGATTGCTCGATTATTTCTTAACATTTCTTAGAAAATTAAATTTTATTGAAAATCAACTGTGCTATAGCCCACAAGTTTTTGGGCGGCAAAAATCTAAAATGGTCCAATTACGATGGTTGATACCTCTATCAATAGGTTTCGGGACCTGTAATTGCTGTGATAATTTTCATTTTGATTGCTCGATTATTTCTAAACATTTCTTAGAAAATTCAATTTTATTGAAAATCAACTGTGCTATAGCCCACAAGTTTTTGGGCGGCAAAAATCTAAAATGGTCCAATTACCATAGTTGATACCTCTATCAATAGGTTTCGGGACCTGTAATTGCTGTGACAATTTTCATTTTGATTGCTCGATTATTTCTTAACATTTCTTAGAAAATTAAATTTTATTGAAAATCAACTGTGCTATAGCCCACAAGTTTTTGGGCGGCAAAAATCTAAAATGGTCCGATTACGATGGTTGATACCTCAATCAATAGGTTTCGGGACCTGTAATTGCTGTGACAATTTTCAATTTGATTGCTCGATTATTTCTAAACATTTCTTAGAAAATTCAATTTTATTGAAAATCAACTGTGCTATAGCCCACAAGTTTTTGGGCGGCAAAAATCTAAAATGGTCCGATTACGATGGTTGATACCTCTATCAATAGGTTTCAGGACCTGTAATTGCTGTGACAAGTTTCATTTTGATTGCTCGATTATTTCTAAACATTTCTTAGAAAATTCAATTTTATTGAAAATCAACTGTGCTATAGCCCACAAGTTTTTGGGCGGCAAAAATCTAAAATGGTCCGATTACGATGGTTGATACCTCTATCAATAGGTTTCGGGACCTGTAATTGCTGTGACAAGTTTCATTTTGATTGCTCGATTATTTCTAAACATTTCTTAGAAAATTCAATTTTATTGAAAATCAACTGTGCTATAGCCCACAAGTTTTTGGGCGGCAAAAATCTAAAATGGTCCGATTACAATGGTTGATACCTCTATCAATAGGTTTCGGGACCTGTAATTGCTGTGACAATTTTCATTTTGATTGCTCGATTATTTCTAAACATTTCTTAGAAAATTCCATTTTATTGAAAATCAACTGTGCTATAGCCAACAAATTTTTGGGCGGCAAAAATCTATTATGGTCCGATTACGATGTTTGATACCTCTATCAATAGGTTTCGGGACCTGTAATTGCTGTGACAATTTTCATTTTGATTGCTCGATTATTTCTAAACATTTCTTAGAAAATTCAATTTTATTGAAAATCAACTGTGCTATAGCCCACAAGTTTTTGGGCGGCAAAAATCTAAAATGGTCCGATTACGATGGTTGATACCTCTATCAATAGGTTTCGGGACCTGTAATTGCTGTGACAATTTTCATTTTGATTGCTCGATTATTTCTAAACATTTCTTAGAAAATTCAATTTTATTGAAAATTAACTGTGCTATAGCCCACAAGTTTTTGGGGGGCAAAAATCTAAAATGGTCCAATTACCATAGTTGATACCTCTATTAATAGGTTTCGGGACCTGTAATTGCTGTGACAATTTTCATTTTGATAGCTCGATTATTTCTAAACATTTCTTAGAAAATTTAGTTTTATTGAAAATCAACTGTGCTATAGCCCACAAGTTTTTGGGCGGCAAAAATATAAAATGATCCGATTACGATGGTTGATACCTCTATCAATAGGTTTCGGGACCTGTAATTGCTGTGACAATTTTCAATTTGATTGCTCGATTATTTCTAAACATTTCTTAGAAAATTTAGTTTTATTGAAAATCAACTGTGCTATATCCCACAAGTTTTTGGGCGGCAAAAATCTAAAATGGTCCGATTACGATGGTTGATACCTCTATCAGTAGGTTTCGGGACCTGTTATTGCTGTGACAATTTTCAATTTGATTGCTCGATTATTTCTAAACATTTCTTAGAAAATTTAATTTTATTGAAAATCAACTGTGCTATAGCCCACAAGTTTTTGGGCGGCAAAAATCTAAAATGGTCCAATTACGATAGTTGATACCTCTATCAATAGGTTTCGGGACCTGTAATTGCTGTGACAATTTTCAATTTGATTGCTCGATTATTTCTAAACATTTCTTAGAAAATTTAATTTTATTGAAAATCAACTGTGCTATATCCCACAAGTTTTTGGGCGGCAAAAATCTAAAATGGTCCAATTACAATGGTTGATACCTCTATCAATAGGTTTCGGGACCTGTAATTGCTGTGACAATTTTCAATTTGATTGCTCGATTATTTCTAAACATTTCTTAGAAAATTTAATTTTATTGAAAATCAACTGTGCTATATCCCACATGTTTTTGGGCGGCAAAAATCTAAAATGGTCCGATTACGATGGTTGATACCTCTATCAATAGGTTTCGGGACCTGTAATTGCTGTGACAATTTTCATTTTGATTGCTCGATTATTTCTAAACATTTCTTAGAAAATTTAATTTTATTGAAAATCAACTGTGCTATAGCCCACAAGTTTTTGGGCGGCAAAAATCTAAAATGGTCCAATTACGATGGTTGATACCTCTATCAATAGGTTTCGGGACCTGTAATTGCTGTGATAATTTTCATTTTGATTGCTCGATTATTTCTAAACATTTCTTAGAAAATTTAGTTTTATTGAAAATCAACTGTGCTATAGCCCACAAGTTTTTGGGCGGCAAAAATCTAAAATAGTCCAATTACCATAGTTGATACCTCTATCAATAGGTTTCGGGACCTGTAATTGCTGTGACAATTTTCATTTTGATTGCTCGATTATTTCTTAACATTTCTTAGAAAATTAAATTTTATTGAAAATCAACTGTGCTATAGCCCACAAGTTTTTGGGCGGCAAAAATCTAAAATGGTCCAATTACGATGGTTGATACCTCTATCAATAGGTTTCGGGACCTGTAATTGCTGTGATAATTTTCATTTTGATTGCTCGATTATTTCTAAACATTTCTTAGAAAATTTAATTTTATTGAAAATCAACTGTGCTATAGCCCACAAGTTTTTGGGCGGCAAAAATCTAAAATGGTCCAATTACCATAGTTGATACCTCTATCAATAGGTTTCGGGACCTGTAATTGCTGTGACAATTTTCATTTTGATTGCTCGATTATTTCTTAACATTTCTTAGAAAATTAAATTTTATTGAAAATCAACTGTGCTATAGCCCACAAGTTTTTGGGCGGCAAAAATCTAAAATGGTCCGATTACGATGGTTGATACCTCAATCAATAGGTTTCGGGACCTGTAATTGCTGTGACAATTTTCAATTTGATTGCTCGATTATTTCTAAACATTTCTTAGAAAATTCAATTTTATTGAAAATCAACTGTGCTATAGCCCACAAGTTTTTGGGCGGCAAAAATCTAAAATGGTCCGATTACGATGGTTGATACCTCTATCAATAGGTTTCAGGACCTGTAATTGCTGTGACAAGTTTCATTTTGATTGCTCGATTATTTCTAAACATTTCTTAGAAAATTCAATTTTATTGAAAATCAACTGTGCTATAGCCCACAAGTTTTTGGGCGGCAAAAATCTAAAATGGTCCGATTACGATGGTTGATACCTCTATCAATAGGTTTCGGGACCTGTAATTGCTGTGACAAGTTTCATTTTGATTGCTCGATTATTTCTAAACATTTCTTAGAAAATTCAATTTTATTGAAAATCAACTGTGCTATATCCCACAAGTTTTTGGGCGGCAAAAATCTAAAATGGTCCGATTACAATGGTTGATACCTCTATCAATAGGTTTCGGGACCTGTAATTGCTGTGACAATTTTCATTTTGATTGCTCGATTATTTCTAAACATTTCTTAGAAAATTCCATTTTATTGAAAATCAACTGTGCTATAGCCCACAAATTTTTGGGCGGCAAAAATCTATTATGGTCCGATTACGATGTTTGATACCTCTATCAATAGGTTTCGGGACCTGTAATTGCTGTGACAATTTTCATTTTGATTGCTCGATTATTTCTAAACATTTCTTAGAAAATTCAATTTTATTGAAAATCAACTGTGCTATAGCCCACAAGTTTTTGGGCGGCAAAAATCTAAAATGGTCCGATTACGATGGTTGATACCTCTATCAATAGGTTTCGGGACCTGTAATTGCTGTGACAATTTTCATTTTGATTGCTCGATTATTTCTAAACATTTCTTAGAAAATTCAATTTTATTGAAAATTAACTGTGCTATAGCCCACAAGTTTTTGGGGGGCAAAAATCTAAAATGGTCCAATTACCATAGTTGATACCTCTATTAATAGGTTTCGGGACCTGTAATTGCTGTGACAATTTTCATTTTGATAGCTCGATTATTTCTAAACATTTCTTAGAAAATTTAGTTTTATTGAAAATCAACTGTGCTATAGCCCACAAGTTTTTGGGCGGCAAAAATATAAAATGATCCGATTACGATGGTTGATACCTCTATCAATAGGTTTCGGGACCTGTAATTGCTGTGACAATTTTCAATTTGATTGCTCGATTATTTCTAAACATTTCTTAGAAAATTTAGTTTTATTGAAAATCAACTGTGCCCACAAGTTTTTGGGCGGCAAAAATCTAAAATGGTCCAATTACCATAGTTGATACCTCTATCAATAGGTTTCGGGACCTGTAATTGCTGTGACAATTTTCATTTTCATTGCTCGATTATTTCTAAACATTTCTTAGAAAATTCAATTTTATTGAAAATTAACTGTGCTATAGCCCACAAGTTTTTGGGGGGCAAAAATCTAAAATGGTCCAATTACCATAGTTGATACCTCTATCAATAGGTTTCGGGACCTGTAATTGCTGTGACAATTTTCATTTTGATTGCTCGATTATTTCTAAACATTTCTTACAAAATTCAATTTTATTGAAAATCAACTGTGCTATAGCCCACAAGTTTTTGGGCGGCAAAAATATAAAATGATCCGATTACGATGGTTGATACCTCTATCAATAGGTTTCGGGACCTGTAATTGCTGTGACAATTTTCAATTTGATTGCTCGATTATTTCTAAACATTTCTTAGAAAATTTAGTTTTATTGAAAATCAACTGTGCCCACAAGTTTTTGGGCGGCAAAAATCTAAAATGGTCCAATTACCATAGTTGATACCTCTATCAATAGGTTTCGGGACCTGTAATTGCTGTGACAATTTTCATTTTCATTGCTCGATTATTTCTAAACATTTCTTAGAAAATTCAATTTTATTGAAAATTAACTGTGCTATAGCCCACAAGTTTTTGGGGGGCAAAAATCTAAAATGGTCCAATTACGATAGTTGATACCTCTATCAATAGGTTTCGGGACCTGTAATTGCTGTGACAATTTTCATTTTGATTGCTCGATTATTTCTAAACATTTCTTAGAAAATTTAATTTTATTGAAAATCAACTGTGCTATAGCCCACAAGTTTTTGGGCGGCAAAAATCTAAAATGGTCCAATTACGATAGTTGATACCTCTATCAATAGGTTTCGGGACCTGTAATTGCTGTGACAATTTTCATTTTGATTGCTCGATTATTTCTAAACATTTCTTAGAAAATTTAATTTTATTGAAAATCAACTGTGCTATATCCCACAAGTTTTTGGGCGGCAAAAATCTAAAATGGTCCAATTACAATGGTTGATACCTCTATCAATAGGTTTCGGAACCTGTAATTGCTGTGACAATTTTCAATTTGATTGCTCGATTATTTCTAAACATTTCTTAGAAAATTTAATTTTATTGAAAATCAACTGTGCTATATCCCACAAGTTTTTGGGCGGCAAAAATCTAAAATGGTCCAATTACAATGGTTGATACCTCTATCAATAGGTTTCGGGACCTGTAATTGCTGTGACAATTTTCAATTTGATTGCTCGATTATTTCTAAACATTTCTTAGAAAATTTAATTTTATTGAAAATCAACTGTGGTATATCCCACAAGTTTTTGGGCGGCAAAAATCTAAAATGGTCCAATTACAATGGTTGATACCTCTATCAATAGGTTTCGGGACCTGTAATTGCTGTGACAATTTTCAATTTGATTGCTCGATTATTTCTAAACATTTCTTAGAAAATTTAATTTTATTGAAAATCAACTGTGCTATAGCCCACAAGTTTTTGGGCGGCAAAAATCTAAAATGGTCCGATTACGATGGTTGATACCTCTATCAGTAGGTTTCGGGACCTGTTATTGCTGTGACAATTTTCAATTTGATTGCTCGATTATTTCTAAACATTTCTTAGAAAATTTAATTTTATTGAAAATCAACTGTGCTATAGCCCACAAGTTTTTGGGCGGCAAAAATCTAAAATGGTCCAATTACAATGGTTGATACCTCTTTCAATAGGTTTCGGGACCTGTAATTGCTGTGACAATTTTCAATTTGATTGCTCGATTATTTCTAAACATTTCTTAGAAAATTTAATTTTCTTGAAAATCAACTGTGCTATATCCCACAAGTTTTTGGGCGGCAAAAATCTAAAATGGTCCGATTACGATGGTTGATACCTCTATCAGTAGGTTTCGGGACCTGTTATTGCTGTGACAATTTTCAATTTGATTGCTCGATTATTTCTAAACATTTCTTAGAAAATTTAGTTTTATTGAAAATCAACTGTGCTATATCCCACAAGTTTTTGGGCGGCAAAAATCTAAAATGGTCCGATTACGATGGTTGATACCTCTATCAGTAGGTTTCGGGACCTGTTATTGCTGTGACAATTTTCAATTTGATTGCTCGATTATTTCTAAACATTTCTTAGAAAATTTAATTTTATTGAAAATCAACTGTGCTATAGCCCACAAGTTTTTGGGCGGCAAAAATCTAAAATGGTCCAATTACGATAGTTGATACCTCTATCAATAGGTTTCGGGACCTGTAATTGCTGTGACAATTTTCATTTTGATTGCTCGATTATTTCTAAACATTTCTTAGAAAATTTAATTTTATTGAAAATCAACTGTGCTATAGCCCACAAGTTTTTGGGCGGCAAAAATCTAAAATGGTCCAATTACAATGGTTGATACCTCTATCAATAGGTTTCGGGACCTGTAATTGCTGTGACAATTTTCAATTTGATTGCTCGATTATTTCTAAACATTTCTTAGAAAATTTAATTTTATTGAAAATCAACTGTGCTATATCCCACATGTTTTTGGGCGGCAAAAATCTAAAATGGTCCGATTACGATGGTTGATACCTCTATCAATAGGTTTCGGGACCTGTAATTGCTGTGACAATTTTCATTTTGATTGCTCGATTATTTCTAAACATTTCTTAGAAAATTTAGTTTTATTGAAAATCAACTGTGCTATAGCCCACAAGTTTTTGGGCGGCAAAAATCTAAAATAGTCCAATTACCATAGTTGATACCTCTATCAATAGGTTTCGGGACCTGTAATTGCTGTGACAATTTTCATTTTGATTGCTCGATTATTTCTTAACATTTCTTAGAAAATTAAATTTTATTGAAAATCAACTGTGCTATAGCCCACAAGTTTTTGGGCGGCAAAAATATAAAATGATCCGATTACGATGGTTGATACCTCTATCAATAGGTTTCGGGACCTGTAATTGCTGTGACAATTTTCAATTTGATTGCTCGATTATTTCTAAACATTTCTTAGAAAATTTAGTTTTATTGAAAATCAACTGTGCCCACAAGTTTTTGGGCGGCAAAAATCTAAAATGGTCCAATTACCATAGTTGATACCTCTATCAATAGGTTTCGGGACCTGTAATTGCTGTGACAATTTTCATTTTCATTGCTCGATTATTTCTAAACATTTCTTAGAAAATTCAATTTTATTGAAAATTAACTGTGCTATAGCCCACAAGTTTTTGGGGGGCAAAAATCTAAAATGGTCCAATTACCATAGTTGATACCTCTATCAATAGGTTTCGGGACCTGTAATTGCTGTGACAATTTTCATTTTGATTGCTCGATTATTTCTAAACATTTCTTACAAAATTCAATTTTATTGAAAATCAACTGTGCTATAGCCCACAAGTTTTTGGGCGGCAAAAATCTAAAATGGTCCGATTACGATGGTTGATACCTCTATCAATAGGTTTCAGGACCTGTAATTGCTGTGACAAGTTTCATTTTGATTGCTCGATTATTTCTAAACATTTCTTAGAAAATTCAATTTTATTGAAAATCAACTGTGCTATAGCCCACAAGTTTTTGGGCGGCAAAAATCTAAAATGGTCCGATTACGATGGTTGATACCTCTATCAATAGGTTTCGGGACCTGTAATTGCTGTGACAATTTTCATTTTGATTGCTCGATTATTTTTAAACATTTCTTAGAAAATTCAATTTTATTAAAAATCAACTGTGCTATAGCCCACAAGTTTTTGGGCGGCAAAAATCTAAAATGGTCCGATTACGATGGTTGATACCTCTATCAATAGGTTTCAGGACCTGTAATTGCTGTGACAAGTTTCATTTTGATTGCTCGATTATTTCTAAACATTTCTTAGAAAATTCAATTTTATTGAAAATCAACTGTGGTATAGCCCACAAGTTTTTGGGCGGCAAAAATCTAAAATGGTCCGATTACGATGGTTGATACCTCTATCAATAGGTTTCGGGACCGGTAATTGCTGTGACAATTTTCATTTTGATTGCTCGATTATTTCTAAACATTTCTTAGAAAATTCAATTTTATTGAAAATCAACTGTGCTATAGCCCACAAGTTTTTGGGCGGAAAAAATCTAAAATGGTCCAATTACGATAGTTGATACCTCTATCAATAGGTTTCTTGGACCTGTAATTGCTGTGACAATTTTCATTTTGATTGCTCGATTATTTCTAAACATTTCTTAGAAAATTCAATTTTATTGAAAATCAACTGTGCTATAGCCCACAAGTTTTTGGGCGGCAAAAATCTAAAATGGTCCGATTACGATGGTTGATACCTCTATCAATAGGTTTCGGGACCGGTAATTGCTGTGACAATTTTCATTTTGATTGCTCGATTATTTCTAAACATTTCTTAGAAAATTCAATTTTATTGAAAATCAACTGTGCTATAGCCCACAAGTTTTTGGGGGGGAAAAATCTAAAATGATCCGATTACGATGGTTGATACCTCTATCAATAGGTTTCGGGACCTGTAATTGCTGTGACAATTTTCAATTTGATTGCTCGATTATTTCTAAACATTTCTTAGAAAATTTAGTTTTATTGAAAATCAACTGTGCTATAGCCCACAAGTTTTTGGGCGGCAAAAATCTAAAATGGTCCAATTACCATAGTTGATACCTCTATCAATAGGTTTCGGGACCTGTAATTGCTGTGACAATTTTCATTTTGATTGCTCGATTATTTCTAAACATTTCTTAGAAAATTCAATTTTATTGAAAATTAACTGTGCTATAGCCCACAAGTTTTTGGGGGGCAAAAATCTAAAATGGTCCAATTACCATAGTTGATACCTCTATCAATAGGTTTCGGGACCTGTAATTGCTGTGACAATTTTCATTTTGATTGCTCGATTATTTCTAAACATTTCTTACAAAATTCAATTTTATTGAAAATCAACTGTGCTATAGCCCACAAGTTTTTGGGCGGCAAAAATCTAAAATGGTCCGATTACGATGGTTGATACCTCTATCAATAGGTTTCAGGACCTGTAATTGCTGTGACAAGTTTCATTTTGATTGCTCGATTATTTCTAAACATTTCTTAGAAAATTCAATTTTATTGAAAATCAACTGTGCTATAGCCCACAAGTTTTTGGGCGGCAAAAATCTAAAATGGTCCGATTACGATGGTTGATACCTCTATCAATAGGTTTCGGGACCTGTAATTGCTGTGACAATTTTCATTTTGATTGCTCGATTATTTTTAAACATTTCTTAGAAAATTCAATTTTATTAAAAATCAACTGTGCTATAGCCCACAAGTTTTTGGGCGGCAAAAATCTAAAATGGTCCGATTACGATGGTTGATACCTCTATCAATAGGTTTCAGGACCTGTAATTGCTGTGACAAGTTTCATTTTGATTGCTCGATTATTTCTAAACATTTCTTAGAAAATTCAATTTTATTGAAAATCAACTGTGGTATAGCCCACAAGTTTTTGGGCGGCAAAAATCTAAAATGGTCCGATTACGATGGTTGATACCTCTATCAATAGGTTTCGGGACCGGTAATTGCTGTGACAATTTTCATTTTGATTGCTCGATTATTTCTAAACATTTCTTAGAAAATTCAATTTTATTGAAAATCAACTGTGCTATAGCCCACAAGTTTTTGGGCGGAAAAAATCTAAAATGGTCCAATTACGATAGTTGATACCTCTATCAATAGGTTTCTTGGACCTGTAATTGCTGTGACAATTTTCATTTTGATTGCTCGATTATTTCTAAACATTTCTTAGAAAATTCAATTTTATTGAAAATCAACTGTGCTATAGCCCACAAGTTTTTGGGCGGCAAAAATCTAAAATGGTCCGATTACGATGGTTGATACCTCTATCAATAGGTTTCGGGACCGGTAATTGCTGTGACAATTTTCATTTTGATTGCTCGATTATTTCTAAACATTTCTTAGAAAATTCAATTTTATTGAAAATCAACTGTGCTATAGCCCACAAGTTTTTGGGGGGGAAAAATCTAAAATGATCCGATTACGATGGTTGATACCTCTATCAATAGGTTTCGGGACCTGTAATTGCTGTGACAATTTTCAATTTGATTGCTCGATTATTTCTAAACATTTCTTAGAAAATTTAGTTTTATTGAAAATCAACTGTGCTATAGCCCACAAGTTTTTGGGCGGCAAAAATCTAAAATGGTCCAATTACCATAGTTGATACCTCTATCAATAGGTTTCGGGACCTGTAATTGCTGTGACAATTTTCATTTTGATTGCTCGATTATTTCTAAACATTTCTTAGAAAATTCAATTTTATTGAAAATCAACTGTGCTATAGCCCACAAGTTTTTGGGGGGCAAAAATCTAAAATGGTCCAATTACGATAGTTGATGAAACTCAACCAACAAATTTTACTCAATCCATAAGTCATTCCATTCCGGGAGAAAAAAAAATTGTAATAAATTGCTTCAGGGATCAGTTTTAATTTTGTACATTAAGTTATAAGTTAAGGCTAGTTTTAAGTAACCATTGTATCATAAAACAAATTAAAAATCAAAGTCAAAAATGTATTAATTATTTTATATCAAGATTTTATGATTTCATGATGCTGCCTTCTAAATTCGGCCGCTTTGTCGCTGTAACTTAACTGAGTGAATTAAGTTCTTCATAAACATATTTCGATTAGATATGAAGCAAACTTTCTCTTGTAAACAAAAAAAAAATGTAAGCACTATAAAATCAAAAATCGAATTCCTCCCTTTTGTTAAGCCAAATACTATATAGATATCTAATCTTGTTTATGCTCTCGAATTTATTTTTGTTTTCTAGATCAGTAATTTTCCATTAATTTTTCCAATCTTTACTCAATTTAATACCTTAAATAAACGTTAAAAAAAAAAGTTATAGCCAGTTGCCAAGTAAACAAAAAACAATTTCTGCGTATTCAATCGAATTGATGATAGAGATCGAAGTTAGCCTACTCCTTCTTGAGAAGAATTTTTTTTCATATTTCTTTCGGATTTAATAACAAAGCACAGTAAACAGCTTCTTCTTTGTTTTTTGGTTTTTTATTTTCTTATTTAATCTTAACGTTTTTTTTTTGTTTTGTTTAAGCTTTGAATTTATATTTACCCGCGCAAATATTGACAATTCTGTAAATAATAACTAAATAAAAAAATAGAAAAGAAATTATGTATCATTTTATATTGGAACATTATACTTTAATTAGGTATAGCCTACATTTTGTGAATAGATTGATAATTTAATCAGACATTTGATCGTTAATTCGCTTTGTTTTACGAAGGCGATTAAATCGTTTACGCTAATTTAAATATTTGCATAATTTATATTGTGTTTATAGTAATCAATTAGTAGAATATTTTATTGCATTAGTAAAATTCTTAGTATGTATGTAAATTTCGTGACTTTGCAAATTTTACCAAGTTGTGTAAATATAAACAAAAACCAAAAACTTTTCAAGTGCGATGTGATTATCTTATATTTTTTGATTTATATTGTATGTATTTCGCAGGGTGTTAAGCTTAAACCAAAATATGATAATCGAATATTTTCAACTAAGCTTGATTGTTCTTATCGCTAGACAACTTGAAGTAAACAAAAGTTTTTGATTTACGATATGTGATATATGTTTGGATTGATTTAGTTGAATTGCACTTTTTATGATGATTATGGGTATTTTTGGTTAAAAAAATTTAATTCTGATCAACTAGATAAAGCGAACTTAATACCGTAAAACTTTTCGATAAGATAATTTACAATGTAACAGAATGACTTTATTCCATACAATGTATACATGCAAAAGTACGAGCGGCCAGAAAAAAAATATACATCATGTAAAACAATTGAGGTGAGCCAATACCCGATTTTCTTTTATAAACGGAGAATTTTGAGTAGCATATTAGTGCCATCTAGACTAAATAGAATAAACCACACAATGTTAGCCGATAATTTATGTTTCTTTTAACAATATATAAAACAAAACACAACTGTGTAACCGATTACAGTTATAATATCAGTGTTGCCAAATTGGCCCTTTCAGTGCTAATTTGGCACTAATCATTTTAGTTTAGCACTATTTAAATATTTTTGTGACTGCAAAAAAAATTCCATACTTTGGGTATTTTCTTTTATTTATTCCACAGAAAGAACAGAAGGAATAGAATATTGATCACGTGACCTCGGAATATTCCGTACGTAATGTAATAAAAGAACGGATTGGAATGGAATGGAATACATTTTCCATACCATGCATTTTTTTTATTTTTTTCAAATTAGGAAACAAATTAAATTTATTAAATAAATAATTTCATTATAATTAAATGAAGTTGCAAATATTTTGTGCGTGAAAACACACAATATAATATTAATTTTAATTGATATATAGTATGTATGTTAAAAAATATAAGCTGGGACTTTTTGTATCCGCCAACCTCTATATAAAACTATTTTTAAAATTTGTTCGAAAATTTTATTATTTTGCACCTTAAATGTGTCATGTATGACATAAAACATTAAGTGTTACATTTGAATTACATGGTCACATGAACTATGTTTTATATACAGTGAAAATCCTTTATCCCGGAAATCCAATATTGCGGAAACTCCACTATGCCGTAAACAATAAACGAATAAAGTCCCTTTCAATTTAATTCCCTTGCGTTTTTGACCCTTTATGAAGGAAATCCTGAGACACGGACCGAAATTTACATCATAGTATAAAGCAAAAATGGTTAACTCCATTATGCCGGAATTATTGATAACTTCAGGTGAGTTCAAAATAAAGAAATATATATGTATGTATGTACATACATAACACAAAATAAATGTGATTATTGGCTTTCGCGATCGTATCATTTTTATCAACTGGTAAAAAATAAAATTGATAATTTATATTCAGATATGTACATAGCTCGTTTATATGTATGTATAATAAAACTAAAATATGTATGTGGGGTAAGTAATGCCACTGTCGCATTTAACCCATACTAAATTACGCCGCCACTGCGAAAAACAGAGATGCCATATAAAAAGGAGAACAAAAGGGAGTTGAAAGAAAAACGTTGAAGTGAGAAGAATTAAAAAATAAAGAGATTATTTTCGGTATAAACGTGTTTTTATTGTGATCAGTTTGAATATAACAAAACCAGGTATAGCGATCCTACAATTTGGGGTCGCAACCTAAACGATTTAAAAAATAAAAAATTAATAATTTTTTTTGGTTAAATTCATTTTTTTTAGTAAGTGTGGTTATTTGCTCCGACCTGGGTTGACCTGGCGGTATAATCACATGTTGATGGGTTTAGAAATAAACATTTATTCAATGAAAAGTCCAATTGTGGAAAAGTGAAGTACATATTTGTGAAGTTCGAAAAGATAAGTTTTGGAAAGTAAAGCCAAGTATCTTTATAAAGAAAAGTGAGGTTAAGTTCTGTACAGCCACGCTTACTTAAGCTATTGAAAAGAAAAGTAAAAGAACGAAACATTTTTGATAAGGTAAAGTGAAATCAGAATACGAATTTATTTTGTATGGATGATTCCTTAAAGGTACTAACGGCTAAACAAATACAAACGATTTTGAAGAAGCATAATTTACCATTTGATTTTAAAAGAAAATCAGAGTTAGTGAAACGATTGTCAGATTTCATAGAAGGTACTAAGATGACGGAAGAAAATGCAAACGGAGAGAGTGGTTCTGGAAGTACTGAGGTTACAAACAGTAATGGACAAGAAGGTCGTAGTGTGTATAATACCCTACTACTTCGCGAAGTTGAAAAATCGATGGTGACATTTGATGGGGAATCAGGCCAAGATAAGTGGATAGCGGTTTTTGAAGCTAGTGCGACGACATTTAAATGGAGTGACATACAAAAATATGTTTATTTGCGTAAACTTTTGCGAGGTGCGGCAAAGCTTGCGGTAGAAGCATCCCCAGAGATAAATAACTGGGAAACACTGAAGGAATTATTACAAGATGAATTTGCAGCTCAACTATCTAATATGGACATACACAGAAAATTATCATCTAGAGCAAAGCCAAGAAACGTACTTGGAATATATTTTTACCATGAAAAAAGTAGCGAACAATTTAATAGATGAAAAGTCCCTTGTGTCATATATTATTGCAGGAATACCAGATTCAAGCTCAAATAAAATGGTGTTATACGATGCAAAAAACATACGTGAGTTAAGAGGAAAGCTAGATGTGTATAAAGAATTTATTGAGGCCAAAAGACTGGAAAATAAACTCGATTTCCAAAGAACAAAAATTTTCAATTTTGTAAAACCCAAAGTCAATATCGGGGGAACTCGTTGCCTTTATTGCGGAGCTATTGGCCATATTACGCAAAGCTGTCCTAATAAAAGTAAAGGAACCAGGTGCTTCAAGTGTAATAACTTTGGGCACATTGCCAAGAATTGTTTAGACTTAGTTCCCACTACTTCTAAAGACGTAGGTCATATGGCAGTAACTAGTATGCAGGTCAGTGTTGAAATGTTTGGCATTTCTATCATAGGGCTAATTGATACTGGTAGCGATGTAAACCTAATCAGAAAATCAATCTTAGGTAAATTATATAATTTTCGTAAATTGGATATATCCAATATAACATTAACCGGATTGGGTAAGAAAATTACACACACGTATGGCTGTTTAAGTTTACCGATAAAAATCGACCGCGAGTCATTCGACCTGTATTGCTATGTTGTGGATGATTTTGTTATGAACCACGATTTAATTATTGGTAAGTTGTTGAAGTAGACATAATCAATGGAGAAGTCACATTACGGAAAATTAAAAAAAGTCATGACATTCCAGAGAACGATATTAATGTCGTTGAGGCGTCAGTTTTTACCATTGAAAATGAAATGGAATGCATAGCAGATATTCAAAATCCTAGCATTAAACAAAGAATTACAACTTTAATAAATAATTACACACCGAAAAAAACAGCAAAGTCGTGCGTACAACTTGAAATTACGCTCAAAGACGAAGCACCAGTATATCAAAATCCGAGAAGGTTGCCTCAAGTAGAAAAAGATGAGGTTAACAAGCAAATAAATCAGTGGCTGGAAGAAGGTATAATTAGAC
Organism: Tipula vernalis; assembly: GCA_958295665.1. Taxonomy (NCBI): domain Eukaryota; kingdom Metazoa; phylum Arthropoda; class Insecta; order Diptera; family Tipulidae; genus Tipula; species Tipula vernalis. The sequence continues at coordinate 376,854,367 of OY282559.1, forward strand.
ATTCAAATTCCGAGTATGCAAGCCCTATTGTTTTAGTGCGAAAGAAGGATGGTTCGAAAAGGATATGCATCGATTACCGGAAGATTAATTCAAAAATAATTAAAGATAAATATCCATTGCCGTTAATAGAGGATATAATTGAAAATCTATACGACGCGAAGATATTTTCTACATTAGACTTAAAAAACGGATTTTTTCATGTAGATGTTAAGAATAGTAGCCAAAAATATACAGCATTTGTTACGCCGGACGGGCATTATGAATTTTTGGGCTCTGTAATGCTCCGTCAGTTTTCCAAAGGTACATAAACACAATATTTCAACCATTGATAAGGGACAAGATTATGCTTCTATATATGGATGATATCATGGTTGTGGCTAACAGTGAAGCTGAAAATTAAAAAAAAATTAGAAATAATATTTAAGAATGCAGAAGACAATGGCTTAGAAATAAATTTTGGAAAATCAAAATTTGTTCGATCTTCGATTGATTTCTTGGGCCATATCATTTCAAATGGGTCAATCAAGCCGTCAGTTGAAAAAACCAAAAGCATTAGAAATTTTCCAGAGCCAAAAACGTGCAAACAAGTTCAAAGTTTTCTTGGTTTAGCTGGATATTTCAGAAAGTTTATAGGAAACTTTTCTGCTATCGCGAAGCCTTTAAGTAATTTAACTCGAAAGCATACTAAATTTGAATTTCGTACCTGTCAAAAGCAGGCGTTTGATACATTGAAGTTAAGGTTATGTGATGAACCAATTTTAAAGATGTACAACCCAAAACTGGAAACTGAATTGCATTCGGATGCAAGCAAAGAAGGATATGGAGGTGTACTTCTACAAAAACACCCAGACGATCGGAAATTTCATCCGGTGTACTATGTTAGTTTCAAAACCACAGAAGCAGAGGCAAAACGGTGCAGTTACGAATTAGAAGTTCTGGCAATTAAAAAATGTTTGGAGAAACTACGGGTTTATTTGTTAGGACTGAAATTTAAAATTTATACAGATTGTAAAACTTTTCAGTTAACGATGAAAAAGAAAGATTTATGTGCCAAAATAGCCAGGTGGGCAATGTACTTAGAAGAGTACGACTGTGAAGTTCTACATAGGTCTGGGAGTGCAATGCGTCACGTCGACGCCCTGAGTAGGAATCCGAGCATCTTTATAATTGAGGAAGGGATTTTACAAAAAATCAGAAATGCCCAAAGCCAAGACAAGGAATGCCAGTTAATTGCAGAAATCCTGAAAGAACGGGAATATAATGGATATTTATTGAGAAACGGGATCGTGTTTAAATTTGTTAACGGAAGTCATGTAGTCACAGTGCCTAGAATTATGCAACATGAAATACTAAAAAACATTCATGAAAACGGGCATATCAGTAGACGGAAAGTGGAAGCTGTAGCGAAGCAGGACTATGACATACCAAAGTTGAGTTAGAGAATCAATGAAACAATTTCTAATTGAGTGCATTGCATATTAGCAACAAAAAAATACGGAAAACAGGAAGGTTACCTTAATCCCATCGAAAAATTTGATGTTCCACTTCACACATACCATGTGGATCATCTAGGGCCATTACCATCCACCGCAAAGAATTACAAATATTTGTTTGTCGTTGTTGATGGATTTGCAAATTTCACGTGGATATATCCAGTTAAAACGACGTCAACAGAAGAAGTGTTAAAAAAAACTTGATCAGCAACAAGCCATATTCGGAAATCCAAAAAGAATTATTTCGGATAGGAGAACGGCTTTTACCTCGCATAATTTTGAGGAGTATTGCACTCAACAAAAGATACAGCATGTAAAAATCACAACAGGTGTTCCCAGGGGAAATGGACAGGTCGAGCGTATTAATGGAATAATTATACCAATCTTGACCAAATTGTCTTTGGCGGAACCTTTAAAATGGTATAAGCAAATCACAACTCTACAGAAGCAGATAAATTCCACAGTTAGCCGAAGTACCAACAACACACCTTTTAAGCTTATGTTTGGAGTTGATATGTTTAGGTCAGAAAATTATGATTTGACCAAAATAATCGAGGAAGAGCTGATTAATGAGTTCAGTGACAAGAGGGTAGAGTTACGTGAAAACGCTAGGCAGCAGAAAAAAAATCTACAGGACGAGAATAGAAAATCTTTTAACCAGAAAAGGAAGATGGCTACACAGTATAATATAGGTGATTTAGTAGCAATAAGTCGTTCGCAGTTTGGGACAGGATTGAAAATTCGAGCGAAGTATTTGGGACCATATGAAGTAACAGCCCTTGGTGGGAACGATAGATACGATGTTAGGAAGGTAGGCGATGGCGAAGGACCAATAAAAACTTTGGCATCTGCCGATTTAATGAAGCCTTGGGTATCGTATGATAGTGGAGGTACCGAATCTTCCGGGACGGAAGATTTTGAAGGATGGACGAGTGTGGAGTAAGTAATGCCACTGTCGCATCTAACCCATACTAAATTACGCCGCCACTGCGAAAAACAGAGATACCATATAAAAAGGAGAACAAAAGGGAGTCGAAAGAAAAATGTTGAAGTGAGAAGAATTAAAAAATAAAGAGATTATTTTCGGTATAAACGTGTTTTTATTGTGATCAGTTTGAATATAACAAAACCAAGTATAGCGATCCTACATGTATGTAACATTAATAAATAAGTAACCCAGTAAATTTATTCATAAATTCAACAGCGATTTTGCATGAAATTGATAAAAGGCCCTTACCGGCCATTCTCAGAGATTTGGACTCAAGTTGTGATAGTTCACGAAATAGTGGATTAAATTCCCTATCCATCAAGCTATTAAGGTATCCCCTAGCCAGAGAAATAAATGTGCTGCGAATTTTTGAGTTCAAATTGCGATTTTGCATGAAATTGATTAAAGGCCATTAACGGCCGTTCTCAGAGATTTGGACTCAAGTTGTGATAGTTAAAGAAATAGTCGATTAAATTCCCTATCCATCAAGCTATAAACATATCTCCTAACCAGAGAAATAAATATACTGCGAATTTTTGAGTTCAAATGACGATTTTGCATGAAATTGATAAAAGGCCCTTAACGGCCATTCTCAGAGATTTGGACTCAAGTTGTGATAGTTTACGAAATAGTCGGTTAAATTCCCTATCCATCAAGCTATTAAGGTATCCCCTAGCCAGAGAAATAAATGTGCTGCGAATTTTTGAGTTCAAATTGCGATTTTGCATGAAATTGATTAAAGGCCATTAACGGCCGTTCTCAGAGATTTGGACTCAAGTTGTGATAGTTCAAGAAATAGTCGATTAAATTCCCTATCCATCAAGCTATAAACATATCTCCTAACCAGAGAAATAAATATACTGCGAATTTTTGAGTTCAAATGACGATTTTGCATGAAATTGATAAAAGGCCCTTAACGGCCATTCTCAGAGATTTGGACTCAAGTTGTGATAGTTTACGAAATAGTCGGTTAAATTCCCTATCCATCAAGCTATTAAGGTATCCCCTAGCCAGAGAAATAAATGTGCTGCGAATTTTTGAGTTCAAATTGCGATTTTGCATGAAATTGATTAAAGGCCATTAACGGCCGTTCTCAGAGATTTGGACTCAAGTTGTGATAGTTCAAGAAATAGTCGATTAAATTCCCTATCCATCAAGCTATAAACATATCTCCTAACCAGAGAAATAAATATACTGCGAATTTTTGAGTTCAAATGACGATTTTGCATGAAATTGATAAAAGGCCCTTAACGGCCATTCTCAGAGATTTGGACTCAAGTTGTGATAGTTTACGAAATAGTCGGTTAAATTCCCTATCCATCAAGCTATTAAGGTATCCCCTAGCCAGAGAAATAAATGTGCTGCGAATTTTTGAGTTCAAATTGCGATTTTGCATGAAATTGATAAAAGGCCATTAACGGCCGTTCTCAGAGATTTGGACTCAAGTTGTGATAGTTCATGAAATAGCTGATGAAATAGGCTATTATATTTTCTACTAATTTTTTGCTTAACATTTTTTTGGTGTAATGTATTTTTTCTATTGGACAGATAATTGAATTCTTATTGGAACAAATTTATAATTTCGAAATAGTCGTCTGATAATCAACACGATAACCAAAATTGGTGTGGAAATTCAACCAGACGATCTAGTATCTATCGAACCGATTCATAAGACCATCAATGTTTCAACAAATAATAACACAATAAAGCCGTTTTTAAATGATTTTTTTATTGTTAAATTAAATTCGGTTGAATTGAAAAACAACATATTGTCACAGATGCGCAAATTAAGAACAATTTCCACCAAGGATTTGGATGTGATTCTGCCGCAAAACCACCCTGAGCAACGTATATACATAATGCAACATTTTACAAAGTTTCAGGCACAGTTATATCGTGAAGCTAAAATTATAAAAAAAAATGTACAACTATAAATTTTTGTGGTGCAAAACAAATCAAATATTCTTACGGAAATCTGCGGAATCTGATGTCCATCGAATACGTTCAATCAACGATATTTTTCGGCTCACACGTACCCATCATCCAGTGGATAGTACAATTGAGTGAAGATTCGTCTTGGATTATTGTTTTGAGTGATCACCTGGAATTAATACTACAATATTTTACTCGTAAGATAAACCATTTTGTTAAACCTAGTATTAAAATTTATATTTTACTTATCTTTTGCCATTCAAGAATTTTTATATTTACAAAGGAATGTCACTTTAACTTTGTTGTTATTTTTTTGTTAATTGAAATTTTATTTTTAAATTATATTTTTTTCATTGTATATTTCTATATTATCCAATTAGTACATTTTTCTTTTATATATGTACAAACAAATTTGTGCATATGATCTAAAACCATACAAATGTCTTATGGTCTTGGTTTCATTTCGTTTTTGTTCCTTTCATATAATTTTTTTTGACTACGCTATGCATATTCTAACAGTGTATTCTTACCTTATTTTTTTTATTACGATGGTCATGAGTTATATGTTGGTTGCAGAAATAATTTTATCAATTTTTATTTTTTGTTTTGGAGTGTATCCACACTACAATAAATTTGTTTCTGGCTTTATGATGGAACAGTACAAATGTAATTTTGAATTTTTTTGTACTTCCATTTTTTTTAGAGTACATACAGTTGAATTAATCGCTTGTATTTTTGCTTTTAGTATTTTAGTTTATATAAAAACCATATGTAAGTGTTTAAAATTTATTATTTCTTTATTTTACATAATTTTGGTTTGGCATAAATTCAAGCGATATTTAAATTTTTATAAACCTTACGAATGTGCTAGTTTGTACTTAGTTTACTTTTCATGCTTTTGCGTAGATGTAACTCAGTTTAAGTTTACATACGGTGATCTCATATTAATATATTTGTGTATTTTATTAGTATCAATTATTCATGAGCAGAAACTCGGTTAGCGTAATTGAATTAATGCTACAAAATATTCGTAGTTTGAGACAAAATTTTGATAGTTTAGTTTGTCACGTTCAATCTTTGGACCAAATACCGAATTTAATCTTTTTAACTGAAATTTGAATAAATACGTGTGAAGTTAATAACTACTCGATTGCCGGATATAATATTTTTGCTAGCTGTAATAATACCTATCGTTCTGGTGGTGTTGCTGTACTTGTGGCTAATAATTTAAAAGTTAAAATTCATAATGTTTCTGACCTGAAGACTGCTGACGTATTAGTACTTGATACCTTTTTTGGAAATAGTAAAGTTACTATAGTTTGTGTTTACAGGCAGCAATCGTTTAGTATTGATTTGTTTTTAGTGGAATTTGATATAATTTTGTCTAAATTTAAATCTAAAAATTTATTGGTCCTGGGTGATTTTAATATTAACATTTTGACCAGCTCAAATGTTGTTGACCAATATAAATTCCTAATGGCAAGCCATGGTCTATTCTGTGAAATTAAGGTGCCGACGAGAATTACAGATTTATCTGCAACTTGTATTGATCATGTTTACCATAGGTGTTCTAGTTTTAAAATGGTTACTGCTGTTGAGAACTTATGTATCACAGATCACTGTGCTATATTTGTTAGTTGGTCAGTTTTAAGGTTTAAAGATAATCAACCTGAGGTTAAAAAATCCAATAATAAAATATTCAAGATTAATTTTGAAAAACTGAATAATCTATTGCTATTAGAGACTTGGAACGAAGTCTTATCAATTGCAGATATTTCTTCTGCTTTTGATAAATTTTTTGCCATTCTTACTAGTTATTTAGCACAATGCAAATATTTAGTTAACTTACGTAAAAAAGGTCGTTGTTTGAAGCCATGGATGAATAAATCTCTACTTAAAAGAATTAATGAGAAAAACAGGTTAGGCAGGCAACTGAAGAAAAACGCCAATAATTCTAATTGCAAACTAAAATTTTATGAATTAGCAAGAAATATAAAAAAAGCTACATTTGAAACTAAATCAAAATATTATCTGAATCGGTTTCAGATGGCGGCTGGTAATGGTAAGCAGCAATGGGAATTACTAAATGAAATTTTAAACAAAGTTCCACCAAACAACAATATTAATGAAATATCAGATGATCAAGGCAATATTTTCACATCAGCTCCTGAAATCGCAAATTGCTTTAATAATTTCTTTTGTAACATTGTTTCTAAGGCACGTATGGATTTTAACAATTATTCACACTTAGTAAATTCTTCTTTAATACTAGATAAAAGTCTCAACAGCAGTTTTTTCTTTCAGCCAATTTCTGCTACAGAATTATACCATATTATCAATTCTCTTGATAATAAATACTCATTAGACTTATTTGGTTTAAGTAATTGGATTTTACAAAGAATTAGCTGTAATATTGTTGATATTTTATGTTCACTTTTCAATCGTAGTATCAGTGAAGGAATTTTCCCATCATCGCTCAAGATTGCTACGGTTATTCCGTTGTATAAGAAGGGTGATCATTTGTTGATCAACAATTATCGTCCAATATCATTGCTTCCGATTGTTTCTAAAATTTTTGAGAAAGCAGTTAAAACTAGAGTGGTTAATTTTTTGAATGAATATAACTTTTTTAGTAACAGTCAATTTGGGTTTAGATGTGGTTTGGGTACAGAAGATGCATTGATTGAACTCATGAACCCACTACATGAAGGTCTAAACAATTCTAAAATGGTTGGTAGTTTATTTGTTGACATTACTAAAGCATTTGATATGGTCGATCATAAAATTCTATTAGACAAATTGTGGAACGTTGGTTTTCGGGGATGTATACTTAACTGGGTCAAATCGTTTATTACAGAGCGTTCACAAAAAGTTCGGTTGGATAATTGTTTTAGTAGTGCCTTGATATTGGAGGCTGGTGTACCTCAGGGATCAGTGCTTGGTCCTATCCTATTTTTGATCTACATAAATTCAGTTTTTGGTCTAAATTTTAACGGCAAAATAGTAGCTTTTGCTGATGATATGGCTTTGGTGTACAATAATACCGGTTATATTCCTTTGGTGGCAAATATTAATAAAGATTTAGAAATATTAAGTAGTTGGTTTGCTGCACATAAACTGTTACTAAGCTCAAAAACGAAAGTAATGCTTTTCAATTTGAATAGTATTCGTTCTTTCAACTATGATATAGTTTATCATGACCCACTTTGCTGTAAGAATGGCACTTGTGGTGCTAAATGTTTGGTAATTGAGTCCGTTAGTAACATCAAGTATTTAGGATTAAACGTAGACAGCTGTTTAGACTGGAAAACTCACATATCTGAGCTTAAAAATTCCATACACTCATGTATTAGGCAAATGTACCTATTACGATCCAATTGTTCACCTGGTGTCCTTAAAATATTTTACCATGCTCTGATAGAGTCAAGATTACGATATGGAATCAGTTGCTGGGGGGGCACTTACTTTGAGACATTGCGACCTTTAGTTACCGCACAAAAATACATAATAAGAATTATTAATTTTAAGAAGAAATTGGATTCAACATGGCCACTATTTGTAATGAACAATATTTTGCCGTTGAAACAACTTTATGTCTATAAGGTCATGAATATACATTTTGAAAGGAGTGGTAATCGTTATTTAAGCTGTCGAAGTTATATGTTGCGTAAAAACAAGATGTATTTTCACGTTGTTCCAAAGTTTATTAAAACTCATTTTTTTAATTATTTTTTAGTCACAGCACCTACAATTTTTAATAAACTTCCATATGATATCCGTTGTTTAAATTCAAAATCCAAATTTTTGTCTTCATTGAAAAGTTGGCTGTTCCAGTTCCCATCGATTGATTTTATGTTTGGGCGGATTGTTTAATGTGCTTTTCTACGAAATTTTAAAGTATAGTTAACCTTCTGAATATTTTTAGTAAAGATCACTGTATGTAAACTTATCTTAACTTTAATCTAATTTAATTAAGCTTTCAACTATTTTAAGTGTATATTCGTACTGTATAAAATTGTCAGCATTGTTAGGACAATTTTATCATTATTTTATTTTGATTTTATATTGTAGTATTATAGTATTGTATACGATAATTTGCAATTTATTATTAATTATTATTACTTATCAGATGCCTGTCACTGGATAGTTTTATTCCAAAAGGCTCTTTTAAATTGTTATATAAATGTTTAAATAATTTAAATAAAAAAAAAAAAAAAAAAAAAAAAAAATTTGTACTAAAACTTTGATGTTTATTTTAATGGTTCGGAACTTTGGTTTTATATTTAGCACATTGATATTTATCGGAATAGATCGATATGTACAAACAAAGTAAAATTAATTTAATATATGTATTTAATTAAACTACTTCAATGTTCGGACTAAGCTTAATAAAATAATCGTTCTGTTTTAATAAAACGCCTAATATGTTTGTTTTATTATTTTACTCTGTCGTGAAGATTAAGAATTCAGTAAAATAATGCACGGTAATAGCACAAATTAACATAATATGTATTCATTTATGGACCGAATCTTTATATTTCAATATAAATGAGCTTTGTGATTCGCATTTTACAAATTTTCTTACATAAGTTTCAATTAAAATTATGTTCTTTTAATGCCTTGAATTTAATCGAAATTTATTTTAATAACAAAACATTTATAGATAAATTCTGAATTCTTAACAGTGTACAACAAGCACCAACACATACCAAAATCAATGAGAATCCAATAGAATTTTGTTTATTCCAATAGGATTTGTATACATATATCTGGGGAAAAAAATGGGAAAAATTTCACATCCATAAATATTTTGCTGTTTTTAGATAATGCGACGTGCCATCCCGAAATCTTCCTTTCCAATTTAAGATTGGTATATTTTCCTGCAAATACGACGTCAGTGTTGCAACCATTAGATAACGGCGTTATTCAGTGTATAAAAATAAATTATCGAAAGCTAATGCTCGATACAGTTCTTAGCAAAATGGGCCAATCGGAAAAAGCATCTGACCTCACGAAAACTGTGAATGTTTTGGATGCGATTATGTTTATTAAACGAACAGTATCAAAAGTTAATCCAGAAACAATAAAAAAATGTTTCAAAAACTGTGGGTTCGACATTGATGTTCCAAATGACTTCGTTGAAATCAGTGAACCAATTTTAGAAATTCAAACAGCCATTGATCACATTTACGGGCATGAAATTTGTACCGCGAAAAATTTTATAGAAGTTGACGACCAGCTAGCGACAGAAAATGAAATAATTAATTTAGATGACATTTTGCTACAAAATGAAAACCACACAAACTACTCATCGGACGATGAAATCGAAGTTCTCGTAATTTTACAAGAGGAAATCCCACCGACTTTGGAAGAAGTTTTTTCAAGCCTAAGAATCATTAAGAATTATGCTCTTAATTTAAGGGACATGGAAATGTTCGAAAATGCAGACGAAATAAATAATAACGTAATTAAATCCTCGAACAAACCGAAAGTAACCAAACAGATTACATTGGATACATTTTTGAAACCAAATTAAAACTTTGATACATACATAATACTGCTTTTTAATCAATTGATCATGGATCTCAAAACATTTAGCTAATTTAGCATTTATTCAGCTTTCTCGAGAAGATCTTGGTGAAATTAAATAAAAATAGTTTTATTTCGCGCTTTTTTCAACTGAATTTAAACCGGCTCTGGTAATAACTCCTAGTACTAATGAAATTTTTATTCCACCACTTTGAAACATTTCGATAATATGAGCACAAAATAATAAATCGAATTTTCTTCGATACATTTATTCTGCCGGTCAGCTGTCCGACCGGTGACCGAATTATTGTTATGAAAACCGGCCGGGCCGGTTCAAAATTGGTCAGTTGGCAATCTTAGCTACCGATCAAAATTCAAGATTTCTCAAAGTAACTTCCGTCTGCAAGGACCAAAATTATTGAAATCGTGAGAATATACCTCGAAAAGGGCTTGTCCGATTTGAATTTTTGTTTTCGCCAATCTATTTCTATACGGCAGAGAATTGGAACGATTTTTGGAACCTGTACCTGTACGTCAAAAGGATATGGTACTTGCCATATGAATTGATCTAAAACCACGTGGTTTTCGATCCAATGTTTTTTATATATCGTCGCTCTACGGGTTGAGTGAGCAGTTCAGTTGGAGAATTATTTGAGGTTGAACTGAGGGTTGAAATAGAGATAGCTTGAGTTGAGTTCCTGTACATATGTAATTTATCTGGTTGATTTGGGAGTTGTGTTGGGGGTTAAAATTGGGGTCGAGTTATAGGCTGAGTTGAACTTGAGTTAAAGTTGTGGCTGAGTTGGTGTTGGTTTAGGGTTGGGTTGGGGTTGAGTTGTGGTTAAGACAGCGAACGAACTGAGTTGATTTGAGGATTGTGTGCTTGAGTTTGACGTAAAGTTGAGAGTTGAGTTATTTAGGATCAAGTTGAGTTCATGAAGGCATTCAGTTTACGGACCGCGTTGATTTAACGATTGATTTGGGCGTTGAGTTAAAGTTGAATGTATCGTTGAGCTTGGAGTCGAGTTGGGATTGGTAAAAATTAGCTTGAGTTGTTCTGAGCAGAGTTCATGTAAGCACATAATTTTTTGGGCATTGACTTTGGGGTTGAATTGAGCGCTGAGTTGTACTCGATTCGAGTAGGGTGCCCTGTTGTGGTTGACCGAAGGGTTCAACATTTATTTGGGGGTTGAGTCGAGAGTTGAATTGGAGGTTAGATTAAGTTGAATTCATGTTATAGGCATGTAGTTTTCGAACCGTCTTGATTTGTGTTGAATTGGGGTTATTTTGAAGGCTCAGCTTTGATTAAGTTAGAGGTGAATTTAGATTTGGGTCTGATGGAGTTAGGATTAATTAGGAGCTGATTTGGTGATTGATTTGAGGGTTGGGTTGGTGGTTGATTTGATGAATGCGTTAGAGATGCGTTTGGATTGACTTAGAGGTTGAGTTGGGATTGACTAAGGGATTAAGGAGTTCTGTTTGAAATTTTCAGAATTTTCCGGAGAAAATAAAACTACAAACAGGTTAGAAGGATTGACTAACTATGTAGTGAGGCATATAAACATGATTTACTAAACTGAAAACATAGGTTTTTACAAATTTTAAGATTCAATCTGGGTTATTGTTTCATTCTCGCAAACCATTCAGTTAAAAAATTCGAATTAAAAATTCGAGCAAAAAAATCAGCTTAAATGCATCAAGACAATGGCAGACTCGATCAACCCTCAATCTATAATGAATACATATGGTTTTTTAAAAGATTAGTTGATGAGGAGATTCAAAAATTAGGAAACAATAGATGTATTAGTTTGATAAATTTCTTTAAACCAGGAGACAAACTATTTTGGTATACTACTAAACTATTAACTAAAAGGTGACGTCTGCTGCCTCCAATAAAATTAAACAACTCATTGTTGACAACTAGTACCGAAAAGGCAAATTGTATTTATTAATCCACATAAATCTACTTCTGACTATAAGGTCCAACATATTTATCTAATCTAGTTAATGATGCAATACATTTTATTGACAGTAAAATTATAATTTCTAATGAAATTCACATTGCCACATCCAAAGAAATTAAAAGTATTGTAACGGTGACACCTAGGGTGTATTAGAATAAGTTAAATTAATAGCTCAATGTTTACTGTACTAAAATGGAATTTTCCATGATAAAACTGTTCTAAATGTTTCTAGACTATTCTTACTGGAAAAGTCATGAAATTTTTAGAAATTTGGTTTGTGTATATAAAAAGTCGAACGGAGTCGAATTGGATCATTAGTTTTTGGTAAGCAAAAGTATAGGGATTAAAACGGAATTAAAAAGTGATTTAAAAAGTGTTTTAGTGCGAAATATAAATTATACGTGATCAGTAAAATTGTACGAATATTAAGGTTAAGTGATTTTGTGAATTTTTGTTAGTAAATTGTGTTGTATGACTTGATTGACAAGGCAAAGACATAAGAGTATCGTGAAATTTTGAAAACTTCGATATCACCCACTCGGCAACGACGGCATTCAATTTTATATATTTCTGGCCTATTTTCAAATTGAGTTAATTTCCAAATAATTGAAAACATGCAATTGTTATTCCGATTATAAAATCTTCCAAAGATGGTTCAATCCCAGATCACTACACCATCCTATACGTTTATTGACATCAATTTGCAAATTGTTTGAATAAATTGTTTACATCAGAATGAATCAAATAGTTAGTGGTTGATAAATGTATTATCCTTGCCGAACAATTTGGCTTTAGAAATGATCATTCTAAAAATCATCAAGTTTTGCGTTTAGTTCGGAATCGACGCTCGTATCTGTTTTGGATGTGTTGGATAATTTTTTAAATTTAGTAATTTATCTTTAATTATCCAAGTAATTTTTGTTACAGTGCTGAAAATCTTGATAAGGTTGTAAGAATTTGTGTTCAAAACATGGTTTCAACTGCGATAGATATGGTTCATTATTCGTCTGCCCATATTGTGGGAGGGATTTAAAGACCCGCTTTATGAAGAAGTCCCCTTGAGAGTGGCTCCCTATATATTCCAGCCTACAATTGAGCTCTTTTTGTTCTTTTACAATAAAAATGGATAAAAACGGAAATAATGACGTTCGTCAATAAACATCGATATTGACAGGATACTATTTAGGCGTTTCTTCTAAATTTTATACAAATCAAATCAATACTAGAATTAAAAAAAAAATGTTCACCGGCCTAGGGGTGGGGGGATTGTTCTATGTTTTGTAAATGAAATGGGCCATATACCAATCTTCAATTCATATGCTGTTTCTCAAAAATATCATGTGATTTTGTTTATCCTATATAGCAACATTTAATGCTTGGATTGGCCTTAAAATTCACGTTTGTCTGATTCTCGATCATAATATAGATTTTAAAATCGTGCAATCATACCAAAACAAATTTCCGTATGTAAGATATTATATAATTGTATAATACGATAGGCGGCTGATTGGATGAGAGGTCATTGTTAATTGTTTAGAGGTAATAAGGTTTTATAATTAATTAATTTTTTATCACACGCCATACATTGACAATGTATAATTACTGTTTCTAAAAATTTTATTTAATGGTCACATTGCTTGCCTCGTGGCAATTTTTAGTTATTCACGTCAAATGTGTATTAATCATATTTTACGGTCTATATCTATATGTATACATACTTTGATTTGTTTGGCGATGATTATTTCAGTTTTTAAATTACGAGTAACTATTTGCGCTTGCAGCTTTAACCATTACGATTGACGCATCTTAACATTTTATTTTTTATTGTAGCTTAGGTTAAATAAAAAAAACGATTATTGCGACAAATACCCAGGCCTTTGCTTGACAAGAGGAATGAAATCTCCCTCCTATGAAATACAAAATTTTTGGTAGACTAGTGAATTTTGCCAAATGGAAAAACAAGACAATTCTATTGAACAAAATAAAAATTTAAATCACCAAATTTGGAAACCATGGCGGTTGGCCTATTCTAAATCTTCAGAGAAATAATTTTTTTTCCTCAACAAAAGTTTAATGAATTCATTTTAAATTAATCAGTTAACCTTTTTCGGTTTTGATTTTCCTACATACTATATTTTACAGATCGCCAATTCATTAGTATAATTCCCTAACCTCCTGTTGATAAAATAGTCCAAGGGTTAGAAGCAGCATAAACAAATCTTAAACTCTGCTCTATAGTTGCATTGCTTTGACCAAAAATAAAAAATTACAACAACAATCGTACTAGATAGACCAAAAAATAGTTTAGCTAACCCAAAAAAAATAAATTAGTGGTTAAACAAGTCTTAACCAAATTTTTAGTTTCAATACAACCTGCCACAAGAGTCGAAAATAAATTAGACCAAAATTTGGTTAATTTTTGCTGTTGCTTTGACCAGCCGTTAACCAAATAAAATACCTAACTCATTTTGGTTTCAAGTAAAAAACGGCCCACTCAAATTTTTTAATCTGCCGTAATTGCATGCAACTTTAGCAAGTGCCTCTTCGTAACAGCCACTAGAAACTACTATTTTAGAAGGGTAGGCTATAAGGCTCACAAAGGATATTTGGCAATCTTTATTTGCATGACAACTAAAGCCATAAACATTCGAGCCATCCAGCCATTTAACCACCGAAGCATTCATTGCAGCTTATAAAAGATTCACTGCATGTTTGAGGATTATGGGGTGATCTGTACAGCGATAACGGCTCTAATTTTGTTGGAGCTAAAAATCAACTTGAGCGAGAATTGGCTGAACTGCTTCGTAAATCATTAAAAGAAATTGCCCAACTATTGGTAAATGATGGAACAACATGGCATTTTTACTTCTTAATCGGTGCACCTTTACAATCAATCCCACAAGATGTTATAGCAGATACAAATATTCACGACATATCACGATAAATACTGGTAGAAAAAATAAAACAAGATTTGTGGATAAGATAGCACTTCGATTATTTAAATCAACTTCAACGAACCACTAATCATGAAAGTAGGTGACCTAGTACTCATCAAGGACGACAATGTTTCTCCATTAAAATGGCTGACTGGACGGGTAATTGAAGTATATTCAGGCATAGACCACCAACAAAATTCGAGTGCTTCTAAAAAAAATTATGACGTTTAATTACGGCTTTATAGTCTAGATGGCTCTTGGAATGAACGCTACTAAAATTTTAGTTGTAACACATGTTTAGACGGACTATGTATAGGTCTTACTGTTGATTGAATACATTAAGATAATATCACCGAGATTTTCGCCGCTACGATCGAGTAATGTCTCCACTGTCGTTTATAATAGAGAAAAAAAATGTAGAAACTAGTTTAGCTCTTCTAGCACGTTATAAACTGCAAAATTATGTTTTTTATTATAATATTTGTATTAGTATTAGTGAAAATTGGTGTAACTTTTCGTCTTCATTGTTTTGTTTTAATTTTTTCGTTTTTTTATATTTTTGCTTACGAAATGTTCCACAATTTAATTACTAGAAGAAAGTTCATTGTCCGACATCAAAACATAAACAAACCTAAATTTATTAATGTACACAATAATTCAATTGTGTGTGGTTTTGAAAAGAAAATTTGATTGGGAATTTTTTTTTTTTTCAGCTATCCATTATGGATTTGATAATGTGCTAGTTTAAAATGGGAGTAGACTTTATTTTCATTTACATTTTTGGCTGCTTTTGGGTTTTGTGTGGTTTTGATTGTTAACCAAGGATTTTTACGAGTAAAGTTTATTGACCTATGTCAACCTATGTACATATATAAATAAATATAAAAACAAACATAAATTTTTTACAAATCAATTTTTTAAGGAAATTGAAATTGGTTTTAATTTATTTATTTTATCAATGGTAATATATGAAATTTAAAATTGTTATTGAAATTATTAAAATTAATTTAGATTAAAGATGATTTATTATATCGAATTTTTTAAATTTTTTTTTGGCATTTTTGACTTTGGCATTAATAATTTTAATTTTTGCTCGGATCAATACTTTCAAGATATGACGGATTATAATATCTCTATGCAGATCATCTGTGCATGCGACTTTAATTGAATTGCACATACCAAATAAATTTTGTAATACTTCTTTTTTGAAACAGAATTTATCGAAATTATCGGTAAAAATGTCCACTATTGTTTTTGTTATTTTAACAAACAACGCATTTGGTACTTTCAAACTACCATTTACAATATTCTCATACTGACGTGAATCTATTAACAAATTGGCGGCTGAAGCTTCTTCAGAATTTTGGCAAATCATTAAATTTTCGCAACATGCACATTGAAATTTTGCATGAGCTACTCGTATATAACCGTTGAAATATGACATTGACATACTGTTAATTGTTTGACTTGGATTTACTTCTGATGCTTTTTGAGAGTGAGAGTACGTTATTGTGTTCAATTTTATCCTCGAAATCAGAAACATCATATTCACAATAATTTGTTTCATCGTCGATCTCGTCCTGCTGCCCCGAGTCGAGAAGTATATTTCCTATAGTTTAAATTTAGAAAGTGATAATTAAATCATATAATTTATTGTAAATTGTTATACATTTACTAACAGTGAAATATGGCGATTTTCACATTTACTATTTTGTATATTCATATATAAAAATACGCTAGTATTTGTATAAGCATAATAAAAACTATGGAAACCTGCGTGAGGTTATACTTAAACCTTTAAAAATCAGATATCCATTTTTTTATAAAGGTAATATTAATAAAAATATGAAATTGAACATTAAATTACCAGTGTTGTTTACGTCTAAAGGTATAATTTTTAAAGGAATTTTATCTGCTCTTTGGTCTACTGAATTATTGTTGTGTGTAGTGCTGGCTAAGTCTTAAAAATTTGAAAAAATGCATTAAACCAAAATATAAAAAAATATAAAATGTAGAAAAAGTTTGGGAAATCTACATAATGTGTTATTGTTATGGTTGCCATACTTGAAATGTCTTCCGTGTTTAGAAGTACACGTGCATCGGACTGGCCGTAAGATGAAGTATCGCTGGACATCATGTGGTAAAAACACATTTCTTTTAAATTTTTATGCAAACGAAGTGCTGATGGGTTTCTTTCATAAGATCCTCTATTAGTCCTGATAACTGAAATAGTGTTTTCTATACAATCTGAATTTAAATTTGCTGTCAAAATGTATTTTTAATCGGTACATTTGATTAAGTCCCAAAGTTGCAAAATTCCATTAATTGACTGTTGCATTCCAGAAAAACAGTATTCAGCCATTCCATTCGATTTTTTCCAAGTAGCTATCCACTCAACAGATTGTTTTAAATTTTCTAAAATTTCTTCAAATTCTTCTGACAAGGCATTATTATTAGGAATATTTGAATATTTTATTTTCTTGTTAAATTAACAAATAATTTATTTAATCGGAAAAAAAATTGGCAGTGGTAAGAGCTATCGATTTTTCATTCACGGTAAACAAATCTGTGTGTGCTGCCGCGTATATAGCTGTCGAAACATGATGACTGAAAACTTGAGTCGCAAGTTTTACTCTCATTTTTTGAAACGAATCTGCGGCTTAATATGGGCTTCTGTCAGTTTGTGCATTGATCTTATTACGCTATTTTCACTATTAAATAGTTTAACTAAAATACTCCATGATACTTCATTCTCACCAATTAAAAAATTTGATTTTAAAAGATTGTTTCGGAAACTTTTAAAAAGATGGACAACATCATATAAACAGAATATTTTTTTGTTCTGTATTGTCACATAAGGCTGAGAAATACTAACACCTAGTTGTTTGTATGCAGTCCTATTTGGCGATCCTTGATCGCAAATTACAGCGTATACGTTTATTTGATTTGTAATCAAAATATTTAGGGTCGATTTTAGAATTTCTGAAAGCTGAATTCCGCGAACACCACCACAATAATATCCAATTACCTAATTGCAAGAAAATAAAAAAAAATTATTGAAACATGTTCCAATATTTTAAATTGTAAATGGAATACCTTTTTCCAAGGTTTATTGAATCCTCTCAACATAAATAAAATAGCATATTCCGAAAATGATCTTTCGCGTCCTAGCTCACCTAGGTCACTAAAACCATATACACAATCCTCTTTAGTGTTATATTCCAACTCTGTCTTAATGCTCATTTCATCGAACACTAAAACGCAGCGTTTCTCGAGTTCAGGTGTATCTTTAAATTTCTCATTTAACATTTGTAAAATTTTTATAGAAATTACGGTTGAAAATTCAATAGTATTATACCATATCTTATTATGGTACTTGGGCTTGGAAGTGTAAACCCTTCTTTTAATAAAAATTTATAAAAGCTTGGTGACCTGTAGTGAAATTTCAGAAATAGATCTTTTTCTTCTGAAGTCCATTTTGAGTTTACCGTATGCATCGTTTGAGCCTTTACAAATGTTTTTACACTTCCACTTCTTCCTTCCACTATTTTATTGAGAATACATTCGATGTCGTTTTTTAAAATTTCGTTAGGTTTTAATTTTTTTTTTCGGGGTGAACGTAATAATAGTTCAGTAAGAATTTCATACTGGTCGGTATGTAGAAAGTTGGTAGAAGAAGTAGATATATCTAGAATTTCTGGTATAGGAAACTGAGATTCATGTACGTATGTATGTATGTATGTTATTTGCTGACGATAACTCTTTAAATGGATTTCTATATGTTTTGGACATATTTTCTTTATAAACTGCAAGCGATTCGTTATTGTCGTTACTACTTACATGATCACTTACATTTTCATTGTTTTGACATATTCTATCTATCTATCTATCTATATTATTAAACGAGCAATAATTGCGGGTATGTATATATGTAAATATGTCCGCACGAAAAACTACTTCGAGACCGATTTCGTTGACGTAAAATGGCTATATGATGTCTTTTTGCATGAAAATGCGATTGAGTCTGGTCTCAAGTCTGGGAAAACTCTGTAAAGCCTTCAAATCTGGAAAAATTATCCAAATTTTACAGCGCCATCTCTAAAATGGTCAATTGTATATCGCTCATTTGCTACCACAATGGCATAACTCAAAATCGGTCGTTTTTGACTTATTTATAGAGAAATATCGGCTTTTTAATATAGCTAAAACTGATATAACGAATTAACGACACACCTAAAGCTATAAAGCTCACTACAAGACAAACGGAAATGTCTCTCAAATTATAACATTTGTTATTTTTAAATTGTGTCATTGTTGCAGCAAATGAGCGATATGTATTGTGTATTTATTTTTATAGAAAAGAATGTTTGATGATTTTTTTAAATAGTACAGCTGCGTAGTTAGCAGCATACGGAGTTGGGATGTATTTAATTTTTTTTTTATGATTTTTTTTTCATGGATGTCCATTTTTCAAAAATCACGACAAAAAAAAAAAAAATTTAAATTAATGTTGGATGATCAGCATATTTTTTTTAGTCTTTTCCCGACGAATTTTCCGAGTGGAAATTCGCGATTTTCTCGCATTTTCCGTGATTTTTCCGATATGATGTAAAAGGAAATTATTCTTAAAATATTTTTCTTCATCTGTATACCAAATTACAGAAAGATCTGACAAATTTTATCTTTCTCTATGTTGATACGTCCGTCACATTGTGTAAATCTATCTACATATTATATAATTTAGTAGAATGCTCAAAACTTTTTATAAAACCAAGTAATTTTTCGGCAAATTCCCATGCCGCAGTAGTCTAGGTGTTAGCGTTGTGGATTTTAAAATTTTAGATCGTAGTTCGAACCTCGAAAATTACATTCTTGAGATAAATTTTTTTTTTCAAATTTATATGGCATGTATGATTGAATAATAATAAAAGATGAATGTAAAAGTTGTAAGCTACATTTAGGCTATTATAGTAAATTATTTGTGTTGCAAAGGCACAATTATGACATTTACGTTCACAAAAATCAAGAATTAACTACAAAAACTACATTTACATTTAAGTTACGGTAAATGTATGTATATCAGTAAACGTAGGTATAATTTGGGAAACTACATATACGTATATATGTATTTAGGTGAAGGATCATTAATTCGAGCGAGAATCTTGAAAATTTATATGAAATCGATATTGAAATAATTTTCTGGAAATATTGGATTCAATTTTCAATTGTAGGATTTAATTATTCCAGTGATTTTCTTGACCAAACAATCACGAAAATGAGTGGAAATTAAATCCTAATGATGTAAATTGAGGCTGGGATTTTTTTTTTTTTTTTTCAAATTAGATTTAGAAGAAATTTTCAAGATTTTCGCTCGAATTAAGTTTGTAAAGTTTTCTCAAGTTATGTCTATACATTTACCGAAATAAGTACAATACATACGTACATTTACAGTACCATATTATATATATTATTTTTGCAACAATAGATGCAAAGATTGATAATTTAAACGGTATTGTTTTTACCTTCAAAATATTCGGTATCATCGCTAATCGGAATATATTAGAATTGATTTTGACTGAATCCAGATAATTATCTTAATCGGGGATCAAATGATTCTTATACTGAGTTATTCATATACGACACTTATATTGCAGTAAATATTTCGACCGCTTTTACCAATGGTTAGCTAGCCAATCACAATATTACACAGATATTATTAATTTTCACTCGCGTCGGTAATCAATGTATACGTATATCGGTATAATTTGGGTGAACTACATACATATACGCATTTGGGTGAAGGATCATTAACTCGAGCGAAAATTTTGATAATTTGTTACTCGGGCTCCTTTGTAATTTTCACGATGTTGGTAAATATTGGTAAGAAGTGTTTTTAAGTGGTATAAGGTGATCCCCATTGGTCTTGATTTCAGGAAAATTCAGACTCCATTTTTATAGTTTTAATGATTTTGTTGAAAATTGGTAAGTATGTTTACCAGTCCAGAGTGTCATCCATTGGAACTTGGGTTTTTTAAATTTTAACTATTTTGTTAAAAGTTGGTAAAGAGGGTTTTCGAGTGCCACGAAGCGATTGTGATGGGTATACATTTTTGGAAAATTCGTTTAGGGGGTTCTCCAGTTGAGCCCGGGCTTCTTTTTTTTAATTTTTACATTTTTGGTAAAAATTTGTGAGCGGGTGGGTGCCAGACAGAGATTGCAATGGGTCTTGGTTTAAAAAAATTAGCTTAGGGTCTTTCAGTGGTATCCGGGTTCCTTTTTTCATTTTAACAATTTTGGTAAACATTTGGTAATGAGAGATATTCGAGCGGCAGGAAGCGATCGCCATGGGTATTGATTGAAGTCAAATAGGGTTTTGAAAGGTCTGCAATGGGTGTTGATTTCGGGAAATATATGTTTAGAGGGTCCTCCGTATGGTCGAGGTCCATTTTTTAAGTTCAACGATTTTTGTAATAATTGGTGAGCAGGGATTTTCTAGTGTTAGGAAACATTTGCAGTGGACTTTGATTTCAGGAAATGTCGTTTAGTGGGTCCTCTAATAGGCCTGGGGTTCGTTTTTTTGAATATTTTTTTATTGATCATAATTGGTGAAAGAGAGTTTTCGAGTGCCAAAACACGATAACACCGGGTATTGATTCTTAAAAAAAACGTTAAGGAAGTTCTCGTCCGGTGAGCCCCTGTTTGCTTGGTTTTATCTTACTTTTTAACTTACTACCGGTTTCTGAAACGGTTATTTGATTTTTATTAATGTTGGTTGGGGTGGTTTTATTTCAGTAAAATTCGTTTAAGAGGATCCTCCTATGGGAATTCATATTTTTATTATTTTCTTTTGTTAATAGTAATTGGTTAGATGGAAATTTTCTAGTGAAAGGAAGCAATTGTAATGGGTTTTGATTTCTTGGAAAAATATTTTAGTAGGCTTTCTGGAGAGGTTCGGGTTTCATTTTTATTTTATTTTCTAACAAAGGAAATCTAATTGTTGTTATTGCTATTGATATTGCATTGTGTTTTGTTTTTTTTATTTGTTCAATTGTGATTTTTGAGAATTATATAGAGATCATAAATTAGTTCCAAATATGGATCGTATAGGTTCTGTAAAATGGCCAATTCCAATGGACCAAAGCCATTTCTCAACCGATTTCGATAGAACTCGGTATGTACCATGAAAATGGGATTGTAAAATGGGAATATGAATATTATTCTAGTTTCAATAGAATTAAACCATTTCCTTTCAATTGGGATGAATTGTATAGAATGGGATTTGTTTAGTATAGAATGGGATTCAAACATGAGTGTCGGAAATTTTTCTGGAAAATCGACAGTCTAAATGGAACTAACATATTGCTCAATTGAATTAGGTGAAACTCAGTGACATGAACGTGTAACAAACGCTAATGTAATTCGGAACGAGCTTAGCTCGGTGCTCCTGGGACTATGTATTAATTATACAATGTAAAATTTCCGTTTCACTACTTAAATAATTTTTTGGTATGGCATTAAAACTAAGCCTTGTTTTAAATTCACTTTAATTTATAAATTTTGGTTCGAAATGATCGGCACACAAATAAACTTTTTTTTTCGAACATGCATATAGCGACTTGTTACCAAAATTTATTATCGTCTATCATCTTGAGGAATCAAAAACTTTGGAATCCCATATGATTTTTTGTTTAAACAATTCAAATATGAACAATATGCCATTGCCATAATAAAAATAAAATAATGATTAACTTTTAAATTTTATGTATTTCTACTTCCGATAAATGAACTGATGAAAACAAAAATCGATTTAGTAACAATATCAAAAATAATAACTGTGTTTTTGTTAACACTTACAAAGAAAACAGAACACAAGTAAACGAAATCAGCTTGTTCGCAAAGGATAAAACATTTATATCTATTGTGATAGAAAGAGGAAACCATCCGACGACTTATTGAATTTTTATAAAGAATATTGTTTTAGTGTTGGTCATTAAAAAGCAAATCAAAATAGAAAAATTGTGTGTTCTTTTCTAGCTACATCATTATAATGCAACCCTATCTCAGTTCTTCTTTAACCATGTGAAATATGAAACAAAAAATTGATGTTGTTGTTGTTTATCACAGTAATACTATCTCTAATCTCTATATGTTCAATCAACGGTCTTACCCACATTTATTCTAAGATTATTTTGAAAGATCTAGAATTCTGAAATGATTTAAATCTACGTTACTAGCAAAGTAACAAAATCATATTTTATCAGTTAAAATTAGCAGGCGCCTTCAAATACATAAAACATTCATTTATTTTGTTTTCCTTTATTTTTATTTTATTAAAGTTTAATTTATAGTCAAAATTTGTTTAAAAATATTATGTCGACATTCTAGATTTTTTTTTTTCCACATTTTTGGAAACTTAACACCTTATAACTATATATTCAATTAAATTGGATCTACAATAGCAAACTGTACTAAACTGTATGAAAATCTATAGATATTTATTCCATTTCCTTTTCGACTCCATGCTCCTTTGCTTTGTCGGCGATACATTTTGCAATAGCATATCCCATTTCACAGCGATCCTCATGTTGAATATTAGCGCACTCGTCAGCGACTTTTTGCATTTTTTCCAAAGCGGATTCTTTCGTCATCTTCATCCCTGCCAATTCCATAAAACCTTTGGAGTTGAATTTGCCATTCTCGACCACACCAAATTGTTCTTGCAAACAGGCCATCATGCATTTACCCGCTTTTGTTTCAGGTAATTTCTTATCCACCATCGTATCGATGTCAGCTATGTAGGTAAACCAGACAAAAAAAAAAAACCATTTACAAATAATTTGAAGCAAAATTTCGAAAAAAAATTTCATACCATCCGTTGCGCCTTCCTTTTCTTTACAATCCTGGGCCAAACCTTTTAACATTTCCTCATCCTCTGAACTTCCATGTATACCAATCACCGTAATCGTTGCAAATACAACAAAACAAATTAAGAATTTCATTTTAAAAATGATTTTTGTTTTTTCAACTTTTTGTTCGCGATTTGATTTTTGTTTAATTGAAAGTCACAATACAACTGATACTCTAATGGGAATTTGTTTTCGTATTTATAGGAATCCGCGAACCGATTTGCATATGGTTATTAAATATTGGATGGATATCTTTGATTATCGATAACATGTAAAACTTTTTGTAACTAATAATTACTGTGCAGTGTACATATATTTCCAAGTAGCATGGTGGGGATGTACCATATACTAGAATATAATTAATATTTGCAATGTTGATTTTTAATTACAAAACATGTTCAGAGGATGCTCGTACGAATGACGTGGCCAACGGTTATGTTAATTGTCTGTGCGATACAATTACAAGATAATAAACGCTTGTTGCATGAATTATTACATTCGGACGTTTATATTTATTTGATCAATCATTTTATAAAACTGTAAAATTTTATTAATTGTTAACACACCAAAAATCCTCGAAGATTATCTTCCAAATATGTACACGTAAACGTAAAAAAATATTAATTCGCGTGTGTTATTGAAAAATAGAAAAACAGATTTTTTTCTGTTTTTTTTTTCTATTTGAGATTAAAATCGAACCGGCTCAATTCTCCAGATACATGAATGTACATAATATTGTCACGCAAACAACTTTACATGAAGTTAAACAGTTTTATCGATTAAAATTAAATTTTTATTGTTTTGTAGTTAGTTTGTTGTTAATAAAGTGTTTGGTGACAAAATTACAAAATTATCGCATTCCATAAGATGATTGACTTTAAACAAAGTGTTAAATTTGTAATTTAAACATTTGTGTGTAATGCCATTTGTGAGTATTTTTAACATAATATAATTGTGATGTAAAAGTGTGATAATATTAGCATCCCTATTACAAATAGCTGGATCTCTTCAGCCGTATACAAGGGGTTGAGGTTACTTAAAGAAATTTGATAAAATTTTGTTTTGCTTAAAAAATCAAATCGTTAGAATTTGAAATCTTATTAATTTATGATATCGTTTAGTTAATCCTACTCTTATGCCCGGTTTCACAAAACAAGAGCCACAGTATTCAGAAAACTAATATTTCATCTTTAACTCAAGATTGGCGCTTTTTCTTTATGAAACCGAGGAAATAAACTAATAAATTAAAGTTCAAAAAGTTAGTTCAAAATGGTACTTTGGGTCTGTCAGCATTGGTTTTTGAGCCAATAATTGTTTATAATTAAAATATTTTTTATTGGTTTCGGACTCAATTCAAGTTCATTCTCAAAAGCGTTTTGTTGTTTATAAACAGGAATTATTCTTTTATATACAACAAGCGTTGGAAGTTTACAACAAAAGAACAACACGTATACGTATACAATTCTAATTGGAGTTTTGTTTTATTCGTAATGGTTAGTGATTTACACTGTTAAAACTATAGTTTTAAGAGATAGACATAAACAAGTGCAAGAAATGATACATGCTCTCATGTTTTAATATTATACCAGTCTCTTTCTAATATTAAGTCATTTGTGAAGTTTGTACCAAAAAAAAAAAAAAGTGGGGGGGGGGATTTATTTTCTACCTTCTTCTAATATAAATCCAAATTTTATTGTAAAGAATAGGTATTATTCTAACCAATAAACGGCGGCTGCCGCAAGATGACATTGAAGGAAATTAATACAATGGCGTCGAGTATCAAAAGACTTGTACCAAAAAGGATACATATGCAATCCTGGATGTGTATTAAGCAGTGTTTTTTTATTCGCTCTGGATAGCTGCTATCGAGAACCGTCATTTTTCTACGCCTACTTAGATTTAAATTTGATGCGCTATTTATTGATAAACTAAACTTATTTAACATCAAATTATCATTTTTAATTCAATTGTTTAGCGAAAACGTGATATAAAAAATAATTGGTTCTACCTTCTATTTATACGGAGCGCTATCGGAAGCCAATTTTTATATGACGGCTCTCGATAGCAGCTATCCGGAGCGAATAAAGAAACGCAGCTTTAATATAGATTTACCAACAAGAGTACATTATATTAAAATGGTATTCGAATTATTAAAATAGATAATTATGTACTGACTGTATTTGCTCTCGTAAAGAAAGCGACCAACATATAGTTTTAATTATGTTCCTATCCTTGTTGTACATTATTGTGAAGGAAAACAAAGGAGATTCTTTTTTTTTATACTATACGAGTATAGCAAACAAAACTTTATGAATGAACGAAACAATAAAAAACGGAATCATATGATTAAGTTTCACTAGTATGTGTGTATATTTAGGATCGATCGATCGTTTCCATGCCATACCATAACCACCTCCGTTAAGTTGGCCCACAAATTTCATTATTTCGAATTTGATTAATTATAATCGTTAGTTGGTCGTTTGTTGGTGTTTATTGGATTAGGTATAGAATTTGTTGGTAATTACTAATTAGTTTGTTCATAATTGATGAAATAAAATTTGGTGTTAAGTTAGCCCATTTAAAAATATTTTCATATTTTTATGGTCATATTTTTCATAAATATAACATTTGTTGGACAGTATTTAAGAAAATAATTGCAAAAAACAGTTCCGAGAAATCCCTTGCCTCCGTCATTTTAGCCATATTTCAAATAATTATATTGAGCTACCATAGAAAGTTTTGAAAACAGTGGTGGACAAAACGTCAAATCAAAAAAAAAAATCATACATGCGATACATAATATGTATTATTATTAATAAATACATAATATTACATAAACACATATTATTATTTATAAAATCATAATACATAATATTATTAATAAAATCAAAAAATGACAAAGCAAAAAAATTCGTAAGTGTTAGTCTGTTTTAATTTAATTATTTTCGGCTATCCATAGTTCTCATCTTCATTTTGCAATCTGATTCACATCAATTTGTAAAGGAGATATTCGAAACATAATATTGCCTCAAGTCAAGGCTTACCTATTATAGGGAAATAATTCGTACCAAACGTTTGTTATTCGTTTTCTAGATTCCTCCGCGTCTATAGTGGCACCTGAAGCAAATGGTAAAGGTAAAAATTATATATGTGCGCAAACCATTATGGCGTCATGCGGATTGTCTAGAGAAAAAGCGGTATATTTACTTAGTAATAAGCTTCGTAGTAGTAGCTACTCATTTCTAGCGAAAAACAAAAGTTACCAATCGTCTATTTGCTAAGTGTAAAACAAGGAGAAGTATACGTTCTATATTTCTTTAAGAAACGTTCGGACTAATCAATATATAAATAAGGGGAAAAGTACTAAAGTTTAACCTTTATATATTGTAAACCTTGTTTAACCGTTAGTTTTATTTGTCAAGTGTAAAACGGCCCTAAATAAATAAATAATTTAGAGTTATAATAAATAAATAAGATATAATTAGTTTTCGGGAAAATGCCTCCATCTTCTTATGTAGATAA
Source organism: Tipula vernalis (assembly GCA_958295665.1). Lineage (NCBI taxonomy): Eukaryota > Metazoa > Arthropoda > Insecta > Diptera > Tipulidae > Tipula > Tipula vernalis. The sequence continues at coordinate 376,881,637 of OY282559.1, forward strand.
AGACGTTGCGGTTGCCGTTATCGAAAAGTATATTGAGCATTTTAATACAAATAAGTTGCCTGCATGGTCGTTAGATGTTTGGAAGCAAATGAGTCGAGACCTAAATAATGCGTGGACTTTTAATGCAGTCTACGAAAACGTAAGGAAAAATAAAAGAAATATTTTAACCATTGCGCGGCAAAATAAAAATATCCGCGTGGATGATTTTCAACCCCAAGAACCAGTGTTTTGTGAAGAGTCAGTGGATGATACGTCTTACTCATCAATTAATAATAATTATTCCATGGAAGAGCATAATCTAGAGCCTGACCAGAAATGGTTTCCAGTACTATTAACAGCTTCTGAGTGGTTGGAAATAAAACCTGATGAAAATGCTCCGAACAGTTTAAAAAATTATTCGTGAACTAATGTTATCGCCAATGCATTTCGGGTCCAATATCGTTTACCTTGTGCATTTGTTTTCAAACGAGGGCATATTATTAATTCATCAAAAAAACCTCATTTTATTAAAATAGAAGACTACTGCAGAAGTAAAAAAATGTGGGAATAAATTTCTAGGAATTGTGAATGAAAATCCTGAAAATGGAGATTTAGTTTTAAATATTCTTGCTCGAGATACTACCCAAGAAGAACACGAAGCAGTAAAGCGTCCTTTAAACGGAAGTGAAAGGAAAAAAGTTGGTGAAAAATTAAAAAGCAAAAGTTCTGTTAATTTTCGTCGAGAAATTGCGAGAAGTGAAATGAGAATTGGAGAAGTGGAACCACCAAATTTGTACGGGGCCAACGTTTTACGAGTAGCAAAAAAAGAATATATGGATAACGAACTGGGAATAAAAACTATAGATAATCGGGATGTAATCAAAGCTGTAGAGGAAATGTAATTTACATTGCCATATATGCAAATAATACATTCAATTAGTTCAATTTCATTTTTTGTTTTTTATAGTACGAGAGAGCACGTATTGGTAATTAATCACCAGATTCGAAGTAAATATCCCACATTTTCTCTAAACAATTCGCATGACGCCATAATGGTTTAACCCCATATAGCCAATACTTATTACTTGGATCAGCTTCCAAAATATGTAATTTATAATATGAATTTTTACTAGTTGTAAATCAGTTAGTTAATATGGCATTGTATTTTACACCACTCTTTTCATAAATATACGCAATATCTTTCTATTGTGAATCGGGATCTACAGCTCCATCATTTTTAATTTCAATGTAACCTTAGATGATTTTGACGATTTGTAGTAAATACGCCTTGAAGTCTTGTGTACTGCTTCTTTAGGAATTCGGGATAATGTCTGCAATCGAAAATTAATGGAAAATATAAGAATTCTTACACCATTATTATAATTTTACTTACTTCGATCGCCCAATCGGAATCGGAAATACAAGATGTATCCAAGAGTTTCAATGGATCTGGATTATTATGAACTTCAGAAAAAAAAAAATATTATAACATAAATATCTAACACTCATACCTTTAATAAATTTTTTTTACCTCATCCTGGTTCGAAATGATAGCCATTACACTGGAGTGTATCCTTGTTTTTAAATTTCCACCTAATTTTTTAATTAACGCTTTTAAATTTAGAATCTCTCTTTGTACTCTTGAGCCACTACTATATATATCATATGGAACTCGCAGCAGATTCCTAATACACTTAGCAAATAGACGATTGGTAACTTTTGTTTTTCGCTAGAAATGAGTAGCTACTACTACGAAGCTCATTACTAAGTAAATATACCACCTTTTCTCTAGATAATCCGCATGACGCCATAATGGTTTGCGCACATATATAATTTTTACCTTTACCATTTGCTTCAGGTGCCACTATAGACGCGGAGGAATCTAGAAAACGAATAACAAACGTTTGGTACGAATTATTTCCCTATAAAGGTGGATTTATATTATCAGTTCCTTTCAGTTCCTACTCGTATCGTGTCAGACAAAAAAAACATTGTTACATGTACTTTCTATATGAGTATTTATATTATCCATTCCTTTCCGTTCCTATTCGTACCGACACAGACACATATTGTTGAAAAGAATGTTTTGTATGATATCTGAAGGCGAAAAAATACGAAAGAATAGCGAAACAAACAAAAATTGTAAATTGCTACTAAAACATTTTTGTATTTTTGTGTGTTATCTTTACTCTATATGTAACCCAAAGATATAAATATATACGATAATCATACGAAGAAAATGCCTGAATTGAAAGGAACGGATAGTATAAATTGGTGATGTCTGACACGATACGAGTAGGAACTGAAAGGAACTGATAATATAAATCCACCTTAATAGGTAAGCCTTGACTTGAGACAATATTATGTTTCGAATATCTCCTTGACAAATTGATGTGAATCAGATTGCAAAATGAAGATGAGAACTATGGATAGCCGAAAATAATTAAATTAAAACAGACTAACACTTACGAATTTTTTTGCTTTGTCATTTTTTGATTTTATTAATAATATTATGTATTATGATTTTATAAATAATAATATGTGTTTATGTAATATTATGTATTTATTAATAATAATACATATTATGTATCGCATGTATGATTTTTTTTTTTGATTTGACGTTTTGTCCACCACTGTTTTCAAAACTTTCTATGGTAGCTCAATATAATTATTTGAAATATGGCTAAAATGACGGAAGCAAGGGATTTCTCGGAACTGTTTTTTGCAATTATTTTCTTAAATACTGTCCAACAAATGTTATATTTATGAAAAATATGACCAACAATAAATAAAAATATGAAAATATTTTTAAATGGGCTGACTTAACACCAAATTTTATTTCATCAATTATGAACAAACTAATTACCAACAAATTCTATACCTAATCCAATAAACACCAACAAACGACCAACTAACGATTATAATTAATCAAATTCGAAATAATGAAATTTGTGGGCCAACTTAACGGAGGTACCATAACCTGCTAAAATCTCTCTCAAGAGAGAATTTGAGCAGGTTATGTGCCATACCATTCACTCATTCCACACGAGTCGCGCTTACGTTGTTGCATTTCTTCATCTCTTACCTCTTTGCACTGTTTTAGACAATAAACTAAATTTTGTTTATAAGCAAAAACAGTGCAAAGTGGTAAGAGACGAAGAAATGCAACAGCGTAAGCGCGACTCGTGTGGAATGGGTGATTCGCTTATAGATTTTTTTATTTTGAGAATTTTGTCAGTGTACAGGTACTATTTTTATTTTTCGAATTATATTTTATTAGTGTGTGTACGCATTTAAAAATGCACATCATTTTAAAAAAGCCAAATCTCTAAAATATAGAAGGGACTATAGTTATTTATGGTACTAGTGAGCAAAACGAGATATTATCCATGAGGGATAAGTTTGTCCCACGAGATCCCGAGTGGATAATATCTCTTTGCTCACGAGTGCCATACAACGTTTTATCCACTTTTGTTGAAATAAATATCGTAAATTAATAAGAAATAGTTTCATTTTGTGTTTTCACACTGGAGCATTGAATTTTGAAATACATTTTATCAAAGTGACCGTTCTTTAAATTGTCATGGTGTACTTTAATTTAACTACTTCGTTTTTATTCAATTTGACTACGAATAATTTTCCAATGACTACTCAACATTTTGTTGTACCAAATATAACTCACGTTGCCCCTAGCAGCGTGGGTTATATAATAACAATGGGTTATTTTACATTTTCTTTATTTGAAATCAGCATAGTTATCGGGCTATTATATGTCAAAAGTGGATAAAAGATTTTTAGTTTCCTACGACACGAAAACAAAATCATATGGGATTTAAAAATTCATGATTTTGTGTTGTCTTTATTTTCAATTTAAATGAAAATTTATAAATATAAATAATTTGAAATTAAATATATTGAATTTGCAGCTCGTACACAATTTTAATTGAAATTAATAAAATTTTAATTCACAATTTTGCATTTTAGTAAATTGATTTTTATTCTCAAACATCGTCAGGCTTTGTGTTTCTTCAAAATTTCATTTCGAAGACTACTATCAGAGCACCCTGTATTTTATAGAGCCATATCAGAGCCTTCTAGAGTATAGAGCCATAATCATAATGACGTATTTTTTAGAAGCTTTTTTAGTGGTATAACTTTTCATTGATTTCCATAGGAATCCATAGTAAAAATGGTGTTTTTTAGTTTCAAGTTTTTCAATGAAAAAAGCAAATATATTATAAAACGTTTATATAAATGTTTTCCAAATAATTTGACCAACAACATTCAAGAAGACTATATTGTTATTGAATAAATATTAATTGCAGAAATATTAAAATTAAACTATGCCTAAAATATATTTTTCGAATTTCCATTTTGAAAAATAAATCAAAGTTGGCTCTGATGAATTAAAATAATACTTGCTAAACTAATCTTTAGTTTTACTAGTGTACGTAAGATGTCTAAAATATTTGCAGAAAAATACGAAAAGAAATTATTTAGTCACAAAATTATCACTCGTACTTAATATTTTGTGAATTTGTTTTGCTTTTCCTACAATTTTTTTACTTGAAATTTCCTCAGGTGGTAATTTTTGGTATGATTTTACCAAATTTTTATGGCATCACTGCCATCTATGTAATATATATTGACTTAATGACCAAACGAATTGTAGTAAGCTTTTATTTTAATTTGACCAGAATGCTGTTGTTATGATTTTTTTTTTATATTTTGGTTTAAATAATTCAATTATTACAAGAAAATGAAAACGATTTACTTAAACGACATTCATATATGTTGAAATTCAAATATTTATGAAAGTATTTCAGAAATCATAATTAAGAATTTGTAACGTTTTCATTTAAAAATTTGTCTTAGGAAAAAAGTGATTTCCCATATGTTTTGTGTATTTTACTATGAAAAGTTTGGTTTTTTCCTCGTTTCTAATTCCTTTATAAAAGCTGTGTTTTTTAGACTATGGCTTTGTATAATCAAGGTTGCTTTGGCCATATACAAAAAATCTGAGCTTTTATAAGGGAATTAGAAACGAGGAAAAAACGAAACTTTTCATAGTAAAACACAGAAAACATATGAGAAATCACTTTTTTCCTAAGACAAATTTTTAAATGAAAACGTTACAAATTCTTAATTATGATTTATGAGATAAGTACTTTCATAAATGTTTGAATTTCAACATATATGAATATCGTTTAAGTAAATCGTTTTCATTTTCTTATAATAATTGATTTATTTAAACCAAAATATTAAAAAAAAATCATAACAACAGCATTCTGGTCAAATTGAAATAAAAGCTTACTACGATTCGTTTGGCCATTAAGTCAATATACATTACATAGATGGCAGTGATGGCCGTAAGGAGGATGGTGGCAACCCGCCCAGGCCTGAAGGGGGTACCAGCAGCATGGGGGGAGAAGCTGAGGGTAGGGGGAGAGTGAAGCCGGCGACCTCGGTCGGGCAAGGCCTCCCTTGAAGGTTAAGGAGGGGAAATAAGCGATGGAGCTGGTGTACCGATGGAGGAGGATGTCGGCAGCCCGGCCAGACGGGAAGGGGGCACTGACAAGTCCTCTACAGAGGGTATGAGGGGTGGCGAGGCGGGCGGATCCGGCGCATCCCAAAATACCGAGAAATAATATTTCTGCGGTAGCAGGAATATACCATAGAGATAGGTAGAGGTTAAATGGTTATGATTAAGATAACACAAATTAACCTTCACCATTCTAAGGCTGCTTCGGCAGCTCTACTCCTCAGGCTGACTAGTTCGGGTGAGGATGTGATACTAATCCAAGAACCTTGGATTAACAACAACAGGATCTGTGGCCTCAGAACCAAGGGGTATAAAATTATATCCTCTAGTAAGTCTGGGAAGATCAGATCTTGTATTCTTGGGAAAAATAATATTAATCTTTTCCTTCTCTCTCAATACAGCAATGGTGACACTACTGCAGTTAGCCTGGAAGTAGGCACTTGTAGATTCTGGCTAGTTTCAGCCTACATGGACCGGGAGAAGGAGGTTGCTCCGGATCACCTGGAGGAGCTGATCCGTAAAGCGGAACAATCAAAGGTAGGTGTGGTACTGGGAGTTGATGCTAATGCGCATCACACTATCTGGGGCAGCACGGACATTAATGAAAGAGGTGAGTCGCTTTTTGATTATTTGATGAGTACTAACCTTTCAGTGTGTAATATTGGGCGGGAACCCACATTTATTACTAGTAACAGGCAGGAGGTTCTAGACGTGACCCTTGCCTCAAATAATATTCTTCATATGGTTAAAAATTGGAGGGTGGATAAGGAACACTCCTTTTCTGATCATCGATATTTAACCTATAGCCTCGATATTCACCCTGCTACCCGGGAAGCCTTCAGGAACCCTAGAAGGACCAACTGGAGCAAATATGGGGAATTATTGGAGGAAATGTTACCGACGAAGGCTATGGAGCCCCCGACGACCGTTGGGGAGCTGGAGGACATGGTGGCTAGCGTTACTAGCGCATGCAACCGATTATTCGCACTGCCTGCCCACTGGCTAAGCCTAGGGGTCGGCAAAAACCGGTATGGTGGTCCAGGGAACTGCGAACCTATCGTAAGGCTTGTAGGACAGCCTTTAATAGAGCCAAAAATACAAGGGAGGCTCAGGATTGGGACTCCTATAAGGAGAAACTCGGAATTTATAAGAAAGAATTAAGAAAGGCACAAAGGAGGTCTTGGAGAATCTTCTGTGATAATATGGAACAGGTATCCGAAACCTCCCGACTTAGGAAGATTCTTTCCAAAAGTACATCTAGTCCCAGTTTTTTGATAAAACCGGACGGATCTTGGACAGCTTCTAGTGGAGAATCTCTGGAGCTTCTCTTCGAGACACACTTCCCAGGGAGCTTTGAAGACCTGCTGGTGAGTAGCAATCATCAGGAATCACTGTCAGTGTTCACAGAGGATATCGTAACCAGGAAACGGATCCTATGGGCACTGAGGGGTTTTAAACCATTTAAATCGGCTGGTCCGGATCAAATTATACCAGCGGAACTTCAAAACAACTCAGTAATTATTCTTCCCTACCTGGAAGCTATATTCAAAGGGTGTTTGAAGCTGGGTGATATTCCTAGGTACTGGACGGAGGTCAATGTGGTGTTCATACCGAAAGCGGGGAAAAGCTCACATGTCTATCCTAAGGACCTAAGACAAATAACTCTATCATCCTTTCTTTTGAAAACCTTGTTGAAAACCTTGGAAAGGCTGCTGGATGTATACATCAGAGATAAAATAGGTGCCAGGAAGTGGGCATCGTCTCAGCATGCGTACACAAAGGGTAGATCTGTGGACACTCCTCTGCACGCCTTGGTGTGTACGATTGAAAAATCGATTAGTTCGAAGGAATTCTCTTTGGTGGCCTTCCTGGATATAGAAGGCGCCTTTAATAATGTGCAAGCGGAGGCAATCAAGGAGGGATTGTCTTTTTTGGAGGTGGACGTTCCGCTGATAGGGTAAATCAATTATATGCTGGGAAGCAGGATTGTTAGCTCGAAGTTGGGGGACTCCACCTTCAAGAGGCGACAAAATAAGGGAACTCCGCAGGGGGGGAGTTCTGTCCCCTATTCTCTGGAACATAGTGGTAAACGGGTTACTACTTGAATTGGAGAGAGAGGGTATTGAAGTTATCGCTTACGCAGATGACGTAGCTTTAGCTGTTACCGGGAAATTCCTGGGCACGATTGTAGACGTAATGCAGAATGCGCTTACCATCGTTACGAAATGGGCTGGCAAATGTGGACTTGGTATTAACCCGTCCAAGACAGAGCTGGTACTCTTCACTAAGAAATACAAAATCCCGGTAGTTGTCCCTCCTACCTTAAATGGCACGAGACTTGCTTTTACTGCTAGAGCTAGATATCCGGGCATTATCTTAGAAAGTAAGCTTAGTTGGAGGCCCAATATGTTGGAGAGAATAAACAAAGCTTTGTACTCCTGTAGGAACGCCATTGGTCATAGATGGGGTCTGAAGCCGGAGCTGGTACACTGGCTCTACACCGCTGTAGTGAGACCTGTACTCATGTACGGGGTGGGTATTTGGTGGCCAGCTCTGGACAAAGTAACCTATAAAAGTAAGATTGAGAGAGTGCAAAGAATGGCCTGTATGCTTGTTAGAGGGGCATTGAGGTCGACACCGACAAGTGCCTTAGAGGTTATGTTGCACCTTCTTCCGGTCGACATTTTTGGCAAACAGATGACGGCAAATACGGCTGTACGACTTGCAGCCGTCTCTCAGTGCAGGTGTCTTAGTATAGGACACTCTACTATTGTCAGATCGTTGAAGGATGAGCTGGCGAATCTTGACTACATTAAACCTACTCTACGCTTCGAGAAGCGATTTCGGACCTCCTTCCCTTCAAGAGAATCCTGGAGGGATAGACCGTTATCGGAAACCGAAGCGTTGCAATTCTTCACAGATGGCTCCAAGCTAGACGGCAAAGTAGGAGCTGGAGTATTCTGTGGCAAATTAAATGTAAATATTTCTATTCGTCTCCCTAATTACTGCAGCGTGAACCAAGCTGAAGTCGTAGCGATTGAGGAGATCATGACGTGGTTGAAGCATAATGTGTTATCCTCAGACGATATCACAATCTATGTGGACAGTCAATTGCAGTATAGCTCTTTAAACAATCGATAAAAGCGATTTAGTAAGGTAAGCATTTGTCCATAAGCAGACAACTTATGTTTCTTCTTCGTCCTTAAATGCTAAGTAAATAATTTGTGTGTGATTTATCGTTGTATATTTTTGTTTCGACTTGTTTTAGAAACTGTAAAATTAATCAGATAATATATTTTTACGTCTTTAAATTGAAAATAAATTGAATTATGTACTTATCGAATAACATGTGTCTAGGAATTAATTATAAGTGGTAGAAAGCGAACAAAAAATGTATCATCTGGCCCAATTAAAACGAAGCAAAACAATTGCGTTGGAGTTGAAATTAAATATTTTAAACAGATTTGCCGCTAGTGAGAAAGCCATCGACATTTCCAGACATTTAAATCTCCCACCAACAACTGTCAGAACAATTTTTAAACAAGAAAAAAAATATTCGCAATCATGCTAAAGCGGGAACTTCGAAAAGCGCAGAAAATTTTTGCTAAATTTAGAACTTCAACAATGGAGAAAATGGGAACAAATATACTTATAACAAATATTCCACTTAGTACGTCGATCATTCAAACCAAACCAAAGAATATTTTCGGAACTCTGGCCGAATTAAGCAAGGGGGAAACAAATACTTTTCAGACTAGTCGGGGTTGGTTCGACCATTTTAAAAATCGGAATGAATTCTTAAACATTAAACTTTTGGGTGAGTCATCAGCTAGTGCAGACACGGCCGCAGCAGACGCCTTTCTGCAAACAAATTAAAAACATCATTGCGGATGGAGGATATTCAAGCCGGCGAATATTTAACATTGACAAAACGGTTTGTACTGGAAAAAAAATGCTCTTGCGTACATATTTGGCCACATCAAAAAAACATGCATTCGGCTTTAAAGCTGCAAAAGACCGTTTGACGCTTCTTCTTGACGGTAATGCGGGGAAACCTTTGCTGATTTATCACTCTGGGAATCCGAGAGCTTTAAAAGGTATTATAAAAACTAGCTTACCGGTTGTTTGGAGAAGTAACAGAAATGATTCATGAAGTTGATCGAAGATCTGAAGAAAACGAGGCCACTGTGAAAGATTACTGTAAAAACTTTACGATAAGACACGCAGTTTTTAATATTGGCAAATCTTGGGAAGAAGTTAGCAGTACCACTATGTTTGGGTTGTGGAAAAAGCTTTGGTCAGAAAATCATTCCACTATTCCACTTTTCGATAATTGGGAAAAAGCCAGAATTATTAATTCTGACTTCAAGAATTGTCTTTTTGAGCTGTAAGTAAATTTATTTTTTCGATTTCTGGTTTTCACTGTACAGACCAGATCGCAGAATTTCTATTTGTATTCAAATGAATTTATCAACTATCGGCTTATTATCATGAATCATCATTATACATTTTTTCGGGTATTTCTTAATTTTTCAGACCTTTAAACTTTGGGTATGCGTCCCAAGCAAGTCTCCACTCCAATCTTTGCCAATAGGCCAATATTTAAATTGTAAAAACCGCATGCTTTGCTGTTCGGTCCGTTCATGCAAATGATACTCGTCAAATGCACTAACGTAATTCGCACCAAATTTTAAAGGTTTAAGGAACACCTTATTGGCTACCTATAAGCTTTAACCTTAGAACCGTGTTTGAGGAATAGAGTTCTCGAAGTCTTATTAGGTGAATAATAGAACCTTACTCTTCAAGCGCCGTTAGATTTCTTTGGTAACATTGTATAGTTTATTACATTACTTAATATAAACAAACTGTACATATGTAAGACGATTTCAGAAGTATAACAGGGGCACAGAAGAAAAATAAACACACTGTCAATTTCGTGTTATGGGAAACTGTATTCCCCAAAACAATATTTGATGTATTTAGTACGCAAATAATTTTAACAATATTTAAGATTTTATTTCGTTTTGTTCTATTTAATCATACGTACGTTACTTATTGACGATCGGAGCGTCTCGATTTTTATGTATCAACTTCATTTTTTCTATTTTCCGGAGGAGCGCTGATAGCACGTTTACTATTGTTACCAACGAATTTATTTAGTTAACACAAGAATTATTACAACACAGTTTATTAATAAAAATTCACAAAATCACTTTATATAAATTATTCTCAAATTTTACTGTACACTTATAATTTTTATTTCCACTAAAACACTTTTTAATTACTTTTTAATCTTCACACTGTCGCTTTCCAAATTCGTATAATCCAATTCGATCTTGTTCGACATTTTATGTACATAAACCAAACTTTTCGAAAGTTCATGACTTTTCCAGTTAGAATAGCGTAGAAACATTTAGAACATTTTTATCATGGAAAATTCTATTTTAGTACAGTAAAACATTGAGCTATTAATTTAACTTATTCTATCACACCCTAGATGTCACCGTCACACTATGGTTGCATCGCAATTTGTATGTATCCGCTTCAATTTTTCTATCTTCCGTAAGAGGTGCTTTTCCTACTTTTACAATCGTCAATATCAGCAGAAACCGGTGAATCCCCACAGTTATTAGTTTATATTTTTTTACAGTTTTTTTTCCTTTTTTTTGGGCAGTAGGTGAAAGATATTTTAGTTTGATTATTGTGCAGTGAGAGTATACGATTTTTATTAACAATCATAAAACGAAGTTAGTTTGATTTTTTTTGAGAATAACTGCTTTTTCGGGGTAAGATAGTAATATCTACTGATTCGGTCTTAGTTTTTCCTGTTATACTTGATTGATATTTTAGGTCCTCCTCAAAATGAATGTAACGGACAGACTGGTGTATTTGGTAAGCCGCGGTGGTATAAGAAATTCAACCGAGAAAGAAGAATTTCAGGATCTTTCCAAATCATCGAAAGTTTCCAGCCCAAAGTAAATAGGATACATGGATTGCAATAAAAACTTTTGTAAATAGTCTTACGTGGAAAACTTTGTTTAACCTAATCGTGGAAAATATCGAAAAATCAGAAGAATCCATAAAATTGGAATAAAATCAGCCGCTAGAATGAATATCTGAAGTTGAATCGTTTTTATGTGATTTGTCATTAGCTATCGCAGGAAAAAATTCAGTTCAAGTTTCCCGTGGGAAGGTATGGTCAGGTGGAAGTTGCTCGGGGGATTCAAGTTGGCACTTGCGGTCAGCTGCGTAACTCGCAACTTCCACAAGTGCTCGTATTATCTCCACGTGGTGACCGCTGGTAACTAGATTGCTGATTCTTTGGCTTCTAGGCTAAAACATGGTGCTAAAGGAGTCAACCTTAAACAAATCGCTGGGCTGGGTTAAGGTGTTAATCGTACCGTGCCGATAATCGACCAGACTGGGGGCCCAGCTTTAAAACTAGCTCAGTCGCTAACGGTGGATCCGGATACTTAACGCCCTCCGGATTATGTAGCCTTATATGTGTACTGCGGATCTCTGCACTGATGAACATTTCTTTCTCCGCTACTCGTGGGAACAAGTATGGATCTTCATAATAACAAAAAGGGTCCGGCTCTCTAAAAAAACCGGAAAATGTGGACAACGAGACTCAGGTCTGTAGGCCTGACTCTAAGTCTACAAATAAACAACGGGATATAAGTTAAAGCGAGGCTGGTCCCTCCACTCGGGTCATCAAATCTGAGTATAGAAATACAAAGCGGAACCAAAGCATGAACGAAGCTGGTTCCTCAAAACTAACCTATAATACTAGGAGGAAGGCCTGGAGGGCCCTGGCTAAGATCAATAACATCTCGCCAGAAAACAGAACGGATAAGGACAAATTCACGCTTGGGTGGGCAAAAACAGTCACCGAGAAAAAGTCGGAAGGCCCTTCAGCTGGCTCACAGCTTAAAAGAAATAGATCTCAGGAGGAAAATCCTAAGATCGCAAAGAGAACAAAACTCCATGCTTCCTCTATGAGGCCTTTTAACGAGGTCCTCAAGGATCAGCTAGTTGTGGCAGTTATTGACAAATCCCAAGAGAATGGCAGTATCACGCTTGCCAATTGGGGGAAGGTGGAAGAGGCCTTAGCCACCACCTACCTGAAAGTCCTATCGGAAAATCCAGGACCTGCTCCGACTTGTCGGGACGCGGGCTGGCACAGGAATCAGGTGAAACTGACTGCCTGTGCAGATCAGAGGCCCCTGCTGCTTTATAAGAAGGCAGTGGGGGGATTTGGCGAGGTATGGGCCGGAGCCAGCCTTGCCGTGATTGATAGGGAGGAGATCCCCTGCAAACCAAGAGCTAGGGTGTACATCCCTTCGGAGCCTAGTGATCCGAAGGTGATACTCTAGTTGTTGCAGGTTTGGCTACCCGGAGTTGCCAACGCACAACTGGAAAGTTGCTAAGCTCAAGGAGATAAAGGCTAACTATAGGTCAGCTGTTATCATCTTAAACAGGGAGTCACTGACTGCACAGGAAAAAACCAACGGTTTAATCAACTATGGTTTCAGTGCAGTCACACTCAAGGTGTACAAGAAGGACACGGACAAGCCGGAGGCTCCGAAGTCATCTTCAGAAAATATCGCGGTGCTTGATAGCTCATCTGCGTGCGCGGAGATAGCCAGCCAAGCGGAAACTCCATGTAATCTTTAAAGAGGCTCTCAGAGGACTTCTCATCATGGGATGACTCTGATGTTACTGTGGTGGAGAAGAGGCTGTAGAGATGACACTGACATTTCTTCAAGTCAACCTTCACCACTCTAAGGCAGCATCAGCTGCTCTAATTTTAAAAATTGGGAAAGAAGCGACAGATGTCGTCTTGATCAAGGAATCTTGGGTCACTGAAGACCGAGTACTTGGGCTCAAGACTCCCAATTATAGATTAATGCACGCGAAAATAGAAGGTAAGGTTCGGTCGTGCATTCTCATTAAAAATAACATAAGTTGCTTTCTGTTATCAAATTTCAGTAACGGAGATGTAGCAGCGGTCAGCATTGAGGTCGATAAACGAAACTTGGCATATGATGAAGTGGATACTCCACCAATCATTTTAGGTGAGCTTAATCTTGGAGGCTCAGAAGCGCAAGGTTGGAGTCATCCTTGGGAGTGATGCACATGCTCATCACACAATCTGGGGAAGTACGGATACAAATGAATGAGGTGAGTTACTCCTTGATTACATTTTAAGTACTAACCTTCATATATGTAACATATGCAATAAGCCAACCTTTATAACTAGTAATAGACAGGAAGTATTGGATATTACTCTTGTCTCAAGCTTTCTGGCGATTAGTTTATTAAACTGGAGAGTGTCGGAGGACCACTTCTTTTCTGATCATTGTTATCTTCAATTTGAAATGGACTTGAATTCTCCAAAAAGCTCAATTTACACAAACAGGAGGAAAACCAACTGGGATACCTTTAGAACTATTCTGGGTAATTCACTACCAGTACCGGTGCCAAAACCTCCAAAAACTGCGCAAGAGCTTGATGGCTTAGTGGACGAGTTGTCTAGCGTTTTTAATGAAGCGATACTGGGCTTTAGTCCTCTTATTAGCAGGCCTAGGGGTAAATCTCGGCCACCCTGGTGGTCCAAGGAGATTCAACAAACAAGTCGAAAATGCAAAAGACTATTCAAAACAGCACGGAAAACAAAAGCTGCTGTAGACTGGGAATCTTATAAGGAAGTCCTCAAAATTTACAAATATCAATTGACAAGTGCTAAGAACAGCTCTTGGAGACTATGGTATACTGCGGAAAAATGCAGGTGTCTTCGGAGATGTCTAGGCTACGCAAAGTACTAGCAACTGGTCCTTCCATCCCAAGTTATTTTCAACGGCCGGATGGGATATGGACCACTAATAGTGCGGAATCGTTGGAACTTCTGATGGAGACTCAATTTCACATCAGTAGGTAAAAGGGCAAGTAGCCTCATAGGCCAAATTGTTAGCAGAAAAATGATCCTATGGGCGATAAACAGTTTTAAACCATATAAGTCGCCTGGACTCGATGGTATTATCCCTGCGGATATTCAACAAACTACGGATCTAACAATTTCCTGGTTAGAAATAATTTTCAAAGGCAGCCTAGAACTATGTCACATTCATAGTAAATGGACAGAAGTGAAGGTTGTTTTCATACCTAAGGCGGGAAAACGCTCACACTGCAGTCCCAAAGACCTTAGACCGATTAGCTTGTCTTCCTTCCTTTTTAAAACACTGGAAAGACAAATAGAAGCTCATATTAGAGGCATGATTGTGTCGGAAAAGCTGTCCAAATCTCAACATGCCTATTGCAAGGGGAGATCTGTAGAGACTGCTCTTCATTCTCTTGTATTTTTCATTGAAATAGTCTAATAGTCTAGTGGCCTGCTCTGGACAAAACTGTCAATCAAAAGCTGTTGACAAAAGTTTAGAGAACAATCTCTCTGTGGATCAGTGGTGCACTGAGGAGCACATCCACTCAGGCAATAGAGACTCTGCTATTTTTGACTCCTCTAGATATCTTTGGAAAACAGTTGGCAGCTTGTACTGCCATACGGCTGAAATCCATGTTAATGTGGAACTGCATCAATACAGGGCACTCATCTATTTTGTGCAACAAACAAATTCCCAAGACCACCGACTATACTGTCCCGTCACAATCTTTTGACACAAAGTTCCGGACTAGGATCTCATCCAGGGAGGACTGGATGATGGGCGCAGTTTTGGAACCAGGAGTTATAAACTACTTCACTGATGGTTGAAAACGGGACGGGAAAGTCGGGGCTGGAGTGTTCTGTGATGAACTTCTGTTAAATCTCTCCTTCCGTCTCCCCGACTACTGTAGCATTTTTCAAGCTAAAGTAACTGCCATAAAGGAAGACGTAGACTGGTTGAGGTATAATGTAATATCAGTTTGTGATATTGGCATATATACGGACAGTCAGGCTGCCATTAAAGCGCTTCAATCACACCTCCTCACGTCGAAAGTAGTCCAGAACTGTCTCTCATCTCTTAACGAGATGGCAGATCAGTTCAACATCCAGGACATTTCTTAAATACAGGGAATATAAACGCTAGCAAGCTGACGAATATTGGGTCTGGCTTTGATTTTAGAATAATTTAATAATCATTTTTCAAGTAGATCATACTGACGAATGACAGATGGTCAAGTATCACTTCTTGCGTAATAACTCGGCAGGTCTGGCCAAAGTTGGATTTGGCGAGATAAAAACAGCTGATCTCACTTCAGCGAAGTCAGGGCTTCTAATTGAATATATAGTGTTTGAAACGAATAGAATGGCAAAAAAATAGTATAAGGAGAATAGACGACTAGAATATCCAAAAAATGCGGAGTGCGGAGAAGTCAAATTTAGTAGCAGTTAAAGATCTTTTCGACAAATCACATTTGGCGTTTTATAGAGCAGTAATGTCATTGGAAAGATTTGAACAGCTCTCTAGATTTTTATGTTTTGACGATATTAGAGCACGGCCAGCCAGATTACGGAGTGACAAATTAGCTCAATTCCACCATGTTTTGTTGGACTATATTTCAAAATAATTTAAATGGACCTTTTTCTCCATCAAAAGAGTTAGCATTGGACGAACAATTGGTGTTAACAAGAGGAAGATGCTCTTTCCGGCAGTAATACCATCAAAGCCTGGAAAATACGATATAAAAATCTTTTGACTTGTAGATGCTAGAACAAACTATCCTGTTAGTTCGTAGCTATTAGTTCTGCTTTCTGTTGATAGTGTGTTGATACCTTCAATGTTGTTCGTATACATGTAGATGCAAAACTAACCGTTGACCGATGACCTTATTTTTCAATGTGGTGCGGACCTCAAAACTTGTCGCCTATTTGACTTATCTCAACTATCATTGAATACGAGAAAAGCGAAAATACAAAGATATTGGTCAAAGAGTTAGTACTGCGCTTGGTACGAAATCATCTTGAAAGTAGAAACTAGATAACAAAAAGCTATGAGTTGTATTGGTTTTAGAACAATAGTCAGTACAGAACTCATGAACGAAATCGAAGCATTATATTAGGGTCTGTAAACATTGTTACATGAAGAAATTTATAATATCTAGTTTAGATGAAGAGGCGGATGAGGATACGTTTTCGATAATTGATGCCTCAAGGTTATCTGCATCAAGTCGTGTAACACTCGGGACGCCTTTGCCAAAACGGTTGAGACCAGAACCTTTGTTCTTCATCTACTGTTGGACCACCTTCAAAACGTGGCCATTTTACTTTTAAATTTAGGAGAAATTTTAAATAAATATTTGTGTATATATGAATAATCATGTTGCTCATTATATAATTTTTTATATAAACTACAGAAAAATATTTAAAATGCTGATGTATTCTATTGGGTGTAAGGTTAAACGTTCAATATGTAACAAAATAGACTTGTTATACTCCCTTAATATATGTTTAGCTACCCTATTTAACATACATGTCAAAATATAGTAAACTGTTGGTCTAACAGACATTTGATGACACCGATAGATATAACTACCCATACAAAATGCATAAATATGCACAAATTGTATAAGAATTGGTCACGTATAAAACGGCACACTGGTTAAAGCATTTGGATTGGCAAAATCGGTGATGGCGATAAATACCCATATTATGCAGTTAATTCGGGTCACGGTCACACCAAACCAATTCTTTTTTTTTTTGTTTTGTTTTTAAGTAAACGAAATTTGTTAGAGTTCATTTACTTGTTTGATTTTTGAGAAAAGCAAAGCAATTTTACAAATTCCTCCCATTCAAAAATTGCCTATATACCAATTAATCCGAGTTCAATTAAAAAGAAATAAAATGAAACATAAAATAGGCAAATATTATAGAATATTAATTAACAAGTAAATATTTACGAAATGTGCTATAATTGGCTTAAAGTTTCAAGAATTAGATCCACAACCAAAACCGTATACGAGTATAAAAGAGTGAGCCACCTTTCTGTCCCATATGTCTGCTGCTGCACGAGATAAGAAAATTAGCATAACCAAAAGTAGCAAAAAATATCGGGTAAATACTGAATATAAGTTTGCTTGGAAACCACAAAAAGATTTTATTTTGTACCTCCATTGACTGTGCACCTTACCTTCAAGGTGCATAATCTGTTGTGAATTAAATTAAGCTGCGTAATCGTGCTAATATTTATAGTACATAATAATCATTTGATTATGTTTAACTTGTAACCCACAACAAATTGATGATGCAATTAAATCGCTTATTTACCAATGTTATTCAAAGAATTTGTGATTTTGCTGGTAAATTTGCTGTAGCTAAGTAAATTAAAGACAAATATTTTTATCTTCACATTCGTCATTATCACAATTATATTATTTATTTTTAAATCGTAAAGTAAGCGCGTGTCTCAATCGAAATTTTAACCGGTTTCAAATTTTTAATTTAAAATTATAATTTGGAGGTCTGTTTAGTACATTCTTACTTTGAATTTTATTAGCAATGTATTAAAAAATAAATAAGACATGGAGAGTATGGTTTAATCTTGATTAAGTAGCAATTCTAGATTATAGGTTATAGTGTGAACAACCGAGATAATGTTAATCTTATTTCAATTATAGATTAAACTTATCGTCAAGTTGAAGCCATGTAAATAGTTTTTAACGCGGCCACAACTATCGACGAAATTATAGATATTTTTAGATTATATTTTTAAGATTTTTAGGTTTTTCTGGTAGGGAAGACTACCGGTCAGCGAAACGATAAGTGGTTAATGGAAAATTTATTTTAAAGCAATTTTAGCTTCGAACCCGTTTCATTTTCAAAAGCGTAATTTTGACAGATGTATACCAAGAGGGTAACATGTCAAATATGCGAAACACACAAAGCTAATTTTTGGGAATTAGAAGAAATTTTGCCGCAATTTAAAGAAATGTCGTTGCCAGACGATACCATAATATATATGTAGGTACATAGACTTGAAACCTGGGTGAAATCTAAAAAAAATCGCCTTAAAAAAACAGTACAGTTGTTCGAAGTCTCATGTTTTAATCAAAATAAAGTTTTTGTTTTTTCTCAAAGTTTCCACTTTACTTACGTTTTATTTTCAAAGAAACTTGCGTATGCTTTATACTTAATTTTAATGCAACTCTGTGCGATTAGGATGGAACTTGACTATTCTTAACCGGTTATGAAGAAATTGGGCTCTAATATGATATTTCTAATTCCGGGAGCCTGAACCACTACTGCTTCGCTTCAGCTGCGCACACTTTGTTTTAACTTCAATCCGCAAGGAATTGGTTCGTAAGTGGCGAGACAAGACTGTCAATTATTTTGATCCTAAAAACCGTAAATTTAATCACCAAATTTAATTGGCTAACTTTATTTAATTATCGCTATATATTTTATAACGGTTAACCTTGTGCATTATAGAACAACTATTTAAACCTTAGGCAACCTCGGTATAGTCGAACGAAGAAGGTTAAGATTTTTAGAAGAATTTTTTTGAGAGAAGTTCGAAGTCAAACCTTTTAAATAAAAAAATCAAGAACTTTATTAAAGATGCCGACAATTTTAAGGTTGAAAGTGAAATACGCAAGGAATGACGTGTTGGCGGTAAATTATGATACGTTAATTTACTTATGCATTCACAGAAAATCGTATTTTGAAAAAAAAAAAAAAAAGAATTAAGAATTTTTTATAAAAATATTTAAATATTTCCTCTATCACAATCACAAGTGGATAAATTCTCAGCCTGCGTATGTTGCCAATTTGCCGTCTAATTTTAAAAAAAGAAATTAGGTTAGGTTAGGTTAGGTTGGAGTGGCTGCTTACGCACACTTAGACCGGTGACGGTCCATTGTGATACCACAGGATGTATCCCTTTTTACCCCTATTGGAACCATTTCGAGCTACTTATGTAGCGTAAGACGTCCCGCACTTTACTGTTTTCGAGATCCGAGAGGCAGTCCATCCTGAACTTACCTAAGTGTTTGTGCCTTCTGAGAGCCAATGCTGGACACGAGCAAAGGAAGTGGACTAACGTCTCTTCCTCCTCTTCTTCCAAGCAGCTTCTGCAGAAGTCATTAGCCTCCAGACCCAGTCTTCTTGCATGTTCTCCAAAAAGGCAGTGTCCCGTGAGAATTCCTACGACCGTTCTTAATTCACGTCTGCGTAAGGATATTAATGCCCTAGTGCGCCCCAAGTCCAGCTTTGGCCAAACTTGTCTTGCAACTCTACAGGTGAGGGTGTTAGACCACCTTTCCCCCGCTGAGGATAGCGCCTGCTTCCCAAGTGCTTGTGTCAGCGCTGTAATAGGCCTCCCCAGACTTGCCCTTTCCGGTTGCAGCTGGAGAGTCGTACCATGCCGAGCAAGTTCATCTGCCCTGCAGTTCCCCATGACGCCCGAGTGACCTGGGACCCAGACTACCTGGATATTGAAATGCTCACCCATCTCATTTAGAGATGAGTGACAACTCAACGCCACCCGTGACGCCAAAGACACCGATTCTAACGACCGGATCGCCGCTTGACTGTCCACATAGATTGTGATATCGTCTGAGGATAACACATTATGCTTCAACCACGTCATGACCTCCTCAATCGCTACGACTTCAGCTTGGTACACGCTGCAGTAATCAGGGAGATGAATAGAAATGTTTACATTTAATTTGTCACAGAATACTCCAGCTCCTACTTTGCCGTCTAGCTTGGAGCCATCTGTGAAGAATTGCAACGCTTCGGTTTCCGATAACGGTCTATCCCTCCAGGATTCCCTTGAAGGGAAGGAGGTCCGAAATCGCTTCTCGAAGCGTAGAGTAGGTTTAATGTAGTCAAGATTCGCCAGCTCATCCTTCAACGATCTAACAATAGTAGAGTGTGCTATACTAAGACACCTCCACTGAGAGACGGCTGCAAGTCGTATAGCCGTATTTGCCGCCATCTGTTTGCCAAAAATGTCGACCGGAAGAAGGTGCAACATAACCTCTAAGGCACTTGTCGGTGTCGACCTCAATGCCCCGCTAACATGCACTCTCTCAATCTTACTTTTGTAAGTTACCTTGTCCAGAGCTGGCCACCAAACACCCACCCCGTACATGAGAAGAGATCTCACTACAGCGGTGTAGAGCCAGTGTACCAGCTCCGGCTTCAGACCCCATCTATGACCAATGGCGCTCCTACAGGAGTACAAAGCAATAGTAGCTTTGTTTATTCTCTCCAACATGTTGGGCTTCCAACTAAGCTTACTGTCCAAGATAATGTCCAGATATCTAGCTCTGTCAGTAAAAGCAAGTCTCGTGCCATTTAAGGTAGGAGGGACAACTACCGGGATTTTGTATTTCTTAGTGAAGAGTACCAGCTCTGTCTTGGAAGGGTCAATACCAAGTCCACATTTGCCAGCCCATTTCGTAACGATGCAAGCGCATTCTGCAATACGTCTACAATCGTGCCCAGGAATTTCCCTGTAACAGCTAAAGCTACGTCATCTGCGTAAGCGATAACTTCAATACCCTCTTTTTCCAATTCAAGTAGTAACCCGTTTACCACTATGTTCCAGAGAAGAGGGGACAGAACCACCCTGCGGGGTTCCCCTAGTTACTCGCCTCTTGATGGTGGAATCCCCCAACTTCGAGCTAACAATCCTGCTTCCCAGCATATAATTGATTAACCCTATCAGAGGAACGTCCACCTCCAAAAATGACAATCCCTCCTTGATTGCCTCCGCTTTCACATTATTAGGCGCCTTCTATATCCAGGAAGGCCACCAAACAGAATTCCTTCGAACTAATCGATTTCTCAATCGTACACACCAAGGCGTGCTGAGCAGTGTCCACAGATCTACCCTTTGTGTACGCATGCTGAGACGATGCCCACTTCCTGGCACCTATTTTATCTCTGATGTATACATCCAGCAGCCTTTCCAAGGTTTTCAAAAGAAAGGATGATAGAGTTATTGGTCTTAAGTCCTTAGGATAGACATGTGAGCTTTTCCCCGCTTTCGGTATAAACACCACATTGACCTGGATAGCTTCCAGGTAGGGAAGAATAATTACTGAGTTGTTTTGAAGTTCAGCTGGTATAATTTGATCCGGACCAGCCGATTTAAATGGTTTAAAACCCCTCAGTGCCCATAGGATCCGCTTCCTGGTTACGATATCCTCTGGGATTACTGACAGTGATTCCTGATGATTGCTACGCACCAACAGGTCTTCAAAGCTCCCTGGAAAGTGTGTCTCGAAGAGAAGCTCCAGAGATTTTCCACTAGAAGCTGTCCAAGATCCGTCCGGTTTTATCAAAAAACTGGGACTAGCTGTACTTTTGGGAAGAATCTTCCTAAGGCGGGAGGTTTCGGATACCTCTTCCGTTTTATCACAGGAGATTTTACAAGACCTCCTTTGTGCTTTTCTTAATTCTTTCTTATAAATTCCGAGTTTCTCCTGATAGGAGTCCCAATCCTGAGCCTCCCTTGTATTTTTGGCTCTATTAAAGGCTGTCCTACAAGCCTTACGATAGGCTCCCAGTTCCCTGGACCACCAAACCGGTTTTTGCCTACCCTTAGGCCTAGCCAGTGGGCAGGCAGCACGAAAGGATCGGTTGCATGCGCTAGTAACGCTAGCCACCATGTCCTCCAGCTCCCCAACGGTCGTCGGGGGCTCCATAGCCCTCGTCGGTAACATTTCCTCCAATAATTCCCCATATTTGCTCCAGTTGGTCCTTCTAGGGTTCCTGAAGGCTTCCCGGGTAGCAGGGTGAATATCGAGGCTATAGGTTAAATATCGATGATCAGAAAAGGAGTGTTCCTTATCCACCCTCCAATTTTTAATCATATGAAAAATATTATTTGAGGCAAGGGTCACGTCTAGAACCTCCTGCCTGTTACTAGTAATAAATGTGCGTTGCCGCCCAATATTACACACTGAAAGGTTAGTACTCATCAAATAATCAAAAAGCGACTCACGAAAGAAATTGTCACGGGCAAAATTTTAAGAAAATAATTTATAATTCACTAAGTTAGTGTGTCTGGAATTGGAGAGTTAGAGTTTTAGAGTTCGATTGAGGTTAGTGGGCTGATCTGGGTTTTAACAGATTTAAGGTCGAGTTACAATGAATCCGTCTCGTTTCGTTCCGTCGTTCTCCGTCTCGTCTTTTCCGTTTGTTGGTTACATTGCATCCGTTCCGTCTGTTTAAACTTGTAATGACCGTCCATTATATATCAGTAATGCATTCCAAGCGATGCGGTTTATAGGGCCATTCATATTATATATGTAAAATGATGTGTAAAATTAGTCGTAGTAGAACAGCATCACAGATGACATGTAAAGTAAGATAAGATACAATAAAGAGTGTGCCGTAAAACAATAAAGGTCATTTTAAGTAAAGAGATAATTATTACATTGGCGACGAGGATTAAAAAAAAGTATTATTAACTGATAATAATTCAAAATAATTGAATGGTTAAATCCAGATAAAATAAAAGAAATAAACCAGAAGAAATTGAGGTTAAAAAAAAAAAAAATTTGTACGTAAAAACGTGTACGTAATGGCGACCGATAAAAATGAAATACAGAAATTGGATCTAGATGGGAACATCGCGGTAAACTGGATCAAATGGAAACGATCATTTGAGATAATGATTAAAGCTAACCAAATAACAAACAACGAAATAAAAAAATTCAAGATGTTGCATAGCGGTGGTCTTGAATTACAAGACATTCATTATAATTTATCGCAAGACGCAGAAGTCGAAGCGGAAAAGGAAGAAGATGAGTTCAATTCTATGGTAAAAGCACTAGATGCGTACATTTTGCCCAAAAACGAGCTCAGCACTAGAAAGGAGGTATTTTCGAGTCATGAATTAAGATTGGGAGGAAACCATTAATCAATTTGTAGTGAGATTACGACAACAAGCTGCCAAGTGCGAATTTGACAACGCGAAAGAACACGTGCGGGATCAAATTGTATATAATTCAAAACATGCCGAATTAGAAAAAAAAGTGATCGAGAAAGGAAGTGTTGAACTGGGATGAGTTAATAAAAATCGTGCAAGGTATAGGATCGTGGATATGCATATGGCTGATAAAGAAGTGAGAAAAGTCAACGTGTCGACTGAAATAAATCAAAATGGACGACCAAACCAACCAAAACATAACCAACATCAAGGTCAGAGCAATTATCGGCGAAACAAATCTACTGAAAACCCGGACAGAAATAGAAGTACAGGTAAGCGAAATGAACTGGCTTGTTTCAGATGCGGACGTGTAGGTCATTTTAGTAGGGACAAAATTTGCCCAGCATTAGGAAAAAAGTGTAACAAATGTAAGATGTTAAACCATTTAGAAAAGATGTGCAGAGCTAGAGTAGGCAACAATCGGGTTAAATTTGTGATAGATGGGAACAGCTCTTCGGAAAGTAGTGAGGTGTTGAATATTGTTAGCAGTGAGTGTAGCAAAAATAGGGATATGACAGTAATTTGCTTAGTCGGAAACGTCAAAATTAGAATGGTTTTAGATACCGGGGCAGGAGTTAACATAATTAGCACGGACACATATCTTAAAGCAGTAAAGAAAAATATGGAAATAATCAAGGAATGTAATTCAATCGAGAGTAAGCTAAAAGATTGTGGTGGCAATAATATAAAGATATTTAAAGTACTGCAGGTTAGAATTGAATGCAAAGGAATGAAAACAGAGTCTGATATGTATATAGTGGAAGGTAATGGAACTTCTCTGTTAAGTGGTAAGGTGGCAATTGAGTTGAGAATAATTTCGTTTGACATACGATCGGTGCAAAAGTATGAGTCATTGAACGAAGCGGATATTAAAGCGGAAAATTGAAAGACGTTAAGGTGGAGATTCATATCGATGAATCAATAATCCCTGTTCGCCAGCCTTACAGAAGAGTTCCAATTCCTTTGAAAGAAAAAGTATCGATTAAATTAAAAGAGTTATTGGAAAATGATATAATAGAACCGGTCGAAGGAATATCGGAGTGGATATCTCCATTGGTAGTAGTCTCGAAAAATAACGGTAATGACGTTAGATTATGCGTAGATATGCGACAGGCTAATAGGGCGATAAAAAGAAAGGTACATCCTTTGCCTACTTTTGATGACATTCTTCCCAGTTTGTCAAAGAGCATGGTGTTTAGTAAGCTAGATATAAGGAACGCATTTCATCAAATAGAAATTACGCCAAGATCTAGGCAGATAACAGCATTTGTGTCACATGAAGGTGTTTATCGATTCAAAAGACTAATGTTTGGGATGACATGCGCTAGCGAGATATTCCAAAAGACGATGGAGAATTTATTAGTAGGAATCCCAAGTGTAGTAGTATACATAGACGATATACTAATTTTTACGGAGAGCATGCAGAAACATAATTGTATTTTAGATAGGGTACTAACTAAGTTAGAGGAAAACGAGATAATTTTAAATAAGGAAAAATGTCAGTATAAAAAAAATGAAATTGTTTTTATGGGACATATTTTGAACTCTAATGGTATCAGACCGACAGTAGATAGAGTTCAAGACATAGGGAACTTCAGGCAACCGAATACCAAAGAAGAAGTACGTAGTTTTTTGGGAATATTGAATTATGTAGGTAGGTTTGTTCCAGATTTGGCAACAATTAGTGAACCATTAAAGATTCTTACTAGAAAAGGAAATAAATTCGAATGGAAGTCCGAGCAGAAAAGTTCATTTCAAAAGCTTAAAGAGTTAATAATTAACGAAACGACTTTAGGGTATTACGATACAAAAGACCGAACAATAGTAGTAGCCGATGCTAGTCCATATGGGCTAGGAGGAGTATTAATGCAAGAAAACAATAAAAAGGAAGCTAGAATAGTGACTTTTGCTTCTAAAGGTTTATCAGACGTAGAGAGACGTTACTCACAGACGAAGAAGGAAGCTTTGGCATTGGTGTGGGCAGTGGAGAGGTTTAAGATGTACGTGATGGGGAACGAGTTTGATCTCATAACCGACCACAAGCCACTAGAGATTCTATTTAAACCTTCATCGAAGCCATGTCCTAGAATTGAGAGATGGGTCTTGCGTCTTCAATCGTTTAATATGAATGTTATATATCGACCAGGTAAAACTAATATAGCCGATCCATTGTCAAGGTTGTGTCAACCAGAATCAAATGATAGAACTTACGACAAAAGAGGTGAAAATTATCTTAATGAAGTTATCCGAATTGCGACACCAAAAGCCATAACATTGGAAAAAATCAAAAGCAAAGTTATGAAAGACGAGGAGATGACAGACTTAAAGTATTGTTTGAAGTATGGGAAATGGCCGCAACAAATGGCAAATTATAAAAGATATTCAGAAGATTTATCGGAGATAAACGGTATGCTGTTGCGTTTTAGAAGGATAGTAATTCCAAAAAGTTTGCAATTGAGAATTCTCGAATTGGCACATGAAGGACACCCAGGAGAGTCAATGATGAAGAGAAGACTGAGAAGTAAGACGTGGTGGTATAACCAGGATGCTGACGTAACGAAATTTATAAAATCGTGCTCCAGTTGTCAAATAGTAGCAAAGAAAAAGAATCCAGAGCCATTATACTTGACGGAGTTGCCCAAAGATCCTTGGAAACAGATAAGGATAGATTTTCTCGGACCATTACCGAATAAAGACTATATTTTGGTAATAACGGATGATTATAGTCGGTATGTGCTCGTGGAAGTAATGAGACTGACCACAAGTCAGAAAACAATCGAAATTTTAAAACATATTTTCACACGGTTCGGTTGTCCTGAGGTAATGATTACCGACAATGGACCTCAATTCACTAGTGATGAATTCGGAAAATTTTGTGGGACACTAGCAATTGAACTCAAGCATACGATACCATATTCACCGTCATCAAATGGCGAGGTTGAGCGACAGAACCGATCTATTTTAAAACGTTTAAAAATCGTGCAATTGGAAAAAAAGGATTACCGGGATGAATTAAACGATTATTTGTCGATGTATTCAAATACGATTCACCCTTCAATGAAAGCTAGTCCTGCAAAATTGATGTTCAACCGGATTTTCAAGGAGAAAATTCCACATTTAGCGGATGATAATTTTGTATTCGATGAAGATGTCAGGGAAAGGGATACAGAAGTGAAATTAAGGCGTAAGGAGTACACCGACCTTAAGAGAAATGCAACGGAAGGAGACATACGAATAGGAGATAATGTGATAAGTCAGAACACGAAACCAGAGAAAAAATTATCCACGAATTACGATCCTGAACAATTTGTGGTAAAGGAGAGAAATGGTAAAGCTGCAGTAGTTCAGGGCGTAGATGGCAAGTGTTATGTCAGGAGAACTGATCACTCATCACACTATTTAGTTACAGCATACTTCTCACGTTATGTCAAAACAAAAAAAAAAAAAAAAATTAATTGATTTGTTTGGTTAAGATGTTCCGTCTTTCCGTATATTCTAAACTTTTTGAAAAAAACGGATGAACTCGTCCGTCTCTTTCCATTTTATTATAACTAACCAATCCGTTTCTTCATACAAAATGTACAGAAAATGTCTAAAACTAATTTGGACGGAGAAGCGGAACGGAATGAGACGGATCCATTGTAACTCGACCTTTAGCCTAATAAAAAAAGAGCCAACAGATTGTTTCTCTCCAATCAAGTGGTATCAGTATTTCAGCCTCAGGCAACTCTTACTTTAAACGGAGTACGTCTTGAGGGCAGTGTAAACGTTGCCATTATGACGTTAATATCGTCATTTTGACGTTTTCAGTTATGTAATACGATAGGACGTTTTGTGGAACAAAATAACGATACTCGATAAAAACATAAAAAACGAAAAATTATTTCGTGAAAAACCAAAACCTATGTTTTCCGTGTGACTTGTTTATAGGGAATGTCAAATTATTCTAATACATTATTTTTTCCATTTCTAGTACATTATTCAAATTCAACCAAAAACCAATTTCGGTTCAGTGTAATCTTTGTCGTTTTTACTTTCATTTTTGTTCTTTTTGGTTTGATTTTTTTGCCGTCAAGTCAACACAGGTGACGAGTAATATTACGTTAGCGTTTATGTTCGTATTATTTTAAAACGTAATTACCGTTCTATTAACCAACAAAATGAAGCGCTATTTTGCAAATATTTGTAAGTTTACGATTTTGTACTTAATTTGTAAAAATATTGTATTAATTACAATAAAAAAAAATCAGCAAAAAACACAAAGAAATCTGAACCAGGAGATATATCTAATGGGGGTGCACCAACAATTGACAGATATTTTCTAACCATTTGTAAGTGATTATATATTAGATTATACTAGTAGAATTACTAGTTTTATTTTTGAAATATTGAATTTTCAGCAAAATTTGGAGAAAAATCAGCTATTTGTCAAAATGTACCTACATATGAAACCGAATGTGCACGAAAAATCTATTGGACAAAGCAAATCAGATGAAATTTGTAGTTACATTGAAGTTGAAGAGGTGGTACAACTGCAAAGAACATCAAGTGCTATTACTGTCGAGGGCCAAAAATCTCATTCTACTTCAATAGAAAATGTTGAGTTGCTGTTTGCTTACTTCAATATTGTCTGCTAGAGCACACCATACCAATCATCAATTGGTAAAATTAAATTTTCCATTTTATATATCATAAGTGTTAATTAATTTTTAAAATTGCAGGTTAATAAAAATAAGAAACATCGAACATTTCGTGCTACCTGGAAAAATGACCCGGTATTAGAAAATTGGGTGAATCAAAATAATTCCTCTGACAGTTTAGTTTATCCAGTTATATGCATCATTTGTAACTTTAAATTAAAAATAAAATCTGGAAAGTCTGATTTGATTGCACACACAAAAACGAATGGACATGTTATGAAATCGAACAGCATTTTAATGCAACCAACTATTTATAGTCAATTGCAAGATCATACTCAATTCAAACATGAAATTATGCAAGCAGAATTACATTATGCAAGACAATTTGTCCTTTTATTTATCTGATCACTTAACACGAATGATAAAAAACGCTTACAAGGACTCTAATATTGCATGAGTGTGAAGTTTCTGCTAAAAAAAAAAAAAAATAACAAAAAATTACACTGTTAAATTAGATATTTTCCAATTGGAATTTAAATTATATGAAAATTTAAATTTTTTGTAATTTTGGATTTTTCGTACCACCAAACAGGTTCTTTTCATCAGCAAACAGGTTCTTTTCATCAATTTCAGATGGCTGGACCATCTGTATATCTCGTTAACCAAAAACATCTAATTGTGTTGAACATTACTACAATTAAGATAATTTAAAAGTTGACGGTTTAAATAATTATTTAGCGTCGATCCTGGAAATGTCCCTAAGGTCCCGCACATTTCTTAGAATAGCTAAGCCATATAGTGGTCGATGTCACCAAGCTGATCCAATTATAATGGACTATAATATATTTCACAGTTTTTGAAATTTTTAATAATTTTCCATTATTTTAAAAGTTTTATATCGCCGACCGCAGAGATGTCCACAAGGTCTTGCCCATATTTTCGGATAACTTGGCCATATGCCAGTCTACGTGGCCAACCTTCTTATCCAATTGTGACGAACTATACTATAATTCACAGAATTTAGAATTTTTAATAATTTTATTGGTTTTAAAAATTATTGTATCTCCGATCACAGAGATGTCCACAAGGTCTTGCCTATATTTTTGGATAAATTGGCCATATTCCAGTCTACGTGGTCAATCTTAAGGTTTGTAAAAGTCTAATCTCCTCTGGGGATCTTTTTCCCCCTTTTGGGATAAAAATCACCCGAACCTCATTCCATCATTTTGGAACATATGGTATTCCAAGCTGTAGCTGACTCTGAAGAGTATAATAAGATAGGGCAGGAAAGTCTTCCCATTTTTGTTTAAACCACCTGCACATTGCATTGCTTCATAGTGCTAACATGAAAGATCTGTCCGGCCCATGGATTCCGCACTCTCAACAGGGGTCATAGATGTGTTCATCTTCATCCCCGATCGTAATCAGATGATGAAAAAACCCTTTTGCATCGTGCTCCTATAGAGATTCGAACCCGGTTCATCGGATCCAATCGCCGCAGCTTTAACCACTGCGCTGTTTGGTCGATCAAAGATGATTTATAGTAAGTGAGTGAAAGTAGAAATGGTGAACATGAGACCTTTCCAAACTTTTGAATGGGTCAGAATAAAATTGTTGACCGTCGTAAATGTTTGACCTAAAAAATTGAATCTTAAGTGCGGTTAACAAATTAACGGTTATATTCATAAGAGGTCTAAAGTGCTTATGAATTATTCATATGAAAAAAATCAAAGTTGATGTTTGTGAAACCCTTTTCTAACTTTTGAATGCGTTTTTCGAAATTTCTGAATATTGGCACGGAGCACAGTAAAGTGTTGGTCTATACAATAAAATTACAACTGGGGTTCACAAATTAACGGTTGAATTATTTAAAAGCATAGTACAAACCATTTGCATTTTAAGTTGTACTAAAAGTAGAACTTTCTAAAGTGTACAACTTCCTTATTCTTGAACGGTAAAGGCGTTTTGAATATTTGAACTTCTGAATCGTTGAATATGGTAACATCATTACAATTCGATTGTATTTATTATTATCAATTGGTATTAAACAGTACATGAAAAAACTATACATATTTTAAATTGATACCAACTTAAGCGCTTAAAATGTTTAATGGTTATATTCTAATCTAGTGCAGTTCTAGTACAGTATTACCCTTAACTTTTTGATAATGTCATACTAACTTCCTACCGGTGCTCA
Source organism: Tipula vernalis (assembly GCA_958295665.1). Classification (NCBI taxonomy): domain Eukaryota; kingdom Metazoa; phylum Arthropoda; class Insecta; order Diptera; family Tipulidae; genus Tipula; species Tipula vernalis. The sequence goes on from OY282559.1 coordinate 376,911,934, forward strand.
ACAAGCAACTTTAATTATTTATTTATTTCCGTGATTAATTAGGAAAATGGTAATTGAAACCAAAAACGATATATTAGGGGCACCGAAAAGTTTTTTCGTTTTTTTCCATTAATGCGGTGCATGACCATTCGAAACTTGTTCTTCGAGTTTATTTAAGAATTGTCTAGTAGACTTTGGTTGACCGGGGCGACAGTACAACAACATATGAAACAAATTGACAAGGTCTGGAAAGAAGGTAATATTTAATAGTTGAATAACAAAAACTGAAACGAACTAAAATTTGATTCGTTTCACAACACTGGGTGCCATACCTTAGTTGAGAATATCAGTCATGATCTACCGAGTGCAGCCAGTTTTGCCTACATAAATCATCTATTTGTGAAATTTGCGAACAGGTGTAATATAACAAACTAACATTCACTCTACCATAACCAACGAATCTGGCTCTACCACCAACAATTGATTGGCGTTTGTGTCTATGATGAAGAAGTAGGAAATTCTTGAAAATGAATTATAAACTGCAAAGAGCTTTGGCTTTGACCTTTTTTTTTTAATCAAACCATTTAAAACTATTCATAGTCTAGGAGAATTATTTAATTAGGCATATTGCAAGCAAATATGTTGTGCTATATATGTAATTGTAATAGTGTTTCTAAGCAACTGAGAATTTCGACGAACTATCGCAGTTCAATGAAACATTCACACTCGTGTACTAGTATTAAACTCAAACTCATTATCTTTAATTGATTTTCAGTCTGGCGATTAATTTTATTTATTATATTTCATAATTACGTATGTATTACGAAATCGGTTTTTTATTAATTACAACTGAAGTGCTTATGATCTATAGGTAATCATAATCACGGATACTATACACTTAATTAATGATAACTCAAATCAGAAATTTAATACAAACATTTATTACAATAATTTACAATAGGTGTTATCATAAATTAGGTTTGTTTGTGATGCTATCACAAAACATTAAAATATTTAGGTATAGATACTATTTAATTGCAAAAATTTTTCATAATTACCCAAAATCAGAACACACAAATAGTAAAACAAAATTTTATTTTATACACAGCACTGTCTCAAAACAAACAATTCATTCAACCCGTATAATCGACGATACAGACAAGACTGATAAAATTTGTCTATACCATTTCGTGTTATATAGAGATAAATAAATAAATTTCGCGGGTCATGCCTAGTATTTTGTTTCGTCTTCGATTAATTGATTTTATTAATAGAGAAGAGAAGAGCGAATTAAATTTGAATCTTTTTTTGGGCTTACCGTTTTGTAAGATTGTTAAGCTGACCTGCTACATTACATCCCCACACTGTTAACCTCACTGCAATATCTACAAAAAAAAAAAATGAAAAATACACAAATAAATATATTTTGAATAAAACGAATGATAGATAGCTTTTATCACTGTACATAAAGAAATTACTACAGCATAACGAATGGCTTCTTAATTTAATTTAAAAAACAAGCTTCTTGTCATATTTTAAATCACGCGGTTTATAACAATTTTCAATTGGCCGCGTGCAATCAATATTTTGCTATACATGTATAGTAAAACCATTAGTAATCACTAATCAATTAGAATTTGACCAATTGTTTCCGTTGAACTGAAGCAATCATATGATTCTGCATTAATAACAAAATAGTATTTATAATAGATTAAGTGATGTCATTTGAATTAGTTTAATTTGAAATGATACTCGTAATACCACAAAAACGCATTACACTAATTGATGAAGGTCATCAGCGACAATTCAAAAATATGGGCGGCTAAAACTTCTAATTAATTAGTACAGACATGTGATATCATTATTTTGTTCTAAATTATTTATGGTATATCTAATTTTATTGTGTCCACCTCTTAACCTTCCAATGTTTTTTTTTTTTTTAATTTAAAAATGAGCATTAATTGTTAAAATACAATGTCGATTATTTTGTATTAGAAGGTACAGATGCATTTTACCAGAAATTATGGTAATATATAAGAGAATTTATGTGGTGTCTTTCTTGAATGGTAATTATTTTCTAGCGACACACAACATATTCCAATTTTTGCAACTACGATGATCGTCGCTATTACATACTGACGAGTGACGATCAAGTATACAACATAAAAAATACAATAAATAAATAATTGTAAGATTGTGTTGATTGAATACATATACTTATAGAAATTATTTTTGTTTCAACTTACACCTACTCTCCACCTGCCATTAACATCGAGTTATACCATTAAAATTCGAACAGTTGCTAGTGGAGACATGAAATTGCAACGACTTGCCATATGTCATACAATCATTTGCTGTCAAGAAGGCTTAACTTGATTGTATACCAACATTTTACATTTCTTGGCTGGATTCAAAAACATGGCTACCAGTTTCGAATGGAAGTTTTCTAATTTGTAGTTAGAAACATTTTTTACAAAAATTTAACAAAATTTTTGTTGAGATATTTTTAAATACATACTAAAAAATGTTGCAGCCAAAAAAGAATCATTAAAATACATATATATACACGTGACGATCTTTTTTGCAACAATTGATCAACAAATGATTTCTAACCGTCAAATTTATTGTATGTTTTCCTCACCCGACACCATTTTTTATATTTTTGTTACCAGATATGGTTTTGTCGGTTGACACTTTTAGCAAGAGCGAAAACGCAGAAGTGGCCCGAAACATTTAAAATACTTGCGCAAAATATTTATTACCGGTCCCCAAAATCATATAATTTTTTGAGGAACAGGTTAATTTTGGATTTACCATCGAAATCGTCGCTTTTACGGTGGCAACAAATTACACTTTTTTTCCCAGGTTCAAATAATGTACAAATTTTAAACAAAAATAAAAGAAAAAATCGGCACTTTAGATATTTTCGATAAACAATGCAGTTTAGTTTTTGATGAAATTAAGATTAGCAAGGATTTGAAATATAATTCAATTCAAAATTGTGTAGACGGATATGTTGACTTGGGCGACGATTGCAGAGAAGCTAAGATTGGTAGGTATATTTGTGTTTTCATGGTGTTCGCGGTATTATTGGAAACTGGAAAAACATTTTATGCTACTAAGTCTAACGGTTAAAGCTGTTATATGTGACCAAGGATCGAACAATCGAAAAGCTCTGAATAATTTGGGAGCTCTGAATAATTTGGGAATACTAATAATCCAATTTTAATCGATGTTAGCTCTTCTCAAATTGTATATTTATTTGATCTCCCGCATTCATTTAAATCTTTCCGAAATTATATGCTGAAATCTGACCTCGAAACACCTGATGGTATTGCGAGCTGGCAAATTGTTCGTGAGCTGTATACATTAGAACAATCGTCCTCCACTCGAATATGTCCTAAATTTAGTGATAAATACGTGAATCCCGGCCATTTCGAGAACCTCAATCAAGTATCACCGAACTTTGCATATTTAATGACCAAACCAATTGTAATCGAGATCGAAGAGGAATTAACTGATTTTGGCTCTTCGTTTTGTCAAACTAATACCAACTCAGATCCATCAACTAGGTAATTTACAGGATATCTAGTAAATAAAATATTAAAAAAATTTAATTGTGCTGTCTGTGTCTTAACACTTTTAAAAGAAAATGATTACCTAGAATGTACTTCTGAGTTGTTAATAAAACACAAAAATTACATGACGGACTGCTTTGGAAAGCTTCAAGCACCGTCTCAATCATTTTTTGAGCTATGTCGAAGGCAAATATCAATCTTTGACAACTTTTTAAAGCGCAGTCTCATGTAGTCGGATTGAAATGTTAAATATTAAATATTTTACTAAATGAAGAGAGCGATAAAGAGTTTTACGATAATAATCATTCCTGTTATAATCATCGTGTGTCTTTACTAAATCTAATGATAATTATACTAATCAGGAAGAATTGTAAGTGGCAAGTCGAACAAGCTAAATTAAATAACATGAAAACACGAACAAATAAAAGACAATGAAGAACTACAATATATTGGACTAAACTCGCCCTCCCGATTAAAATAATAACACCACACTTCTCTAAAGAAATAAATTTAAATGTGATCCTTTACCACTCAGTCGACCACTGTAGATGTAAATCCGATCGTTTAACAGCCAGCCAGCCAGTCATAACGAGCATGTCAGTCATCTCTTTGAATTTATTCATTACTGGTAAATTCAACAGTAGGTTCACTTCCAATAGTTTACGAGTCATTCAGTCACAATCAGCAAGTCAGTCATTTTTTTGAATTTATTCATTACATATTTTCAATTGTAGATCCACTTTCGATCGTTTACCAGTGAACCAGCGTTTCTTTGAACTTATTTATTACTGATAAATTCAACTGTAGATCTACTTTCGATAGTTTATCAGCCAATCAGGTACAACCAGTCAGTCAGTCAAACACCTCTTTGAATTTATTCATTACAGAAAAAATTAGATTCTCAATAATTCTTCTCACTATCTTTCAGTTACTCCAGTCAGTCATTTTGATGAAACTTATCATTAAAGTAAATAGGCATATGTACAATGTACATATAAAATCATCATAAACAAATTTGCTACTTTTCTAAAGTATTACATTTTTGATGAATTACAACTAATTTTTGAAATCTGAAAATATTCATTACAGAACAACAACAAAAATACAAAGTAACTTGGTCAACAGACGGGGTATGAATATTTTTGCATAAACTAAAAATAAAAACATAATTTATTTGAATTAATTATATTATGTACAATAAAAAATTAAAAATTTAAAGTTTACTGCAACTTTAACTTTAACATCACCAATATGTAAATAATAAATAAAATTGTGCACTTACACTTATTCGGATAACTTGAAACTTCTATACATTGACAAATATTGTATTATTGATTATATATATATATATATATATATATATATATATATATATATATATATATATATATATATATATATATATATATATATATATTACGATCGTTGGATCGTTGGTTTTGATTCTATTCTTTTCTAACACATTTACACTACATATACACAAATTCAAATTTAGGTATATTGTACAATTTAAATGTATGGTAGTAATACGTCATGCGACGATCAACGATTTTAAATGTTTTACCGTGGATTATTTTAAGCGCCAGTTATATTCTTACTTTCTCTTATTATATTCCCATACTTTCTGCAAATAGTAAGGTTTTTTGAGCCAAGACTCAATCCAAAATGTAGTTTACCCTTAATTCCGTTTTTTTTTTTAAATGGCGTTTTCAAATGGTATACTTTACTAAATGTGTTCCAAAAAAAATCTAAAAGGCTGACAAAAGATAGAGCTTAGAAATACAGAACACATTTTAGTAAAGCATACCATTTGAAACAAATACAGACAAATTCAGGCAAAATAAATATTTTTTGACGTCTAAAAAATAAACATAAATACAGCCAACGCTGATTTTTCTAAAAAAATTCCTTTTTAATATTTCTCTAATAAGTTCGCTACAGTTTTGAATTGTAATGAACCCAACATTGAATACTGTTTACTAATACATTAAAAATTGATTTAATTTCAGTTTGGCTGAAAAACTTCACAAAAACCTTTTCCTTGTTGCGGACAACTTATCCAAAGAAAAACGCACCTTATATGTATCGTAATCAAGTCCGTGCGATTGAGCTGAATTAAATTGTTAAGTAATTGATTTACAAATGTTGTCCGATTCTAGCTTAATGACAACTGATAGACAACACTTGGGCAATTTTAACTGTATTATTGTATTATTTATTTATTTTCCAAAATTTTATATGTTTTTTCTGTATCATCAAAATCAGCAAGTGATTGTCGTAAATCGTTTTATTGCCAAAACTAAAAATAAATTCATGACTTTCCGGAAAAACATTCAATATATTTATATGTGAATAAATTATTTTAATAAAAAATTAAATTAGTATTTTGTATTAATAACTAAAATAGACTAAAAAAATACAGATTTTTTGGCAGTATTGTATGTTTATGTTGTCTAAATTTTCGTTCGAAATCGATTTGCATTGATCAGTAGAATAGGTCAATGATATTCATGAATCAAATATATTTCCGAATTGAATTTGATGTTATTAACTTTAACAGATTCGGTTAACCGCTGCCAGGGTATTAAGATGTATATAAAGTTTGCCCAAAATTCATCCCAAAAAACGCAGTGGTAACATTAAAATAAAAATTTCCTTCATATTAAAGTGTCAGCCCAAAAAAAAAAAAGGTTTATCATGATATAATTTAATAATATATATTGGCAACTCCAAAAATTACTATCATGACAGTAAAATTTATCACGACAGACTCTCAGGCCAAAAATCAAACTATCATGGGAAGGCAAACATACTCGTATATAAGGAGAACTTTTTAAATTTTCGCAATTCTCAACTGACTATAACCTCAAGTCCTGTATTGTTGGCAGAAATCTTATGACGATGTTTTATTAGATCTATCAATTACCAGCGCATGAAAACAATCGATGCGATTGTACATAGATAGATGATTTTATAATTTTAAACTACAGTTAAAAGAAACACGTAAGTATATACTTGAATTATCTTTATAATTTTATTTTATTTAGTTACTAATATTTTTTGGAAAAGAGAACCTTTTCGTCTCAATGTATTGTACAGAATGTTTTTACAATGCAAGTTTTGTTTTTTACAATATTGTTTTTTGATACACGGATTTTGCGACAGATGTCCTATGTAGTCAGCATGAAACGTCGCACTGAATGCAAATATTTTGTACTACTGAATGCAACCACATTACTCTACTGAATGCGACCACATTATATTTGACATTATGATCGAAATGTCAATGGATGCTAACAAAAACAAGTGAGAATTATTTAATACATAATTAGTTTTACAAAAATTTTAATTTTATAGGTTACAATAATGTGGCGATAATTTATTTGCAACAAAAGCTAAGTTGAAATCTAGCCTTGATACTTTTGGTTTGTGTTTATTTAACCTTTTCTTTTGTTTGTTTTCAGATCAGCTGGTTGATATCACGTATTCTGAACAGCGCACTCTGCAATTTTTTCAGAATTTTATCGTGGGGGTGGCATGATCAAATACGGCCGCAAAGCTTTGTCAGTCCTATTTAATTTGATTTTCCTAATTCAACTGAGTGTAACCTCAAGTCTTGCATTATTAGCAGAAATCTTATGATGATTTTCCGTTAAGCCTATCCGTTGTCAGTACTCTATCTCTTCTATATATTTTTTTTTTTTTTTTTTCAAAATTTTGTCATGGGTGTCGTAGGTTTTTTCGCAGTTTATTTTCGCTGATTTTCGCCATATTTGACCATACGATGATCCCTATAACAAAATTCTGAACAAAATTCAGAGAACTGGCAATTTATATACAGTGCTGGGAAAAAAAATTGGGCAAACATATTTTATTACAAATTGGAGTCTTTTTTTGCTAAATACAAAACTTTTGAAAGCAATTGGCTTATTGTTTCATTTTAAATACATGTATGACCTAATTTTTTGAAAAAAAAAATACCTGCAATTTAGGGGGAAAACCCGAAAAATGCCAAAATATTCAAAATACGTTGATTGGTCTTAAAGTAATTTTTTACTGATTTATAGAAATTCTATCTTTAATATTAATATTTTGGTGGACCGCCATTTGCATTTATTACAGCGATAAACCTCTGATTCATTGAATTTGATACATTTTTAGAGATTTTAGAATGTTTAATATTACAATGTCGTCGGAATCGTTTTAAAACTTCATCGGACATAAGAGGGGATCTTGAGCGAGCAACGGGAAAACAAATTTCAGCCAGCTTAGTGACAAAAAGACTTAAGCTGGTTTGATTATTAATTAATTAGAATTAATAGCAACTAGAATTCATATCATGCAACCATATAATATCTTCACTATATTCACATCTTCAATTGTAGATAATATCATCGCATCTAAATAAGAGCACTACACGCAAACCGCCCACCCCTTAGAAAGGTCCCAAAGCTTCCAATGCCAATTTCGACCTAATTTTCTTCCAAACATACTCCTTCCCAAAAAGTGTGGCAAGAATTTCATTTCAAAAACAAGTCGAAAAACCAGCATTAAACACTCTAATGCCTCTCCAAAAAAAAAAAAACTAGCCATACGCAGACGCAATACTCTTATCTAGAAGCGACTAATTTAATCATTTCAGCATTATGTTCCTTAAATCTCTGCAACTGCCTAACAAATTTACCGTTTATATCCTTTAAAAAAATTGCTCATCAGATTCTAAATTGCATTTAAACTTATGTCAGACATAAATCAAAATAATAAATCAAATAAATCTCAACAGTACACATTCATTGAATCAGAAACCAGCATGCACAACAAGTATAAGACCATGATCAACAACCAAGATACAACTCCATCCCGAAGTATCCTTTTCACCCAACATACTCACTTAATTGTCCTTTACATTACGTTAATCTCATTTATACCATATATTATTGTCATAATATCCCTAAGGCTTTATCTACAAGATCCTATTACCCACTTTTCATTTATCCTAAAAATTCTTAAATTCTCCTTGCCACAGAGAAATAAATGTAAGAGGCGATTTCAAAAATTAACTATGTTTCTCCTAATGTTTGGATCCTACGGGGAGATCAGGGATGATAAGTGAAATCTTAGCCCTGATTTTTCGATGATTCTATTTATAGAATTGATATTTAAACATATTAAACGGGTTTATAAGAGGAGGGGAATAAATTGATTAACAATTATTTACTTATTTATTTTGTTTATTATTATAATTTTGATATATGGTAAGTATGTAAATAATTTGAGCCATCATCATTGTCCTCAATTAACTCACTTGAATCTGATTCGCTTACTTGGTAAATTTCAGTACCTGCCTTCCTTAATTCTCCAAGTTGTTGTAACAATTCCTGCCATTCCTCATACGGTTTATTGTATAGTATTCTAGATCCTGTATCAATGATGTATTCCATGTGTAACATGGAAGACCTCTCTTTTTAGGCCCTGCTACATATCGTATGGCAGCACTTAGCAAATGATTTGGGCCACGACGATGTATATGACCCCAATAATTTATTCTTTGCACCTTGATTTTCTTTGTTATCGTTTTACCGCCTAGTATCTCCTTTACCTTTCTTCCTGAAGGTTTCTTTGAACTAAATTCGTATAATTTTCTAAGGAGGATTTATTCGTATTTCCTCAAGCGACGGCGATTTGCGTAGGTAAGCGCTGAGGTCTTCAATCGATATGTAACCATAGGTATAATGGTTGTGTTGTACATCATGAGTGCAGTTGAAAAAGGTACATTGTATTTTTTTTTTATAAAATTTTCCATCATTTGAGTTACTCCCAATGCATGATGACATCTGGTCCGAATGGTCAATGGTCTACTTAAATTTGCGGATAGCTGTGTACCTAGGTACCGCATGGTGTTGACTACCTTGAAATTATTATTTGCCAATGTAACGTTAGTTGCGGGTCCATTTGGGAGAGAGGATCTCTAATCATCATTGTACATTTCTAGTTATTGATTTCCAGACCAGCATATCCTTAAACCGTTATAAGTTCCAGTAATATTGGCTCAAGTGTGGTGAGATTTTTAGTAATAATTACTATATCATCCGCATATGCCAATACCAGTGGAAGCTGCAAGTTATCGCATTGCTCTAACTTGAGTTCAGGAAACTGATCCGCTACCGTGACCAGAACCTAGTTTAAAATGAAGTTAAACAAGCGTGGTGATAAAGGACATCCCTGTTTAACACCTTTATTTTTCTTAACTCTGGAAGTAGTCATGTTAAACCATTTAATGCTGGTGTGCTCCCAAAAACAGGTCTTGATAATTCTATTTATTAAGTAGCATGGAACGTATTGTTGTAAACATTCTGCTATTACTTCTAATTTCACTGTGTCAAAAGCCTTTGCCAAGTCGATTGATAACATATAAATACGATGACCAGCACGCCATTCCTCATCCAGTATTCTGCGAATCGTGAACATATGATCATCCGTGGAACGATTTGTTAGAAAAGCCGCTTGGTATGAGGCTGGTAATGCCAAAAATTTATCAAGACGGTCTAGAATGATTTTCGCGTATATCTTATATTCCACGTTGCATAGTGTGGATCTCCTAAACGAATTAACATCATTTGGATTTTTTACTTTTGGTATCGGTACCTGAACCGTTTCGATCCATTCTGCAGGTGGTTCATTCCTTATCCATATGGTTTCAATGATCTGACATAGCGCATTCAGCAATTCAGAAGGGAGATGCTTGACTAATTCCATTGGAATTCCATCTGTTCCGGGGGCAGTTTTAGATCTAATGTTTTGTATTACTGCATTAATTTCCAACAGTGATGGAGGAGGTCCCAAGGGAAAATAATCATTCTGTTCCAATAAGTTCGGCCAAGTTCCTTCCGCTTTCCGTAGTTCATTTGTCCATGCAGATATAGGAATATATTGCTCCCTTGACATACTGTTGTCCCGTAAGTGTTGCTTGAGACAGTTGTAGGTTTTCCGCAATAGTTCATAAGGTTTTTGATTAGAAACATCGTTAAAAAACTGCTGATAATCATGTGCCGTTTTATCATCAATAGTCTGATTAAAAAGTGCTCTGGCATTTTTTAATTTAATATGCGCTATCTGATCACGGGATCACGGGGGTGAGCACTCTTCTGGTATAAAGCAGCTAGTGCCCGCCTTGTTCTAGACGTGTGGGAATTGTGATTTGCAATGGTTTGATGTGCTGCTATTTTAATGCAATCCACCATTTCCTTCCATTTATTTGTACAACCCGTACACATATTTTTACTGATGTATGTATTTGTTAGGAGATCCTGATATTGCTTACATATTCCCTCATCTTGTAACAAGTTCAGATTTAGTGACTTATATTCGTATAAGGAAGCTGGATCTGTAGTCGATGACTTGGTCACAGAGTGATTTGTATTTTTATACCCCTTCCTTAGCGTACATTTGATCCCCATTAAACGATGGTCACTTATGGAATGATGATATGTATCTGCTAGGATTGATTTGACATGGTTCCTTTTTCGCGTTAAAATGTGATCAATTTGCGAAAATGATTTCCCATCAGTCCGGGTAGTGGTGGTTTGTCTTCTTTCTTTTGTTGTTGATATGAATAGTTGCCCTAATTTTGCAAGCAATACTAGCGCAACACCATTTTCATTTGATTCTCGATGATAAAGATTGGAACCAATATTTTGCTCCTTGGAGGTGTTTCTGGAACCAATATGAGCATTAAAATCTCCCAATAAGATTAGATCCCTTGATTGTGGACACCGATCCACTATTGACTGCAGCTTTGAAAAAATCTTTGTAGCAAGTTTACGGTTATATATATTTGTTTGTGATGGTACATACACAGAAATCAGAAGAAATTCCCTAAAAGGAGGGCAATTGACTAATATTGACATGATTGATTCAAAGTAGTTTTCAATTCTCTTAATACATACAGCGGTGGTTCTTTTTACCGCAATGGCCACTCCTCTCCTTTTGGTATTTGGATCACTAACCATATACTACATATAGTTTTCCGTCTCACAAGAACCATTTCATGTTGGTTTCTTGAAGACCGCATATATCAATAGAGTTCTTATTTAATATAGTAATTAATAAAATATACAGCCGGCTATAGTGAACAAAAAATTCTGCCCCTTGAATATATATATATATATATATATATATATATATGGTGAAAAATAAGTGAAATCACCAATTTTTGGAAGTCATGTTTTAATTTTATGATTTTTATGTTTTGAATTTGTAGTCTTGATTAAAAAAAATTTTTTGTAGAACGTGATTTTTTTTTGTTGATGTTGTTGTTTAAAATACAGGGTGTCAAATTTTGAGAAAAATGATGAACATGATCTTGTGTTTATGGCTGTAAAAGGAAAAATAAATATCCGATATTTATGATATAGGGCTCGTTTTAAAGGTAAGTTAATACGAATTAGTAAAAAATATATAAATGGTAAGTTCTTTAATTTCTTCATTTTCAAATTTCCCGCCAAAATTTTATTTTTGAATTTTCTCAATGATCGTCCAATTTTTTTTTTTTTTTTTTTTTAAATTTTACCTCCTTTAATTCTATTGAACATACTAAAAACTTGCGCTAGAAAAATTTTTTGTTTTCCTGCAAAACTAAGCCTTAACAATTCATCACTAAAATATTAATTACATAACTAAATCAAATAAGTATATAGTAAGGAGCAGCATAAAATTTCACGTGCTTATACATACATTATGTTGTGAACCAATGTTGTTTCAAACTTTTTTGCGATAATAATACAACTAACGTAATCTCAATCAAATTTAGGTGGTGTAAATCCTTTTCGGTTCCATCACCAATGCTCAAAGCCAACCTAATTATTTTTAAAGAATTATCCACTTCAGCACGACTTGGCTATTGGTATTCTTCTACGTCCGACGATTACGAACTTTGTTCAATATATCATCATCATCGATTTCTTCGGATATCACGATATTATCATCTACATTTAAATATTCCTGTGCTGCGGTATCCCCTACATACTTTTCTAATTGTGGGTCTTTCCACAATAATTGGATATTGGTATTACTGTTACTATTGTCAAGTTGCTGACTCTGTTGTTAATTGTTTCTGGTTTGACCTTCGCCCAATCCCTTTAGAGGAAATGCAGTGCATCCAACAAACAATTTTTATAATGCGTTGGTCCATTGGTTGTGCTACGGCTGTGTGATATTTGGTGGGAAGAAAGCCAATTTTATTGCAAGGAATCGAGGAATTATCAAATGTGATGGGCAGTTGCCGGTCACAAAAAGCACCTTCACCCTTAGTTTACATTTTTTTTGCCCATTCTAATTGAAAAGTTGTTCCCTTTCGACATGTGTCATTTACGATTTTTGAAACAACGTGGTTTTGCGCTTTTACCTATAACAAGTAAGGGAAGTTTTTCGGTACCATTCGCATTGCTTCCGATTAAAACCATGATCGGCTCCCTCCTTGCACAATTTCCTCCCCCCCCCACCGCGCAATGATTATTTCTAAACTGCGTGGTTTTATTACGAAAGGTCCCAAAGAAAGAGCCCGTTTCATCTAAGCTGAATACATCGCTTTTATTATATCCATCCAAAATCCAATTTTTCTGCAAATTGCGCTGCCTGAGTCGGTTGTGATGCTAATGCACACCATACTATGTGGTGTTCTATGTCTATTGTTGATTTAGTTTTAAACTGTACTGTAAATTAACCGATTGGGAACTATTTTCTTGTAAGCGTTTTAATTTTTGATAATTCAACTAGTATTCGGTCGGCTAAAGACATTGAATTGCAAGTATCGGTGTTGTCGAAAGCAATCTCTGCCGCTTTCAATAACTCTTGTCCACTTGTTACTAAGAAAAAGACTTGAAACAAATCCTTCTGGTGCTCTGACCATAAAAGGTTAAGGAAACAAACTAGAAAGTAGAATTGGGATAGTTTCCTAAAATTCCAAAAGAATTATAAGAAGAGCTTAAAACCCGCTCATAGAATATCTTGGAGAAATTTCTGTGAGAGACCGGCTTTTCTGCTGTAGCTAGACTTAATAAAGCTCTGGCTAAAAATGATGTTGTCTTGATGTCCTTCATCTACCTAATGGCAAGTATACTTCCTCAAAAAGAGAGACGGGTTAGCTTAGGGAGCTAGCAAATCAAATTATCACACCTGAAGTTATGCGTTGGAGTATTTTCTCCTTTGGACTTACAAAACTAGTGGTCCTGATGGGATTTTTCCTGCTGAACTTCAGAATAGTTTTCCTCTCGTTAGGTACCAGTTGCTACAACTTTTCAAGGCTTATATTGCTTTGAGTTCTGTCCTACCTTTTTGGAATAGGAGTAGAATGTTTTTTATCCCGAAACCTGGTAGATATCATTATTTATTTAAATCCCCACTCTGTAACATGCAACATGCTTACAGAGCTGGTAAGTCCTGTGAAACGACTTTACTTATGTAAAATACTCGTTACGAGAATCGAAAGGTCGCTCAAGAGCAAGGAGTTTCTTGTGGGTACTTTAATGTACTAATTTTGGTATTACCCATACCATTTTCAATAGGATTAAATCAGTTTCAGTCAGGGTTGCGAAAGGTTGTCCTTAAGAAGGTGTACTCTCGCCTCTGCTGTGCCTTCTGATTATTGACAAGCTTCTTGCCAAACTGCAACAATCTGGTTTGGTCGCACAAAGTTATGCTGACGACCTTGTTAATAAATACAGTTGCTGGTTAACACTTAACATTGGTTTACATGTCATTGTCATTATTAAGTATATGTGTTTACTACAATAAGATATGTCGACGATCTATCTGTCGGGCATCTTGGGGCATAGATTGTCAGATCAGAATATGTTAAACATTTAGGAGTTAGCCTAGATAGTAAACTTTCATGGAAGAATTACCTGGATTGCAAACTTCAAAAGGCAACTGCTATCTTTTTAGCAATGTCGAAGAGCTTTCGGGATTACTTGGGGTTTATCTCCCAAGATGTTGTGTTTCATCTAAAAATCGCTGATTCTATGCTAACGTACGCTTATTGTGTGGTGGCCACTGGTTAATCTAAAATCTTCTATCGTAAATCTTAACGGTTTACACTTCTTGCTATGGAAGATATTTTGTATCTGACACAGCTGCATTTCTTCGTTCTAGGCACAGCATGCTCTGCTGTGTTTCCATTGAAGTGTATTGAGGCGTGGAACTTTTTCGGTAAAGTTATCGGGCATAGATTAATTGTTAGTAAATATGTCTCTCTGAAGGATGCAGGATTATAATAAATTACTGTCGGAGTCGGTAGTGTTGGATTTGGCGTCTACTGTTCTGTATTGCGCTCGACAAGGTCTAACAGAAAATCGCAATGAGACTAATGCCAAGAATGCAGGACTTGAGGTTATACTCAGTTGAATTGTGAAAATTTAAAAAGTTCTCCTTATACGAGTATGGTTCCTTTCCCATGAAAGTTTTATTTTTGGGCTGAGAGTCTGTCGTGATAAATTTTGCTATAATGAAAGTATTTTTTGTGAGCTGACATTATACATTGTGCGAAAATCAAATTATATCGGACTCAACAGGTTTTGCGGCTGTTGCATTGTTGAGATGTCTAAGTAATACCGAGTATGCCATCTCATCTGACCTATATGTACATATGGAGGAGAATTGTGAGAGAGTTCATCTGTATTGGTGTGATTCGCTAGTACTTAAATGCACAATACATTCTGTATATATAGGATTGATTTTTTCATGATCGTAGGCTCATCGGTTCGAAACTGGATTGAGTTCTCTTACTACAATCCTCGGAACATATTAAATATCATGTAGGAGTTTGGAAATTATATGTACATGTTTGATAGAAGAAGGGAGCATATTATGATATTTTGCATAATCCATACACTTTGGAACATTAATAAATCTGTGCTTGACGGGTCACATAAACATGTCCCCTTCTACAAAACCTGCACATAGGTTAGTATGACGAGATGGCATACTCGGTATTACTTAGACATATCTACGATGCCTACGGCTATTTTTTGTTTTTCCAAGCAGTTACAACAATAAAATTTTGTAACCAATCGTTTCTGCCTTTAAGTTCCTATTCGTTTATTGTTTTATTCCTAAAATTGAATAAACGTAACTAGAGTTGTGCGGTTGTAAAGGGTGTTCAAATTTGAGGTATCTTTTTAAATATTCCGCCATTTAATTTTTTTTTTGTACTAGAGTACCAAATGTTATTTGACAGATGACAAGTACAAATATCTCGGTTAATTAAAATGTATCACTACACGAGTAATCAACGTGTTTTCATTATTACTACTTATTTTAAATCAAAATGGCAATGCAATTACTGTGAATGGGGGCTCGATATCGAGAGATGATTAGAAACTTTTTGTGGAATCAATTGGAAGATTTATAATAAAACAACTTAAGTTATTTTTAATTGAAAAAATTTTTTTCCTTATAGTAACAATATTTAAAATTTTTTTTTTTTTTTTATTTTTTATTTAGAAGATCGATTTCGGATTGACTCCTTCTTCGGTTCTTTTCTAACAACTATTCTGAATAGTTGGTAAAAAAGAACCGAAGAAGGAGTCAATCCGAAATCGATCTTCTAAATAAAAAAATAAAATTTTTTTTTTTTAAATATTGTTACTATAAGGAAAAATTTTTTTCAATTAAAATTATTTAAAAATAACTTAAGTTGTTTTATTATAAATTTATAAGTGACAAAATATACACAAGCAAAATGGATAACACCATTATAACTCAATTGGAAGATATTGATGTGCAGAATATGTGGTTTCAACAGGATGGTGCAACATGCCAAATAGCAACGGAATCAATCGAACTTTTGAAAGAAAAGTTTAATAATCGAATAATTTCTCGAAGAACAGACGTGAAATGGCCAACAAGATGGCCATTGGACTTCTTTTTATGGAGTTTATTGAAGAGTAAAGAGTTTTTCTGAAGTGAAATGCAAATTAGAGGTAATTGATTCTGTTTATTCCCAATTTGAGGAAGCAATATCAAATTTCCATGATAAGGATTGCGACTTTGAAGTTAACGATCTGGAAAATTTGATGTTGGATTTTGAGAATTGTATCCAAAATATGAAAAGCCAATTAATGTCCTTAAGATAGGATATACCAACTTTTGATGGAAAGCTGAGTGAATGGCTTACATTTAAACAAACTTTCCAATCAGTATAGTACGCATCAATCCTAATTTAAATAGTGTTATTATAATATTTATCCTGTTATTAAAATATCTAAAAGGCGATGCTCGTACGGCCGTTGGCCATATTGATTTAACCCATAATGGATACATAAAGGCTTGGGACGAACTTAACAAGAGATTTCAAAATAAAAAATTATTAGTAGATGTGCGTATAGATGGTCTACTAAATTTACCCAATATAGTTAAAGGTAATAGCCAAGAATTAAAAGATTTACTAAATAAAGCTATTATGGTCACACATCTTCTCTAGAAGCCTATGATCAACATATAAACCAGTTAGGTGAACTTTTTGTCATAAACTGTGTAATCAGAAAGATGAATTATAATTTACGAAGAGATTGGGAAAGTTAGTGTGAATCAAAGACCTTGCCCATCTGGGAAAAATTGAAAAGTTTTCTCATTGAAAAATCTAGTATAATCGATATAATACAGCCTAACTCTAGCAAAATTCAATCTACAATTCAACGTAACAAATCCAATTTTCAAAGACCAAATGTGCTGAACAATTTCAAAAGCAAGTCTTATATACCGTATAATAGTACAGCCTTTATTAATTCCAATTCACAACAACCCGAACCTAATTTTCTTCATAATAATAATAATACGTTTAATAATTGTGGTTTTTGTAAGCTATGTGCAAAACAATTAAACCTCTGTTTGAATTGTTTCAGCTTCAAACATTTTACTTCTAAATGTTTAAATCGTGGTTTAAGAGGTTTAGTGTTACGTTGCACTGAAAATTTAGCTCGAACAAACAATTGCGAATAGGATAGTACGTATAAAATTTAAATAAAAATGTTGTTTATGTTTTATTCAACCATATCAACACAAAGTAGGCTGTCTTAACCTGAAATTCCCAGTATTTTTCACAAAATTTTTCGTTGTCACGGACACTTGTATAATAGAAAAACGCACCTTATACACGTACCATATTCGACAGGATAGTGTGGTAGTGGTCAACCCAAATGAGTATTTACGAAAATTTTTCAAAATAAATGGAGCAAGAAAATTTCAAAAAAATAAAAATCCCGATGAGGGATGAGACGTATCACGAACGAAACATATGCTACAATTGAAAACGTGT
Organism: Tipula vernalis; assembly: GCA_958295665.1. Taxonomy (NCBI): domain Eukaryota; kingdom Metazoa; phylum Arthropoda; class Insecta; order Diptera; family Tipulidae; genus Tipula; species Tipula vernalis. The sequence continues at coordinate 376,929,802 of OY282559.1, forward strand.
TTAAAAAAAAATATCAGCTCCTAGAAACTATTTTTCATTTAGTGTAAAATGAAGAGTAAGATTCTCCTGAAATCTTCAAAAATTTTACGTGGATAAAGTTGAACCTAGCACAAGGTTTGTACTCTATTGGAGCAGATTTGGAATTGAATTGCGTTCGTCTTTTAACTGTATAACACATATTTTTATAAATTTTAATAAAATGTTGCTGACATGTAGAGCAAATGTAAATATTTTGACACAAATTGACTAAACGTTTTTATTAGACAAGCACGTGGCACAATTAATTGAAGCTTATTAAACAAATTTATTCAAGAGTATGCAAAGTGATTCATCTGTAATTTACATAAAAATATTTGTGTTTTTTTTTTATGAGTTTAGAATGATTATAACTAAAATCGACAATAGACGGGAGACGGTGATATTTTGGATTGCCGACTCCTTTGACGTCGCTCGATACACAAGCTTGACGTAATTGAACTATATGATCTCATGTTTTGTATAAATTGATTACTTTATACTAAATATGAACGTTTTTAATTTTAATTAAAACAATACAGCATAAATATAAAATAAATTATTACATAATTTTTTAATTGATTCGTAAATTTTATTGATAAGCGATTATATTTATTTATTCAACACAGTTTGATACTTGTGTGTGAGTACTAAGCTCTTGATTAACTTCTTCAAGTAAAAACCACTTTGCACTGGCTTTTAAAATTAAAACAACGCATCTAATTTTGACGCCTCATTATATTGACGCAGCATGAAGAGTGGTGATCTACTCGTGATATATGCACAATCCCAATTTTTTTTCTTATTATACGTAGTGTACATTTATGTACTTACCCATCATATACGCAAACAATTTTAATTGCCTGATTTGATTGACTGAGCATTTATGTATACGCGTCTATGTACTTAATTTGTAAGTCATATGATATTTTGAGACAATAAATAGATAAAACGTCAAACGCATGTGAGTTAGTACAAAAGTGTTTTTATTTTTATTAAACAACAAATTTATTTAACTATTTATCGAAAATTCAAACATTTTGCGCAATATTTAGATACAGGCACACTACTATAGAGTTCATAATTTTTTATTGTACAGCTTCTGTTTATTTTGTTACGAACTGTAGAATTATAATCAAATGGCACGTGCTTTTGTGTGGCTTGAGTGGTTGTTCCTCATTTGTTATCTAACCGACTTTTGTGTCTTTTTAGTTAAAATAAATGTTTATGCATTATTCAAATAATAAAAATGTGCACTTGAAATAAAATGTAAATAGACGTTTTTAACGAAAAATTATCTATGAATAAATATAAAATCGCTAATGTTGAACCGAAAATTTACTTAGCTTAGTTACTGTGCGGCGTTCAGATCAGGAATATGAGATTTATTGATTTTTCAAGTGATTTTATTAAGAAAAGCTTTTTTGATGTTTTTAGCTTTTTCAATATGGGAATTACCAAAAAATTACGTTTGGTTTTTTATTTTGTTGCGTCATAATAAATTTGAAGAAGATTGGCAAGGTCGATCATTTAAAAATATTTAAAGTCATTACAAGATTATTAAAAAATATTCCTGTCAAAAGTCAGTTGCTGACCTGTGTATGTATTCTTCTTTGTTACTTTATTTTGTAAAAAGTTGATGCTATGACTGTGCTAAAAATCTTTCGATATTATGAATTTATAAGTTCGAAATTTCTGCGAAACTCTGCAAAGGTATAGATAGGACAGGCGTATTCCATGTCCCAATATATATGAGGATTTCTCAAAACGGGAGCCCATTTTTGTCTCAAAAGTGTTACCGGGAAAAGCCTTGCGATTTTTTACTATTTTACCTCTATAACGGCATAGGAATAACATATTAGAAAATTTCAATATCCCCTATAGAAGTTCATCCATCAGTAGCATTTTCAAGTCAAATTCAGCCCGATGTGGTAGGAACTTGGTTATTTATTAACCGTACGATAGAAATGGGATTCTAAAATGATTTTTACATGAAGTTCTGCGAAATGGGCAACTAGGAAAGAACTTGGTGATTTCTTTACGGATTATGATGAAATTCGATTTAGTGGATTTTTCGAGACTAGTCGCAGTGTGTCAACATCGATTCTAGCTAATCCCTTTGTTTTTGCATAGAATACTTAAACTAGTTTAGCTAAATCGGATTTATTAAACCACAGTCTGTCTAGGGTATAACATGAACTTTAGATGAAGTTCGCTGTTTCTTAACCGATTATGATGAAATTCGACATGTACAACGGAAATTGTGCTCTAAAATGATTTTCACATGAAGTTCTGGAAAAATGAGAATATGTTGCGAAACTTCGTTATCCTGAAAATTTCGTTATCCTGATATTTTGTTACTGAAACTTATTAAATTTATCCTTTGTTAAAATAAAATATAAATATTTTAGTATGTCCTGTTATATTCTTGGTACTTTTAATGCTATAATACCGATCGATAAGAAATTTCGACATTTGTGATAGAACTGGAATTATAAAATATAAAGGGCTGAAACCTCACGAGGTGATCAGAACTTCGGTCTGTATTACGTGCGTTCGTAAGATTATATCAAGTCAACTCAAACTAACTCCCGAATCAATCAATCCCTAACTGAATCCCAATTCAATCACAAATCAACTTTCAACTCAACACTCAACACAATCTCCAACTTAACCCCAAATTTGCTTCTCAACTTAACCCTAATTATATTTTCCTTGTTCAGCCTCCTACCTCCAACTTCCCCCCAGCTCCAACTTTGTAATGACGCCCACGGTTGTTGTCGTTCCTATCCCTACTTTTTAACCTTCGCATTGTCGGCAAAAAAATCCCTCAATCTTGACTACGACTACCCGGGTAAAGAAAAAAAAAAATTCATATATTTTCGCTTATATTCCTTAGGATATTTGAATGCAGCTCTGTTTACTTAACTGTTTTAAATTTTGTTTTGTTGCTGTGTTTTAGCTACAAATATTTCAGTTGATGTTTGATTTTTAATAAATGAAGTCAGTTAGTAAAAAAACATTATTTAATAACTGTGATTCTGTAAATGTAAAAAAAAACAAAGATGGGAAAGGAGAAATTAGAATATTTGTCAAGTGTTCAAATGAGCAGGTAATGCAATATAATTAAATTTGTAACCATATTTATAAAAAAACATAAAATAACGGTTTATTGCTGCGTGTATTGCATCAAAAATTATCTATCATAGATTATCGTATGAAGAAAAGCAAAAGTATCTTGAAAGTGTAGTGCGTAATTTAGCATCGGATTCGGAAGATGATTAGGCGTTTGATGACGATGATATCGATCCTGATTATATCCTGATTCAGATGTGGAGCTCGAAAATGTTATCGCTGAGACAAGGGAAACTACTACCCAGAGGCCCATGACGAAGAAGATTGTAATATAGACGACAACACAGAAGATAATAGAGATGATCTAAACCAGAATGATGGAAACGATAGTGAATATTATATCGGTAAAGATGATAACTACTACTAAATGGCGAAAATCGGGTCCTAATTTACATCAGTTTGCTGGCCCACAATGTTGTAGTGATTCACTCATGCAATGAATTTATTACATTCATTTATCCCTACAATTATTCGAAATGCAACTCATTTCGACTGAAAATATAATTGTATTTGAATTATCTTCTTTCAGCTTAGTAGTGACAACTATGGAGTATATTTTAAACTTACTCTATAGGTTTCAATCCGTCCTTAAAATAAATACATTTCACATATATTTGTACCGATTAATCACTACTTTGTATTAAATATCTTGGACACTTTAATACAATACCTGAACCGTTTCATAACCATCTATTGTCGTTGTTCGCAACCAATCAACAAATTATGTTTTTGTTGAATTTTACTTTTATTCAGTGCGCTGATTCACACACACATTTATTCGTTTCCTATTTGAAAATTATCGTTAAATATAAAACATACACTCACACACACACAAACATATTAATCACCGCATACTTTCGTCATGCATTTTTGATGCGATTGTACCATTTATCTTTTTTATATGCTGTCTCACCCAAAGACACACATTAAGCGCGTTTTTTTATTCGCTCCGGATAGCTGCTATCGAGAGCCGTCATTTTTCTACGCCTAAATTTAAATTTGACGCGCTATTTATTGGTAAACTAAACTTATTTAACATCAAATTATCATTTTTAATTCAATTGTTTAGCGAAAACTTGATATAAAAAATATTTGGCTCTACCTATTTATACGGAGCGCTATCCGGAGCCACTTTTCATATGACGGCTCTCGATAGCAGCTATCCGGAGCGAATAAAAAAACGCGCTTATTGTGTATACACATTCGTTTTGGAAACGTCAGACGACAACATCACGGCGCAGCCATCGACATAAAATAAATTATTCCAAAATAAAGTTTAGTGAAAAATAGCATCGCCATTTTTGATGCGAGTAAAATTTATTTTAAATTTAAAAATTCCCAATTAGTTATTCTTATGCTAGTGATGTTGGGCAATTATTTAAGTGAACCAAAATTGTAAACCAGAATTTATAAATACAAAACGGCGCATACCAAATAATTGTGCGGCCATCAATTTATGGAAATCGGAGTTTTCTTTAATTTACTACGTGTTGGATAATCGCTAAACACGATCCGACAAAACCCAAGGCGATAATGTTTTGCGCGAACAACTATTTATGGGTCCTAATCCGAATAGCAAATATTTAAATGATGTAGACACGTGTTGCCATTGTATCGAGCTACAATATTACTCGTTTTATTCGATTCGACTATTGGTGGGGCAACTCAAAAATTGTGATAAATTTCCACGACGTTTACTGTGGCCCGAATTTGTAGCTGCGTAGGTTTCCCACGGAACGTTGATAATGGACTGTATCTATGTATTCGACGAAGATGGTCCGGCAACACAATCAAGAAAAAAAAACACTTTAATATTTCACGTTATAAAACGTATCACCCAATTTATTAATTTATTTGTTTTACACGGTGTTTGCAATCGCAAAGATTCAATCGTAATGATTCTAAAAAAATTAAATGCAATAATAATGACGTGTCAATAATCTTATTTTTTATGTGCATTGCACTGTAAACAATTGGTGAATAAAGTTCTACCATGGAACACTAATTATGCAACCAATACTGTATTATCGACATGTCATTATTTATATCTATGTTATCGACATATATTGAAATGTCAACACTGACAGCAGTATATAAACAAAATATAATTTATTAAGTTGCATAATCAGGATTTTCAGGTGTCATCTCCAAACAACTATTATGCAACTCGGCAAGCTCGAATGGAAACTGATAAGGCGGCACCAATTACGCAAATTTTTCAGATGCTAAACGCAAATTTGAAAAATAATTATAGACCTCATAAATCAATTACAATTGTTGAACAGTATTTCCGTTTAGAGGTCGAACGAAGTTTACACAATATATTCCCTCTAAACCCGCCAAGTATGGGATCAAGATATGGTGGGCCTGTGATTCCGAAATCGCATACCCGTTGAATGGCCAAATTTTTACGGGTAAAATTGGGAATATTCGTGACAAAAATCAAGGTGAGCGGGTAGTTAAGGAACTCATAGATCCATACAAAAATAGCGGTCGCAATGTCACTACCGATAATTTTTTTACTTCCGTACCACTTGCAAAGGATTTGTTAACATGGAATTTATCAATAGTCGGTACAATAAAAAAAAAAAAATAAATATTCCCGTAAAATTCAAACCATCTAGATCTAGAGAGGTTCTGTGAAGCAAATTTGGTTTTGGAGAAAAAGTGGTGCTTTGCTCTTATGTGCCAAAAGCGAACAAGGCAGTAATATTTTTATCGACGAAGCACGACGACGAGAGTACTTCTGGAACAAAATTATAACCCGATATTATTTTATATTATAATTCTACAAAAAAAAGCCGTTGATACAATGGACAAAATGTTGTCACAATATACAACAAAGCGGAAGACAAATCGCTGGCCACTAGCAATGATTTTAACATTGTAGACATAGCAGAAGATCTTTGGATCCCACTAATAAAAAACACACAACCCGTAAAAACAAAGTTTTTGACTATATATCCTTTATATATAAGACTCGGTCGATTGCAATTCAGTTTCGACCTTCTTCACCATGACTAACATTTAAAATTCAATGAGTAAGGGTCATTCAAAAAACAAATTTGAATTTTAAACTTACTTGAAGAAACATTTGGAACACTTCTAGATTGAATTTTTTAAATTGAAAATTAAAGAAAAAACTTAGTTATAGTATGTTGATCGAACTGAAATTTTGCCAAAAAGTATTGTTAGGTGACAAAAGTCGATGTGCAAAATTTCAGCGTGAGAGGATCACGGGAAGTGGGTCAATTTTGAACTTGAAGATCGTAAGGACATTCAAGCAAGCAATCAAGTAGGTGAAGTTAATATAAAGGATATAAAAAAGAGAGCTTTACTTCCAAAAGTTGTAAGCCATTATGCTACCAGAAGTGCAATACAATGCATTCTAGGCCTACCAATTGAACAATTATAAGGGCCTAGTAATACTTTGTTTACACCAGACCAATTATTTGATCGAGACGCATCCGGTCGATGTGAAAAAAGAAAAGTGAAGGGAAAAAGAAGAGATCCACAAGAAAAATGTTAAGTTGTTGCAAAAAACCAATCTGCCAGGAACACAGCCTTACTCAAACGCAGTGTCAACTATTATCATATGAGCCAATAGTTCATTATTTTTAAGATATTAATTTTTTTTGCATAATAGAAAATGAAATGTGATATATGTACAATGATTATTATCGAATATTGAATTGTGATCTGATATTTTTTCATATCAATGAAATAAAATAAACCAAAAAAATAAATAAAACTTGCTTGTTTTTTTGTATAGAACATGAGGAAAATATCTTTACCGGGGTAAATACTGTCAAGGTGGTCGAAAAAGCGAACATTGATAAATTACTCATTACCATATTAGTATCCTGAAATAATTTTTGAATTTTCTGAAAAATTTGAAAAATTTAATCACTGAGTCGAAGCGATTTTAAAATTCGCCTAAAATTCATGTAATTATTCAACGGAGAAAATCAAGATCTTTACCCGGGTAAATACCGACAAGGTGAAGGTTAAATAAATTTCGCTTTATTTTTGTTCTGGGAATTTTTATTCCATATACCAGAACTTCATCCAAAAATCATTTTAGAATCCCATTTCCAATGAACAAGCCGAATTTCATCATAATTGGTTGAGAAATAGGCAAGTTCCGTTATACTTGGCCATATTCCAGAACTTCCGGAATATGGCCAAGTATGATGGAATCCCATTTCCAACGCACATATCAAATTTTATCATAATCGATTGAGAAATATACAAGTTCCCTCATATTGGCCATATTCCAGAACTTCATAATTGTTTGAGAAATAGACAAGTTCCATCATACTTGGTCATATTCCAGAATTTCGGAAAATCAAGTCGGGAGTCAAAGTTCACTAAAATCAATTAAGAAATAGATAAGTTCCATCCTAATTGGCCATTCATTTAATTTGCTAAAGGTTTAATTTGAAATGTAAAAGGTTCAATTTGAGGCTTGAGATATTAACAGTGACACTTCTTAAGTCTTAAACAATATTTGTGTAAGGTTTGGTTCAAATCGGTCAAGTCGTGTGGAATTGTTGAAATATAATGCACATATGCTATACATACATACAAACACTCACTTTATTTTGTAGATTGCTCAGCTGCTCACTAAACACTGGTCCAACAGTATCTCAGCCCAAATTCAACCCGCAAACGGCCCCCAACTCAACCCTTAACCCAACCGCAAACTCTCTTTCAACTCAATCCTCAAACCAGCATATATAAAAAATTGGTCAATTGCTCACTGTATATTAAGCCAACCCCAACTCAACTCCAACTCAACTGGAACTCAACCCCAAAATTGATCCCTAACTTAACCTTTAACTCAACCCCAAACTCAATACCCAACTCAATATTCAAACCAGCATATATAAAAAATTGATAAATATTTCTATAACCAGGTATTTTGGGTCATTTCGGATGGCAGGTACCCGATGTACAGGTTCCAAGAGCTTTTCAAATCTCGGCCTTGACCATAGAAACAGATTGGCAAAAAAAAATTCTAAATCGAACAAGCCGTTCTCGAGATGACATGGGTACAGACATACAGACATCCAGACATCGGACAGACGGACGGACATTTTTTTTTTTTTTTTGTTGCTTTTTTAGACCCAGGGACTTTTAAAACGTCGAGAAAAGTGGTTTTGGACCAACCTAATTTTTGATCATTTTTGACAGGATTTCAATACTTTGGTCTTTTTAGACCGAAGTAAATGATTTTTACACAAAGTGCCGTATTTCTTAACAGATTAAGATGACCAAGCACAAGTTGAATTGGAAAACAAAATTAGTATGTTTACAAAAATTGTCAAGATCAAATTGTAATGTTTGTTGTATGAATTTGACTATAGTTTAAAACCTGCCTTCTTAATTACCCGTTGAAAAAAAAAGACTTAGGAAACAGTTCTTAGAGACGAAGAGCTAACTATTGTTTTGGTGCTTGACCTCCTGCTTTTTATAAAGGTCATTGTCCTCAAAAAACACAAATTTCACAATGCCGGGCCATACGTCCTGAATATTCGGACGGTTAATTGCGACTTTGTGACGACGCGTTCTTGCGTCGTCCCGGCTCATAGTACAATACAGGTGCTTAGTCCTTTTAACATGAAACTGAACGCAGAGAGAGAGGAGACGAAATCTTGATTATTGATTTTTATTTTGGTAATCGATGATTGATTTTTTTTTTGGGAGAGTTAATTTTTGAATTTTGTGGCGAAGAGTCGATTTTTCAAATTGGAAAGAAGGAAATTATAAAATTATAAACCTTAAAATTAATAATTAAAATTGTAAAGTTAAATAGTTGAATACACTTGAATTGCTTGTTTGTGTTTCACTTATAAAACATGGGATAACATGCCAACCAATCGGCAACCATAACAGTGGTGATATTCGGAGAACACAAGCTTCCAATGTTTTTTTGTTAATCGAATGCCGTACTACAGTCCGTTCCGGCTAGTATAGCTGAGTTTTTTTTTATTATTCATTTGTTTTGCTCATATCATTTATAACGCGGTTATACAAGCTCCCGCCATGCTTGGGTAATTACCACGCCCAAACCATGAAGCCTAGCCAGCTAGAATACCGCGTCTCAAGCCTCTGTCGGGAGAATTCTGTCAACGGAATCCTGGTAAGAATTTGGAGTTAAAATGGTCGGTGCCACTACGAACCAAATATCAACCACCACCGCTTCCGCTTTATTAGTGTAGATTGCGGTTCGGTTATTAACTTCATTGTTCTCAGTTTCACAGTACAGTTCAAATTATTTCATTTTTTTTCAATAATTTATTTGCTTTATTTCTATTCTCGGATCATTAGAGTTACCAACCGCCACCGCTTCCGCTTTATAAGGGTAGATTTCGGTTCGGTTATTAGCTTCATTGTTCCGAGTCTAGTCTAAGGTTCAGCTTACTCATGTCTTTCTTAATTTTTTTTTGTTTTTGTTTCTCTTTTCTTTGCTATTCCTCCTTCACCTTTTTTCTATACGCAGCGGATCTGGCGCAACTATAGGATTTGCGTTCTATTTTAAGGCATCGAATATCACCCATGTTCATCAGCATCCTCGTTATTTTGTTTCTTTTCTTCAGGTTAGAGTTAGTTATTGATTTTCACTGATTATTTTTTTTTCTCTATTCTTATGATTATTACTAATTAAAACTTAAATATTTTTTTTTTTTATTTCTTATTTTGAAGATTACTCATTCGAGTATAAGTATTTTTTTTTGTTATTGGTTTAGTGGGTACTTAAATTTTGAATTAACAATTATTAATAATTATTAACTAGTAATAGATTAGAATTTATTATTATTAATAATAGTTTTAGTTATTTATTAAACTTATCGTTATTGGATTTATAAATTACCACTTCAGGATCTCCGCAATTAAGCTAATTTGATTACGTGTATTCCATTTCTGACGGCATTAAGATGGTTTTTCTACTGCATAGTGAGCATTTAGAATCGGATGAATTTCTTGTCGAGTGCGTGATTCGCAACATTCAGGGTTCATTACTTTCACAAATGAAACAACTCAATGCTAGTTTGGAAACTGAAGCGCTTGATAACAATCTCGCTCCAAAGCGTTCGCATCAAGCAACACTGAGTTCAACTAGACGAGAAATTGCAATCTGTACTACCAAGTTAAAGCATTTACAAGTCCTTATGCACGAGAATATCACAGACACCGAGAACACATGGGACCCTGAAGCAATGATCTCCCGACTTTGTCACATATATGGGGGACTGAAAAGAATTTCTTCTTCAAAAATCGTACAGGAGCCGCCGAAAGGCTCAGTACAGTAAATCACTTATAGAATTAGTTAGCGAAATTAAAGCAACTGACTCTCCTATTAGTGACTCCATAGCTTCCATAGTCGCCGTAGAGATCTGTGATGGCAAAGAGTTCCAATCTGGAAGCGGAACGAGCTCAGACCAAGAAACTGGCACAAATAATAAGATCCCTGATAACACGAGACCTTCTACTTTAAATGATAGTAGCTTAGGTGATCTTGATACGAAATTTCAGGCAACGCAATTCAAATCGAGTTTTGCTCATGAAGTGTCGCAGCTTCATTCCAGGGATTGGGCAATTTCACAACATTTAGTAATGTCTCAGGCACAGTTAAATTCCGTCCGACCTTCTTTTGATAACAAGTATATTCCAACTACGTCAAATACGTTGATCTATCAACCATCGCAATTAAGGCCTAACATAAGATTGAACCTAGAGAGTACACAGACATTTACCCCACCGATGGTCAGTGTTTCAGCTCCATCTATGTCATATCCACCGCGAGTACAGTTTAATCCAAACTCTGTAATTAATTATCTCCAACCACATCCTTTATCTATGAATTTGAATTTTCACCAACAGTCTGTGCCAAATCCAAATTATGAGACATTCGCCACTTCAGTTTCTGGTGGATCCCAACGATTTATGAACCCATCATCTTCGTATTTCCCTCACCCGGCTTCTTCGAACCCTCGCGAGTTTGCCGCTCATCAGCTTCCGAGGGAGGCTACTCGAAATCAAAATACCACTTCCGCCGTGCCCCTAATAAATAAAGTCACTTACCCTATCAATATCTCAAAATAGAACATCTTTTATGATGGATCATCATCGGATATCACTGTAGAAAAATTATTTTTCCGCGTTGAAAGACTAGCGTCGACCCATGGCCTAAGCTTACAGCAATTAGTACACGATTTGGGATTTCTTTTGAAAGGTGTGGCACATGAACATTACCGGATCATTCTGGAGAGAAATATTAATTGTAGTTGGGAGGAGCTGAAAGAGGCCTTTATTCATAGATTTCACCACCGGAAAACAGATTATGATATCCGAATCTTAATTGACAGCCGAAAACAAAAAATACACTAAGGAGTCATTTAGCTTGTTGGGGGAGTAGTTTTAGGAGTCAAAGCTTTCTAGGATATGCGATTCTCATAAGACTTCTTCCTAGTGTAGTTACGCCTCCTCGTGGCGACAACCGGGCAATGCATCCTAGAATGTAGCCAAGTAACTTACACGACCGTGCAATGGCGGTAAATCCATTGCCCCAAGCTTTGGTGGGACAACATACGCTGAGAGCTGCGTGGCTAAGGGGGAGCTTAGTCTTTAGTATGTGAACTCCGGGTACCAGGCGACCCCCGGTTTAAAGTAGCCTTCCCACAGTATACCGATCTCTGCTGTGGGTGACCTTCATTTCTCGGATACTCGTGGGATTCAAATGGAAACCGAATTTAAAAAAAACATAGAGGGTGATGCCTCTTTAAAAGCATCAACTTCACCAGCTATTGAGTTGGGTCTCCTAAGCTATGATGGAATGGTAGATGCCACAAGGGCCACCACTCTTGATTATCTTAACGTCCGGACCAAGGAAAAGGTGGAACAGTCCACCTCTTCTACTACGGACACCTTCTGTGACGACAACATAAGTGTAATCTCACAGTTATCGGGCACCTCAACCATTGGTGTTGATATTGGGAACATGTCCCTCAACGCCGGGGAATGGGTTAAGCTCAACTAAGAAGGCGTTTTAAAAAGGGGCTCAAGGAAGGCAAAACTAGAGAAGAGGCTCTAGCTGCTGCTAAGTCCGCGACCCCTCTGAAAGCATCCTCGGGGCCTGTTGCTCCTACCCTAGACAAGAGGTCTGGTGGTAAGCGTGAGAGGTCTTTCGAGGTTGCTCCGGAACCAAATAAACCACCTGCCAAAAAAGCAAAAGAAGGGCCTTCTCCGGTAAAGCCCTCTTTCAGCCAGGTAGCAGGCAGTGTTAAGCTGGGCATCGTACCAGGTGATCTCAGTGGCAATCCTCTTAGTATGGAGCAAATGGCAAACATACAGGAGTGTGTCATTGACCTCATTATTGGGATGCAAGGCTCAAACCACAAGCCGCAATTCCTTGGCTGTTTCCAGAGAACAGGTTGGCTATTTTTTATATGTTCCGATCATTCCACAGCGGAATGGATGAGGAACAGTTTTGTAAGCCTAAGGGAAAAAATTGGTCTGAACATAACTTTGGTGGAAGAGGATGATTTTCCTCGGCCAAACATCGTTAGGGGGTTCTTTCCACAGAGCCTTAGCTTAACTAGCGAGAAGATTCTCGCTACCATGGCCGCGCAGAACGATGGTCTCGCGGCCAACTCATGGAAGATACTGCAACGGACGACAACTGGCGTACTCGTCCATTTAGTTATGGCCATAGGCGAGTCTTCCATGAAGAAACTACGCGAATCCAACGGGAACATCGCATACCGCTTTGGTAGGATAAAACTCCTTCTCAAGAAGGATTCCCCCTCTACCAACCCAACCACTGGAGTTAGCTCCAGTAAGGAGGGTACTTTACCAGCCCCAGTAGTAGGCACAATCACAGACGAGGAGGCATCCAGGAACAGCAGCGCTATCGAGCATTCTGTTCCTGCTGCCTCTTCGTCGGGAGCACGATCAACGGATCTCTCCGCAACTCCTACTGTGGGATCGAGTAAATCAGCACTCACCCCGAAAATTAAGCATATGGGCGCTCGGGGTGTTACTGGGAAAAGTGGCAGAAACAGGCCAAATCCCGCAAAGCAGACGGCTGGCAAGCAGCCAGGAGCGTAGAGCTCCTTTACCCTAATCATCCAGTATGGCTGGTACTATTAGGGTACTACAAGCGAATCTGCATCACGCAAAAGGAGCTTCGAATACCTTTTGCAACAGGTTCGCGAAACAACACTTAACCCTTGGCCTTATCCAGGAACCTTGGGTTAATGGAGGAAAAATCAGAGGCCTCCACCTCAAGTCATGTAAGTTGATTTACGATCGAAGGGAGGAAGTTCCCCGAGCAGCAATATTTGTTTCATCTAATATTAACGTTCTTCCTATTCCAGAGTTCACCACTAAGGATTTGGTTGCAGTAATCCTGGAGGTTCCGACTAGCAGGGGAATGCAGGAGACAATATGTGCCTCTGCGTACTTCCCTGGTGAGTCGGTTAGTGCTCCACCTGTAGTTGTACAGGATCTGGTGGATTACTGCAACCTAAAAAACAAGCATTTCATCATAGGCTGCGATGCTAATGCACACCATATCATTTGGGGCAGCAGTGATACAAATGGCAGAGGTGAGTCCCTTTTAAATTATCTTATGAGTAGTCACATAGACATTTTAAATAAAGGTTCGAACCCCACTTTCATAAACTCGACTCGGCGAGAGGTGTTGGACCTCACTTTGTCAAGTCAGTGTGATCATACAGGCAACAGAGCGTCGTATCCCTTGTTTTACAAATTGGAAAACATATAGGGATATTTTATTTATCAAAGCAGACATGCTGCCAACATCTTTGAGTTCAATTAGTGACCTAGAAACCGCAGCTGGTCTGCTTAATGACGTGCTCCTATCTTCCTACGAAAGCAGCTGTGTGGTGCGTAACGTTGTGGTTAATCGCAAAGTTCCATGGTGGAACGAACAGCTGGCTAAACTTCGTAAGAAGGTTAGGAAATTATTTAATAGGGCAAAGCATTCCAATGAGTGGAATGAATATAGGCAAGCCCTAACCAGTTACAACACAGAACTAAGGCGTTCCAAACGCCTCACGTGGAGGAAAAACTGTGGAAATATCGAGGATATACCTACAGCTGCTCGACTCCATAAAGTTCTAGCTAAAGATCAGTCCAACGGGATTGGGCTTCTTCTGAAATCCGATGGTAGTTATACATCAGGTCGCAAAGAGTCGCTCGAAACCCTGCTTCAAGTGCACTTTCCGGGCTGCACTGTTTGCGACACAAATACAATCACTAACTCCATATCTGGTACACACATGGGTGTAAATATGGGTTGGGTTAATAGTTTATCCGGTAAGCTTTTTACTCCGGATAAAGTCAAATGGGCCATTAACTCTTTTCAGCCTTTCAAGGCTCCAGGAGGGGATGGAATCTTCCCAGCCCTCCTTCAAAGGGGCCTGGACTTGATTACCCCTGCTCTGGTGGCCTTGTTTAGAACTAGCTTCAATTGGGGTCACATACCACAGGCTTGGAGTCAAGTAAACGTGGTTTTTATCCCAAAGCCTGGCAATCGGCCATGTGAACTTCCTAAGTCCTTTCGACCTATCAGTCTTACATCGTTTATTCTTAAAACCATGGAACGACTTATAGATCTTCATATCAGAGACTGGTTAACGGCAACCAGACCTCTAAATCCAAATCAATTCGCCTATAGGAAAGGCAAATCCACAGAGGGTGCGCTGCATCTACTTGTCACCAAGATTGAAGCAGCCTATCGCTCGAAAGAAATTGCTCTGTGTGCATTTCTGGATATTGAGGGAGCTTTTGACAATACTGGATACGACTCAATTGCTAGGGCAATCAAGCGTAGAGGTATTGACGATCCGACTAACCACTGGATTAGTTCCATGTTGGTTAGTAGGAAGATTACATCTAAATTAGGTAATGAGTCAGTCACGATTACGGCAGCAAGAGGGTGTCCGCAGGGCGGTGTCCTGTCCCCTTTGCTGTGGTCACTCGTGATCGACGAGTTGCTTGATAATTTACATCTACTTGGGTACGATGCCATTGGTTATGCGGACGATTTGGTTATCATTGTTTCTGGAGGGCATGAACGTACGATGTCCGCCAGCATGCAACAGGCTTTGCTTGTTATTTCGAATTGGTGCACTGGGGAGGGCCTTTCGATTAACCCTAGCAAAACAGTCCTGGTGCCCTTCACCAAAAGACGTAATTTGAACCTTGGTTCAATTAGTCTTAATAATATAAATATCGGATACTCCAATGAAGTCAAATATCTGGGTGTTGTCCTAGATAAGAAACTAACTTGGAACTCTCATATTACTTCAACTACCGAACGCGCGGCCAGGGCCATGTGGGCCTGCCGGCGTATGTTCGGCAGGACCTGGGGCCTGAACTCAAAAATGATTTACTGGATGTACATCATGATAGTGAGGCCAATTGTAACATATGGGGCAATAGTTTGGTGGCCTAAGGTACAGCAAAAAGTTATTATGAACAAGCTGACCTCATTACAGAGACTAGCATGTCTCGGAATTACAGGTGCTATGCGCACCTGCCCTACGGCGGCAATGGAAGCTCTCATCGGGCTCACTCCACTTCATATCCACGTCAAAAAATCAGCTGCTACCTGTGCAGCTAGATTGAAGCTCGCGAATCAATACAGTCATGATGACCATATGGGTCACCTGGACATTTTGAATGAACTTCCAGACCTGAATATGTTCTTTAGTGTCCCGGACGTTATGCCGAAAGAACTCTGCTTTGGCAGGAATTTCGTGGTAACAATCCCCGATAGAACAGACTGGGATACTGGGTTACCGCAGATGGAACCTAACAGCCTAGTCTGGTACACTGATGGATCAAAAATGGATAGTGGAGTCGGCATTGGTGTCTTTGGACCCAATCACAAAATATCGAAATCACTGGGTACTTACCCCAGTGTTTTTCTAGCCGAAATTCACGCCATCGAAATCTGCGCCTCTATTATTATGACCAAAGGTCTTAAAGGCGCATCCATCCAGATTTTGTCTGACAGCCAAGCAGCACTGAAAGCATTGGCTTCTAACTGCTTGGTTTCCAAGTCGGTTCAAAGTTGTTATAAACTGCTACAATCTCTCTCTTGTCAAAACAAAGTAAGGTTGTGGTGGGTGCCTGGTCACATGGGCATCACTGGAAATGAGATAGCCGACGAACTTGCACGGGCAGGCTCGTCGACTACACTCATTGGCCCTGAGCCTTTTTGTGGTATCCCGTGGGCTTCTGCAACCTACACAATCAGTAAATGGGAAAAAATACAGTGCTTGACTTATTGGAACTGTATTCCCGGCCTTAGACAAGCCAAATCTTTGATCAGACCATTTCACCACAAAAATTTGGCGATCAATTTCAGCAAAGGAAATATTAGGAAACTTGTGAGTTTTCTCTCAGGTCACTGTAACCTGAGATATCATTTGAACAAAATGAACCTGTCCACAGAGACGGAGTGCCGACTCTGTTTGGAAGAGACAGAAACCGCAGAACACATACTATGTGAGTGTGTTGCTCTGTGCACACGGAGGTGGATTCATTTTGAAGAGAGGTATCTGACCCCGGAGAAATGTAAATTGGCCTCTATAAACAGCATTCTCGCCTTTATTAGAGAGGTGGAGAAGCTCCTGGAGTAACAGTACCCAACAGCACAAAAGATCTGTTAGGTCGTAGTGCTAGCCGCTTTTGGGCAGGGACGAAAAAAAAAAAAAAAAAAAAAAAAAAAAAAGGAGTCATTTATCGATTTCTATTACGATGTGATCAGTTTAGCGCTACCTTTGAGGAATCCTCTATCCGAGGCCGATTTAATAGATATCCTTCGTAAAAATTATTTAATAATATTTAATAGATATCCTTCGTAAAATGTCTCTAACGCAAATAGCATGCATGTTGAATAGGACCATCGTATTATAAATAATAATAAAAGTTGAACAAAATATTGGAAACATTTCCGTGATTTTGATTTGCATGCCGTTTTGTATTTGATAAAAAAATATTATTTTAAGTTTATGGCTAAAATGGCATGCATGTAGCTCCAGTCCAACATCAAAAAATTGTAAAAAAAATACAAAAAGACCGAAATTATTAAATTTAAATTTAAACGCAGCCTAGTACGTCAACCAACACGAGCGATCGCACTACCGTTCGCTAGACGCTACACATTCTTCGACTCAGTGAACATGTTGAAACGCAATTGAAAGCTTATAATACCAGGAGCATTATTATACTTTCATTTTGTAATAGTGGTTTCATAAATTATAAGAAAGCTGTCCAATTATATTGATACGTACTTATAGCTTATTGTGTTTTCGGGTCATTAAACTTTAGAGTTATTTTTTGTATGTATATATAGGTGGTTCTCTGTGACATAGAACGATTTTCTCTTTATTAGATAGACTCAATAGTCCCAATTGTCCCAACTATACGAATTGTGGTGGCCCAACATTGACATTACATATAACCATAGTACAAGCACTACACTGTTTCCTTCATATTGTTGATGACCTGGCTTATCACCTTGACAAGAAAAACTCATTTGTCGTGCTGGTATTGTTGGATTTCTCGAAAGCGTTTACTACTATTATTACAAAAGTTGATGCTTTTCCTTAATTTGATATTACAACACTTAAGCTTGTGCATAGCTACCTATCCGAAAGACACCAATAACTTCACGGCCCGGAAAATTACGTCCTTACTTGAACTCAACAACCTTAATCCCTTACTCAACCCCAACTCAACTCAAACTCTACGTCCAACTCTACTTCTAACTCAATCCATAACTCAATCCTAAATTCCTAACGTAACCACTAATGCAATCACCAAATCGACCGCAACCCAACCCTCAATTCAACAACCAATTCACACCAAACTCAACTTCAACCCAACTCTAAGCTCAATCCCAACTCGACCTACGACTTAACCCTCAACTCAATCCCCAACTCAATCCTCAACTCAACCCTCAACTCCAGCGCAAACTCAATACCCAACTCAGAAAACAGCATGCGTACATGAACTCAATTTATTCTAACCTATATAACTCAGCTCTCTAGTCAAGCCTCAAATAAATCGATGTCTGAATTGCGCGCTCAACCCAAACTCAACACCGTTCTCGACCTGAAGTCAACCATCAGGAAACCATAGAAAATTATGATTTAATTAAAATACTCGTATATTTTAATAAATGTTACATATTAACTGTTAGTATGGGTTTTTGGTGTTTTTATTGTACTCAATCATTAACAATTGCATGAATCTAATTTCGCTGCATACTTAGAGGGATCCGGAATAATTCTGGGATTTCTTGTGAAAGTTCCTGCAATAGATACTGACTCTTTCGATAGTTTTACATAGCATATGCAAATATTGCTTAAATAGAACAAGGCGGTAAAAAAGAAGGTGAATCAATTAGAATCGAAACTGTCTCTTTATGACTCTAAATTTAACAAAATTTAAACACTTTTGGATAAAGATTTTCAACGCTCAATTCAAAATGATGTTGTCATTACTCTTCTTCCACCTAATTTTGAGCTCAAGAATGAGACGGTCGGCAGTTTTGTTTCGTGTTCTTGGCGTTAAAGTTGATGATGGTGTTATTCAGTCATCCAAGAAAATATAGACAATTTTGACAGACGTCTGAATTATACTGTGTAAAATTAGACTCAACCATTAATCTCATAAATAAATCTCAAATATCTGTAGTGCAAAGAAGTGCACAACACCAAAATGTACAACAGCAAACGTGTAAGGATCGAATAATATTTTTGACGCCTAAGCATATGTAAATTAACTTCTGGTACGCTTTATTATGAATGAGCATATATGCTCAAAATAGAGTGGGCCAAAAGTGAAAAGTCAAATAAATTATAAATTATAAATAAATAAAATAAAAAATAAATATTGTAAAATCAACTGAACACCCAACTCAATCCTCATTCTTAGGCGATCGGAAAAATTACATGGGTAGGGTATATAAACTCAACGCAAAACAACTCAAACTAACGTCCAACCACCAAATAAATTTTCAACTGAATGACTGTACAAACTCCAACTCAACCCTAACCGCGAACCTCAACTCATCCTAAATAAAGCCCTAGCTGAACCGCTCGCCCAATCGAACTTAGGCCCAACTCAATTCCTAAATAAACACGGTTCGAAATCTAACTCCGACTCAACTCCCCACTCAACCCTTAACTTAACTTCAAACTCAATCATCAAATCAACACCGTCCGAAAAGACATAGGAGTGTACCTAATTGGTTGTGATTGAGATCTAATGTTTTTGCATGAATTTGAAACTGCTCTCGTAAAAAGTCAACATTTTTGAGTGTTGTTTTCTTGTGCACCGTCGATATACAGGGTGCAATAGCACCCTAACTTTTACCAATTCTATGGTATATTCAAATCTGATGCTGTTCTATTCTCATTTCGCTCTTTTATTTCTTAAGAATCAGTTAATTTTTTTTTTTCTCAAGTCATCGAAAGAATTTCAATGTAAGTGAAACACATAAAATTCTCCATATTTGGCCGGAAATTTGGTACCCGGTATTGTTTTCAGCTGAAACATCTTAACGCGAATAAAATGTTTGCGTATAGTAAGCAACAATGGAGGCCCGAAATCGAAAGCGACTTTCCAGGAAATGGTTTAGAAAGAAAAGATCCATTTTGGGCAAAATCCGAAACAGAGAACAAAAGAAATTGGCATACAAATCTATCGCAACCTATAAATCCTGTGTGCAAACAAAAGTACGGTTTGAATAAGCAATGAAGCGCTTGCACGCTTTATACCTAAAATCGTTTCTCGATGAGAATAATTTCATGGCCGAAAAGCATGTGAACTACTTTATTAATTTTTTGTTGAATATTAATTAATTCATGTAATATCTAATATGCTACTGGTGATTAGACCATTTTAAGTGTGTTTCGATTAACACGAGAATTATATTAGTATTTACGAACACTAATTCAACGAAACCGACTAATAGACAGAATTCTATTTATTTAATTATATGATTTTTAATATGTTCCGAAGATTGTAAGAGAATTCAATCCAGTTTCGAACTGATGAGCTTATGATTATGAAAAAATCATTCTTCTCATCAGGCCCCGTGTTAATCGAAACACACTTAAAATGGTCTAATCACCGGTAGCATATTAGAAATTACATGAATTAATTAACATTCAACAAAAAATTAATAAAAGTAAAATTAGCGTACACAGAAATGGAGGTGTGTGAAAGTCGTAAAGAAGAAAAAATTGTAAGAGAATTTTATCTGTATTAGTATGATTCGCTAGTACATAACGCACAGCACATTCTGTATATATAGAATGTAAATTGTGGTATATAATCAGTCCAGTCGCCGCGGCCTGATGAGAAGATTGATTTTTTCATAATCATAAGCTCATCAGTTCGAAACTGGATTGAATTCTCTTACAATCTTCGGAACGCATTAAAATCATATAAATTAAAAAATAAATAAAATAAAATAAATTAAATCGTTATGAAGTTAAAATTTATTTTATGCTTGCTAAAACACCTTCACCGAGAATGGCAGCGAATTTCATCCTAATGTCATCATCAAGGCCAAAATTGATTATCTCGAACAATAAATATTTTTTATTGAAATATAATCATTCTCAAAAATTTTGAAAAGTGTCATGTAAAACTATCAAATTGGACTCTTGCACCCTTTATAAAAAATTGGTGAACACGGATCGAAAACTACGTAGGTACGTGGTAATACCACGTGTTATTAACCACGTGGTTTTGGTTCAATTCGTATGGCAGGTACGCAAACCTCTTGACGTACAAGTTCCGAAAGCTTTTCAATTCTTTGCCTTGGCTGCAGCAACAGATTGGTGAATAAAAATAAAAATCGGACAGACGGGTCAATTTTTTTTTGTTGCTTTTTCAGACTCAGAGATCTACAAAACGTCGAGAAAAGTGCTTTTGGACAAGCAACAGGTTCTTTCCAGTTCTGATTTTACTTTTTAAATCAATTCTATAACCATTCCGAATTGTTTTAAAATGTAAAGTCTGAAACCTTACAACCAACAAACTTATTGTTGCGCTTGATCTGCCGATTAAACGTTTTTTTTTTTTACTAACAGAGAAACTTAATTCCGTTGAGGCTGTAAATTAATGCTTTTACCGCGGCAAGATATAACTTATTTGCTTCCAACCAGCTGATTATATGACGCAAATATTTCACCTACTTAAACTTGAAATGGAAATTTGTTTTGATATTTTTAGACTACTAATGTCTTGTGAAAATCAAAATATACACACACAGACACACATATCAAAATTTCATTTATTAATAATCATATCAAAACGACAATTTTGTGGTTGTATAATGCTGTCTTGTGGTTCACATATTTACTACAACAAGAAATCGTAAAAATTCAAAAAATTCACCACCTCCTACACAACACCATTTTCTATTACGCGCTAAACAAAATGATAGTGGGCTATTTTTAAACGGGGTTTTCAATAAAAAATTTGCTCGTTGTGGATTAATCTGGATCTAACTAGATTTAAGTCGCATGCCAAAATTCACGATACATGTTTTTAATCTGTTTTTGCGACTGGTTTTATATCAAATAATGATACAATATAAATTCGAAAGTATTCAATCATATATTATTTATGGTCATTGTATGTACTCGTGGCCATTTGGGTTGTTTACCGGTTGAAAACAAAAGGCAAGCGAAATAATTTAATTCTTAATTAGAATAGTACCATTTAACTCGTCGTGCAGTTTGGACGTAAATTGATGTGCGCAGAAATAAAATTTAAACAAATAAAATAATAAAACAGACTGGTCCAGCCAGAGTAAATAAATCGTGACAGAAAACCTCAACCAATGTTTAAAGTTGAGCTGGAACCCAAAGTAACAAAAACCAAGGGTAAACACGCAATCTATGATATCAGGTATTTATTGTACAGAAAAGTTATAGTGGAGCAGTCACACAAAAGTAAATCGGTTTTACAATGTACCCACTATCAGGAATATGTGGCAAACTGCATGACAGCAGCAAGTGTGAACTGGATAAAAGCAAACCGGAGGCTAGAAAATGCAGTAATTGTAGTGAAAATCATACCGCAAACTATAGAGGATGCGTCGTATATAAGGAGTTAAGAAAAAAATGACTCCACGTCAAAGAGCGGAATAGCAAGCACTAAACCATATTTAGCAATCCAAAAATATCGTACGCGGAAGCTGTCAGAGGTAATTCTCTTAATCCAACACCAAACGACGATCAGAGAATTTATAAAGTGATTAATATGCTCAATGGAGGGGGTTGGGACCAAAGTTGAGTAAATTAATCTACCAGGTCCGTAACCTTCCAGTAGGGTGCGCATCATGTGAGCTGTTCTGGTCTTGTCATTAGGGAGCTGCGTGATGAGTACAATTGTGTAAGGGGTAACCTGTTCACAATTCGCAAGTGTACGTACTGCCTCCTCGTGGCAACCACTGGTAATTAAGGCGATTTGGCACATTTTTGGCCATTTGACACAGGCTAAAGTACGGCGCTAAAGGAGAAAACCTTGACAAAAAACCCTAATCTAAGGTGGAACAGCATATGCCGATGGATGAATGGCTAATAGGTTAATCAGTCCAAAATATGCGGACTTTGGATACACTGAAAAACATTTTGTGCATTTTATTTACGAATGGCGTTCGTTAACCAAAATTCATACTATTAATGTAAAAATTACTATATTTACGAAAGAAACAAAATTTAGGAAAAAACTCATAAACATTTGTGCGTTAATAGTACGAATCATAGTTCATAAACTAAAAAATGGTTTAGTTTGTGCTATTATAGATATAATACATTCACATGTTGTTTGCGTATTAGTGCAACTTGCATGATTTAATTAAAAAACTACATTTATGAACAATTCATAATTAAATACTTATTGTTCGTTATATTAACGAATGTGGCACCACAATAATGAATATTTTAATTCGAATTTTAAATGTATGTGTAGGTGGCTGCGTATGTTTGAAGAAATCCTACTTTTATGACATCTATTGAATAAGAATTTTCTTTTGTCATTTCCACCTCCGGAACAGAAAGTGCTACAGAAGTGAAATGCATACCGAAATATGCCTTATATACACACACACGTCAGATATTAGTGATTTTTCATTTTCCAAGTAAAAGAAATCGAAAAAAATCTAGTAAACATAACATTTCAGCAGCCGCCTTTTTTTAATTTCATTTTGATGAAAATGTTCATAAATAATACAATTAAATTGTATTTCACGTTTTTTCACGTAATATTGATAAATTCCTTCATTAATTTAATAACAAGAACAAATTCATATATTATACATAAGAGCTCCATTGCATTTCTAATTATGCGAAAAGATCAAGTTTCATCATTACGTAATGTATATGAATTTGTTCGTACTATTAATTATTGGAAGAATCTATTCGTAGCATTTATGAAAATAAAGTAAAGTTGAAGAATATTCGGAACAACGAAAATAAACAAATTGCTTTTGCTTCTTTATTAACAATTGTGTGCTTGAAAAGAATAGATGTAATAATTTACATTGAAAAATGTTTAACGTAACAGAATTTTGTATGCTGAAAAACAGGTAAATATGATATTTTTTGCCAGTGTTGTACAAGTGTTTTCGTTTTGCACGTGTTCTTATTAAAAAAGAGCCAATTTTCATTCGGTGAAATTAAAATAAGAACACTTTTCTGTGAAAAAAATTAAATTTCTTTTAGTCTATAAATAATGTGTAAATAAATTAATTATGTGATCTACAGGACTAAATTTTAATGTATTAACTGTACTACAGCATTATTATAGTTAAGAAGTATAGTTAGAAAATGTCGTACCTATGTATATCGATTCAAATATGATCATGGTTGACGATTCGGAATTCGATCCACCGCTCCTGTAAATCAAAATGTATCAGCAGCACAAGAAGGAGGACATAGATTAAAATCGTTTTTGCAGTAGTGGAATCAAACAAATTTATTGAATGTTTTAAAAGGTAAAAAAATATGCAATTAAAAATACTGCGTGATTGTGATTCAATTTATTTGATTTACAGAAGGGCAATAAAATGAACCATGGCGCATTGCAAATATTTTGGATTAAATTACCTCTTATCAAATTTGTTCTTAAACTTTTATCAATTTAATCTTCTAAAATTTAAAAATAAATATAATTACTGATTAAACAAATTAATAGGAGTAGTAAGCGCCATATTGACTAATAAACTAAATAAATAATAAAATTACAAAATTTTAAGTTTTTTATTTCTCTACAGTTGGGTGTATAGATTTTATGAATTTATTCATCAATCGACCCAAAATTTACATTCTTGTTATGAACCATACATAAATATTATGTAGTTTTATGTATCAATTATCGTTCATACACATTATGAATTATTTTCAGTATATTTATGAAAATAATCATCATATTTATGAATTATTCATAACTGCCGAGTATTCCATTCTTCCTACACACGAATAATTTCGTAAATACAAATAATGAATTTCTAAACTTATATATATGAATTTATTCAATAATGTGATTTAACATTTCATTAGTATTATGAAAAATTTCGTGGTACCTTTAATTTCTTACATTATCATCCAAAAATGCTTTTAACTGCTTTAAAATAATAACATTTTTCGTATCTTATATGAATCAATTCATAAATACTACAACGTAAGTAGTTAAGATTAAAATAAAAAAATTTGTGTCTTTCACTATATTAACGTATGATTTTCTTACTATTAACGAAGGGTCGTATCGGCTCAGTTTTAACAAATTATTCTTACTATTAATACAGTTTTTGTCTACATTGATGTAGGATTTTTTTCAGTATACCAGGCATCCTCCAGTTTTATTTAGCGTTCCTGAAGTAAAGCTGGGTGACCTACAGGCAATTCGCAGGAGTAGGAATATACGGGAGTGGGACAACCCTCTCGAGGTCCTTGGGCTCCAATGCTACCGTCTTTCTAGCGGAAATCAATAAATTCAATGAATCAATAAATAAGTTTATGCAGATGAAGGAGATCTATATGAGTCTCATCAAAACCAAAAATGAATTAACTTAAATTAGCTGTTTGGAACGTCAGTGGGCTAGTGCAATGTAACCCAGAAGAAAAAAATGTCCTTATTGAACACAACATCGATATTATGCTGATTTCTGAAATACATTTTACAACTACAAGCTATTTCAAAATCAAAGGATACACCTTGACACTACGCAGCTTAGCGGAAAATCACATAGGGGACCTGCTATCATTATCAGAACAGGATAAGATGTAAGAACTCCAAAACTAAAGAGAGAAGCATATACAAGCAACTAGCATCTGTCTGGAGGAATGGACACTAAAATGCGCCATATCTGCTGTTTATTGTCCACCGAAACATTCAGTGAAAAGACATCAGTTTGCAAATTACTTCAAAACTCTGGGAGATAAGTTCCTTGCGGAAGGTGAATATAATGGCAAACATATATCGAGTGGAGTTCCAGACTAATATCTTCGAAAGGAAAACAACTTTGGGAATGAATGCAAAATGAAAAATTAGATCATATATCTACTGGCTACCCAACATATTGGCCAACTGAGGGACGAAAAATTCTCTATTTACTGGATTTTTGTGTAACAAAGGCTATAGCTAGACCTCTTGTAATGGCCGGTACTAATAATACAGAATAACACAGAACATGCAAGTACTAAAACTATTGCCACCTAGATTCCTGACGAATTAACATACTAATTAGACCCAATTCAAGTCTACGTTAAACAAAGAATGTTCTAACGGATGTTTTAAAACAAACTACAGCGGATGCGACGCCAAGCAGCTCAGTTTACTTAAAGTTGGACAAACCTTATCAGAATATTCAACAGCTATTAATGATAAAACGCTCAATACGCAGGCAATGGCAACTACTCAGATAGGCTACACTTAAATCAAATTTAAATAAAGCGATCAAAAACCTTAAAATGACCTTATTAAAAGAACGTGATGAAGGGTTTCAATATTATCTCAGTAAACTCGCAGGGACTGAAGCAACAGATTAATCTCTGTGGAAAGCCCCACTTAAGCTGAAACGACCAACACTTTCATGTCCTCCGATTCGTCTCCCTGACGGGAACTGGGCAAGAAGTAATGCAGATAAAGCAAACATATTTGCTACATTTGCTGCATATTAAGGTATTTATAACCAACGAACAAATTGGAAGCCCAGAATTTATACCTGATGATACAGAAACTGAGGAAATCGAGCCGGTTAAATACAAGTGGCGTCAAGTAGAAAAGAAAATCAAGGAAAACATTGATCCAAGAAAAGCACAAGGGTATGTCTGATAAGCGGCAAAATACATACATTTTCAACGCTATAATGAGATCAGACTACTTTCCTGAAACCTGGCAAATTACGTAAATTAAAATGTTTACAAAATATGGTGAAGAAGAAACAAAAGTAAACTCATATCATCCAATCAGTTTCGTAACATTATAGAGAGAAGAACACGGAACCGTAGAACAAGTTCATAGAGTCGTCTTTGAAATCAAAAACGCCCTAAAAACTTTCTGCTCTGCAGCGTTTTTAGACATTGCGTAAGCTTTCAATAAAGTGTGGTATAAAGGACTTATATGTACATAAAGTTAGGAGACAGTTACCAAAATTATCTGCTTGATCGGAAGTTTTTGGTGAAATATAACAGCGCGTCCACGAATTTATTTATACGAAATCCTCCCTGCGGTTCCACAAGGCAGTGTGCTGTAGGCCCAGTATTATACTTGATCTATACAGCAGACCTACCAACATCACATTTACAAGATCATTTAGACGAAATAGAAAAATGGCTAACTAAATGAAGAATTAAGGTTAACGAGCGTAAATCAGCGCATATTACATTCACATTCCACAAATGTATCTGTCCGCCTGATACAACACCAAAATGTTAAATATCTCGGCCTACATTTAGATAGAAGGCTTAAATGGAAAAGCATATCAAAGCTGAACGTTAAGAAATAAAGTTAGGGTATGTTAAAATGAACTGGTTAATAGGGAAACATTCCAACTTAAGCCTAAACTGTAAGGTTGGTATAGTACTTAAACCTGTTTGGACGTATGGTATTCCACTTGCACTTCCAACATAATAAAATTGCAACGAATGCAGTGAAGAATCCTGGTTGATAAGTAACAGAAACATATTGGGTGTACAAATAAATTTCCGACCTTTTTAGATAGGTGTCGTTAGTATCACTGCTTGCATATTATTCAATCGGGCAATACATGCTTTTTAGAGGTTAGATGTCAAGCTTGAATAATTACTAGTGACATTTGTTCAAAGCGTAAACAACAATTATTTTAATGTGATTGAAAATGTCGAATTTTGTGCCAAAAAAAAACATTTGCGGGAAGTTTTACTTCATTATTTTTTGTTGAAGAAAAGTGCAGCGGAAACAAATGGTTTGCTTGTGGAAGTTTACGGTGAACATGCTCCATCGAAAACAACATGCAAAGAGTGGTTTCAACGATTCAAAGCAGGTGATTTTGACGTAAGAGACAAAGAACGTGAAGGCAGACCAAGAAAATTTGAAGATACAGAATTGGAAGAATTGCTTGATGTGGACCCTTGTCAGACTGAAAAACAATTGGCAGAAGCGTTGAATATTACCCAACAATGTGTTTCGCAATGTATACATGCAATGGGATTGGTTCAGAAGCTGGGAAATTGGGTGCCACACAAATTGAAAGAAATGGACATGGAACGTCGGAAAACCATGTGCGAATTGTTGCTTCAACGACAACAAAGGAAGGGGTTTTTGCATCGGATCATCACTGGGGATGAAAAATGGACCATTATGACAATCCAAAGCGCAAATCAGCGTGGGTCAAGCCAGGTGAACCAGGGCTGATGCTTTGTATTTGGTGGGATATGAAGGCTGTCGTCTATTATGAGCTGCTGAAAGAGCGTGAAACCATTACAGGACCAGTTTATCAACGACAACTGATGGCTTTAAAGCAAGCTCTAGCTGCAAAACGACCGGAATGGGACAAAAGGCACAATAAGATTATTTTGCAACATGACAACGCTAGGCCACATGTTGCTATACCTGCCAAAAATTACTTGGACAGGCAGAACTGGGAAATTGTACCCCACCCGTCGTATTCACCAGACATTGCTCCCTCTGAATACCACTTGTTCCGGTCGATGCAATCAGCCCTGGCACAGCAGCACTTCACTTCATATGAAAACGTGAAAAAATGGGTCAATGACTGGAACGCCTCGTAACCACCAGACTTCTTCCTTCGGGGAATTCGTTTATTGCCTGAACGATGGGCGAAGGTTATAGCTTCCGAAAGAGCATACTTTGAATAAAACATTCTTTCATTTTCTACACAAACTAATGTCTTTTATTTCAGTAAAAAAAGGCCGGAAATTTATTTGGACACCCAATACATCGGGATCTATACATCGAAACAGTAGCAGACACAATCAAGCAGTACAGTAAAAAGTACCAGTTGAAATTAGAACAACATCACAACGCTTTAGCCAGGGAAATTTTAAAAAGCCCCGGCGTCTAAAAAAAAGATCCTTTAGATCTAGCTATCTAATTTAAAGTAATTATTAAGTGCAAGTTAATATTAAGAGCTAATAAAGGTTAAGTCTTAAACAAAAGTTGGTATTAGTTTGTAAGATTTGATTACATCTTGTAAGTTTCCTATATAGGAAAGATTTGTAGCGCCTCACTCATATTTCATTCGTTCATCGCAACAATATATCAACCACATAGATATATTGGCGCGCACCTATCATGTACTCTCAACTTACAAGCAACCACAACTGTTTCACCAACAAGCACGACCGAATATCAATCATATACAACTTTACAGTGTACGTACCAACAAACAAAAAAAAAAAAACAAAATACAAATCCACATAAACTCAGCTCCGCGTATTTTTTGTTTTTCTGGACAGTTCGTTTCTGTCGCTTAAAAAAGTACATGATTCTCGTACTGGTGATAAAAAAAAATATAAAAATCATCTCGGTGTAGTGACCACCATCTTTTTAAATTTATTTTTTGCTTAACGATAATGGTGGGCATTTTCGCACTAATTTACTTGGTGGTAAATTATAATTAAATTGAATGTCATAATCGAAATTAATATTACAATGGTGGAAATATTGGCTAAGCCAAAAATGTATATTGTGAGGAATTGGTGCCGATAGATAGGTGTCGCCAATGTTCAGTGTAATGAAATTAAAATAAATATGTATGATGAAAATGAAAAGCAGGGGATTAATCTGTCAGACACGACATTCAGACATGATTTCGCTCGGAAAAGTAGTGACCATTATCAGAAGTGGAATATAATGCCAAAAATATATACGATTGATGGGATAAAACGAGATAATTATTTTGTTGAATAATATTGTGCTGAGAAAATTTTGGAGAATTTTGTAGCAGCGTGGTCTTAACCTAAAAATCAAAAAAAAAAAAAAAATATTTGTGTGACTATTAAAAATGCCCGATAACGAAGAGGAAGGTTGAAATGCGGGAGGTGCGGAAATCAATAATGCTGTGACAAATTTAAGCGACAATAAAGCCACCGTTTTAAAAGAAATTAATCTAGATGAATCGAACGAGTCGGATCATGGAAGTTAGTTGTGCGGGATCAGGCACAAAATGTGCGATGCAAAAGTTATGCGCAGGTTGTAGATGTGTTACCATCGTTTGATGGAATTGATCCAATGCAAAGTGTGGATGAATGGATGGAAAAAATCGAGGAATTTGGATTAATGTACGAATGGGATGACGTTACCATTCGACATTATGGTCTACTAAAGATGACTGATGTTGCGAAAGAGTGGCACGACAGTATAAAAAATGTAAATCGAACATGGGGACAATAGAAGGAGGTGCTGATAGAAAATTTTCTATCGAGTGAAAGCATTGTTCAGAAACGACGTGCAGCTGAGAGTTTGCGATATTATTTTAAGAAGTTGGCCTTATGCAACAAAGCAAAAATAGAGAACGAAGAAACAATTGAATTGAGGGTCGACGGATTGGGTGATCTACGAATTAATAATTTCTTGGGTCCTCTACGGAAATATAAAAAGCCAGCGCAACTATTATTGGATTTACGAGCCGATCGCGTGGGTGCGTCATATAAGGCGATGTCCAACGAAAATCAGTACCATGGACAAAATAGTGCAAACAAAGGCAAGATAGAATGGCGGAATAATATTCCTAGCAAAGTGGGTGAAATCAAAGGAAGCACCAAAATCGAATCAAATCAGACTATGCCAAAAGTGCCGAACGGGTTGACATGTTTTTATTTTAACGAATGTGGACATTTTGCGAGGCAGTGTCCCAAAAAGAAGAAGCCAGAGGTCCTAAAGACATGATCAAAGAATGCTGACACACTTGCAAAATATATGAAATTAGCGTACATTAATGGTAAACCGCTTCAGTGTTTTGTCGATTTAGGAAGTAGCGTCACATTGATGCGAAAAGGTGATGCTAATCACTTAATTATCACTTATTTCGAAAATGGATTCCCACCCGTAATGGGTTATGGCGGCGGAAAGGTGATACCATGTGGCATATTTACGTGTATATTACAAATAGATGGTGTCGAATCAAAATGCGAAATTAAGGTGGTTCCAGATGAGTCTCAGAGTTTTCCGTTATTGGTTGGTCATCAGTTTACTGAACAACCACACATTAAGATTGTTAGCGACAAACAAGGATTCCATATCAGCAATGATGATATCCAAGTTTATGAAGGAGTAAACGACGAAATATATAGAAGCAAAATTCGAGCTTTGAAGCCAACATGGAATTTTTAATTGAAGGTGGAATTAGAGACAATGATGAGGCGATACCGAGATGCGTCGTGAAGAGTGACGAAAGGGGACAGACGGTAATACCGTATGTAAATTTAACAGAAGTTGATATAGTCACCAAGAAAAATCAGCGAATTACCAGAGCGGAGAGGTGCAATGAAGCCGTGTATGTTGAGCGGAAAGACGACGATAACGAAGGTATGAAGGTTAATCGAGTAAGGGAAGCCATGATCAAAGAGATGTCAACAGAACTATTGTTAAAGTATAGAGACCGAAGAGAATAAGGCTGAGATGAAGCTTAGAATAACGGACGATGTACCAGTATATTTTAGACCGTATAGATTAGCATTCAAGGAACGGGAATGGGTTAGAAGTCATACAGAGGACTTAAAGTTAGCTAATATTGTAGAAGATTCAATTCAACATCGGATTATGCTAGCCCAATTTTATTAGAATTAGAAAAAAATCAGGCGAGTTACGGATGTGCGTAGACTACAGGGCGGTTAATAAAAAAACAGTGCGACAACAATTTCCTTTACTCTTAATTGATGATCAATTTGGACCTGGCTAGTGGATACTATTAGGTGCCGGTCGAACAGAATTCTCGAACGAAATTGGCATTCATAACGCCAGACGGACATTTTCAATTTAAGCGAATGCCATTTGGACCGACGAACAGCCCAGCTATCTTTCAATCGTTGATAAATCGAGTTTTAGGAATTCACAGATATACCATTGCTATGGCATATCTGGATGATATCGTGATACCTAGTGCGACCATAGACAAAGGTTTAACAAGGTTGGAAGATATGCAAATTTAACGTTAACTTTAACGAAGTGTAGATTCTTGTGTAATAGTGTGGATTACTTAGGTTTTAGGATATCAAGTGAAGGTATTGAACCGGGTCGAATAAAAACAGAGGCTATAGAGAAATTCCCGACACCTAAATGTATTAGGGATGTGCGATCGTTCATGGAATTATCAAGTTATTTTCGGCGGTTTATTAAAAGATACGCACCAGTTGCCTAGACCAATATCGGATTAGATAAAAAAGAATAAAGTTTTTATATGAGGTGACAAGCAAGAAATGGCATTTAACAAAATCAAACGATTGCTTACTAATAAACCAGTTTTAGGAATGTATGTCATGGGTAGGGGTTTAGAAGTGCATACGGATGCAAATGCGTTGGGATTAGATGGTGTTTTATACCAAGAACCGGATTCGAAATGGTTCAAGCCAATTAGCTTTTACAGTCGGAAGACTACTCTGGAGGAGTCAAAGTATCCAGCCGTAGAACTAGAGGTTTTGGCTATAGTATCGTGTTTGGAGAAGTGGTGAGTATATTTACTGGGGGTAGAGTTTACTATTAAGAGTGATTGTAACAGTATAAAATTATTAGCGAAGAAAAGAGATATCAACTCAAGAATTAGAAGATGGTTTATTAGGTTATTCGAATTCACCTTTACGGTAGAGCATGTCAAAGGTACTAATAATTTGGTCGCGGATGCGTTGAGTCGATATCCTGTGTTGGATAGTGAGATTAGGGACACAAGTTACGGAATTGATTTAAATTTGGATTGGATAGCGGCTTTACAGCGGACTGATGAAAAAATTTTGAAAATTAGGAATCTTCTTGAGTTGGGTGATGAAAAGACGTTCGAAAAGTATTAGCACACGATGCTGTTGGACATCAGGGAATATACAAGACCCTAAAAGATTTAAAGACGTCGTTCTATTTTCGTAGTATGCGAGATTTTGTTGCTAGCTATATAAATAGATGTATAAAATGTCTTTATTACAAAAGAACCGGTGGTAAACAACCCGGATATCTTCATCCATATGAAAAGGGAAGTGAACGTTTTGTGAAGATCCACTATGATCACGTAGGCCCGTATATAAAAAGCAAAAATCACAATAAGTATGTAGGTGTAATTGTCGACGGATTCAGTAAGTTCGTGATGCTTGGGGCTATGTCGGATGTAAGTGCAGATAAATCGTTAGAGTTTTTAAGATTAGTTTTGAATAATTACGGAAAACCAGATGTATTGGTAACTGATCGGGGTACGGCGTTCACCGCGGCGAAATTTCAATCATTTTGTAAGTCAATGAACTTAAGATGTTCAGGATCACCAGGAGCTGAAAACAAAAATATAAAAATGTAAACATTGAATTATTTGATAATTTATACTTAGCTTATACTTATATTTTTCTTATACTATTTTACTTCTATTTTCCTTCTTTAATTGATTTTCCATTTTCTGAAATTGAATTAATTACAAATTAAAATAATTGAAATATTGTAAAAGTTAAATTAAAGCGACCAAAAACTTACCATTATTGTCATTAGAATATGACAGCTGTTTATTGTTTTTTTTATACAGTCGATAAGAAGTCAATCTAGACTATCGACAATATTATTGCAGTTCTTCGTTCTGATCGCACTGCCATCTACGGTTGAACCTCGATGACTTGCTTAAATTAAATACCTTAAACTCATTCAGCATTTCGAAATAATGGTGAATTCGGTTTTTTTAAGTATTTGGCGCACTTTAGTTTAATAAAATAAAAAATATTCTTAGCTCGGTCACTTTTTATTCGACAAGAGAGCTGTAAACATCGCAACAATTAAATATTGGAAATTAAAATTAAAAATAATAAATCAGTTTTTGATTACAATTGTAACGTTATATAAACGATTCTGTTTTATTTATATTTGGAGAACACGTCCGTACATAAGATATTGCCGTGTAATGACGGGGACGTCATCGATACAGGATGGCCGAATTGTCATAATCGAAATTAATATTATAATGGTGGAAATATTGGCTAAGCCAAAAATGTATATTTTGTGGAATTGGTGCCGATAGATAGATGTCGCCAATGTTCAGTGTAATGAAATTAAAATAAATATGTATGATGAAAATGAAAAGCAGGGGATTAATCTGTCAGACACGGAAAAGAAAGGTTGTGTGTTGATGTGGACTAATGTAATTAAAAATAAATAAAAAAGAATATAACGTGTTGAATTACCAAAAGATTATTTTATTGATTTCGCTCCCAAGCGGTCCATGCGACGTCCTATTACGGGCGTATATAAGCCTATAGATTCAAGAATAAAGTTTTAGGCAGTTGGTTCAACAAAAAATTGGAATTAGAATCTGCTAAAATAAAAATGATTAGTCCAAATATGTAAACATCATAAATGAAAAACAATTGCTTCCGCTAATCACCATCAGGAGAAATAGGTACGGTTCGACCCGGATTATGGAATTGACGTAGATAGTTTTTGCATGTAATTTGCAAATTTGTCATAAACATAACTTACTTTAACCTTCCTATCGAAATAAATATTTCTGATTCAATCTGGTTATTATAAAGTCTATAATTTTAAATATATCAAAAAGGTGTTAATTAAGTATTTTAATCTTGTTAAGCTTAGTTTATAATAATTATCTTTAATATAATATGCAAACAAGATCATAATTAAGACAATAACAACCTTTAATATATTTAGAGATCATTAAATTGTTTTCATTATCACAATAATAATTTATTTCTTACTATACATAATTTGAAAAGCGCCAGAGGGTGAATTCCGGTTCGATGACAAATTATTCATGTGGGTTTTATTCGTATAGAAAACCTAAAGGTACAAAAACTCAGAAAATGCGATTCCGGTTTGATGACCGAGAAAATAAAGCTAATAAAGAATGCCAAAAACTATGAAATATTTTTCTATCAAAATTATTTTGTTTGGGTGATAACATCAGTTTGATGCACAATCAGTAAAAAAATTGCTTTTAATTTTTTCATT
Organism: Tipula vernalis; assembly: GCA_958295665.1. Lineage (NCBI taxonomy): Eukaryota > Metazoa > Arthropoda > Insecta > Diptera > Tipulidae > Tipula > Tipula vernalis. Next base: position 376,964,665 of record OY282559.1, read on the forward strand.
TTTAGAGTTCAGAATAAAAATTTAGAAGCCTAAAACTATTGTGTTGTGTGACAGAACAGTTTTTTATACGTTGTTCTAAGACACTATCACACAAAGTAATAAATGGCTACTGGACTGAAGAGAGGATTGCTTTGTTTCATAATCATAGGCTCATCGGTTCGAAACTGGATTAAATTCTCTTAGAATATTCGGAAAAATATTAACTTCATGATTAAAAATTAAATATAATGAGTATCTATGTGTCTATCAATGGGGTGGGTGATGAATAATTATTCTTAGTCAAAAAAGTACCGGGAATTGTTAATTTAAAATTCCCGCGCTGAAGGGATTTGAAAATGTATCTTGTCTTTATACAATTTAATTTGTCTTTCCTAGATTGGTAGGACTGTCTTCTATAGGCAAATTTTGCATAAATAACAAAAACGACTTACATTAAGCTGTTTTTAGTAACAATAACGTTTTGCTTTCAAGCAAAGCGTCGGCAAGTTTTTTTTTTTTTTATAAATTATATATCGATGGGATTGTAGTCCTCGGTCTACAAATTTCCACCTTGAATGGAAAAAATACTTACCACCAAACGGTACGCAAAAAACTATTTCCGTAATTAACAATAAACTATTATATATATATTGGTTACAGAAAATATTGTAAAATTATTAACGGTAGTTATACGAGGTCTCAATAAATATTCTAATAGAAAAGCAAATTTTTCTGCGCCTTTTTCACAAATCGGTAATGTTAAATTATTTACATTGTAATACGATAAAATGAAAATGTGTAATATTTTCATGTAAACTTCAAGTTCATTATCATTTTAAACAAATAACATTTTTTGACTTACATATCTCATCGTTAAGTTAAGAGTTAGATAGTTTGGTGTGCTACTTATATTTAGAAGAGTATTACTTGATCTATGAACCGTGAAAACTTTCGCTCCGCATCGACCTTCAATAAAAATCGACCCTGAATTGATGGGTTTTGGATTGAATTAATTTCTAGTTTATTAGTTAGCAATAGTTATTTATGCCATAAAAGCAGTAAATGAATTGAGTACGATCGGAATATTTGTACTACTTTCTGTTACTACTTCTTTTACTTACTTTAGTCCGTACTCCTGTATTCCCCTTTTTGACCTATCTATGAGATATAGCTGGCCAACAAAAGTTAATTTATAACGGTTTCTGTTATTCTCTACCGCGAAAAATAATAAAATGAATTCAGACATGTCAAATTTGCGATCTAAATTACTTAAACTACACAAATATTTTTTTTTTTAGAATTGGAAGATTCGTTAAACATCAGGGCAACATAATTCCTAGTTTTTACACCTCATAAAACACCTGGACACTCTACAGAAAACACCAGCTAAACTCAAACATGACCGAAATTACGTGATTTTAACAAACAACTTTTACCTGGTTTGGCTAAATATTTAGGTTAGGACCACCAGACTATAAAAATGATGCAATTTTGTCATCTTGCCTTGACGGAACAAAACAAATTATTCAAGGCGAATTCAAGGCGTTTTGCACGACTGAAATTTGCCCATTTTTTCTTGTCTGGTAAGGTTAGATGACTGCAGCAGTTGTATTTCAGTTTTTTTTTATATCTAGGAAGTCTGACTGAATGTAAAGTAAGAATAACGTAAGCCCTAGCTCAGTTCTGACATTTTTTAATATATCTGGCGCCTAGGCAAGATTTAGTACCAACCTACTGTAGAAGAGTCTTTCATTGACATTTACAGTCATGTGAAACCTATTTCACATGACATATTTCCCAGCAAAGAGCAAGGAATTAATTTTACTTTTTTAAGCTTTAAAATAAAGAGAAAAATTATCAAAGAACCTTGAAGAAAGATCAGAAGCAAAAAGCTAGCTATCTCCCAAACTACAACAGTTTACTTTAATTTATGTTACAAAAGTTTAATATTAAAGCTTTAACTTTTGAACCCACATTTAAGCTTTTGAAAATAAAAAGCGTTAAATAAAACTTGACGTAAAATTTAGCTAGCTATCGTAAAAATAGCTAAAAATTAAAAATTTAAAATTTTGCTTACGATATCGCTGATCGGTGCCCTTCTCTATGCGAGCAACTTAAAAATCTGAAAATCTAAACTATCTTTGATTTCTATGATTTTGTGGAGAGTTGTGGAGACCGCGTTAAAAGTCTATTTAGCTCCTATACTTTATAAAAGATTTGGGATAAAACTTTTATTACTTAATGTAAAAATTTTTTATTCATAGTTTCGAAGTCATTTTCGTGTATCGAGGACAGTTGCAGAACACTTAACATATTATTATGAAAATTCGAGTCATTTTAAACCAAGATTGATTGGTGGTGGACGAAAGGATGTATGTAAGCGCAGAATCGCAATGTTTGGCTTTCTTGTGGTAATAATTTATTTTATCTTCAAAACATTTCAAACATAATTAACTTGAATTTTATTTTAAGGTTTGCTGGAAGTTGCAAATTTATTTAATGTAACAAACTCAGCCGCTTACACATATCTCACAAATTGTATGTAGTTCTTGTTCGACATTCTCAGGTAATGCAATACAATATTTAACTTGTTTTAAATTTACTAATATTTGTAAAATTTCAGCTCGCTGATTTTGCGAACGTCATAGGCTGCATTGATGGATGTTATATATACATACATTAGGAAGCCTATAAAAAAAAATCAGGTCAACTTATGTAAATCGACACGGGTTAATTTCATTAACATTGTAAGGAATCGCCCGGCATTTTTTTAATTTTTGCTTTCTTTTCGGCCAAAAATTTCTCGCAAAAGATTTCCTGCACCGACTTTCTCACACGTTTCTTTTTGGTGCGGAGGTTTCTTCAGAACCTGTGAAAATATCCGAATCAGTCAATAAATCAGGTTCGGAATGAATTTATTGGTGTTGCTGGTGGTTCTGCAGACATTGTTGTTGTTCTTGATTCTGAACAATAATTTAAATGTGATGTAGATGGTTGTGGGGTTTTGAACCTGAATTTTCCGGTTTTTTGTGAATTAACGGTGGTTGAGTAATTAGTAGGGGGTCGGGATATTGCATTTATTGTTTCTGACCCGCTTTTCGCGATACTTGATCCCGGTGTTAAGATACAATCCGAAACCAGTAAGTCGTCTTTGGCTCCGATTTCCTCTATCTCTCCTTCAAATTCTCGTTCGATCTGTATTGTTCATACTATAGGTGACGAAACTCCTTCTCAATATTATCAAAAGCTTGAGAATATCTCTGGATCGGCAGAGATAGTTACCAAAAATCTGTTAAAGCAAATTTGGAAAAATGGATTACCACCTGCTTCAAAAAGCATTCTAGCTGCATTTAATCAGGACGATATCTCCAATTTGTTAAATACGGCAGATAAAATTCATGAAGTCGAAAGATCGCAAGCTTTAGGGAGGTCAGAAACATTTCAAGTTCCTCTATAGTTTCAACAATCGAGCAATTAATCGACAAAAAGTTTGCACAGTTATCCATTGCTTCAACTTCCTAAGCGTTTAATAGGGGCAAACAACCATTTCGAAATGATCATAGTACAAATCGAAATCTCAATTCACCTCATCGAAACCGATCTAAATCAAATCGTACTCGAAGTAATAGTCAGGTAGCACGGTACCCTTATTGCTATTATCATTTCAAATTTGGCGCAAAAGCAAGAAATTGTATGAAACCTTGCGATTTCAAAGATCCTAATAACCCAAAAAATTAGTACCGTGAGCTGTTTACTAGGCAAACAGCGGTAACAGCGGAAACTAAATTAATATTTTTAATCGATACAGGGGCCGATATATCGGTAGTACCTCTTAAATATTTCCCTCGTAGAAACAATGCTAATGGTTCCAATATTTACACATTTGGAACTCAGTTACTAAATATAAATTTTGGTTTACGAAGAGTATTTTCGCGCTGTTTCGTAATTGCATCCGTTAATCGACTCATTATTGGGGCAGATTTTCTTAGTAGATTTAATATTGTGATAGATCTTAAACGAAAAATTATACTAGAATCGAAAACATCGCTGTCAGTAACAAGGGATCACAGCATCGGTAGATACCCCGACTCCCAAGCACTACAGCATCGAAAATAAATTTGAAGTATTGCTCAAGAATTATTCAATTCTTACTGCATCTCCTGAGTATAGTGCTCCTGTTAAACACAAGGTAGTCCACTATATTCACACAAAGGGTCAGTTACCATTTTTTAAACCTCGACGTCTAGATGAGAATAAATACGTAATAGCGAAACACGAGTTTCAACATATGATCAATTTGGGAATCTGCCAATATTCTTCATCATATATGTATGATTACCATGCCATGTGGTGATTACCGCCGGTTGAATGCATGTACAGTGCCCGACCGGTATCCAATCCCGCACATCCATGATTTTACGATGAGACTGAATGGTAATACTGTGTTCTCCAAAATTGATCTTGTACGAGCGTACAATCATATACCCGTAGCTTTAAAGGACATTCAGAAGATGGCCATAACTACACCATTCGGACTCTTCGAATTTCGAATGCCTTTTGGGCTAAAAAATGCGGCCCAGTCTTTTCAAAGATTTATCGATGAAGTACTATGGGATTTAGATTTCGCTTAAGCGTATATTGACGACATTTTGGTAGCCAGCCGTAACGAAGAAGAACATATATATCATTTAGAACAAACAAGTGTTTCAGCGGTTATGTGATTTCGATCTTAAAGTGAAAGTTTCAAAATGTGAATTAGGAAAGCAAACTCTCGAATTTCTATCTCACGTTATTTCGAAAAATGGAATAGTGCCTTCTAAGCATCGAGTGGATGCAATATCTAAATCTCTTCAACCACCGAAATCTATCAAAGAAATTCAGAAGTTTTTAGGAATGATAAGCTATTATCATCGATTTTTTTCCGAACATTGCTGACATTCTTGCTCCCATCCATACACATTTAGCGGAATTTTCATAAACTCCCTAAATATAGTAAATCATTTTATTGGTCAGATGATTGTCATGACGCGTTTGAACGAGCAAAATCGGCTTTATCTACGGTTATACTGCTATAGCTCACCCAATTAGCGATGCAAATCTGAGTGTAACAACAGATAGTTCGAGTGTGGCCATTGGTGCAGTGTTGCAACAATTTAACCCTGAGAACAATATTTGGGAACCACTTTCGTTTTTCTCTCGATAGCTGCAAGCAGCAGAAACCCGATATTCTGCGTTTGATCGCGAGTTGTTAGCTATATACTCATCTATAAAAAATTTCAGGCATCTGGTAGAGGGTCGACAATTTTGTGTGTTAACTGATCGCAAACCTCTCGTAACTGCAATAATGTCCAAGACGGAATGTAGCCCTCGCCAAATGATAGAGTATATAGCACAATTCACCAATAACATTCAACATATCAATGGTAAAGATAATTATGTCGCTGATTATGTTTTTCGATCATGTAGCACCGACAACGCAGTAATCGAACATACTGGAACAGATATCGGGAAACTTATTTCTGAGCAAGAAAATGACGATGAACTGAAATCGATCGTCTCCAACTCAGATAAAAATAAATGGAAAATGGAAAACGTTATTCTTTCAAAATCAGATAACAACATTTGGTGCGAAACGAGGAAGAGGAAGGGCCGTATATTCCAAGTTCGATGAGAAAACACATTTTTGACACTTTGCACAATTTATCACATCCCGGAATTAGGGCCACAAGAAAATTAATATCATCACGATATTTTTGGCCAAGTATGAATATCGATGCAGGATATTGGGCGAAAAACTGTCAAAAGTGTATAGGCACGTAAAATCCTCCATACAGCCTATCGTTCCATCCGAAGGTGTTTTGAACACATCCACATGGATTTGGTAGGCCCTCTTCCTCCGTCGAATGGTTACATTTATATCTTAACTATTATTGACAGGTTTACAAGATGGCCCGAGGCCTATCCGATAAAGGATGCAACTACAGTAACTGTTGCCCGAACGTTTATCCGAGAATATATTTCTCGTTTCGGATGCCCGCAAGAAATTACTATGGATCAAGGGGTTCAATTCGAATCCAACCTGTTCGTGGAATTAAATAAAGTTATAGGATGTCACCGAGTCAGAATCACAACATACCATCCTGCAAGTAATGGTATGATAGAACGCGTACAAAGGCAGCTGAAAGAATCTTTGAAAGCTAGGTGTAACACGGTTAGCTGGACTAATGAATTACCTCTCGTCTTATTGGGAATACGAACCTCTGTAAAGGACGATTTGAAATGTTCAGCAGCAGATTTGGTTTATGGACAAGCATTAAAAGTTCCAGGTCAACTCGTAGTGAAATCGCCTACAAATGAAACTGTTAATCCATCAAACGTTGTTGATAAATTACGAGAATATATGCATAATTTGAAACATCAGCCACCTCGTATCCCTAGTCAAACTCAAACTTATGTTCCAGTTGATTTAAATACGTGCGAATATGTATTAATTCGAGTGGATCGAGTTAAAGTCAGTTTAGAACCTCCTTATGAAGGTCCCCTTTTGAGGTAGTCCGTCGATTTCGGAAATTTTTTGTCATAAATGTGAACGGCAAGCATCAATCTATTTCCATAGACAGATTAAAGCCTGCCTATAACATCACATCTCTAGGTTCTACAAAGGGCGAAACTAAACACAGAGTTGCTGGACAAACCAAATTTTAACTTTAATTTATTTTGTGCTTACTTTGAAATTTAAATACCACTATCTAAATATCACCATCAACAAAGAGCACATATACGTGCTATAAAAAATTTAAAGTTGTGAAGCGCGTGAAAATGTTGCTACAGTTTTGCATTGCTTTTATTAAGTTAGTTTAAAACGCGATTTCATGAAACCCGTTAGTTCACTGTAAGGTCAGGTCAGTAAGTAATGTTCTACCATGAATGCAAAATTTGCTTGGATTCACCGGATGAACGAGAGAGAGAGTATTTAGAAGAAGAAACAGAGATCGATTTGTACGAAGTTAATTACGCCAAACACGTTAGTTTGAAGGTCAAATATATAGTTTGGGCTGGAATTTCCTTTGAAGCACGACAATGCTTGGTCACTGCTAATTGCGTATCCGAGTATCTCGAAGAAATTGGTAATTGGTATCGAATAAATGGATAGGCTAGCTATTTGCCCCGATCTCAATCCCATTCACAATTTATGGGATATCCATAAAAAATCGTACTATCGTACCTGAGACAATAAACTACCTTCGAAGGATGCTAATATATGAATGAAAGCTAGTTCCTCAAACCTCTCCATTCAAGAACCAAGAAGTAATTTCAGACCAAGGGGGGCCATAACGAAAACATCGTGAGCAAATGGAAACAACAATATTAGCCTTTCGTCAGGTTCTATGAATTAAAAGAAACGCTGGTTTCCTAATTTTTTATTTTCGACTCTTTTAGACCTCTACGACTCTTCTTTATCTTTATTTATTTGGTATGTATCAAATTTGTATCAAACCCAAACAATAAACTCTTTCAAAGTTTGCGTTTTGATATTTTTACGATGATTTTTGTTAATGTTAGTGGTTCACGTGTAAATAGCAAAATTTTGTTATACGCCAACAAATAAAAACAAATTCGTTTTATCAGTCGGCACACCATCTCATAACTGTCATTGCAAACTTAACAATTGGCCAAACTCACGTCTTTGACATTTATATGTAGAAAGAGGTATGAAACAGAAATAGTTTTCAAAATTACTTTACAATTACAATTTCGGTATAAAATCTTAATCAAATGACGTTAAAATGTCAAAACCTGTTCACGTCGAGCGTAGCGGATTTCTCCTTGATAATCTGCTCCGTTAGTTGTCATTTTTTTGGTATTTTTCCTGGGCGGGTTTTGAAATCCACTATACTATACTAAGAAGCTCCACGAAAACATGATAAAGAAAGTGTTTAAAAATACCTCCGCGCACACGCATTCGACACGATAGAGCTCAAGCGGATGGTCCAGCAAGGCGTTTGGCCGCCCGTGGACCAGCTCGTTACACGATTCGCTACAGAAACACAGAATTTTACTTATCAACTTAAGGGACGAATATTATTTCCAACGTGCGACTTAGTAAGCCTACATGTAAATTCCTATCGAAGCAGCAGATACGGCAAAAACAGCTATCTCAATCTCTATTGGACTTTACGAAATTAATTTTTGGCCTAAGAATGCGGGAAGCACTTTCAACAATTCTTGCACTCGCTTCTCTAAAACCCACATTTCGCAGGGTTTCGTTTTATTGGACGACCGGACGAATACTTACAATACTTAGAGATTATTTTCCTGAATTGTTTTTTTGTCCCAAAAACAACAAATCACTTTTTTGGACACGGTCATCGAGGAGGGTATCAAATCGTTACCAGAACGACTTAATATCTTCTCGAATTTTATCGAATCCAAAACCGTTAATGACTTGAGGCGCTTTGTGGACATGCTAAATTTTTACCGGAACTTTATACCTAACGCGAGCAAGGATCAAGCCAGAAAAGCAAGTTGCGATAAAAACGATAAATGAGTAAATAATTAGAATAGAAAGGCCGAAGAAGCAACTTTGTGAAGCTGCATTGCTGACACATTCATCATACACAGCGGAGCTTCCCTTGATGCTCGACTCGGCAAATTGTTAACTGAATAACCACCGGTGGACCGTTACTACGCACTTATTATACGCACTTATGTATCCTCCGATTTATATCTCGATATCGATGGCTAAAACAGTGGATACGGCTTACTATTACTATCTGTCAAATTACATATACAAAACTAAATATTTGTAGATAATGAATTGCAAATTTAAATTTAAATAAGTTTTTGAAAATTTAAGTTAAAAATGGAAAATATATTTAATGGGTCTTCGTCATCAGAATCTGGTGAATCAGATTACGAGATAATGTTGTCGATACGATATAAACGTCCTAAGGTATTTCACGATAGAATAGACGTGGAGTTAATAAGGAATAAAGAATAGTTTCGGCGCCGATCCCCATCTTCTAAAGAAGGAGTTTGTTATTTGACCAACACCTCCCGACAAGATCTGGAACCTTTGGACGCATATTATCGCTTATGATATGGCATACTACGTGCACCACTCGTTTTCAAACTAGCTAGTCGCAAATTCGAGATTATGTAGTTATTTTTTCAGTCTATGTCACAACACGATTTAAATGCTTTTAGGCTTGTTGCGTTTCGTACATAGCATGATTATCGTAATCTAGAATTTGAAACTCGATGAATATGAAATTCAATAAAAGACGGAAAACTTAAGGGAGAAAGAATTATTTTATGTCGTTTTCGATTGAGCCGAAAAAAGCATTCAGAAGGTGAAAAATTTGCTTTTAGTTTGTTCGATTGAAGAAAAACCGTTCCTCTGAGGGCCAAATATTTTTACTCGAGATCAATTTTTAGAAATCTCCAGTTTTCCGTAGATTTACCCCTCTTTTACATAAATATATTTGTAGCAGTGGCGTAAGTAGATACCCAAAGCACCCGAATATTAATTCAAAGTCAAGATTAGATTGATTGTAGCTCAGATTAAAGAAGCCCACCATTTCAAATTTACAAAACGAATTTGGTAAGATAAGGTGGTCGTCTAATTTTTAGGGAAAGAGAAATGATTCCTGTTGCAATAATTTCTTTTCGATTGCTAATGGTGAAAAAGTTCCGACTAGAACCATATGACTCCATATAGAAATAAAAATGCCTTTAGATTCTGACAGATATGTAGATTTAGAAGGCAATTCGCTAAACTCGTTTGTCAAATGAAAGCTTTCGCCATTAGATGATAACGGTTTTAGTGTTTGGGTTAATTTATTTGTAAAATACGCTTTCTACTCCAAATTTAACTCTTTTGCACTTCAAATTTAACCTTTTATAAATCAAATTAAGCATTTAGCAAAACAAATTGAAACTTTTACAAATCAAGTTTTGATTTGAAAATATTGAATTTGATTTGTAAAAGGAAGCAATACTGCTAAGCAGATGGTGATGTACCATTTTGATGTTCATAAAAATCAAGAAGAAATTGTTGACTTGTTTCCTTCATTAGGAGTGTTTTTGTCTTTAGAAAGGGAATTAACAGATACTTGAGTCAAACCAGTCAGTCTCTATAGTCAATTAGCGTTGCAATTTTGCAAGTAGTGCTGGTATTCTTTTTTGGTTATTTTTGGCGGGGTTCTCCCGATTTTGAAAATTTCCGTCGCTTCTCGATTTCATACCTTTCATACCTTCTACTTTTTAAAATTTCTCGAGATTATTGGAGTTTCGCATGGAAATGAAATTTTGATGTTCGAGCCTTAGTTGGTGATTCTTTGTTTCGAAACTGTCAGGTTATTCGAGATGTTTTGATATTATTCGAGTATGGTTCGATGTTACTCAGGAATCTTAGAGTCTATTCAAAGAATAATTTTCTTCGTTATTTAACAAATTACCCGTTACTATTTGAGAATTCCATTCGTTTTGTCGAGCTTAGCCATAACTTGCTTAGTAGTATTAGTAACATTAAATTATAATTTTATTTTTCGTGGATTTTCTAAATTTTGACATTCTTTCCGAAATTATTCATTAATATCCAGATTTTTCGGTATTATTGAAATTGTTCGAGATCAATCGAGATTCACAAAATAAAGAGATTATTCCAATTTGTCTATGATTGTTCTGCGTTAAATTCTAGATTTTTTAAGTTTTCCGACATTTCGAGATTGTTAATGATTTTCAAATTTATTCGATTTATGTATGACAATGTTCTGCGATTAGCTCTGAGTTTGAGTACTGGCAGAATTACACATATACGAGTAAATAAATCTGAATCGCAATATTTAGTAATTTTTCGAGGTTATGCCAAAATTTTGATACCTCTCCCTATACCTAGGCGAGGATCTTCTTCCGTTTTACATACTTACGGATAATTCGATATTTGGGAACTTTCAGGAATATTCAAGATATGTGTGTATACTTTAAAAATTTGACATTTTTAAGATTATTTCGATATTCTTTATATTTTTCATCGATATATTTAGAAAACGTCATAGCACTGATAGTTGCTGGATGTTTCGTTTTATTTAAGGCCATTGGCACATTCTCTTTCGTCTAGTCACGAAATCAGATACTTTTAAATAATGCGAAGCTCGATAGTAGAAAGAAATAAGTTTTTATCTAAAAGCTTTACTTGCTCATAAGTACAAGGATTATTTTTGGGGCTCAAAAAAAATTTGGCAGGGGGCCGGGGATTTGTAGTTTCGCCACTTTTCGCCTTCTTATATTTTTACAGATAACTCACAAACATAAAAGAGCAATGAGTTGTTCTTGTTCGATTGACGCCGAAATTGAGATTGCTTTTCCATGGAGGGGAAGATAATGAATCGAAAACGAAATTAGAAAACAAACAAAAAAAAATGCCTAATATCCCAGCAAGCAGTTATTTATTCGAAAATTGATTTCGAAAATCGCCGGTTTTAGCTTCGTTCAAAATTTCGACACAAAAAACCCACGGATCTATCCACGTTTAAAATTACCAAAAGTAACCTCGGCTAAATTAGTGGATTTTCGAAAATTGTGGATTATTCCGTCGATGTATCCTTACTTAAAAATACGAGCCTTAAACTTTACAGGACAATCCACGACAGACTTCAGGCATATATCAGGAAGAAAAATATAGTGGCAAACTAAGGATACTACGGGAATAACCAAAGGAACACAGCTTGTATAAATGTCAGTATAATTCAACTCACTAAAATTATTACTTTGCAATAAATCTAACGGGAAACCTTGACAGTAACAAAATTGGCGTTCGATGCATTACATAATATGTCACACCCATGAGCCCAGACACCAATAAAGGCAACGGCGGATCAATTTATCTGAACTTGCATCGAAAAAGACATTAGACGAATGCTGTAGTTTTACACTCCTTGCCACAAATGAAAGTGGTAAAACCTATGAAGGGTCACACAAAACGAAGGGAGTAATTGACTTCGGTTTCGGGTCAATTACTCTCAACGTTTATAAGAAGGATGGGGCGAAAGCGCGTACGGGAGGCCAACCGGAGGATGGTGGCAACCCGCCCAGGCCTGAAGGGGGTACCAGCAGCATGGGGGGAGAAGCTGAGGGTAGGGGTAGAGTGAATCCGGCGACCTCGGTAGGGCAAGGACACTCTCGAAGGATGAGGAGGGGCAGATAAGCGAAGGAGCTGGTGTACCGATGGAGGAGGATAACGGCAGCCCGGCCAGACGGGGGGGCACTGACAAGTCCTCTACAGAGGGTATGAGGGGTGGCGAGACGGGCGTATCCGGCGCATCCCATAATAGGGAATTAATATTCCTGCGGTAGCAGGAATTTATCATAGAGGTGGGTAGAGGTTAAATGGTTATGATTAAGATAACTCAAATTAACCTTCACCATTCTAAGGCTGCTTCGGCAGCTCTACTCCTCAGGCTGACTAGTTCGGGTGAGGATGTGATACTAATCCAAGAACCTTCAGAACCAAAGGGTACAAAATTATATCCTCTAGTAAGTCTGGGAAGATCAGATCTTGTACTCTTGGGAAAAATAATATTAATCTTTTCCTTCTCTCTCAATACAGCAATGGTGACACTACTGCAGTTAGCCTGGAAGTAGGCACTTGTAGATTCTGGCTAGTTTCAGCCTACATGGACTGGGAGAAGGAGGTTCCTCCGGATAACCTGGAGGAGCTGATCCGTAAAGCGGAACAATCAAAGGTAGGTGTGGTACTGGGAGTGGATGCTAATGCGCATCACACTATCTGGGGAAGCACGGACATTAATGAAAGAGGTGAGTCGCTTTTTGATTATTTGATGAGTACTAACCTTTCAGTGTGTAATATTGGGCGGGAACCCACATTTATTACTAGTAACAGGCAGGAGGTTCTAGACGTGACCCTTGCCTCAAATAATATTCTTCATATGGTTAAAAATTGGAGGGTGGATAAGGAACACTCCTTTTATGATCATCGATATTTAACCTATAGCCTCGATATTCATCCTGCTACCCGGGAAGCCTTCAGGAACCCTAGAAGGACCAACTGGAGCAAATATGGGGAATTATTGGAGGAAATGTTACCGACGGGGGCTATGGACCCCCCGACGACCGTTGGGGAGCTGGAGGACATGGTGGCTAGCGTTACTAGCGCATGCAACCGATCCTTTCGTGCTGCCTGCCCACTGGCTAAGCCTAAGGGTAGACAAAAACCGGTATGGTGGTCCAGGGAACTGGGAGCCTATCGGAAGGCTTGTAGGACAGCCTTTAATAGAGCCAAAAATACAAGAGAGGCTCAGGATTGGGACTCCTATAAGGAGAAACTCGGAATTTATAAGAAAGAATTAAGAAAGGCACAAAGGAGGTCTTGGAGAATCTTCTGTGATAAAATGGAAGGGGTATCCGAAACCTCCCGTCTTAGAAAGATTCTTTCCAAAAGTACATCTAGTCCCAGTTTTTTGATAAAACCGGACGGATCTTGGACAGCTTCTAGTGGAGAGTCTCTGGAGCTTCTCTTCGAGACACACTTCCCAGGGAGCTTTGAAGACCTGTTGGTGCATAGCAATCATCAGGAGTCACTTTCAGTGTTCCCAGAGGATATCGTAACCAGAAAACGGATCCTATGGGCACTGAGGGGTTTTAAACCATTTAAATCGGCTGGTCCGGATCAAATTATACCAGCTGAACTTCAAAACAACTCAGTAATTATTCTTCCCTACCTGGAAGCTATATTCAAAGGGTGTTTGATGCTGGGCTATATTCCTAGGTACTGGACGGAGGTCAATGTGGTGTTTATACCGAAAGCGGGGAAAAGCTCACATGTCTATCCTAAGGACTGTTTGATGGCTTTCCTAGATATAGAAGGTGCCTTTAATAATGTGAAAGCGGAGGCAATCAAGGAGGGATTGTCATTTTTCGAGGTGGACGTTCCTCTGATAGGGTTAATCAATTATATGCTGGGAAGCAGGATTGTTAGCTCGAAGTTGGGGGACTCCACCATCAAGAGGTGAGTAACTAGGGGAACCCCGCAGGGGGGGGGTTCTGTCCCCTCTTCTCTGGAACATAGTGGTAAACGGGTTACTACTTGAATTGGAGAGAGAGAGGGTATTGAAGTTATCGCTTACGCAGATGACGTAGCTTTAGCTGTTACCGGGAAATTCCTGGGCACGATTGTAGACATATTGCAGAATGCGCTTACCATCGTTACGAAATGGGCTGGCAAATGTGGACTTGGTATTAACCCGTCCAAGACAGAGCTGGTACTCTTCACTAAGAAATACAAAATCCCGGTAGTCCTCCCTCCTACCTTAAATGGCACGAGACTTGCTTTTACTGATAGAGCTAGATATCTGGGCATTATCTTGGACAGTAAGCTTAGTTGGAAGCCCAACATGTTGGAGAGAATAAACAAAGCTACTATTGCTTTGTACTCCTGTAGGAACGCCATTGGTCATAGATGGGGTCTGAAGCCGGAGCTGGTACACTGGCTCTACACCGCTGTAGTGAGACCTGTACTCATGTACGGGGTGGGTGTTTGGTGGCCAGCTCTGGACAAGGTAACTTATAAAAGTAAGATTGAGAGAGTGCAAAGAACGGCCTGTATGCTTGTTAGCGGGGCACTGAGGTCGACACCGACAAGTGCCTTAGAGGTTATGTTGCACTTTCTTCCGGTCGACATTTCTGGCAAACAGATGGCGGCAAATACGGCTGTACGACTTGCAGCCGTCTCTCAGTGGAGGTGTCTTAGTATAGGACACTGCACTATTGTTAGATCGTTGAAGGATGAGCTGGCGAATCTTGACTACATTAAACCTACTCTACGCTTCGAGAAGCGATTTCGGACCTCCTTCCCTTCAAGGGAATCCTGGAGGGATAGACCGTTATCGGGAACCAAAGCGTTGCAATTCTTCACAGATGGCTCCAAGCTAGACGGCAAAGTAGGAGCTGGAGTATTCTGTGACAAATCAAATGTAAATATTTCTATTCGTCTCCCTGATTACTGCAGCGTGTACCAAGCTGAAGTCGTAGCGATTGAGGACGATATCACAATCTATGTGGACAGTCAAGTGGCGATCCGGTCGTTAGAATCGGTCTCTTTGGCGTCACGGGTGGCGTTGAGTTGTCACTCATCTCTAAATGAGATGGGTGAGCATTTCAATATCCAGGTAATCTGGGTCCCAGGTCACTCGGGCGTCATGGGGAACTGCAGGGGAGATGAACTTGCTAGGCATGGTACGACTCTCCAGCTGCAACCGGAAAGGGCAAGTCTGGGGAGGCCTATTACAGCGCTGAGACAAGCACTTGGGAAGCAGGCGCTATCCTCAGCGGGGGAAAGGTGGTCGAACACCCTCACCTGTAGAGTTGCAAGACAAGTTTGGCCAAAGCTGGACTTGGGGCGCACTAGGGCATTAATATCCTTACGCAGACGTGAATTAAGAACGGTCGTAGGAATTCTCACGGGACACTGCCTTTTTGGAAAACATGCAAGAAGGCTGGGTCTGGAGGCTAATGACTTCTGCAGAAGCTGCTTGGACGAAGAGGAGGAAGAGACGTTGGTCCACTTCCTTTGGTCGTGTCCAGCATTGGCTCTCAGAAGGCACAAACACTTAGGCAAGTTCAGGATGGACTGCCTCTCGGATCTCGAAAACAGTAAAGTGCGGGACGTCTTACGCTACATAAGTAGCTCGAAATGGTTTGAATAGGGGTAAAAGGGGATACATTCTGTGGTATCACAATGGACCGTCACCGGTCTAAGTGTGCGTAAGCAGCCACTCCAACCTAACCTAACCTAACCTATGAAGGGTCCCTGAGCATTCGACCATCCCACTGCCGCATCACCGTAAAGAACATTTCGTTTTACAAGAATTTGATACTTGTTCGCATATAGGCGTAAAAGTTACTTCAGCCGCCGTATAGGGTACATTTCAATTATCAAAAAAGGTGCGAAATCATTTAGAAACGGACATCAGAGGTGAATACTGCAATATTTCAACAGATAGATTGAAACCATCTTTTACCGAAGATCGGGAAAGACAGCGGGTTGACGGCGGCAATCAAAAATCAATTTTGAAACCATCTGAATCGTTAACTACCGGTTATAAACCGTTGGAAACAGGAGCAGGTAGATCCACTAAACCCCAGTTCCACTTCTTAATTTTGTTTATCAATAATCTTCTGGTGAGCAAGGATGAGGTGAGGTGGCATATTAGAATCATTTAATTTTTGTAAATATCTTTGCCATGTATAGAAAGATAGCAAAAATTTGTGTCCGGGACTCAAGCACTATGCAGGGATCTAAGAGCCAAATAAAACTTACAAGTTATTGTTGGCCAAGTAAAAAAAAAAAAAAATATTTGTTTAAAATTGTGGCCAAGTTCAAAAAGGTGGATTTATTTCGAGATGTCAGATGGAAATGATATTTTAGATTATGGCCAAATGAAATTGAAAAAGGCTCTTTAGCTTGTTCGATTATTATTTTGGAACATCATCAATTGGAAAGGAAGATCAAACTCTTAGGATAAAGAATATTTTGTTTGTATTCCACAACTTTTCAATATGGATAAAGCCGGTAACAACAGTGTGAAGAAACCTAAAATGTACTCGTAAGCCTTATCGTATACTTGAGAATGTGGTGATTGTTTGTAGCCCGATAAGCGTAGTCATAGATTATTAAAAAATTCGAAAAAACCTCTCAGCTACAAACATATTTTTAAAATCACAGCTAAACATTTATTAAATGAATTAATTTTATTTGAGGTAAATGATTCATCGCTCAAAATCACATTTTTCATTTACCAAATCCAAACCAATTCTCATTAAACCGCGAAGGTAAACAAAAAACAAAAAAAGTTACATTTTTTTGGAAGCATCAATCATTGAAGCATTTCAGCAAACAACTAAATTATGTCAATAAATCGGTCTACATGTGTTAGTTATATCTCAACTTGGTATATTTATGACGTATTAAATTAAGTTGTTGTTTTTTGTCAAATGTGCGAAATCATAAATTCAATTAAAAATCTCAGTTCATTTCTACTTCATAAAATCGTTTTTTTTAATTATACGCCTTATCAGCTAATCTTAAAGCAAATTTTCTACTGTACACTTAATACACGTAAACTTGCGCTGCAACAACAACAACAAACAACGAGTAAGTATGTGTATGATTGATAAACCTTGATTACCTTCTTATCGCGCACACTGAAATACAATTTTGCTACGATTATCGTATTTTGGCTTAAGTGTTTATGAACACCGATTTGGTACAATAAAACTAAATCGTATCGGTTTACATGTTTACTTAGATATCCGGCGCAAACATTCCAGATTTGCTAAATTATTTCGCCTCACAATCACAGAAAACCCAACTCTATTTTTATCAGCAACAAAAAAAAAAATGCCTGCCTCTAATTTCTACAAACATCAACACCACCGGATACAACGCTCGAGTACATTCTTTTGTTTGGTGCGGGGAACTACATATCGTTTACTATAAAGCGCAATTCATTATTGATTTTTTTTGTAGTAAATTTATGAATGAAAGTCGCGGAAAAGTGACATGCAATAAAAACTTATATTGACATTTATATAGCTTAGAATTTTTATCATTCTTTGTTAGACATTAATGTGTAATAAAAAACTAGTTTTGTTTTGTCTGGATGGAATAATGACAGCTAAAATATAAAGACGTTCAAAGTTTGACTTAGACAAACTTATGTGCGATTCAACAGTTCAGGTGCCCTATAATACCTGTTGAACAAAATTCAATCGTACACTTAATATTTTGAAAAATCATCCAAAATTGTTTAACAAGAACACGTAATTACGTTGCACCCGCTAAAATGTGTAAACCGAGCCCAAGGAGAGAGTGAAAAACCAAAACTATTAATCAACAGGAAAAGATATCAAGTGGGAACCGTCATTTTTACGACCTTTACATTCAGAATCGGAAAATTTTGTTTTAACCGTGTTATGGGATCTTTTGGACTGATTGTTTCTAAATATTATGACGCATCCCCAGGTGTTCCTTCAAATAAGTATACGGCTCGATCAATCGAAAGAATCTATGGTTTAACGCTTTGGAATACCTAAAAAATATCTACATCTATGTAAAATGCGTTTGATGTTAAAAGACCGAATGTGGAAAGGCCAAACGTTGAAAGGTCGAACGTTCAAAGGATGAATGGATCGGAAGGCCAAATTTATAATGGGCGAATATGTCGAAAGGCCGAATGTGTCGAAAGGCCGAATGTTTCGAAAGGCCGAATGTGTCGAAAGGCCGAATGTCTAATGGCCGAATGTGTCGAAAGGCCGAATGTCTAATGGCCGAATGTCAAAAGGCCGAACGAGTTAAATGGAATTTATTGAAAGGCGGATTGGGTCGAAATTTTTCGAAAATTTTCATGAAATTTTCTTTCGCTTAATTTATTGAAATTAATATTTAAAACCATGTAGTTTATTTCTTAATGTAAAACGATTTAAACAATTTTAAACTACATGTTAATAACTCCTGTTAATGTAGCATATTAATGTGGTCGGGAGCGAAAGGTTGACGAAGCAATTTTCATTATCATAAATATTAAGAACTTTACGGAAAAACTCAAATTTTAGAGACATTTTATAAATTTTAATTTTAACTTGAGCAGCGGGTTGGTTACCTTATCTAGAAAAAAAATAATACAGAAATTGAAAATCCCGAAAATTAATTAAAATTAAAATTTATAAAATTTGAGTTTTTCACGTAAAATTCTTAATATTTATGATAATGGAAATTGCTTCATCAACCTTTCAGACACAGATGAAAGGAATTGTATCGCTCATATCGCTTCTACTGATAGTTCTACCACAAATGTTTCAAATTATTTTGTGGTTGGCTCAATTCGTTGGGTTAGTATGGTATCGACGAAGGCATTTTAGCGAATTATAGATTTAATGCTTTGTTAATGCTTCGTCAACCTTGCAGACACAGATCAAAGGAATTGTATCGCTCGTATCTGTTCTTCTGATAGATGTATTACAAATGTTTCAAGTGATGACAAAAGTTTAAAAATGCCTATAAAATTGAATTTTTTTCATTTATTTCAAAATATTTTTTCTGGATTGCCTTTCTGATAATTTCTAGTTTCTTTCGGGACTTTTTTTTCTGGATTTTTAATTTTCAATTATTCTGGATCTTGAATTTCTGGATTTTTTTTTTCAAGCAAATGTAGTGATCCATTGGGCAGCACTTTGATAATTGTGTTTCTGGATTTTTTTTTCGGGATCTTTAGTTCGGTATTTTATTTTCTAGGTACCTTGCCTCTGAAATGATTTTTTTGATGAAGTTCTGGAGTATGGCCAATTAAGGTGGAACTTGGCTATTTCTTAACTGATTATACTGAAATTTGTTCACTTAATAGAATTCTCCTTCACCTTTTAGAAATTTCCTTGACTTAACAGACTTCTCCTTCATTTAGTAGAAACATCCTTTACTTTAGAAAAGTTTGCTTCCCTTAATTCCCTTTTCTTTGACAAGTTCGGCCATTCGACATTCGGCTTTTCAGCATATTCGGCCTATCGACGTTCGGCCTTTCGACCCTTTTGGCCTTTAGGCGTTCGGCCTTTCGCCCCTTCGGCCTTTCAACCTATTCAGCCTTTCGACATTCAGCCTTTCGACATTCGGCCTTCCGACTTTCAGCTATTTAAAATTCGACCTTTTGGCCCTATTCCTGTAAAGTGACAGTAATGAATGTTTGAGTAATGTTGGTTTTAAGTTTTGTATTGTCTGGACTATTTGATTTAGATAGTCATAACACTTTACTATACCAAATGATTTATTCATTGTAATTGTTTGTTATTGCAGGAGGATAAGGAATGGAGTAGAAGCACAAGCAACTAAAACCAAAATATATTGTTAATAGTGACTTGTGCCAGTTAGTTCCTAACTAGCTTAAGGCTACAATCCTAAGGACAACTTTAAGTTTGGTTTTGTCCAGCTCCACCCTAAAAGCAGCCAACGTAGTGCAAGGCCAGCTGCAAAGGATAGGACCCCGGTGGTTAAGTTAAAGGATTCAAGGGAATCCAGTTAAGGAACCACTAAAATAAGTGGGTAAGTTGATTTATGATAACAGAACTCAGAGTCTAAAAGAGGCCACTTTTGAAAGCTCGGCAAATATATTATGTATTCCCATTCCAGTATTCTATTCCCGGGGGCATGGTAGCAGTGATGGTGGAGGTGCTGGGAGAAAGAGGGAAACAGGAGGCTGGAATGGCCTCCGCCTACTTTCCTGGTGACCCAGTTAGGCGGCTATAGCTCATTGCAAACAGAAGGGCTGGACTACCTTATAGTGTGTTGCCTGCATTTACATTATCAATAGGGTTGAGAATCTTTTTTAGTATTTGATTATGTACTACCAATGTAGACATTATCATGTCTGTTAAGTTAGCCTGAAAATTATCCCAGAAAAATGTGTATATTACGACATTATTTATCCCGAAAAAATATTTTACAAGATATTAACTCATGGGTACGATTCAGCTGTAGTCAAATGTAAGTTGTAACCCCATGAACTGATGCAAGAAATCATCATAGCACGAGTAAAGGGATCGAAATAAGATCAACTGCCTTTCGAACAAAACTAAAAATCATAGAAGGCTGACGAGCACCACTTGGTACAGGTTTTGTAGGCCATTGAACAACTTGCCTATGGCCAAAGTAAAAGAAAATTCTATATTAGCCGAACGACAGATATATTCCCAAGGCAAGTTGTATCAATGGCGTACAATACGAGTACTTATACTAAGCCAAGCTCGTTAATTGATATTTTGTATTACTTCTAGCGATTATATCTGCCTTACGGATAATAAAGTGTCTTTCAATAGAGACGCTCGTAATTTGTTAGGTTATACAACCCATTTCGTTAAAGAAATGTTCCGCGCATTAAGAGATTTGTATCCTCGCCACAATCATCCTGCCGAGTCGACTTATCGACGATTGGTGGCCAAATTCAGGTCAACCGGTTCGGTTAATACACAGCCAACGCCAGTATGTCACCGAAACGCAAGGTCTGCTGAAAACATCGCTGCAAATTTCGCCAAAATCTTTAGCAACGAGGCCCATTTTTGGAAGAATAGATATGTGAACAAGCAAACTTGTTGGATTTGGGGCGATACCAATCCACATGAGATACACCAGCATAAAATGCATCCCGAGGAAGTCACTGTTTGATGCAGATTTTGGTGTGGCGAAATCATTGGTAAGTAATTCTTCCAAAACGAAACTGGCATTGCCATAACCGTCAATGGCGAGCGCTACAGATCAATGATAAACAACTTCTTGTGGCCTAAACGGGATGATATGGATACCGAAGGCATGTGGTTCCAACAGGACGGCGCTACGTGCCACAGCGCATGCCACGATGGATATTCTGCACGAGCGATTTGAGGGCATAGTTATGCCGCGCAGCGGCGACGTGAACTGGCCACCGATACCGTGGGATTTAACGCCTTTAGACTTATTGGATCCTATCGATCTATCTTAAATCGCAAGTCACCCGAATATGTGCCACCAAGCAGAGTCGCGGCGGATATTTCAACAACTTTATATTCCATACTTAAGCCATATAATTTTCTTTAAAAAAAAATAAAAATAAAGTGGATACCTCATACACAACTTGTTTTGTTTACATTTAAAAATCGAGCGTACTTATTGAAAGACCCCTTACAATTGTCTTTTACTTTAACCATAGGCAAGTTGTTTCAATGGGTTACAAATCCGATATTAAGCGGTGCTCGTTAATTGATATCTTGAATGAAAACGTGCATCGCAATTATAAAGGGATTGGAATATAGTTGCACAAATGGTATTGTATTGAGTCAAGAGAGCAAATGTTCTTAGAAGAGGATATACGTGTTTTTCTATACTCTTCAAAAATTTAACTTTATTTTATTTTGATTTTCTTTTCTTTTATTTATGTATTGTTATGTATTATATACATTTCAATTATAATTTTAACTCAAAATTCTTGATTTCTTGATTTAGTGCATGATTTTAACTTTTGTGTGGTTGTACATGAAATTTAATTACTAAAATCTAATAATTGGATCGTATTAAATTGATTTTAACTTAATTTGATATATGTCATAGTTAATTTCATATCTGATTTTATTTTTACGCATACTTGAATGTGTTCTTGTGTTTTATTTTATGTACAATCGACACAAATATATTCTTGAAGCTTGATACATAGCAAAACCAACAAAAATGTTTATACAGGCCGTCTCGTTCGCTCTTTAGACAGATCCTATTAAGGAAATGTACTATATATTTAAACAACAACAAAAACAGAGAGACATTTTTGTTGGTTTTGGTATAGTCGTCACAATTATTTTCCTGTATCTTGATACATAGAACAGGAATGTTTGTATGTTCGCTATAAGGCTATTATTTGTATATAATACAGTCATACCCCGCCTAACGTTGTTAATTGGTTCCGACGTTAGACGAAACAACGTTATAAGGGGCAAAGTATGTATGTAGACGAATAGACGAGAAAATTTCATTGTTTTTTGTTTTT
This sequence comes from Tipula vernalis, assembly GCA_958295665.1. Classification (NCBI taxonomy): domain Eukaryota; kingdom Metazoa; phylum Arthropoda; class Insecta; order Diptera; family Tipulidae; genus Tipula; species Tipula vernalis. The sequence goes on from OY282559.1 coordinate 376,987,221, forward strand.
TATATTTTTTACTTTTTTCTCAGTGTTTTTTTGCTTTGCTTATTATTTTAAACGACGTTACAACGAAACACACCGACGATAGAGCGAGGTTTGTTCGCATTTTACTAGCGACGTTACACCCGAAACGACGTTATGTGGGGAGACGTTATACGGGGTATGATTGTATAATGAAAACATGTTACGTCTCCTGCTACGCACATGGAAGATTGTAGAAATTTATTTACCTTCAATGTGTGTTGGTGGTTTAGTATATAAGATTCTGTTATTTTTATTTTGGTGTTGTTTTCTTTATTTGTGTTTTTTGTATTCATGAGACAACTACAGTTTCTTGATAAAACACGAACTATACAAACACAACAAAAATTTTAGTGTATTCGACTCAAATAGGATTCTTATACTTCGTATAATCGAGTGAGTTTGAGTCGAATCGGAAACCGCCATATATAATCCATATAAAATAGTATATTTAGGTATGATTATTTTTTTACAGGGTATTATAAACTGCATTAAATTAAATTAAATTAATTTAATTAATATTGAAAGATTATAAATTAACTAAATTATATAAATAAAATACTAATTTGGAAATATTAATTTTGAGTTGAGTTGAGATTTGGTTTGCAACATATAATGACGTATTTATTTATGCATGTCAAATTTCCATTAAATGAATGTGAACAACGTGGAGTTATGTAAAAGCAAATCGAGAGGCAAATGTATTGTACTTAATTATTAACTTATTGGATTTATTGAAGTTTAGGTTGCAGTTTTCTCATACAATCGTCAATATTACTTATATGGCACACCGATAAGTTTTTAAGAAAATAATGTTTCAATTTCCTTTCATTGATTTATTATTTTACTTACTTTGCATGCTTGATTTTGCAGGGTAATATGTCCATAAACGGAGTTGAAGTTTTATGGGAGTATATAAGTAATAAATGTCGAAGATGTTGATTTTGTTTATCTTAATTATGTCAACAGGATTAGTAAAATTGCAACATTAATAATAATAATAATAATTTTTGATGTCCTGATTTAGATTTAAGGAATCCTGAGTTCTGGCATTGGATTCCAGAGGAACGAGCATCTAATCTTGTAGTTAAAATGTGCTGTCTTGTGCTAACCTGTTTATCATTTATCATTTATTTTACTACTAATTTACTAACTATTAATCGCTTAGGAGTCTGCAAACGGGTTGCATCTGCATCCTATCCATTTGTTTTGGTACGTGTAAATGGGTGTACGGTGTGTGCCCGGGAGTACTGAAGATCCTGCTATAATGCTTGGCCGTACATTCATAATCAATCAATCGAATCAATCAACAAATGGTATTGTATTGAGCCATCGTAGAGTAGGTTGAGTGAGATTAGTGCATGTACATATATTTGAATATGAAAAAGCTTAAAACAAGGTGGGTGCCGCTGTCGATCAAAAACGCAAACGATTAACCACTTCACAGCGATCTTTGGAAAAAAAATATTAGAAAATCGTTGGGTGAAGTGTATTTATAGTTAAAAGGTGAGGGTACATTGACGATTAAATTAAAGGTTGCTTTTTTTTATCAATACAGGAAACTTTTCAGTTCATATAGGAACTGGTCTTCAAAATTCTCTTAATAAACGTTACATTGTTGGATTAAAATTATTAATATTGAGTTTGGTAATTTGATCAAAATCGATCAAAAACAGGGCCATCTACAGAAAAAACGAGGTCAAGGCCTCATCGGGCTACACGAAAGCTTAATTTTTCTTAAAAAAGTTAGATAACGTTGCTATTCCAAAATCTGATCGATAAATGGATTCGACAAGTAGTGTAAAAAATTTATTTGCAGAGGTGTTACGAAAATGCCAAAGAACGCCGAATCACACGAATAGTTATTCCTTCAGTAAGATGGTTAATATTTATAATTAGTGTGCAGATTTGTGAATTTTGTAATAAACATGTAATATTATTTCTACAAAACTCATATCTGAGTGCTATGTACAATTTTAATTATCATCGAATGCTGAAGGCATCATTATTACTGTCATCAATTTAACATCTACGAGTATGTATGTATTTCTAATTTTGGTTTGATTTCTAATTCATTCTATTATTGCTGACAAAACTGTGTCGTTGTGTTGTTATTATAAAAATGAAACCGTAAAATTTTGGCGGTCATTTAGGTTATATCGCTATAACAATAAGGAAACGTTTTGAAAACGACTATTTTTGGTTTTGTTGGTTTTTTTGTCAACGCTTTACGCTGACGTTTTTTGTTATTTTTGCTAGATTGGCGTAAATTTTAGATTAAACACCGACTCTGTTTTGGACAACAACAATACAAAACTACTCAAGTATTAAATAAGTATATGAATCATCATAAATTATATTGATAAAAACCACCTTAAAACACCTTCAACGTCGCCGTCGAACAAGAATACTTTGTATATGATGGTGGTCTGAATGATCACTTATTGATCATTAAATCTAAAATTTGGATTGTGCTGAGACCTGTTTGGATTGTAATTTTGCATCGTTGAAAGTAAAAAAGCAAAATAATAGATAACAGCAATTTAACTACAGGGTGACTGACACGAAGTGTTACCAACTTCAGACTGTTATTGCTGTCAAACCAGTGATGACAGAGCGCTCTTACACTAACTACAGTTCATTCTATTGTTTACAAGCGTTCAGAAGCATTTTAGTGGGAAATATTCAGAAAAAAAGTTATCGGCAATGGAATTTAAGCGTAATAGTGTGATTGCTCTATATTTGGCTGGAAAATCACAGCCGCAGATTGTTACCCGTTAAAACATCTGCATGTGAATAAAATGTTTGTGTATCGCACCATAAATTGTTATAACGATACTGGCAGCATTGCAAAATGCCATGTTGGTGGACCGAAACGCACTGCAACATCGCCGTACATCATTCGGAAGGTGAAGGCCAAATTGGCTCGGAATCCGCGCCGTAGCGGCAGGAAAATGGCTCGTGAGGCGAACATTTCGCTCGAACGGATACAGCACATATTGAAAGATCATCTTGGACTAAAGGCCTTGAAATTCCATAAAACGCATGGTCTCACCGATGCTCAAAAAAAAAGTTAGAGTGGAAAGAGCAAAGGAGTTGTTGGCGCCACGAAAGTGGCGATTTGCCGAATTTGGTTTTCTCGATAAGTCACCGTTCGTTATTGAGCAATATGTGAACCAGCAAAACGACCGGATTTACTTGCCTGGCCGTTCTACTGAAAATTTGGACCAACGGATTGCCACTCGAAACCAAGCGCCGCCGATGGTGATGGTTTGGGCCGCCGTAACTGCCGAAAGCCGTTCACCGCTCGTTTTTTTGGACCGTGGCATTAAGATAAATGCTCATATTTATCGGCATCATGTGTTGGAGAGAGCGTTGAAGCCTTGGACATTTCAACAGGACTCGGCGCCGAGTCATAAAGCGCGCGTCAATCAAGATTGGCTGAAAACAACGTTCCGCGGTTCATTTCCACTGCACAATGGCCACCAAATTCACCGGATGCAAATCCGCTAGATTTCTCGGTTTGGGGTATTTTGAAAAGCAAGGTTGGGACAAAAAAATACCAAAGTGTCGATCATCTCAAGCAAGCGCTTCGCCGGGAATGGGCCAAAATACCGCAGAGCCACTTTCGTGCTGCATGCAATAGCTTTGTCGGCCGTTTCGCGGCTAAGGGTGGCCAAATCGAAAACTGCTAATGCAATTCGAAAATTTAAATATTTGTGAACATTTTTTACTTTGATTCAATAAAATTCATCAAAAAATAAAAATTCTGTGGCGTTTTGTTTTGGTAACACTTCGTGTCAGTCACCCTGTATACACATAGCCATGGCCTACTTGCTCAATCTGCTTGGCTTATTGTGCTGTGGGCCTTATTTGTGGTTTGATTTTATAGTATATTCGGGAACCTTTACGATTTTATCCCAATAATACATTTTTAGTCTCTGAACATTTTCGATTTTAAAAGTTGTTCTCAATCTATGCAAATCAATTAGTTTTGATCGTAAATAGTTTTTTGTTGAAAGCTAAAAATCATCTAGACATAAAGTTGGGGAAAGAGGTAACACCAAAAATTGTAAAAATCAAAAATATAAAGGGCTGAAACCTCATTAGGTGATCAGAACTTCTTAAGTCAATCTTTAGCTCACTCTCACACTGGATTTACAACTCAACATTCAACTAAATCGCAACACAATCCTAAACGCAATCACAAAATTAACCGCCAACTCAACCGTCAACTCAATCACCAAATCAACCCTAACCCCAAAGCAACCCTTAAATAATTTCCCAACCGAATAACTCACTTAACTTGAACGCAAGCTAAGTAAACCTTAACTCAACTTAGCTCGAACCAAATCCCAACCTTCTGCTCAACTCCACACTTTATGGCCAACCCAATCTCAATATCATCTCGATTCGAAAGCTACATGCCTGTATGAACTCAACTCAATCTAACCTCCCATTAAACCCTAAACTCAACCCCAAATTAATCCCTAACTGAACTTCTCCATAGCATCATACCACTTACCATTATACCATTACACCGTCACACCATCATCACCATCATTGTCACCATCACCATCACCGTCAATATCACCTTTAAAAAAATTATAATCGAAAAATCAGCTCAATTGGAGAAGTTTTAGAAATTCCTCAATAGTAAGTTTGTACCTGATTATCAATCCTCAAAAAAGAGATGAAGGTTTGAGATGTTAACGGTGACCTTTCTTAAGTCTTAAACAATATTTGTGTAAAACCCTACTACAACTCCAATTCAGCCCGCAAACGGAACTCAACTAAACCCTCACTATATCCAAATTCAATCCCAACTCAACTCCAACTCAACTTTAACTCAACTCACAAATTGACCCCTAACATAACCTTCAACTCAATGTTCAAATCAGCATATACAAAAAATTGCTAAACATTTATATAACCCAGGTGTTTTGGATCAATTCGTATGTACGGCAGGTACCCGACCCTTTTGACGTACAAGTTCCAAAAGCTTTTCAAATCTCCGCCTTGACCATAGAAACAGATTGGCGAAAATAAAGTCTGAATCTAAAGTTCTCGAGATACCATATGGGTACAGACATGTAGATGTCCAGACAGACGGACGAAATTTTTGTTTTTTTGCTTTTTCAGATTCAGAGACTTTCAAAAACGTCGAGAAAAGTCCTTTTGAACCAACCAAATTTGTGGCCATTTTTGATAGGATTTCAATACTTTGGTGTTTTTAGACCGAAGTAATACACATAAGGAGGATTTGATTTGGCGATGGCTCACTTCGCAGGAAAGAACATCAAACTGTAATGTAATATAGCGCCAGTTCGCTCCAGCAGGTGTCTTTAAAAGTTGGACGTTGGTTAAAATTTCCAAACAGTTCGGTTAGTGCATCACGTCTTATGCAACAGATAGTATAGGTACTTGAAATAGTCTTATTGGAGCAAATTTCACGATATTAATGATTGGTAAAATTAAATTGGTAAGCTGGAGCTGGCATAGAATTCATTGAGTTCTCCACCCTGACTTCCCACCTTTAGAGATCAGATCGACCAGCTCATACGTGTTTGTACCCAATTTCCTAGAAACCTTGCATTTCGAGAATATTGTGTCTAGTTTTGAATTTTAATTATCCATCGCTTTGGACCGTTAAAAATTTTTCCTGAGCACAATGTCACCTACTTCAAAACTCCTACTTTTTGACCGCAAGTTATATCTGTGGGAATACCTATCGTATGCTTTCCTAAGATTCCCCTGCACCTTGTTGAAAAGGTTTTCCATGTATCCTCATACCATCCTCCAACCTCATTCACAAATAGCTTCTCTTTCTAGTTTACTATCTCCAGTCACATTAGTCGGCGCCTGATTCAAGTTCATGTTAATGACCAAAATTCAAAAAAATATGGTGAGAATTTGGACGAGTGGCATCTGATGGCGGAAGGAAAACTTCTGTTTACCCGTTCATGAATTGTTTTGCGTTATTTGTTGTAATCACCTCGGGACTCAAACACTAGGAAAATATGATCCTCATGCAGTTCAAGAATGAACCCTTTTCGGCTCTGAGCACCTAATTCATTTGGGCATACTCATTGACGCTCGGGTCGTTTCATTTCTGAACGAGTTAAGTGTCTTTCGCGGCCAATAAAAATGTTCTTCGACCCGTTGGAGTGTTCTAGCCGTACCCATTATCATAAAAAAAAACAAAGAAATTTGGGAATTTTACAGGATGTTACTTGTTAATGCCATTCAATATTTTATTGTAGTCCGCGTCAGATTTGTTATCGAATATCCTGTCGACCTGCTTTATCTCCCTCGATAAAGTATCGGGAATAACATTTAATTTACTTTTACTACGACATAATTTAAAATCGCATTGCTGTAGTAGCATGGCCCATCTTGCCAATCTTGAAGTCGGATCCTTCAAATTCCTCAACCACGACATATTTCCGCTTAGTAGACGGTGGTTTTTGGCTCATAAAAGTAATGACTTGCTCTTTACTACCTTACTTTACTTCCTTTTTCAGGAGGCTTGTGCTTGGTGCAGTAATTGTAGGAATTTTCAAATGTCAACATTCTGTTCATTTCAACGTCCATCTCGTTTTGTACATATGGAGAGATAAGGCTAGTCTTAGTCTCTGTCGGGTCATCTGTGTCTATTCCACGTTTTATGAAGGTAGTCCATCCCAATTTATGGGCTTTAGTACTACGGAAATGTGATTTGACTTCGTCCAGACAATTCAGCATTTCCAACAAAGAAACATTCCTCGATCTCCGAAATCTCAAGATTCTCTTTAATTTGAAACGCTTCCCAAAAATCAATTATAATAATATGGGATGTCAACACAACTGGGACCACTTATAACTGAAACAAACATATTTGGATTTGGTTTTCAGATTATTATTTAGATTATTTCATTCATGCAAAGCTTTGTGCGAGGCCATTTGGTTAGGATTCGATACTACTACTACTAATTCTAGATTTTCGATACTACTACTACTTTCTTCATTCCTTCGGTGTGCTAAACGATGGTTCGAAAGGATTGGATGTGGCGAAAGGATTGGATGGTTGCATGGTGTTTCCTTAACCTTGAACTCATCTATCTGCTTGCATAAATGCCTTAACTGACTTAAAAAAGTTGCGCGTTCATTGATTGTAAACACATTGAAACAGCATTTCAAAGTCCGTGCAAACGTGAATGGATCTCCTCTTGCATTAAATAATCGTATTTTAATGAAAGAAACTATGCCTTCATGCCTACTATAAATTCTTCAAAATTATTGTTTAATTGATAATTGGCTCACTGAGTGGGCGTTCCATCAGCAAATGTAACACAGACTTAAGTAGGTATCTCGCATAACTCCTTCCGCTCGTGCATATAACAAAATACGATGTTTCATTTGTTTATTGTCACACCTTTTGAGGGTGATTCTACCCTAAAATTTCGGGAGGCATTAGTTTTGTTGCTGCTCATTTATCTGCTTATGTTACATTACCCATATCTGGAAAACTATCTTTTATTTTTGGATTTTCGGATCCTAGTTCTGTGTCAAGCTGCCGATTACTGCGTCCTGGCAAATGCGTGTCTGGCTCCAGCATAGGTGATATGGTACTACTATGTCAAATGTTGCTGGGTGATCGTATCCTTTGGACTTGCTGGATAAATGTATGACAAAAAGCAAATTAAAGCGATAAACAAAGATAAATTTATCCAGCATGGGGCGAAGGATACAACCAACCAGCAACATTTCACCGAGCAAGGACGTGTCGCCTGTGCGAAGACATTTTGTCTTTTTTTTACCTTTTACATTTTTTTACCTTAAAATCTTGTCAAAAATTCATCTCTTCAGGCTCACAACAATTGCTCAAAAAACATGTGCAGTTCCTACGTGTAAAAATGTTGTGGATCAGAAATTTATATGTCGCAGTGGAGAGTGTAGTAAGATTGTTCACGCAGCGTGTATTAAAATCACCAATCCCACGTTATACATTGCTGACAATTTTAAATGATTCAGCGATGAATGTTGTAAAGTATTTGGCAAGTGCTGCTACATCAAAACTTCATAGGATTAGAACTTACACAGGATGTAAGGAATTTTTATTATTTATAATTGAATGTGATTATGATGTGATGTGAATTGTTCGAGTCCTTGTATATGGTTTATATAGGGCCGAGGAGCTAGTGGACGAGGTGGGCCTAGTTAGTGTAGGCTAAATTAATTATAAATAAACGAAATTTTTTGATCGGTTGGCATTAAATTCCTGCATTTTCAACTTCTGTGTTATACTGGTCACAAGCCTCTATAATAACTGATGAATTTAGCTTCAGTTGATTTGTATCAAATCAAATAAGTCGTAAATTCTATTCGCCCACTTTTGGATTTAGCGTTTTATTCGGTTAATTTAGTTGAATTATAGTATAGTTTAAACGAAAGTCAGTATGCTTTGATGTGATGTGGATTATGCCGTTGTTTATTCCTCTGAGGTGCTGGGCATAGGCTTCAATGGTTTGATAGAAATCTGAAAGATTTCAGAAATCCCTTGAAGTTCAAGGAGGAAGTTCAGAGGTTATTTTCAAGGTCATTTGAAGGTCAATTCTGTTTTTCAAATAGGAACCTATATTTTGAAAACTTCATGGTGCGCTACTGATATTCTGCTAGTAGAACTACATCTATTACTACGTTGATCGCGTTCACTCTTCATATGAACGCATACAAAATTTCAAGTCGATCTGTCAAATATTTTTGTTCTGACAGCAGATTAAAATTGACGTGTTTTTGTATTTTTTTAAAATGGAAAACATTAAACATCGTGCTACGAGTATCATTAAATTCTTTGTGAAAAAAGGTTTAAAGGCTAAGAAAATTTATGGTGGTCAGGTGTGAAGTTGCTCGGGGATTCAAGTTGGCACTTGCGGCCAGCTCCGTAACTTGCAACTTCCATAAGTGCTCGTGTTACCTCCACGTGGTGACCGCTGGTAACTAGATTGCTGATTCTTTGGCTTCTAGGCTAAAACACGGCGCTAAAGGAGTCAACCTTAAACAAATCGCTGGGCTGGGTTAAGGTGTTAATCGTACCGTGCCGATAGTCGACCAGACTGGGGGCCCAGCTTTAAAACTTGCTCAGTCGCTAACGGTGGATCCGGATATTTGGCGCCCTCCGGATTAAGTAGCCTTATCTGTGTACTGCGGATCTCTGCACAGGTGGACATTTCTTTCTCCGCTACTCGTGGGACCAATCATGGATCCAAATAAAAACACACAACAACAAAAAGAGTCCGGCTCTCTAAAATATCCGGAAAATGTGGACAACGAGACTCGGGTCTTAAGCCTGCCTCTAAGTCTACAAATAATCGACGGGACATAAGCTCAAGCAAGGCTGGTCCCTCCACTCGGGCCATCAAATCTGAGTATACAAATACAAAGCGGAACCAAAGCACGAATGAAGCTGGTTCCTCAAAACCAACCTATAATACTAGGAGGAAGACCTGGAGGGCCCTGGTTAAGATCAATAACATCTCGCCAGAAGACAGGACGTCGAAAAAGTCACCGAGAAAAAGTCGGAAGGCCCTTCGGCTGGCTCACAGCTTAAAAGAAACAGATCTCAGGAGGAAAGTACTAAGATCGCAAAGCGAACAAAACTCCAGGCTAACGCTATGAGGCCTTTTAACGAGGCCCTCAAGGATCAGCTGGTTGTGGCAGTTATTGACAAATCCCAAGAGGATGGCCGTATCACGCCCGCCAATTAGACGAAGGTGGAAAGGGCCTTAGCCACCACCTACCTGAAAGTCCTGTCCGAAAATCCAGGACCTGCTCCGACTTGTTGGGATGCGGGCTGGCACAGGAATCAGGTGAAACTGACTGCCTGTGCAGATCAGAGGTCCCTGCTGCTTTATAAGAAGGCAGTGGGGGGACTTGGCGAGGTATGGCCCGGAGCCAGCTTTGCCGTGATTGATAGGGAGGAGATCGCCTGCAGACCAAGAGCTAGGGTGTACATTCCTTCGGAGCTTAGTGACCCGAAGGTGATACTCCAGTTCTTGCAGGTTGGCAACCAAGATTTGCCAACGCACCATTGGAAAGTTGCCAAACCCGAGGAGACAAAGGCTGACTATAGGTCAGCTGTTATCATCTTAAACAGGGGGTCATTGACCGCACAGGAAAAAACCAACGGTTTAATCAACTATGGTTTCAGTACAGTCACACTCAAGGTGTACAAGAAGGACGCGGATAAGCCGGAGGCTCCGAAGTCATCTTCAGAAACTACCGCGGTGCTTGATAGCTCATCTGCGTCTGCGGAGGTACCCAGCCAAGCGGAAACTCTCTCCACGGATACGAAGATGTCTACGTCCATGGAGTCTTTAAAGAGGCTCTCAGAGGACTTCTCATGAGGGGATAACTCTGATGATGAAGTGGATACTCCACCAATCATTCTAGGTGAGCTAATCTTGGAGGCTCAGAATCGCAAGGTTGGAGTCATCCTTGGGAGTGACGCAAATGCCCATTACACGAACGAGGTGAGTTACTCCTTGATTATATTTTAAGTACTAACCTTCATATATGTAACATAGGCAATAAGCCGATCTTTATAACTAGTAATAGACAGGAGGTATTGGATATTACTCATGTCTCAAGCTTTTTGACGATTTGTGTATTAAATTGGAGAGTGTCGGAGGACCACTCCTTTTCTGATCATTGTTATCTTCAATTTGAAATGGACCTGGCTTCTCCAAAAAGTCCAATCTACAGAAACAGGAGGAAAACCAAATGGGATATCTTTATAACTATTCTGGGTAATTCACTACCAGTTCTGGTGCCAAAACCTCCAAAAACTGCGCAAGAGCTCGATAGCTTGGTGGACGAGTTGTCCAGCGCTTTTAATGAAGCGATACTGGGCTCTAGTCCCCTTAGCAGGCCTAGGGGTAAATCTCGGCCACCCTGGTGGTCCAAGGTGATTCAACAAACACGTCGAAAATGCAAAAGACTCTTCAAAACAGCACGGAAAACAAAATCTGCTGTAGACTGGGACTCCTATAAGGAAGTCCTCAAAATTTATAAATATCAATTGAGAAGTGCCAAGAACAGCTCTTGGAGACTATACTGTGGCAAAATTCAGGAGTCTTGGGAGATGTCTAGGCTACGCAAAGTACTAGCAACTGGTCCTTCTATCCCAAGTTATCTTCAACGGCCGGATGCGGTATGGACCACTAATAGTGCGGAATCGCTGGAACCTCATAGGCCAAATTATTAGCAGAAAAAAGATCCTGTGGGCGACAAACAATTTTAAATTTAAGAAAGCTTCGGTAGCGCTATACTCTTGCAAAAATGCAATTGGGAAAGGATGGGGGCTGGAGCTCCGCATAGTACATTGGCTTTATATCGCAGTAGTCAGACCCATACTCTTGTATGGGGTAATAGTCCGATGGCCTGCTCTGGACAAAACTGTCAACCAAAAGCTGTTGACAAAAGTTCAAAGAACAATCTATCTGTGGATCAGTAGTGCACTGAGGAGCACATCCACTCAGGCACTAGAGACTCTGCTATTTTTGACTTCTCTAGATATCTTGGGGAAACAGACTGCCATACGGCTGAAATCCATCTTAATGTGGACCTGCAACAATACAGGGCACTCATCTATTTTGTGCAACAAACAAATTCCCAAGACCACCGACTATACTGTCCCGTCACTATCTTTTGACACAAAGTTCCGGACTAGGATCCCATCCAGGGAGGACTGGATGATGGGTGCAGTTTTGGAACCAGGAGTTATAAACTTCTTCACTGATGGTTCAAAACGAGACGGGAAAGTCGGGGCTGGAGTGTTCTGCGAGGAACTTCTGTTAAATCTCTCCTTCCGTCTCCCCGACTACTGTAGCATTTTTCAAGCTAAAGTAACTGCCATAAAGGAAGTCATATACTGGTTGAGGTATAATGTAATATCAGTTTGTGATATTCGCATATATACGGACAGTCAAGCTACCATTAAAGCACTTCAATCAGACCTCTTCACGTCAAAAGTAGTCCAGAACTGTCTCTCATCTCTTAACGAGATGGCAGATCAGTTCAACATCCACATTTTATGGGTGCCAGGACATTTCTTAAGTACAGGGAATATAAACGCCGATGAACTGGCTCGACTTGGTACAACGGACCACTTCTCAGAAAGGAGAAAGGATATTGAAATGCCTCTTGCGGTATGCAAACTGCTGCTTCAGGAAAAAGCTAGCAAGCTGACGAATGACAGATGGTCAAGTGTCACTTCTTGCGTAATAACTCGGCAGGTCTGGCCAAAGTTGGACTTGGCGAGAACAGGCGAGAAACAGACTAAAGTTTCTAGGGGCACTCCTCTTCAAAGACCTGACGGACCTCTGTAGGACGGACGTCAGGAGTATCCAGCGCTTTGTTAACAGCTCAAAATGGTTCCAATGAGTTGAAGGAAATAATTTTTGTGGTATGGCTACGGATCATTTTTGTGTCTATGCCTGGTCCTAGTGGACCACCACCCAAACCTAACCTAACCTATGGAAATTTATAATTAAATGGTAAATGTGTGCTTGGTTACAGCAAATTATTGATTCTGAATATGATATGATTATGGAAGACAGGCGACTGACTACTTCTGAAATTTGTGATGCTACGGCCATCTCAACTGAACGGGTGTTTCATATTTTAACGAATGAATTAGGTGTTGACAAGATGGGTGCCACATTTTTTAAATTCGGATCAAAAACGACTTTGGGTCCGATTTTCTCAACAACCTTTGGATTGTTCTCGAATTATTTCAACCTTTTTCACTAAGAATTTAAAGATAGCACGATATTCATTTTTTCCATTTTAAAAAAATACAAAAAGCCGTCTAATTTAATCTGCTGTTTGAACAAAACTATCTGACAGATCGACTTGAAATTTCGTATGCGTTCATATGAAGAGTGAATGCGTTCAACGTAGTTATAGATGTATTTCCACTAGTAGAATATAGGTGGTGCTCCAGCAACTTTTCAAATCACCTAGTATATAGTGCGTGTGTTTAATTGGGGGTCTTCATATACACAAATACCCTATACATACATAATACATTTATTGGTATTGTTGTGTTTTAATTAATTTTCGTTGGTGTCGCATTTTTCTTTGTTTTGTTCTTTAATTCATTATTATGAATTGTGGCAAGTGTGAAGCACACATATCCACCTTAAAAGAGAAAATCGGCTGCTCTGGTTTTTGCAACAGAGCATATTGTTATATCTATAGCATATTGTTATTGTGGTTCTGCATTGATTGTAGAGACCTGGTTATGAATAAAATTTTCTTGAAAATGCTTTTACCAAATTCTAATTTGTACAGGGTGGGCCAACTTGGACTGACTGATTTAAAATACATGTAACTTTCGTATTTTCAAAATTTTTGATTTGTTTTTTTTTGTAGATTATAAAGGATTTTATAAATTTTTTTTTAAAGGTAAGTTTGAAAAATAATATTCCTTAAATGACTTTGATTTTCTTGTTAGCAGTTAGTGGATCTTTCTGAGGTATTTTGTAATCAAATTTGCAATTTCTCTCCGAATATTCTGCTTCAGTTTCCGAATGTTTTGTGGTTTGTTCACGTAAACCCATTCTTTCAAAAAATCCAACAAAAAAAAATCAGGAGCCGACAAATCTGGGGAACGAGGTGGCCAAGCGAAATTTGAATTTTTTGAAATTATTTGGCCATCGAAAAGTTGGCATGCCTCGGCCATAACTCTTGGGCCACTTGAATTTTGGATGGAAGCATCTACACTGAAAAAAAAACGTACGCATATTCAATAAAAAAGATTATTGTTGCAATGAATTTTTTAATAATTTGGATCCTTAAACTTTGTTGATTGATAGAATAAACTCAATGTTATTAGTTTAGAATATCATTTCTTAAAAGCTAACAAATTAATATATACAATGTAACTATTCATAATTTTTTGTCAAAAAATTTAATAAATGTTTTAATTAATTCAACGAACATAAAATTATCATTTTGTAATCAATTTGGTTGATCTTACAACTTTTTATTAAATCAATGTACCAATTTCATAGAAGTTTCACGAAATGTTATGCTATTGGTTTATATTATTAATGAATTAGTTAATTAATCATACTAATATTTATGAAACAAAATTATTGATACAACACCTATATTTATTAATTTAAATAACTAATTCATTGGCACAATGTATATATCAAGATAGAAACTTTTATTTATTTTAAATGAAATTTGAACTGACTGGAGAATGAAATATTTATTTCATTTATATGCGTTACAGGTTTAATCCGTGGATTCTGAATATTTAATATAATCTTGCTTTTATAAAATAATTAAAGATTGAAATGGATTTTTTTATAAAATAAAACAAGTGTACAATTTATTTTTTATCTATTAAAATGAAGTTCATTTATTCAAAAAATACCTTTCCACTTGTAACAACTTGTCTTGGGTTACATAACAGTCGCTATTCTCTTAATAACAAGTGAGAAACCGAATGCCTACTGCATGATTTTAATTTTCTTTCCTGTAATCACAAAACGAAATAGATCATATTTTTGAAATATAGGCTACATAATGGGAACAGTCTGGCCTCGTTGAATTGCGACTGTAAAATACTGAAGCAACCAGAGTACAGCGAAAAGAGAAAGAGAGGAGAGTCAAGCAGGACGCTAAGACGAATTCATGAAACGCAAACAAGAAACAGACCTAAGCAATATGTTATATATTCTCTAGAGTGTTGTGGTAATTTGCTTGTAGTCCCGTATAGCCTCTCGATTCGCATCGCTTTTCGCGTTTACTCTGGTCGCTGCCTACGAATGAAAGATTTATTTAGGGAATAATTAAGAACAAATTCGAAATCAGGTTAAAACCTCATTTAAATTCTCACTCCGAATTTCGGTCTAGAACACCATCAGACAATTTATTTGGAAATTTTATATAAATATTATTTTAGATGAATGAATGAAGTTTTTATATAATTTAAGAAATAAGTTCTAAAACAATAAAGTGTTAATGCCCAATCACGACTGAATAACAGCAATTTTAAAACAATTAAATAGTTTATCGATTCAATGAATTATTCTTTCAGAAAATTATTTAAATACGTATATTTAATCCAATAATCATTTCTCAAATGGAATAAACTGGTTTTTACTAGTTTTTTCTTATTAACTTAGTTTATAAAGTTGTTAAAACTTTTATTAAATTGTCTACATTTCAAGATATCAACGAGAAATCGGTCAATAAATGTCTATTAATTGAATTGACGATCCGGTTATTAATTTATAATCGTGTTTATTTTAGAATTAATGTGACCAGTTAATAAATTCATTGGTTCAAAGAATTTTTCTTCCGAAAAATTTAATGAAAGGGATTCATTGAATTATTTTTTTCAGTGATACAGATGAAGTTTCAAATTACGTCGTAGTGATATTCTGGAGATGCCCAATTAAGTAGCACACCGACGAATAGCCCTAGATGGTTCATCGTTGACACTTTCGCGTTCAGCCTCCACAGCCTGTTCATTGCGAACAGGTCGATTAACATTTATTCGTAGCTCATAAAATACGGCACCCCGCTCCTAAAAACGGGTTATAATGTTTCTTATCATGTTTGCACTGGGAACTGTGGCAGTATTAAAATGCCGACTGTATTTTCTTTGTATTGTAACAATAGATCGTTCGGAAAAAATTTAAAATTGCACAATTTTGAAACGTTCTTGTTATATATTAAATTAATTATTGTGAATTACATAATAACTTTGTGATTGTGAATTGTATTATATCTTGTAATTGTATTGTACAGTAATTTATATTAACAGAATATCATGTATCTTGATCTCTGTCTAGAACACGACGATTAATAAAAATAATGTAAACCAGTAGAGTCAGTCGTGAAATAAGAGTTGAATAAATAACATTATATCGATCGTCACTGATGTTTTATTAAATAATGAAGACACAACATGGCGCAGTTGATAACTAAAATAAGTTATAAAAAATACCAATAATAAATTGTTAATCATATGTGAAGTGTTATTACCGTGTGAATGTTATTACTGTTAAATGAGAATAACAATAATCATTATTAAAAATGAATAGTTTTAAACCACCGAACCCTTTAATTGTTCAAGGGAATTTGAGTGAAAATTGGCGAAAATTTAAACTTCAGTTTAATATATATATATGGAGGCATCGGGATACAATGAATTGTCATCTGATAGAAAAGTCGCAATATTTCTCAATGTGGTCGGCGAAGACGCTGTCGATATTTTTAATATGAGTTTATCAGATGCGAAGCGGAAAGATCTGAAGGAAATATTGAACGCGTTTCAAACATACTATAATCCACGGAAAAATATTTTATACCAACGATATCTCTTCTATACTCGTGATCAAAACGAAATAGAACAATTCGATCATTTCTTGACTGAGATCAAAAAGTTAGTGAAAGATGGCGAATTTGGCGAACAAGAAAATTCAATTTTACGTGATAGAATTGTACTGGGTCTACGCAATAAATCGTTACAAGAGAAAATTTTGAAGTTAAAAGATGAAGATGTAGAGCTCGAAAAAATTATTGAATACTGCAGAATAACCGAAACCACCGAGTCACAGTTAAAAGTTGTCCAAGGTCGTCCGTCGGCAACAGTTAATACAACAGTACTACATAACCCGGATCATAGTAGTAAACCTGTCCATTCATCATCATCATCATCTCGAGTTCAATCATCACCTCATGTACACTACGGTACCAGTAAACAAGCTGAATCACCAAGGCGTGGGAATTTTTCATCAATCAGTAAACAGAAATGTCGATACTGTAATTATAATCATTCGTATAATAGATGTCCGGCGTATACCAGATACTGTAGTATTTGTGGAAGAAAAGGTCATTTTGCAACAGTATGCAGCAATTTTAATCATAGAATGGGAAAACATTTCGTAAAGGAAATTATTGAAAATAGGGAAGTAAATTGTGAAAATCAAAACGATAATAATGAATATGTATTAAGTGATGATAACGATTATTTTTTAAATTCACTTTCGGTTTTTTTTGTAGATGGTGATGATAGGGTTGCTGGAATCGAATCAAATGGATGGTATGAAGATTTAAATGTGGAAGGACATATTGTTGGTTTTAAATTAGATTCAGGGGCGGACGTTAATATTATACCATTACACATCTTTAACCAAATGAAAGCTAGTAAGTCAAAACAGCTGAAACCAAATACGTCAAAAATAGAGGCGTATGGAGGATTTACGGTCAAAACTGAGGGACAAGTAGAGTTGTTGATAGATTATTCAGGTAAATTTTATTTAGAGAAATTTCTAATAGTAAACACGAGATCAAAACCAATATTAGGTTTAAAGTCTTGTATAGATCTCGGTTTGATTAAGCGTAAAGTTTGTGCTTTAGGGAACACTGTATCGGCATTTGTACAAGAAAACATTGAATTATTTAGCGGAATAGGAAAATTTCCTCAAAAATATAGTATCCAATTAAAAGACAACGCAATACCTGTAGCTAAGCCTCCAAATCGAATTCCAATTGCATTGAAAGAAAATGTTAAGAAAAAATTAAAAAAATTGTGTGCTGCTCGCATTATAGAAAAGGTTGATGAACCAAGGGAATGGGTTAGTAAGATGGTTGTAGTGGAAAAACCAAATAAAAAACTAAGGATCTAAATAAGAACTTAGTACCGAACTTTTATCAAATTCCCACTTTGAATGATATCAAATCTAAATTATTTGGCCAAAAATATTTTACAGTATTAGATTTGAAAGACGGATTTTGGCAGATCGAACTTGACGATATCTCGAGCCAGATCTGTACTTTTTCAACACCTTTCGGCTGTTATAAGTTTCTTAGGCTTCCATTTGGGTTAAATATAGCAGCCGAAGTTTTTCAAAGATCTAACTCTAAAATATTCGGTGATCTGCCTGGAGTAGTAGTTTATATCGACGATGTATTGGTTTTTGGAAAATCAAAGGACGAACATAATGAGAATCTAGCAAGGGTATTACAACATGCCAGAGAAGCTGGTATAAGATTCAATCCAAATAAAATACAGCTAGCTGTTGATAAAGTAGAATACTTAGGACACATCTTTTCACATCAAGGTGTATCTCCTCATCCAAATCGCATAAGTGCCATTTTAAATTATGAAATGCCAAAAGATAAAAGGGCTCTTCAACGTTATCTGGGCATGGTTAATTATTTAAGGGATTTTCTACCTCATTTGTCCGATAAAACAGCTCCGTTGCGGGCGCTGCTCAAGAATAACACAGAGTTTTTGTGGTTGCCGAATCACACAGGGGCTATCCTAGAAATTAATCAAATGTTGGTTAAGGCGCCTTTGCTTCAAAATTTTGACCCATCTCAAGATATAAATATTCAATGTGATGCATCAAATATAGGGTTAGGGTGTTGTCTTTTGCAAAATAATAAGCCTGTTTGTTATGCCTCAAAATCTCTAAGTGATGCTGAAAAAAATTATGCATCCATCGAAAAGGAATATCTCGCAGTTCTTTTTGCTTGTCGTAAGTTTCACCACTTCATTTATGGGAGACCAGTTACAGTTTATTCTGATCATCTACCATTAATTGCAATAAATAAAAAGGAAGTGAGTAAAATTTTCTCTCCTCGGCTTCAAAGAATTAAACTCAAATTACTGCGATATAACATCGAAATTAAGCACTTGCCAGGACGGTACATGTATATAGCTGATGCATTATCTCGTGCTTGCCCTGTTACGGATAATGTCGAAGAAGTTGATGAATCTCTAAACGATTTAGTTCATTCTATAAACGTTTCAAAGCGAAGGCTAAATGAGTTTAAAGAAAAAACTAACGAAGATTATGTTTTAAGCAAATTAAAATTTTTTTGTTTAAACGGGTGGCCCAATTCTAAAAACAAAATAATTGATCTTTTGAAATTCTATTACAACAAAAGACAAGATATTAGTATAATTGATGATTTATTATTTTATGAAAACCGTATTATGGTACCTCTTAATCTTAGAGAAACTATCCTAGATCTACTTCATGAAACACATTTAGGTATTACTAAAACCAAAGCCCAGGCCAGATCGTTGTTTTATTGGCCGAACATGGATAAAGATATAGAAGATACTATCATGAAATGTCATATCTGTGAAAAATTTCAACCGAATAATGTGAAAGAACCATTGATTCAGCATGATACTCCTACATTACCTTTTGAAATCATTGGTTGTGATCTATTTGATTTTGGAATAAGGTTTTATTTAGTTGCAGTAGATTATTTTTCGAAATGGATCGAATTAAAACCGTTGTCATCGAAACAATCATGTTCGGTAATTAAGGCACTTAAAGAAGTGTTTGCGGTACATGGTATTCCATCAAAAGTCATTGCAGATAATATGCCGTTTGCATCATACGAATTCAAAAATTTCAGTGAAACATGGAATTTTGAAATTACAACTTCAAGTCCAAACTACCCACGATCAAATGGCCTTGCCGAAAAGGCTGTTAATATTTGTAAGGCTATGCTTAAAAAATTAACGGAAAGCAGTGAAGGTGATTTAGACTTAATGCTATTAAATTATCGTAATACGCCTGTAGCTCGGTTAAAGTATTCTCCCGCACAAATGCTTAATAGCCGTAGACTTCGCACCAAACTCCCTGTAATTAATGAAATGTTGAAACCTTCACCTTTACAAAATGTACGTGAGCAACTTGTTATTCGCAATCAAAAAATTAAAGAACACTATGATAAAAATACAAGATGTAAAACTAATTCGTTTACAGAGCGTGATCCTGTAATGTATAGAAATGGTCCCAAAGACCATTGGTATCGGGGAAAGGTTATGTCGAGAAATACAGAACCTAGATCATATAACATAATTAATCAAAATAATAACATAGTACGACGAAATACATTTCACATGAGAAAATCGTTCAACAACTCTACCATTCCTCCTGTAGAACCGGATATTGATTATGATTATGTTTTCAACAAAGTAAATCAAAGATATGTATGTCCACACAGAAACTTCACCTAATCCAATATCAACAAACAATAATTCACAGCAACCTTCTTCATCACAACGACTAGTAACTACCATATATGGCAGGTTAATAAAAAAACCTGATTACTTTAAATCGGATCAATTTTAATACATATTATTATTAATACTTAAATTAAAATTTAAATAAATTCTAGATGAGGGGATGTTATATATTAAATTAATTATTGTGAATTACATAATAACTTTGAGATTGTGAATTGTATTATATCTTGTAATTGTATTGTACAGTAATTTATATTAACAGAATATCATGTATCTTGATCTCTGTCTAGAACACGACGATTAATAAAAATAATATAAACCAGTAGAGTCGGTTGTGAAATAAGAGTTGAATAAATAACATTATATCGATCGTCACTGATGTTTTATTAAATAATGAAGACACAACAGTTCTTGCTTGAAGTATGAAGACCTTAAAAAAATTTATAAAATTCTTTATAATCTGTAAAAAAAAAACAAATCAAAAATTTTGAAAATACGAAAGTTACATGTATTTTAAATCAGTCAGTCCAAGTTGGCCCACCCTGTATATTCCTAATCACAAGCAAATGAACATTGCCCAGCAGGATGTGGTGAAGTGCTTGCAGAAGGTGATTGGGGATATTAAGGAGAATATTAGTATAATACTACAAAATGAAGCCGAAATATCGCCAAATATGTAGATCGCTTAATAAGGGACAAAGTGGAAACGATTAATTACTGAATGATTCAACCTATTTGCACCATTAGTACTCCAGCTGAATCAACAACCAAGTCTCCAAATATTGGTTCATCAGAAGCAACCAACAACAAACTGGATATATTTGCCTAAGCAAACAAAGCTGTTGCCCAGTCTAAGATAATCAATAAACGAGCAGTTTGAGGTTCTAATGGAGGATGATGTTTTAGCTCTGGCTAATAAGTGTTTGGGAACCAGTTTCTACCACGTTGGTAAATTGATCCCCAAAATGAAAAAAAAAAAAAAAAAAATCTGGAATATTTATATTTTAAGTTGGGGATAAACGATGATCTTAAGTACAAACGTAAAATTTTGTAACCCAACATGTTGGGGCCAAACATGGTCGGGCCTTTATGCTCAAAACAAATCAAAATAATCTCCAGTATTTGAAGAAAATCTAAATTTTGTCTATTGGGCATTCTTGACAACGATTATGGTGTCATAGTTATTTGTGAAACATGGCTTAAAAAAGAATTTTAATTCTGAAGAATGATATCGCAGCCTTAAATGAGGAGGTGTTTTGATCGCCATGAAGAATTCTTTCTTGCATAGAATTTTAAATTGGTGCCTATATAATAACTACATTTTGATGGAATGAAAACTTAAATTTGTCTTCTGGCAACACTATTTATTTTGTATTGTCAATTGTAAAATGAAAGTAGTTTTTTTGTTTAACCAACTTCCGGTTTGATCATTAATAAAACTAAACGTGTTTCATTCTTGGTGTGTATAAAATCTTTTATTTTCTGCGCAACCCAACAGGTTATGGGCCCAGAAAAGACGTAATTATTTTGGAAAATTTTTACATTGAGAGTTGAGAGAAATATTTTATTTAATTGTTGATAAGAAAAGGAAAATGTCTTTGAAGAATTTGGCATTGGTCGATCGTCTTAAAGGTCGGGAAAATTTCGATGAGTGGAAGTTTGCTGTCGAGAATTTGTTAGTGTTGGATGGTTTATGGAAGAGTGTAGAGGGTACTGAAACCGAGGTGGATAAAGTTGCTCAAGCGAAAGCAAAACTAGTTTTGTTAATTGATCCCAATCTGTATGTACACATCAAAGAGGCTAAAACTGCAAAAGATATTTGGCAAAAGTTGATATCAACGTTTGATGATTCCGGACTCACAAGAAGAGTTGGTCGGTGAATATGTGAACAAAATGATTGGTACCTCTCATAAACTTAATTCGATTGGAATGAAGGTGGATGACGAATGGGTGGGTAGTTTATTGTTAAGTGGATTACCTGAAAAGTTTCAACCCATGATTATGGCAATTGAAAGTAGCGGAATAAAAATATCAGCTGATGCGATTAAAATGAAATTATTGCAGGATATCGATTCGTACAGTAATTCTAATTGTACAGTAGATACGTCAAACCGCCTGCGTTTAAAACAAAAAGGATACACAAGTCCAAAGGACCAAAATGTTATGAATGTGGGGAATTTGGCCATATAAAGAAATTTTGTCAAAAAAATATATCGAAAAAAGGTAACACATTCGCAGCAAAAGGTGACGAAAAAAGTAAATTTGTTTTGCATGCAACTTATGCCATTCAAGAAAATCTTAAGAAGAACCATTGGTATGTCGACTCAGGTGTAACGTCGCATATGACGAAAGACTTTGATTTGTTTATTAATTATGTCGAGTTTAAAGAGGAAGATTCTGTAACTGTGGCAGATAATAGTAAATTAAACATACTTGGTAAAGGCGATGTTGTTCTTAAAGTTAGTGTGAATAATGAAGTTTTTGAAGTTTGTGTGCGCGATGTTTTGCATGTACCAAATTTATGTGCAAATTTGTTATCCGTTGGACAAATGATAGAAAATGAGAATCAAGTGCATTTTGTAAAAGACAAAATGTTTTATTTATAATAGAAACAATCAGTTGTTTGCGGTAGCATTTAAAATTGAAAAAATGTACAGTTTGTGTGTTCCTTCTTCAAGTAATAGTTGTTGCTTAACCGTGAGTAAAAATTTGTGGCATCGTAGACTAGGTCATACAAATTCCAAAAATTCAGAGAATCTCAAATATCAGTCCACAGTGGAATTTGACAATAAAACAAGTGATTCGTGCATTTCGTGTTTGGAAGGTAAACAATCAAGAAAGCATTTTAAGGCATGAATAGGACCATAGTCGAAAAGGCTCGGTGTCTTCTTTTGGATGCTGGACTTGAGAAATGTTTTTGGGCTGAAGCTGTTAATACGGCAGCATACCTTATCAATCGTATACTATGTGGGATAGATCAAAAGACCCCTGAAGAAGTTTGGATAAATGTTAAACCAGATTTGTCACATTTGAGAGTGTTTGGATGTTTGGCAATGGTATTTGTGCCCAAACCTAAACGATTAAAGTGGGATGTTAAATCTATTAGATGTATCGTGGTGGGCTATTGTGATAATAGTAAAGCGTATCGATTGTATAATCCTAAATCACAAAGTATAATCATCAGTAGAGATGTCATATTCCTGGAAGATAAAAAATATTCAGAGGTAAATAGGTCAACAAAATTTACTAACGATATTAGTTCTTTCTCAGATGATCAAGATGTAGTGGGGAATTTATTTGGAAATCCCGATCATATTGGGAACGGTTCAGATCAAATGCTGGTTGTTGATGAATTTGATCATGTGATGCCAGAGTTAACGAATGATATTAATGAAAATAATGTATCTGCATCGGAAAATGTATCTGACGACGCAAGGTTTGAAACAACAGTTGTTGATTCTGATACAGATATATATATATATATATATATATATATATATATATATATATATATATATATATATATATATATATATATATATATATATGCCTGAAAGTGAGATTGTTATTAATGAAGCAGATAGTTTACGTCGAACGACGAGAATCTCAAAACGTCCTGAATTCAATGATTTTGTTTCGTATTTGGCGATTAATGATGATTATAATGATCCAGAAACGTATGATGAAGCTATGAGTAGAAATGATCATTCAAATTGGAAAGCTGCAATAGATGAAGAATTTACTTCATTAAAGGTCAATGATACATGGGAGATTGTGGCTCTTCCTAGTGGTAAAAAAACGTTGAATTCAATGTGGGTTTTTAAAACGATGCGAGATGCAGATGGTAAAATCTCACGGTATAAAGCAAGACTTGTAGCTAAGGGCTGCAGTCAACGAAAAGGAGTTGATTTTGAAGATACTTACTCTCCTGTTATAAGATACAATTCTCTACGGTATTTGCTGTCATTGACTGTAAAGTTTGACCTATACATCGAACAATTGGATGCGGTAACGGCCTTTCTTCAGGGTGAACTATCTGAAGAGATATTTATAGTACCGCCTGAGGGAATGAACATGTCACATAACAAAGTACTTCGGTTAAAAAAATCTATATATGGTTTGAAGCAATCTTCGAGAACATGGAATATGAAGTTGAGTGAGACTTTAAAGAAATTCGGTTTAAAGCAATCTGATTATGCTCCATGTGTATATTACAATAATGAATCAAGTGGAAAATTTTTGATAATTGCAGTATATGTGGATGATATTTTAATTTTCTCCAATAAAAAAAATGTATCTGGTGAATTGAAATGTTTTTTAAAAACACATTTCGATATGAAGGAGCTTGGAGAAGCGAAGTCGTTTTTAGGTTAGGTTAGGTTAGGTTGGAGTGGCTGCTTACGCACACTTAGACCGGTGACGGTTCATTGTGATACCACAGGATGTATCCCCTTTTACCCCTATTGGAACCATTTCGAGCTACTTATGTAGCGTAAGACGTCCCGCACTTTACTGTTTTCGAGATCCGAGAGGCAGTCTATCCTGAACTTACCTAAGTGTTTGTGCCTTCTGAGAGCCAATGCTCCACACGAGCAAAGGAAGTGAACCAACGTCTCTTCCTCCTCTTCGTCCAAGCAGCTTCTGCAGAAGTCATTAGCCTCCAGACCCAGCCTTCTTGCATGTTCTCCAAAAAGGTAGTGTCCCGTGAGAATTCCTACGACCGTTCTTAATTCACGTCTGCGTAAGGATATTAATGCCCTAGTGCGCCCCAAGTCCAGCTTTGGCCAAACTTGTCTTGCAACTCTATAGGTGAGGGTGTTAGACCACCTTTCCCCCGCTGAGGATAGCGCCTGCTTCCCAAGTGCTTGTCTCAGCGCTGTGATAGGCCTCCCCAGACTTGCCCTTTCCGGTTGCAGCTGGAGAGTCGTACCATGCCTAGCAAGTTCATCTCCCCTGCAGTTCCCCATGACGCCCGAGTGACCTGGGACCCAGATTACCTGGATATTGAAATGCTCACCCATCTCATTTAGAGATGAGTGACAACTCAACGCCACCCGTGACGCCAAAGACACCGATTCTAACGACCGGATCGCCGCTTGACTGTCCACATAGATTGTGATATCGTCTGAGGATAACACATTATGCTTCAACCACGTCATGACCTCCTCAATCGCTACGACTTCAGCTTGGTACACGCTGCAGTAATCAGGGAGACAAATAGAAATGTTTACATTTAATTTGTCACAGTATACTCCAGCTCCTACTTTGTCGTCTAGCTTGGAGCCATCTGTGAAGAATTGCAACGCTTCGGTTTCCGATAACGGTCTATCCCTTCAGGATTCCCTTGAAGGGAAGGAGGTCCGAAATCGCTTCTCGAAGCGTAGAGTAGGTTTAATGTAGTCAAGATTCGCCAGCTCATCCTTCAACGATCTAACAATAGTAGAGTGTCCTATACTAAGACACCTCCACTGAGAGACGGCTGTAAGTCGCACAAGTTAACAGAAATACGAAAAATTCAAAAATGGTATGCTGATCGAGGAAGACGAATCGCGCAACCATTGAATGCAGGTGACAAGGATAGAATTAAACGAGGTGATCATGATTGGGTACCAGGAGTAATCACGGAGAAAACAAATAATCCGAGATCATTCATAGATCGAACGGAGAACGGTAATACATATCATAATAAAAGTATTACAGAGCCGATACATATTCCAGAAAGTATTAACGATACTAACCATACTAAGGTGAGCAAAGAAAGTAACGAGTCGACGTTAAAGAATTGCGTGAGTGATGACAATGGTGAAGTAGTTCACAATAACACAAAAGAGGCATCACATATGGAGTCTATGGAAGCAACGACCAAATTACCCATCGTTACCAGATGATCAGGTAGAGTAGTCAAACCAATAAGTAAAATGGATTTATAACATCTAAAAAAAAAAAAAAAATGAAAAATAAAGGGGATGTAACATATGAATGTAATATTGTAATCATATGAGCATTACCCACCGTTGTTGATGAATAAAAGGGACTACTAGATAAACTAGCAGTGAATAATGGATATGATTATAATTGAAGAAACAAACGCATAATGAATATATTATATGTTAGTCGTGGACAAACGATGTTCTTAAGTACAAACGTAAAATTTTATAACCCAACTGTAGACATGGTCGGCCCTATATGCTCAAGACAAATCATAATAACCTCTAATATTTGAAGAAAATCTAAATTTTTTCTTCGCTTTCTTCCAAAGAAATTTAAATTGGTTCCTATATAATAACTACATTTTGCAGATTTAAGTTGATTTGACGTCCAATCCAAGAAAATTCTGGAATATCCTAAATGGTAAAAGAAAATTAGTTGAGTTTCATCCACCGAACCATCGGCGTTACTGGCTTTCATTTATTAAAATTTACCAAAACGGAGGTTAATGATTGCTTGTCTTTTCTTGATGTAAATAAGGTTGCTGGCCATTCCATACATCCTTATAAAAATTGTGCTAAATGATTAACTCTTCCGCTGACACACATCTTTAATGAAATCCGATTTTTAAATCTGGACTTTATGTAACTAAATTGTGATTTCATCTCTGTCAAATGGTTGAAATCTTACCTTACTCTTCGGTCACAATAAGTTGAGATTAATGATTCTGCTTCTCATTTATTTCGTATAACTTGCGGAGTACCGCAAGGTAGTCACACACATTGGCCCAATTCTGTTCTCATTATTTATTAATGATATTGTAGAACGTTTTCCAATCAAACACATTGCTTGCCTTGATTACAAAGATGATATGAAAATATTCGCCCCGATTTCTACAATTTCTGATTGTATAAAATTACAAAATGATTTGAATAAATATTGCAGTTGGTTGTTTAACAACAAATTGTTGTTGGATGTGGTCAAATGTATGGTTATCTCCTTCTTTCGAAGACGTTCGCCTATTCTTCAGCAGTATTTTCGTTATATATTTGTATATTTTCTTTACCGTGAAGTGACCATGGACGGTGCAGGTTTTGTTTAAGAGCGGAGTGATAAGTAAAAAAGGTATGAATGAGTGTTTTGTTAGATTGTCATTTTAGGTGTATCTTACCGTGTGATAAGAACCTGGAAGATGTTAAATAGGTAATTTCTCCCAAAAGCCTATAAAAAGCTAAAATTTTGAAACTCCTAGAGAAAGTGAAAGGAGATAGAAATAACAAAAATAGATTTTGCAAGCATGAACTAAAAAAAAATTGACATTAACTTGTGACGAATAATAATATTTGTCAGACCGTGTGGAATTCACGGCTATTTAACTCTATAAGGAATTTCTGCTATTAAATAAATTGAACAATAAGTATTTACTATCATTAATAAGAAATGAACTATTAATAACTATAGTTAAAACTACATACTATATTCATTCAAACAGAATAATATTTCAAGGTAAAATACCACTTAGAAAGTGCAAATTCAAGCTAATCATTATTCGAAAAATTTCAGTTAGAATCAAGTGCCTATCGAACTTGCGTATTTTGCACATGATAAAAGTATTCTTAACAAAAAATCACACTCAAGTGCCATATATTAATAAACATTAAAAAAAAATCGATAGAAAATAGTGTTCCTTACTCAATACGAAATAACAAGTGCTTTATACTACTTTGTTTGTATTTCTTATAAAAGACATAAAAAATATAATTGACATATACAATGATTAAATTCGTACATAAACAAATTTATTTTGCTATTTCATTAGTAGCAAAAATAATCGATTATATGACGAAACAACTTGTATTTGCAAAAAAAAATAATTTATTACATCAAACGAATTGTGAGCGTATATACATAACCTTTCAAGATCAGATGCATACAGTTAAGACAACGAAAAAGATTAATGTAAGAAATGTATTTCAAGATCTCGGAAAATTATCACGTGATTGAATATTTTTCGTAAATATTAAAAAAAAAATCACTTACCTACTTCAAACTATATTTAGCACTAATATGTATTATAAATAAACCAAGACTCTATTTACTACCTAGTCACAACAAACCACAAAATAATAATAAATAAAGATTTTTTTTTTTTTAATTCACACTTAAAAGAATATCACTACTTAATAATATTTTGTTTAATCACCCTAAACACTATACTTATAAATACTAAACTACTTTGTATTGAACTTAAAAACTAAAAGTAATAAATTTTCACTTAATTTAATTCGCGCAATTTTCGATAACAATCCAACCTCAACAAAGTTGAATTTTATACTAACCTAACACTAACAAACAGTAATAATTTGACACATTCAATCAGCTGTTATTGACTTTTTCAAACTAAACAAAAACAATTAATTTATGACTTTATAAAGTGACATCTATTGTACGTTATAAGTTTTATTTTATTTTATTTGAGTGATTGTACAGCGAGAAATAGCAGAACTGGAAAAAATTTTATTTGGTTGTAACTTAAAATGTTGGGAATATAATTTATTGCGAATATATTATTTGGTAACTAAAGTAATGGCAGCGTTACAAATATTATAAGAAACAATATTTATATTAAGTATTACTTACAGACAGAACACGCATTTTCTTGGTAAAAATGTAATTTCAATTATTTTGAATTTGGATTGTTTCCAAAGAAACAGTCACGTTAAATTTAATTCGAAGTTCGAACAAGATTTAGATAAATCAGATGTTTTTTTTCTTTTTTTAATTCCTGTGTGGGTTTATTCAAAGCAATTGTTGTTGTAATTTTGTGTAATTAAAAACGATTGGTCCCTCACAAATTTATAACAACAATTCCGCACAGAAACTAAATAAATCAAAGAAAACATTTGATTTATTTAAATCTTATACTGTGTGCCTTATAGGCAATCATACTTATTGTTAAATTGGCTTTTATGGCAAATGAATTCATTCAGAAATTAATTGAATAGTTAAAAGTTAAAACTAAATACACGTGTCCTTAATTTTTGTCTAACAATTTAGGCAGCGATCCAACAGTACTATCAACCACGTAAAACGGCGGCATTTCAAACAACACTCCTTGATTGTTCTCCATTTTCATCGTGCACGGGATTGCCATCTTTTTCGTGGGTTCGTTCAGTTCGTGACAGTTCGGCCGTATCTGATGATGGATTGCCCTCATCCCTCAATCTACTCGTTGTCGTCGGATTCATCTCCATCTTCTGTATCATCCATTCTATTGAACGAATAAACTAAACTGAATTTCCGGGATTTAATTTGTATTCCTTTTGTTGTGATCCTGGAGATGGTTCTATTCCGATAAATGATACACCAAGGATTACTGACAGTATATACTTTATTTTTAGTTTGTGTGTAGCTTGTCGTGGTGAAAATCCTTCTGCTGTTTTTCCATATGACATCTGCCAGGCGGGGTATATCCCGACTTGCTAGGATAAGGTCGTTCAGTCTGTCATCGTAACACTTCTCCCCGTTTTAAGATGAATTGTTTCGGATGTGAATGAAAATAAATGGAAATGGGAAAATGCCTTGTTTAGCACACGTAGTCTCCAAGATAGGCGGGTGGAACTGCAGCTGTAGCTCGTTGAGTTCTTCGTGGGACTTGCTCCTGGAGCGCTGGCAAGTCTTCTTGTTGATCGTCCAGTGAGTCTTGCAATGAGTCATCTTCTTGTACTTCCTCTTTCTCCTCCTCGGGTTCTGGGATGATTTCGGGCTCAATCTCTTGCTTTCCTGAGACCTGGATATCAAAACTGTCCAGAAGAACGTTGTGGCCATCGTCGAGATACGTGTAGCGTTTTTTTAGCTGATTTACATGAGCAACGATCTCTCGTATATCGGTTTGCACCTTGTAATTGACCGTTCCCATTTTACACACGACTTCTCCTGAAACCCAGCGCCACTGGTTGTTGCTTAAGTGGGTTTTAACGAAAACTTTGTCGCCGATCTCAAACGTCTTTTCCTTAGCACCGTGGTGAGTGTTGAACTGCTGTTCCATCTTGTGGTTCCGTTCTACTATAGCTTTCGTAGTTGGCATGAGCAAGTCGAGCTTCGATCTTGGCTGTCGTCCCGTCATCAGCTCATGCGGCGATTTCGATCCAAGGTTTTATGACGGTGTGAAATGGTAGTGCTTAAGGAACTTTCGCAAGACTTCATTAGCGTTTCCATCCTTCTCAAGCTTCTTGAGTCCCTGTTTCAGCGTCTGCACGAACCGTTCGATTGCGGATGATAAGGCGCTGTGGTGATATGCTTGATTCCTCTTTCTGCGCAGAATTGCTTAAATTGTTCCGATTTGAATTGCGGTCCGTTGTCAGAAACGATTGTTTTGCAATCGCCATATCTTGCGAAGGCTTCTTCGAGCTTATCTGTTGTCTGCTGGGACGTCGTGCTCTGCATCTTGTAGACTTCTGGCCATTTTGAAAAGGCGTCGATGATGACAAAATACCAGAATCTGTTGACTGGACCAGCGAAGTCGACGTACAATCGCGACCACGGTGCTTCTGGAATCGGCCACGACTGCAGTTTAGCTTTGATCGGTGAAAACGCATTCGTTGCGCAATTCACACAGGTTCGAACTGTTTTTTCGATGTCGTTGTCGAGCGATGGCCAAGAGACTTTCTGTCGAGCTAATAGCTTCATGCGCTCAATGCCAGGATGACCTTGATGCAGTTCTTTCAGTATTTCGCTGTGGTAGCGCTTCGGAATTATGATGCGATCACCGAAAAAAATGCAACTGTTGATGACTGTGAGCGAATCTCGTCTTGCGAAGTAGTCTGTAGCCTCAACGTCAGGAATTTGCTCTCGTTTGCGTGGCCAACCCTTCTCAATGCAACTTGTCATTACCTTCAACGTCTCGTCTCGACTTGTTTCGTACTGAATAGCTTCGAAGGTTACTGGCAGCTTCTTGGCGGTGTCGATAGCGAAGCAACCTAGTGAGTCTTCTGCAATGATTTTTCCAATGACGACGTCTTCGCGAAGCTGTTCGTGTCGACGTATTTTATTTCGAAGTCGTATGCGAGCAATATCAAGGCGTAGCGTTGAAGGCGGCTTGCCGTGTGTACCGGAATTCCCTTCTTATTCCCGAATATTGTGAGCAAGGGTTTATGGTCAGTCTAGAGCTCGAATTTTCGACCATAAATTTAGCGGTGGAACTTCTGAAGGGCGAATGTGAGCGCCAGAGCTTCTCGTTGGATTTGCGGGTAGTTTTTTTCTGCTGCTGTGAATGAGCGTGTGGCATGCATTACTGGGCGCAACGACTTACCGAGCATCTCTTGCATTAGACTTGCTCCCATTCCATAGCTTGAAGCGTCAGCGGCAACGATCAACTTCTTAGTTGGGTCGTAGTGAGTAACTCCGAGGTCAGATGCCAGAATTGTCTTGAGGTCGTCGAAAGATTCTTGATGTTTTGTTTCCCATGCAAACGTGATATCATCTTGAAGAAGCTCTTCTAATCGGCCGCGATGTTTCTTTATACCAGGAATGAATTTTCCGTACCAAGTGACTGCTCCTAGAAATGCATGAAGTTGCTTGACGTCTGTTGGAGGCGGAATGTTCTGAAGCGTCTTGATCTTTTCTGGGCTCGGTTTAATGCCGTTATTGTCGAGTATGTTGCCAAGAAATTCGAGTTCTTTCTGACGGAACCAACACTTGTCGATTTTGAGGTGGAAGCCGTTCTCCTGAATGCAGCTTAAAACTTCGTACAGATTCTTGTCGTGGTTGTTTTGATCTGTTCCTCCCACAATGAAGTCGTCGATGACCGGAAAGGCGCCCTTTGCTCCGCTCATCATGCTGCTCACAAGTCTTTGGAAGATTCCCGGTGCTGGCTTGACTCCTGGCTGCAACCGATTGACTTTGAAAAGTCCGCAGTGAGTGTTGATGGTCATCAGCTTCTTTGAGTCGTCGTCGAGCTCGACTTGAAGGAACGCGCCTGAGAGGTCGATTTTGTTAAAGAGTTTGAATGGCGATAGCTGAGCAAAAATCTCGTCAGGCGTTGGCAGTGGAAATTGTTCCGGTTCAAGCGAATTATTTAAGCCAGTTGAGTAGTCGGCGCAGATTCTAACCCGTCCATCCTTCTTCTTGACAGCGACGATTGGTGCGGCGTATGCTGAGTATCGCACGGGGCTAATCACATTTAAGAGCTGCAACCGTTTGATTTCGATCTCAATAGGCTCCATAGCGGCAAACGGAACTGGACGGCTGTTGCGGAAAATTGGTTTTGCACTTGGTTTGAGCGTCAGCGATGCCTTTTGGGTGCAAAGGCCGAGCGAATCGCTGAAAAGGGCTGGAAATTTGATCCTCAACTCGCTTGAAAACTGCTGTGAAGCATCGAGTCGGACGTTGTTGCAGACGCGGTTCACCAATCTTTTTCCAATTTTTCTCGGATATAATTGTCCAGTCGGAGCCAGAATCCAGTTGCAGGCGAAGCTTGTGATCATCGATGGCTGGTTCAACAAACTTGCGGGTAGAGATCGATGCTGTTGTGACTGCCAGACTTTGACGACGTTCTGATCTGTGGCTAGGTCTGCTTGGTCTTGATCGGAATCTGCGCAGGAATTCGGTCGAAGTGGGACAATGGCCAGTTTTGTGACCCTTTACCTTGCAAGTATCGCAGATTTTGTTCTTGTACGATACGACGCGAGTTCCAGGAGCATTTTTGGAAACTACGAATGATCAAATTTTACAGTCAGACTTTGTAACGAACATCAAACGACACTTCTGTTCTATACCTAAGGGTCACAATTACCTTAATAAAACACTTAGGTTACAAGTATATATTTATTATTTTATTCTAGGCTTTTACATTTTACGTTTTACTTCATTTGTGCACATGGCTACGTGCTTCATGATTATGTTCTTTCTTCCCATGAACATGGATGTCCAAAAAACATCAGGGGTGTGTTTACTACCGGTAGGTAGTATGTTCACAGGGTGTGAAGTCTGTACACAACACCTCCCCCTTTTTAATTAAATTGAATTAAATGAATGTTCATTTAATTCACTTTAACAAACAAATCTTTACCTATTTCAATGTTCATTTAATTCAATTTACCAAACTAAACCTTATCTATTACTATTACAATAATACTTAATTTCTAACATTTTCCTAATTTGAAAAATTATTAAACTTTCAATTTTTTTTTTTTTTTTTTTTTTTTTTTTTTTTTTAACTTTCAATTCTATTGGTTCGATTATTTTATTTTATTTTTATTTTTGATAATACATATTACTATTACATAGTTTATAATATAATAATTCAACAAAACTTATGAAATGCAATCATTGAACGTAGTCATTCAAATACAATGGAGGTCTAACCAATCTCCCCGCTCGAGTGCGATTCTCACCCGACAAATTTATGTTCGAGGGTATTTCTGGGACAAATGTCGACGACCGATGCGAACCCTCTGCCCCATTACTATCAGCATCACCAAACTCTGGGCTGCTGACCTCAGCCTTTAATGTTGGTTCATTTAGTGATTTTCTCAAGTGAAATTGATTTCTTCTTAAAACTCTGTTTTTTTCATTCCTAATGTAATAAGAGCGCGGAGTATTGTGGGCAGCAATTATCTTAGCGGGATACCACACTTTTGATTTATTGTCGTGTTTGTAGGTTATGTTATCACCAGACTGAAATTTCGGTCTGGGTTTTGTTCTTTTGTCATAGTATTTTTTAGATTTTTCTTGATTTTCAAGCAACTTTTCCTTTACATTAAATTCAACTACTTTTGGTTTCAATAAGTCGTTTTTCATGGGAACTTTTGTTCTGGTGGTTCGACTCATAAGAATTTGAGCGGGTGTTTTTCCGATCTGAGCTACTTGATGATTTCTATATTCTAATAACGAATACTCATAGTCTTTGTGATCATCCCGCGATTTTCGAATTAGTTGCTTTGCTATATTTACAGCTTTCTCAGCCTGTCCATTTGACCGTGGGTAATTTGGACTGGATGTTACTATTTGAAAATCCCATTCTTTGCTAAATCGTTCGAACTCTAAAGAGGAAAACGGCATGTTATCGCAAATTAACATTTTTGGAATGCCGTGAATGGAAAAAATGTATTTTAGATGTTTTATTACATCAGCCGACTGTTTAGTTTCCAAAGGGTGAACTTCAATCCATTTTGAATAACAATCTATTAGAACCAAAAAATCCTCGACACCTATTTGCATGATATCCGCAGCTACCTTTTCAAAAGGCAAGTCAGGGACCTCGTGAGGTATAAGTGGATCCTTGGCATTTGCCGGCTGATATTTTTCACAAACTCGACATTTTGATATGTGATTTTCAATATCAGTGTCGATGCCAGGCCAATACAAAATTTGACGGGCCCGTTGTTTTGTTTTAAATATTCCTATATGAGACTCATGCAAGAGTTCAAGCATTTGTCTCCGCAAACTATTTGGTACGATGATCCGGTTATTTAAGTATACCAGGTTTTCATCACAAAAAATATCATTTTTGAATTTCCAATACGGTTTCACTAACTCTGGTAGGTTTTGTTTACTCTTAGGCCAGCCTTCATGGTATACACCTATCAAAGTTGACAGTGTTTCATCCTTTATGGTTTCTTTTTGAAATAACAATTTTTTCCCTGTTGTCATATTAATGGTATGCACTATTTCATTATATTCTTGAAATTCTGACGTCGGTGCGTTAGTTAAATAGGAGCGCGATAAATGATCCGCAATGTGCATTTCTTTCCCCGGAAGGTACTCTATATCAATGTCATAAATGAGTAATTTCATTCTCATTCTTCTCAACCTTGAAGAACTTATACTGTTAATTTCTTTTTTCATAATTCCCACGAGTGGTTTGTGATCAGAATGAACTTTAACTCTACGTCCGTAAATGTACTGGTGAAATTTAGTGCATGAAAAAATTATTGCAAGAAATTCTTTTTCTATCTGCGCATATTGTTGCTCTGCAGGCGTTAAACTTCTCGATGCATATGCTATTGGCTTACGGTTTTGCAACAACACAGATCCTAAGCCCTCTTTACTGGCATCTGTTTGAATTACTACTTCTTTATCCACATCAAATGGTTGCAAAACCGGGGTGTTAACCAATGACTGCTTTAATTTTTTCACTGAATCTTTGTGACCGTCTAACCACAAAAATTCCGTGTTCTTTTTTAGAAGTTGCCGCAAGGGTTCCGTAATTTGGGACATGTTTGGAATGAAGCTACGAAGATAGCCTATCATTCCTAAAAAACGTTGTAATTCTTTCTGATTAACCGGATCCTTCATTTCTACTATAGCTTTTATTCGGTCCGGATCAGTAGATATTCCTTGCTTACTAAATTTGTGTCCCATAAATTTAACTTCTTTGACTTTATATTGGATTTTATTTATGTTAAATTTAATTCCTATCTTCTTGGCTCTTTCTATAACTAAATTTAGGTTATGGTCATGTTCGAGCTCATTTCGTCCTGTTATTAATATATCGTCAATATAAATTACCACCCCCGGAATGTCACTAAAGTTTTGCTCGTTTAGTTTTTGAAATTCTTCCGGAGCGATGTTTATTCCGAACGGTAATCGCTTAAAACAGTAGCATCCATATGGAGAGCTAAAGGAACACAATTTTTTTGAACTGGGATCTAATTGAATTTGATAGAAACCATCTTTTAAGTCTAAGACTGTGAAATATTCCCTATCAACTAATTTTAATGTAATATCCTCCAGTTTGGGGATTTCATAATAGCTCCGTTTCAGGGCCCCATTAAGAAATTTAGGGTCAAGGCAAATTCTTAGAGATTTATCTGGCTTTTCAATCACAACCAGGTTGCTTATCCATTCGGAAGGCTCAGTTAGCGGCTCAATTATGTCTAGTTTCTGTAAGTTCTTAAGAGCAAGCTTTACTCTATCACGTATAGCAATAGGTATCCTATGAGGTGGCCTTGAAACAGGAACAGCATCATCTTTCAACGTTAATTTTAATAACTGAGGAAATTTACCTAAACCTTTAAAGAGATTTTCATTACTTTTAATGAACGTATCCCGATCCATGGCAATTTCTTGAACCTCCTTAATTATGTTAAGACGCTTCAGTGATTTCAATCCTAGTATGGGAAAGACCTCTGAATCAACCAATAAAAATGAATCCAGTAATTCAATATTCTTAAATGTGATTCTAAGTTCCACCATTCCGACCGGTATGATCTTTGATCCGCCGAAAGCCCTAAGTACAATATCTGTATTTTTTATGCCCCTATTTATTAAGTTAAGTTTTTTCCATGATCTCAGCGGCAAAATATTCACATCAGACCCCGTGTCAATCTTAAAACGGACTTCGACACCATCTATCCCAACTACTTCAAACCATCCCTTTTCACCAACGCTACTTACATTCAAACTATTCTCATTTTTAATTAAATTTTTCTCTTCATTATAATCTAATTTAACTACACCTACACTATGCAAAGATTTTTTTTCTTCTAGACAATCAATATAATAATCCACGCCCGATTCATCTCTCTCTTCATCAAATAACTCCTGTACTTTCTTTGTTCTACAACATTTTGTAAAATGACCTCGAAAATTACATTTTTTACATTGAAAACCGTATGCGGGACAATTTCCGCTTTGGTGTTCAGTATCGCATCGTCTACATTTATAATTTTTATTTGCAAAATTATTATTAATTGAATCAGATCTGTTATACCACTGATTTGAATGACTATTCGAACGACTACTATTGTTTTTATTAAAATTCTTATCTCTAAACGCATTATTTAAATTATTTGTGGTACCTTTTGATTTTTGCACTAGTTCTACCGATGTTCCTGCCCGATTTTGAATATCTTCTGCTTGCTTGGAAGTTCGCTCATCATGTCTACAGATTTCGATCGTTTCATCCAGCGTTTTCTCACCTAGTTTAATCAGCTTTTCTTGTAATACTTTACTGCTTAATCCGAAGACAATTCTATCTCTTATCATTTCGTCATTAGCTGCTAAGAAGTTACAATTTTTTGCGAGCAATTTTAATTCCCTGAGAAATGGATCGAAATCCTCATCCTCTTTTTGATTTCTATTATAGAAATAATATCTTTCATATAATAGATTAGTTTTCGGCACACAATACTTTTCATAAGCATCCGTAATTTCCAACAATGTTTCAGGTGACGACTTCTCAAATTTAAATGTTTTCAGTAGCTCTTTGGCCTCATCGCCTACACAATTTTTAAATACTGCTATCTTGATTTTTTCACTTTTTACCTCATACTGTGTAGCCGTCATAAAATCATCAAAATCTTCTTTAAACTTTTCCCAGTTTACCTGTTTGTTTCCTGTCAATCTGAGTGCACAAGGCTTGTTGAAAGTACTCTCCATTTTGTATTCTGTACTTCAACCCAAACCCACGAGTTTATTTGTATTTATGCCAGCAGCACTTTCCACTTTTACTGTTTAAATTTGCCTTTTTACTTTTATCTTAGCGTTTTACACGATTTTTATTTTTCCAATATCACTGGACTCATAACCTCACTTATTTTTTTATTTTATTTTTATTTTACAACCGCAACAAAATTATTGATGTATTATTTGTTGGAGCCAGGTACATAATTTCAACTGCGCCATGTTCTATACCTAAGGGTCACAATTACCTTAATAAAACACTTAGGTTACAAGTATATATTTATTATTTTATTCTAGGCTTTTACATTTTACGTTTTACTTCATTTGTGCACATGGCTACGTGCTTCATGATTATGTTCTTTCTTCCCATGAACATGGATGTCCAAAAAACATCAGGGGTGTGTTTACTACCGGTAGGTAGTATGTTCACAGGGTGTGAAGTCTGTACACAACAACTTCGACGAAATTCGACCTGTACCGGCTTCGCGACATGCTACGGACAAAATTTTTATTAGTAAAGATCTGCTTACTTGCTCGCACGTTTTCTTACGAACTGACGCAGTACGCAGATCACTGCAACCACCATATACAGGACCGTTTTTGGTTATCGATCGTACATCAAAATTTTACACTTTAGATTTGAATGGAAGACATGTCAAAATTTCCATCGACCGACTTAAACCGTGTTACAGGGACAACCAAGACACGCAGACTACACAAACTGGACCACCTGTACCGACTCACGAAACACAACTTCCAATTTCGGCTGACGTATCTAAATTACCTACTGTAGAGTCAAAAGTTTGCAAGCAGGTTCGCTTCGATCTTTCGCCGAAATCTGCGACTAAAACTACGAGGTCAGGTCGTGTGTTCAGGACTCCCATTCGCTTCGAGTGAAGTACGATAGATCTGCGATCTCTCTGGGAGGGGAGTATTTGTGGCGTCGATCGAAATTAAATTTGTCAAATTATAAAAATGCACCTTTAAGAATAATTAAGTACAAAATATTCGCACCATTTTAAGATTCCTAAAAAAACGTAGCAAGCAACAAAATAAAAAAAAAAAGTTTTTGTTTTTTCGAAAAAGAAGAAGGTTTTGCTAAAAAAAATATTACTTACGACTTTAGTCTTTTCTTGGTGCAAGTGCATCTCCTCTCTGTTTTTGTAACAAAAATAAAAATAAAAGGTGTACAGCTAAAGTACTTGTGATTAATATAAAAATCAGTTAAAAACATATATGTTATTAATATAAAAAACACTAAAGAAGAACGAAAGAGGGCTTCGCATAATTGTGCGCGATAGGGAGTTACCATCACCGAACCGCTAAAGAGCCATCTATTGGAAATTTTTAAACTAAAATCCCTCTGCCATTAATTATATGCGTAACTACTTCTAACAACTACATCACCACTTGAGCATGAGTAGTTGCGAGTAGATACAAGTACTTGTGAGTAGTTTGCTAACGCCAATGGAACACGCTTTATCATGATATTTTTTACCACTTTTGACCGACTGAACACGATCCATGATAATTTTTATCAATTATCCCCGAATGAACACTAGGTAGGATCACAAATTCACCATTCGCAAAATACAAAATTGATTTCCCACCAATTGACGATTGGAAATGTAGAAAAAGCACTACCTATCGGAATAAAATAAAGCTGTAATAGCATACAAAAATTAGCATCAGCGCTCGCAGAACGACTAAAATATGGTATAGTGGAATTTTTTGAAGTTGTAATGCCGACAAATATTTTGTCTAAAATCACGGTTCCAATCGCCAATTGACGATTGGAAATAGAGAAAAAACACTACCTATCGGAATAAAATAAAGCTGTAATACCATATAAAAATTAGCATCAGCGCTCGCAGAACGACTGAAATATGGTATTGACGATTGGAGCATCACAGATTCCACCTAGCGGAAATTTTTTAAACTGAGCTAGCTGATAATTTGACGTTCTAGATTAGTGTAAAGAATTCCAATTTTGAACCGTAAACACAATTTTCACTTACCAGATTGCTAATAATTGTAAATAATTCATATTTTGGATTATAAAACAATTTAATTACCGGATTGCAAAGTTTTTTTGGTCGCATTTATGAGAAATGTCATTTTGCCAGTTGCCACCTTTTAACTTTTTTCCTCGAGAGGCGTTTTATCTACTTTTACAATCGTCAATAGTGGAAATTTTTTGAAGTTGTAATGCCGACAAATATTTTGCCTAAAATCACGGTTCCAATCGTCAATTGACGATTGGAAATAGCGAGAAAGCACTACATATCGGAATAAAATAAAGCTGTAATACCATACAAAAATTAGCATCAGCGCTCGCAGATCGACTGAAATATGGTATAGTGGAAATTTTTTGAAGTTGTAATGCCATCAAATATTTTGTCTAAAATCACGGTTCCAATCGTCAATTGACGATTGTAAAAGTAGAGAAAGCGCCTCTCGAGGAAAAAAGTTAAAATGAGGCAACCGGCAAAATGACATTTCTCATAAATGCGACGAAAGAAATTTTTGAAATCCGGTAATTAAAAATTGTTTTTATAATCCAAAATTGGAATTATTTACAATTATTATCAATCTGGTAGGTAAAAATTGTGTTTACAGTTCAAAATTGGAATTGTTTACAACAATTTCGACCGTCAAATTAGCAGCTACCTCAGTTTAAAAATTTTCCACTAGGTGGAATCTGTGAAGCTCCAATCGTCAATATATTGACTATTGACGATTGTAAAAGTAGAGAAAGCGCCTCTCGAGGAAAAAAGTTAAAATGAGGCAACCGCCAAAATGACATTTCTCATTATTGCGACGAAAGAAATTTTTGCAATCCGGTAATTAAAAATTGTTTTTATAATCCAAAATTGGAATTATTTACAATTATTATCATTCTGGTAGGTAAAAATTGTGATTACAGTTGAAAATTGGAATTGTTTACAACAATTTCGAACGTCAAATTAGCAGCCACCTCAGTTTAAAAACTTTCCACTAGGTGGAATCTGTGATGCTCCAATCGTCAATTGGCGATTGGAAAACTGCAAAATGCGATACCTATCGGAAATAGTGTAAACCCTACGCTCTGCATCAAATGACATTTCTCTCCATATAAAACATAAGGAGAGCGAAACTATCGGAATTAAATTCAACCCTACGCTCTGCATGCAAAATCATGACAGTCCAATCGTCAATAGTGGAAATTTTTTGAAGTCGAGTAACCTCAAATATTTTTTCTAAAATCACGGCTCCATTGCGTTTCAACCACCTATCGGCCAATAGCAAATATCAAAATGATACTTTCAAAATACGTATGACCAACAAAATAAAATGAAAACAATTAGCTATATTTTGTTGAGAAATTTACAACAATTGCACGTGACAAGAATTAAATAATTCGAACAAAAAATTTGAGTTATTTAATTCTTGCTCGAACAAATAAAATACGTAACTGCTTGAATGAAAAACAGAAGAAATACCAACATAGATTATAAAAATTAAATCGAAAAAATATTTCGCGGCTTGTTCTGTTGAGAAAAAAATAATTCGAATTAATTTTTTTTTCAACAAAATACAGCTTTTGTGCGGCAATTCGTCTTGTCATTCTATTTCTGAAACCAAACAAAAATTTCGGTGATTTTCTCTTGTGCGTTGATAATAATGATGAAATATTAAATTTAATCTAAGCATATAATAATTTGTGCAACATTACATAAATAAATACCACAATTCATTGAAGAGTATTAAATAAATAAAACCCAAACTATGTTGTGTGCTTTCTCTTATGTTGTGGATTGTTAGTTACAAATAAAACGAGCATTTATCCGGATGTTTAAAGCAACCCGATAATTGGTGACCGTCGGACAAAGTATACGGCAATTACATAGTGGAAACAGGCAGAGCGTATTTCACCAACGAAAACATACGTGCGGTATGTGAAATCTTGTTACAAAATTCTATGCCAAGATAAAGAAAGGTATGTGACGTTTACAATAATTACCTATTATATATCTATTACCTTTTTTCAGTACGCTCACGAGAAGATCCGGTTCAATAATCATTAACAAGAATAACAGGAAACCAAATAAAAATATACGAATTTCACAACAACAATCATCAGCGGCAACAACAACAGCTACAGCAGAACTATGACAGATGAGTTTTTTTCACAATGAATATTTTTTGTTGTTAATTGATTTAGCATAAACCAATATTTTTTTTAAATTTAATTACCTTTTGCTTAAATTTTTTTATATATCTATTCATATTCAATTTATTATTTATTCGACTGTTGGGTGTACATTTTTCACCATTGTGCCGCTAACGGTAAATTTACCGCATTTTTTTGTTTACTATTCCGGAATTGATGTTACGTCCACCTTTTGAAAATTTTATTCTCCTTGATTAGGTTATCGACATTCCGTTTGTTTTTATTAATATTCACCAAGAGCATTTTCCAAAATCCAGGTTTCGCATGATATTTTTTTGGTGTTGTATCAAAACTCACACCGTCATTGCCGGTTACCAATAGAGAACGACAACACCATCCATGCATATCAAAAATGAGAGTTGCCAATCAATCGCGACTCAATTCAGCATGGAAGATCCTATGGCTAGAATTGAAACCAAGCTGGCCAAGTTTATGAACTTCAGGCGGATTCAGTCATTTAACTTGCGATCCCTCTACCACCAGCAACAAGGTATGTGCTGGTACCACCAACAATTTGGTGCACAACCCTTGCAATTTTACACCAATTAGAAATCATTTGCGAGGGAGTCCTGTAGCTGTTCATTCACTTATTCATTTCAACCACCGGTCGTTGGTTCGGTCAATAGTCGCAATTTGTGCATTCAGCAATTCGTTTTGTTATTCTATCTCTGGATTTGAACCAAAAACAACAATTTCGGAAATTTTCTCTATTCTCGTGCGCGTTAACAATGGTGATAAAATATTAAATTTAATCTAAGCATATAATAATTTGTACAACAATAAATAAATAACACAATCCATTGGAGAATAATAAACAAATAAAGCAAGTTTAAAAGATTGAATACACTTAATTAAATTAAAATTAAAAGTGGCTTTTATTTGTTGTATGTGGTGTTAGAAATAAATCGGTTGTTTGAGTAAAGACGCAAACCACACGTATAAAAGATAATAGAATTTTATTTCAACATAGTGACATCTATTGCATAAAATAAAACTGATATGTAAAATTTACCTTCTAGTGGAGAATAGAATTACTAGTAAGATTTTAATTTGGTTGTTACTAAAACGCGAATTGTTTGATCGAATGCTCCACAAACGGCCAGACCAATTCGATCTGGACTCCAATCAAAGCAATTTACAGGCTGTGTAGATATTGTAGTTGCTTGCAACATTTCTAATGTGCCTGGGACTCCTTGTTGCAGGCCATCTCCCGCGTCCTTTGTTCGCGGTGATGGATAATGATACAACCAAAGACGAACAGAGCCGGTTCCTCCGCACGAGATGAATATATCACGATTTTGTGGCAAGTGTTTACCACACCAAACAGTTGATTTAGCACCACTAATTACACCATTTGTACCAAGTGCTCGACCCGCATCTTTCTCACTCACACAAGCAAAACCTTTGGTTGGATGTTTAGTGCGCATATCGTAAACGTGTAAGCCCCCCTCAAGTGTGGTGGCCACAAGTTTATTCATTTTAATATCCTGCCGGTCAAATTCCACTCCACACACGCCATTTCGTACTGTGGTCTCCCAGCTAGGCTGCATGTTGCGCAAATCAAAGAGTTTTATATCGCCGTTATCGTACCCGGCCGCTACCGATCGATCTTCATTGGAGTAGGAATCGCCAAATGCGACACACCAACAATCTCGACTACCATTTCCACCTTCTGCGATCGAAAGCGGGGCTATGCATGCAACAGGACTACTCTTTTGTCGCGTGTCCCAAACCTTTACAGTTCCATCACGGCTGCCGGTTACAATTTCTGGTGGACCACAGTTAATTGTAGTACCACCTATTGCATCCAGCCCATTGATTATGTCCGTATGGGCATCTTCTACAGTGTACACTGGGTATTCTGGTCTATCCAAATCGCTGTAAGGTAAAAAATGAAAATTGGGCTAGGAATCAAAAGTTATTTACGGTTTAGGACCAAACTTACATGACTGCTAATCTTCCATTAAAATCCCCGGTTGCCAGTTGTGAATTTTTTAAGCTGCACGCACCAAACGAACCGCATTTAAATGCCGCCCGCTTTTCAATTTCTTTTACCATATCCAATTTGCCGGAATTCAATTCATAGATCTGAATCACTCCACTGCCCTTGGTTTTCGAACCGAGGACACAAAATTTCGCCGAACACGGAATCCATTTTACATCGAATATAGAATAATTCAATGATTTTTCAATATGGCTTATCATCTGAGGTTTATCCATTTTGATGATTGTGTTTTGGTTTAGTTTTTCATTTATGAAAAAAATTCTCTGTTGTTTGGTCGATATTTGTTTTGATTTATTTTGTTTTGACAACCAACCGGCTGTCAATTTTTTTCACGTGGACCACTAGATTTTACAGTAGAGTAAACATTTATTTATGATTTTTATTGTGTCATGCCCAAATTGTTGCACTACAAAATCTTGCATGAACGTCATAATAAAATGACGGATTTCCTAACCTTAAAATTATCAGAAAACATTTCTCGAGAGATTTTCATAAAAAATAACGAAATGATTGAAATAAGTGAATATTTACTTTGTAATTACGAGCAAAATAACTCATTTAGTGGTTAGTATTATTTATTATCCTAATTAAATTTTATTTAAATTATTTTTCATTCAACAGAGCGGAACGAACCACTTTGGAATTGCCGATGGACAGAGTTGCTCGATAATTCGATCGTAAAATCCATTATCGAGAACGGGTTAACATTCAACGGAATCGATAAAGATGTGATAAACGCGGATAACATACTATTGTGCGGTGTCGCCAGTTTATTAGCGTTCGTGCAAGAAAATTTCACAGGGCCCAATATAGACTCACCCATAGAAGAAATTCTTGGCAGTGATTGGCCAAATAACATTAATGTGAGTGAGATACTTTCCGTGGATGGTGAGGAACTAAATCAAAACGTGCGAAAACCGGAGCTGCTTTTTTTGAGTAAAATTATTTTGGATAATTTGTACGAGCACTTCGAAT
Organism: Tipula vernalis; assembly: GCA_958295665.1. NCBI lineage: Eukaryota > Metazoa > Arthropoda > Insecta > Diptera > Tipulidae > Tipula > Tipula vernalis. The sequence goes on from OY282559.1 coordinate 377,031,822, forward strand.
ACAATTTCATTACACAGTGGTGGCAAATTCGTTTGATCATGGTGCATCAAAATGTGCTGGAGGGAGCTACAAATACACTTTATGTAAAGTTTAAAACTCTTGCAGAGAAATTAATTACAACACTGGATACGTTAGAAGATGTGAAATTGATTTCGCTACTATTGTTGGAGATGACCCAGGGCTATATGTTGTTCCGACGAGTTATGAATGCAGAAGAGATTTTAAATCAATTAATGGAAACATTGAATATTGATTTACATGTTGAGGGAGTACTTGGCGTTCGTACAAAGTTCCAAACGAAAGCACTTCCACAACTAGCGCTCAAAGTAAAGTTCGGCAAATCAAATGACTTCCCTGCGCCAGAAGAGACTCACGGGTCAACTAAACTACCAACATTGTTACGACTCGATGATGAGGTACGCCTTGAAAAGGTTGAATTCGTTGAGAAAGATGAAAATACTGTTATGCAGCACTCGGGTATTGTACAAAGTTTGATTCTCACTAAGCTTCAATTTACCAAAATATCCCAACCAAAAGATAAATTGGCCGATGAAGAGCTCGAACCGTATTTAACGTCGCTCATATATCAAGAATATGGTCCGCTACCAGTTCGTCTCCACACCTTAATCATGTTGGTGAAACAAGAGTTACATCACAAACGAACCGTTGATCGAAGTCTTAAGCAAAGTGAAATCTTGGTTCAGTTGGTAAATCAATCAGAAATCTTGGTACGGGATCGTATGTCATTCGTATTTGCGTCCGGTTTGAATCCACGATGGTCGATCGAATCCCAGCTCGCCGATATTATGATCAGTTTAGGAATGATAAAAACCGCGCTCGACATCTACCTCAAACTTCAGTTGTGGGAAGAAGTTATATCATGTTATTCAACGCTCGATTTACGTCACAAGGCGGCTGACATAATTCGCCAAGAAATTAGCAAGCGTCCCACTGTTAAATTGTACTGTTTGCTTGGTGATGCAACGGATGACGTTTCTTGCTATGAAACGGCTTGGGAGTTTTCAAATCATCGAAGTGGACCAGCGCAGCGGCATTGGGGTATATATTATTTTGTCAAAAAAGATTACGAGAATGCAATTCCCCATCTTCAGAAATCGCTTGAAATTAATTCCCTTCAGGAAGTCATCTGGTTGCGATTAGGGTATGCAGCTCTGTCTCTCGAGAAATGGGACATTGCTGCATTTGCATATCGCCGCTACACAAATTTAGAACCACACGGATTCGAATCATGGAATAATCTTGCAAAGGCGTACATTAAGTTGAACGACAAAAATCGGGCTCATAAAATTCTACAAGAATCCTTAAAATGTAACTTCAACAATTGGCGAGTCTGGGAAAATTTCTTGTTCGTTAGCCTTGATACCGGCAACTTTGAGGATACGATTAATGCGTACGAACGTCTAATTGAGCTGAAAACGAAATATTATGATCGGGAAGTGCTCAATATACTTGCAAATGCAATTGCTAATAATGTTCCGGATGCGAATGGTGTTCCATCGAGCCGCCTGTTGAAAAAGGCCCAAACGCTGATCGGTCATGTTTGTGTGCAACAGCCTAACGAGGGTTTCGCTTGGGAATTATCGGCTAAACTATCTAAAGATGAGCATTTGATTCGAGCTCAAAAATTACAAAAGGCATATCGTGCTTATACGCAGTTGGCCTCGTCGCCATGGTCCAAAAATCCAGAGACTTGTGAAAAAGTCATTAAATTAGCAATCGAATTGGGTACAGCATCACTGAGCGCGGCTAAGCACTATAAAGAGGCGGAAAAATCAAGTGTTGTATCGCAACTGTCGTCCGCACGTTTAAGCTGTCAGGGTTGTTATCGAGCTGGAACGGATGAAAAATGGCCTAATTGTGAGGCGAGTTTAGTAGAGTTGAAAGATATTTTAGAGAATTTAACAAATGAAGCGAAAACATTTTTACAGAATAAATAATTTTTCATACATCTATTTGTATTAATTATTTTCCATTTTTATTTAAATCGTGGTCTTATTTTCCAGAGATTTCTGCGGTCATTTCAATTAACGGGTGCTGACTTAATGTGTCTGTGATAAATTCAGCAACCAGCGACTGCCATCTATCGGACTAAAAAATAATATAATAATTCACCACAAAATTTGTGTAGAGAAATTCTAACCTCAAATCTCACGATGTTATTTTGACAGAATATTTGACAGAACACCAAAATAGTGAACGCATGTGTTTCATGTCTTGGTCGAAATTCTGAATATTTAAAATCAAATTAAAAATGGGTAAAAAGTCTAAAGTTGGAAAAGATCGGAAAGATAAATTTTACAAACTAGCGAAGGAAACAGGTGAATATAATTTCTATAACATAAGTAAATCTTTATTAAGAAATTTAATTTCGTTTAGGTTTTCGATCTCGTGCCGCCTTCAAGTTGATCCAGTTGAATCGTCGGTTTGGCTTTTTACAATCGTCTCAAGTATGTATCGATTTGTGTGCAGCGCCTGGTGGTTGGATGCAAGTGGCCAAACAAAATATGCCTGTATCGAGTATTGTGATTGGTTTAGATTTGTACCCTATTAAAACGATTCCCGGTTGTATCAGCCTAGTCGAGGACATAACGACAGATAAGTGCAAGACTACATTAACACGAGAACTGCAAACGTGGAAGGCGGATGTTGTGCTTCACGATGGTGCACCAAATGTTGGTAAAAATTGGTTGTACGACGCTTATCAACAGATATGTCTCACGCTAAACGCACTCAAATTGGCGACACATTTCTTGAAACCAAATGGATGGTTCGTAACGAAAGTGTTCCGTTCGAAGGATTACAATGCGCTTATGTGGGTGCTAAAGCAGTTATTCAAAAAAGTTCACGCCACTAAACCATCTGCGTCGCGTAAGGAATCGGCTGAAATTTTCGTTGTATGTCAAGGGTATATTGCGCCCGATCACATCGATCCAAAATTCTTAGACTCAAAATACGTGTTCGAAGATTTAGAACTTGACAAAGCAAAAACATTTAATTTAGTCACTGATGAAAAGAAAAAAATAAAGGCCGAAGGTTACAGTGAAAATGATTTTATTATGAGGCACGAGCTTCTGGTTTCGAAATTCATTGAATCTGACGCTGGACTAAATTCGCTCCAGGGTATCGGTGAAATTATCTTCGATGAAGCAAAAATCAAAAATCACCCGAAAACAACACAGGAAATCATTGAGTGTTGCAGAGATATTAAAGTACTGGGTCGTAAAGATTTGAAAAATTTGCTCGTCTGGTGGAAACAGCTTCATGAGGAATTCCATCCCAAGGTCGAGAAAGAAATAGTACCCGTGGCAGAGGAGTCAGCGAAACCACAAGTAACCGAAGAGCAAAAAAATTTCGAGGAAATGGAAAAAGATTTCGAGGAAATGGAAAAACATATTGCCGATATGGAGCTGGAAGAAATACAGGAATCAAAACGCAAGAAAAAGAAGGCAGCCAAAATGCGCACCAAACTAAATGAAAAGTTAAATCTAAAAATGGTGCTTAAATACGATGAAGGGCCACAACAAGAAGATGAAGAGCTGTTCAATTTAACAAAGGTGAAGAGTAATTTATCTGAACTTTTGGATCAAACACCGGACGATGTTGTCGACTCTGGCGATGAAATTGAATTGCCACAAAGGAAGTATCTCCAGTTCGATAAGGGCAAGGAGTACTTGGATGATGATGGCCGCTTCATTGATCAAGATAATCCTGAGGAGGATGAAAGTGAATTGGAAATGGAATCGGACTATGATGAAACAGGACTTGGACTGTCGGATGGTGAAAATCCTGTCAATGAAAAAGGCGAACGCAAAAAGAAACGCAATAAAAATTCTTTAATTCAGGATCTGGACTATCGTGATAAGGATGCAAAACGTCGTCAACGTGTTGATTTGTGGTTCGATAAGGATGCATTAAAAAATGTAGACGAAGATGAGGATGAGGATCGAGATTTGGATAAGCTGGCACATGAATATAAAAGCAAAGGTGTTAAAGTTTTGGGGAATGATGTGGAAGACGATTCTAATTTGCAACTACCATTAGGGAAAAAAGCTCGTCGACGTGCTAAATACGAAGAGAAAACACAATCGAGTAGTGACGATTCCAGTGATGAAGAAGTTCCCGACGATGAGGACGTAAAACCGGATAAAAAAACCACAGAAAATTCGAAACAAAAATGGAAGCTGACAGAAGAGGAACTTGCCCTGGGCGCACTTCTTGTCTCATCGAAAAAAACTAAACGTGATTTATATGATGCTGCATGGAATCGTTATGCATTCAATGATGAAAATCTACCCGATTGGTTTGTGAAAGATGAATACCAGCATATGCGTAAAGAAGCGCCAACACCAAAAGAATTGATCGAAGAGTACAAGAAAAATTTAACCGAACTTAATGTGCGACCCATGAAAAAGGTGATGGAGGCCAAAGCGCGTAAGAAGCGTCGTGCAATGAGACGACTGGATAAGGCGAAGAGGAAGGCTGAATCAGTTTTGGAAAATACTGATGCTAGTGCTCAGGAAAAAATTCGACAAATTAAGAAATTGTACAAGAAAGCCGAGGATAAGAAAAAGGAAGTTACGTATGTGGTGGCCAAGAAAGGCAATGCCGCGAAACGTGTTAAACGGCCATCTGGTGTGAAGGGTCGTTTCAAGGTGGTCGATTTCCGTATGAAGAAAGATACACGGGCAAAGAAAGTGGCACAGAAACGACAAAAATCGACAAAGAAAAGGCGTTAATCGTTAATAAAATTTTATTTGGTTTAATAAAGGATTTTTTAATTAATTAGATCGATCCGAGTATTTTTTTTTGGCCTTACTCATATAATCCGGTAAAAGTTGGCTTGAAATCTTATTGAATTTATTCTGAGCGTAATCATTTTACTTAGCCACTATAACTAAATTTTCTCATTAAAACGAAACATCTTTGTAGTCTAAATTTAGGCGAATTATTCCATCTTTTTGTATTTGCTAAAAAATTAGGTTAGTACACAAACAACATAAAAGACAAGCAGTCGAAAACCCCCATCCCTTGGGCCTATTTGATTTAGTTTTTTTTTCTATTTAAATTTTCTTTTTTCCCTTGTTCTCAAACAAGCTTGACCTTAAACTATTCTACCCCATAGTTTGACATTGTTATACAATCGAATACATAATCTAAAAATACTCGTGTAGTATATTTATATGTTACGATGTCGATGTGATGACCTTGATATTGTGGATTTTTTCCAACGTTATAAATATTTACTATTTTGTAGGTTACAGTGTTGTTGGGGTGATTAAATTCAAATATGAAGAGGGTATTTTTATGTATTAAAATTAGCCTTGTAGTTTAATTGATTTTAAATTGTGGATTAACAGCACGCGGCCCATTTGTTTCATGCTGGCAACATTTTTTGGTTTTACAAATTATCCAATTAATGTGGGTTGGGATAATGGTTGAAACTGATCGTAAATCCCAAATGAGATTAAAATGCCGTTGACCCAGGTATTACTAAGCTTTAAGCAGTCAAAGGAGTCTGTCTAACTCACTCGGAGGGATTAGTCAGTAGTAATTAGTAAATATACTATATAAATACTTAGAACAAACTTATATCAAACTCGCCTTCGACAGATGGACCAAAATAATCTGACTTTTGTTTTATTTATAAATTTATTTTAATAAATACTTTTTTACTTAAAATAGTTGATATATTTTTATTTAAGAACTTCAAATGGCGAGCGGTATTATTATAAAAATGGTCTTCTTGTTGACAATCGCCTGAATCACTTTCTTCCAAATTGAAGGTGTAACTGAGTCGATTAATTTAAAAACGACCAAAGTCGCATTTCTAAAAGTGCTACTTTGGTCATTTTCAAAAGTATCGATTAAATTATAAGTTTGATGTTGAAAGGCCGAATGTCGAAAGCAAAATGTGCTCTTTTTGCTGCGTTTTCTGTTACCTTTTCGAGCATCTCGGGCAGTATAGCGATGATTTCGGCACGAATGTTTGCCTTGAGCTATTATTTTTAATGAATAATATTAAATAAAACAATTCGATGGATTATATTTTTATGTATTTTATTTCAGATATTGTTATGTATTTTGTAGATAAGTAAAACGCAGTATATTAACTGGGATTGCTGACTGACTCTCTTTATTATAATGGCGTACAAAAAAGTATATGTATGTTTGGAATGAATATAGCTATCAATCGTCTTTACACTAATGGTTTTACATGATGAGTTTACACTGGTGGTTAAGATATAACAGCTCTTCCCCTCGCAAGTAATTCTTCTGTGAATATAATTTCGTACCTTTTGTATGTTAGCAATCTAAACGTTTCGGCGCCTTTCGTTGTCGTGTGGATCGCCGCAACTCTACTGGAGCCTCTGTTTGCACAATTCCACTTGACATTCCTGAAACGACTGTTGTTATGTATTTTTTGCAAGTAGAATTTCGACTGGCATCATTAGATCTAAACGGGAACGTATTTGTCGACCAAACATAAGCATTGATGGTGATCGCCCAGTAGCAGGATGTATACTTCGTCTGTAAGACAACAAAATATTTACAACTTCCATTCGCAAATCATTTCGTTTAGCTTTAATAGTTTTTAGTTTGTCTTTAATCATTTTCACGTAAATTTCTGCTTGTCCATTCGTACTCGGATGATATGGTGCACCTTGTTTATGTTGGATACCATTTGATTGTAAAATTTTTTTGAATTCATGCGATACAAATTGCGTACCCCAATCACTAACAAAAACTGATGGAATACCAAATGTTGAGAAAATTTCCCGACATGTTTGAATGGTTGTATCCGCAGTAATATTCGGCAAAATATAAACTTCTGGCCATTTTGTATACGCATCGACCAACACGAATAAATATTGTCCGTGTATAGGTCCCGCAAAATCCCCATGCACACGTTGAAATGGTTTTGTTGGCGTTTCCCAACAATGGACTGGATGTAATTTACTCGGTTGAGCACGATGTGATTGACACAAATTACAATTTATTACCATTTCTTCAATTTCTTTGTCCATATTATTCCACCAGCAATAACCTCTTGCCAATGCCTTCATTTTAGTCATACCAAAATGTGCAGTGTGTAATTCATCCAACACTTGCTTTCGTAATTCCGTTGGTACGTACACACGTATATACCACGCATTAGACAATCCTGTTGTAATGTAACTTCAGTTTGATTGATACCAAAACGTAATCAAATGAACTTAAGAATATAGGGTAGTGTTGCATTCTTGTAGTAGATAGTACAGGTAAACTTGCGTTCGGTGAAATGATTTGAGTAATCGGTTTGTTGTCCGTACACAATGTAAATTTTCTGCCAAAAATGTACTGATAAAATTTCTTGACACCAAAAATAATTGCATATGCCTCACGATCGATTTGACTGTATCCTTTTTGAACATCGGATAACGTTTGTGATGGATATTGAATTGGTCTCTCTGTGCCATCTGGAAATGTATGACTCAACACAGCCCCTACACCGTAAGGACTTGCATCAACCGCTAACACTAGTGGTAATTTTGGATTGTAATGAACCAAAACTGTATCCGATTGCATGACATTTTTCGCATCGATGAACGCTTTTTCGCAGGTTGTATTCCACTTAAACTCAACACCATCTTTTATTAAATTGTACAATGGATGTAGCATTGTACTTAAATTCTACACAAATCGACCGTAGTAATTTATTAAGCCGACAAATGATCGCACTTCTTCCTTTGATGTAGGACGTTTCATCTGTTGTATGGCATCCATTTTACTTGACATTTTATGAATACCGTGGCGATCAATTAAATATCCACAATATTCAATTCGGTCCTTCATAAATTCCGATTTGTCCAAATTCACCCGCATATTCCTTTCATTTAATCTTTTGAAAACCTCTTGTAAACGTAGCAAATGTGTAATATCATCAGGAGCAGTGATTTTAATTTCATCCAAAAATACAACTACGCCATCAATGTCTCTTAATAATTGTTCCATGTATTTTTGCCATTTCGCTGGAGCAGAAGCCACCCCAAACATTAAACGTTTAGGACGATACAATCCTTTATGTGTGTTTAAGGTAAGCAATTTTCTGTCATCTGGATGTATTTCCAATTGTAAGTATGCCTATTCATCAATAGATGGCAATGGGTATTCATCGATTTCTAACCATGGATTGATTGTCACTTTGTAGTCGCCGCATATACGGACTCGATTATTCGCTTTGCGCACAGACACAACTGGTGTAGCCCAATCGCTAGTGTCCACTTTTTCCATAATATCGACCTCAACTAATTTATCCAATTCCTTTTCCACTGATTGCATTAATGGAAATGGAACCCGACGTGCCTTTATGAACACTGGAACGGCATTACTTTTCACGTGTAAACGTGCTTTAAAACCAGTGATGCAACCCATTGTATTTGAAAATAATTTTTCGCATTTTATTGCAGCATGTATATTTGATTGCAATGTACTTACTTCCCCCTTCTGTTCCTGTTGAAACTGCTTAAAAATCTTGGCCCAATCCAATTTAATTTGTCTTAGCCATTCATGTCCCAACAATGGATTTCGTCGTGATCGAGCAATGTACAGTTTCAAATTTGTGTGTAATTCGTCGGTTTCAACCTTAAGTAAGTAAGCGAATCCCAATATGTCCAGTCTGGATCGGTGTAACTTTCCAATTCTGTATCGTTGGGTTGTAAAATCAATGAACTAAAATATCGACGTGCATCGTCCAAATTAATAATCGTAACTGGACTACCGGTATCTATTTCAAATGTAAAAGGAATATCATTGATTTTCAAATCGTAAAAATATTTATTCCGAAGATCATTTTTATTTTCAATGAGCAAAATTTCACTGATCTGCATATTATTTTGAACTTCTTCCAATTGATGTGCTTCGCTTTTGGTTTTTTTGCATGCAAACTCTTTCTAAATGACCTTTTTGTTTGCAGAAATTGCAATTTGCATTTATGAATGTGCATTTGTTGGCTAAATGATCCGGTTTGCCGCACCGAAAACATTTTCTGCCACCATTTTTGTAGCCACTTCATTCGTTTTCTTCGCATCGCCGTTTGTACAGCCTCCGCCTTTATCACTATATGACTTCTTCTTTTTCGTATGTATTTTGACATGATTAACTGTATTCGTGTCTTTGTATTTGTAAATTTCAGCGCCACCTCGTTCCGATGCTTCCATCGATTTCGCAGTGCGTAATGCCTTTTCCAACGTTAAATCTTGCTTTTCCAATAACCGATTTAAAATACGTTCATTTTTCATACCGAACACGAATTGATTCCGCAAAGCAGTGTCTAAATGTGCACCAAGGTTGACATACGACGCAACGCCACCAGAAATTCATCACAATTTTCATGGTCTTTTTGCTTACGTAAATGGAATCGATAGTTTTCCAATATTTCATTCGGTGTTGGTTCGTAATAAGCCTTCAATTTAGCCACAATTTCCTTGTACTGTTGATCTTTGGCTTTTGCAGGAGCAATTTTATCGCACAACACGTTGTACGCATCACCGCCCATGTACATCAGGAGATAACTAACCTTATTTCCCTCGCGATTTTCTACTAGTCCAATAGCATTTTCGAAACGATCAACCCATCGGCTCCACTTTCCCACTTTGGCATCAAATGGTTCCATTGTAATCGTATTTTGCATTACTGTAGTAGTCGCCATTTTAGATGTAATTAAAAAAAAATCACACAACTCCGAATCTTCCGATTGTAAATTTTTTTTTGATGTAGAAATTGCACGAATAAAGGTGCTATTCCACTTGACTAAATTGACTGATAGTAAAATTAAAGGAAGACAAAAATATACATTTGCTGGATGGGCGAATGAAACAAAAACCCTACTCAGTCAAAAAATATTTGTGTCTGTAGTAGTGTGACTGCAATAAAAAGTATCAAATTGAGGACATTTTATAGCAGTCACACTAACACACATGCATAAAATTCGCAATATGATGAGAAATATTTCCCGCACACTAATTATTTTATGGTTATTATATTTTTATACCGCTTCTCCTTAAAATTTTACTTTAAAAAGTAAAACTAAAAAACACATGACGTTTTTTCGGTAGAGATTTTTTTAATTTTTACGGAAAATATACTAAAAAAGACAATTCTGATATGAATATTAATAATATTTAATTTTTTAGATAATTTTGAGATGTATAACTAACCGAATTAATTGTAATATTTAGTTTTTGTTAATAATTATTGATTATGTTTTTGTGTGCTGTCAAAATTTCTCCTGAAAATTTTGCTATAAACAAAAAAAACTTTGTCTCTGTCTATTACATAGAGTTTCGAACTTTTTTCTCGTTTCCTCTTTTTTTACTATCAGTCAATTTTTCTAGTGGAATATCACCTTAATTCTTTTCTTTTTTTTTTTCCCTTGTCCTCGTCGCCAACTTGTTATGTATTTTGTAGATAAGTAAAACGCAGTATATTAACTGGGATTGCTGACTGACTCTCTTTGTTATAACGGCGTACAAAAAAGTATATGTATGTTTGGAATGAATATAGTTATCAATCGTCTTTACACTAATGGTTTTACATGATGAGTTTACACTGGTGGTTAAGATATAACAGATATAATAATCACACCTCTACTATTCTTTTTAGATAACCGGAAACTTCATCCGTCCATCACTAACAAGGTTTTTACTACGACTATATTATTAATACTTCATGTAAAATGAAGTTACATACGATTATATTGTATGCACCCAACAAGCATAAATATCGTCATTACAATAATTTAAGAAACTAATTCCAACAATTTCCTCATTTTTCTTGAATTATTCAGTGTGCGCTGCAAGGCCCATTTCTCGCATATGTTACTTGTTATATCTTTCGTTAGTATATCTGCCTCTAATTCTTCAGATCGCTTGTGAGTTAACTTCGTATTTCCCTTTTCCACTTCATCCTTAATAAAATAAAATTTTGAATTTATATGTTTCGTTCTCGAACTTTGTTTATTATTCGCTGTCCAATCTATGACTAATTCAGGTTCTTCGAGTTCTTCTATTAAATTGTTTATGAAATTTATTTCACACTGTGCGTCGCAAACTGCTATTAATTCTACCTCCATAATAGACAAAGTAACCATTGTTTTCCATTTTTCCGACTGATTAACGATTCACCAAGCTTTATTATATAACCACTAAATGATTTACCGTCGGCTGTAGTACACCAACCGGCATATGCTGTTGCACTTAAAGTCCCGCCTTTTCCACTTATTCTCAAATTCTCAATCTATGGTCCCTTTCAAATACCTTAATACTCTTTTCACTGCCTGCCAATGAATTTCTCTTGGGTCATAATTATATTGCGAGAGTTTTCCTATCGTCTATGCTAAATCCGGACGTGTTCCTCTTGTTAAATACATTATTGATCCGATAGCTTCCTGATATTGCTCTCGTGGTATTTTTTCTGAATCCTCATAATCATCCAAATTAACTTCTCTTAGTCCTGGTGACTTAACTGGGTTTGAATCACTCATTCGATATTTCTGTAATATTTCTTCAATATCTGCTTTACTTCGATTTGACATTTAACATTATTTATGAATTTTTCTATGGTAGTATTCGAATCTCCAATGACTATCAAATCATCCACATATACACCTATTATGATGAATTCAATATCCTCCTTCCGAATGAATACACACGGATCGGCTTTAAGTCTCTTTAATCCATTTTTCGTCATTTGTTTATTCAGCTCTAAATACCAACATCGTCTCGATTGTGGTAATCCGTAAATACTCCTTTTTAAACAATAAACTTTATGCTCCTCATGTTCGTAACCTTGAGGTGGTTCCATATATACAGTTTCTGTTAATGCTGCATTTAAGTACGCTGACTCGATATCGTAGAATTTTTTAACTGCCTTTTTCATTAATGATATGGTTAATAATGTTCTTATTATCTCATATCTTATAACTGGACTGAATGATTCTTCATAATCATATCCTAATTTCTGACTGAATCCTACCGCTACTAATCTTGCTTTATAAATTTCTTGGTGCTGTTCTCCCTTTTTAACCTTAAAAACCCATTTACTTTTTATTATTTTTGCATCTTTAGATCGTACTACTTCCTCCCATACTTGTAGATTTTTCATATTTTGCATTTCAACATCCATTGCTGTTAACCATTTATCTTTATTAGATGACTCCAATGCCTCTTTATACGTTCTTGGCTCTGAATCTGTTGTGAAATTTGTAACGTAATCTTCGTACTTAACTGGCTGCCGTCGTAATCTCTGTGGTCGTTCATTGAGATTTTGCTCTTGTGACCCGAATTGCGTTGTGGGTATTGGCTCTATTGGTTGTTCATCTACTTGGTTCTCAACATTCCTTTGTTGATCTTGTCCATTATTTGTAATGTCATCTTTAGACATATCATATTGGCTTGAACTAAATATCACATATTGTAGTTCATTTTCATTGCTTCCATTCATGTCATCAGCTGCCGATTTTATCCCTCGATTCGTCTCATCGAATTTTACATCTATTGTCTCATACACCATTTTGTCTTCTTCGTCGTATATTCTGTAGGCTCTTCTTTCTCTAGAGTAACCTACTAGAATCCCCTTTTTTGCTCTTGGTTGTAGTTTTGACACGTTTGGTTTATTAACTTTGTAGTAAGCTAGACATCCATATGTTCTTAAATGTCTTACTGATGATACTGAATTCCATTGGTGTTTTTGTAATATGTTTCTTCTTAATTGGCGTTACGTTATGTGTATAACATGCTGTTGCAACTGCTTCACCCCAGAATTGTACTGGTAAATTTTCATCTAATAACAAACATCTTGTTTTATCCAATAGTGTCCGATTAGCTCTCTCGGCTATACCATTACTTCGTGAAGAGTAATACATAGTTTTTTCATGTTTAATTCCTTTTTTCTTGAAATATTCATTCATTTGAGAGTTAATGAATTCAGACTCGTTGTCTGATCTTATCACTTTTAATTTATTATTTAATTCATTCTCTCTTCGCTCGATTAATTCACATAATTTTTGATATGTTTGATTTTTTATTTCTAAAAGCTCTATGAAGTATCTTCTGGAATACTGGTCTACAACAGTTAATATATATCCCCCTACCCTCACATAAATCAACATATAACCTTTCGAGAGGTTGTGTGACCTCTTCTTCATCAATTTTTACATATGATGTTCGAGTCATTTTCCCCATAATACAGGAACTGCACTCGTTCATTTCACCTTTTAATTTTGGTAAACCTCTAACCATATTTTTTGTTTCTAATTCTCTTAAATATGTATCGTTTAAATGTCCTAGTCTTTTGTGCCATAAATTATTCGAAGCTTCGTCGGTTTTGAAACAATTTTCCTGTATTGACATCATTTTATTTTCTATATTAGGTGTTAATTTAATTTCAAATAAATTTTCGTTGAAACTGCCGTTGCATATTAATGTGTCATCTGGTGAATAAATCTGTGCACCCTCTTTATTTAAAGTAACTGTATTTCCTTGTTTAACTATATTTGGTATTGACATTAAATTTCCTCTCAATTTCGGAACATATAATACATTGTCTAACCTTAATTTGTTTTGAGTTAATTCTTCTACTGCACGAACACATCCTGATGAAATTGTCTCTATGATCCTACCCTTTTCTGCGACGTTTATTATTTTTTTATCTGATATTTCTTCTGACATCCACCCATTTGTTGAAGTCATGTGTGACGTACATGCTGAATCCAAATACAATATTTGATTTTTTGTAAATTTCTCGTGATTGTAGGTGGCTAGTGCAAATTCATCTCTTACCCTATTTTTCGTTTCTTCAGCTGTATTTGCTTGTTCCCTTTTGAATGGTCTTTGACTATGATTATTCGCGTATTGTTGTTTCGCACCAAATTTTATGTTTGAATTATTGTTTTTATTTTTATTAAACCAACAGTCGTTTTGTAAATGCCCTGGCTTCCGGCAAACAAAACATAATTTTTGATTACGTCTTGGATTAGTTTTATACACTGCATTGTTTAAATTTATTTTAACACTATTATTATTTTTGTCTTCAAACGAAATTAATGCTTGTCGCATATCACTAAATGTTATTCCTCTATTTACTATTAGAGGTGTTGTTATCGCACTAAACTTTTCTGGTAGTCCTTCTAAGATATATCGGACTAATTCTCTATCGCTTACTGTCTTTCCTAACCCTTTTATTTGGTTTGATATACCCTGAGCACGTGTCAGATAATTAGATAATTTTCGATGCTTTCATTTTGTTTTATTTTTAGACGTGTTAATTCTAGCGTCAACTCCATTATTTTGTCTTCTTTCTTGCCTTGAAACCTTTCTTTTATTGTTTCCCATAATACTTTAGAGATTCGTATCCCGCTGAACGCTAACGCTTGATCTGTCGCTAAACTTAACAAAATTAAACTTAATGCTTCTTTGTTTTTTTAAACCCATTCGGCATGTTTGGTTTTGCTTTCTTGATTATTTTTATCTGTAATCGGTTCATCGTTGATTATTGTGTCCTCAAATAATAATTTCGCATCTAATAATGCCTCGATTTTAATATTCCATATCGTGAAATTCACGCTGTTTAACATTTCTATTTTGTTGTATAACTCCATTTTTTATTTTTATTATTATTAGTATTATTATTAATATTATTCACTCTTATTATTATCTTTAACTACGCTCTGCTACCAATTTGTTATTTTTAATGAATAATATTAAATAAAACAATTCGATGGATTATATTTTTATGTATTTTATTTCAGATATAATAATTATACCCCTACTATTCTTTTTAGATAACCGGAAACTTCATCCGTCCATCACTAACAAGGTTTTTACTACGACTATATTATTAATACTTCATGTAAAATGAAGTTACATACGATTATATTGTATGCACCCAACAAGCATAAATATCGTCACTACAATAATTTAAGAAACTAATTCCGACATGAGCTCGTCAATGGTCTGAGGCTTGCTGGCGTACACTATGCTTTTCAAATAACCCCATAAAAAGAAGTCCGAAGGGGGTCAAATCTGGAGATCCTTCCTTTTTTTTCAAGTGGTTCCACTGACGCAAAAATGCTGAGCGCGGCGACGATACGACACTTTTGGGTTCTGGGCAACGCTCTCTCTGACCGCTTCAACCAGTTCATTGGAACGTCTTGTTGACGTGTTGACATGTTAACGATCTGTCACTGTCCCGTGCTCAACAAAATTCGACACCAAACGACGAATAGTGTTGTCAGATGGTGCCTGTTTTGGCCACGATATTTTCGACGATATGCACGTTGAGTTTACACAACTGAACGATTATTTTCAATGTACAGCGTTACTATTTCGGCGCGTTGTTTCGGTGTGAAGCGATTCATGGTTAAAATTGTACTGAATTGACGTTTCAAAAACATGTTTAATCAAGGTCAATCGGTTGACAAATGCCAAAGTTATTCAATGTTTACATACCCCCATAAAATATGGCGTACCCTTTACTACATGGCGGCAAGATGACCAGATAGTTCTTTGAAACGGGGCCCGGTTGTTACGGCATATTTCATTACGAAATACGACGCTACAGCATATTTCAATATGCCATAGTTCAGTATGGAATGTGGTACACTACGACATATAGTCCAGTACGGCATATTTCACTACGGCTTACGGTACATTACGGCATATTTCATCGCAGCATATGGTACGAAATGGTACATTTTAAGATTTGGCTATTTCTTAACTAAGTATGATTAAATTCGATTTATACAATTGAAATGTTAATGGATATTTATTGACTTAAGAGAATTTTCCTTCATCTTTTGGAATTTTCCTTGATTTAATATAATTTGCCTTGACTTAACAGAATTCTCCTTAACATACTAGAATCATCTTTAACTTTAGAAGATTTTCCTTCACTTAATCCCTTTCACTTTGATTCGGCCTTTCGAAAAATTTGGCCTTTTGACACAATCGACCTTTCGGCACATTCGCCTTTTCGATCCATTCGGCCTTTCGGCACATTCGGTCTTTCGACATTCAGCCTTTCGACGTTCAGCCTTTCAACGTTCAGCCTCTCGACATTCGACCTTTCGGCCCTATTCCTAATTATTCGGATGCCAAATTAAAAGTAACTATATTGGATAAATTTGACATTACGATATTTACGATGTAATCGTTAAGATGAGCACCTGCTAGAAATCACCAGCAAGACTACCAAGTCTTCAGCTTTCCATTTGCGCACGATTCAGATGAATTGTTTTTCCATTCTCCTCGGACTTACACATACCATATTTGAATTTCCACATCAATGGATGTAACTGAGATTGATATATTGTTTGCTTCGTCACTACAATTATAATTGGATTGTTGATTTGTACCAGCTTTCAGCTATCACGACAGTAAACTGCATCATTAACATTCACCACGTATGATCTAACGGATAATTTTTGTTCGATGGAACATTTGGACCATAATTATTTTCTTTTGGATGCACTTGTACTGCTCGCTTTTTTTATAATAATAATATTTACTATGTCTCCTTCTTAATTCGATTTTATCGGTGACATCTTCAAGGAGTCAAGTATGCCAATTCTAGAGCTTTGGTCTTTCTTCAAAATATTCTCTGCACTGGACTTGAGTTTACTTTGTTGGGAATATTTTTCCAGTGTAGTAAAGCGTACAATAAATGTTCATTGCTGTCATTCGATTTCTTGATATGTCATTTAGCAATCTTTACTGCGGGTTCGGCTTTGCCGTTAGCGAAATTGCTAAACTCATTACAAATAAAATTTGTTGCTCCATTCGTTAGAACTCTTTCTGGTACTCCATGTCTGTTATTTTCGAAATTACTCGGATGATTCCAGATAAAAGTTAGGATAAACTTAGACCAAACCCTACTCAAGTGAAAAATAAAACCCGTCTTTTCGTTTGTTAGCCAGTACACACACTTAACTACCATTTATTTTTCATTTCATTGGCCTACTCAGTTTGACAACTGATCGAAATACACAACGGATCAAAATACACTCAACACTCCCACTTTTTGATACAGTTGCCTATTTTTGTTTTGCGTTACAATATTTTTTCGTTTAAATATTTTTTAGTCTTTCGACCTTTTTTATTGCAATCATATTGCAAATATTCTCGAAACGATCTTTGTTCAATCCTTTGGTAAAATGTCTGCCAATTGCTCGTCCGTTGGCACATAATTGAGATCAAACAACCCCTTTTGATATCTTTCACGTATGAAATGATATCTCACGTCAATATGTTTGGTCCTTTTGTGAAATTCTGGATTTTTCACCAACCGTATTGCGCTCTGGTTGTCCATGTTAAGCACTGGCTTATCTCTCATGCCCACCAGTTCAGTAATTAACCCGTAAAGCCAGATCAGTTCTTTCACAGCCGTTGCTACCGCCATGTACTCTGATTCCGTTGTTGATAACGCAACAGACTTTTGTATTGTTGATTCCCAGCTGATCGGCCCACCATTCAACAAAAAGATAACTCCAGAAGTTGATCGTCTTGTTGCAGTGTCTCACGCATAATCTGCGTCACTGTAACCAACCAAATCACACTGTCCACCTCCTTCAAAGTAGATTCCATAATCAGCTGTTCCCTTTATATACTTGAAAATTCTTTTCACTGCATTTACGTGTGCATTCGTCGGTTTTTCAAGGTTACGGCTTGCAACTCCCACTGCATATTGTATGTCAGGTCTTGTTGCAACGCATAGATACATTAAGCTCCCAATAGCCTCCCTGTATTGAAATTCTTTATTTATTTCAGAGTTTTCGAACTTACTTGCTGTTTGATTTATATCGACCGGAGTCGATACGCTTTTGCATTCTTCCATGCCAAATTTAACCAAGATTGTGTTTTGTGTATATGCCGCTTGACTTAGATAAATGTCACCATTTACCATTTTTCTTATTTCCATTCCAAGGAATGTATTCACGTCAAGCGTTATTATATCGAATCTTGCTCTTAGATGTGCAATGACCGGAGTGATATCGTCTTCATCATTCGCCACAATCAATCCGTCGTCTACATAGATTGCCAAGAAAATTTTCCTGTCGTTCTGCTTTCGTATGAACAGGCATGGATCAGCGTTTCATGCGCTGAAACCAAATTTTTAAATGAATCCCGTGAAACATTTATTCCAGCATCTCGATGCCTGTTTCAAGCCGTACAAACTCTTCACAAGCTGGCACACCCTTCCACTTCCATCGTCGTATCCAACTGGCTGATTCATGTATACTTTCTCACTCAGCTCACCATATAAAAATGCCGTTTTCACATCGAATTGACAAAGTTTCATCTTATCCGCCGCTGCAAGTGATAATATAGTACGAATTGAAGTGTATCTTACCACTGCACTGAACGTCTCTTGGTAGTCAATTCCATATTCCTGAGTGAACCCTCTAGCAACCAGCCTGGCCTTGTAACGCTCAATCAGCCCCTGTGGTCGGGGGGCACTCTCATGATTCGTAAAGTGCACCTCACGAGCATGTTGATATCCTTAGAATACCACCACAGCATCCAGTGCTTGTCGTAGGAGGCGACTAAAATGGTTGGATCGCTGGGTTAATACCCAGCATCCGTAAAACCTTTTTATTTTTATTTTAACCATTATTTTAGTTCATATATAATTTTGCCCGCGTTCATTTTTTAATATAATTTATTTTTTTAAAAAATTTTTTTATTTCATTTTATATTTTTTGTTGGGTCGGTTTTTCTTACATTTTTGCGTACAAAAATGATTTACATTTAATATGAACAACAATAAAAGAAAATCCCCGAAACATGCCTCTTCGGATCGCGGGGCGAGGCATAATCCTCGTAAAGACAAAATTAATAGCCTTAACATCCACTATACCAATGTCAGAGGTCTCGTGACTAACAAAAATTGCGCACATCAACATCTCGAATCACGAAAACCCGACGTATTAGTTCTAACGGAAACAAAAGTATCGTCGAACATCTACGAAAACGAATTCTACTTCAAGCGCTACCAGTTCGAACAAGCTTTCGAGTTGCAACGTGGAGTGTGCATCTACGTTAAAAACCACATACCGTACTCAAGACACAATAAGTACGAAATATTTACAAAAACCGCTCAAACTATTGTGCTTAAAATTTCCCTTCCTAATAAACTCCTTTTTTTAATTAGTTTATACAGATCTCCTAATCAGACGGATTCAGAAACGATTAGCTTCTTTGGGAGCTTGTCAGACAAATGTGACGATATTCGTAATCAATATCCCGAATGCGAATTAATTATGGTCGGTGACTTTAATGCCCACCATAAAGAATGGTTGAATCACAAAGATACAAATGTCGCTGGGTGCCATGCGGAATGGCTTGCCGTTTCGCATGACCTCACACAGATTGTTAGTGAGTCCACATTTGAATGCCAAAATTCTAGAGGAGTTCATATTCTGGATCTCTGTCTGACATCAATCCCTCATTCCATGGAAGCCCATGTCGAAACTGGAATTGGAAATTCTGACCATAACTTAATAACCACAAAAATATCTGTCGAAACACCACCAGAATTTAGGCAGCAGCCAAGGCGTCTTTGGCATTTTAACAAGGCTGATTTTGATGGTTTACGGTCATTTTTTCAACACTTCCCTTGGGAACGCCATTGCCTACATAACAACAACATAGACGACGCCGTTTCCAGTTTTACTGACACCGTCTTACATGGAATGAATATATTTATCCCCTCATCATTTTCCAATCCCAATCAAAATTTTAAAATATTTTCAAAAGAAGCCACTGGCGGATTAGACACTCTATTTTCCGCGATGTATGATTTTTTGGGTTTATAATTCCCAAAATGCCGCACTAAAGTAGGGAAGATAAATCTTCGATAGCCGCAATTTTTCCAAAAAGAAGGAAAACAAATTGTTCATACCAACAAAACACTGAACGCCACCATAGATTTTGTTTGAACAATATATAATTATTTTATTTAATTTTAATTCTAAAAATTAATACATCATTTTAATGTGTTCGGTGTTTAAGGTACAAAGTTTACAGAAAAAGTGATGTCAAAACGAATAGTACATGAATTTAATTCTTACAAAGAGTACTAGATTAATAACTCTACACAATGAAAATATACAAAAAGAGTACTTGATGAAAAAATTGCTACCAACTTAAAAATAATTATTCTATAATTTGACATTTCGATTATTTTGAATAACAAAATTTTCAATTAAGGTAAGTGAATTATAAAAAAGATATTAATATCTGTCAATCTATTAAAAATGCTTGTCTGAGAGCTTGTTTAGGCTTCTTAAGAACCACTCCGATTCCGGCTATTTTATCCGAATCCCTAGAAACAACCTCAGATCTAGATTTTACTAAAAAATCACTAATTTACATTACAAAAAATCTGTATAATAATTCCAAAATCGGTAACGACATTAAAAACAATAGTTCTCTTCCTAAACTTAATGACTTATATTCTAACTATTCTTTTCTTTCCAAAATTAAACCTTTTCATATTAAAAAAACTTCTCCTTCTAATTTTAGCATTATAACAAATATTGATGGAATTACAAATAAAAATTTCATAAACCATTCGGAACAATATGCCTTATCCATGGCTGAAATTAACAAATATTATAATTTCGCAAAAATTTACACAGATGGCTCCATAATTAACAATAAACCAGGAATTGGAATTTTTGTTGAGGACAAAAATTGGAATTTTGCTATCCAACTAAATAACCCTACTTATATTAAAAATATCGAAACCATTGCTATTAAAATTGGAATTACCATATCTCTAATCATCAAAAACAAAAATATCATCATTATTACTGACTCTCAAAGTTCTTGTATCTCATTAAAAACAGCTCTATTACACTATACAAATAGACACTATGAAAACCAAATTATTGATACTATCGGCCATAACCAAATTAAAAATTTTGTCATTCATTGGTTCCCGGGTCACTGTGGCTTAAAAGGAAATACTATAGCAGATAGTTTAGCAAAAAAAGCAGTTTTTTCACCTACTCACTTTCTTAATAATGAACCTACCCTCACAGACCTATTTAACGATATCTCCAGGTCCATAAATAATAAGTGGAAGGAAAACTACACATTAATGTGTAATTCATCCGGCCACTTTTATAAACAAATTTGTCCTTCTCCAAGATCATATTTCCTATTCAAAGACTCCAACTTTACATCTTGTCAAACCAGGTTAATTTACAGATTAATCTCTGGTCATACAGTTAACAAGAAGTTTAAATTCCTTTTGGGACTTGAATCTACATCTAATTGTGAGATTTGCAACACCGTAGAAGATAACGAACATATTATTAACGATTGTGTTATATATAACAATATAAGAAATAACTACCCTCTTTTATACAGAAAATCCTTATTAGACATCTTAAAGGATCAAAGAATGGAAGAGTATAAAATATTGTGTGATTTTGTGGATGGAATAAATTATAAACTATGAATTAAGACTACACTTTTTTATTGACTTTTTTCACACAATGATCTTTCTTTTAGAATCATTTCATTTTATTTCATTTTATTATAATATTAAGATTTATGAACTTTGTTTAATTTAATATAAACACTTTTTTTATAAAAAAAAAAAAAAAATTAAAATCAAAATCAAAAAAAAAAAAAAAAAAAAAAAAAAAATTAAATTAAAAATTAAAAAAAAAAAAAAATTATGAATTATAAACTTATTTTTAATTTCAATTCTTTTATTTTTATGTATCCTTTATTTTCTCTCTAATATTTTTATTTAATAACTTTAATTTAATCTAATTTAATCATTAAACTTTGTTTTATATAATTATGTTTTATCTTATTTAATTTATAAATCTAATTAATTTATGTACACTTCATTCAACCCTCCAGAACCTCCCCTGAGTGGTCTCTGGAAATTTTGGGCTGTTCTCAACTCACTGGTCTTATGGATTGAAAGATCTGACCTGAGCAAATTTAAAAGACAGACAAACAAACAAACAAGGTAAGTGAAATAAATAAACTTATTATTTTAGATAAACTACAATTTAAAACAAATAAAATTTTCTTTTAGGTGATTTACTCTATGATCAGGATACGCCAGCTTTCAATATATCAATTAGATAAGTGTTTTTTATCGTATTTTTATTGACCAATGATTCTTTGTTGATTAATTTGTTTTTTTTTTTTTTGTTTTTAGGTTGATCTTCGGAATAATCGATATTTTAGATGGCCATATGATTTGATACGTTGGATGACCATACTCCGCCGCTTGAACCGATATGTTCAACTGCATGGCAATAAACAAAGACGATGTATCGGGCGCTTCATTTGACCATGTTCTGTTTTTAATGTAACAACCCGTACTTTGTTGTCGGTTCCCGGATGTATTTCGATGACTATGCCCATTGGCCAATGACTGACCGGAAGCCCTTTATCTTGTATAATAACAAGATCATTAATTTTAATATCGCGTTTACTTTCCTTCCATTTGTTCCGTCTTTGAAGCTGAGTTAGGTATTCGCTGTACCATCTGGACCAAAAATGATATGACATATCACGTACCATTCTCCATCTACTGCTGCAAGTTGGATTATCAAAGACTGCATCAAGCGCTGGAAGTATTTTTGGTGGATAGCCGTGCAAAAAATGAGCAGGAGTCAAAAAATCCACTTCATCATCAGATGATCGACATAATGGACGATGATTTAAAACTGATTCAATTTCTGCCAATAGAGTACTCATTTCTTCCAAAGTTAAAATTGCACATCCAGTAACTCGCTTGAAATGAAATTTAAATGATTTCACTCCAGTTTCCCACAGCCCACCAAAATGAGGTGAATTTGGAGGGTTGAACTTCCATTCGATGTTATTGCTACAAAGAAAATTTGAAATGCCATTAGATTTTTGCACGACTTTGTTAAATGATTGGATTAGTTTGGTATTTGCACCAACAAAATTGGTGCCATTGTCACTGTAAATTCGTCTGCAACCACCTCGTCTGGACACAAACCGCTTTAATGCCCCCAAGAATGCGTCGCTCGTCAGGTCATTCACAAGCTCCAAATGTATGGCCTTAACAGCCATGCATACAAAAATGCACACGTATGCCTTATAAGTCTTCTGACCACGTCCTTTGATTAAATGAATGGAAAAAGGACCGGCAAAATCGACCCCAGTTTGAAAAAATGGTCGTTCCAAATTCACCCTTGCTGACGGCAGATTACCCATTAGTTGCTGTCTTAATTCGGCTTTATATCTCGTGCATATTGTGCATTGATCAACTACCTGTTTAGCTGTGATGACTTTTCCTTTAGGTATCCAAAATCGCTGTTTGATTAAGCTCATCAATAATATTGGACCCGCATGTTTGCTAAATTGATGCTCATCCCAAAGTAGTAACCAACTCAATCTAGATTTGGGATGAAGTATAATTGGGTGCTTCACCGACCCGCAGCAACACAAACCGATCCAGAAATGGATTTAAACTTGTTAAAGAGCTTTTCTTGTCTACCTCACCAATGTTTTTGATAGCGGATATTTCTGCGGAATAAAACTTTTGTTGCTCGTAGCGGCAAAGAATAGCATTTGCTTGTTCCAATTCAATCGATGTCAGCAATTTACTCTCTCGTTGGAATAACTTTCGTTCTCGGGTCGCTTGAAAGAAACGGAAAACGTAACTCAAGGTTTTTTGTGCCTTTTGATACGACGAAAATCTTGATATGAATTCGTCGAGCCATTTGTTTTGGAAGCACCCGTGAAACGTAAATATTTTATTTGATTCTTCCTCCGTTGTACCATATGATTTTTTCTGTGCCGGCCACTGCTCCTTATTCCTCAATATCCACTCAGGTCCATGCCACCATAAACGATGCGATTTTAAATGTGTAGGTGTTGCTCCGCGTGATGCGCAATCGGCAGGATTGTCTTCGGATGATATGTGCTGCCATTGCTTCCGTTTACTGTGAGTTAAAATTTCGGACGTGCGATTGCCGACGAATACGCTCCATCTTCGTGGGTGACTTTCGAGCCAATCCAAGACGATTGTTGAATCTGTCCAATATGTAACGTCGGAAATTTCTACGCTAGTTTCTCCTTTGATTGTCTCCACCAGTTCAGCGAGTAGCACTGCACCACACAGTTCTAATCTGGGAAGTGAAATCGCTTTCATTGGGGCAACCTTGGTTTTTGCCGAGACTAATTGAACCGAAACTTGATTGTTTTCATCTATGATCCTGTAATATACGACGGCAGCGTACGCTTTTAAGCTGGCGTCACAAAAACCATGAATGTCCACCTTTGCATTTTTAAATGTGCCTATAAATCGAGGGAGTGTAATGGCCTCAACTTCATTAAATGTTTTGCAAATATTAGACCATTGTTTTGTTAAATCCTTTGGTAAAGTGTCATCCCAATCTAAATTTTTGCACCATAGTTGCTGCATAAAAATTTTTATTATGACGATTATTGGTGCTAACCAACCCATCGGGTCAAATAATTTACCCGCAGCAGAGAGAATCATCCTTTTGGTAATATTGTTTAATTTGATTTGTAAATTCGAATTAAACACGAAGACATCATCTGCAGGATTCCAGCCCAATCCGAGTACTTTAATTCCATAATCCTGGCATTCTGGTTTTTCGATAGTTTTCGCCGTTTTTTCCAAGAGAACATCTTCAATCCCGTTAAGCACCACCTTGTTATTTGACTTCCATTTTCTAAGTGTGAATCCATGTTTACCAAGCACCGTGTTTAGGCCCTTAATGATTGTATGAGCCTCTTCCACTGTTTGAGCTCCGGCCATGAGATCATCTATGTAAAAACAATTTTTAATTATTTTGCTTACCATAGGATTTACTTCAGCGCAGTCATCTCCAATTTTGCTCAGCACCCTAGTGGCAAGATACGAGGCCGAAGTCAGTCCATATGTAACCGTTAGTAGCCTAAAATGCTTAATTGGCTCACTTACGTCCGCCCTCCATACAATTCGCTGATAATCTGAGTCACATTTGGATATTTTTACCTGACGGTACATTTTTTCCGCGTCGGCTGAAAACACGACTGGAAATTCACGAAAGCGACAAATCGTTGAATAAAGACTCGGTTGTACCACCGGACCCGCCGCCAAACATTCATTTAAAGATATCCCTGTATTTGATTTCGACGATCCGTCAAATACAACCCTTAGTTTGGTTGTACTACTGCCTGAACGAAAAACTCCATGGTGTGGTAAGTAGCAGCTTTGTTTTGCTATTTCGTCTGGCGGGATCTCTTCCATATGACCCATAGCTTCATACTCCGTCATAAAATCGTAATAGAGTCTTTTGTATTCGGCATCTCGGTAGAATCGACGTTCTATCCCTTGTAGTCGTTTAATTGCAGCTGGAAGAGTTTGACCAATTCTTTCGGGAGGTTGTTTAAAAGGTAATTCGACTATGAATCGACCATCGCTATTGACTCGAGTTGTTGTGAGAAATTTTGATTCGCATAATTGCTCTTCTTCAGTAAAACTTACATTTGATTTTTCTATAGACTCAACCTCCCAGAATTTCCTCAGAGTTTGATCAATGTCGATTAAAGGTGATTTCTGAGTAACCAACATGGCCATTGGGTGATTACTAAAACCTTCATTTGCTTTTCCCGATGCTACCCAACCAAAGATGGTTTCTTGTAGTATAACCTTTGAATTATGTAGTTGCTTCTGTCCCGTTTTTAAGCAACTGAAGAAATAATCCGCTCATATGAGAACGTCTATTGTACCGCTCCGCCAGAACTCAGGATCCGCCAATTCGATATCATCTGGTAATTTGATTGGTTCTAGTTGTAAATCGAATGACGGCAATGCACTTGTAATTTTCGGTAACACCAACGCCTCTAACTGATACTGAACATGATTTTTTATGTTTAATGATAATTTTACTTTTCCCTTTGTTGGACCCAAATTCATTTCCCCCACACCGCTTACAATCACACGCGAGTTAACTTTTCTCAAACCCAATTTTTTAACGCATTCCTCAGTGACGAAACTCACTTGAGAGCCGTAATCCAATAAAGCTCGGCATTGTAATGGTTTTCCATATCGACTTGCAACCTCAACTCTAGCGGTTGGTAGGAGAGCAACCAATGACCCATATTGAGTACTTGCATAAGCTACGGCAGACGTCTGACTAGATATTTTTGAGTCATTGTTTTCACTGGACTTGGTTGTATCCCCTTCACTCGATTCCGTAAAATGAAGCAGAGTGTGATGTTTCCTGGCACATTTCTGACATCTACGATTTGATGGACACTTGGCTACTGGATGATTTGAACTTAAGCAATTGAAACACCTATTTGAGTTTTGTATGAATTCCTTACGTTTGGTTGCAGGCATGGTTTGAAATTCACTACATTGCATGAATGAATGAGATTGACCTGAACATACAGCACATTTGAATTTGAAATTGCTTCCCTTGCTATCATGACCTCCGGATGGGATAGCTTCGTTCACTGCTAAGTGCCCGCGGACGTTGTGTCTCGAGTTTGGTTTTGTTGATGCTGCTAATGATTCAAATGTCCCGATTCTTTTGTCCAAAAAGAGGAAAAAATCTTTGATGGTTGGATTGTCATTGTTTGACGAACAATCAGCCCATGCTAGCTTTGAAGATTCGTCTAGTTTTTGAGTTATGAGGTAAATGATCCATGGATCACGAGACTCGGCTTGATTTCCGAGGGCGCGTAAACCACGTAAAACTTCGTCTGATACGTCTCTCAGCTTTCTCAAATTTGAAACGTTTTGACTTTGAACCGCAGGTTGTTCCATGAACGATTTAATGAACGAGTTAACTATGAATCCTTTTTTGTCGTACCGCTCTTTTAATTTATTTAAAGCTCCAATATAATTTCCCTCAGTTACCTGGATATGCCGCACTAAAGAGGATGCTTCACCCCTTAACAGACTTTTAAGATACTGCAACTTTTCAACACCCGTTAATGTGGATTCGTGAATGGTCGTGTTAAACATATCCACAAATGACGGCCATTCGCCGTAGTCTCCGGAAAATGGTGGTATATATAATTTTGGTAGCTTGACTTCGACATGGTGAGGATTTAGTTGAGACGCGTTGTGCGATGTTACGTTTAACGAATGTTGTAGGCTTGGCTCCCGTAATTCCAATTTTCGAATTTGAGTTTTTAATGCTGCTGCAGTTTCATAGTAAATGTCATCAATTGAAAAATCGACTTCTTCAGTTTCGCTCAACTCCTGTAACCGCTTTTCAATATCTCCGATTGATTCATAAAGCTTCCCAACTTGTTCAAGGCGAACAGATAACTGCGCTATAGTCAAGTTTTCGCCAATGTCTCTAGCAAATGTGTTTAATTGAATTAATTTATTTTTAGCGGTGGTTCTTTGGCGTTTTAGCACTGTGGTTTCACTCATATTGATTTAATAGATATTCACTTAATGTTCACGCACTTTACACAACAACAACAAAAAAAAAAAAAAAAACGTGTTGGAATATTCGAGAAGGTCGTTTCGTTAACGGTACAGCTCGACGGATTTTCACAAACTAAATTTTGTTTGCTAACTAAAATCGCCTTTTCTACGTAGTAATTAATTATTTAATTTCACGAATAAATTTTCCCGTATTCTCAAGTAAAATTGATAATATTTCCGCAAGTAACGATGCCAGTTTTTAACGTAAACTGACCAATCCGGCTCGAAGGACCAATATGGCGGATTAGACACTCTATTTTCCGCGATGTATGATTTTTTGGGAATTATAACCCAAAAAATCATACATCGCGGAAAATAGAGTGTCTAATCCGCCAGCCACCAAAGCTGCCAAACAAAATAAATCGGCACACAAAAAATATAAACGCAACAAAATTTCTTATGAGGAATACAAAACGATACGGAACACCTGCAAACAAACCTGTGGTAGAGAAGCGAAAAGAGCCGACAGCAAGAAAGCCAATGTGGCTTCCGAGCTGAAAATCTCCGATCGCAACTTTTACCACATGGTCGCATCGGTTGCAAATATTTCGAAAACATCTGTTTCAGCATTGAAATGTGCTGACGGCGCTTTGGTGGTGGATCCATATTTACAAGCCGACTTATTGGCAAGCATCTTCAAATCGAACTCGACATTAGTTGTCCCAGATGGAATTAAGCCTCCATTAGTTCCATATTGTGGTTCTAAAATGAGCCCCGTCACCATCTCGGAGGAAATTGTCTTTACTAATCTGAAGACAATGAATGTAAACAAGACCACCGGACCTGATGGAATTCCAGTTCGAATATTGAAGGAGTTTGCCAATGAATTGGCTCCAATATTATCTAAAATTTTCCTACTTTCATACAAGCAAGGCGACTACCCGAACGCCTGGAAGAGTGCAATGGTGCAACCCGTGCTGAAACGGGGTTGTGACAAAACTGACCCTTCAAACTACCGGCCAATATCAATTGTGTCAGCCGTCGCTAAAGTCTTTGAGAAATGCATCAATCAACATATAGTTAAATATCTTGAAGTTAACAAACTAATTTCGGATAGACAATACGGCTTTCGTGAAAGCCGATCCACGACCGATCTCCTGACGTACGTCACAAACAAATGGAATCTCGCCTTAGAACACCACGGAGAGGCCTTTGCAATCGCTTTGGATATATCCAAGGCTTTTGATAAGGTATGGCATGAGAATCTTATTTGTAAACTTGTGGCATACGGGCTGGACTCGATGACCACCAGGTGGATTAAAAGCTATCTCAATGACCGAAAAATCAGCGTCGTACTTAATGGGAGATCATCATCGACGCACTCCCCAAATGCCGGAGTCCCTCAGGGATCACCTTTGTCACCGACCCTGTTTTTGCTATACATCAACGATTTGCTGGATAGCACAGTAAACCCTATCCATAGCTTTGCAGATGATGCCACATTGCATTCTTCTATTTCATTCGAGGCGGAGCCTAGCATTACAGATTTAAATAATAAACGGTCAGAAGTCGTAACTTCTCTTAATTCCGATTTAAGTACAATATTTGAGTGGGGTAACAACAACTTAGTGCAATTTAACGAGAAAAAGACACAAATATGCACATTTTCACGTAAAAAAAGTCGCAACGACTACCCATTTGTGGTAAAAAACCATATCCTTGTGGGTTGCGACTCAATTCGACTGCTTGGTGTTCAAATAAGTAACAAACTCAAATGGAATGAACACATTGTTGCATTGGTTAAATCAGCTTCAAAAAAACTCGGGTTCCTAAATAGATGCAGAAGGTTTTTTAAATCGCATCAAGTTCTCCAGATATATAAAACCTTCATCCGACCATGTATAGAGTATTGCTGTCAAGTTTGGGGAGGTGCGTCTGGTACCACCCTCCAGTTATTGGACAGGGTTCAACGCCGCGCTATCCGAATAATACGGAATCCCAGACTTACCCAAGAACTAGACGGCTTACAGCATCGCAGAGATGTTGCAGAACTCTGCGTCTTCTACAGATGCTTACATGGTAAATGTTCTGCAGAACTATCGGAGAAAATACCACCATTCGTTACAACAACAAGAGTAACAAGAGGAACAACCAATGCACATAGGTTTACGGTGAAGCTCCCGAAACCTCGAACTGAAGAAATTAAGCGCGAATTTGTATATCGAACATCAAAAAAGTGGAATTCGCTAATACACTTCAAATTTCCGGAGGAATACAAAATGAATAAATTTAAGGTAGCTATTAATCTTTACTTGGAGGATCGCGCATTGGGTGCAGAAGCTCTGACAGTTACAAGGAGCTAGGACCGTTAATAAGTCCGCTCTGCACCCAATTAAAATATGTATATAAAAAAAAAAAAAAAAAAAATGTTGCCATCAGTGTCGTACTTGATCTTATATACCCACTTGTTGTCAATGACCTTTTGATTTTTTTGTGGCCGCGTCAATATCCATGTTTCATTTTTGATTAACGAGTCGTGCTCTTCGTTCATCGCCGCAATCCAGTTGTCTTTTTCTTTCGATCCAACTGCTTCATGGTAAGTTAATGGTTCACTTGCCGTTGACAGCATTGCCGATGCCATTTCCGCTCTGTTGCAATTTTTCTCCACGCAGCAGTCACAATTTCGTTTCTTCGTTTTTCCCCGATCACGCAAGCGTTCATCGACGACGTTCCCCTGATTTAATGAACACCATCCACCCTTGATCTTTGACGATGATGCGTTGCCTTCAATGTCGTTTTTCTTTAGAAACTTTCGCAGATAGTTCACGTTCTGATGTCCCAATCTTTCATGCCAGCTTCTTAATCCATTCTGCTTTATCGCCACGTTTGCCGTGCCCTCTGTTGCCAATGCCTTGAACTGCATTCTAAATAGATTTCCATCACGAACTCCCACTGCCACGACATCTCCATTTCGCTTTAATTCACATCTATCTTTGTTCGATTCCAATATGAATCCTTTATCAATTGCGTGCGTACCAGAAAACAAATTGCTGTGCAATTTCGGAACGTACAAAACATCTGATAACTGTTTCTTGTTCCATCGTTTTCCGTCGAATGACAAGATTTCAATCATGCCACAGCCCGGTGCTTCGAGTTTTCCACCGTCTGCAATTTTGATTATTCGTTCTGGCTTCAGTTCCCGAAAAGTTCTGAACCAAGCCCTGTTGTGACACATGTGATCACTCGCACCTGTATCCAAAAGCCAACTATCTGATCGTATGCCCTCTGACGTACACACAAAAGCTTCACCTTCTTTGTCTGAAGTATTTGCTGAAGAGAAAAAACTTTTATTTCCTTTCTCGGGACAAAACCGACGAAAATGTCCAATTTTCAAACATTTCAATGTTTTCGCTTTGTCAGTTACCTGCTTATTCTTTTTTTGACTTTTGCCTTGTTTGTGCTTTTGAGTTCCGTGCTTTATTTTTTGTTTTGCAAACAAAGCCTCACTCGATTCTGTCACACCTTTTGCTATCCTGCGATTTTCTTCCATGACTAAGCGTGCACGCAATGTGTCTAATGTTCGATCCGCTTTGCTTGTCGATTCCCAAGCGCTGCTAAAAGAATTGTATTTGTCCGGTAATGCCATGATAATACGCGCAATTATCATTTCATCAGAAATATTTTGACCCAAATCGTTCAATTGTTGCACCATGTCTTCCACCTTTGCTATGAATGTCACCATATTTTCTGTTGCATCCTTTGTAATTGAGAAAAATTTCTGATTAAGCATTAACATGCTTGTTTCATTCTTTTGCTCGAACACTGAATTTAATTTGTCCCACATTGCCTTCGCACTTGTACAATTTCTGATGTGTGTAACAATGTTACTCGCCACGGTTGTTCCGATCATTCGCTGTGCACGTGCATCCTTTTTCAACCATGCACTCAATGAATCGCCTGCATCACTTGGCCTTTTACTTGTCCCATCCACAACATCATAAATTTCCGAAGCAATCAAACCAAGTTTCACTTGAAATTTCCATGTCAAAAATTGCTTCGCCTCCTGAAATTTTTCAATTTTAATTGTGTCTGTTTCCATTGTGTTCAATATTTTTCCACAATTTGTCCCGTTAATACATACGTGCATGCACAAGATTCTATCTTTTTTTCATCCAAAGATATCCTTCTCATAAATTGTCTGATCCAATTCGCACTTTTTGTATTCACGTTATCAATCGATTCTGATCACCGATGATGAAATATATTTCAATATATTTATGTCTTTATTACTTATTTTTCACTTTCAATATGTCCATGTGATAAATTTTCTATCACCACAATGCATGTAATTTTCCAAAAAATGTTTTAACCTCTTTTTTCAAAATAACACCACTATTGTGTTCAGCAATTTTTGTTTAACAATTTAGCTATGGTCTGGGCCCATAACCTTTTGAAATTTCTCGGATGATTCCAGATAAAAGTTAGGATAAACTTAGACCAAACCCTACTCAAGTGAAAAATAAAACCCGTCTTTTCGTTTGTTAGCCAGTACGCACACTTAACTACCATTTATTTTTCATTTCATTGGCCTACTCAGTTTGACAACTGATCGAAATACACAACTGATCGAAATACACTCAACAGTTATGTTAACTGTGGAATTTGGTGTGAGATCTTTGAGCAGATCTAATTTAAAAAAAAAAATCCGAGTAGTGGTCAACTAAGAACTTTTGTTGACGATCCGTATATGGTTTATTTGTAACACGTCCATTGGTATAAACTGGAATGGGCATGACGGAATTATGTGCGAGTGGATAGGTGGTTTTTGCTGTGAATCCGAATGTTTCACACAAAGTTCGCAATCTGTTGTTTTGTCCTTAATTTCGGAACTCATATGCCTAGCCGAAATATATTTCGACGATCCAGATTTAATGTCGATTCTATACCATTTTGACTGACCTGCACTTTATTGACCATGAGTTTTTGGAGACTAAACGGTATGAGGAAGAATTCTGTCCTCTTTGAATACTAGGCCATTCTTGGTTGATAATTTGTTTTTAGATTTGAAGAATGATGAAATATTGATTGAATAGATCACAATCCTAAAAACGGAAAGTTCAATTGAAACTATACCATGTAGTTTTGGCATTTATTTTCTATTCTTCTCGCACTTTGCTTATATTTAACCCTTTTCGATGACATCGATCCCGTAATGTTTACTATGGATTGTTGCTTTCAAGTGGCGATTTTTGATAAACCTGATGGTAACATTACCATTGTAAATCAAATCTTCATACAATAATATCGTAACCACAATTTTTGTTAAAAGGGTAATAAGTCAATTACGATAAAAATCAAAAGATTTTATTTCCTTTTTTATCAAGTGAGAATAAATTGAATTTAAGTGAAATATTAGCATATACCAATCCATTTTAGTGTACATCGAAATCGATAACATGTTTACTTAGTCCAGCGACTGTCTAGTCTGTAGTCTTATATCTAAACAAAGATATTGCATTACAATTTTTTTCCAACGCCATTTTACCCACGTGTTTTTCCAACTACTCGTATATATTATTATGTATGGTATATATAATTTGCATTTTCATTCATCCATTAAAACGTACGTTGCTTCACCCCATCAGTTAGTATTTTATTAAATCTGTCGTAAACAATGTGTATAAGGAAATTTATATACACATCATAAATTATCAATTAATGATCATTATTACCTTATTAAATTATATTGTAAACATTTTTAAATTTTTAAGGTTATGTCAAGGTTTTTGAATTAAATCATATTTAATTATACCAATTTATTTACGTATCATAATTTTGAATGTTTCCCGTTTCTCTGATATACGTTCAAGCTTTATAAATACGTATCTATATAACATGATAATCCCCCCGCCCACCCCTTGAGCAAATATTTGATACGGCGGCACTTTGATTTTATCATTATTCATTTAATAAGAGAGCCTTGATTTTCTAGTAACTTGAGCTATTTCCCATTGATTGTGTGTATACAAATGGCGCTGCGGTATTGTTTGTTTATAAATTTTAAATCGTATTATTATAAATTTGCGTACCTAAATTTTGCTTGTTTGTAAATAATTAATTTTTCCGAGGAAATTTTTTTTTATCATTTTTTATTTTTAATATATTTTTCATGATACAAAGTCAAGAAAATGTAAATAAATTTTATATATGTAATACAAAGTACGTACTACTTTATTTCGAACGAAATAGACTAAAAATGAGAAGAAAAACAAAGTAAGCGTGCCACCACGTGCTGTTATAAAATAAAATAAATGAAAAACGAAAATTGCACGAAAAGAAAGCAAAAAAAAAAATGAAACATCAATACACTCAAATGTATTTTTTTCTCATAATAAAATATACACCAACATTTTTTTCAGTTCAAGTTCAATATAGCAACAATACCGCAACAATTTAATCGTCGTCATCATATACTCGTACTACTATATTTTATACTGTGTAAGTATATAATATACTAATACTATATAAAATTTAGTATAACGTCAATTTTATACAGAAACAAATTTTATTATTTTCTAGAGATGATGCACAGAGCGGTAATTTTACGATTTTTCGTTAAGGTTTTGATGTTTGAAAGACTCATGATGCAAAATATTTATTATGTTTGAATAATGAATGAAACTTTCGTAAGTGTGCATAATTGGAGATTACATGATTTCACCCATCAATTGGTATAAAAGATGAATTAAGGTGTTTCCAATTATTTGTTGGAATTGAAAGGTTGCTTTGTGGCAACCCCTATAACATTCCATTTTTTGTAATTACACAATAACAAAACGAACATCAAAAAAGTGGAATTCGCTAATACACTTCAAATTTCCGGAGGAATACAAAATGAATAAATTTAAGGTAGCTATTAATCTTTACTTGAAGGATCGCGCATTGGGTGCAGAAGCTCTGACAGTAACAAGGAGCTAGGACCGTTAATAAGTCCGCTCTGCACCCAATTACAATATGTATATAAAAAAAAAAAAAAAAAAAAAAAAAATATGGCTCAAAGGGCAAAACGATAATGAACCGAAAATTACTCGGTATATCGGGTCCGCCAAATGTACGTCAAAATTGTTCTAGAAGGAAAAGAAACAACGCGTGGTTTGAAGACACCTAAAAATATTACAACAAATTTTCATTCGACAAAATAAAACAGTTGTATTCTTTATATTTTATTATAAGTTTTATTGAAAATCGAGTATAATGTATTGACACAAATTAAGAGTATTTTTATTTTTTATTTTTTTTATTTTTTTTTTTTATAGTGGGGTGAGCTATTACTAACCCTGTGCACCGCGACCATTAAGGACTATTGTGCATCCCCAGATGGTTTTAGATAAAGTGGAGGTTCAAGTCCTTGATAAACGCAACCATCTCATGCATATCCAACGGGCCGGCGTTAAGCCACTGTATTGTGTATGCATGGAGGAATTTAAGTCTTTTATGGATTATAGCATCACACGTAAATAGTAGATGTTCGGATGTTGCCCTTTCCAGGTTGCAGAATCTACAACGGTCTGTAGAGGACTTTCCGATTTTCTCCAGATGTCCATTAAAAGGACCATGTCCTGTTAAATACCAAATGAGGGACTTCAAAGACTGTCTGTCCATCTTGGTTGCTTGATCTAGACGTATAATATCATAGCTTAGTAGTTTCTTGGTCTGTCTCATTCCAGTGGAGGACTCCCAGTACATCTTCATTTGTCTCAGTTCCCAATTCCTTATGCCATTTGCCAGATGGTTCTTGGAGTAACCAATACTAGGCTCGGGGCCAAGGAAAGAGCACTCTGCTGCCTCCTTTGCACAGCGGTCTGCCGCCTCGTTTCCCTGTATATCAGAATGGCCAGGGGACCACAAAAGGGTTACTTTATTCTCCCTGCTGAGTTCTAGAAGGTTGCGATAGCAACTCCAGATAATCTTTGAGTAGAAGACAGATGCTCCTATGGCAAGCAATGCCGCCTGGCTGTCCGAGATCACGTAAATCTCGGTTTTCCTATATTTTTTTGTGAGACATCGAAGCACACATACCTCGATCGCAAAAATCTCTGCTTGGAAAGCTGTGGGGGTTTTACCCAATGGGATACAGAGTTCGAGACCCGGCCCGATTATACCCGCACCTGTGCCCACCCCTGATTTCGAACCGTCAGTGTACCATATGGAGGCGTGACGGGGTAAGGAGAAGATGATACTCCCCGCTTGTTCTCTGTCGGGTATCTCTATCGTGAAATTCCTCCGGCAGTCAATAGTTTTAACCATCACGTCTGATAGTTGAATTATTTCCTCGTTCAAATCCAATTTCTGTAGGATACTATTAGGTCCAGGTTTAATGGTTTTAATTTGAGACGTTGTTTTTAGATTGACTGCTCTTGAACCAGCAACTTTTTTAAGGTGCAAGTGTAGTGGTGAAAGCCCTAGTAGCTTCTCAAGAGCAGCTGTAGGGCAGGTTTTCATTGCTCCCGTTACACTTAAACAAACTAATCTCTGAATCCTATCCAATATAGAGCAGGCACCACTTTGCTCTGTCTTAGGCCACCACACAAACGCCGCATAAGAGATTATTGGTCTTACGATGGTTGAGTATAACCAAAGCACCATTTGGGGATTCAGTCTACACGTTTTGCCAATCATCCTTTGGCAAGAGAAATGCGCCCTATTTGCCTTGTTTGTGACATATTTTAGAAACGGGTTCCATGTCAGTTTCTGATCAAGTATCACTCCCAGGTACTTAACCTCTGTCGCCATCTGGAGAATTTCCCCATTTAGAGACAGAGGTGGGAGAATTGTTTTCCTCCGATTTGTAAAGAAAGTGCAAATAATTTTGCTGGGGTTCACTCTAAGGCCCGTCTCAATACACCAGTCGCTTACCAACTCGAGGGCATATTGCATACGTTCCGCTATTGTACTCTCGAATTTCCCCCCGACCATTAAGACTAAATCGTCCGCATAGGTGATATTCGAGAAGTGAGAGTTTTTTAATCTTCTAAGTAGTTCATCCATCACGAGTAGCCACAAAAGGGGTGAGAGAACTCCCCACTGGGGACAGCCCCTAGTAGCCGCAATCGTGATGGTTTTATTACCGAAGGAGGCCGTTATCCTCCTGTTCCTAAGCATATTAATTATCCACCCTATGGTGGAGGAGTCTATTCCCCTTGCCTGTGCTTGTTCTTGAATCATTTCGAACTTGGTATTGTCAAAAGCCCCTTGAATATCAATGAAGGAGCATAACAAGACCTCTTTATTCCGAAGTGTATCTTCGATGTTTGTTGTCAGCTCGTGAAGCGCTGTTTCTGTCGATCTCCCAGTCTGATATGCATGTTGGCTGGGGTCTAAGGGATGCCTTAGGAGGGCATTGGATCTAATATGTAGGCCCAGTATCTTCCTCATGGTTTTCAGAATAAATGATGTGAGGCTAATGGGTCTATAAGACCTGACGTCCTCTGCAGATCTTCTTCCAGTTTTCGGAATAAAAATCACCCGCACCTCCCTCCAGCTTCTTGGAACATATTGCAAGCTGTAGCTGGCTCTAAGGAATCTAATTAAATAAGGCAACAAAATTTCTAGGCCTTGCTGTAAGAATGCAGGATATATAAAATCCCCTCCCGGCGATTTAAAGGGACCAAAGGAGTTAACGGCCTTATTTATCTTATTTTTCCGGGAGTGAATATATCTTTTGAAAGCCTGTAAGCTTCCCTTGGAACCAAGTAGGGATGCACGCTGTCTGCATCGAGGTCTAACTGGCCTTCAAGGACCGTACACTCTGGGAAGTGGCCTCTCACCAGGCATTCGAGAGTTTCCTCCCTGGATGTGGTTGTCTCTCCATTCGATTTCCTTACGGATCCCAACGGATTTCTGTGGTCCAAGGAGAGTGCCTTCTGGAGTCGACAAGCCGCAGGCAGCCTATCTATTTTCCCACAAAAGTCTCTCCAGCTCGACCTCTTGCTTTTCCTAAGAGCGACATTATACTGGGTAAGAGACATTCGATAGGTTGTCCAATCGTTTGTCCTCTTAGCCCTGTTGAAGAGTTTTCGAACCTCACGTCTTTTGGTTTCCAAGGTATGGTTCTTCCAAGGAACGTCCCTTGTCCCCCTGATACGAACCAGGGGTGAACTTGAGTGGTAGGCATCAATGATTGCCTCGGTTACATTGCTTGAAACTCTATCAAGATCCTCAATAGAGTTGATATTGGTCTGTAGACCGGTTAAGTTATCACAAAGTCTTTCATTGTAGACTGGCTAACTAGTACGTTTTGGTATTCTTACCACCGACTCGTTTTTTGAAGGGGTTTTAATATCAAACCTGATATACATGCCAATCGAGAATTGTTCCAGAGGTACCCATGCCAGACAGGGTAAGATCTAGCGCCTCCTTCCTGACTGCATTCACAAAGGTCGCGTCGTGTCCTTTATTATTAATGATAATATTATTTGTTAAACAAAATTCAAAAAGTTGCTCACCCCTGATGTTGGTGTCGCTGCTTCCCCAGACTGTG
Organism: Tipula vernalis; assembly: GCA_958295665.1. Classification (NCBI taxonomy): domain Eukaryota; kingdom Metazoa; phylum Arthropoda; class Insecta; order Diptera; family Tipulidae; genus Tipula; species Tipula vernalis. The sequence continues at coordinate 377,069,821 of OY282559.1, forward strand.
TGGTGTGAATTTGCATCGCAGCCGATGATGAATTTTTGGTGATGAGTCGTGCAATAATTAACGAATCTCTGTACCGGTTCTGGAGGTGGGTTGTTTTCGTCCCCGGGAAAATATGCCGAGGCACAGTTGAGCGTGCTTCGGCCTCCTTTGGGTAGAAGCGTCTCTATCGAGATCGCTGTTATGTCCCTGGAAATAAATTCATTAATGGAGAATATGTTAAGTGTCGAGCGACAGAGAATTGCTATACTCGGCCTATCCTCTTCCGTGTTGTAAATTAGCTTACCTGTTTTACTCGGCAAACCTTTGATTTTTCCATTGTGGGCCCATGGCTCCTGAATGAGCGCTATGTCCCAGTTCTTTGTTAAGAAAAGGCGGCTTAGATTACAAGTGGCCGCCTTGGATCTATGGAGATTTATCTGCACAAATCTCAAGGATGTGTGGTGTGTTGAACCATGCACCATCTTACTATACCTTATCCTTGGGCTCTGAAAAGCCTTGTTCTCCCTTTTTAGGGTGTGATTGTGCCACCCTGCCCCTTGGGCTTAAGCCGTGGCTTTTCCCCTTTTTACCTTGGCTTGGTCTTGGCCTTGCCACACCTGATGTGCTAGGCCTATTTGTCCCGCCATGCTTTAAGAGTAAATAAAGTTAAATCTATTTGTTTTAATATAAAATCAATCAGTGCGAAATAAATTTACGGAGAAAATACTTCCAAACCTCCGTTTTCATCGTAGTGTGGTTAAAATGGTGTAGGGGCTTGATTCAACATATTTTGAGCCCACCAAAGTACTTACACCTTAAATTCGGATATTCACTAAGAAAAACAGCTCGTTTCATTGTTTGGTGAAAAGCCTGAAAGAGGCACCAGGCCCTGTAACGTGTGGGGTTTGGCTGAAAGCCAGCTTCCACTCATTACATAGAATTTATCTTACTTGCTTGTGATACCAGGCGGCATGATTCCTGCAGCTGAGCTAGGTAGAGGATTTTATAGTGGGTAAGGTATCTCAAATAAGACCTAGTTTACCGCCTATAGAACATTGTGAGCATATTGCTGAATTTAGGATAATTTGTTGATGGGGCTAAAGCACCCAAAACGTGAGCTGCTAATTGCAACTCGGAGAAAAGGAGGATGAAAACAGTAAAAAAAAAAAAATTGGATTTAGGGTAGCATGGCTACCCTAAGCTTGATTGGTAAAATGATACAATGATACAAAAGCGAGTGAAAAAGAAGACACAGGTTTCATTATATCGTCCAATAAGCATGCTGTCCACAACTTCAAAGCTATTTGAAAAAATGCTAGTAGCGAATTTCAAACATTGCAGCAAATACACAGAATTGTAAATGCAATCAAAAGTACCTTCCAGGAAAATAAATTTTGTTCTGCTGCTTTCTTTAGTCTCTTTAAAAGAGAACATGTTCTCTTTCTTCACCCCGTTCTTTTTTACTCTTTCTTAAAAATTCTCTTTTCTAATTGCCAATATTTACTCGTACTCGTATCTTCAAGATTTAGCATATGAAAATATCACTAATTTTACAATCCAAATATTAAGCTCACTATACAAATTGCGGTACTACGGTTTCATTAGTTATAACAAGGGAAAATTTGACTTAGAACAACACCTACTGTTATGTCTCGCTCAAATAAAATAATATTTAGTTTATTACACGCGTTTATTTTTATTCGTTCTTCGTGTTACAAATATACTTAAAACTACTAACAAAACTTGGATGCCGGAAAAACGTCTTTTACAACATGAAGTTGGTTACATTTCATTTATGTTTACTTTTGCAGATAGGGTTGTACAATATTTTTATACACAACAATCGTTCCCCTTAAATAAACTTCCCTTCTTATATAGTAATCCATATACACTCAAATTACATAAACACAATTCAAGTATACAAAATCTTAAAATAATCATTACTTCAACTATTACTCTTTAATCTAACATTTTTTACAAATTTAGCCTATCTGGCTTTACTATTTTATCTCTACTTCTTAATTTCCTTGAATTATCGTTTATATTCATATTATCATCATTTCCCATCTGTTCATTCAGATTTGGTTTCGCTATTTTCGCATCGTCTTTCGCCTTTCGGATCCATAGTTGATTTTGTTCTACTCCTAATCTGGTCTACATGTCGTTTTATCTTCCTTCCGTTTGCCAACTGACACATATAATTCCTCGGACCTAACACCTCAATTACGTGAGCATTAACCCATCGCGGTTTGTTGTTCACTGCGTAGTCTCGAATTATCACGTCCTCCCCTTCTTCAAATTTCCTAATTGATACCCCTTTTTCCGTAATATCGAAGTCATTTACTTTACTAATTTTTGGTCTCAGAAGATCAAACCTTAACCTCGGATTGAAATTCAAAATTTGATTTGATGGTTTGATGCCACTCGTGCAATGATGTACGTTTCTGTAATCGATGAGAAAATCGTTTATTATATCTTCTATGCGTTTTCCGCCGCACCGTTTGATGCAGGAAACCCCGGTGCCGTATACGTTACTTTAATACCATGATTCCTTGCAAATTGTTAGATATTTCGGTGGTAAACTGCGCACCGTTATCTGAAACTAAATGATTTGGAAACCCAAACCTAGCGATTACCTCCTTCAATTTGTGCAGTGTAAATTCTGCTGTTGCGTGTCGCGTTACGAAAATCTCATGCCATTTTGATTTTGCCTGTATTATAATTAATAGGTATCTATCTTTAATTGGACCCGCATAGTCTAAATGTAGCCTTTCGAATGGTTTGGTCGGAATATGCCAAGAAATGCAATCCGCCTTTCGTGGGTTTGGCAGAGCTGAAAGACATGCATCACATCCTTTAATTAAGTCTTATATATCGTTGTCTATATAGATGGCCACCATACATATGATCTAAGTAAGCTTTTTGTTTTGACAATACCTAAATGACTTGCATGTGCTTCTTGCAATATACGCATTCTTAACGCTTTAGGTATTACAATTCGATGTCCTCTCATCAATATTTCGTTTTCAACTGTTAATTCCGTTCGATTCCTTAACAATCTTTTATATTCTCCTCCGTTTGGAAGATCTATAAAATTGTTGTCTCTAACGGCATAACCGATATCAAAACCTCGTTTTTAACTGTTTCGCTGAATACCGTTTCGTACTGGATTGGAATATCCTTATTTTGACTTACAAAGTACAAATAACTTGTGTCGTTGTCCAATTCTTTTGGTATCGGGTCTATTGGTATTCTAGACAAAAGGTCTGCTTGATTTTTAACCGAATGCACATGTTTTATCGTAGAATTAAAAGCCGCCAAATGAACTGCCCAACGTTGTAGCCTGCTCGCAGACATTTGAGGGATTCCTTACTTTTCCCCGAAAATACTCAAAAGTGTTTATCGTCCGTTACTAGAGTAAAATGCGTTCCGATTAAATACTGGAAAAATTTCTTGGTTCCATATACTATCGCCAATGCTTCCTTTTGTATAACGCCATAATTTTTCTCTGCCTGCGTTAACATTCGTGAAGCAAATTCTATCGGTGGTTCCGTTCCATCTGGATACAAGTGTGAGATTACTGCACCGATCCCGACATTGGACGCATCACAGGTCAGAACTATTGGAGTTGTTGGATCGTAATGCACCAACACAACATCTGAAACTACTTCCGATTTGATGTTCTGATATGCTGTCTGACATTCGTGTGTCCATCCAAAAGTCTGATTTTTCTTTAGAAGTTCGAAAAGTGGAGCCGTTTTCATTGCTACGTTATTAATGAACTTTCCATAGTAATTAATAAACCCACAAAATGATTTCAATTCCGATGCATTTACTGGTGTTCTCATATCTAATATCTTATTTCTATCGTCTATCTTTCTGAATCCTTCTTCCGTAATTATATGTCCTAAATACTTTGCGTACGTACATTTACTTCTCCGTAATCTCAAATTCGCGTTACGTAATCTTTTAAAAACCGACTCTAACCGTTCGTTATGCTGCCTCAGATCTGGAGCTGATACTACTATATCGTCCAGAAAATTTTTTGTTCCCGGAATATTTTGTAAAACCTTCTCAATTTCTCGTTGGAATAAACCTGTTGCCGGTTTCACTCCATACGGCAATCTATTCATTACGTAATTTCCCACATGTGTGCTCCAAGTTACACTTTTTTTAGAGTCATCGTCCAGTTCGATTTGATTGTACGCCCTTGATAAATCCAGTTTTGAAAAATATTTACTTCCGTGGAGCCTTGTCATGATCTGTTTGATCCTCGGTAGTGGGTAGTTTGTATCCTTTAAATACCGATTTATCGTAACTTTATAATCTGCGCAAATCCGTATCTGCCCATCGTCTTTCAATATTGGTACCAAAGGTATTCCCCACTCCGTACTTTTCGTTTTTGTAATTATACCTTCGCTTTGCAGATCGTGCAACTGTTTTTCAATTGCTTCTCTAAAAGCAAATGGAACGGGCCTTGCTATTTCTTGATTAAATTCTAATTTAACTTTCACGTCTTTCAATTTTCCGATTGTGCCATCAAATAAATCCGAAAAACTATCCACGATTTCCTTTAGACGAAGCTCCTCATGATTCACGTTATTTAATTTAATTTCTTTGTCTTTATATAATTCAAAAAAATTTCGACCAACTATGTATACAACAAGAAGCGTTTTGTATCACATACAATTTACATTCTTTTGTCATATTATTATAATTAACCATGCATCGAAAAATACCCTTAATACTTAATTGCTCCCCACCGTAACCTGTAATAATCGAAACCTCTGTTTCTAATGATTCTACATTAAAATATTTGTCGAAAATATGCTCCGGTATCGCGGAGCTGCCCGGTGTCTATCATAAACCTTAATTTTATATTTTCAATATACAAATCTAATGTTAACTTATTGTCTATTTTATTAATTGAAGTACCCTTTCCGTTTACTCGTATACCATATATTTCATTATCCGAATCGCTTTTCTCGTCACTCATCGCTCTTATAAATTTTCTGTTGGTACTATCGTTTCCCCTTTGAACTTTGCACACTGACGCCATGTGTCTTTTACTACTGCACTTGTAACAAATAACATTTTTGTACTTACAATCTTTTTCGGCATGATTGCTGAAGCCACAATGAACACAACTGTTGGATCTCCTAATTGGCCCGTTTTGATGAGTCATCGTTGTTGACCCTTTTTTATTCGACTTTACCAAATTAACCTCAAAGTCTTGTGATACCGTTGTTTTCCTTAATTCGTATCTCTCTGCTATGCTCACCAGTTTTTCGAGGGTTTGTTTCTCGTTCTCTTCCCATAATCGATCAAATAATTTCCCGCTGGTACCCGTCACAAACGTCTAACCTGTCTCCGAATTTGCACTCTGATGCACAATCTCTAACTTTGACTACCCAATCCTGGATTGATTCTCCTTCCCCCTTTCGTAATTCCATAAATGTTCGTCTTTCCTTCCAAACTAATGTTTGTTTGGAACAATATTAGTTCAAAATCTCGTATAATTTCTCCAACGTTACACTTGATGGATCTGATGGCGATGTTAATTTGGAAATTAACGTGTATGTGGTTTCGTAAAGCGCTGACAATAATGTAGCTTTTTTTGATCTTCCGTTTCGATTTTTAATGTCGTAAAACGCTTAATAACCGACCTTTATATATCCTTTCTGATGGTTAAAAATTGGTAGCATCATGAATTGTGTATTCGCCATTTTTTTTTATATATATATTTTCGTTGTACGTTTTTTTGTATTTAACAATAGAAAAAACTTAAGTTAATAATAAAATAAGGGGATCTCACATCGTTTGCCTCTGAACGCAGTCCACACGAGAAACCAGTACGCGACGTGTAGACGAATATCAAACAAAACAAAAATTAATCTTTTTTATCTCATCACTGCTCGTCTGCTGTCGATCTTCAAAACGTTGGCATTCACATGCGTCACCGGACATCTTAAGACAGCTCTGTCTGCAGTACAATACGCTTCAGTGAAGGAAAATAAGAGATACCGATCTCGACGAATATTCTCCTTCACATCTACTGACGCAAGCATCGACCTACCACATTCTCCTCCCTTTCACTCTGTCTCGCCCCATCGACTCCGTTAATGAATCTTACGAGAAGAGACATTTCAACGGAGCGATCGCCACTCTTGTTCAGCTGATCAAATATCAATCTCCGAACACACAGGCAGGTCGAAACCAACCATGTTTCGCAGAGGGAACTCACTTGCGGGAGAGTCCTGTAGCGGTTCACCCAATTAACCAGTACAAACTTGGCGGCACACACTCCACCTCGAATTTGTATTGGGTTGACTTTCCCTTCGTGCTTGACCGGGCCAATCGCATCACAACGCACATAAATTCACAATCAAAATCAAAAATTAGTCTTTTCTCGATCTTGAACAAGGCAACACGTCGGTTTCGTGTCACCGGTTAACCATTCTTTGCCTCCGTTCTTTATTTATTTATTTTTATGTTTACATGATTAATAATTGGCCTGTTAAATATATTAACAACGCCATAGTTCTAATTCACTTAACTCGTTTTTAGTGTCTGAATTTTTAAAATTGAGCCTATAAATACTCAGCTCTGGAGGGAACCCTCGGGAGGCATCATAAAATCCGGATGGTAATGTTTAACGGTTATCGTTTTCCGTCAATTACAAATCCACCGCTCGGTAATTTTATTGAGCAAATTTTAGCAAATTTGTCTTTCATGGTAGGCAATTATGTATACTTGTCAAAATCCTTGTATGACATTTCGTCAACTGCGAGTTTACGTAAATTTTCTGCTGAAAAATTTTCTTATGGTCAAACCGGTGAGTTTTTCATCGATAATCCTTTTCCACCACTTCCAACTACCGACACAATCCTCGACCAACTGCGACAAACCATACAGAACCCTGCACTCAAAGCATCTCGTCAATCCAAACAATATCACGTTTTTGTTTCGAAATCGCTCGACAACTGCGATTTTGTCTTCATTCGAACGATGGTCCGTCTATTTCATTGTATCGATTAATGGTAAAAACGTCAACATCTCAATCGTTCGACTGAAACCAGCTTGCGGAATTCTCAGTTCAGCTGGTCTAACATCAAGCCATAGAGCACACAAAACCGTCCGTATTGCTACAACACATACAATAATTCTTTAGGGATTGGAGATCACTTGCGGGGGAGTCCTGTAGCGGCTTAGTCTTTCAAATACATAAATTCTTACCATCCGTTTACCACCACAATTCATTTTATTCATCCTCTTCCAAATTTCGTTTTGGTTTTTGTGTCTTTGAATTGAGCGACGATCCCGAAATATGGTTTAAACAGCTCGAAGCTCAGTTCGAATTGAGCGGAATCACAATTGACAACACGAAATACGGATCTTTGATAGCCGCACTAGATGCTGAAATAATCAAGTATGTGCGCGATCTAGTATTGAAACCCGCACTCAATGACAAATATATGTAATTGAAATCGGCAACAGTCGAAAGATTGTGCGACTCAGCCAGAAGCAATTAAAATCGTTTGCTTTCAGAGCTACAACTCGGCCGTCGCAGTTACTCCGCAAAATGCAAGTACTCACATTAGACGAAATTCACGAGTCGGATTTGAGAAATTTGTGGTTGCAACGACTTCCCTCAACTGTCGAGGAGGTATTGTCTTATCTGGAAAACTATGAAATGGAAATTTACAGGCCATCCGGCATTTACAACATTTCAAACCTCTCCCAATGAACGACAAGTGACTCGAACCATTCACTATTAGCACGCATCGATGCTTTAACAAAACGTTTCGATAATTGGACAAAGGGAGAAAGAAACTCCCCGAGGTGCACATCGGTTGCAAATCACGCGCAGAAAGTTTCCTGAACTGCTGGTATCATTACAAGTTCGGGACTAATGCGAAGAACTGCACCGAACTGTGCCAGCTCAATCAAAACCAAACTAAGAAAAACTAGGCGGTTCGTCACTTTCGCTGCAAGTGACAACAGCCATTCAAATGCACGTGCGAAATACGCGAAATCATACTTGAAGTTATAAGCGGCCAATTTGACGGTAATTGAAACGTCCATATCAACTCCATTGGAGGTTGTGCGGATACTACCGAGGTTTAAATCGAAAAAGCCTGAGCGGTATCCAATTCCGTTCGTAACGGATTTCAGTCATCAATTTCGCGGAACTAATGTATTCAAAGATCGATCTCGACTATTGGTTTGCGGAATCTCAGACATTCCTGATATCCTAAGACATTCCTGATTTCTTCGGTCCTTCGAGATATCAAAGTCGCATTTCCATACATTGATGACATCCTGGTGGCATCATCCAATCCAGACCAACACATTGAACATCCGAGGATATTATTTGAGCGACTACAGGACGTATACAATACCGATTACAACCCCCTTACGTATGCACTACATCAAAACCTGGGAAAAGCGTAACACGTCAGCGCAGGCTAGACCTGATAGCTCAATATACAGCCAACATACAAATATCTCCGGTAAGGATAATGTTGTGGAGGACACCCTCCCTCGAGTCGTGGCATTAACGATCAAGGGCAGCGTAGATTACTCGCTGATGGCGGACGAACAATCCAAAGATGATGAACTGATTATACTAGGCCATCACACAAGGCCACACGTACCTGAAAAAGTCTGACATCAGATCTTCAAAGTATTCCACAATATCTCACATCGGCGAATAAGGGAAAAGTTCATCTGGCCAGCGCCTAACAAAAACGTTCGACTTTGGGCCAAATTTATGATTGATAAAGTGCCAAAAATGCAAAATCACAAAACACGTGAAAGCCCGTGTGGAGAGTATTCCATCGGAATTCACCAACAATTTGCAGTGTACCAAATTTTTACCTCTCGTACTTCTGGGTTTGAGAGAAATTACGTCTATCGGGAGAAATGATACAACTGACATCGTTCTCAACACAAAACCAAGTCATTTCGCAAATTGAAAATTATTTAAAATTCGTTCAACCGACTCCGCAATCTACACATGCAAAAAAATTGTGTTCGCATATTCTGGTCCGTACAGACGCGGTACCTAAAACATGACAACTTCCTTATGAGGAACTTTGCCGAGTGGTAAACCGTGCCGAAAAATACTACACAATTCTAGTGAAAGGCGTCGATCGAAACGTATCCATAAATCGAATAAAAACATATTTCATCAAAAACGACGAGACAGAGTACAGCGAGGGCAGCGACCAGCAACACAGAGCAGGTTCGTCGGGCGAAATTGACGACAATCTTCAACAAAATAACCCAAATAATGTTTTACAGTCAGTCCCATCGATCGAAAAAGTAGTTGTCAAACCAATAAGAAACGGATAGCATTCGAAACACGACTATCCACAGGAAAAAGTACGAGTATTAGCCACGATTAGCGACTCGGTCGTACGTTGCTGTGCAACAAAACGAAAAAATTAATCAAATTTACTTTGTAAATTTCTTCTAGTAAATTAAGTAAATTTAAATAGAGAATTTTAAATAGATTTCTGAATAACATCGGTCGTGTTTTTAATTACGATCCAATTCATAGTCAAATCTTTACTCGAGAGAACCTTAGGAGTTTATTTATAATTTTGTCTATTGGATGTACTAACAAGTTTTGAGCGATTTACAAAAGATGGCGTAACTAGTATTAAATCGCATCGAATCATCTTGTGTAACCATTTATGTTAAAGCGTCATCATTTCCCGCTGAAAATCAGTATGTGTCATTTCGCTGAAGTGTAAACAACATATTTTTTTGTGTTCTGATATACGTCGATTGCTGTGCGAAGCATATGGGCAACATGCTCCATCAATAAAAATATGTGATTACTGAAAAATGAAAAAGCTAAATTGGGTTTCGCATGAACTCATCAAGCCAAGAGACGTCGAACGCCGTTTTTTCACGTGCGAACAACTACACCAAAGGCCGAATATGCACCAAATATTCATGGCAAGGAGCTAGCATATAGCATTGAAGCTGAAACCCAAACAATATGCCAAAAGACACGACAAAATGATGTCATCCTACCCGCCATATTAACCAGACATTGCTCCTTCCCACTACCACTTGTTCCGGTTGATGATTCATGGCCTGGCTGAACAGCACTTCATTGCTTACGTAGAAGCCAAAAATTGGATCGATTCTTGGAACGTCTCAAAAGACGAGGAAGTACCCCTGGTACACCCAAAAATTCACGAAAAATTTGAATTCTTAAAAAAACCGCGAAAGGAAATTTCAGGTATAAAAAAAAATTTACCGTCCAACAAACCAAAATCTAAGCAATTATAAAGTTGGATCACAATCTGCTTTACTCAATGTATACACAATTACCTATATACGAGTATATATATTGTATATAGGTATATAATACACCTCTATAATTCGAAAATATCCATCAAATGCGCGCTTGCGTTTTCCCGTACAGCCTTGACAACGGAAAATATATTTATTTGTGTTCTCTTCTGGCCTCGACTTGACCCTGTATTATTAAAACGATTGTATTAAATATTAAATACGTACATACATATGTAAATTTACTTCGTATTTATGTATATGCTTATGTAATTACGTGTGAGTGTACGAGTATGATAATTTACTTCTTCACATCATCGCAAAAATGCAAAAATATCATAACAGCAATAAACAACCATAATATATCACAGAACATCAACAAGGAACGTCACCTCGTCTATCCGAATCACTAAAAAAAAAAAAATTGTCAAGACAAGATTGTTTTTATGTATAAGTGATAACTTCCGACACATGACAGATCACTGTATGTATATAAATAACGGTCTTATTTCATGTAAATTGCTTAAAATTACAATGTCATGCCATTTTTAACCTTCAAATCGTACATAAATAATATTGACGTTATTAGTCGCTTTTTTTGTTTTGCGCCATTTTCACTAAGCCACGTTTTTTCGAGTTCATTCATTATTATTTTATATGTTATCGCATTTTATCGTATTTTCAATTGTAAATCTGTAAATTACTTTTCTTTCTGTAATTTGAGCGTTTAATATGTTCTCGTCAGTTGTATCATATTCGACAGACTATGTACGCAGAGTGATGAACGGCAATCCGGAGGTGGCAGATGAAAAATTTTCACGAGGCGAATGATGATAGTCAATAGTGTAACGGGCGCGAGCGGGATAAAAATGCTAACGAGAAAATTAAATAACCAGCAGCCTGCGGCTGCGGCATACAAAATAAAAGTAGAAACAAAAGGTTGATTTACATATGCGACGTGCGACGTGTGACGGGAGCTTCTAGCCAATTAGAAACGAATATTTTGACATTCGTCACACGACACACGCCACACGTCGAGACATGAACCAACTTTATCTTTTCCGTGACGGTTTACACATACACATAAAAATTTAGTATAAAAAATGGCGGCAATATTTTTTATATGTATATAATATATTTTGTTGTTTCTGTCATTTCGTATCGTTCATTTGTCATACAAATTCGTGACAATTCCTGTTTTTCCAACTAAAATCAAACATAAAATAATAATTCAATTGTTTCATCTGTGCTTGTAAGTTATATACAAAGAATTAATATGGATAATATTGCCGACGAAAAATTGGTTAGGGCGGTGTACATTATACAAAAATAATGCGTTCAGGACAAAATTATGGAATGAAATTGGTTTAGAAATTCGAATTCCAGGTGAGTTTATATACATACTTCTACATATGTATATTAAGATAATTAACCAATTTTTTCAATTTTTAGCTGATGTATGCCAACAAAAATGGAAATGATTGAGATAACGGTTTTTCGAGTTAAACAGAAAAAAAGTGGGAGCGCAACTAAGCCAAATAAATATTCGTCGTTATTAAAATTGATGGGGTTCCTTAAACCGTTTGTAAGGGATAAACCAAGGTAGATAAATATTCACCTTCTCTGTATTTTTTTTTTTTTTTTTTTTTTTATTTATTTTATTTATTTATTTATCAATTAGCCAATGCTGTTTAAACCTAATGTTTTTGTACAACATGAATATATACAATAATTAAAGTAGAGAATAACAGACAAAATTTAAAATTAACACAAAGAATAAAACAAAATATACAAAGATAATATATGTATATACAAAATATATACATAAACATATATACATTATATACATACTATTTACACCAATCAATCAAAAATTTAGATTACCTTGTACCAATTTTAACATTAATCCTTTAAAAATATTCAAAGAACCAATATTCTTTAGTTCCAGTGGTAGGCTGTTCCAAATGACAATCATGTTCACCAAACAGGAGTTATTGTAAACCTTTGTCCTATTGATAGGCAAGTTGACATTTCTTGTTCGCAACGATGTAGAAAAATCTAACTTCTCATGTAAATACAATGGTTTACCCGTTTTAATAATACGGAAAATAAAAGCCGCAGCTCTATAACGATAAAATTCAAACAAGTCACATCCAATAATAGAAACCCTAAATTCAGAGACATGGTCAAACTTCCTAAGGTCATAAACATATCGAATGCAGTTATTAAACGTAACCTCAAGTAAACGCCTAGAAGTACTATCACAGTTATTAAATATTACATCACAATATGTGAAAATTGGTATAATCAGACTTTTAACAAGATATATGCGTAAATTCACTGGACAAAACTTTTTTATTAACCTAAGTGAGTATAGACAATAATTAACACGCTGGCATAGGGATTTTATATGATCAATCCAAGTGAGTTTAGGGTTCAATATTAGTCCCAAGTTATTAACTGTAGGCACAAATGAGATAATATCATTGTCTAAATAAATCAGAGGTGCTATATTATGAGAGTTATTTGTAGAAAGCAATAATGCTTTACTTTTAGTGGGATTAATAGCAAGTGAATTATTCTTGGCTCATAAGGAAACATTTTTAAGATCTGCATTAAGTCGCATGACAATCATGAGTATTTGATTTATTTATTAATAATGAACATATTGTTAGCTTTATTTCCATAAAACTAATTCAACCCGAAACTGATGAAGATACCACAATTTCGAGTATTTCTTTAAGAGAGGTTTTTGCCGGGACCGATCCTGATAAGCTTGATGATATTCAAATTGAACATGAAAACCGTTATATTCAAATTGTGGAGTTAGATAATCCAGAAGTTGTGGTATCAACACCAAACGAATATCGTGACGATACAGTAACATCGCCTGCAGAAGTTGTGGAATCAACCCCCAAAAAAACTCGCCTAGAAAAAAGTGAGGTTGTTTTAATATATACTATTTTGAATTTATAAAGACAAATAAATGCTCTTTTCAGATAAAACACCTCATATTTCGGATTTAATCGAAATTTTGAAAGAGGCAGTATAGCAGCTTGATTCGGTTGATTACTATTGTATGTCATTGGCTAAAGACATAAAAAACATGGAACCTGGAGAGCAGTGGCGCATTAAATTGGAAATCACAAAAATAGTGTGCACGGCCAAATTTAAAGATTAATTTATTAAAAATTGTATTTCGTTCTACAAAAAGTGTTTTTTGTAGACGTTTCAGTCTGTTTTATTAATTTTACTTTTTTGTTCCTTTGGCTTTTTAAAATATTTAATTGTTTGGAATTATTTAATATTTTTATATAATACAAAAGATAATATATTTCGTAAATAATATTTGTTGCTGTTTCTGTATCCCATCCGCCAAAACAATATTTAAATCCTGAGATTCGAAAGTAGCACCCTTATCTAGTAAAATTTTATAAAGCGAAAGAGACGCAATATTCAATTTTGCAGCGGTGTCGATTATACCACATCCATTTGAACCTAATATAGAAATATTCAACACCGGCCTTGGCTTAGGATTTAAAGTAGTTCCCAAAATATTATATTCTGAGATTGAACAACTCAAGGAAACTGAATCAAATTCAGCAGCTAACGGATTATGGAAATCCACAGTTGAAGCGCTAGAAGCCGCGGGAGGTGATTTATTAGAACTAAAACTTGGTGAACTGCATTTTGGACATGTACTTCGCACATATCCCGGTGTACCACAGCTATAACAACTATAAGTAGATTTAGTTGGTTCCTGAGTCGAATTTTCTAATTTTTTAGTTTTACTCTTATTGAAACTTTTCGAATCTTTAAGCTTTTTTCGACATTGCTCAATTACATGACCTTTCTTTTTACAATATTTGCAGAAAGTCTCCAAAACCAACATTTTGAACCTTTTCTTTTAGTTGATTTTCATCTTCATAAAATTCTTCCTCTATTCGAGCCAATTTTATTAATTCATCAAATTTTGTAAATGACTCTCGTTTAATTATTGAGCGTATACGCTTTGACAACAATCCATACACCATATCCAACTGTTCGGTTTCTGTCAACGATTCAGGGGATAATTGTTAAAACAATGCGCGTACATTACAAATGAAGAGATCCGTTTTCATTGTTTCCGCCTGAACGTTTGAAAATATTTCGCGGTAAATCTTATATGGGGCTTTCTTCCGACCAAAAACAGACAATAATAACTCCAGAGCATCATCAAATGATGCTACGGTACCCTTCACTCCATACCACCATTTTGCAGCGGTGCCCTCAAGCAACATCGGCAAACCCATTAAAGCATTCCCCTCCGAATATGCGTACAGTTCTTATAAATTTTTATTGCATCTATAAATGCTTCGACACTAACTGATTTTTCACCATTGAACCGGGACGTACACTTTGCAAAATTACCTGTATTCATTTGCATATTTTGAGGGCTTATTGTTCCATCATTATTTTGTTGTTTCACTATGTTCAACAATTTCCGAAACTGGTCATCAGTCATTACAACATTATTTGTCGCCATTTTTGTCTGATTTCTCTTAACACTTCTCGATTTTTTCGGAGTGCTTTCGGCATGATCCTTCGGAATTTTCGAAACCGGATATGTGTCTTTCTTCGGCATTAAATCACTAACATAAATAAAAATTGGCGCGATACGTAACACCAAACCGAATACACATCTGAGAACCCTATAAACTGATAAAAATTCAATAAATAATTTACTCGGAATTTTCCCCTAAGCAAAATTATCTATTACAATAAAATCCTTTCTCTGTTCGGAAAGTGAAACCCTAAACAGAAATTAAAACAAAATCAAATATGTCTGCTCGGAAAATCTAACCCTAAACAGAAAATATGCTCCAACCTTTGACCGACGTAACAGCGTACCACTTATTTATAACTTTGTTTATTTTTCCCAACTTAATATTAATCTCTCGTGAATCTAAACTCTTAAATGCCGCCTTCCACACACAAAATTCACCAAACCATACCTTTATCGACGACTCCTATGCACAACTACCGCTGATTAAATTACATTCGACGCTCCATTTGGGCTGCCATTTTGTAGTCGTCTCTTATTTAAAAAAAATGTGATGTTATGCATTTATGCATTTGATGATTAGAAGGGTAATTTACTCAACAAATTTCATTACACCAAACGATTTAAAATAAAAGTTCAATTTTATTGTAAACATAAACTATAAATTATTTCTTCTTTTATTTATAATAATTCAGACTCGTGTGTTCGTCTCGGTAACTAAAAATTGACTGACTATTTATACAAAACAAAAGAAAGAGAAACGAGACAACACGAGTATTTTACATACAGTGTAGGTATAGTAGTACTAAATACAGCACCGCCTTGATCAACGGTTCGATTTCTGTTTTGCTACATATATAGTAATAATTTTATATTGTCAAGAATAAAGTTTTTGTTTAACAGCTATAAACTCTATTATTCTGCCAAGGAAGAATATCTGTATCATTAAAATAATTTTTAAAATTGTTTCTAATAGTCATAGCATTTGTCGAAAAATTGTTGCAACCTGTTCGGCCAATACGTTGCAGAGCTCCATTGCTGTCTTCTCCTGTTTCTCGACGCCATTGTCCTTCAACAGTTTCTCCGTTCTCACGTTCAACATCTGTATAACCAGCTGGGCAATAAAAAGTATTTTTTTTTTAATCCAATTATGTAAGCAATCAGTTGCCTTCATAAATTTTAGAACGCTTTCCCGCTTTGCATTTATGGGCCTTCGAAAAATTCGCCATTAAGTGGATAAAATGCCAAAAGTATTTTCAATGACGCGCCTTGTTCTTGACAAACGATAATTAAAAACTGACTCCGGTACGGGTAGCCCAGCAGATCAATTTCTTCCCGGAAATGGCCTCATAATATGCCTTACCAATGGGAAAGCCTCGTCTGCGACAACAACATAAGGAGCACTTATGTTGCTATTCGGTAAGTATTGATCAGAAGGGATTTTCAAAAATGAGCTGCCTTCGACTAATACTTTCCCAAAAACGGTACTTTTAAAGACACCGTTATCGCTGAATCTCCCAGATGCTCCGATGTCTACAACTAAAAAGTTATAATCCGCATCACATATTGCCATTAATATAATGCTGTGCGAATTTTTATAATTGAAGCAACTGCTTCCATTATTATGAAAGGCCTAAAATTTAGACAAAATTAGCTTTAGTAGAACAACGCATTAAAAAAATTACCTGAACTGTGCAATGTTCCCCGTCAAGAGCTCCGATGCTGTTTGGGAAATTCCACTTAGTGCGAAATCCACTTTCCACGCATTTCCATTTATTTTCGGTCAACGCTTCAAATGAAGAACGAAACTCGGTAATCGTACGCCAGTGCGATTTCATCATGTCGCCACTTGCTAGGTATCTAAAAAATATGGTTAGAATTTTAAAAATTTTCAATTATTTATTTGCTCACATCTTCACCTCAAGGTTAGAGAAAGTCTTGCTCCTGGTCACGTTTATTACCACTTGTCACACGTCGCACGTCGCATATGTAAATCAACCTTAGAGTAAAGTTCAAGCGGTTGGACGTAGCACAAAATGAAATAGTGAATATATTAAAGAGGGTATTAACAACTGCAGGCAAAGGTCGCCACAGGCGTGTGAATTTTGTTTTACATACATACATATTAACAAAAATAGAAAAATAATTTCAAAATGTGGTCATTGCAAAATTTCAAAAATATAATTTGAAAATTATGATCATAAAATGTTTATCCAATTTTGACTAGTTTTGTTGTAAATTAAATTTTTTCAAAATCTGAGGTAAAATTGATTTAAACCCAATAGTTTAACAAAGTAATTGAAGATACATTGCAGAAAATTTTGAATATTTGCTTGCTTGCTTATCCAAGTCAAGACAAAAATTTCGAGTATAGCTGTAGAAAATGTAAGCATTAGGCGACGAACTAATATTTCGAACGTCTAAATCTTTCAATAAATAAAATGAAACTCAAACCACTTGATGGATTGTCAATATTATGTTTATTATTTTTTAGTTAATTAATTTTCGCCCGTTATAATTTTCTAATCACTTGAGGCCTTCTTCGTAAGACTCCTCGGTCGGTTCCCTTACTAGGACGGCTAGCTTTGATGCAGGTCTCCGCAGTACTTCTGATGCTATCCTTACGACTAACTGCCAATTATATGGTGTGTCGGTATGTTACGCTATCTCCTTCTTGCAGTGGTATTGTTTTCTCGTAAAATCCTGTCTTTTGCGAGATCACCGGGAAATATTCAGAGATCCAACGGCTCCAGAATATGCGAGTAATTGCTTTGCGGAAGAGTTCGAGAGTATCTGTCTCCGTTTCGACACACATATGTCAGTGGTCGTAAATTATTCATAGACTCGATTTCAATTAGACAGCATGGAGCAGGAATACTGATGGAATTTGTTTAGGCAAGGCGTGGATAAGTGTATTCTTCACAGGCCTGACGAGCCGCTACCAAGCTCCCCCCAAATGAGGTGCGCCGGTGGATTAAATGTCCAATTAATGTTGGCAAACCAACATTGCTTCTGCACCTCGATAGTTTGTCCTTTTGTTACTATATTCACCCAGCTGGCATTCCTCTTCTTTCTATAAATGCAGCCTTACGTTTGGATTATTTTCTTATGGTTCGAAAACCGCTCTAAGTCAGGTGTTAGCCCGTCTGGTTTCGGTGTGATGGCGATATGCAAACATCGCACCTTCTGCTCTTAATCGCATGCATTCGCTGCGTGTTCTATGAGGCAAGGCATGCTCCTCATACCATCTCTCAGGTATGCAATATCAGTTGGTCAGCTTCCACTTGGTGGTCTCGTCCACAATATTGCCGGCTGTCGGAATTCATCTTCAGTCGTGCCAATTCAACATAATATGTTGCAACTGCCGGACCAATATATACTCTTTCTTGATGAGAGTTATCGTATGTTGTTTCTTTACGGAATTGGCGATAGACAAAGCGTCTAACCAGTTATACCACTTCCTCATCTGATCCGGCTTGATCTGCTTGTTCGAATCTATACCGGTTCGCCAGATCTCCTTCAGGATTAAATTGCCTTCCACAATAAAGAATCCGAACAGCTCAAGTGGATCGAACAACATCATCAGGTAAACGCAGGACCACCCGCTTTGTCCGTATCTTTTCTCCTCGTCAATATTCTATCCCTATTCGCTTCATATTAATACGAAATCGAACAGTACGCTCCAAGGACGCTGCTGCTGTCGCCTAACATCCTCTCGGCGAATTGGAGATACAACTTCGCAATGAATATAGATCACTTGGCGCGTGACTTCCACACATTCTTCTATTGTTTTCAAACTATCGGGATAGTCATCGACATAGTGGTGAGACGCTCGTGCTTTCTATTCTCGATACCTCTCTACAAACAGATTCTTCACACACTGGGCTATAGATGGCGAACAGGATGCTCTAAACGTCATTACACAGCCATCTGGTACGTAGAAACTTCGTCTTGTGGTCGATCTCTCCACAGGTGTCACTGAGCGCCTTGGTCATCCCGCTTGATCCCAAACCGGAGAACATTTTCCGTATCTCGCCACTGATTGGCATACCTGTGTTCACGAAATTTAAAAAGGACGGCTACAAGATTTGCCGGTAGATCGGGACCGGTCAGCAGATTTGAGTTTTATTAGATTCCGTTGACTGTTGCTGCGCCATCTCACACGAGCCTCATCTTGCCAGGCTAGTTAGGGTTTGTTATCGCAAAAATGGGCAAGTCTTCAGCCAATCCATTTCTTTATACTCGATGATCTGTGCATTGACATTTTCGGCCGCTTCTAGAACCTTCGAAAGCTTTCGTCCGAAGTTCAGGAATGAGGATGATACATAGCCACCTGCCTTGAAAATAGAAATTTTCTGTCATTGTTTTTCCACAATAATCTTCGTGTGATTCTACCTCCCGTTCGGGAAGTTTCACTGCTAGACTTTCCAATGCGAATAAACTTTCCACGTACTCGTGTAAATCCTAGTCTGCCACTTTGTGATGATTCAATGACACGTAGTTGAATATCTTTTCTCGTGCTCCACCGTGTATAGCGTCCATCCAATGCGCGTAAGTATTTTGCGGAACTAAAGCTGATAGTGATCCAAACCTATCAAAATCCATGGTTGTACCTCCATGTATGTCGCAATATAAAGGTTTCTTAAATGGCTGAACTTTTCTAGTAGTTCTCGTTCGATTGAGTGCGCTGGGAGGCAAAGCTGCTTGTCCAGAAATCTGCAATCTCACTTTGCAGCTGTAGTCCTCATCCCGAGTCAAGTGCTACTTGTACTTTCCCGTACAACACAACTGACACTATGTCTGGTAGGTTAGGTTAGGTTAGGTTGGAGTGGCTGCTTATTAGCACACTTAGACCGGTGATGGTCCATTGTGATACCACAGAATATCTCCCCTTTTACCCCTATTGGAACCATTTCGAGCTACTTATTTACTTATTTAGCGTAAGACGTCCCGCACTTTACTGTTTTCGAGATCCGAGAGGCAGTCCATCCTGAACTTACCCAAGTGTTTGTGCCTTCTGAGAGCCAATGCTGGACACGAGCAAAGGAAGTGGACCAACGTCTCTTCCTCCTCTTCGTCCAAGCAGCTTCTGCAGAAGTCATTTGCCTCCAGACCAGCCTTCTTGCATGTTCTCCAAAAAGGCAATGTCCCGTGAGAATTCCTACGACCGTTCTTAATTCACGTCTGCGTAGGGATATTAATGCCCTAGTGCGCCCCAAGTCCAGCTTTGGCCAAACTTGTCTTGCAACTCTACAGGTGAGGGTGTTAGACCACCTTTCCCCCGCTGAGGATAGCGCCTGCTTCCCAAGTGCTTGTTTCAGCGCTGTGATAAGCCTCCCCAGACTTGCCCTTTCCGTTTGCAGCTGGAGAGTCGTACCATGCCTAGCAAGTTCATCCGCCCTGCAGTTCCCCATCACGCCCGAGTGACCTGGGACCCAGATTACCTGGATGTTGAAATGCTCACCCATCTCATTTAGAGATGAGTGACAACTCAACGCCACCCGTGACGCCAAAGACACCGATTCTAACGACCGGATCGCCGCTTGACTGTCCATATAGATTGTGATATCGTCTGAGGATAACACATTATGCTTCAACCACGTCATGACCTTCTCTATCTCTACGACTTCAGCTTGGTACACGCTGCAGTAATCAGGGAGATGAATAGAAATGTTTACATTTAATTTGTCACAGAATACTCCAGCTCCCACTTTGCCGTCTAGCTTGGAGCCATCGGTGAAGAATTGCAACGCTTCGGTTTCCGATAACGGTCTATCCCTCCAGGATTCCCTTGAAGGGAAGGAGGTCCGAAATCGCTTCTCGAAGCGTAGAGTAGGTTTAATGTAATCAAGATACGCCAGCTCATCCTTCAACGATCTAACAATAGTAGAGTGTCCTATACTAAGACACCTCCACTGAGAGACGGCTGCAAGTCGTACAGCCGTATTTGCCGCCATCTGTTTGCCAAAAATGTCGACCGGAAGAAGGTGCAACATAACCTCTAAGGCACTTGTCGGTGTCGACCTCAATGCCCCGCTAACAAGCATACAGGCCGTTCTTTGCACTCTCTCAATCTTACTTTTATAAGTTACTTTGTCCAGAGCTGGCCACCAAACACTTGTAGCGTTCAGGTGTTTATGATTGGACAAAGCCACCATGTGCATGTTTTCATTGACGGATTAAACGGTAAGCGGGTCATGAAACTTCGCGGCTGAACCGTTCCATTCGACCTCATTCGATATACTTAAATGTCCACCATTTCCTTTTTTTTTTGTATATCCATCCTTCCTCGCAACTCATCTGGATGATTGGTGTAACAAACGGTGCAATAAAATAAATGCAATAAAAAAAAACAACAACAAGAACAAACAATTTTTAATCCAATAATTAAATATTTTTTTATTATTTTATTCACCATGGCACGGCGACGAAGATTGGCAACTCAATCTGGGAAACCAACCCAGAATCACAAAAAAAAAAAAAACTTGCTAAACAATAATAATTCGGATGAGCAGTTTCGGGGCAACAGATGGCGCTAGGCATGCAGCAAACAATTTTTAAAATTAGCGCTCAAAAATTTGAGGGAAATGGCGAAAACTATAAAAGTGCAAGAAAATATAGAAAAATAATAGAAAATTGAAGAAGAGGTGATGACGAGGAGAAGGGGGTGCCGGTATATTTAGACGGGTAAGATCGGATGACGGGCAGTCAAGTCTGAATCAGAGAATTGGTCAGATATAAAGAAAAACAAAAAGCAGGAAATAAAATTGGTGTGCGAATAGAAAGAAATTTGTGTATTCGCTGTTTATTTATTTTTGTTGTACATAAACAAAATGTGTAATGAATGGTTATTGTATTATGTTAATAAAAATTAAATAAGATACATTTTATAAAGATATAAGAAGTGCGGTTGTTTTATTTTACAAGCTGTGTTCGCCATAATTCGGATTGTTAAAAAAATAAAATAAAAATTAAGAGGTAATAAATAGTCTGTTCATAAAAAGAAGTTTGTGGCTAAATAAAAAAGAGGTGAAGTGAATTATAAAAAAAATAAAACGGAACAAAAACAAATGACAGAGCAATTGAACGTATTAGTGGTGAAAAGTGTTTTCTTAGTGATCTCAGTGCAAAGCGAGAAAAACTAAAATAACATCATAAGTGAGTGGTGAGTCGGCGTCGTGACACGTGCAAGGTGATAAACAGCAAGCTTGGAGGCACTAAGGGGAGATCATCAGTTCGCTGCAGAGAACTTGAGCCAGCAGAAGGGTTTTTCAGGTGAGTTGTGCGTCCCTTATTATTGTTTCTTGTCCCGTCACGGTTTGTCGCATGGTCTCATGATACGCGATTTTGTATGTGTGTTTTTTTTTACCGTTAGCGCGATTGTTCTAGAAAGACCCTAAAACACGCGGTGGCTTTTTAGTGGTGTTTATTTGCACCCCGCCCGAGTCATATTGCTCGCAATCGAGCTAAGCCGGCTTATCGTGCTGGTAGACTGGCGCCCAAAATCACGCACAGTGAGTAAAAAATTCAGAGTCTACCCAAGCCATCGCGCGTTGACGAACCAATTGAGACAGCACGTTACACACTCACCCCGTACATGAGTACAGGTCTCACTACAGCGGTGTAGAGCCAGTGTACCAGCTCCGGCTTCAGACCCCATCTATGACCAATGGCGTTTCTACAGGAGTACAAAGCTATAGTAGCTTTGTTTATTCTCTCCAACATGTTGGGCTTCCAACTTAGCTTACTGTCCAAGATAATGCCTATATATCTAGCTCTATCAGTCAAAGCAAGTCTCGTGCCATTTAAGGTAGGAGGGACAACTACCGGGATTTTGTATTTCTTAGTGCAGAGTACCAGCTCTGTCTTGGACGGGTTAATACCAAGTCCACATTTGCCAGCCCATTTCGTAACGATGGTAAGCGCATTCTGCATTACGTCTACAATCGTGCCTAGGAATTTCCCGGTAACAGCTATAGCTACGTCATCTGCGTAAACAATAACTTCAATACCCTCTCTCTCTCCAATTCTAGTAGTAACCCATTTACCACTATATTCCACAGGGGAGGGGACAGAACCCCCCCTGCTGGGTTTCTCTAGTTACTCGCCTCAAGATGGTGCAGTCCCCCAACTTCGAGCTAACAATCCTGCTTCACAGCATATAATTGATTAACCCTATCAGAGGAACGTCCACCTCCAAAAATTACAATCTTACTTTGATTGCCTCCGCTTTCACATTATTAAAGGCGTCCTCTATATCCAGGAAGGCCACCAAACAGAATTCCTTCGAATTAATCGATTTCTCAATCGTACACACCAAGGCGTGCCGACAGTGTCCACAGATCTACCCTTTGTGTACGCATACTGAGACGGTGCCCACTTCCTGGCACCTATTTTATCTCTGATGTATACTTCCAGCAGCCTTTCCAAGGTTTTCGAAAGAAAGGATGATAGAGTTATTGGTCTTAGGTCCTTAGGATAGACAAGTGAGCTTTTCCCCGCTTTCAGTATGAACACCACATTGACCTCCATCCAGTACCTAGGAATATAGCCCAGCTTCAAACATCCTTTGAATATAGTTTCCAGGTAGGGAAGAATAATTACTGAGTTGTTTTGAAGTTCCGCTGGTATAATTTGATCCGGACAGCCGTTTTAAATGGTTTAAAACCCCTCAGGGACCATAGGATCCGTTCCTTGGTTACGATATCCTCTGAGAACACTGACAGTGATTCCTGATGATTGCAACGCACCAACAGGTCTTCAAAGCTCCCTGGGAAGTGTGTCTCGAAGAGAAGCTCCAGAGATTCTCCACTAGAAGCTGTCCAAGATCCATCCGGTTTTATCAAAAGACTCGGACTAGCTGTACTTTTAGAAAGAATCTTCCTAAGGCGGGAGGTTTTGGATAACTCTTCCATTTTATCACAGAAGATTCTCCTTTGTGCCTTTCATAATTCTTTCTTATAAATTCCGAGTTTCTCCTTATAGGAGTCCCAATCCTGAGCCTCCCTTGTATTTTTGGCTCTATTAAAGGCTGTCCTACAAGCCTTACGATAGGTTCCCAGTTCCCTGAACCACCATACTGGTTTTTGCCTACCTCTAGACTTAGCCAGTGGGCAGGCAGCGCGAAAGGATCGGTTGCATGCGCTAGTAATGCTAGCCACTGGACGGTAACATATCCTCCAATAATTCCCCATATTTGCTCCAGTTGGTCCTTCTAGGGTTCTTGAAGGCTTTTCGGGTAGCAGGTTAAATATCGATGATCAGAAAAGGAGTGTTCCTTATCCACTCTCCAATTTTTAACCATATGAAGAATATTATTTGAGGCAAGGGTCACGTCTAGAACCTCCTGCCTGTTACTAGTAATAAATGTGGGTTCCCGCCCAATATTACACACTGAAAGGTTAGTACTCATCAAATAATCAAAAAGCGACTCACCTCTTTCTTTAATGTCCGTGCTTCCCCAGATAGTGTGATGCGCATTAGCATCAACTCCCAGTACCACACCTACCTTTGATTGTTCCGCTTCACGAATCAGCTCCTCCAGGTTATCTGGAGGAACCTCCTTATCCCGGTCCATGTAGGCTGAAACTAGCCAGAATCTGCAAGTACCTACTTCCAGGCTAACTGCAGTAGTGTCACCATTGCTGTATTGAGAGAGAAGGATTAATATTATTTTTCCCAAGAATACAAGATCTGATCTTCCCAGACTTACTAGAGGATACAATTTTGTACCCCTTGGTTCTGAGGCCACAGATCCTGTTGTTATTAATCCAAGGCTCTTGGATTAATATCACATCCTCATCAGACCTAGTCAGCCTGAGGAGTAGAGCTGCCAAAGCAGCTTTAGAATGGTGAAGGTTTTGTGTTATCTTAATCATTACCTTTAACCTCTACCTACCTCTATAGTATATTCCTGCTACCGCAGGAATATTATTTCCCGGTATTTTGGGATGCGCCGGATTCGTCCGTTTCGCTAACCCCCGTATCCTCTGTAGAGGACTTGTCAGTGCCCGGGCTGCCGACATCCCCCTCCATCGGTACACCAGCTCCTTCGCTTATGTGCCCCTCCTCATCTTCCAAGTGAATCCTTACCAGACCGAGGTCACCGGATTAACTCTCCCCCCTACCCTCAGCTTATTCCTCCTGCTGCTGGTACCCCCTTGAGGCCTGGGCGGGTTGCCACCATCCTCCGGTTGGTCTCCCGTATGCGCTTCCGCCCCATCCTTTTTATAAAAGTTAAGAGTAATTGACCCGAAACCGAAGTCAATTACTCCCTTCGTTTTGTGAAGGAGGGCAAGGGACTCCTTATTTATTACCATAATTGATAATTTCGAGGCCCCCATTCGCCTCCTCCTGCTTGACGATCTTCCAATTTCCAGTCGGAAGATTCGGGTTACTGGCCTGAATAATTTTCAAAGCCTCGTCAGGGTTAGCCGGTTCGGATGGCAGCTAGACACGTGCTCTCGGCCTGCTGGGAGTTTCCTCCCGGCTAATTGCCGCAAGCTTTGCGCCTGGTCACACCACCCCTACTTTGGCTATAGCCTTTATATAAAGATCCACAGATCTAGAGTCCGAGCATGCAGTCATCTTCACACGCCCTTGATACCATCCCGCATCTCTGCAGGATGGTGGTGGTCCTGGATTTTCTCCCAGTACCTTTAAAAAGACGAGGTTGATTGCATTATACACCAACCACCATTTTTCCGCCGTGATGCTCCCATCTTCTTGTCTTTCGTCAATGACGGCTAGCATCAACACATGCTCCCTCAGGACATCACTGAACAGCTTTGTAACTGAGTTGGAGCTCGGATTCTTGTCAGTCACCAACTTGGCCTGCTTGCTGTTGACTACTTCCACCTCGTCCTGGGACCGCTGTCTTTTCGATACATGGTCCCTTTCCGAGCCTCCGCAGCCCACAGTGCTCCTTGCCCAAGCTACTGATGTTCTTTGCTCTTCCGTAAGCTGCCCCTCGGGGGTCCCAGCCCACTTCTCGAGAATTCGGAATGCCGAGCGGCGATTTCTGTACCGCCTTTTCGCCGGAGGAATGTCTCTCGTCTCACTCCCCTGTGCTGCGTTGGTACCGCTAACTCCCGGGACTGGTGCCCTAGAGTCAGTCACCTTTGCAACCTTAGAGGCCCCACCCGTCTGGTTCGAGGAACCTCCCTTCGCTGATACCGGCTTTTGAGGAGAGCCGGTGCCCTTGGTTTTTTTGTGTTTAGATTCTTCCATTTTGATTTCCACGAGTTTCGGAGAAATAAAGGTCTGCCTGCGCAGAGATCCGTATACGCAGGTAAGGCTAATTACAACTGGAAGTCGCCAGGTATCTAGAGGGCTCCGTTCACGACTGGGCTTTGTTAAATGGGCCCCTAGCCTAGTTGATCCTAAGCACGGGTCGCTTAACACCTTAATCCAGCCCATTCGGCTCGCTAGCACCCCGGCCTTCCAGCATCCCCTTCCCTCCGCTCCACATTCTCTCTCTCATTCACCTATTCATATGGAGAGCCCAATCCAATGGAATCCATTCCATTCCCAGGGTCACCCGTTTATAGGGTACCCCACTCATCACCCGCGGAGACTCCGGAGGTGCAGAGAGGACGAGACGAGTCCGCCTTGGTTATTGGTCGATGGTTTTCTGGCGCCATTTGTTCGCCATTCCATGATGGGCTTCATAGGCACTCAGAATTTAATGAACTGAGGACAACCACTCCCCAGTTCCCTGAGACTCTCCCACCAGCTAGACTGCGGTTGGGGGCGTCTTATTTAATTCACCGCTAACCTACCTATCGATAGGCCGTCCACTATCCACCACCTGTGACCCCCCGATAGCTGCAGTACGCCACGGGACTATGTCTGGTAATATGGACATAATTTTGTTCTACAGTATATTACATGGATAATAAAGTGGTGTCATTAAAAATACGACGATGGTTTAAAATCGTTTGAGCATCACGGGAGGGGTTTGCTTTATTTGCTCCATAGCAGAATTGAAAACTAACTCAGGGTGTTCGTAGAGCATCATCAATGTATTCATAGCAATAGTTAGTGAGCTAGGCATAAGCAAGTTAGTTAAGCATACCCCTTTAGGTATTTGTTCAGCCTTGCAATATTTTCTTATTCGCTCCTTCGGTATCACCATCCATGCTTGCAATTGACTTTTTGTCAAATTGAAACCCCGGACAATGTAAGGAGTACCGGCCACAGTGCTGTCTAAGAATTGCTGTTTTGTGGTGTTTAGTCGTACGACAGCGAGGGATCAAATATATGGCGCGAAACATCATCCACCTCTTGTCGAGATCGCATGTTTGAATGTATGCGTGTTGGTTTCTCTATTGTCGTGACCGGTGGCTGAATTATCTCTGGTGCTTGTACTGGCTCAAAATGTGCCTGATTAGCATCCTTGTCTACCCAGTTCTCGGTGCTGGCTTGTTTCTCTCGCTGTCAAAAGTCGTTATCGCGAAAATTTTAATATCAACTCATTACGCTCCAGAAGTTGAGTGATGCTTTAGCTTTTATAATTTTGTGGGTTCCCATTTATTTGACAAACATCTTACAAGTCTGTGCTCTCATCCAATGCGACCGACATACATATGTATGACCGAAGTATTGCAAAAAATGACTGACAAACAGACCGACAGACATCCACATGAATCGAACTTATTCAAGATGATATAAACAAGCGCTCGAATTTAGGTTGTAACCAGAAATATTTTGATTTACTTTGCGGTTTATATAATCTAATGTGCGTATTCCTCTCGTGTCCATTCACTATAAATAAATATAGATTACATTGTGGTTCAACAACAATAATAGGTGGTTTAAGTTTCGAATATATCTATAATTTTGACGTGTGAGCTAAATATTTTGAAAACTGTGTCAGTAGTTTACAACTGGGTTAGGCAATCAATAAGCTTATTCTATTCTTCTTGTTTTTTGTTCAATTTTTATTAAGGATTCTAATTAAGGATTCTAATTAAAATATTTGACCTTAAAACTTGGGAATAAAAAATTGGGATATTAAAATGTATGTGGAAAAACAGAAAAAGACACGCGACGAGAAAATATCCTCCACAATTTTTTTTTTTTTGTTCATTATATCCAAAAGTTTTTTTTGCCTGCGTCTCCTTTTAGCTGGTTCTAATTAATATTGATGATTGTGTGCAAAGAAGAAAATAATTCTTCCAAAATTTGTTTAGTTAGCTTAAAGATTAGAAGAATCTTAATTACACGGCTATACCAAGAACACGAAGATAATTTTCACATTTTTTGTTCTCCTTGTGTATCGAGTGTCTATAGCAGTGATGGTGGTGGTCGTGGTTAGCAGATTATAATATCTGGTGCGGTAAAGTAGACAAATTATATTAATAAAAATGAACGAAAAATAAAACTTAGCGACATAGAAAATGATTTACCATAATAACATTGACTTAATTAACTTTACCTTCTTTCGTCGTACCATCCATCGCATCATATTCATTTTTTTTTTCGTTTTGGCATAGATCAAATATAATTAATTGATTGTAATAAATAATAATACAGCCTAAAAAATATTGTTTAATGCAAAACGTAATTTATTATAGCGTAGGCTTATTAATTGCGCCACAAACAATGAAAAAGCACCTTGAAAAGCTCTTGATAATAATTTGATTGATTGATTTAAAAATGGCTTAGATATGTAAGGACGGAGTATAGTGCGACGGGATGATGTGTAATATAAACTATTTGTTTGCTTTATGATTTTTTGAATAATTATTAATTTATATTGAATAGTATTTCCGCGTGGGATCAACCTGGTTTTGGTTACTTCTTATGTTTTTATAAGGAATATTATATTGCTTTGTTTACGAAACTGTACCGAACAATTAATATTCAGATAATTACTTTTTAATAACATAATTTTGCAATTCTTCCTAAACCGAATAATTAGAATTAATATTAACCCTAGGCGGTCGCACTTTAATTTCGATGCTTCCGTGGTCGCACTGGGTCGAAAACGTTCACGTATAGTTTTCAACGTGTTAAAAATATAAATCGGTATCTGAGCGAACAAGTTAGTAGTTCAATGGGAGTGAGATATTCCCCAAAAACCGACAGTTTTCAGTTCAAGGTGAAGTTGGAAGAAAATGAATTAACGAAGCGGTATATGTTATCTGAGTCATCAACAATTTTTGATCCTGTTCGACCTCTAAACTGCCATTTCATTAATTTTTTTTTTCAAGCAAATTGTTTATATAAAAAAATGACAGTTTACAATGAAGTATGCATCGATTAGAGTAGTTCAACTTATAAATTTTAAATGGTGTAATATATCCAAGTTCATCACCCATTCAATTGGTATAATGTTTGGTACACTGCAAAATTTAGCCAGTGGATACAATAACGATAAATAATAATAAATTTGTATAATAAATTTGTATAGTTGTAGTGTTTTATTCTGTAGTTCACAAGTTTTCCATCTATGCGTCGACACAGGGTAAAGCCATGGTTAATCCAAATTGTTTTTGTTGATGAAATCCAACATATCGGCCCCCATGATGACTCGGAGTTATCATTTTGAAGATTCTATTAATGGAATTGTTAATCCAATTCCAATGATGTGAGGTACACCGGTACATAAGTCAATTCTGATGTCGGCGTCCCCTTGGTGCATGTATAAATAATGACTTGATGTGAAATTCAACAGTACAGCAATAGCATGATGAAATACAGCAGGTTGAACTACGTGCATCGATAGATTAGTCTAATATGGAAGAGAAGGATAACTAGGGACAGGTATATATAGAAAGGATATTAGCTTTGATTTTTAATATTCATCACTACCTCGATCTATTGGCAGACGACAAAGCTTCGTAACTGATCGTTTTACACCCCAATTCTCATAGTTGTATCACGTCATTTTTCATGACTATAGTCACATCACATCAATTTTGCGATTCTCTTAGTCGTTTGTTACGACTAAAGTCATTTTATACGACAGATGTCACTTGATTTGTGCAAGTGACAGGCGAATACCACAAAATGGAAAGACGGAATCATTTTATTTTATAGATTTTAAAATATTCTTTTTTGAATAATTTTGTGCACTGTTTTTAATATGTGAATAGCAATTTTAAAGTGATGTGATATGACTATAGTCACATCACATGAAATGACACGACTATGGGAATTGGGGTGTTAATGTCCCGTTCGTAGTTTTTACCGACGCAACGCGCACAAAACCATCTGACCAGGCTGAACTTCTGTAACACGTCCCAATAACCAATTAAGGGAAGGAAGTCGTTTGTCTTTTATCAATACTAAATCGCCCTTCCGCAGATTGTCTTGAGATCTTAACCATTTTGTACGTGATTGCAGTTGATTTAGATATTCATCGCTCCATCGGCTCCAAAACATTTGTTTCATTTGCATGAGTTCGCATAAATGAGTCGTTAAACTCATGCCACTGCTTGTTGAATCAGGTTCGGAAAGGGTGTCGAAATGGTTCGGCGTTATGGCGGTTAAACCTTCCGGATCCGATTTATATGGACATAGAGGACGACTGTTAAAAATGCCTTCAATTTCGGTTAACACAGTCGACCACTCTTCGAAGGTGAATGTGCGATCACCACAAACTCTCTTGAGGTGATATTTTATTGACTGTACGCCAGCTTCCCATATACCACCAAAATGGGGTGAAACAGGAGGTATGAAATGCCAGGTAATGGCTCTATTGGTAAGGTATGGTTGAATTTCTTTTTCAATCTGTTGCTTCCAAATTTTGTCGTATGACTTGAGCTGATTGGAGGCTCCTATGAACGTAGTACCACAGTCACTGTAGATATCCGAGTACATACTACGTCTAGCCAGAAATCGCTTGAGAACTGCCAGAAATGCCGGGGTAGACAAATCACCTGCAAGTTCTAAGTGGATCGCTCTAACTGCGAGGCAGACGAAAATACAGATGTATCCCTTGTATGTAGTTTTCCCTCGATATGATGAAGCCTTTACTTGAATGGATCCCGCAAAGTCTATGCCGGTAGATCGAAATATCGGTGAAGGTTGCACCCTAGTAGATGGTAACACACCCATGCATTGTTCCCCACCTTTTCCATCCAATATTTCTTCCGCAACCAAGTAAGCATGATTTGAATTCCACGATGCAATGTTAATTGATGACATTCGGATATTAATAGTTTTGTAAAATGATTTTGTGATGGTAGTATTATGGGAAATTTCTCGGTATAGCTTAACGACGAATTTTCTAATCTACCTCGAACACGCATAATACCGTCGACATCCATGAATGGATTCAAGTTTAAAAGCTTACTCTGCACCCCAACTGTTCCATTTTCAGATAATGATCTCTCTTGCATAGTAATTTGGTGTAAGATGAAAAACGTTGTAGAGTTTCAATTGTTTCTGAACTTATAATTCTTTGCACATTAACTTGAACATATTGGGATTATGAGATGTAATTGTTTGATTGTTGAGGCGCGTAAATTCCAAACTCAACGTTCATTCGTAGAATCGCAGATCCATGCCACCACAAAATGCTTTTCATAATATCTGAAACTGTCATACCTCGAGTTACCGACATCTGATGGGTTTAACTCACTAACTATGTGTTTCCATTTGTGGACTAGGAATGATTTCCTTTATTTTGATCACACGATTGGCTACGAAAACTTCCCATCGGTTGGTGTCACTGTTGAGCCAATGCAATATTATCTGCGATTCTGTTCATGCGAAGATATTCGGTATAGGCGACACCTTCCAATTTTTAATGACCTTGTCCATTAAAACAGACAGTAACACAGCTTCCATTAATTCCAATCTGGGAATTGAAGTTGCCTTGATCTGGGCAATTTTCGATTTAGATGTGATTAGATGACAGTGAAATTCACCCTGAGTATTCTTGGATCGCAGATATATTG
Source organism: Tipula vernalis (assembly GCA_958295665.1). Taxonomy (NCBI): domain Eukaryota; kingdom Metazoa; phylum Arthropoda; class Insecta; order Diptera; family Tipulidae; genus Tipula; species Tipula vernalis. The sequence goes on from OY282559.1 coordinate 377,101,564, forward strand.
AAGCATTTTTCGAGGCGTCATAATAGCCATGAAGTTCTACTGCTGTAGATTGATTGTCTGTTCACTTTGGGAAGATCTTGGAGATTTTGTATGTATTGTTGCCAACGGAGTCGCAAATCTCGTGATACTGGATCGTCCCAATCCAAATTTTCAAGTCACAAATCTCGCATCCATAACTTGGCAGGTAACAAAACTGTAGTGATAAAGCCCAAAGGGTCATACAGACGTGCGATCGTTGACAAAACGCTTCGTTTTGTTATAACTTCATTTAATGCTGTAGGTAACTCGAAATTAAATTTGAATTGAAATTGATCAATATTAGGCTGCCATGAAATGCCCAACGTTTTGACTGAATTCCCCAGATTTAGCGAGAAAGGTAGCATTAACTCTCGATCCTCTTCTGGCACAGATTGTAAAATTTGTTCATCATTATTCAACCATTTACGATGGTGAAATCTACCCTCTTCACACATACCAATAACTTGTTGTCGCAGTAACAAAACCTGTTCGGTGCTATCTGCACCTCCAAATATATCATCTACATATGAACAATTCTCTATTAAATGACTTGCAATTGGATATTTATCATGACAATCATGTGCCAGTTGTTTAAGTATGCGTATTGCCAAGTAGGGTGCACAAGTTGTCCCAAATGTTACTGTTTTCAGCATATATTCTTGAAGCGGCTGGTGCGGCTTATTACGCCAAATTACTCGCTGAAACTGTTTGTCGTCGGGATGCACAAGAATTTGCCTAAACATTTGTTCAAAATCGGCAGTGAATGCCACCTTATGGAATCGCCAATTGGTAATAACCGATGGCAAGTCGTTGTACATTGCCGGTCCAGCAAATAATATGTCATTTAATGAATTGCCATTTGTTGTTTTTCGGGAAGCATCAAAGACAATCCTTAGTTTTGTCGTTGAGCTCGAGTCTTTAAAGACCGCGTGGTGAGGCAGGTAGCAGCAGCTCACTGGTATTCGACCTTCTCGGTATGACGTGTGATGCTCTTCGGCTGTTTTTGTATATTTTGTATGAAAATCAGGATCGCGAATGAATTTTCTTTCTAACTGGGCAAACTGGTTGATGGCCATTTGGCGAGATTTCCCCAAAACTGCTTCGCTATTTGTATGAGTACGAAAAGGTAATCGTACCAGAATAACGTCCAGATGATGTTCTTGTAGTTATATCAATGAACAACTTTTCACACCATTTTTCGTCATAATTCATTTCTCGGACCGAATATATATCATCTACCTCCCAGAATTTTTTCACTAGCTCATCAATTTCGAATTTCGTAACCATTGATTTTAGTTGTAATTTGGAAGCGCTGCATGAGTCAATAGCGCCCATTAGAGTCCAACCGAATTTTGTCTTCTGTGCTGTAGGAAGCGATACGTCACTATCAAGAAGCAAATCAATTTTATCTGGTTTGTAGAACTGAGGATCAGCTAAAGGCAGCTCTGAAATATGTGACCAGTTGACCTCACTAACTATTCTCTGTGGTAACAGGCTGGTTAACTTTTTCATGACGAAGGCGGACACCTCTATTTGATAGACATTTACCCTAGACCGTAACTTCAGATGAACCATTTTATTGCAAGAACTGGCGGTGACATCACTGATTCCACTAATGGTTGCTTTCACTGATAACTGAGGTAAATTCAACTAATTAATTGCTCGTTGAGTTATTAAAGACGTTTCGCTGCCAGGTAGCATTTGTGTCATATTTTATTTATTTATTTATTTTATTGTTTACATGAATTTTGGAACATCCCATTTTGAGCCTGGGCTCATTTGCAATGGGGTGTCATAACAAAAGAAGGAGTTAACTCACTAACTCACTTCCCTTCCATCGGTCTTCTTAAAGAGCGCATACAATAAATGCTAAAATTCTGGCATTTTGGATAATCCTCCAAAAGGCACCACAGGTTCTGGAACTTGAGGAATTAATCCATAGAGCGCACTTTGCGGTCATACACGATACGTATTTTAAATTAGATATTATAAAATATATGTTACCGCCACTCACACTGGTAACAACTGGAAGCCGCAACATTCCAACACACCTGAAAAACAATAACTATAAGTTATGTATGAAACTAAAAACTAAATTTAATGTACTCATCTTGTAAGTCAAACATAAACAAAAACATTCCATCGACTACAGTACTCACAACTTAATTAAACGTCAAATATTATCGGTATCACAGTGCACCACGGTTGTATATTGTCGGTATTACAGTGCACTACGTTAGTATTGTATAAAATAGTATTGCCCGATGACTGTTAGCTCATCTACTTAATAATTTTTCCGCTAGTCTTTTGTAATGATTAAATTAAATTCCCCCTCCTTTTTCTTTCACTTCTTTTTTGTGTATACAACCAGTCACATCTATCTCATCGAAACACAATAAATTATAATACAATTATATACTAGAACGAAATATAAATTCACAAAAAAAACACAAATTATATTAAAGTTTTATTTACAACTTTAACATTGGTGCCGAAACCCGGGAGAAATTTGTCCATACATCAGTTGAGAAAGCTGGAAAGCATCGAGTTGGTGTGCCGTATTTCGTATTTCATATCTGCACCGCGTGTTCCAGTAATCTGCAGACAAATTTCTCCATCAATTAAAACCAAGTAATCGCACAAGGTTAAGAATTACAGTGAATACATTGCAGTGCATACAGTGAAGTGAATATCGTGACTACAATGGGCGATGTAGACATACTTAAACGCAAGCGTGGGCAAGCCGCAATAACACGTGTGGACAAGGCTATTGCATGTCTCAACGATAACACAGCTGTAGAGGAGCTGTATATACAACTAGAGCTACTCGAGAAAGGTTATATACAGTTCAAAGAGTATGACGAGGACATAATTGCCATCGATGACACGTTGTCCGAGATTGACGCAATCGAACAACGGTACACCAAAGCAAAAGCAGCATTGCGGAAAGCAATTCACGGCCGCAATCCAATGGTTACTGCAGTTCAAACGCAGCTAGACCACACTATGCGAGCTTTCACGACGCAGCAAAAAGAAATGCTTGACACAATGCGAGACCAGAGCTTCTCCCTAATCCCAAAGGACGATATTAAACTGCCAAGGATCCAAATCCCGTTTTTTACTGGGAAATATAACGAATTCCCATCGTTCAAAGATATGTTTTCGTCATCCGTGCACAACAATGCAACACTTACGAACGTCCACAAATTCCAATATTTGAAGGGACTGCTACGTGATGATGCGGCGAACTTACTCCGTCATATACCAGTCACCGAGGCTAATTACTTGGAGGCATGGGAGAAACTCTGCACGCGATATGACAACCAAGGTCTAGTGATTACATCGTTAATAAAGCAGTTCACGAGCCAATCACCAGTGACCACAGATTGTGCTATATCGCTTCGTAGAATATGCGACACGTCTGATGAGGTCATCAGAGGGTTGAAGGCGCTGGGAGAACGAGCAGAAACAAGAGACCCGTGGCTCATCTACATTATTCTGCACAAGCTGGATGAAGAAACACGACGACAATGGGCTATGAAAAGCATCGACACGGAATATCCAACATTTAAGGCGTTTCTATCGTTCATTGCTAAGAGATGTGCTGCTTTAGAGGTGTGTGAGCCTGTCCAACAAAAACGAATCCCATCGAAGGCATTGGCAAGAACTTACCACGCACAAGCGACGGATGCACCTTCACCAACCAACGGTGCTACACAACCATGCATCAACTGCGAAGATATTCATAAACTCCACGAATGCGCTCAATACAACGAGCTCAGTTTAGAACAAAAACGGGAATTTGTGGCTCGCGCTCGAATTTGCTTCAACTGCCTTTTTAAAGGCCATATATCTAGCAACTGTCCGTCGAGAAGGCGATGTTTTATATGTCACAGAAAGCATCACACTTCTCTCCATCCACCACAAGAACCCAACGTGAACCTAACCCTAGAGAAAAATGAGTACACAGAATCGAAAAGCCAAAATGAAGTTGAAACGTTAGCCCCAACAACGCATACGGCGGTGATTGCAAAATACTCATTGTTGCCGACGGCCTTGGTAAATGTTAAAGACGCATTTGGAAATAATCATTGCTGCAGGGTATTGCTAGACTCTGGATCGGAAGCTTCCCTAATCACGCAATCCTGCATCAATAAATTGCAACTAGCTCGCCACAACTGCCGGATTCCAATCACTGGCATAGCTTCGAATGCAACAACGAAGGGTCGGACAGCGCTTACCGTCACATCGCGAGTAGACACTGATTTCGTTATAGAGGTACATGTATTCATTTTGGACAAGTTAACATCAAAGTTGCCGCGATTGAATACTGAAGTCCTTAATAACTGGAAGGAATTAAAATCACTACAAATCGCCGACCCTCTTAATCAGCTGTGTTGCGATATCGATATCATTCTGGGGGCAAATCACTTCTTTAAAATTCTACGACAAGGGCAAATCACAGGACCCAACGGCCTCATCGCGCAAAATTCAGCATTAGGATGGATTATTTCAGGAGGTGAGACGAAAGGCAACCAGCGCGTGGCATTGCAACTTGAATTCAACATCGATCAAACGCTACGCAAGTTTTGGGAGCTAGAAGAACTGCCAGCCAAAGCAATATTAACTCCTGAGCAAAAATACTGTGAGGAATTGTTTATAACTACTCACACCAGGGATGCTTCGGGTCGGTTTGTTGTAAGACTCCCCTTTGCAAAAGATGAGAAACGACTAGGAAGCTCGCTTCAACAGGCCACCTCGCGATTCAAATCCATTGAATCAAAGCTTCAACGTCAGGCAGATCTACGAAATGCATACAAATTATTCATGGACGAATACCAGACGCTCAATCATATGTCGGAATTCCAGCCTGAAAACCTCGATTTCATCGCTGAGCACTGCTACTTGCCCCACCATCCAGTCATCAGGCCAGACAGTACAACCACAAAAGTGCGTGTGGTTTTCGATGGTTCAGCAGCTACATCCTCTTCGATCTCGCTAAATTCCAAACTTTTAGTAGGTCCAACGGTGCAACCTGAATTAATTAACATTCTGCTGCGATTTCGCTTACACCCAATAGCATTGACGGCAGACGTCGAACGCATGTATCGCCAGATTCGAGTCGACCCACGCGATTGTGATTACCAACGGATTGTGTGGCGTGATAGCCCTACTACACAATTGAGACATTTCCGTCTGCTAACCGTCACGTATGGCACATCAGCTGCCCCTTTCTTAGCAACACGAGCTCTCCAACAGTTAGGATTTGAATCAAAAACCGAATATCCTCAGGCATCTAATGCGATACTACATGATTTTTACGTGGATGACCTTCTGAGTGGAGGAGTCGACGTGCCATCAACACTAGTATTAGCCAACAACATAATACACATTCTTAGCACTGCGGGCTTTCCATTACATAAATTTGCCTCCAACTCTCAAGAGTTGGTCTCGTCGTTAGCCAAAACTCACCAAGGTACGAGGGCATCAGTAGTAAGTCTGGATGGACCAAGCGAACATAAAATCTTGGGCCTACACTGGGATACAAAAGCGGACACATTTACGTTCCAAATAAATTGGTTACCAGAATCGACCACTCACACAAAACGAAGCCTGCTATCTGAAGCATCCCGTCTATACGATCCTTTAGGTTGGCTTAGCCCAGCAATCATTCCGGTAAAATCGTTATTCCAACAATTGTGGCTGTTGCACCTTGGATGGGATGATCCACTCCCACGTTCAACAATACATGCCTGGTCAAGCATCCGAAACGACTTCAAGCAGTTGGAAACCATTATCATTCCTCGTTTAATACATATCACGGCAACTTCGAGTGAACTTCATGGCTTCGCTGATGCAAGCTCTACTGCCTATGCCGCTGTACTGTACTGCAGAACAGTAGATGAATGTGGGAATGTACACATCCGCCTCATTGCCGCAAAAACAAGAGTGGCACCGATCAAGACGATTTCCATTCCTCGACTGGAGCTATGCGGTGCCTTGCTACTAGCTACATTGACTAAAACCGTCATCGAGTCCATGAAACTGCAATCTGTTCCGGTATACTCGTGGACAGATTCAGAGATTGTTTTGCATTGGCTGTCCCAACACCCATCCAGATGGAAGGTTTATATTTCAAACAGAACCACACAAATAATGGACCGGATGCCAACAACAAAATGGAATCATGTAGCATCCTCAGATAATCCAGCTGATGTTGCTTCTCGTGGGTGTTCTTCAAGTGATCTAGTGACCCACTCACTCTGGTGGAATGGGCCTCACTGGCTCAAAAAACCTAATAACACATGGCCGCAGAGAGTTTCTCACGATGCAACTATCCCGGACAAAAACGTTCTAGAAGAACGCACCGCTCTCGTTCACAAAATTACCATTGACACAGATCTAGTATCAACGATGGCGAGCCGAACTTCATCATACACCAAGCTGATCAGGATTCTAGTGCATATTGGACGATTCATTACGTTTTGTCAGCCCAACGTTCAAAAACCTCAACCACCGCAGTTCAACGAGGTGTAATCAAAGCTGTGGAATATAAATGGGCAGAGAAGCAACTATGCAAAATTGTGCAGCAACATCATCTCGCAGAGGAGATCCAACTCCTCAGATCAAACCATCCAATTACAAAAGGACCTCTATCGTCACTATCGCCTTATTTAGATGATAATGGCCTGCTACGCGTTGGAGGACGTTTAAAAAATGCAGATTGTTCATATGATCAGAAACACCCGATCATTCTCCCTAACCATCATGTTCTAAGTAGAATGATATTATCCTATCTACACCTGACATACCTCCATCCTGGTCCATCATTACTTTCCCATCTGTCTCGACAATCATTCTGGATTATTACTGTACGAAAATTAGCACGGAAGGTCACTAACGATTGTATTATTTGCCGGAGGCTTAATTGTCATCCTACCAACCAGATCATGGTGAACTTACCAGTCGAGAGAGTAACTCCAACAAAACCATTCACGTACACTGGAGTTGACATGGCCGGACCAATAGAAATTGCTACAAAATCTGGCAGAGGAGCAAAATTCATTAAAGCGTATATCGTTGTATTTGTTTGCATGTCGATCAAGGCAGTCCATCTAGAGTTGGCCGGAAATTTGACAACTGATGCCTTTTTAGCCGCACTCAAGCGATTCGTCAGCAGGAGGGGACTGCCCACTGTCATATCCTGCGACAATGGCAGCAATTTTCTAGGCGCGAAGCGAAGACTCAGTGAAATACAGCAACAACTGTATGCAAGCACTGCAGATGCGGCAGTGCTTAAATTCATCACAGAACGGGGAATTGAGTGGAAGTTCAATCCTCCAGCGTCTCCCCACTTTGGTGGTCTATGGGAGGCCGCAGTTCGTTCAGTTAAACATCACCTTACACGGATGAATCGACAATCCAAACTATCATTCGAAGAATTCACGACATTGCTGTGTCAGATCGAGGCGATTCTAAATTCTAGGCCTCTCACCCCGGTAACTGAAGATTGCGACAACGTTTTTGCAATTACGCCAGCTCACTTTTTGACTACCGCTCCACTCTTATCAGTTCCTGAGATTGACAACACGGAAATTTCTGACAACCGTTTAACAAGATGGGGAGAACTCCAGAAACGAGTGCAAATATTCTGGAAACGATACACGCTGGAATATCTTAATAATTTACAGCAGCGGAACAAGTGGAAAAACGAGCACGATAACCTACAAACTGGAGATATTGTTTTAGTTAAAGACACAAATCTACCACCTCTGTCATGGCCACTTGCTCGAATCATTAAAGTGTACACCGGAGACGACGGGATAGTACGAGTAGTAAAAATTAAAACAGCAACATCAACCATGGACCGACCTGTAGTTAAACTAATTAAATTCATCGAAGTTAAGGAACAAATTCCTTAACGGGGGCCGGAATGTTACCGCCACTCACACTGGTAACAACTGGAAGCCGCAACATTCCAACACACCTGAAAAACAATAACTATAAGTTATGTATGAAACTAAAAACTAAATTTAATGTACTCATCTTGTAAGTCAAACATAAACAAAAACAATCCATCGACTACAGTACTCACAACTTAATTAAACGTCAAATATTATCGGTATCACAGTGCACCACGGTTGTATATTGTCGGTATTACAGTGCACTACGTTAGTATTGTATAAAATAGTATTGCCCGATGACTGTTAGCTCATCTACTTAATAATTTTTCCGCTAGTCTTTTGTAATGATTAAATTAAATTCCCCCTCCTTTTTCTTTCACTTCTTTTTTGTGTATACAACCAGTCACATCTATCTCATCGAAACACAATAAATTATAATACAATTATATGTATACTAGAACGAAATATAAATTCACAAAAAAAACACAAATTATATTAAAGTTTTATTTACAACTTTAACAATATAAAACAATTTATTTTTTAAGAGAAATAATAAAATTTAAGACTGTCGCTGCCCCTATCGATGAGAGCTCGAAGTTCAACAAACAGAGCTTGTGAATTCTGAACTTGTACTATGGACGTTGAGCTAAGTTAGCTAAGTGCATTTAAACAGGATCCGATGTAACGTGAGTGGTAACAGCTTGTATTTCCGTTGGCGGTTGAGGGTTATCAACATGAATTAATGTATTGTGTCGTTGTCCACAACGACAGTTGTATTTAATCGAACATGTTTTCACTAAATGATCATTTGCAAGACAGTTGAAACAAATATTCTTTCCCTTTATAATATTTCTTCTTTCATAAAAAAGTGGCCATAGCCAAGAACTTCGGGCATTTTCTCAAAATGTGGAGTTCATTGCAAACAAAACATGGGATGGTGGTGGTCGTGGACTTTTGTGCACTCTGGTGTGCATTTAGTTGATGTGAAAGGATCTTTTCGCCTTTGATCAATTGTAATTCGGATTGCGGTTGTTTAGAGCAGCTGATGAAAATAAACCTTTCGTTGATAATGACGTTGGTTTTGATGAAGATGCTGATGTTGCTTTGCTTTCAGCCATGGCTTCTAATGTTTTGATGCGAGTGTCTAAAAATAATTGCAAAGTATCAAATGTAGGCAGCGTCGACGAACTTCCAATTTTTGTTTCCCAAAAACCTATAGTTTCAGTTGGTAATTTTTGCGTTATAAAATATACCAAAATCGGATCACAATGATTTAATTCGATTTCAAAATTCGTTAATGCTTGACGACAAGGATCCTCAACATTTATTTTGGTTTGCGAAGAAAATAAATGCATAACAGGCCTAACTAATTCTCGAGGATTTTCATAATGTTCCGTTAATAATTTCCATGCAGGCGTAAAATTCTCTTCATTAGTTACCATATGTTTCAACATATCGTATGGTTCCTCTCGAAGGCTGCTTTTCAGATACCAGAATTTTTCAATTCTCGATACTTGATTGTTAGTAAGAACAAGAGACGAAAACATGTCGGGTTAATGAGGTCAATCGGTATATGACCCTTCGAAATTTGGAATTTGAATTTTACGCAAGCGAGCTGACGGATCCCTTTCATTTTGAAGATTAATAACGGACGGCTTTACCGTTTGATTTTGCGAAGATTCGACTGTAAAATTTTTATCATGATCGTTTTGTAAAACACAAATTGTATCCAAATACAGCTCTTCAAACTCTTCCGACACTTCTTTCGTAAAATAATCACTTTCGCAGGAATATTTATTTAGAATTAATTACTTATCGTTTGAACGGAATTCACTGCACAGAATATTCACTTTTTCAATTCGTTTTTGATAGTAAATTTGCGTTTTCCGTGGTGCTGCGTCCTTTTTATAGTTGATAAGCACCTTTTTTAACGACGCGTGTAACGCGGTTTGATGATGCACTATCGCTTCTAGATCTATTTTCGGAGCACTCATTTTTTTTTATTATCAGATAATTCAGCCTTGTAGAATATCCAGTTGGATTATCCAGATATTCAGCTTTGTGGAATGTCCAGTTGGATTGTCCTCAAATTACAAACAATTGATTGTAATTTGAGAAATGTAATTTTATGAAGTGGAAATCTTTCCTCGTTTCCCGGGGTTCGGCACCATTCTGTTCGACCTCTAAACTGCAATTTCATAAATTTTTTTTTTTCAAGCAAATTGTTTATATAAAAAAATGACAGTTTACAATGAAGTATGCATTGATTAGAGTAGTTCAACTTGCAAATTTTAAATGGTGTAATATATCCAAGTTCATCACCCATTCAATTGGTTTAATGTTTGGTACACTGCAAAAATTTAGCCAGTGGATACAATAACGATAAATAATAATAGTATAATACATTTGTATAATAAATTTGTATAGTTGTAGTGTTTTATTCTGTTGTTCACAAGTGGTCCATCTATGCGTCGACATAGGGTAATGCCATGGTTAATCCAAATTGTTTTTGTTGATGAAATCCAACAGATCCGATTGGTTGGTTGTCACCAGCTATAAAAAAAAAAAAAACAGAAAATGTACGGTTGTGTTTTCCAAATATAAATTAAACAGAATTGTTTATATAACGTTACAATCGTAATTAGAAAAAATGATTTATTATTTATAATTTTAATTTTCAATATTTAATTGTTGCGATGTTTTATTTTAATAAACTCAAGTGCGCCAAATACTTAAATAAAACCGAATTCACCATTATTTTGAAATGCTGAATGAGTTTAAGGTATTTAAGTTAAGCAAGTCATAGAGGTTCAGCCATAGATGGCAGTGCGATCAGAACGTAGAACTTCTTAATATTGTCGATAGTCTAGATTGATTTCTTATCGACTATATATAAAAATAATAAGCAGCTGTCATATTCTAATGGCAATAATGGTAAGTTGTGGTCGCTTTAATTTACTTTTTACAATATTTCAATTATTTTAATTTCTAATTAATTCAATTCCAGAAATAAATGAAAAGTCAATTCAACAATTAGCTAAATACAATAAGCTACGGTCTAAGATAAGACATTTTTATATTTTTATTTCCAGCTCCTGATGATCCTGAATATCCCGCGCCCATTACTCTATACCGAGTCAGAAGGTAACAAACAAATTTTTTAGATTGTCCGAACAATTTCACCAAGTTTGGTTTTAACTCGCACAACTCGTACTAATCCATCTGGACATGGAATTACCTTAATAATGCGACCCATCAGCCATCTGGCAGGTGGAACATATTTTTAAATGACAACTACTAGATCATCTATGGCTGGATTTGCTGTTGATATTGTCCATTTCTGGCATTGTTGTAGCGACAGTAAATATTCTTTAATCCACCTCTGCCAGAAATGTTGGACCATTTGCTGTATATGTTGCCGCCTTAACAGCCGGTTTTCCTTAATATGTAGCAGATTTTGATCCGGTAACAAAGTACTTTCAACCTTGAATATTTCTAACACCGAGTTCATTAATTTGGTCAGCAATACTGCGTCGCAAAGCTCCAGGCGAGATATGGTAATTGTTTTAATTGGTGCAACCTTTGTTTTTGCAGCAACAATATTCATGCGGAAACCAGTTTTTCCTTTCACTCTACTGTAGATTACTGCTGCGTAAGCCAATTCGGAAGCATCAGCAAATCCATGCAACTCTAATTCCTCTACTTCAGTATACAACACCTAATAACCACAGTTTCTGGAAAATAATTTTTATTTTTATTATAGTTGCGGTAACAACCAACCAATCGGATCAAAAATTTTTGATGCCTCGGATAACATGTACCGCTTGAAAACTGTCGCTTTTTGGCGAATACCTCACTCCCAGTATTGAAATGGCTTGAGAGTCGCCTTCAAAATTCAAAATTGAGGTATCTTGGTCTGCTTCGAGAATAATTTGCATAAGCTGCTCACAATTTGATGACCACTTTCTAAGATGGAAACCTCCCTTTCCCATCATAGTGATTAAATTTCTGATAATTATTTCAGCATCCTCACGAGTCTTGGTTCCTGACATAAGGTCATCAACATAGAAATCACGACGTAGTATTTCTGAAGCCTTCGGATATTCCGATTGATAAACAACTGCATCAACTAAACCAGCTTTAGCATTTGCGTAGCTAAGAATGGAGTGAGTAAAAAATTATAGAATTGCAGTTCTTCATGTGGTTTCTTTCTCCAAACAATTTTTTGATATTCTGCGTCTTTAGCGTTGACCCAAATTTGCCGAAACATTATTTCAATATCGGCCGTAAATACATATTTATGATTGCGAAATCTAAGTATTAATTCTATTGAGCTAGATTGAACCGTTGGTCCTACTGCCAATTCATTATTCAGCGATTTAGCTTGTACTGTCTTGGCTGATTCATCGAATAAAATGCGCAGTTTCGTCGTGGTACTACTCTCCTTAATCACTCCATGATGCAGTAAAAAATATTGTTCGGCACCAGTATCTCGTGATATCTTTATGTGTCCTATAGTTTAAAATACTCGTCCAGGAACGCTACATAATTTTGTTCTCTTAACTACCATTCCCTTGGAATTTCCCAGTCTCGGCAAACCCGATTTGAAAGGCAAACTCACAATGTACCTTCCGTCTTTATCTCGTTGCACAGTGGTTTGAAAATGTTCAACACAAAATCTTTCTTCCTCAGTCTAAGGAGCGACAACGTTGATTTCCTCGATCTCCCAAAATTTTCGAAGAGCTAAATCTAAATCTAAGTGGCGATTAACTGGAACCATTTCCTTGCCAACTTCCATTTGAATTGGCGTTCCTGCTATCACCCACCCTAGCCTTGTATTGTGAGCAACAAGTTTTGTCCTCGGAATATATTCTTTACCATCACAAATAATTTCAAAAAATAACACACTACCAAGTAGTTATCTATTTTACTTTCCATATTAAAGAACGGATCCGCTAGCTCTAGTTTGTCGAGGGTTAGTACGACGAAATCTTAGGTACTATGAGCACTCTCGCTGTTGTCATGTAACTTGCCTTGTCCAATCGGGATTTTATACAAATCGTTGCTGCGCCTTTCGATACTCCCGAAGTGACATCATTCAGCCCCTTTATCCAAATTCGCCCATTCTCCCTTTTTAAATCAAGTCGTTGGAAACATTCCTCTGTTACAAATGAGGTTTGTGAGCCGGAATCAAGCAGCGCTCGACATAGTTTACCGAATTGCCGTGACCACAAGTAGTTGCTTTGGGTGTATCTTCTGAGGATTCCAAATGTAAGATGTAGTGGTGCTTCTTTTGACACACATTGCACTTTCGCCTTGACTTGAACTGATACACCATGTGCGTATTATTTAAACAATTATAACATCTGGCATGTTTTCTAATGTATTCTCTGCGCTGCTGAACTGTTAGCTCTAGAAATTGAGCACACTCAAATAATTTATGTTCTTTTCCGCAATATGCACAAGTTACTGTTTCTACAGTGTGCATTGCCTGAACATTTTGTTTAGCAGATGTACGGCTTCCGCGGCCTTCCAATTTGTTGCCTTGTAATGAATCCATACGCTTATTTAAAACCGACAAGAGGTTATCAATAGTGGGATAATCAACGTCTGACGTCTCCAATTTCCACATTTGCCTAGTTTCTGCGTCCATCTTTTGGGTGGCAATATATATAAGCCAGGGATCCCGACTCTCCGCTTGTGGACCAAGTGCTTTGAGTCCCCGTACGACTTCATCGCATGTATCATGCAAATGTGCAGTAGATTTGGAAGTAGAGTTTGTTACTATTGGTTGGTCAAAGTACGTTTGAATAAATGAATCGACGATGTATCGTTTCCTGTCGTATCTCTTGCATATCTTATGGTATGCTTCGATATAATTCGCGTCATTAACTGGAAAGTGCCGAACCAACGCAAGTGATTCGCCTCTTAAAAGTCCCTTGAGGTATTGAAACTTTTGGGCAGGAGAAAGATTTACATTCTCATGCACTGTCGACCCAAAAAAATCAAAAAATTTCTTAAAGTTCCCATCAAAATCACTAGACGGTGTATGCGACATATTCAATGATTGATCCAAATTTACTGCCGGTGGATTCGTTGCCTTTATCTTACGTATAGCGCCTTGCAACGTAGAAATGATGGAATAATACTGAGCATCTACGGTTTGGATGTCAGTTTGAAGGACATCAGATAATGCGAGCATTTGGTACTCAACATCCACAAAAGCTTTGTAAAACTGTTGTATTTTATCCAATCTAACCGATAACTCAACATCAATTAAAGCGCCATCTGTACCGAATCCAAAAAAATATTTCAGACAAAAGTTACGTATTTTTTGACGTAGAATCCGAATCTTTAATAAAAAATGTATGTGCCTCACCCTTATAAGCACATGATGGAAGTGAAACGTCTGTAGTAAAATGATTGGAGTCGGTTTCTAAAGTAAATAATAGAGTTGTGATATTATTTTTTATTATTGATTTATTTTATTGTTTTTTTCTTGTATAACCGTAACTAGAGGCTTATGATAGCTAAAATGTGACACAAATATTCGCGTTTCTACAGTATGCAAATATCGACTAAAAACAGCGTCTATTGTTGCTCCCTGCCTCGTTGTGGATTTTGCAGGATCGCTTGTCATACTCAAATTGAATTTGTCTTTGAACAATTTTATAAGTTGCATAGATGATTCTGCTGCAAAGTTTACATTAAAATCCCCTCCAAGAATTATGGGTATTTTTTCTAAATTTAAGTTAAGTATTGGTGCTTCAGAGGAATATTGAAGTAACTTTTCATAAAGGAATTCAATTATGTTTTTAACACTTTGATGTGGTGATATATATACCGCTACCAATAACATCGTTTGACCGTGCTCTGTAGAACATTGACAGGCACATACTTCTCCTACTTCATCAATTTGCACCCCAAATGCTAGTGGTTTCTGTAATCTAATATCCCTTGATGTCGTTAAAACATGAGCAGTATCATCTGCATTCTGGTAAATAGCAACGCCACCAGATCGAACACTTGGCCGTTTATATTTAACTATACAGTTGAAATTCGGTATAGCGACATGTTCGTCGTTGTGAACCCACGTCTCCGACAAAATTAAAACATTAGAATGTTTAGCAACTCTATCGATTAGATCAAGATTATGAGCCCGTAAACTTTGAATGTTGAAGGTATAAAGCGACAAACCTGGTGCGTTTGTGATGAAATCAATTAATTCAGATTCTAATGTGATGAGTGGATTCAGCGAAAGTCGTTTAAATTCCAGCTTCAACAGAAGAGTAGACGATGGCTCCTTTCTGCAATGATAAAATATTGAATCCTTATGTTTTGACACGATGTATAATTTTTCGATTGTAGTGACTCTGGATAAAGCAACGTATAGTAATTGCACCGAGTGGGTTTTTTCATACTCATACACGATTTCGTCGAATGTACCACCTTGAGATTTATGAATCGTCATAGAGCAACCAGATATTAGAGGAAAGTGACTTCGTTTTACTATCATTGTTCTGTTATTATTTAAAGAAATCGTAGAGTTGCGTCGATTGATTGGCACTTCATTCAATGTAATATTATGTTGTTGCATATATCCAGCAGCCTTCATTCGTAATTTTCTTCCAATTTTAATGTCAGGAAAAGTTAGCCAAACACGAGTTACTTCTTCATTCTCGTTTTGTTCAACGCGAACTAATTTGCCGACGGCGCCATTGGCTAATCCATCTGATACATCGATATTGGTTGTTATTATGTAATATTTGTCAATAACAAAAATTATATTATATGGAAGTCCGCCTGTGTCAATAGTAGACTTTTTGTGCAGTTTTTGACGTAGTGATGCCAACTGTGTAGCGTCGTTGTAGCCAGAATATACATCAATCGCGATGGACGTAATTTTAACCTCAGCTTCGTTTAAAATTTTATTATTATATGCGTTAACAGATTGATTCGAATAAAATAGTCGAATACCATGAGGACATAATGCATTGACTTCGTTTTCCGTAAAGAAACGTGACTGCATTAGAATTAACTTATCATCATCAAGTATTTGACCGTTTCCTATTTTCGTTAAAATATTCGAAAATTGAACGTTAGCTTGGCGCATAATTTCATCGAGTTCATAGAATTTGAGCCCTCTCCATAATATTGGTCCAGACATGCTTTGTTTCGGTTGATTATAAATGGGTGTTGCTTTAACTGGTGGTAATTGACGTAAGTCACCAATTAAAATAACGTCATATCCTCCAAAGTTAACATCAAAGATACCGCTAATCTGTTTGAGTCGTTGATCGATCTGGGCTAATAATTCTGCGCCGATCATACTGATTTCATCGATGATTAAGACTCGGACGTATTTGAATAGTGTGCGATATTGGAGTGCGATTTCATAAGACAATGGAAGTAGTTTTGACAACGTGATTTTTAAAGCAGTATGCACTGTGGTACCGTTAATAGCCACAGCAGCTTTGCCAGTTGAAGCGCACGTAATGTAAGCGTTACAACAACCATAGTTATCGGTAAAGCGATTGCAAATCTCCATTAGAAGTTTAATGACAAACGTTTTGCCACATCCCGCCGGTCCAGTGAAGAAAATTTGCAATGGTGGAGAATTAGGAGACGATAGATGCGATATTGTATGTAACAAAAGGCTTCTTTGTTTATCATTAGTCATTCTCATTAAGGCCAAGAACTGTTCATTGTCCATTAAATTTTCTCTCCTTTTGGCGATGGAACCAAGTTTATCTAGCAAAGCGAGACGAAGGTCATTGTTATGTTCAGAATTAGGATCGTTGTATAATTGTTGGAACGGATTAGGATCCGGAGCACCGCCAGCATCGCCATGATTAGTATCGTCTTCAGTATCATCATGGACACGACATAATTTTCGACAAATCTCGATGGATTTATCAATATCTAAATTGGATTCAAATTCTTTTCTTGCTTCCAAAATGAATTCTTCATTGTCCTCGTAAATTTTTAGGAAGCACATTTCAGCCAATATATCACGTTCTTCATTTCTAAACGGTATATGCAGAGAAACCATTTCCCGTTTATAGTTGGTGAAATCTGTAGCCATGCCATAATTTCTGTACCGAATGATCCGCGATTCATTTCTTTTCGCAAATGTTCCGTCTTGTTTGACATTATAATGAGCAACAAATTGTGCTATAGAAACATTTTCTAGCTCTTCCCGTCGTTTCTCATATTTATCAAACCAATTTTCCTTCCAAATATTCGTAGAATCATCACCAACTTCTAATTGATTTAATTCTTTTTGAGTTTTTCTCATCCGCTGTCGTTCGATAGGCCATACAGTTGGAATATATTCAACTTTATGAGATGATTTGGACATAGGTTCTCGAAGAAGGTACCATGCTGCTTCTTGACTTGTCATTTCGACAGTATGCAGCACATTTACACTCATGTTTCTTGTAACATCGACAATATCGAACTCAGGATGTTTGTCCATCGTTTCTATTATTTGACGCTGCAAATTACTGATTCCTCTATTCGTTTTGTTGACATATTCTACAACATATGCAGCGCAAGAATATTCTTCGGTAATAAATTGGATGTCCATATTAGATTTGAGAATACTGAAAAGTAATGGGTTGAAACCGTTGTGCCATATTTCACTAGTTTTTCTTTTTAAGAACACCCGCGGTCGTTCAATTCCAGCTTGTAGAATTTTAATGTAATCAACGTCACACGTAATTTTATTTTGTTCGTAAAACGTATCTATATCAGGATAGTAGATATTTTCCAAATTCAATCTTATTTTATTGTATCGTTCTTTAAGGTTACGAAATTGTGGTTCGTCTTTTGGCATTGGTATCAGAATCATCGTTGATTTGCATGGCATGAAGGGAGCGTCGAAGCGACATTTTTGCGGCCTATTTGATGTAATTCCTTTGTAGCAATTGAAAGTATCTTTATGGGTTTGTAGTTTGATGTTTCCCGATGCTTCTGATGCTGAAACCGATATCAAGTGATCGATCAATTGAAGACTGTCGTAAAATCCGGCATTCAATGGATCGTCCGGCGTCTCCTCCAACCATAAAAGTATATGAGCATGCGGACTTCCGCGATGCTGAAATTCGATCCTTTTAAAATATTTCCTGACGAAATAACGACCAAAAGGACTGTTTTTTTTATATTTAGATTGCAAAACAGTCATTACTGTATTTATCAGCTTATTGAAATAATTGGCACATGTAACTGCATCATCATTAACTAGTGAGCTTTTTTCCATAAAATGTAGTTGATTAACGGCTTCAACCGTGATTTCTTTTCCATATTTCAACCTATATAAGGTTCGTAGTAAATCAGTCCATCCTATTTCATTAGCGCTCATCGTAAGAAACAATGTGGGTTTACCATTTTGTCGTATCATTGCAAACAAGTCTTTCTTTCGATTTGCCCAATACCACGTTGAATTGGGAATCGTTCGGAGGAAAGCGAGGTTTGTATCAATGCAATCGTGAATATATTCTTCAGATTCAATTTGACGACGGGTTATGGCAGTATTATTTCCCACGTGTTTAAATGCAATCGTAAGACAATCGCGAACTCTCAGTCGCATAATTTTCATTGCCATATACAGCAAGTAGTACGGGGTAACGCCACGTCGGTCTGATCTTCGTAGCTCACTAGTTGCCATCATGAATGGCGTGATGTGTGTGCCGTCTCTGAAAATTTGAAATTCGCCAAGATAAATAGACGGAAAAGAGAGTTCTTCTGCATGCTCATCAAAAAGTAGGCTGATCGGAAGTTCGGTTTCGCCAGGGGCAATTCGCAAATACATATCTTCATTCCAAAGTAACGTTTGTTGTTACGCGGTAAGGCTATCTTCGATAGGCACAACTTCACTAACTTCATCCTGTGACGGTATGGTTTCTACTGCATTCTCCGTAAAGAAAGAATTATCAATCGTAATATTATAGCGTTGATAAAGCGGCGTTCGAATTAAATATTGTAACCAAGCTTTGATTGTTCCTTTGTTGACCAAGCCAAACAAATAGGACGATTTGTGTATTTTTTTCTTTTTAATGTGAACGTTAATGCAGTAATCATCGTTCAAACTCCGAGGTAATCGAGATACCATCGTATTAACATCGACCGGAACGTTTATGATTTGTCCATAAATGCCGTATTGACCGTGACTATGACGCAATCTACGAACTTGCATAAACGGCAAGCGCGGCGAGATCAACCTCTCCGTAACCATCTCTAAAGGAGGAAGATCGGTTGGCATTTTAGGATATTGAAATCCATTAAATACTGATAGAGTCGGTATAGTGTTTTTCGACAATGCCCTTTTGCACGTAAAGCATACCTTCGCGTTATCAACGTTCGGCAATATGTCGTTAATAATACCACTATATTGAGAAGAGACAGGCGATAAGTCATTCTTGAACCATAACCGATCACAAATTGAGCACGCGTACCCAAATGGATTGTTCAAGAATTTCATAAAAAGTTTTCGAGCACCTGCATGCAGTTGATAACCTTCATACCGCACAGGCGTCTCGTCCTGATTACTCGTAGACGGTTCACAAATATTTGATGCTTGCTGAAAATTATCGGAACATTCCATAACTGGAGGGTTGTTGAGGTTTAACACATAGGGCGCATAATTATTTCCATCTCCAGTGGTAGATGGATTAGCTATGCCCGGTAAGACACCGTTGGAGCTATCTAAATCATTTAAATTACTATTACATATACATAATATAACTTAGCCAACAATGAATGAGTATAGTGACAATATAAAATTTACTAACCATTCATTACATTTTCAGTAGATAAACAATTATTTTCAAAAATACGTGCACGATTCTCTCGCTGCCGTTGTCGATAATCACGAAGACGATCAGCCGCTGTCCGGTTTCCTCGAGGTCTTCCTGAATTTTGCCTATAGCCACCACGTGGTCGTTGCCCTTGTTCTTGTCGTTGCCTTGCTCTGAATTCGCGAACGCGTTTCGTTGATGATTATTGTGGCATTCTGAAGTATTAATATTGTTTCGGTATGATTTTTCGCATTAAAATTTACTATTATGTAAATTCATATATAGGATACTTACGTTGTTAGTATATTCTAATAAAATTGTTCTTTTTAATCACTTTTCAATCACTTCACAAAAAATCACGTCTATAAATTTAATTTTTAAAGCATTTTTCATATAAGGAACGCGATTTTATATTATTTCCTAAATAAAAATATGACATTCACCTTCATCGTTGGAAAATAAAAGAAAAATGCAAAAATAATAATACGTATGTAATAGCAAAAAGTAGGCGAATTACGAATTTACGATACAAATACGAGACGTAGTATGTGTGGATTTTGTTACGCATTATAATACCTTACTTGTTTTCTGTATTAAAATTGTTTATACAAGCAGCAAATGTACTAAATGAACAAAAACGATAAATCGCACTACCAAAGCGTTTCACTTTGATTAGCGTTTCATTTTTTCAAGACTCACTACCTTCGCTAAGGAAGTTTCACTTCAAAAATGTAGGTTTCCATTTAAGATATCAAATATGCCCCCACCCCCACCCATCGAGTTTAGTGTAGTTGAATAGCTTTTTCAAAAATATTAAACACGTATTCAAAATATTCGACCGTTGCGGTACATTTTTAATCCATATAATAGACAAGTCAAGAAAATATGTTGGCCACCATTTCAGAGAGAATAAACAAAACGCTGAGAGTATAAAGAAAAAATGAAATAAAAACAAAATAACATAATCACACAATCCAGAGATGGAAACCAAAGAATGTTTGGAGCTGGTTCGGTTTTGGTTCCGGTTTTGGTTTTGGTTTTTAAAATTTTCAATTTATGGTTTTGGTTTAAAGCTAAATGATGCTGGTTCTGTTCAAAAACGGTTTCCATCTCTGCACAATACAGCACGTGATATTGGTGTTAGTTTGAGTAATTTATTTTTATGCAGTAAAATATTTCTTCGAATGAACAAAACAAAACACAGTTTACGCATACATACATGATGACTATAACGACTGTAAAAAGGCCAATCCCTCATAAGATATCTACTGAAAAAAGTAAAAATATCATTCCCGCACTTTAGCACAAGGGCCAAGAGTTATACAAATGGGCCAAGAGTTATTACTCTTCAAAAATGAGAACCCTCCATGAGTTACCAACATAGGAATTCAGGTTTCACAAAGCCAGCTTTCATATCTCGTTTTTTTTTTGTTACTGGTGCTACTTCAAAAATTAACTCACAAAAAAGAGTCAAAAATATATTATGGAGAAAAATACGTGGGTCGTTCGGGCCGAAAATCATGTTCTAATTTTACATTTTCTTGTTTGGAATGTGTAGCAACTAAGTAAAAAGAAAAATTGGTGGAACATGATTTTTTGTGGTTGTTGTTTTGTAAGATAAAGGGCGACAAATATTTGAAAATTTCGTTCATATGGTTTAATTGTAAAATTGAGATCATTAAAAATATACGTAAATGGATCAATTTTCTTCAGTGTTTATCTTATTTACCTATTTAGATTTTATGTTTTTTTCTTTTTCCTAATTTACTGCTATTAGATATACTAAAAACTCAGCGCAACAACTTGTTTCGTTTTCTTGAAAAATACGTTTAAATATGACAGTCTAAAAATTTTTTGTATCTCAAAATGAAGACAAAAATGTGAAAATATTGAAATTTACAATATTTGAATATTTCTTAAAGTTTATGTAGCCTTCCTATTCGTTGATAAGGCTTGCTCGCGGTTGCATGAAAATGCTTGAAAATGCCACTCACAATGGACGCCGAAATCCTCTTTTTGTTTAGGTCTATTCATAATTTTTTTTACTTATTTATATAAATCAGGAGTTGTAGTTTTCAAAAACTTCAAAATTAAGTAAACTGCTGCAGTGTCATAGTGAAGACAATTTGATATTATAATGAAGTTGCAGTTCTGCGTTTTTCTCCTACTTTTTTGTAGTCGATTGTTTGTTGTTCCAATGAAAACCTTTATAGCCAAAAAAAGGGTAAATCAATATACTTGTGGTGATGGTGGTCAGTGATCGTAATCTCGTCCGTATATGAGTGGCGTGCTCGTTGTAATGGCGGCCGATACACCTTCCACAATATAATTCAATAAAAAAACCGAAGCGTTTGTTTTACACTTACAAATGTTTTATTTAGTTTAATTAATATTTAATAGAAAATGTTACAAAATTATTACGCTTAATCCGTTAGCGATTTCGTTTTAACACGAAAACTGATTTTACTCGGATCAAAAAACAATTTTATTTTTATTCTTAAGACGCTACTTTTTGCGGTCGTTTTTGGATATATCATGGCTGCTCTCTTTCTTTCTGTCAAAAACCAAAAAGCGACAAAATTTAACCCTGACAGCCGATATCTGGACTGCAAACAGATTGTGATATTAGCGGACCCTTTGAACCGTGAAAACCGAAAGCGATTCTGTTTTACCAGCGGATACTCTGTACAGCTACATACTTAAACGTATTTTCCAAGAAAACAAAACAAGATGTTGCGGTGATTTTTTAGTATGTCTAAGAGAACTAAATGAGGAAAAGATAAAAAATAAAAAAAGATGAACACCGGAGAAAATTGAAAAAGAATATTTCGGCGGCCATTTTGAAAAAGTTGAACTGAAAGATGGTAGCATTTTTACAATTATTTTATAATCTCTATTCATTTACCTTTAAAATGAGCCAAATTTTATAATACAAAAGCATAAGCACGAAATTTTACATATTTGACACCCTATATCTTATAGAACAATAACAACAAAAAATCATTTTCGATAAATTTAAAAATTAGAATAAGACTTCCAAAATTGTGATTTGACGTATTTTTCACCGTAAAATAGGCTCTTTTCAACATGAAACATTTATAGTAAAACTATCAGCAGAAGCGATAAGAGAGATATAATTCATTTAAAATAATTCGTTATAATTCATTTAAAAACAAATTTGATCTTTACTTCAAAGTTTAACTCACAAGTAGAATAAAAAAACTTTTAAGAAGAGTTTATAAATAAAAATAAAAATGAACGAGCGAGCAAGGCCAAAACAATTTTATTCATTTCGTTATTTCTTCTGTGAGTTAATTTTATAAGTAGCGCCAAATATCCAATATGTCTAACGCTTTACCTATACATTTCAGACATGTTCACCAACAGAACAACGAAAAAATTACACGAATCGGACTAATATCTATATCTGGTTTGGGTCCTTTGCAGACAGTGTTGACGCAATTGATAAATGTACTAATTATAAGCGTTAACATGCACGAATTGTTGAATGAATTGGATACAATAAAAATTATTATGATGAGGATGAACAATTGATTTTTACCGTTGAGATCACTTTTTTGATAAACGTTGGATTTTTAGTTAGTTCAATTCCAACACTAATCATAAAAACAAGAAAACATAAACAGAGAATTTTGATTTAAACTAAAAATAAATATACATACGAGTATAAAAATAAAGTTAATACAGTCTACAAAATAAATATGTATCTGATTTATTGTGTATTTAATTATTTGTGTTTTTGAATCGTCGAATTTACATAAATGTGACTCCATCGAATCTTTAAAGAGTGCACAGACAGCAAAAACCTAACCCTTTTGACCCCACTCTTCTATAATGATTTTCTGTTCGCCTACATCATTGGCAATAATCCTAGTCATTAAAAAAAATTTGAGGCGATCATATACATACATCATAAAATTAGGGCTAAAACGAAAGTTGTTGTTGAAAATTGAATATAGAACAAAACACGCCTTTTCTCAGCGTTTGTATAAATAATTTTCACTTTCAAAATTTACTTCTTGAAGCCACCATACCAACCTTCATTGAGGTAACATCTTTGAGGTTTAAAATTGAATTTTTTCTGTGTAACAATTATTGTTAAAAACCTTTATAAATATAAATTGTTCTTCACAATTAATTTACTAGTTTTCAAACTAATAAATAAGTGTATAAAATAAAACAATCTAACGTGAGTGGAACTAAACGTCGCTCTAATGCGACGTTAACAGTGATACCGTTCAAAACTCAAAAACAAAAAACATACGATGAAACAAGTTTACAACAAATGATTAGAGAAAATCAACGCGTGATTAACTCTCTACAACATAACAGTAATATGTTTGGCTCAACATCAACAAATTTATCAACAAAAATCTCATTCAACAATCTAGTTGATGATGATGGTAACGGTATTGAGTTTGATCTCGATTCTGAGATTCATTCAAAAAATAAAAAGAACAAAGTTATTATAACGCCTATAATAATACAAAACATCACTGAAAACAAATTGAGGGATATTCTCAAACAACTTAACATTAATAAATTTTTGATTAAATTATGCAGCATTGGGATAAAAATTTCACTACACATTCAGTTAGATTACAACAATCTACGTAAACAACTGACAGAAGCGAATATTGAGCATTTTACTTATCGTTCTCCATCAGAAAAAATATTAAAAGTAATATTAAACGGTCTACCCAAAAAAATTAGTACGGATGAGATTAAAGAAGTACTCACTGATAATGAATACACTAATAAAGACATAAACAGTGACGATATCATCGAAATAACTGAACTTAATCCTAAAGCAGGCTCGATGCAAAATGGTCTTTATCTAATCAAATTTAATTCAAATAACATAAAATTTCAGATTATAAAAAAGATAAAAAGTCTCAACCATATAATTGTATCATTTCGGATACACACTCCAAGGAAAATTTGTCCAACGCAATGTCGCAGATGCGGTATGTATGGCCATGGTACATCCTACTGCTATAAAATACTAAGATGTCTCAAATGTGGTGACCCTCATGATACGTTACAATGCAAAGTTTTAGATGCCAATTTGAAATGCTGCTTGTGTCAAGGAAACCATATGGCAAACTCACCCAACTGTCCAAAGTTGAAGGAATACATCCTCATACAAGAAAACATCAAAATTAAACGGAATATAAAAAGTAACAATATAAATAATATTAGGGGATCTTCAATACGGCCTCCTCCGAATTCGTTTAATGCTGAAAAATTTCCGGAACTTACTTCACCTCGGCCAACACAGATGCATCAGTCTTGGAATTCAATATTTAATAATAAACCATCAAATTCTAATTATAGTGTAAACCAAAACAAATTGGCTGCCGCAAATGAATCTGGACAGGTAAACTCTTCAAAGGATTCTTTATTTACGTATGAAGAAGTTTTGACTCTGGTAAGTGATATGGTCTCGAGTCTTTCAGTTTGTAAGACAAAAGCGGAACAATTTTCTGTTTTAACTCGCCTAACTGTAACCTATCTCTATAATAATGTTAAATAATGGTTCTGCGAATCTGAATAATAACGCATTAAATATTTTTATCTGGAATGCGCAAAGTATAAAAAATAAGGCAAATGAAACATTCTCTTACATGAAAAATCTTAATGTGCATGTTGCCATAATTTCGGAAACCTGGCTAAAAGACGATGTTTCACTCTTTGACCCGGAATTTAAAGTGTATAATTTAAATAGAAAATCGAGTGGCTATGGTGGTGTTGCTATTATAATTAAACGAAATATTCAACACTGTTTGCTACCCACTTTGAATTTACAAGCTATAGAGGCTTTTGCAATAGAACTTATTACAATTCGTGGTAAAATAAAACTCATAGCCGCTTATTTTAAAGGAGGAACATCCAATATAATTCTAAACAGATTTAAATCAGACATACAATACCTTACATCATTCCAAACTAATTTCATTTTAGGTGGAGATCTGAACGCTAAACATCCGCATTGGAATTGCTACAGAAATAATAGAGCTGGGACAATCTTATACAACGAAATGTTAGATAGTAAATTTGTTATTAAATTTCCAAGTTCTCCAACACATTTTAATCACAATTCAAAATATGGATCTACTCTGGACATAGCTCTGCCAAATTGCCCACAATTCATTCATAATATGAAATCTCGCCCTGATTTAAGTTCTGACCACCTTCCGGTACATTTTCAATTGGACTGCAATCCCCAATATTATGAGGGTTTTTGTAGATCTAATTATTCTAAGGCAAATTGGCAACTATATAAATCATGCATTAATAACAATCTAAATCTAACTAGCGAATCTCCAATTCGAAATATTAAATCATGTAGCGATATAGATGAGCTAGTTGGTAATTTAAATAATATCATCTTATCTGCCAAAGATAAGTGCGTGCCATGTAATATACCTATATAAAAAAATATTGAATTCAAAATCCCAGAAGCAACCAAAATGTTAATTCGGCTTAGAAACACTCGTAGACGCCAATGGCAACGTTCTCGTGATCCTATGCTTAAAACTATTGTTAACGAGTTGCATCAACGCATCAAGGCTGAATTTCAAATTCTGAGAAATAATAAATGGCATAATATGATTGAAGAAATCCAAAATGGCCGTAATAAAAATAAAATGTGGGCAGTCAGTAAAAACCTGCGACAACGAAGTAAACAAATACCCCCCTTATTTGATAAAGAAAACCATATTTCGATTACTAATATTGAAAAATGTGAATCCTTCGCAGCACAATTTGCTGCAATTCATAATAAAGACAATCACAATCAATCTACTTTTGCCCAACATATATCTTCAGAAGTCAATAGTTTTCTATCTACTCATGCCGGATTGTTATCGTCCCATGAATTTGATATGACAACTCCTAAAGAGATAAAGCAAATCATCAGATCTATCAAGCCACGTAAATCTCTTTTTTTCGGGCATATATTTATTTCTTATTTATTTAACGCTTGTATGAAATTCTCTTATTTTTCCAAACATTGGAAAATGGCAAAAGTTATACCAATTTTAAAACCCGGAAAAGATAAATCTAAACTATCCAGCTATCGACCAATAAGCCTATTAAATTTACTTGGAAAAATTTTCGAAATACTTCTCAAAATTCGTTGTAACGAATTTATTAAAATTAAAAATATCCTACCAGATGAACAATTCGGCTTTCGTGAAGAGATTTCAGCTCAACATCAGGTGCTTCGCATTTATCAACATGTCAGATCTGCATTCAACCAAAAACAATCGACGGCTCTTATCCTATTTGATATTGAAAAAGCATTCGATCGTGTTTGGCACATGGGACTTATTTACAAACTAATTCAATTTAATTTCCCAATTTATCTCATTAAAATCATTTATAATTATCTCAATGAAAGACGGTTTTTCGTCTATATGTCTAATGAGAAATCAAATGTACATCACATTGATGCAGGTGTTCCTCAAGGGGCCGTTCTATCACCAATTCTTTATAATCTGTACATGGCAGATATTGGGAAATTTTTTTCAAATATCCATTTTGCCCAATATGCCGATGATACAGCAATCTTTACGTCATCTACCGATCCAAATATCGTAATAAATAACTTACAAATTAACATGAATACATTATCTAGCTATTGTGCTCAATGGGATATCAAATTAAACCCGTCCAAAACCCAAGCAATATTTTTTACCCGGAGGAGAGCAACTAGATTTTTACCTGGGGGTCTACACGTGATAGTAGATGACACTCCTATTGAATGGTGTAAAAAAGTCAAATACCTAGGCTCAAAATCATATTGAACATACAATTGAAAGAGCACAAAAATTAACCAGAATTTTATATCCATTATTATGCCGTAACTCAAAATTATCTGAGAATAATAAACTCCTAATTTACAAAATGATAATTAGGGCAACAATCACGTATGGTAGCCAAATCAGGAGCCAAGCAGCCTATACACATAAAAAGAGATTACAGATTGTACAGAACCGTTGTTTGAAAATTATAAGAAATCTCCCCCGCAGATATCCAACAATCGACTTGCACACTGAATGCAATATTGAGACTTTATCAACTTATATTTCCAGATTAAACCAAAAATTCTCTATGTCATGTTTATATTCGGAAAACACTTTAATTAGAAATTTGATTTCTTAACTTTTCATGTTTATAATTTATTGTTTTTGTTTTAAATCATATACAGTAAGGTTTTTCTAAATAAAATTTTTCCTTAAATACTTTCTCTTTAATTTACAAAATATTTTAAATTATAAAATAAATAAATAAAATTTAAATGTAAATAATTTAACTAAGTTGTACGTAATGTTAAATTACAGAGCTCTAAAAATGTTTTATAATAAAAAAAAAAAAAAAAAAAAATGGGACCCATTTCTATTGTATAAATATTTCATCTAATTATTTAGAACTAAATGTTATAAAATATTAAACGAGTCAATAAATTGTGTACACACGTGTATCCATTATTTTAAAAATAATAAATAATATCGTTTGAAGGGACATTTGCCAATCAACAAATTGCCTACACAATTTCTTAATTCTTAGTACGGAAAATAAGATATTCTTATTAAGGGTAATCCAAATTGTATTCCGATAATAACAAAATATTTCCACGTGCTTATGCGCGTGTCAATGACACAACAATAACATTTTATTGTAATATAAACAATTAACGGTCATTGTGAACTGTTCATTTCCGTTGTATAAATTTCTTGTAAGCACAAAGCTTATTCAATTACTAAAGTAACAAAGGATGCTTACTTCATAATATCTCTGTCGCTATGGCTTTGTGGTTGATCTTCATATAAAATCAGTCCATTTACTAAGAAGGCGATCGAAAAGAAAAAAAAAACCGTCCAAAAATACTTAACCTTGATAAAAAATAAAAAATAAAATTCATCGTCATTAGATTACAAACAAAATTTGTACGAATACAACAAAAACAAAAAAAAAAAAGGGAAAAACTTAACGAATTTTCTTTCTTATCATCACGACTGGACACGTGCTGTTGGAATAACAAATGCAAAATACAACACAAATAAATAACAATTGGCTAACGTACATATTTATTTATATGTTGGTACTAATAGTATAACTACACGTTACAATACAAACACGTTTATTTATTTATATGAACTAATTTGTAGTTCATTTGTTTTCTTTTTGTTGTAGAAGAAAAAAACACAGTTTTTATTTAAAATCACGGTCAAGTCAAGGCCTTCTGATACAATGTGTAGATTTTTTTTTTACTTACTTTATTTGTTATTAAATAAATATTGTTTATATGTATGGTTAGAGTAATGAATTATGACGGGCATTTTGTAGCGGAAATCTTCCCGCAAACTTGCGTTTCGTGCAAATGAATGTTAAAGTTACGAATGATTTTTTGTGGTTGAGTCATCTGTTACAAATTTTAGAATAACTGATTTATTTCACAATGACGATTGGAAAACTGCAAAAAGCGATACCTATCGGAAATAATGTAAACCCTACGCTCTGCATGAAATGACATTTCTCTCCATAAAAAACATATGGAGAGTGAAACTATCGGAATTAAATTAAACCATACGCTCTGCATGCAATAATATACAAATTGTAATACATACAAAGATAATTGATCGTATCGTGCAATACAGGTCGAGTGTCATACGTATGTGAAAATGGCAGACAAAAAATTAAAAGCCCGTTTAGCACAAAAAAACGCTTTTGTCGAAAAATTTTGCGCGAATACATGATTTCGTCGAAAATTTAACAAATGATGAACTCATCGATGCTGTTAAGGTTCGACTAACGGATCTTCGTGAAACATCACAGCAAATGAAGTCACTTGATATGGAAATTATCAGTACAAATCCTGAGGAAGAATTATCGGATGTAGTGAAATGCGAAACAATATATGGTATTACAACGCAGAAGCAAAATTAGGGTGTCATGGCTTAGAAATCATTCGGAGGTGCAAACAGTTGTCAACATAAACAAAACTTTAAATGCAAGACAACTTACACAATGCCAAGAGCTTCGATTACCCAAGGCAGTGGTACCAAATTTTGACGGGAACTACATGGAGTGGCAGACTTTCTATGATCTGTTTTGCTCAAATAACAATTCCAATTGCTAAGCGGATATTGGAAATAGGAAGCCAGTAACTTGATTAAGCATTTGAAAATTACGGATGCAAATTATTTAGAAGCCCTGGAAATATTCAGAAGTCGATATAATCGTAAAAAACAGATTATTATTCATATGTCACAGAATTTCTTGAGCAAGAACCGGTACACACGTAATTGGTATCCGTAAAATATACTCGAGAGAAATAGGGTGAAGAGGCAAGGGAGGTAGATTTTTCATCAATACAACAACTTTTTGATTTTTCGACAAGGAAGAATCGATGCTCTAGATGATTTAAAATCGCTGCAAGGTCAATCTAAACAAAAGTTTCGGAAAGTGTCAGTACGCGCACATGTGTCAGCGACAATTAAATGTCCCTGTTGTAACAAAGACAATCATAAATTAGCGGAGTGTAACACATTTAAACAATTAGATGTCAATTCAAGAAGGAAATTTATTCAATCCGAACAGAGATGTTTTAATTGCTTAAACATCAATCATCCTGTGTTCAAATGTTTAATGAGGAGTAGATGCACCCTGTGTGGAAAAAAGCATCATTCATTATTACATACGGACCAGCCTGTGACATCCGTTGATGCCAAAAACCTAACAGTACCTAACCCACTAGTCAACCCAATCAATCATCGGTTGTCTAGCACCACGTTAGTTCTGAAGGTCATATAATTCTTCAGATTGAGGGAAGTTGCAGAGTACTATTAGACAGCGGCTCACAAGTATCCTTTGTGTCGGAATCGTTCGTATGACGGCATCAAATACCTATGACACAAAGGTACTTATCGGTGACGGGACTTGGGCAAACTCATGTCGGAAAAACTACAGGATCAGTAAAATTAAATTTGTTAAATGAAGCTCTAGAAACTATACTCACGGTGGAAGCTTTTAAGTTACCAAAACTCACAGCAAAGCTCCCACAATTCAATTTCAATGTGAATGATCATAAATTGTTAACAAATATCCGATTAGCAAATCCATTATTTAAATATATCGGGAGAGATTGATGTGTTGTTAGGCGCTGATCAGTTCTTCAACGTGCTCAAAGATGGAAAAATAAAAAATGATCAGAACGAGGTAGTGGCCCAAAACACCAAATTCGGATGGGTGGTTGCTGGAAACCTATATGTGAACTCAAATAACTATCATGTAACTAGTCTAACATCTCTAGCGAAAATTGTATCATATATGAAGACCATGTGGGAAACCGAAGCAGTACCTGAGCGATCACATTTGACACAAGAAGAAGAAGCGTGCGAATCATTGTATAAGGAAACGATCCATCCAATCATGCGATCTCAAAGTTCTATGCTATAGAGAAACGTTTTGTGAAGGATCCAGAATTTAAGACGTTATATCAACAATTCATGGACCAGTACTTAGAATTAAATCACATGCGTCTTCTGGCATCTGTAGAACACGGCTATTATATTCCAGATCATGGTATCGTAAAGGAAATAAACAATCATAAGAAAATTAGAGGGGTATTTGATGCGTCAGCGAAGGATTCCAGAGGCAAATCGTTAAACGAAATTATGAGAAATGGACCAACGGTGCAATCAAAGTTATATTCAATCTTACTCAGATTCAGAATGCATGAATATGTATTTACCACCGTCATTCAAAAGATGTACCGTCAAATTCGGAGAAACATCAGTGACCCATTACAACATTGTTACATATGGTACCAAACCAGTTAAGTATCCATTAACTGTATCCATTAACCAACGAGTTAAGTATCCATTAACTGCACGAGAAATCGAGCGAAATATGTATGTGGATGAGTTAATGACTGGTGGAAATTCGATTAGTAAAGTTAATCATTTGAAACGACTCTGGAAAAATGGGTATCCAATAGCAAGCAGTTACTGGAGGATATACCTGATACTAATCGCGGAACAGCACTTAAAGATATAACTGAACAAACTAATATGGTAAAAGTATTTGGTTTACGGTGGGATCCAGCGCAGGATACATTCACATTCTCCGCTAGTTTATTAGACCAGGTAAACCATACTAAACGAACGATGTTGAGCGAAGCTAGTCGCGTATTTGATCCACTGGAGTTGATTTCGTCATGTATCGTACCCATTAAAGTATTGTTGCAGGAATTGTGGAAAATTAAATTAGACTGGGATGATGAATTACCCAAGAACGTAAAGGATCAGTGGACGTCGTTACGGAATAGTTTAGTAAAAGTAGAAGAGCTAGTAATAATGAGGTGAATGAGTGTGACAAACAACCGTTTCAATGCTAACAAGTAAGTCAAAGGTGGCACCCGTAAAGCCTTTTACTATTCCAAAATTAGAACTGTGTGCAGCCGTAGTACTAACCAAATTGTTGAAGATTGTGAAAGAAGATCTGAACGCAACCGAAATAACAACGATACCAGCTTGGTCAGATTCAACGATCGGCTGGATTTCATCAGTCGAAATTGTTGGAATCATGTGTCATCGGGTGACAATCCTGCAGATTTGGTTTCCAGAGGTACAACACCAGAAGTTTTGTATCGATCACAGTTATGGTGGAATGGCCCTTCTTGGCTGTCAGAACATCAGATGTTATGGCCGAAATAAGTATTTAACAACCAGCCCCACTCCGAGGTATATGCGGGGCATTCACATAATATATACGACAATAATTGGTTGACGCAACTGTCTCAGCGGGTATCATGATTTCAAACAATAATCAAGATTGTAGCCCGAATCAAATTATTGGCGATAAACGCAACCATACCACAATCTATTCGAAGTCATCAAATTAGGAGAAACGATATTTATCATGCTGGAAGAATAGGAAGATTGGAGAAAAACCAAGAAGTTAAGCGACAATCTTGTTTATGAAATGTAAATCCAATTTTGGATGTACACGACGTTCAACACCCAATAATCTTATCAAGGAAATCTGACCTTGTACCAAAACTGGTTGAAGAGTGTCACGTTCAATATCGGCATGCGGGGGCCCACATTACTCAACAGCATTTTAAAGCAAAGGTTTTTTATCATCGGCGGCAGGACATTAATTCGGTTAATATGTCAACGTTGCATCAAATGTAGAAAGGCCAAGCCGATCATCGTGTTCAACTTATGAGGCCTTTTTTGAAAATAGGTGTTGATTATGCATAATCATTGATGGTACACCATAAGAGACGAAGGGGACAACGGCCTACTAAGATTTATGTGTGAATATTTGTGTGCCTTGCTTCGAAAGCAGTACATATTGAAGTGGCGACGAAATTTACAACAGATGAGTTTATTGCAGCGTGGAAATGATTGACGGCGAGACGAGGATTATGTAGCAACATTTTCAGTGATTGCGGCTCAAATTTTATCGGTGCTAATAAAATGCTGATTGATTGGTATAAAATGTTAAAACGCAATAACAATTTAATCTCTGAGTGTCTTTTAAGAGAAAAGGTCAACTGGCACTTTAATCCACCTAGCGCTTCACATTTTGGTGGAATTTGGGAAGCTGAGGTGAAGAGTCAAAAACATTCTAACAACAAGTGAGTTCAACACGATGGTAACGGAAATCGAAGAAATTTTGAACTCGAGACCGCTTTGTCGTGGTTCGTGGTGATGATGATAAAGATGCTTTAACTCCGGTACATCTTCTGATTGGTTATCCTAGGGCAATTAGTGAAAGAAATGGTGCATCATTTTTGGACCAGATGGCACAAAGAATATTTAGTTACATGTCTAAATCGTTACAAATGGCAACAGAAGTGTCCAAACTTGGAGATCGATGATATTGTGATGATCAAAGATGAGAATATGACTGCAACACGTTGGCCTCTTGGTCGTGTGATACAAACTCATGCAGGTGCCGATGGGCTCGTGCGAACAGTTAACTAAATTAAAAACGCAAGGTGGAATAATTCAACGACCAATCCATAAATTGTCAAAACTTAT
The DNA here is from genome assembly GCA_958295665.1 of Tipula vernalis. Taxonomy (NCBI): domain Eukaryota; kingdom Metazoa; phylum Arthropoda; class Insecta; order Diptera; family Tipulidae; genus Tipula; species Tipula vernalis. The sequence continues at coordinate 377,135,365 of OY282559.1, forward strand.
ATTGGGTGAATCAAGTGATTCACGGGGCGCGGGATGTTAACGCATTTGACAATTTAAGAATCGATCAGCACCATGAACAAATAACACACACATTCTCACCACACATTTATTTATTGGTACAGCACTGTGAGTCATTACTTAACACGGACATTGGTGAGATTTTTATATTTTTGAGGTCAGCTGATGTTATTCTGATATGTGGCTGATTCGTGATGAGCATCTGAGAATAGGAAATATTAATTGTAGTTTAAATTTATTTAATTATATTTTTGATTGTATAACCTATCTTGTATTGTATAATTCAGAGTTGTCATTAATTAATTAGTTGTCAAATTTGTAAACAACAACAACTTTAACCACTGAACCTTAATTAATTCATGGATCAGGTGACAGAGAGCATCTTGATGCGCTATGATGATTTCATTGTGCACGTCAAACTAAATAAAAAGATGAGTGTGAAGTTTCTGCTAAAAAAAAATAACAAAAAATTACACTGTTAAATTAGCTATTTTCCAATTGGAATTTAAATTATATGAAAATTTAAATTTTTTGTAATTTTGGATTTTTCGTACCACCAAACAGGTTCTTTTCATCAGGAAACATGTTCTTTTCATCGTTTTCAGATGGCTGGACCATCTGTTTATCTCGTTAACCAAAAACATCCAATTGTGTTGAACATTACTACAATTCAGATAATTTGAAAGTTGACTGAATTTTAATGGTTTAAATAATTATTTAGCGTCGATCCTGGAAATGTCCCGAAGGTTCCGCACATTTCTTAGAATAGCTAAGCCATATAGCGGTCGATGTCACCAAGCCGATCCAATTATAACCAACTATAAGCTATTTTAAGAAATGTGCGGGACCTTCGGGACATTTCCCGGATCGACGCTAAATAATTATTTAAACCATTAAAAATCAGTCAATTTTCAAATTATCTGAATTGTAGTAATGTTCAACGCAATCGGATGTTTTTGGTTAACGAGATAAACAGATGGTCCAGCCATCTGAAAACGATGAAAAGAACCTGTTTGGTGGTACGTGTTTGAGCCCAACAATTATCGAATCTGGATTTGGATTAAAACCCAACCACAAGAACCGCAGCAAAAACCAGATGAGTATCACATTTTTTATAATATTTGCAAAATTTTATTGAACTATATTGCGAGTAAACACGTGGGCATATTAGTTAAATTGCTTCTTAGTATTGATACAATACGACAAGTTTCCACCATCCACCTAATTTGTAAATTTGCAAGCCACCAATTTGTTGTTATCCACCATAATTCGTACATTTCTACCATCAACTTGTTGTGAATATTTCCAAAATGGATGCGTTAATTAAACGACGTAGTATCGTTAAAGGGTTGTTAACCAAGCTAGATAAATTTTGTAACACCATTTTCGATCAAACATCTGAAGAAGAGGTTAAAGAACGTATAAAACGTACCAAGGATCTATTAGAATCCTTTACTAGCATTGAAAATGAAATGTTCGGCTTAGATAATTCTCATCAATCTGACGCAGAGGAAATTGAGGAACCATATTATCGTGTGATCGCTAAACTTAACACGTGGTTACGAAAGCAATCAATTTCCGGTACGCAGTTAGGTGAATCCGTTATAAACGCCACCCAAGGTTCAGTTAGTAGTGACGTAAAATTACCCAGGCTTAATATACCTAATTTTTCTGGTGACTATCGCGATTGGCAGAGCTTCATTGACCTCTTTGATATTACCGTTCATAAGAATTCGTCCTTATCACCTGCTCAAAAACTACAATATTTGAAGGGCTTATTGAGAGGTGATGCTAGCGGTTTAGTAAGACATTTTTCCATAACTGAAGCCAATTATATTGAAGCCTACCAAAAATTATGTAAGCGGTACGATCGTAAAAGTGTAACAGCAAACGAGTTTATTAAATTATTTATGGATCAACCAAAGATTTATCAAGCAAATGCAGCAAATATTCGAAAGCTTCTTGATACATCCGACGAAGCAACACGTGGTTTAAAGGCTCTTGGAACACAAGCCGAGTCAAAGGATGTATGGCTTATCTACCTACTATTTAACAAACTTGATGATGAGTCAAAGCAACTTTGGAAACGATTGACCACTGATGAAGAATTTCCTACGTTGCAGAGTTTTTACGAATTTTTAGCACACCGTTCGGATGAACTTGAAGGCCTTAAACCACTCAGTAAAATTCAACCACCTAGACCAAATGCAGTTGTTAAGGGATTTCATGTAAAATCTGAATTTAGTTGCCCAGTCTGTCAATCTAATGCCCACCAGTTATTTGAGTGTACTAAATTTAAATCTATGAATAGTCTCGATAGACGAGATCTAATTAAACGAGAATCACGCTGTTTTAATTGTTTAAATTCATCCCACGGGGTTTACGATTGTCGAACTAAAGCAAGATGTCATACGTGCAGCCGAAAACACCATACGCTTTTACACCATCAACCATCAAATGAACCATCAACCACCAGTGCACATTTATTGAATAGTCGAGAATCAGAATCACTGATTACTAAGACCCAACCAACTTCATCAACCAATGGTTCAACAGAAGATAAATCAAGTACGCAGCTTAACGTGAGCGTTTACCAAGCTCCTAGCACATCATGTTGTTCCTTATTACCAACAGCACTGATGAAAATTAAAGATAATACAGGTCAATGGCAATTGTGCAGAGCCCTGCTTGATTCAGGGTCTCAAACTTCCTTAGCCAGCGAAAATTTGATTCAACGATTGCATCTTCCACGAAAAAGTGCTCGTGTTACTATTTCTGGTATAGGTCAAAGCAAAGCGGGAACATCTAGAGGCAAAGCTAGTTTACTGATATCATCTCGTTTAAACCAAACCACCTTGAATATTGAATGTTTAATCGTACCTAGATTGACATCTTACCAACCGGTCTCATTTATTGATCAGAATCTTTCGCAACACGTAGAACACCTACCATTAGCTGATCCCAATTTTAACCAACCAAATCAAATCGATTTATTGATAGGAAGCGATCATTTTTTCAATTTATTAACCACGGGAAGGATTACCGGAGATAAACCAGGGCTAGTAGCACACAACACAATTTTTGGGTGGATTGTCGCTGGATCAATTACCACAGGCGACCACAAATCAACAACGACATACGGTCTACATTGCGAAGTTGATATTGATCACTCATTAAGAAAGTTTTGGGAGCTGGAAGAAGTTGCATCACCACACCCGTTAGCAAATTATACAGAGGAAGAGATAGCTTGCGAGGAACACTTCACCAAACATACCACTCGTTCCGATAAAGGTCACTTTATAGTTAAACTTCCATTCAAATCAACTCGACCACAATTAAAAGCCACTCTCAACGGAGCATTCAGAAGATTACAAGCGATGGAAAGGAAATTTGACCGGGATCCTGATTTCAAAACCGCATACAAATCGTTTATGGAAGAATATTTGGCACTAAATTACATGGAAATCATACCACCTGCAGAAGTACATAGATCCAAAGGAGTGTATTATCTTCCACATCATGGGGTAATTCGAGAATCTAGTTCTACAACGAAATTGAGAGTAGTTTTCGAAGCTTCATTTAAATCAGAAGACGGTGTTTCGCTAAATGAAACGCTAATGGTGGGACCTACTATCTCCGAACCACTTACCGCCGTATTAATACGATTCCGCATGTACGAGTTTGTCTTCACAGCGGATATAGAGAAAATGTTCCGGCAAATAATTCTGCATCCTAATGATCGAGACTACCACAGAATTATTTGGAGAACTGAACCAACAGAACAACCAACTCATTATCGAATGCGTACAGTCACCTATGGCACATCATCAGCGCCATATTTAGCAACGAAAGCGCTTCAAGTCATCGGTAATAGTGTGCTACAAAGCAATCCATTAATTGCGAACAAAATTATACACGATTTTTATGTGGACGATTTCATGTCGGGTTCACATACTTTAGAAGATGCTCATAATATTAGAAAGGATGTATCATTACTTTTAAAATCATACGGCTTCAATCTTCGAAAGTGGGCATCCAATCATCCGGATATATTGTCAGAAATCCCAGTTGAAAGCAAAGAGCAACTACCTCTTAATATAGAAAACGCAGATTCAAATTCTAGCCTCAAACTGCTTGGTATACAATGGAATCCCTTGACAGATTCCTTCCAGTTTAAAGTAACGTCGATTCAGCAGTCAAAGGGATCAAAACGTGAAGTACTATCTCAATCCGCAAGAATTTTTGATCCATTAGGCTGGTTGGCACCCGCCATAGTAACGATAAAAACATTGTTTCAGAGCTTATGGTTACTACATTTAGATTGGGATGACGAACTACCGCCAAAGGAAGCAAGTATCTGGCGAACCATTAAGGATGAGCTACCTGAATTAGAGAAAATTAGAATTCCGCGATGGCATAAGACAAAGGAAACCGAATTTGAGCTTCCTGTTTTTAGTGACGCCTCTGAAATAGCATATGCCGCTGTAGTATATTGCAGGTGTATTGACGAAAACGGTGAGGTTAAAGTAAGTTTAGTAGCCTCTAAAACAAAAGTCGCTCCAATTAAGCAAGTCTCAATCCCGAGACTAGAACTCTGCGCTGCCAATTTGCTAGCCAAATTGATTAGAATGGTCAATAAAGCACTAAAATTACCAGATACGAAGGTTACCATGTGGACGGATTCCAAAATAGTCTTGGGTTGGCTGTCATCTCCCCCAAGGGGATGGAGTACCTTCGTAGCAAATCGCACCGCAAACATATTATCTTCATATTCTCGGCAACACTGGAGATATGTTGATTCACCAACGAACCCAGCTGATTGCGCATCGCGAGGGATGTCACCTTCAAAACTAGTAAAATACGAATTATGGTGGAACGGACCTGTATGGTTAAGTCGGGTTGCATCAGAATGGCCACAGCAATCACACTTGAAATTTGACGAACTATTAGCGGAAGAGAAGAAACCCACAGTAACAGTGTTATCCGCAATTAAATCAAAAAAGCCAGAATTTTGCATTTTAAACCAGCTGGTAACCAGAATTTCATCGTTCGAAAAAATTGTTAGAGTTCTTGCATGGGTACAATTATATGTCAAAAGAAGCAAACAAGGAACCGCCAAGCAAAGCAGAAATAAATTACTTACCGTGGATGAAATATCCTTAAGCCGCCGTACTATTATCAAATGGATACAAAGTGACCAATTTTCAACCGAGATTTTCTTATTGATTGCAAATAAACAAGTGCCAAAAACCAGCAAAATTTGCAGTTTATATCCATTTTTGGATGACAGTGGACTTTTACGAGTCGGCGGTCGGATAGAAAATTCGTTAGCAGTATACGAAACAAAACATCCACTAATTCTTCCTAAATGCGAGATAACTATATTGCTTGTACAAAATCTACATATCAAACACCATCATGCTGGCACCTCCCTATTAATGAGTATTCTTCGCCAAATATACTTCCTGATCAACAGCCGCAGAATAATCAGAGATGTAGTAAAAAATTGCCACACATGTCGAAGATTTAATTCACGGCCGAATTATCAAATTATGGGAAACTTACCTTCAGATCGTGTTCAACTTCAAAGTCCATTTATCAAAACCGGTGTGGATTTCGCCGGACCGTTTCACGCAGAGGCTTATGCACCGATATCTATTCCGACAACGGGTCCAATTTCGTAGGAGCCAATAATATTTTGAAGGAGACCAATGAATTTCTAAAATCTAATTCTAATGAAATATTTGCTTTTCTCGCTTCAGAAAATATTAAATGGCACTTTATCCCCAGTGCAGCACCATCATTTGGAAGACTATGGGAGGCCGCTGTAAAGTCCTTCAAATATCATCTTAAGAGGGTTATGGGAAAGATGATATTCACATATGAGGAGCTTAGTACCGTAGTCACACAAATCGATGCGGTGTTAAATTCTAGGCCATTATGCCTTCTGTCAGATGACCAAGTTGATGCTCTTGCACCAGGGCATTTTTTAATTGGACGTCCTCTTATCCAGATACCAGAACCAAATTTGCTGGAAGTAAAATTAACAAAACTATGTAAATGGCAAAGGTTACAACAGGCAATACAACATTTCAGTAAGAGGTGGAAATTTGAGTATCTAACCTCTTTACATCAACGAACCAAATGGCAAACAAAGGGTCAACCAATTACAGTCGACGATGTTGTCTTAATTCGTGAGGACAATTTGCCACCTACAAATTGGTTGCTAGGCCGGGTAGAACAGATTCATCGAGGAGCGGATGGAGTGGTTAGAGTTGTAACCTTAAAAACCCAAGCTGGACATCTATAAACTCTGTCTATAAACTGTGTAGACTTCAAAAAAAAAAAAAAAACTGAATTGAATCAACAGATTCAAAGCGGGCGGGATGTTTGAGCCCAACAATTATCGAATCTAAAAAAAAATAAATAAAATTAGAAATTTAATTATTATCAAAATTTATAGTGAAAATTGTATAGACTTATCTTGTTATAATAGGTTATGTTATTGTTTTGTTGACAACATAAATGTAAATATCTTTATTTCTAAATAATTTTGTAATAGCTGAAATAATAAATTAAATTCACAGCTGCCACCTATTGTAACCACTGATACAATATTGATTGATCTTGCAATTTATACCAGTAGATAATGCGCCTCGACTAAACCAAAATTGCCGCGAGTTGAACCATAATAACATTCGGTTTAACCAATCAAAATTTAATACGTGTTTTATTATTATGGCACGAATTAAATAAAAGCCTCTTACGGGGTTCCAAAATAAGTTAGTAAGATCAAATCAGAGTTGTGCAGTGGTGTTTTGGCGAGCAATTATCCAAATTAAAATAAATTAATTAATAAGCTGCCATTTTTTGTTGAAATATAAAATTAAAATAAAGTTAGTTAAATTGAAAAATAAATTGTGTAATCAAACTAAAATAAAGTTCTTGTTGTTTTATTATTTGAATAACGTGGATATTTATTCAAAATTTGTGCTGTGGCCTGTGGGTGAAGTGGACAATAATAAGAACATAAATTTGGTGCTTAGTAAAATCTAAATTATATGACAGCTTGTAGTGTAGTGTTTAAGTGCCATAGTGAAGTGAACAGTTAACCAACCAAAATATACAGTCCATTCAGTACAGAACAGTACGAAAATCCAAAATTACAAAAAATTTAAATTTTCATATAATTTAAATTCCAATTGGAAAATAGCTAATTTAACAGTGTAATTTTTTGTTATTTTTTTCTTATCGTATGTTTATGTCCTCCATTTTGTGAACAGGTGATAATTGGTTCTGAAATTTTTGTAAACGGGTTATCTCATTCTTTGCAATACCTCTACAAACCCTTGATTCCCGTTTCAGTTCCTCTTTTTCAGCCATTTTCCACTAATACACCAAACTGTTTATATGTAGATCAAAAAAATTTCATCGTCACTCAGAAAGTAATTTGGCCACCAAAATTAGTTGAAATATTCCACAACAGAATCGAAGCAGCAGCGGAAAATGATACGGTTCAATCTGCAAGAATGCGAACAAGTTGCTTTCGCAAAATAAATACACTCTTTGTACCATTCCAACATCGACATTCATGGATTGCCTAATAGTGGATAATAATGTTTTCATCAGTTTATTCTGGCGACTAGAGGATTTGAATTTAAACACATTGATTTATTTAACCAGAAATTTAAACACAATAAACTATACTTTATTTCATAATTGGTATTAAGTCACAATTTTCTTGTAACATTGGTGCAAAAATAACAATAAATTGGTGGAAAAAAGAAAAAAAAACCTCAGCAGAACAGATGATTCAACATTTTATGCCAGGAACTCAAGTATCATCATCACATATGAGTATGTTGTCTTTAATAACTAAAATATTAACATACATAAATGAAACCAGTTTGAATTATCCAGAACTAAAAAATAACCAACCTGCATAGCTGTTGCGACATTTAATTTAGCAACCTTGCCAGCATTTAGTTCTGCTGGATTTTGTGCACGTAGTATCATTATTACTACAAGTTTTTGAAGGCGGACCGGCAATAAATACCATCTCATGTCGTAAATAATATCCGAAACATTTTCGTTCTGAAATTAAAACAGGCAATGATGTAATTTCATAAGTGAACTAATTTTAATACTGGTACTTACTTGAACAGTTATAACCGTTCCTAATGTGCAATACTGTAAAATTTGGCATAGGCCGGCAATTGATATAAATGGACCAACAGCATATTTCTTCCAAAGCGTTAATATTAGGGAGGTTGTTAAAAATATTTCACTGGTCACTAATTGCATCAAAGACACATGTGAAAAAATTTGATCCACTGATTCAATATACGTAATATATTCTTGATGAGCTAGAACACATTCATTAAATTGTATTTCAATTGTCTCCAAATCTTGTGGTTCACTTTCTAACAACCGATTTAATTTATCGACACGACTTTTAAAAATTTCCTTATATCCAATTGATTGAATAACTAAGTACATAAAGGTGCAGTCACTCGCCACTAAAGCAGCTATACCAAATGTAACGCAATACAGATGAAGTATGGTATTAATTGTGTAGCCGTACGGTTTGTGCCAATCAATGAATGGAATATGCATTGGAAATATAGTTGTCAGCAAACCATGTTGTTTCCACAAATATATCGGCAATAGGGTATAAGCAATTGCCACAGCGGAACCCGCAATGACGAAAATCTCAAACAAGTAAGCACAATACAAACTTATTTTTTTGAGAACCGGTGCAACACTTGGGTCATCACAATACATGATATGTAATTTACGTTGTTGTGCAAACAAATTGAAGAACTCTTTCTTGGATACAATGCCGGTATACAATTTATGGATTCCCTTACAAATAAAATGAAAAAGGAAAATATTAATAATTATTCAGCTAGCTATAAATTCAGCTTATACCTGATACACACCACTGGCGAGACAGAAGGATTCCAACTTGGCTTCAAGCGGCTCATTCGTAAATAGCATAAAGGCAAAAGATAACATCAAAATATGTGTCACAAAAATCAACAAGCCTAATTTTGGTGTAAATGTGAACCAGTCAATCACATTCATTCCAACAGCGTTCAATATTTTTTTGAGTAGTCCAACGAAATACTTGTTAGCTGCCACATTTGAACCTTCGCGAACTTGTATATGAGGAATTTGAATATTTAAAAATGGCATCCTCACAATTTTTTATCACACGGAATATGTTTAGTAAACGATTGGAGAACTTCTAATTATGTTCGACACTTTTGTTTGGTATTTAATATAAAAATTTGTTGCTACTTTATGCAGGTAATGAAATATTTATCGATTTAGTTAGTAGTTGTAAGTATGGTGTTGGTGTGGGGGTACGTAATAGGCTCATAATGAGAAACGCGAATATTATTTTATTAGCGGAAAATAATTAAAAATTTAGCTAAAAAATTATTTATTATCTTCCTTGTTATTGAAAACTCAGTTAAAGTGAGAAATGTGTTGCCAGGGATTGTTTCACACGTAAATCAATTAAAACAGTTGTAACGACTGTTTTAACTTTGAGACTGTAATTTTCCAGGTAAATAAATTAATAAAAGACCTTCCATTTAGCCGGAGTATAAACTAATCGTCTTTCTGTAAAATTACGCTAAATTTCGATAGATTAACTGTTTTTGATAAAGAGGATTTGGATTGGTATTGTTAGTAATGATAGAAATTGACCTGGTTACAGACACCTAAGTATAGCCAGTAGTTAGTAACACAATGACAATAGGTACATTTCTAATCTTATTTTATGGTTTATCAAAATTAATACTGCATTCTGAAATAACATTTATTTGTGTGCTTGGTCAGATTTATGGGCACTTCTGAAAATCGTAATTATTATTAATTTAAATTTCACTTTAAACTTTTAAATAGTAATTCAGAGCCGACCTAATATAATAAATATAATTAGTATTAGCTATTTATTCGAATGATTTCCGCCATAATACAATTTAGCTCAAACTCCTATTATAAATGAAGCATTTTCGCGAACCTGCCCTACTAATGAATAACAATTAATGCCAACAGTAACCAACATCAGTTTCTAAAGTATGAAGTCCGAACTGAAGTGCTTTTTTGAAAAAATCAAGACAACACAATTTCTAAACTACCTGCCATCCATTGGATATTTGAAATTTCTGGAAGCTGACCTAAATTTTTATCAGCAATCGAGCTTGTATGTGCATAGCACATACAAATACGACGGCCTATTACATGGAAAGGCTTAAAAATGACGCGTTCATTGACGGTATTCGAGATCTGGAGACACGCAGGGCGACACCAGTATTAACAACGAGCGGTCGGCATTAAGATATCGAGACGGAAGCAGCAAAATAAGATGTTGGACATGTGATAAGGTTGGTCACATCTCGCGAGACTGCTGATAAAGAAGAAGGAAACGGGAAAGATCACCATCTCCTATGTTGCGACGACCAAGCGGAGCATAGGCAGTGGCCAAGCAAGGGAGCCAAATAACAACAGAGCCATTAAACTCAAAATAGTTAGCTTAAAGGGGAAGAAGCTGACTCCCACAACCGGTTGCCCCATAACCTCCATCCGTGTTATAAAAGTACCAAGAGGCAGTAACAGCTTAACAATCAAAGGCTACATTAATGACACGAACTGTATCATCATACAGAGAAAATAGCACGATTGTCAGGAGGATGAAGTTATTTTGGGAATGGATTTCATGAGGGCCAATGGGTTCTTGGTGGATGTCGGACGAGGCGAATTATTCATGATCATCGTGAGCAGCTGTCACCGAATTCGGAGACGATCGTGTGGGGAAGATTGGAGGGAGGTTCTGGTTCACCCAGGTTATGGGTTGTGGAAGCTAACGAAAAGGAGAGCGAAGCCAATGAAACCAACCGCTATAGAAAACCAATTAGGACTCTAAATCTCTCGGATAAGACAGAAACCATCCAGAAAGCGACAATCATCGGCAATTGTAAAATGTGAACAGAAAAATTCGATTGGAAAAGCCGACATGCAAGGGCAGAAATAAATGGTAGAACAACCCATACAGAAATGGACCGAAGAATTTACCGTGGGACAGAAAAATTCTGCACATCAACTACTCAAAGGGTACAGGTTCATATTCTGTAGTACATCGGATAATAATGGAAGCACCTCAATGGTAAAGCACCTAATTGATACGGGAACAGAGATGCCGATTTATCAACCACCCAGTCGACCGGATGCTAACAGAAATGCAAACGGCAGGTGTAATCGAACCATTTAACAGTCCATGGAGCTCACCAGAATATCGTTGGTCGAAAAGAAGGACAGTAGTATAAATTTTGCGTTGATTACCGAAAACTCAATGCCGTGACGAAAAAAGATAGTTACCCGTTGCCAAGGACCGACGACACATTAGACACATTATCGGGTGCTCGAATATTTTTGACATTAGATCTACAAAGCACGCTATTGGCACGTGGAAGTCCATGAGGAAGATCGTGAGAAAACGGTGTTCAGTGTGGGTAACGGGCTTCGGATTATGCAATGCATCTGTAACCTTTGAACGATTAATGGAGGACGTGCTAAAAGGATTTCATTGGAAGATGTGCCTACGACAGACGTTGGCCGACATCATCATTATTGGTAAGAATTTCGACGAGCATCTAGTAGAAGTGTAAGCTGTTCAGAAAGGAAGTAAAATATTTGGATCATCTGGTAACAACCAATGGAATTCACACTGACGAACAAAAGATTGCAGCGGTAAAGGACTGGAACCGAGGAATTCATGAAACTAAGGAGACGATTGTGTGTGGCGCCAATCCTCGCATACCTACTCTATACCCAACGTGAAATTTATTTTGGACACCGACGCAAATAATGACGGTATAGGAGGAGTGAAGAGGAGTCAAGAATGAGTTATTACACTAATCCAAAACATTATCAAAACTGGAGCGTAATTATTGGGTGACACGGAAAGAATTGTTGGCTATAGTGGAGTGAGTAAAGCAGTTCCATAAGTATTTTTATGGCCCAAAATTCCATTTACGGACAGTTCACGGTGCTTTACGGTGCTATTGTACAATTCAAGAACCCAGAGGGAAGTAGCGGGAGGGAGGTGTTTTTTTTCTCCACCATAGGGAAAAAAAATATTAAAATAAATTAGGGCATAAATTGGGGCTCAACGGTTAAGTATTGTTCCTTTGTTTACGTTAAGTTGGCATTTATTACTTTGGTTGGTTTTTTGTTTCTTTTCGTTTTAGATTTCCAGTAATCCGGTTCGGTTTGAATGAAGCGTTCCTTATATTTATTTGTAAGTATTGCGCATCAATCACGTCGCGTCGTTTTTACACTTGAGTGTAATGTCGTTTAACAACCCCAATGTAGTTTTAAAATCTATGTTAGTCGATAGGTCTTTGTTAAATGTAGCTAGTTTCAATGTGCAAAGTTTAGTCCCAAATATTTACGAGATTCGTCACATTTTTAATGGTGCTTCCGTGGACATTCTTTGTTTCTCTGAGACATTTTTAAATCCGAATATCCCTAATTCAGCTTTGGCTATCATAGGTTATAATATATTTAGGAAAGATAAAGCGGTTCCCTCCCCTTAATTATGGTGGTTTATGTATGTTTATAGGAGACCACATTAAGGCTAGATTAGTTACCATACCTTCAGAATCCATCTTCCATTTCAGAATTGTTAGTATCGGATTTAGAGTTTTAATTTGTCAATGTTTTCATTAATGGTCGTAAAATCTTAGTCGGTACCATCTATAACCCACCAAAAACTAGTAAGAGATCGTATGCCAAATTTAAAAAATCACTTGTAGACTTAGAAAGTTTATTTAGTTATTTCTCTTGTAGATTCGATTAAATGTATATATCAGGTGACTTTAATTTCGATATACTCCAATAGTCCGGATTCCCTCGGGATTATTTGAATCTTTTAAATAGTCTTAATTTATTTGTATACAACACCGTGGCATCAACGTTTTCTTGTCCAACCGCTAGCGGGGCCTCTTATTCCCTTATTCTCTGATCATTTCATCTCTTTTACTAATAACTCTATTTGTTTTTTCAATCAGTTGTCTCTCGGTATGGGATCCCATCATGATCTTTTAGTTTTTTCTATAAACTCTTACTCTTCACCTAAACCTAAGAGTTTTAGCTTTAGAGATTTTTCTAGTATAGACAATTCCCGCCTTTACTTGGTTTGTAACTCGGTTCCTTGGGAGGATATTTTTTGCCTTAGTTCTGCAACTAGCCAAATAGAATTTTTCATTTTCTATATTCATTTGGTGTTTGATAGTTGCGTTCCATTTAAAAAGGTTACTTGGAAAGCAAAATCTCCGCCTTGATTGTATCAGGAAATTTCGAATGCCATAAATATTAGAGTAAGTAAATATCGTGTATGGAAAAGGTGTCCTAATAGTCAGTCTCATTTAGATTACAAGCAGGCTCGTAACAAAGTTGTAGGGTTAATTCGAATTGCTAAACGTAATTTTTTCAAGGACAAGTTAGACTCCTCTCTTCCTCCCAAGGTTTCCTGGCGTAATGTTCGTAATTTAGGCCTAGGCAGATGCAAGGTTAGTTCAAGTGGGGATTTCAAACCCAATGAAATTAATAGTTATTTTTGCTCTAGTCTGAACTCGGGCAGTAGTTCCGTCGATTTGTTCTCTAACGCATCCTCTAATTCGTTTTCGTTTTCAAATATTTCTCTCGAGGATTTACAATCTGCTATTTGGAAGGTTAAATCGGAATCTTCTGGGTTGGATAACGTCAATTTAAAATTCGTTAAGGTAGTTTTCCCTTTCGTCTCAAAATACATGTTACATATCTTCAATTTTATTTTATCCAGATCAGTGGAAGCTAACTAAAATAATCCCCATCCCAAAGATCAGTAATCCTTTAGAGCTATCCCATTTTCGGCCTATTAGCATTTTAAGTTCTCTCTCTAAGGCTTTCGAGATAGTGGGGTTGAGAAATGGGTTTAGAAAATTTCATAGCATGTGATGATATTAGGCGTAATATGAATAATAGGGAATTAACTTCTTTAACATTGTTAGATTTTTCTAAGGCCTTTGATTTGATTAATCACAGAATTCTTTTTAATAAACACTTATCTTACTTTAGATTTTCTCTTTCTGCTGCCAAATTGATTTTTAACTATCTTTCTAATCGTTCTCAGGCAGTTTTTTTCGACAATTCCTTGTCTGATTTCCTTCCTGTAATTTCCGGCGTGCCTCAGGGTTCAGTGCTGGGTCCTCTATTATTTTCTATGTACATAAATGACATAGAATCCTCCATTCAACATTGTTCATTTCATATTTTCGCTGAAGACGTTCAAATTTATAGAAATAGTCGTTTAGATTAAGATTCTATTGTTAGGAATATTTCTCTGATAAATGAAGATTTACATAATATCGTTAGTTGGTCGGTCTCTAACAGGCTCGTTTATAATGCAAACAAATCTCAGTCGATTATAATTTATAAAAAACCCTTAGATACCTCGTCCTTTACTGGTATTTTTCTGCAGGATTCGCTAATTGAATATTCAAATACTGTTGGGGTTTTAGGCTTATTAATAAAGCTCTTACTTGGGGCGACCATTTAGTTACTATTAGTAAGAGGGTCTTTGGCATGCTTAGTTGTTTGTATAAAGTAGTTGGATTTTCTGATAGTCAGTTTAGGAAAAAATGGTTTTTGTCTTATCTTCATCCTCATTTTATTTACGGTGACATAATTTTATTCGGTATGCTTCAGGAAAATATGAATGTTCTCCAAAGATGTTTCAATGCTTGTACCAGGTTTATTTTTGGTATTAGGAAGTTCGATCATATTTCTGCCTAGTCTAGCATTGTTTTATAATGTAGTTTATCTATTTTTTACGAATTTCGCGTTTGTCATTTTATTTTTAAACTTCTCAAAGCTAAGGAGCCTTGTTATCTATATAGGAAATTAATGTTTAGTAGGTTTCATTCCTCTATTTTCCACCTAATTCCGGCTAAAAATTGTTGTAGGTCGTTAAACACGTCATTTTATGTTAGGGGAGTTTCCCTTTGGAATTCAATTCCATTGGAAATTAAGAGATTAGGATCGGCAAAATTATTTAGGTCAACATTTTTGGAGTGGCGTGATTGATGGGCAATACGTAGTTTTTTAATTTATTTTTATTAACTATGTTATTTTTGTTAATTTTTAATATTATGGCACATCGTGCTGTACATTTTATTGTAAATGAGCTACTACTCAAAATAGAATGTGTAAGCATGAGGTGGAAATTGATAAGCAACTTCATTTTTTGCTTGGAAGCAACTTCATTTTTTGTTTCGATTGCGTTGTTTCCATGTGTGTTTTTCCTTTTAATACTAAATTATTTATAAAATACTATTATCGAACGTCTTCAAAGTTACGATTTCCAGATCGGAAGGGTAGCGCACACGGAAATGCTGACGCATTATCAAGACGACCATGTCCAGTAGAATGTAAACATTGTAGTCACGTGAAGCAAAGGAAGGAATCATTGACGTTAGGCTTACGCTAGTCTTGCCTGACGAGGAATGGACTGACGAAATGATCAGAAAAGAGCAATTAGATGACACGGATTTCTCGGTTATCATGGAAAGGAAGTAAGAGAAACACCCGATCATTTGAGAGTTAAGAGTTATTGAGCTCAATGGGATAGAAGAACCCGAATAGAGAACGGATGTTTAAAACGAATGTGGGAAAGCACGAATGCCAAATTTAAGTGATTGCTGCTGGTGTTACCGAAGGGCCGGATTAGGGAAATCCTGAACTCCGTGATTTTTCAAGAAATATGCCAGAGGCTTAGTATAAATAAAACTAGAACAATGCCTTTGCATCCACAGTCTGATGGTGTGGTGGTTAGATTCAATGGCACATTGGAGGAATATCTAGTAAAGGTCGTTGAGAAAAACCATCGCAACTAGGATCGGCATATATCGATTTTTCTGATGGCCTATCGATCAGCAATACATGACACAACCGGAATAACACCAGCTAAAACCTTATTTGGAGATAACCTACGATTACCTGGAGATCTAAAGTTTGCGGCTGTACCATCAGCGACTTTATGTAAACAGCAACAACTTAATGAGATTCATCAATTTGTACGGGGGAAGATACGGATGTCAAGTAACCGGATGAAAGCTCGATATGACATATGAACAAATAGACAAGTCTTCCTCAATTGGTATGGCTTCACAACCCGCCACGAAAGAAGGGATTATCATCGAAACTGCAACTAGCCTGGAAAGGACCTTACACTGTCACCAGAAGGATGAACGACGTGGTTTATCTGAAACGAAAGTGATTTCGAGGTAAACCGAAGATGGTGCATTTAGAGAGGCTGGCCGTGTACAGAGGAGGTGATTTGGATCCTGTTCGAGACGAACAGGCTTAGTTGAGGGGTAGTGTTACGGTGTCATCTAGCATGTAGTAGAGTAAGTTAAATTATAGCGCAATGTTTTACTGTACTAAAGTGGAATTTTCCATGATAAAACTGTTCTAAATGTTTCTACACTATTCTTACTCGAAAAGTCATAAACTTTCTAGAAGTTTGGTTTAGATTATTAGTATTTGAAAAAAAGTGATAAAGTGAAAATTAAAAAGGTGAATTATCAAGTGAATTAGTGAGATATAAAAGAATTATTATTATTAAATTGTGTTGAATTTATTTTTGGTGTTAAATAAATAAATTCGTTGGTGTTAAACAATCCAATGATATGAACCTTGATTGGTGAGCGAATGTTCGTGTTTTTCCTATCCTCTTCAAAAATTTAATTTAATTTAATTTTTATTTTGTTTTATATATGTAGTTTATGTAGTGTTATGTATATAAAGTTTAATTATAACTATATTTTTAATTCTATTTAATTTAGTTTTTAGTGAAATAATAATTAAAGTGGAAGTGAAATAATTTAAAGTGTAATTTTGGAAAATGCAATCCACCGGGATGCATTTATCAGGCAATGTTTTATATTTATAGATAAAGAAATAAAAATTATTGATTTCTATTCGGTGCAAGTTTTTAACGTGTGTGTGATTGTACATGGATTTTATTAGTAAAACCTAATAATTGGATCGTATCAAAATAGTTTTTAACGTAAATTAACATACGTCGTAGTTAATTTCATATTCGATTTTATATTTACGCATAATTGAATGCGTTCTTGCAAGCCAAACAAAGGTGTTTATTCATACGTACGTATAAACATTTTTGTGGGTTTCGGTATGGTTTCGGTTCTTGGGTTTTATGTTATGTACAAAGTATAATAGACACAAATACATTCTTGAAAATTGATACATGACAAAGCCAACGAAATGTTTGTACGGGCCGCCTCGTTCGCTCTTTACGCGGATACTATTAGGTAAATGTACTATTTATTATTGGTTTTTGTTATGTAATAGTTAAACAACAACAACAAAAACAGAGAGACTTTTTGTGGGTGTTGGTATAGTTGTTCCCAATATTTTTCTATAGCTTGATATATAGATCTTTTTTTTAAGAATTTAATTTGTCTGTCTGTAATTTTTTTTCGACAAATATATTTTTCGGCATTTTTTATAGACAAATATATTAATTGTTCATGGCAATCCCAATATTTTCGATTTGGTAAATCAGAAAAATACAGAGGCCAATCGCTCATAATATATCTACTGAAAAAAGTAGAAATATCTTCCCTCCTCCCCGTAATTTTGGCTGAAGGCCCAAAGAGTTATACCAACGTAATTTCTTAAAAAAATATACGTGTGGGCATGATACACACACAAATGAGGTTTCTCCATGGGTTTTTATATTTGATGTAGTGATTAAAAATTCGCTATGTCAGTGCGTTCTGGCCAGATACTTAATGTATGTGGTTAGAGTGGACATTTTTGTAGTTTGGTCGTAGCTGCCTGATGAGTAGACCATACTTTTCAGTACGAAACCAAACTACCAACAGAAGGAACTCATGGAGGGTTCTCATTTTTGCAGAGTGGTACGTTGGTTTAACTCTTTGAGCCTTCAGCCAAAAGTACGGGGAGGGGGGAAGATATTTCTACTTTGGGATTGATTGATTTTTAATCTTTAATAAATATTTAAAAAAAAAAAATTTAATCGGGAATAAAAATGAATTTAAATAAAAAATCTTTACCGTCTAATGCATCATTTCTTGATAGTGATGATGATGACGAAGCTTCAGTTGTCGTTATGGCCTCAACAGCTGCAGCTTGTCTTCTATTATCAGCTGCTATAGAGGAAGAAGAAGCACAACAACAAGAAAATAATAGATTGTGGATTAAAGACTATAGAAAATCGAGAAAACGATGTGGCAACACCCAAAGTCTAATGATGGAACTTAAGCCAGATTCCAAGAACTTCAAAAATTTTATACGTATGGACGAAGAATCCTTCAATTTTATTCTGTCTGCAATTAGGCCAGATATTGAGAAACAGGATACTCGTATGAGGGCTGCAATAAATCCAGAGGAAAAACTTTCAGTTACGTTAAGATTTTTGGCTACTGGAGAAAATTTTACGTAATTAGACTACAATTCCAAATTGTCGCAATCGTTCCTATCAACAGCAATTATCGATTTGTGAGAGGCTATATACAGACGACTAAAATCGCAATATCTAAAGGTGAATATTTAAAACACAAGTTCTATAAAATGTACTAATAAATAATAATTTCAGTTTCCGACTACCAAGGAAGAGTGGATTAAAATTGCGGATGACTTCAGTAATAAATGGCAGTATCCACACTGTTTGGGGCGCTCGACGGGAAACATATTGCTTTCCGACCAAAGAAAAAGGAGGCTCCACTCTTTTATAATTATAAGGGATTTCACAGCGTAGTATTGCTTGGCATTGCAGACGCTTACGGGAAGTTTATTTTCGTCGATGTTGGGTGCAATGGTCGTATTAGCGATGCTGGCGTTTTGCAACGACATTTAATCGACGATTAAGCCGGGCTCGCCAGAATATTGAAAGAGCTTTTGGAATTCTAAGTAACCGTTTCCAAGTGTTCCAAAAACCAATCAAATTGCATCAAGAAAAGGTTACTAAGATTGTCCAATGTTGTTGCGTGCTACATAATTTTTTAATATCGAGAAGCCCTTGGTACCGAGAAGAAAACCAATCGCAATTTTCTAACATATCATCAGAACATCAAAATACCAACCAAGCCACGCTAGACAACCGTTCGCAATCTAAATCGGGGCAAAATCTTCGAACAGAACTAACCGATTACTTTATTAATGAAGGTTTACTATAAATGTTAAAAATATAAGCGATAAAAATGTAAACGACACCAAAATTTGTTTATAGAATTGTTTCTAGATTGTAAATGTACGTACATCAGATAACTTCAAGTCAGGAGAAAATTGTACAAAGATTGTAGAGATTGTGAATTTGTTTTAAAATAAAATGCAAGTTTTATGTATTTGTACGTGTATATTTATTTATAAATTATTATCATCGATGTCGAAAACACCGTCCATCGCCCTCTCCATAACATTTCTTGTGGAATTGGATTTTTTTATCAAAATGTTTTGCAGAATAATGGGTTTATTGGATTGTTGAATGGGGATGGGGTTGGAATGTGCAACAGTTGGAATAAATGAGGTAATTTTAAATGAATTTCGGGAAAAAGTAGAAGATGGCGAATGGGATTTGGATAGATAAGGTTCAGGTGAAGGTACATGTAATGACGGAGTTGTATTACTGGATGAGATAGATATGGACGATTCGAAATGTGAATTAAAATTAATAGGACTGGGAATTGTAAATGTTAAGTTCGGTGAAGTTATGGGGGAATTAATGGTTTGCCAAATGTATTGATTTGCTGGATGAGGTGGAAAGGGACGATTCGGGATGGGAATTGGGAAAAAGGTGTAGAACAAGAAATAGAAATAAAATTGAATTAATAATAATATTGGAGTTAGTTTTGAATAGCATAGATAAACAGATTTTACAGTAAGCATTTTCTCTAGTGTTCATAATTTCAATTAATACTTTTTTAATTTTCTCTAATTATCATCTAAAATATTTTCCATTTACTAGAGGTTTATGAATAAATCGCATGATCTTACAAAACCATATCACTAAATCGTTTTGTAGCATACATCAAAATCTGGATATTAACATTAGAATGAAAATATACATATATTCAAATTACCTCACGTAAATCTACATTAGATTTGCTTGGCTTAGCATCATTAGTGTATAATAGAAACGATAACTCGTTATAACACCAAAGTTTTGGTTCATACAATTTTTCAGCTCCTGCGCCGCTTTTTTTTTGAACTTAATATATTTTTTCCCCTTCCACAACTGTGTTTTTAAAGATTTTAGTTTTTTTTAGTATTTTGTCGACGGTTATGTTCGATTTGACACTTTTTAGTTTATCACTCATTTCAGATAATTTTTGACTTCGGAAACTTTTATTCACAAAATTTACATCCACAGGATTATATAGACATTTATTTTTTTCATATTCGCTTATCAATAGTAGCGTTTGTGACCGCGTCCATCCTTCACTATTTCGTCCATTATTATTATTTGCACTATTATTATTTTCCATTTCATCTTCCATTTTAAAGTTTTAATAAAACTAAGTTCAATTATAAGCACTTTATAATTGTAAAACTTTAATTTATTTTTTTATTTCCCGAAATTCTTTTTCACCACAATTAAAAGTTTTATTTTGCGCACTCAGCTCAAAAACAAAATCAGACTAAAAATACATCAAAAAATGTCCTTGAAAATTTTTAATATTTAGTTTTACTTGTGTTGGTAGAAAATTATAAAAGTTACCGGGTACAAATAAAATGTGTGTGGACGTGGAGTGGAGGGTGTAAAAAAAAAGTTTTTTTTTTTTTAATCTATGCAATCTTTTTCTGGGGCTCAAGGCACTCCCAACTCTTTCGCATTTAATTTTACCGTCTTACTTTACGCAATAGTAGCCAAATCGAGGACGTACGGCTATAGACCCGCTTTGTATAAACCACCTGCACATTGCATTGCTTCATGCCAACCTATAGTGCTGACATGAAAGGTGGGTCGGCCCATGGATTCTGCACTCTCTCAACAGGGTATCATAGTTGTGTTCATCGTCATCACCGATCGTAATCAGATTGATTGATTGATTGATTGATTGATTTCGAATGTACGGCCAAGCATTAAGCAGGAGATCCCGGAAAGCGCCGGGCCCACCGTACACCCATTTTTACATTTACTTGGAAGGATAAGGAAGGATATTAGTAATTGTTTGAGATCGACCAGGTTACAAACACCGTTACAGTCAATAGTTAGTAAATTTTGTGTGGTAGGATGGGAAAGGTATGTTAGTAATGACAGAATTGGTCCGGTTTCCCGGTGGCCAGTTTCAAACTACTGTTAGTATTCGACAATCACAATTGGTTACTTTATTAGTTGATCATTTCTCTGGAATCCGGGGGCTGGAACTCAGGACTCCCTAAATTTTTTATCAGGACTTAAAAATTATTAATGTTATAATTCCCAGGCGACTCTGAAAGTTCAATCCAATTAATAAAACACCATAATACCAAATTTTATTACTTAAATGAATAATTTATGTAACCGTATCTTTAGCATCCCCATGCACACATCATACACCCATTTTCACATACCAACCAAAACCGATATAGGTTATTGATTTATTACCCTAAATCTTAATTAAAAATTATTAATGTTGCCATTTCCCTCAGTCCGCCTTTCATTAATTTACCTGATAAAGTATTTAAGAAATTTAAAATTACTAAGCTAAGATTATAATTAATCCTTATAACAATAAATATAAAATTAAAATAAAATAAAATAAAATTGAAATTAAACTTTAAAATTAATATGCAATTCCCAGGCGATTCTGAAAACTAAATTTAATTAATAAACAGCCTAATAGCAAAATTTTATTTCTTAAATGAATAATTAATATAACAGATCTTTTGTATTAGTTGGGACAGACTCGACCCGTTTACAGACCGCAATGCGATCGATAGTTAGTAAATTTTTAGTGGAATATATAATAAAAGTTAATACAAGACAGCACAATCTAGCTACTTTATTTGTGATCATTTCTCTGGAATCTAAGCCGGATACTCAGGACTCTCCACATCTAAATCAGGGCTTAAAATTTATTAATGTTGTAGTTTTACCCCTGTCCACCTTTCACTAGTTTACCTGATAAAAACTTACTAAAATATTTAATTTTAAATGAACAGCCCCTATTTCATAGTTTATGGACCTTCTATATCTAATTAATTATTTATTACATACTACAACAATAATTAACTAAACGTTAAAACCATTCAAAACATAAATTATAACTTAAACTAATCTATCTACATTAGTCAAGTTTCCTATCAATGCAAGCACATGTCGCAAATTTATAAAACCACTGTTGTGCAAAAAACAACCAAAATATGTCTGCCCTGCGGTAGTATTTTTTGTTTTTTTTTCTTTTTTTTTCTTCCATTCTTTTTTTCTTTCCCTTCTGATTGTGAATTCAAGCCCATCTATTCCCATTGACATCGAAATTTATTTTGACATCCGAAACGATTTAACATACTTTTGAATCATCCATTGCACGCAAACAAACCTGTTTCACTCATAATATTCAGATACTATGATTTAATTAAATGTATTCCAGACACTTATACGTAAAACATTTATCAAACCATCCTGTTACGCATTGCCTCTGCACTATCACTGTATCCTAAGTCGTCATATTCAAATTCTGACTCGTTTATAGGAGCATTCTCTTCCGAAGGCCTTGGTAAATTGACTATTTTAATAACTTTGATAGGTTCATACCTGAGCACCCTTTCTCCTAAGAGACAGCGAAAATTGTTCTTCATTACACCTATACACCTCTCTTTGGGATTTCGGGCTTTTTCATGCAATGAATTATATTGAATTTGTCATTAGGATTGTGATATGGGGTCATCAAATAATGTTCTAATAGGAACCCTGAATCGCCAAGCAACCATGTGTTACGTTCCCCATTTTCAAAAGCCGCTTGCAGTTTGCGCCAATCTTTTGAAACCTGCCACATTGCCGAATCGTGGATTGATCCCGGAAATCGAGCACAAACCGAGAGGATTAACAGGTCATAATTACATATCAATTGCACATTCATCGAATGGTTTCCCCGCCGATCCATAAAAATGTGTTCGTTTTTCACCGGGTGCGATAATACGTGTGCAATCAAAGCAGCCAATTACACCGCGATGGCTGGTCTTCTCAAAAAAACCTTTGTTTGTAGGTGCATTTTGCCCGTTCGTCTGGGAACTTTATATATGTTTCGCAGATCGTTTCTGATCTCCGTTGGAAACAACCAATTGGTCTGTGCTGTGTAACGATACATCAGCATGGCTGCTAACCTCGTCTCTAAGGCTGTATTTCACTCTGCCATTCTACACCGACGTTTTATTTCATTAATCAAATATTTAAAAATATCTTTGGATACACGAAATGATTCTAGAAATCTAAAATCGAGGTTACAATCATCAAATAAGGGGCATTTTTATTAAAACATGAGTAACCAACTTTTGATTTGATAGATCCATAAGGTTATATCGATCCCTTAAAAATGTTCTTTCGAGGTAATAATCAACGTTGTCCGTCTCGTCATCCGCAGGCCCGTTATCGACTATACACAAATAATTAAAGCCACAGCAATATCCATCATAAATTGCATTTTTTAAAATAAAATCTTAAACAATTAATATTTATTTAAAGCTTGTATAACAACGAAATGTCAAATTAAAATTGTTGTTGTTAATTCAGCTTCGAAAAATGGTGGACATATTGATCACTTTGGAGTCGAAAATTTTACAATATGCCAACTATCACTTTTTTGAATCGACTTCTAAAGTCGATTCAAATGAAAGTGATGGTACAACATCCCAGCCCAGGTTCGACAACTTGCTTATGAATTTAGGAAGAAGTTAGAATGTCGCTTTTGCCCATCTTGGGATTTAACAAAATGTGTAGGTGTGATGTTCGTAAAAGAAATAAAAACATCAGTTTGAGGAAACCAGAAAATACTAGTGCTGCCAGATAATTTTCTTTCAATAAGACTGCTGTTTCAGAATTTTACGGAAATCTTGAAGATTTTTTGAAAAGGTACAACTTTACCGCTGATTGGATAGTAAATTTTGATGAGACAGATATTACAACAGTCCTCAACACGCCTAAGGTTATGGCGGAAAAAACCAGCGCCAGGTCGGCCAGATTGCGTCAGTCGAAAGAGGTGAACTCGTAACATTTGGGGGCTTTATAACAGCGATTGGAAATACAATTCCGGCCGTTTTAATTTTCCGAGAGTCCATTATAAGAACCAGATATTTATAATCACGAGCTTTCGCAAGATGGTGCAGCAGATGCAAATCCTCAAGCTATAGCTTCCAGTTTATATCGTAGCGAGCCAGAATCGGATGAACTATCAGTGCCAACTCACATGCATCCAACACCAGCTCGAATGAATCTTGAAGACACCATCATTGAGCATCTTAAACCGACATCTTCAACATCGAAATCCATTGCTATAACACCTGAATCTGTTAGGCTATTTCCAAAAATCGTAAATTCAGTTGTAAAGAGAAAGAGGAAAGAAAGAGGGAAGTGAAGAATCTAAACCGACACAACAGAAAAATCAAGACTCAAAGCTTTGTCAGATTTAAAGGAAGAAAAACGGCTTATCAGAGACAACGCGCAAAAGAACTCAAATCAGCTAGAAAGTTGTTAAATTTGCATCCAAAAACTGCTGGACGAGCGAAGCAAAGAAAAAAAAAACCAAAATATTCTGAAATAGAAAGTGACTATACAAGTGGATCTAGCGATTTTGAAACTAAGGATTCATCATCAGACTTAAACTTTAGTTTATCCGACGATGATACTTCTGATCATGAGCTGACGATTCCTATTCAGCCGAATCAAGACAATTTAAAAGAAGGAGATTTTGTCATTATTAAATTCGGAAAAAACGACTAACGTTAAACACTATGTTGGTAAAATTCTTTTCAAATATGATGGCGCTGAATATCAAGTTTCCTGTTTAAGGAAGAAACCATCTGGAATCTTTATATTTCCGGATGTAAAATATGAGACGTCGGTGAACATATCAGACATTATACTACGGTTGCCGATGCCAACTCTTTCTTTTTATAACTTATTGATAAGTTACAAAAATAACTTATTTGCGATTAATTTTAATTTATCTACTTAAAGTTAAAACTATTTTAAATGTGATTTTTTTAGTTTCTAAAGATTAATTTTACAACTTAAAGTATTTTATCCCTCAGTTATTGTATGCTACAGGATTTAGGAAACATAAATATGTTATTACAATTATTGAAATAAATTTTATATAAAACAACAAACACTGGTTTCATAAAAGTAATCGTCCAACTATATGTATCAAAGTGCCCCATGCATTTTTATCACATGCATCAAAATGACCCGTACCTGGGGTAAATTGATTCGAACCTTACTTTGTAAACCAATTATGTAAAGCTTTTGATTTTATTAATCTACACCAAATATTAAATCAAAAATGAAAATAGAACAATAACCCCTTCATTGTAACGTATAAATTTTATGGTTTGTTTATTTTTAAGTTATTTTGTCAAAGCTAAAAAAATAATTAATCAATGTGCCCCTACTATAGTTAAAACTTTCAAAATCTGAAACAATCTGTAGGTTAATAGCTTAACAAATTTAATTCAGATCTACTCCCAATCTAACCTCTCATTAAGCCAAAAGCGCAAGAATCTTCCGGTAACCCATCTAGAAATGTTAAAATTTATTATAATTCATATCTCTGAAAATTGAAATGAAATTAATCAGTAGTTTCCAAGCAACATCCAATAAACCGTTATTTAAATTTAAATTTAGACTCTGAAACAAAGTATAAATTAACAGTTCCTACTTCTGGAAATCTATTGCTGATTCAGCACTCAACATGTTAAATAATAAAGTCATAATCCAATTCACCAATTCACCTAAAGTTATATCACAATTTCCAGTAAAAATATAAAAACTGTTACAGAAAACGTCCGGTTCGAAAACTAAACGAGCATAATTGCAAAACCAAAACACTTTAAATGTATTCGATTTAAAATCGATTTACGAATCACAAATAAAATCACTTTTAATTTAATTATTAAATTATTAAAATAAAATATGTGATTTTTTCATAAAAATTTACAATTTATGTACATTTTTACAAAACAAAATATTGATACATTTTATATTACTATCACGACACTGTCATGGCAGAAATAATGATGTTAGATCATCACTTTCCATTTTGATTTTCTTATTCTTCATTCTATAACCAAATTCCAATAGGAATTGCGTAAAAGAGACAGTCGATAGTTTACTCAATCAAAACCAACAAAAATACTTTTTTATACCTTAAGTGTTTGTACTGTTTGGCTTGTATAAACATTTTTGTTGGTTTTGACTCAATACAAAATGAACTTTTCATTTTGGTTTATATACGCACATCCATTTTGTATATAAAAATCATAAAAAACAAATGGCATGTTTGATGTTTACGTTCTTACTATTAAAAGAAAGACCAACCATATATCCTGCATATATCCCTCCTGCATTCTTTGATTGGCATGGCACATACATAATGTACCCGTTTATACACAAACAAATACAAATACCTTCGAGAAAGAGATGTCTTATGTAGGCAAACAACAAGCACTACACTCACGAGCATTATTTAATCCAAAAGCATTAAATTTAAAGAAAATTTGATAAAAACCTGGCAAATGTTCCGGATAGACACATTTTATGCTTCACTCGGCTATTTTTTAAGCAATTTTCCAATTATACCCCACACTATTTTCACAAATTAAAAAGAAATTAAAAAAAAATTAAAAAAGAAATTAAAAAAATGATTTGTCTCGACTGTGTTTTTTTTATACGCCATTTTTAACAAAGTTAT
Organism: Tipula vernalis; assembly: GCA_958295665.1. Classification (NCBI taxonomy): domain Eukaryota; kingdom Metazoa; phylum Arthropoda; class Insecta; order Diptera; family Tipulidae; genus Tipula; species Tipula vernalis. Next base: position 377,162,370 of record OY282559.1, read on the forward strand.
TTTTTTGTATACAGGAAGATTTTTTAATTTAAAATATTCACTATGAACCCTTTTTATTATCAAACAAGATCACGTTGTATTTATTTGTTTATTTCCACACACACACACACACAAGGCAACAACTAACAAACACTTTTTTTTGAATTTACATCGAAAATAAAAATACAATTTAATTTACGCAGGAAGACAAAAAAACACGTCCTCTGCGTTCGAGATTTCATCGCGCACCGTCATCACCGATCGTAATCAGATGATGAAAAATTCCTTTTGCATCCCGCTTCTATCGGGATTCGAACCCGGTACCTCCCGATCCAAACGCCGCAGCTTTAACCACTGCGCCGTTTGCTCGGTAAAAAAAAAATAAAAAGTTACGGATAGAAAAGTTACCTAAGTGTGAAGATGCACATCAGGATTGTTTTGTATGTGCGCTGTAATGGTATTAGCTGTATAATATAATGAAAACATGATAAGCCTTCTGCTACACACATGGAAGATTGTAGAGATATTTGCTTTTAATGTGTGTTGGTGGTTTAGTATATAAGAATTTGTTGTTTTTATTTTATTTTGTTATTTCCTTTTTTTTTGTTTTTGTATTCATGTTACAACTATAATGTTCTTAATAAAACATGAACTGTACAAACACAACGAAATTTTAGGGTATTCGACTCAAATAGGTTTCTTATATTTTTGTATAATCGAATAAGTTTTGAGTCGAATTGGAAACCGCCTTATATAATTCGTATAGGATGGATTTATTTTAGATATGAGTTATTTTATTTTTTTTACAGGGTATTATAAAATGCATTAAATTATTAAATTTATTTAATTAATGTGAAAAGGCTATAAATTAACTAAACCATATAAATAAAATGCTAACTTGGAAGTGTTGATTTGAGTTGAGTTGTGATTTTGGTTTGCATCACATAATGACGTATTCATTTATGCATGCCAAATTTCGATTAAAAGATGGTGAACGAGGTGGAATTATGTGAAAACATTTTCGAAAGGCTAAATGTATTGAACTTAATTATTAACTTAATAGAATATGATTGAAGTTTTAGATTGCAGTTTTTCACACGTAAGCGTCAATTTTGCTTGTATAGTACACCGATTAGTTTTGTAGGAGAATAATGTTTCAATTTTATTTCATGGATTTATTATTTTACTTACTTGCCGGTTTTATTTTGCAGGGTAATATGTCCATAAACGGAGTAAAAGTTTTATAGATATAATAAAAAATCTAATTCTTATACAAATAATAAATTTCGTAGTATTTGATTTTTTGTTTTATTTTAATTATATCAATTAGATTAGTAAATTAAAACGTCGATAATAATAATAATTTTTTGATGTCCTAATTTAGATTTATAAAATCCTGAGTTCTGGCATTTAAATTATATTATATACTTTTATAAATAAATAATTAATTTGAACATTATTAATTTCCTTTTTTCTAGATTTGTAGGAAATTGCCGATTAGTTTAAATTTAATAGTATGGTTAAATATATATTTTCAACTTTTTATTTTTAAATATAGTTGCAGTAGGTAAACAATTAATTAACTATTTACAGGAGAATGGTAACTAATGGAACAATTTAAAATTTTTAAACATTCTTTTAGAATTTTAGCTTAGAAGTGGGAGAGTTTACATAGGCAATCTCATAAAATGTTAATTTTTGTAATATTTGTATGTAATATATTGTGTTTTGCTCATTAATATATATTAATTAATTTAGTTTAAAAATATTTAAAGGTTTCTCTTCTTTAATTTGCTAATAAATAATTTAATTTTCAGAACATAACATAGTTCCAGAATCAATCTTTAATATGGGGATTAATTTAATCCTGAATTTCAGAATTAGATTTGACTTTGATATGATGGTGATTTATTAATTAAAATTAGTTTTCAGAGTTGCTTGGGAAATTATATATTGATTTTATTTGTTGATTCTTGATATGCTTATAGTAAGTACCGAACTGAATTTTTGATGATTTTAGGCTGTTGTGGTGCTGTAACATTATCATTTTTAAATTATTTATTCTCTTTTTCTTGATCGGTAGGAAATTTCTGATTAGTTTTAAGTATTATGTTTATGTTTAAAATGGTTTTTAACGTTTATTCTAATTCATGTTGCAGTACGTAATAATTAATTAATTAGATATAGAAGGACCATGAAAAATGAAATAAGCGCTGTTTTTGTAATCTTAGCTTAGTAATTTTAATTTTTTTTAAATATTTTATCAGGTAAATTAATGAAAGACGGACAAGGGGAAATTACAATATTAATAATTTTTTAAGTCCTAATTTAAATTTAGGGAGTCTTAATTATCCGGCCATGGATTCCAGAGAAATGATCATCTAATAATGTAGTTAGATTGTGCTGTCTTGTGCTAACCTATATATTATATATTGTACTAATAATTTACTAACTATCAATCGCATTGGTGTCTGTACCGGGTCGAGTGTGTCCCAACTAATAATCCTATCCAATCCTTAGGTTTTGTGATATGTGTGCGTGTGTACGGCATGGGCCCGGGAGTCCGGGAGATCCTGCTATAATGCTTGGCCGTACACTCATAATCAATCATAATCAATAAATTTTATATATGAATACTTAGTGAAGGTCAACATATATACTTATAACTATTTTTATATTATTATTATATTTAAAGTTTAATTTCAACTTAATTTTATTTAATTTTATCTTTATTTTGTTATAATGATGTTTTTTATAATACAGTAGAATCCGTTTATACCAAACCATGTATATAAGGAACAAACGCTTATAATGATCATATAGTTTTGTCATATAGTTGTGTGCCTTGAATTTGCACGAACACTTATTTTTCTTATACACTACAAACAAAGAACTTCGTTTATAAACGTAAACGAATATTTGATTAAAATGAACAGCCGGTGAACAAAATTATGTCCCTTGAGTGTTCGCTATAAGCGAATTCTACTGTAATTATAATTATAATTATAATTTTAGCTTAGTAATTTTAGATTTTCTTAAATATTTTATCAGGTAAATTAATGGAAGGCGAACAGGGGGAAATTACAACATTAATAATTTTTAATTTAGGTTTAGGGAGTCCTGAGTATCCGGCCCTGGATTCCAGAGAGATGATCATCTAAAAATGTAGTAAGATTGTGTTGTCTTTTGTGCCGTTAATTTACTAACTATCGATTGCATTGGTGTCTGTAACCGGGTCGAGTCTGTCCCAACTAATAATCCTATCCTATCCTTCGGTTTTGTTGTGTGTAAACGGGTGTACGGTGTGTGCCCGGGATTCTGGGAGACTTGCTATAATCTTTGGCCGTACACTCACAATCAATCAATCAATCAATCAATCAATTCAATGATATGAACCTTGATTGACAAGGCGAAGACGTAACAATATTTAAAATTTGATTGATAATAAAATTTATGAATTTTCTTTTTGAAACGTAAAACGAGACAATAGATTTACATTAACATTAACATGTAAACTAAATTTGTAAAATAGAAACCAAAAGAAATGTCAAAATCGGATAGAATGTTGAATCGTCTGTAGCGCTCATTATGTCGACTAATTAACTTTGTTGACACACAGTTGATGTAGGTAGATACAGTACAAATGTATAGCCTTATGCAAATCTAATAAATAGTATTACTTCATTTTTAAAGCGTAGAAATTTCTTATTAACTTCAGATCTCCTTGAACACAATAATAATATTTACCTTGAACAAAATTAATAAAATTTGTGTGTGTATGTGTGTTTTTATTTTTTTGGGAGAATATTTATACCGCAACTAAACGAACTCAACCATGAATAATTCAAGCCCCATATAAATCCTCGAATAATCCTGATATTTATTCACCACATACCGCTACTGCCTGCGCTTGTAATAAATTTCCACCTTAATTCTGTTTTATTTTATTTGCTAAATTTTCTTATCCCTCATCATTCGTCATATCCTCAAAAATCCATCCATATACAATAATTTCTTCAATTTTTAGTTTCTTTTTTCCTCAGATTTTCTTTTATTTTTATACGAGTATCATTCCGAAGGATAACAATCAACATCAAAATTATTATCATTGATTTTCTATTTTGTTTTTTTTTTTTTTTTTTTTGATGAGCTTTCTTTGTGTAATGTAATCCTTGTCGAGAGTACCAAAAAAAAGATACGAAATCACGACATAATCATATTGTGCGTCTGTATTTGTTTGCCGAACATTTTATATTGTGCGTAGATAAAAAGCTCATAAACATATCAATTCGTAATGATATAGTTAGATTTTGATATATATACACATGCACACACACACAAGGACAGCAAAAAAGTAATAAAACAATTTTCTACCTGCTTCAAAATCTGTCAAGCATGTGTAGCTAGCGGTCATATGTACGTACATATTTCGTACTCATTCGACTCGTTCTAATATTCTTGATTTAATCAAAATATTGCGTCGTATTTAATAAATCAACAAACGGACGAGAGCTTTAAACGCAATAAATAAAATAAAATGTGGTGTGTAGGTTGAAAGCTTCTACGTCATACGGTACACGAGTTTTTTCAACTGTTTTTTTCCGACACTAATATACTTTGTATTTCTATTTTGTTTTACTTTTCATGTGAGAGAGAACTAAACTCTTGTGTTGTGGTATGAAAATGGATGAGGGGAAATTTCCAAGCAAAAAAGCTTTATGTACAACAGTACTTTTTACTTACGTGTATGTACATAATATGGGAATGAGAGAATGTCAGGGATGAAAATGATGAGCGTTCCTTCTCGAATATTGAATTGTTTATGTATTCGTGTGTATACATACATAATGTTTTATATATATATAAAGAGAGAAAAAAATTGGCCTTGAACTTAAACCAACGATCCGTTTAGGGTGAAATGCGCAATATACAAAAGAAAATCTTCTTAAGTTTGTTGGTGCTTTTCGGTTATTTTCTTATTTTCATTCTTGAATAATATCATTTAGGTTGTGCTTTCTAATATTTTATGGAGTTTAGATGTGAATGTGTTTGCTGGCGTGTATTGTTTGAATATGCGGTGTAAATGGGAATAAAGTTAATTAAATTTTATCCTTGAAATAACTTTGCGTTGATGAAAATCAGGATGAAATTTAAATTTATGGAAAAATTAGTAACCTATCGAGGTCAAAAGAGTATAGAGTGTTTGCAAATGTTTACAGAAATCACAATAAAACCTGTACAAATATTAGATTTTGGGTTTGCTTAATTTTTTGTGTCTATGTGTTATTTGTTTAGGTTTCAGATTAGGCTTAAAATAGAACTTTAAAATTTAGTAACAGAGCCTTCTAGATAAATAAAGACATATTGCTCTGCTAGTGACGGTAATAAAGCTGCAGCATCGTTTTAAAGTCGACTAAAATTGTATTGTAGAATTGTTTAAAAGTCCCTTCTGGAAATTAAAAAAAATCTAAATCCATTTGTAGCTAATCTAAGCCAACATACTACATTCAAATAACATTTTAACAACAACAACAACACTTAAAATTCTGGAATAATTTTAAGAGTTATAAAATTCAAATATTATTCAAAATTTTCAGCCTTCATTAAAACAATTAAAAAAAAAATATTCCTTTCTTAATTTAATATAATTGTTAAATGAATTTCGTTAAAATAAAAGATTTCATCTTTTCAAATGTAGACAAATCCATTTTAAAGTCAACATCGTTACAAATTTTAAAATATAAAACTTCGGTCAATTCCTCAAACTTTAGCTCAACCTCCAACTCAATCTACAACTAAGCTTCCAACTCAATCGCAGCCACCATCATCCCAACCCTCAACTAAATCTACAAGTCAACCCCAAATCAACTTTAAAATCCTCAACCGATCAACTAATTAAACCTCAATGCAAGTTAACTAAACCCTAACTCAACTTTAGCTCAACTTACCTCGAACCAACTTACCTCAACCGTTTGCTCAACTCAACATTTAATGGTCAACCCAATTCCAAAATCAACTTGATGCAACACAATCTAACCTCCCACTAAATTCAAAACTCGACCCCAAATTAATCCCTAACCGAACTTCTCACTCAAATCCAACTTCAATTTAATTCAAATCCTAGTCACCATCATACCTTAATAGCAACGTACAATCTTAACTTTAAACAATCATTCCATCATACCATCATAAAATCATAATAACATACCATACCACCAAACTTTCATACCATCATTCCATCGAAACATTGTACCGTCGTATCGTAATACCACCATATAATCATACCATCATACTGTTAGGCCATGATATCAGCATACCATTCAACCGTCCCCGTGGGAGTTGCAGGTATCCTATCGGGCGCGTCCCCAGGTGGCGGATAGGGGGATGCCCTCACCAACTCACTGGCGGGTAAGTGGAAAATAAAATACCACTCGCGGACCAAAACTTGCATGAAGCGTCTGTCCACCAGGAGGTGCGGCTTCAAACAGCGTCTGTTCCTCATGTTAGAGGCGGCTGAGCTTTTATACCTGGCAGTAGGTATAAAATGCAAGGGGAAGGACACCCTATCAAAAAAACCACAATGTTAAGCGAGGAGGAGAGAACGTTTACGGTGCAGGGAGTCGGAAACCCAGTACCGGCGGTCTTGTTGAGTGAGCAAGCGGGCTCAACATAGTCGAGATCCAGCGACCGCAATGCCTCAACAGTTGGGAACTTGGCTGTTGTTGCAGATAAAATTACAAGTGTTGTAATTGGAGCAATTGCGTCACCCACGCTCGATGACTAAATAGAGGAAGAACAAAATTTGTAAAAATTTAATATTTAATATTTCAACGGAGCAAACGCATACGGCCCTCGCCGGTAAGGATATTGGACCGCCAGACATCTCGGTCCCTAACGAATCTTACGGCAAGGCCGGCCACTCCGGAACACTTACAGTCAGGGGTGCGTATTGGCAAACAGATTGATGAGCTGGCAGAGTTCATAAAGGAGAAGACGAACATCCACCATGAGATAAGGAGAATGGTTCTCCAACTGAAATTGATGTTCCGACAGGCCACGCAAAAGCCCTCGGGAAGTGTAGACGCCAGCAGGCAAACGGAAGGATTGGCACAGGATAAGAGTATAGCAAACGCAAACCAAGCTACTCTAAGCAATGGTAAGAGGCCATCGGGTTGTATTTCCCCTTCTGGAAACGCTGGCGCAAAGGCGGGGAAGAAGGCAAGGGAGAAAAAGATAGTTTCAGAGGTAAAGAAGAAGAACTAAAGGCAGACAGCGTCAACTTCACTCGGCGTTAGTACGTCAATATCACCAGCCAATGGCAACATAAGCAGAGTAACTTCTCTAAGTATTGGCGATGGGAAAACACAAATTACCGATGCAGGCAATGAGTGGCAGGTTGTGAACAGAGCTAGAATGTGTCGCGAAAGACCATCAAGGCCGGCCGCGCTGATGATTAAAGCTACGAGCCCAGCTTCTTCTGTGGAAGTTTTAAAAGGCTTAAAAACGGATCCTGCTCTGGAAAGCATTGGGGATAGTGTAGCCCAGGTTCAAAAATCCGAGAAGGGGTACTTACTACTAAAAATTCAGAGGTCAGCTGATGATAGTGCCAACCTTGAAACAATGCGAGGTAAGATCGAGACCTACCTCGAGGGAAAATTGGAGTTTATGGCCCTCGTAGACCCCAATGAAAGAACCCTAGAGATCTGGGACATCGACGAGGTCACAATAAAAGAGGAAGTCTTTAATGCTATAGCCACTGACTTCAAGGAGTGGGGAAAAATCGATAAGAGTGTTGTGAAGAGTCTAAGACCAGCGCACAGAGGCACGCAGATTGCGGTAATTAAGGTACCAACGGCTTTAGCCCGGAAAATGGTTGATGTTGGCAGGACACGAATAGGTTGGGTCAGATGCCGCATTCGTGAGGTAGCAAGCCCAGCGAGGTGCTACAAATGCTGGAAGCCTGGTCACAGATCGGCTTCATGCCAAAGCGCCAAGGATCTATCAAACCTCTGCTTTAGATGCTGCAAGGCTGGTCATAAGGCAAGGGATTGTAATAGCGAACCGCAATGTGCATTTTGCCGTATGAGAAATGGGAAAGTCAGAGACGGTCACATCACCGTAAGGGTAATTGCCCTGCAAGACAGAAGACCGCAAGGAACACTCGCCGGAAATGAAAGTTTTTCAACTAAATTTAAACCACTGCGAAGCTGCCCAGGACCTTCTATGGCAGACCGTGCATGAGCTGAAGCCAGACGTCGCAATGCTATTCGAACATTATAGGAAGGTGGACGATAACGCTTGGGTTAGTGATCGTAGTGGCAAGGCTGCAATTTGGGCATGCGGTAGTTTTGCCATCCAAGAAACTTCGCAAAATTTCGTCGGGTTCGTTCGAGCTAAAATCAATGGCGTACATTTTTATAGCTGTTACGCCCCTCCGAGTGAGCCACATGTGCAATTCACCCACTTTTTGGACTGTTTGGTCATGGACGCGAAAGATCATTACCTCAAGGTAATTGCCGGGGACTTCAATGCGTGGTCTACTGAGTGGGGCAGCACTCAAACCAACGGAGGAGGCCAAGCACTACTGGAAGCCTTCTCAGTTCTAGACATGGTTCTCTGTAACACAGGCAGCACGTACACATTCAACAGGAGTAGTGTTGGTTCGGTGATAGACTTGACGTTTGCTAGCGAATCCCTCGCGAGAGCTGGGGTGGCCTGGGAGGTCAGCGACATTTATACGCACAGCGACCATCGGGCTATTCTGTGTGAACTTCGACGAATATATCGTAGGGGTGATCTTCGGAAAGCTGGATGGAGGACAACTGCTTTTGACGAGAACATATACAGATGCATGCTTCGCAACACTAACCTGACGGGTGACGCCAACACTAAGGCAACTCAGTTGATAAACAGCGTTATCAGGGCTTGTAATATAACAATGCCTAGGAGAATAATAAGCAAACGTCGTCCGCCGGCCTACTGGTGGAATGAGGAGATTGCCTTGCTCCGACGAAGGTGTAATCGAGCTAGACGGAATTTGCAACGTGGGAGAAATACCAACTTATCTCCTAGCCTACAGCAAACATATAGGGAGGCCCGAGGTGCCCTGAAGTTGGCCATAAAGCAGAGTAAGCGGAGATGCTGGAGATCCCTCTGTGATGAGGTCGAGAGAAATCCGTGGGGTAGGCCTTACCTGTTGGTAATGTCCAAGCTGAAACTGTCAAGAGTTGTTGTACCAACGTGCCCGATACTGATGAGTAATATAGTTTCAACACTGTTCCCGCAATAATCCACAACCTTTCGTCCAAATATCGAAGTTGATAATGTACCGCTATTCACGATCGAAGAGCTAATGTCTGCAACTAGGAGGATTCCTAGCAAGAAAGCGCCGGGACCAGACTATATACGCAATGTCGCCCTAAAGGGTGCAATCCTAGAGAAAGGTGAGGAGTTTCTGGAGGTGTTCAACTCCTGTCTTAGAGAAGGTACATTCCCGGATATCTGGAAGAAGCAAAGGCTGATACTGCTACCTAAGGGCAGAACGCAGCCACTAGAGCCATCATCGTTTCGTCCGGTTTGTCTTTTGGATGGAGCGGGAAAAGTCTTAGAAAGATTACTCTACAACCGACTAGAAGAAGCCATTGAAAGAGATGGAGCTCTTTCTCAAAACCAATATGACTTTCGCAAGGCGCGCTCAACGTTGGATGCTATTCAACTGGTCACCAGCCTTGCTGAGGATGCCATAACCGGCAGGAGATGGGAGGGAGGCCACAAAAAATACTGCGCAGTAATTACCTTGGACATTAAAAATGCGTTCAATTCAGCAAAGTGGAGACACATTATGTGCGCCCTTAACAAAAGGAACGTGCGTGGATACATCCAAAGGATAATCCCGGATTATTCTAGGAATCGCTTTCTGGAATATCATACGGACGATGGGAGCAAGGAATACAGAGTTACCTGTGGGTCCCTCAGGGCTCTGTACTTGGACCACTACTGTGGAATATTATGTACGACGAGGTCCTCAGACTTCAAGTTCCCGTGGAGGTAACGGTGGTTGGCTATGCCGATGATATTGCCATTATAGCAGTAGCAAAGTACAAAGACGAGCTGGAGGCCATCTGCGGAGATGCTGTAGACTTAATTCGGCAATGGCTGAATTCAGTGGATCTGCAATTGGCTGAGCAAAAAACCGAAGCGGTGCTGATTTCCAGCCGAAAGGTTGTAGAAACACTTTCGATCCAAATTCGTACACATAAGATTGTGTCAAAACCATCGATTAGGTACCTAGGTGTGCAAATTGATACAAGGCTGTCGTTTAAGGAACACGCGAGGTATGTCAGCGAGAAATCAGCCAGTACTAGTAAGGCTTTAAATCGGATTATGCCAAACGTTGGCGGACCAAGCTAAGGGCGACGAAGACTACTGATCGGGGTTGTAACATCTATCATCCTCTACGCAGCCCCTATATGGACCCAAGCGCTGCAGGTACCATCATACCGACGGAAAGTTAATTCGGCCTACCGCAACTGCGCACTTAGAGCGGTTAGTGCCTACAGAACTGTTTCGGACGGGGCTGCCTGAGTTATTACGGGTATGTGCCCAATCGATTTGCTGGCAATGGAGCGACAAAAATTGTCAGGCTTATTCCGGAAATATCCATCTGGACAGACCGTAAACATGGTGAGGTCGATTTTTACCTGACACAGTTTTTGTCAGGCCACGGATGCTTCCGATTGTACCTCTATCGTTTTGGGCACGAGGACTCGCCGAATTGCCCCCACTGTGGAGTACCCGAAGACGCTGAGCATGTGTTCTTCGTATGCGAGCGGTTCTGTAACAACAGGGAAGCACTCGTAAGATCGCTCGATGTCGACGACGTAGTCCCCGAAAGCATCGTCGAAGTGATGCTTGCTACTCCAGAGGCATGGAGAGCGATAGCTGCAACATGATAGTTGTGTAGAACATACATAGCATAGTACATACGTACAGACTCCTTCCATCCGAAGTAATACCTTGCGGTGGTCCCGGATGGAAAGGATTTAGGAGGTGGTTTTGGTAAGTAGGAGTCTCACACTGTTGCGGGTGTTGTGCACCTGCTTCGTCCATGATGGATTTCCACCTCCTCACAAAAAAAAAAAAAAAAAAAAAAACATTCAACCGTCAAACCATTATTCTGTCATACCATTATATTATCTAGAGTAAATACCGTTATACCATCAAACGTACAGTTTGTACATTATACGTGTCATATATACAATCATACCATCACAACATCATACAATAAAACCAAACCATCATACCATCATTATATCATCATAATATTACACAGTCATACCATCATATATACCATCTTACCAAGATACCATCATACCATCGTACCATCATACCATATTATCACTATACCATCATATCATCATACCGTCGTATCATCATAACAGCATGGTTTTACACTTCAAATTGCACCTTTTACATTGCAAATTGAACCTTTCGCATTTCAAATTGAAACTTTAGCAAATTATATGAATGGCCAACTAGGACCGAACTTTGCTATTTTTTAACGGATTTTAGTGAAATTTGACATCCGCAATAGAAATGGGATTCTAAAATTATTTCTAGATGAAGTTCTGGAAAATGGCCAAGTATGATGGAAGATGGAACTTGCCTGTTTCTTAACCCATTACGATGAAATTTAACATGTGTGTTCGAAATGGGATTCCTAAAATGATTTTTAGATAAAGTTCTGGAATATGGTCAATAAGAATATAACTTAAATATTTCTGAACCGATTCTGATCAATTTTGATGTTTCAAACGAACCGAACGAAATGTAACCCAACAATTATTTTAGGACGAGGTTGTGAGTTGTCATGTCATTATGGCTTCTATAAAGTTGTATGTTTAGGTTTCTGTGAATCTTGCAGCTGTTAAGGTTCCTTTGAGACAGTGTAAACGTACTACTTTATCTCTGTAATAAAGTTTCGGTTAGACATTTTTCTTGCCAATCCTTCGCTTTAAATTTTGTGTTATGTATTCTGAGTATTTACTGTTAGAGCGGTAAGTTTAGAAAACTAGAGTGTATGGCGGACACGCGCCGCAATATTGAAACTACTAACGGTATTGTAGAGTTTCGGAATTAGAAACATTATTTTAAATCCTCGGAAGGATAGAAGGAATAGCAAAATTCGAACCTACTACGTCATATTCCAGAACTTTGTCTAAAAATCATTTTATAATCCAATTTCCAACGGACATGTCGAATTTCTTCATAAATGGTTGAGAAAAAGTTTACTTGGTCATTTTCCATCGTGGATGTCAAATTCCACTAAAATCCGTTAAGAAGAATCAATATAATTTGCTAAAGGTTCAATTTGAAATGTAAAAGGTTCAATTTGAGGTTTGAGATATGTACATATTAACAGTTGCTCACTAAACACTTATCCAACCTCAACTGAAGCCCAACTCAACCAGCGAACGGCCCCTAACTGAACCTTCAGTCCAACCGGCGAAAAAAATTCTTAATCGTACAAGCCGTTCTCGAGATACCATGGGGACAGACATCCAGTTATCCAGACGCCCAGACATCGAGACATCTAGACATTCAGACGTCCACACAGACGGACATTTTTTTTGTTGCTTTTTTAAACTGAAGGGTACTCCACCGGCACAAAAAAAGGCCCGGGGTGGGGGGGGGGGTAGAATCTGTCCCAGAGGTCTCGGATTTTGCGGTCCGGTCTGGAGTTACCTAGATAATGTGCTAGAGCAAGAGGCCAAGGTGGAAAACCTGCCTTGAGCCAGGATTGTGTTTATTACCTTCCCAAATAGTGCTGAATTATCTAGGAATAAGCTTTTTGGATTTATCAAAATCCAAAACGAGGGCATGCAGGCGATCAACTGGAGAGTGATCAGGAAAGAGGCGAAAGGATCTTTAGCCTTTTGCACCTTCTCTATGGATCACTCTTCAGTTGAGAAACTCAAGTGGGTTGGCTTTAAAGTCAATTATAAGTTTGGGACTGTCCAACTGCATCCCAAAGGTAGTCAGCGTGGCGCCAAACCGGTTTCTGTGTGCGGGACCGAAGTGGTCAAGCCTGTGGAGGCTACGGTGGCGGCACCTGCAGCCAAGACCACTGGGGTTGCGACCTCTCCAGGGACAGGTGAGAAGAAAGCGGGAAAGGAAGCAGAAGGCGTCAGGGGTCCCCCCGCGCAAGCCGTTGGTGAGGCATGGAGGATCTAAGGCAGCGGTGGCCAGCAGAACGGAGATGGAGGATATTGGTCAGCCATCAGCCGGTCAAAAAGGCATGAGTGTGGTGGCAGTGCGGGAAAGGAGGCGGAGCAGGGCCTTCTGAAGATGCCTTCGAAAAAATGAAGGCGTAGGTTTATCTGCCATAACATTGGCATGGCTCTAATCCAGGAGCCATGGGTGACAGGTAACCAAATTTAAAGTATACCAAATGAAGTGGGTAAGTTAATTTATCATAACGGAACTGAGAGTTCAAGAGCGGCTATTTTGGCCAGTTCCCAAATTAATTTATTGCCATTTCAGAGTTTATCTCTAGGGATTTGGTTGCAGTAATAGTGGAGGTTCTGGGTGAAAGAGGCAAACAGGAGGTTATAATGGCCTCCGCCTACTTTCCTGGAGACTCAGAGTTGATACCTCCACTTGGAGTTAGACAACTCATAGCTCATTGCAAACGCAATGGGCTGGCCTACCTGATAGGATGCGATGGAAACGCGCACCACACGGTGTGGTGTATCACGGACATCAATAACAGAGGTGAGTACATTTTTGCATTTCTGATCTCAAGTAATGTAGGCATTGTCAATAGGGAAAGGAAACCTACTTTTATTAATGCGATTAGGCAAGAGGTCCTAATTAGAATTTCAAAACTGACCGACTGGGACTCTTACAGAGTTTCACTCGAATCAGAAATGCCCTCGGTCGGAGGGAGCAAAGAGTCTCCAGAGGGTTTGCAGTTCTGTTCAAACCAGCTGAATAATTCTAAAAACTTTGCTTACGAGAACAGCTGCCCGGTTAAGCGAAGAGAGTCTACTCTCGAAGGTGGTCTCTTGGTGGAACGGGACGCTGGGTAAACTGAGGAATAAATCGAGAAGATTATTAAACAAAGCTAAACGCACCGGTGAATGGGGCGAGTATAAGTTGGCCTTGACGGAATGTAATCTCGAATTAAGAAGATCCAAAAGGGCTACCTGGAGGAATTTCTGTGAGGGAATCAATGAATTGGGATCATTGAAGTGGTTCCAGAAGCAAGATGGGAGGTTCACTGAAAACCGGACGGAAACCTTAGAGGTGCTGTTAGATACCCACTTTCCGGATTCGGTATCCCTCAAGTAAGGTGGCCCATGCGCCTCACTGTAGGATCTGAAGTCGCTCTGGGAAAATTTTCACACCCAGCAAGGTGCAATGGGCTATTAGGTCTTTCAAACCTTTCAAATCCGCTGGAAGGAATGGTATCTTTCCAGCTTTACTTCAAAAAGGTATTGAGGAAATACTTCCCAGTTTGATCCAGATGTTTCGGGCAAGTTATGCTTTTAACTATATTCCAAAACTGTGGCAGAAAGGGGGGGGGGTCATCCAGACACCCAGGCCAAGGCATATCGGCCAATTAGTCTCACCTCGATTCTATTGAAGATGATGGAAAAAATCTTGGACCATCAAATAAGAAGTCAGGTCTTTGATAAATCCACTATGATGGCCCTTAGCGGTCTAGTCACGAGGATTGAAAAAGCGGTGATTTATAAAGAAATTGCCCTTTGTGTCTCTATGGACATTAAGGGGGCGTTTGATAATATCTCCTATGGATCGATAGAGAGGGCATCAATGGAAAAAAGGGTTCCGCTTTCTACAACTGGGTGGATCCGTTCCATGCTGGAACATCGTGAGATTACAGCCAGAATAGGTGGCGAGTCAGTAACCAACAGGGCCGTACTATCTCCTCTTTTATGGTCATTAGTTATTGACAGATTACTAGTCCTTCTGATCGCATGCAAAATGCACTCAATATAATATGGCAGTGGTGTTACCAGGAAGGACTCAGTGTCAATCCAAACAAAACTGTCATTGTTCCTTTTACGAGGAGGAAAAATCTCGCGCTCACAGTCCCCTCGCTAAACGGTACTACTACGGTTCCCTTTTCCAGCGAGGTTAAATATCTAGAGTTTATCCTACATCAAAACTGAACTACCAAGGCTTTCTGGGCCTGTCAAAGACTCTATGGGCGGACTTGGGGAATACAACCAAAAATGATCTACTGGTCATTTCTTACAATCATTAGGCCTATGGTCACCTACGTATCGGTTTTATGGTGGCCTAAAACTGAGCAGAAGGCAACGCAAACTTTATTGAATAAGGTTCAGCGTACAGTCTGCATCGGCGTTACGGGTTCAATGAAAACATGTCCAACCGCTGCGATGGAGTCACTTCTAGGACTGCCACCGTTGCACCTGCATTTTAAAAAAGATGCTGCAATTATGGCCCTGAAAATGCAGGCGGAGGGAAATATCAAACCAGGCACTATGGTCATCTGGAAATCGTTAAGGAATATCAGACAGATCCTACCATAGGAATGCCTTCCGACTGTATGCCAGCTAAACTGAACTTCCACAAAACATTTTGTGTTAGGTTACCTGACCGGACTGTGTGGAGTGTAGGTGAACACTCCTTTGAGTGAGGGTCCATGGTATGGTTTACAGATAAATCAAAAACGGAAGATGGGGCGGGGGTAGGAATAAACGGGAGTGAGCAGAGTGGCATTGCCCTCTCGAAGGCCACCGTTTTTCAAGCAGAAGTATATGCTATAGAACTTTGCGTAAGTATAGGCATAGCAAGAGGCCTAAAGATGTTTGGTATCAGATGTTTGGTATCTACCAAAAAAGCCTAATTTATTCTCTGTCCATTCTATATAGGGAACATCTCTGAAATTGCATGTTAATTGTCTTAGTGTAATAACACTTCCATCAATCGTGTTTTCACCCTAGTTAAACCCTCTGTTTTTATATATTATTATTATTAAAATTGGTTGGAACCGATAAAGGTTTCGCGCTCAAGGATTCTATCACAAATCACAGACGCGCAGCTACCTTGGGAAATTAAATCAATTTAGGCCAAGGGAGGGGAGGCAGTCTACTAACATCGATAGTACTGCAGTTAAATATCAACAAACGAACCCCTTCAAACGCTGGACAACTGCGGATACAGTGAATATAGCTACCCTCCTGTTTAAGACAGTCCTCGCATATATCGTCCTGAGTCAGACTGTGCGATAGAGATGATCCTTAAACATTTGATCTCGACCTACTTCGGTGTACGGCAGGCAGAAGTAGCAAAGTGATAATAGCGATTCAATCGTTACTAAGGAATCAGCGATCTCAGTTGGAAACTGTAAAAGGATTATCCATTGAGTTAAGTACAGCTATACTATCCGACTAGAAAAAAATATTTTGGCCATTAACGGCGAGATTTAAAGTCTCAAAGACCATCTGTGTCAATGCTATTAATTCCGCCTGAAAAACAGAGCAATGTGAAACCAGACTACCAATCTGCCCTCTGAAAAGAGGGCAAGTGGGTTGTATATTTTTTAAGAATTTGCTGCGAGAACTACAAATCTCTCGATGGATAAACCACCGAGAATAAATTGTTAAAGTTGAACTCAGGCCGATAACCATATCGATTTTTGATATCAATGAATTGTAGTTATTGATAATCTGTTTAT
Organism: Tipula vernalis; assembly: GCA_958295665.1. Taxonomy (NCBI): domain Eukaryota; kingdom Metazoa; phylum Arthropoda; class Insecta; order Diptera; family Tipulidae; genus Tipula; species Tipula vernalis. The sequence continues at coordinate 377,179,078 of OY282559.1, forward strand.
GCCCCAATTTTTGCACCAAAAACATTCCACACGTCAATGCACCTCAAGGTCAAAATGGAATGTGTAAGCCCCCTGGACAATGAAGCCAGAATGCTGCAGTTTAACAAATAGCTCATCAATGATCAAAAGCCACAGCAGAGGAGGGAGAACACCATCCTGTGGACAGCCTTTGGTAACCTTGATAGAAACTGATAGGCCATCTAGCTCGCCTCAACAATTTGAGACTTATTTTCTGTCATTTATTTTGTACGATTTAATTTCGCACGATTTATTTTGTACGTTTTCGTACGATTTATTTACGTTTTATTTTGTACGTTTTATTTTGTACGTTTGTACGTTTGTACGTTTTATTTTGTACGTTTTATTTTGTACGATTTCGTACGATTTATTTTGTACGTTTTAATTTCGCATCTTTCATGTAAATACCTAACTCCGTTGAAAGCAGGACCACTAACTGCTCACAAGGTAACGCAGTCATCATCATCTTCAAGATAATCCTCCTCACCTAGAGCATCATGAGTTTGTAAAATGGCCGTGACCAGTAAGAGTCGCGATCAAGACTCTCAACTGGTTCTTGCTGAGAGATAAAGCAAACTTAGTGTCCCTCAAGATAGGTCCACAAATAAAAAGTTTCGCAATGCGGCAGCCACCAGTAACAAGGATTTGCTGTTTTAATTCACTTATAGCGCACGATTGAACCAAGAATGTTCCGCATACCTATGCTCCTTAACCTAAACGCAGCAGAACAAGCTGTGCTTATAATGAAAGAATGTAGCATAGCTCCTGTAATGGGCCTACAAGTAATAATTTGTGGACCATTAAGTTTAATAATTGAAGCCTCTAATTAAACAACTGGCCACCAAACCAAGGAAGCATAAGATAACATTAGTAAAACCAGCGATTTATTGATTAAACACAGCATTTTGGGCGTTAATTCCCAGGCTCGTTTACACTGCCAAAAGATGACAGCCGTTTTTGAAGTTTATACTCAAGGTGAAATTTCTAAGAAAGTTTACTGTCCAAGAAGACACCTAAATGCTTAACGTGGTCGGATCTGTTAATCGGCCTCCCGAAAAGAAAGGGGACGGTTAAACCATGAATATTTCGATATCTAGTAAATATAACCAAATCAGTTCTAGAAGGATTGACGTGTAAATCCTGTCGGATAACACATTCAGGTCAGCGTACCTTTGAGCAACAAAGCCTGACTGCTGAAGTTTTACAAGTAGACCGGCAATCACCAAAAGCCATATCAGGGCTGAGGGCACACCTACCTGAGGACAACCTTTGTCAACTTTGACCGAGATTGAAGTATCAACAATGTGAGATTTGAACATAGGAATCAATCCATCTTACAATGGTGGGAGCTGAAAACGATGTACTATCAAAGGCTCCCGCAATTTTCAGGAAACTTTTTATTATTGAGAGATCTTTCGATCCTTTCGACAAGTTCATGTAGAGCCGTTTCACAGGACTTATCTGCTCTATAAGCATGTTGCATGTTACTGAGTGGGGAATTAGATAAATAATTATCTGTAATAAATCTGTCGATAATGTTCTCTAACGCTTGCTCTTGTACCAAACATGAGGAACATTGTTAAAAGCAATGCACGCTTTGAAAAGGTGGAGCATGTGATGCTTAATAATAGGAAAACCGTGCTATAATCCAGCCGGAAAAATTCCATCGTAACGTAATTAACCGATGCTCTAATTCCCAGTCGGGAGCTTCATTGCAATTCCGAGGGGTTAGAAAGTGAACAAAATCAAAGTTAAAGATGCCACACTAACGGAAAATGAACAGAGAGAAGTAACTCGTACGCTTCTTTTTTCGACGAAGTAAACTTGCCATTCCATAGACGAACAGGTATCATTTTTAGCCAATGCTCTATTAAGTCTAGCGACCGCAGAGAGACTATTCATTTCCTACGATTAGTATTTTTTGCTTTATTCTTCAGTTTCCTATCCTTTATTTCCTAAGAACAGAACACCAAAAGGATCTATTCCCAATCTTTTGTTTGGTAATTCATGGTCACGAATTTTCCATCGAGAAAGTTTTTGTCAGCTTGGAAGATTGTAACTTAATGTCCTTATCAAGATAAATTAGGGAAATAAGTCCGAGAGAGAATAGATCCGAATTGGTTAAATATACGGTTTAAGAGGTGGTCTATTAAAAGAGATGGACCTGCGGTTAGAAGTGAAAATATCATTTGTCACCTTCCAATTTAAAATTAAGCCAACAATAGGCGTACAACTGATAAAATTTGGGTTTCACATTCTTTATTGAGCATTTCTAGCTCAGATGAGCTTAGATAATCACATCGAATTAAGAGGGGAATATTTTAATCCATATTCGACTTTAAGAATACGGTAAGTTCCTCCGAAGGGGGAAGTTGAGAAGAATCAAATGATCATATTCGAAAGTGATCAGAATCGCTTAGAGATCAGCCGAACTGCATTCGGGAATAAGAGATGCACTGATATTATTAGAAATATTCTTTGAAAAAATTCAACCATTAGGAATGTTTAGTCCACAAATAGAACCATCGAGAAGATAAGGTTCCTGAATAAAAAATAAATCTGTCTGCGATCCAGCAATCAACTTCCTTAATTCAAATGAAGCTGATTTGCTGTAGTGCAAGTAAATCTGTTTAATCTGTTAAATCTCCTTAAACAAGATCCTCCCAAGAACATATTGTAAACAAAGGCTGGAACCAAAAATATACTCATAGGTCTTAAAGTCAACCCTGAGAACAATCGATTGGAGATTGGCCTCTCGTTTATACCGGACGACTCCGGTCCAACCCTTGATCGAGATTTTTGGATTCATCACATCAATGTTGGTAACCACAACGCTGGAATCCTCTGGTGGACCAGGGACCTAAGTGTGTAATAAAAAACGCTTCGTAGGATCACGGCTCTTTTGCAGATGAATACACTATCTGGTAAATAGCATCCCAGCATGAGTGGTATAAATCCAGAAGATTTCACAAATACAAAATTTTTTTCACTACAGATCCAGCGATGGCTTGCGTATAGGAACTGAACCTTTTTAGAGGCCAGCTCAGGTGTTTTACCAGTGGCAGGATGGAGTCGCTGAGGAGTGTTAGAAGTACAGCTAGCGTTGGGTCAGACAATTTCCTTCTCGCTCGATTTTTTTTTTTTTTTTTTGCTTGAGCTATCGGGACTCAATTCAAGTCCATTTTCAAAAGCGTTTCACAATTGAAATTTTCTTCTTTTTTTGAAAAGAGCCATAAACCAATATAATTATTGGCTCAATATTTATCTAAATTAAAATGAAGTCTTTTCATACGAAGCTGGAAATTTGGCCAACAAAAATAATTCAAAGTTTTCAACTTTCAGTGACGAAGAAAGTCAACAGTCGATAAAACGATACCGGTAGTTATGTTGTTTTCGGGCCATCCAGGAAGAAATGGTTTGCATCCCTTCAACACTGCACAGCTTAGCAACATTATTGTGCAAACTGCTGCATTGCATTGTGCTACGCTCACATTCAGGTATCGCATCGATCAATTCTATGTTATTATTGTTGCACTGAACTCCAAATAATGCATTGGAATTCATCCACCATTTGACAATTTGAGTTGTCATTTTGGAATATTTTGATTATTTTGTTAAATATTGAAGATAAGTATAATTGTTTTATTTACATTCAAATTACATAAATTATTAATTATTAATTCTATTTTTCAGGATGAACAAATTTTTTACAATATTAAAGGGTAAGTATTTATTTAATCTACATGTTAATTTACATTCTCTTTTTTTTTCCTATTTTAGGTTATGGTTATTTATGTTTTCCAGGTTGAGATTTTGTGAACATTAATTTGGTAAGTTTTTTAATTCTATTGTTAAATGTGCGTAAACAATCATCAAATGTTGAATTCACCGAAATCCACAAATCAATATCCGTCATGTAGCCAGGAGTCTTTAAGTAAACCACGAAATAACAACTTACCTGACCCAAAAGTATTGTTCTTCTTGAGTTCCTTTTTGCTATACTGAAACCCGTGACTTTTGTTCGAGTTACAAAGTGAAATTTGAATCAACTACCTCATTATCGAAATGGGTGAGAAATAGTCTATCATATTTCAACTTTCATTAGAGCTGTAACTTAGATGAAAATAATTTGAGGGTATACGTTGAACAAGCGCTATCATGACATTTAATATTAAATTGAGTTCATATGTGTACGGTCTATTTATCAAATTCAAGGTTGACAACATAATACAAAATACTGAAAATAGAATTCATCCACTTCACCCTCTCTATAATTTTGACATTTTTCTGTAATTTTTTTGTTTTCAGTCCCTTTTATAATCGGTTTATAATAAATTGCTCTCAATCATGATAATATTAATTATGCTACTCACAGCCTATTATAACCCCCCAATAAACCGTTTCAAAACTGTGCCAAATATTCTATAAGAAGGAAAATATGTCAAAAAATCAATAAAAACATATTTTTTGGGGTATATACCATGATACAATTAATTATTACAACCAAATAGGTTAATTTATCTATTTCTAGTTTATATGTACATGAAATGGGGTGGACCAAAAGATCGCACATAATATAGGCACTTCATAATATGTACCCCTGTAATAATGGCGCAGTAGCAGTAACACAATTTTGTTATATGTTATGGATGTACATTAGGAAGTTCTGATTTTAATTGAATCGAATTTTCACGGTCACAACGTTTTGTGTTTTTTTTTTTTAAATTCTGACGACAACTGAAGTGAGATGAGTATTTAATAGGTACAAAATAACGTAAGTGTAAATCATTTTAATCGCACTGACTGTTAATTGATTGCACAATGAAAACTGTAGAATTGTTAAAATAAGGACGAGGTGGCCGAGTGGTTAAGGCGTTGGACTGCTAATCCAATGTGCTATGCACGCGTGGGTTCGAATCCCATTCTCGTCGCAAAAACATTTTGATTTTGTTATTTTCGTATTAAGGTAATACGACAACGATTTAGACACACCTCCTAAATCATCTTTCACAGTGATTACCAATATAATTGTAGATATTGTATTAACAGAATTAATATTTGCCGTCACCTCGGAACATGTTATTTAGAACTCTGAAGGCCACAGCAAAATCATTTTGTCGTCTTTTTTGTGCGCGGATTGTAGAATTTAGAAAACCACATTTTTGTGTATAGTGCGGTTTTTGCCATTTCTCATATACACATTTAGCAGCAATATATTTGCTTTATTTTGACCATGAAATTTCATTTAAATTAACTCATGTTATTTACTCATATTTATATACATTTCCGGATCAGTTTGTAATAAAGTGCTGGACCTTTTTTTTTTTTTGACGAAAACCGCGATAAACATATTAAACCACATTTCTATGCACACACATATGGATGATAGTGTACAGTCAAATACCAGGCGCCTCAATCGATGTACGTAAAAGAAATAAATAAGATTTGGCGTTTTATTTTCTTCGCAATATAGAACTATATTTTATAACCTTCAAATATTTTACTGTATTTATATTATAAATAAATGATAAAAAAAAAAAAAATATAATTATCCTAAAAATAGAAAAGAAAATTAGACGAAGGCGCCTGGTATTTTGTAGAACAGAAATAAATCGAAATCAAAAATTTGAGCAACCAAAGAATAACAAAGACAAGACAAACACAGCAAGAAAATTCAAAATTAGTTTTAAATTAAGTCGATTCATCGACGCGGGTAGTCTTGGCGAATGTGGTGGGGGGGGGGGGGGGACAATAAGTCGAATGATTTTCATCGGCTCCGCAACCTATCACAGCACCCACTTTCTGTCCACTGTGCTGGTCATGTGTTAGGCGGAGGTAGGGGGTGAGTGGTCACGGATGGATGTATATATTATATATCCAGGAGTGACTCGCAAGTGCATGTACGACCTCCACGTGGTGACTACTGGTAACTAGGAATTTTCCTTGGCTAATAGGGTAAACTAATCTCTAATATGGGGACTCTGGATACCAGGCGACCTCCAGTTTTAATCAGCCTTACCCTCGTATACGGATCTCTGCGAGGGTGGACCGTTTAACTCTTCCGAACTCGTGGGAACTTATGAATATAAATAATATAAAAGAAAAAGAGACGGGCACTCTCAAAAAGCCAATAGGTATTATGGTTGGTGGCTCAAACCTTAAAGGTGGAGTTACCAACGTATAAACAAGAAGGGTTTTGAAGGCTGCGGTGCCGGGTACCAGCGGAGGCCGAGGGCCTGCCGCAGTAAAAGGGAGCTTGGACCGTAAAGGGCAAGCTACCTTCACAGTAGGTTCTTCGGTAAACGCGGCCTTGGCACTTATGCCGACGACTGGCGTGAAAGTTATCCCTGAGGCTAAGCGGCGGTACAGGAACCGACGCGCGGCGCGGAAGATTTTGGATAGGCTGGCGGCCACCCCTGAGGGGCTGCTAACGCAGGAACAAAGGTAATCTCTGGCATGGGCAAGGTTACCTTCTTAGGCAACAATTCGGGGAGGGTACCGGCGGAGTCGAAAAGACGACAGCGGTCCCAAGACGAAGTGGAAGTTGGCGATAGTAAGCGACCTAGAATGCAGGGAGCCCAGGGAGATGCTGGGACGCTCGGGGCAAGATTGTTCAGTGACGTCCTTAAAGAGCATCTAGGGATACTAGCCGTCATTGACAGGAGTCAAGAAGATGAGGGTATCGCTCTTGATAAATGGAGGCTAGTGTATAACGCACTAAACTCCGTTTTCCTAACGGTCCTCGGAGGAAATCCGGGGCCACCTCCATCTTGTAGGGATGCAGGATGGCATCAGGGGCGCGTTAATCTAACGGCGTGCGCGGATCAGAGATCGGCAGACCTTTATCGTCTGGCCGTAGCTAGGGTAGGAGAAGTGTGGCGAGGCGCGAAGCTGGCAGTGGTTGATAGGGACGAGATCCCGAGCAGACCAAGGGCACGCGTCTGGCTGCCAATCAAGCCATCCTGTCCGGATGTTAAACAAGAGGAGGCAAAAGGAGGATTTAGGTTGTCCATTTTAGTGGTGAACAAGGAGTCCCTAGCCCCTCTAGCTAAAACTGAGGGAGTAATCGACTTCGGTTTCGGGTCGATTACCCTTAAGGTGTTCAAAAAAGATGAGGCCGAAGCAATTGCGGAAGACCTACCAGGGAAAGAGCAGGGAGAGGGTGGCGACACACAGGACGTTGGGAGCTCTGTGATATAGCGATTGACGGATATGGGTAGTCGCCTATCCCTGGACTCAAACGAGGAGGATCGGGTCAAGTCGATGAAGGAGGAGGGTGGCATAAAGAGCCAACACTTAGCACCGGAAGGGAGCGTCAGGAGTGATGATGTCCCCCTGGGACCGGGAGATTAAACCCTGCCGCGACAGCGGAGGGTATATGCAGGAAGTTACGTTGATCTGTTTATGCTGAGCACGGTTCAGATTAATCTTCACCATTCTAAGGCTGCCTCGGCAGCCTTGATCCTCAGACTGACCAAATTGGATGAGGACATAATCAAAACGTAAAAACAAGATCTGTGGCCTCGGTTTGAAAGGATGTTCACTTCATCTGTGAACATGGAATTACGTATTTTCTTTAAATATACATTAAAGATTATAACATTTTGCTTAGTTTACAATTCAAGTAAATTAACATGTGTCACAAATTTACTTTTCTTCGTATGCATATAATATTACTTCCTATCCGTATGCATATAATATTACTTCCTGTCGAGTACAACAACAACATCTGTATTCAAATGATTCTAATTACATGAATATCATATATTATAGCATATAAACAACATTATAAAAACTAATTATTAAGCATTTTATGAATTTGTATATAAACTCGAAATTAATTAATAATAAACCAGAATAAACTTAATCACCAAACGTGTAGTTTCTAATTCTCCGTTTAATTAAACCCCACCAGCGGTAATTTAATTAGACAAATTCGTTAATCAAGCAAACGCTTAGCCTTACAACCTAAGCACAGTATTTGCTGGATTAACAAAGGATATACAATTTTATACTCTTCTAAGTCCGATAAGATCAGATCTTGCATTCTAGCTAAAAATAACTGGAGTATTTTTCTTCTTCCACAATACAGTAGTGGAGACGTAACGGCAGTCGGCCTGGAGACGGGATGCTGCTTACTATGGCTGGTTTCAGCCTACATGGACCGAGAGAAGGAGGTTCCGCCGGATAACCTTGGGGAACTGATACTTGAAGCGGAACGGGAAAAGATCGGAGTATTAGTGGATTGTGATGCAAATGCGCACCATACAATCTGGGGTAGCACCGACATCAATGAAAGGAGTGAGTACTTATTTGATTAATTATTGTGTACTAACCTTGCAGTTTGTAATTTGGGGCAAGAGCCCACTTTTATTATTAGTAACAGGCAAGAGGTACTGGACGTTACCTTGCATCGGACTTCATTATACATATGGTCAAAAAATTGCGGGTGGCGAAGGAGCACTCCTTCTCGGACCATCGGTTCGTGACGTTTAATATTGACATTCACTCTGTTACCCGGAAATCCTTCAGGAATCCTAGAAGGACTAACTGGAACAAATACGGGGAAGTGTTAGTAGGAATCTTACCGACCGATGCTCCGAAGCAGCCAGCAACAGAGAAGGAGCTGGATTTCCGGTGGAGGAAATCACAAGCGCCTGTAACTTGTCCTTGGACACTGCTTGCCCTAGGAGAATACCTAAAGGGAGGCCTAAACCGGTATGGTGGTCCAGGGAGCTGGAAATCCTACGTTCAGGGTGTAGGAAAGCATTCAATAGAGCAAAGGGCTCTAGGGAAGCTCAGGACTGGGACTCCTATAAGGAGCACCTTAAAAAGTATAAAAGGAATTAAGGAAAAAATTCTGTGAAAAAATGGAAAGTGTTTCGGAGACTTCGCGCCTCAGGAAAATCTTATCTAAGAGTCCAAGGAGCCCTAGTTACTTAATCAAACCTGATGGGCTGTGAACAACGTCTACTGGAGAATCACTGGCGCTTCTGTTGGATACCCATTTCCCAGGTAGTGTGGATGTGTTTACGGAGCTTGGCGGGGAGGGGGAAAGAATATCGTCGGGTTGCCCGGACGTAATCGTGGGCAAGAACCGGATCCTATGGGCACTAAACGGCTTTAAACCGTTTAAATCGGCAGGCCCGGACGGTATCATCCCAGCGGAATTGCAAAAACACTCGTCGATCATTCTCCCATGGCTGGAGGTGATCTTCAGGGGGCGTCTAAAACAGAAATATATTCCTAGGAAATGGATGGAGGTTAGGGTGATTTTCATCCCGAAAACGGGGAAAGATTCACAGGGCTACCCAAAGGACATAAGACCGATAACTCTATCATCCTTTTTGTTGAAAACATTGGAAAGATTGATCGTCGTGTACATACGTGCAAAAATAAAACCCAGTAATTGGGCGACTTCCCTGGTGCGAACAATTGAGAAATTAATCCACTCGAAAGAGTACTGTATGGTAGCCTTCTTCGATATAGAGGGCGCCTTTAACAATGTCAGGACGGAGGCATTTCGGGAAGGACTGTCTTTCTTAGGTGTGGACGACCCCTTAGGGAGATTGATAAATCAGATGCTAGAAGGCAGGATTATTAACGCGGATATGGGGGAAACCACCATTAGGAGGCGGGTAGTTAGAGGAACTCCGCAAGGTGGTATCCTATCACCTCTTCTCTGGGATATAGTTATCAATGGATTACTTTTGGAACTAGAGAGGGAGGGAATAGGAGTGATAGCGTATGCAGATGACGTGGCGATCGCGATTTTGGGGAAGTACCTAGGCACGATTAAGGAGGTCATGCAACACGAGCTCGTAATCATTACAAATTGGGCTAGCAAATGTGGGCTGGGTATAAATCCATCCAAAACAGAGCTGACTCTTCACCAAGAAATATAAAATTCCGGTAGTCGCTCCTCCTACCTTAAATGGCACGGCACTGGCCTTTACTGATACGGCAAGATTTCTGGGCATAATCTTGGACAGTAAGCTAAATTGGATGCTAAATATTTTAGAGAGGGTAAAGAAGTCTACCATGGCTACTCATATAGGAACGCCGTCGGAAGGAAATGGGGTCTAAAACCATAGCTGGTACACTGGCTTGTCACCGCTGTAGTCAGACCGATTCTGATGTACGGGGTGAGTGTGTGGTGGCCAGTATTAGACAAGAAAACTTATAAGAATAAGATAGAGAAGCGGGGCACTGAGGACAACCCCTACACGTGCTCTGGAGGGTAAGTTCTACCTTTTTCCTGTCGACATCTTTGGTAAGCAGAGAGCGGCAACTACGGCTGCACGACTCTCTGCCGTGGGTGAGTGGAAATGTCTTCAGACGGGCCACTCGACGATTGGCAGGTCGCTAAAGGCAGAAGTGGAGAATAGTGACTACACAATACCGGTTGTATGCTTTGAAAAAGGTTTCCGGGCTCTTCTCCCCTTAAGGGAATCCTGGGGGAACAGGTTAATAACAGAAACTGGTTATATACAATTTTACACTGACGGCTCCAAGCTAGACGGCAAAGTCGGAGCAGGAGTCTTTCGTGACAAATTAAATGTGAATTTATCCGTTCGTCTTCCTGATCACTGCAGTGTGTACCAGGCGGAGGTGGTAGCGATTGAGGAAGCGCTGACTTGGTTGAGGCATAATGTTATATCCACGAGGGATATAACAATATAAGTGGAGAGTCAGGCGGCAATCAAGTCGCTGGAATCAGTTTCTCTAACATCCGTGGTGGCATTGAAGTGCCGCTCATCTCTTAACGAGATGAGTGAGCAGTTCAATATCCAGATAGTATGGGTCCCCGGTAACTCGGACGTACTGGGGAACTGCAGGGCGGACGAACTTGTAAGGCAAGGTACAACTCTCCAATTGAAACCGGAAAGGTGGACTAACACCATAACATGCAATGTAGCGCGGTAAAACCATTTTACAAATGCAAATTTTACATTTTTTTGGTGACGTATTCCCGAGGGACAAAATCCCAAGGATACATAATCCCGAGAGTAAAAAATCCCGAGAAGACAAAATCCCGAGGGTACTAGATCCTGTAATCCCAAATAATATTGAATTCCGCGCGAAATTCAATTTAATTCGGGATTTCCTCGCGATTACGGTTTTTTAAATGATTATCTGAAAGAAACATAAAAATGTCAATAATTTTTTTTTTTAAATAATTATAAAAAACTAGGGGACCCCTGTGCATTTGCACAAAATATTTTTTCAATCGTATATTTCTTCATAAACTATGTTGTCTGTTACTGTAACATCATTTTCTATTCCCAGACGTGGTATTCCGAAAACTTGAATTTTTAAAAAATCTGAAATCTGAATTTTTAAAGAACTTTTTCGAACGTTTGACCTTGCGATTTATTTATTGTGATTGCATAAGAGAGACGAACTGGAAACTGATGTCGAACGAAGTTGAGAGGCAAAGATGGATCATTAGCTATGTGTAATGTAATTCTGGGAATAAAATATGTTGTCCCTGAATGTGATCCGGTAATTATTCCTACTTTTAAGCAGTTGGTGCTTAAATCAAGAACTACTAACCGTGTTCCATTGCATAATCCAATTTTTATTGCAAGATTTCGCAGCAACATAATTATACAACCCTTTTTTAATTTAAGGCAATATGGCGGTAATCCTGATGGATTTATTGAGTTAAGATATTCCACTGGAAAATTAACTTGCATGTTTTCAACATCAGAGCCGTTATCGGCCTTATCTGAATCGATTGCACAATAACATATTTCATTGGAAATAAGTTTTTGAAGAACACGTTTTGATATATGTACATGCAAAATCATTTGTAGTAAATGATGAACCAAAATTATCTGTAATAAGATCATCGGAAATATAACCTGAAGGTATTGGAATAGAGTATTGTGATTTTTTAGTGTGTGAGGTTGTAACGAACTGTCCAACCCAGGTTGGTAGCCCGTTAACAGAATCCACTTGGGTCACTGTCTGCAGCTTTGGCCTGGCTACCGCGCAGTCTAGGGGTGGGAATTTTGACAGTGTCCACCAGGGGCTAGATTGCTGCTATGTCGTTATGAATCCGACATCAGAAGAACACACGACACACCCACGCATCACACCATGGTCACTCCCTGAAAATGTACTAACCAACTACAACATATTAATTCTTATAATAATCACCATCATTGTTTTTATTTTTATTTTTTTTTTTATATAAGCTTGATAACGTGCTTTGGGGTTATACCGTTATTTGATAAAGGTGGTGGTATATCCCTGGGATAATATCGTTACTTGAATTACCGCTGTCGCGCACGAAGAGCTCCACGAACACGCCAGTGATTTCTGAAAATAAAACAAACAAAATATCCCCCACACACCGACACAAAGTAGGTCGATTATATAAAAAAAAAACTTAACTAACTTAAATGGTGATATTACTTCAGCCAAAGTTCGTTGTTGGCAGCAAAATCCTTATTGGATCTGTAATTCGCTACACAAGCCGGTGGGCTGTTGGCAACACAAAACAAATGTTATCCAGTCTAATATCGATGCGTAAACCGCTATACAAGCCGGTGGGCTGTTGGCAACACAAAACAAAAGTTTTCCCGTTTAATATCAATCCGTAATCCGCTATACAAGCCGGTCTTATCTCATCCATCAAGCATAATAACAAGATTGATTCAATCTATACAATTTTTCTTAGCCACACAATAAACGACACAACTGAATCACACGATTTATTTTTCCGAATCTCCAACCTTTTTTGATCTACACTACATATCCTGTAAGATCAAGTTTTTTTTTTTTCATTTTTCTTTTTAAATGGATTTTTCTATTTTTGTTTGGCGTGTGATCTGTTCGCCTGTCCAAATCGATCTCCCCATTTTTCGTCGTTATCAAAACTCCACACCTCATTATTTTTTCCTCTTTCTGATGCGAGCGCCTAAAAATCGTTTGGCTAATAGCCGAAGTAATTGACAATTTGTTTTCGGATACAGCTGAACACCGATTTACGTAAAAAATACCTAGTTATAGGTGCGCACTGACTTACGCAGTACCACAACCAATTAGGACAGATTTTATTAGATATATTATAAATATTTAAATACTTTCCCACACAACTGCAACGATCCATTCGTTACAAGGTATCAAAATTCTTCCCATCACCAACGATCAAAAGCCAACTGCTAAAATGTGGATCACTTATTGCGCTCATGTTTTTACTTAAGCTTAATACTTTAAAGTGATGCCACAAATGGGACTTTTTAACAGTCGCACACTTGCCGAAAATCTCCTCCATCAAGACTGAGTAAATCATTTTTCATTAAATCGCGAAATATTAAGTCCACAATTTCAAGTGTTATGCCTGAAGTCATTGGAGCTTCATCCCAAATTACGCAATCAACAGATACTAAAAAGTCACGTTTTTTGCGAGTAAGTTGTGGAAATTTCACGGCATCCATATTGAGAGGCAATGAAAACGCAGAGTGACATGTCATTCCTTTGGGTAAAATAGTTGCTGCTATTCCTGTCCATGCAACACATAATACATTTTTATTTTCTGAATTAACGCTCGGTATAAAAATGTTTTTCCACTTCCACCAGGTCCATCGAAATAAAAACACTTTTCAGAAATTCGATTATGTAAGGATGAAAATACATTCTGATCATTTTTGAGTAATACCCACAGATTAGGTTCAGTTGTGGTTATAATAGGAGCAAAATTTATGTTTTGATTTAAGATTTCTGTTGCATTAGGAAGTGGTAAAAGTAAGAATAAATCAAATCCTGCTTGCTTACACTGCTCTTTTAATTGAAATATGCAATGATCCAAAACTTCATTTTCAGTCATACCTTGATTAATAAAGTCTTCCAGAAGATTGTTCATTAAAATCATTAAAAAGTTGAATAGGATCTGATGGATTGCAATAATACAGTATAGTAACGAATAATGCTCGGAACGATTTTGGCAACATATGAGTGTTAGCTTCTGATAAGCAATTACGCCACTCAACGCTATCATTAATTAGGCCTCGTGCCTTAGCTGCTTCTTTAAACGTTGGGAATACACAGTTATTAAAAGTTTTTAAAGTATCGAAAGATGTAGCCCCAGAGCCCTTCAGTTTAAGAAGAAGTAGCCGTAAATGATACAACTCAACATTTTTTGGAGAAACTGAAATGATTCGACCGATAGCTTTCTCCCCAAAGTGTGAATTTGGAGAGCATTTTTGCCATTTATTGTTTTTATATACATAATGTATCGGAATATCCTGCGATTCAATATGTTATGAGCGAAAAGTTCTGTAGAATTTAATTTAAAAAATGCGGCTAAAGTTGTGACCCTAACAGACTCTCTTCTTAAAGCATTTTCAATATTATCTTCGGTGAAAAATATTGATTGACCATCTTATAAATGAACAGATAGTGTAACAACATTACTATATCGACAATTCAGCTATTAATTTATTTCATCATAATCTATAACATTGCTTGTATTGTAAGCAGAATCAACCGCAACTCCAATTCTTGCGCAGTCTTGACTCTTTGTTATGTATTTGTGTATATACTTTATTGCTTTGACTGTTGAGCAAAGTTCAACGTTTATATGAGCGTTATATTTAAGACTCAAGAAAGGATTATAAGGAACAACAAACCGGTTATCAATTACAATGTTCGATCGTGATTTGGGTTGATTTTCTAAATTAGTAGGAGGACGTCGCCTATAGTTTGGATAATTATCTACGGAAATATCAGTCTCACTGCAGTAACTTTTTGGGAATTGTTAAATTCCGCTACGGGAAGCCAATTTTCACTCAAAATTTGACTCTTGCGCGTCTTCGAAGACGTACAGTTGTAGGTCCGTTTTTCGTATCGAAAATCTGGAAAAGGTGAATTATTTAGGAATAAAATTTAAACTTTATTAAATAGATTATGTACTTACATAATTAAGAGAAAACCTCCTAATATACCACATTGTCGGTTACTGTGACATCATCAACAGTACTTCCTTGTTTTGGTCCTTCGATAATTTGAATTTTTAGAGCAGTAGATTGTGTTGCTCTTGATAGTGCTGTGTAAAGTTGGCCATGGGTAAAAATAGGTTCAGGAAGATAAATGCCGATTTTTTGAAATGTTTGTCCTTGTGCCTTGTTTAGTGTCATTGCGTATGCAAGACGTACTGGAAATTGATGTCTTATTAAATTGGAAGGTAATGCTGGATCGTTCGACGTTTCTAAAGATATTCTTGGAATGAAATGTATCCTTTACTGTGTACCCTTTACTGTGCCAGTTAAAATTTCAACTTTAATTACGTTCCTCTGTAAATCTGTGACTGCTAATCTTGTTCCATTATACAAACCGTTTTTAATAGATAGGTTTCGCATAAACATTATGATATAGCCCTTTTTTAATTTTAAAATATGTTGAGGAAGACCAGAAGGATTTAACAAATTCAAAAGTTCTGTTGGGAAATTCACTTGTAAATTACTGTCATCGGTAACGGAATCGTTTTTAACGGAATCTACTGAGCAAAAGGACGCTTCTTCGGCATTTAAATTGTTCAATACTGTGTCATTTATATGACGAACATCATCATTTTTAGGACAAAGAATCGCTCTCTGAGATATAGATGCCACATCTCCTGGAGTAAAGTTATTGCCAAATGTATCGGTAACGATATCGTCTGATAGAAATTCATTTGGTATATTTAGTGAATATTGTGTTTTTTTAATTGATTGATCGGAGCAACGTTTACCATCGCCAATTGAAAGAAGCCCAAGTGCAAAAAGTTGGATCAGTGATTGCTCTCATATTTTGATCGAGCTTAAATATTTGAAAAAGTTTCCATAGTGGTGACTTTTTTATTGTAGCGTTTACAACGCTGACACGGTTTCCTCCTCGGATAACAGGAAGAACTTGCCGAAAGTCGCCGCCTAATATAATAAATTTTCCACCGAAAGGTAAATTATTTTTCATTAAGTCACGAAATACTAAGTCAATAATTTCAAGAGCAACTGCAGGTGTCATAGGTGCCACGTCCCATATAAGTCAATCAATTGATGTTAGTAACTTCCTTTGGTTTTTTGATAACTGAGGAAATTTAACGCAGTCAAGGTTTAAAGGCAGTGCAAAGGCAGAATGTTGAGTCATGCCATGTGTCAGAAGATTTGCCGCAATTCCAGTCCAAGCAATACATAATGTTGTTTTATTAATTGTGCTGAGTTTTTGTATTAATGCTCGGTACAAAAATGTCTTTCCGCTACCTCCAGGGCCATCTAAGTAGAAATATTTCTGTGAATTTATACCTTGAATAGAGGACCAAATGTTTGAAGCAGCCATACGCTGTTCTTCGTTTAGATTATCCCAAAGATATGGTTCGTTGTTAGGAATACAAAGTGGGGCTGTAATAAGGTTGGCATATATTTCTGAATTTGGTACTGGTAATACGATTTTATATAATAAAACACAATATTTCGGTTTTGTCACTTTCTGTAACGTGATATTTATTTTATTTGTAAATGAAATTACGATCGTTTCGGATGTTACTCCTTTATCAAATTTCTAACAAACAACAAATAGGTTAAGTTTAACTGGTAATACAGTAAACAGATCAAACCCAACATCTTCACATAAATCTCGCAGCGAAATAATGCAGTTCGTTAACGCAGCATCGTCCCCTAGACCAGAATAAATTAAATCTTTAATCATATAATCTTTATAGTCGTTGAATAATTGTAATAGGTTTGAAGGATTGCAGTGAAAAATAATTGTAACAAAAAGAGAGCGTAATGATTTTGGAAGCATATACTTCGAAGCTTCAGAAAGACAAAAATGCCATTCTGCAGAATCGTTTATCAAACGTCTAGCTCGAGCAGCTTCTCTGTAAGTTGAATATACTACATTTTCAAAACTTTTTAATCTTTCGAAGGAAACAGCTTCTCTTCCTTTAACCGAAAGTAATAACAGTCGGAGGTGATACCGCTCATTATCTTTTGGTGAAACTGCTATTATTCTTCCTATAGTTTTATTGCCGTGATATGAATTTGGGGATCGTTTTTCCAATTTTTTATTTTTAAATATGTAGTATATCGATATGTCTTGATATAAATGATTATGTGCAGTTGGATGCATTTTCAATGCTATTCTCGTTAAAAAATATTGACTGCCCATCTTTCAAGTGCACAGATAGCATAACAATATTATGGGACTGACCATGAATTGGAAGTTCTTGGAGTTGCCAGGCTGCTTCTTGTGCACTAATGTAGCGACAGTTAAGATACTGCGAAATTTCATCGAAATCAACAACAGCTGTGGGATCATTATTAGAATCAACTTTTACACCAATTCTAGCACAATCATGTCCTTTGATAATATATTTGTGAATATATTTTATGGCCTTAACTGTTGAACAAAGCTCAACATTTATATGAGCATTAACATTTGAGGGCATAACTTCAGAAGTTATATTTAGACGTCGCCTATATTTAGGATAAGTTTCTTTAGATATATCGGTTTCTTCGCAGAATGGTTTCGGAAATTGTTTAGAACATTTACCATCAACCATGCAAACACAATTGAGATTTAAATTTCTACATGGCCCATGTACATTATGTTTTATTACCATATCGTATAGTTGCGGTTGTGTAATTTTATTGGGAATTTCAGCTGAAATGATTTTGTCCACATCTGCAGCTGATTTTAACTTATCCTCCTTACAGAGACTAAATAAACAATGAGCATGTGGAAGGCCACGTTTTTGCTGCTCAATGACATAAACGTAACTGCATGTTTTTCCAAATACATGGGATTTGGTAATATCGTTCAAAAACTCCTTTAATTTGAGATTGAACATACTCGTGTAACTAAATCAGGGCGATCTGAAGCATTTTGAAATGAATGTAGTTGCGATTTAATTTCTGGCCACGCTGGATTAAACGTAAACGTGATAAATAAATCGGGGCGCCCAAATTTTCATCACCATAGCCATATTGTCCTGAAAAATCCACCAGTAAATGAAGATGGAAGGATGAATAAATTACCAATCCTTACATTGTTATCATTACTAAAGCTATTCATATGATCTAAAAGACCTTTGTACGAATCAACACGAAGAGATTTTTGATTGGATCGAATATAAATTAAGCGATTGGCTTTTACACGCGCATAAGCATATACACTATACTGCTGAAATAGCTTTCCCCCATAGTGAAAAGGGTTAAAAATTGTTGGTCTAATTGCTATTTTATATGCGTAAAATTGTAGGACGGTGGTAGTATTTCGTACAGCCGTAGAGTTCGTTGTATTATGAGGTATATTGGTGGCCCATCCAAAATCTCCATTAGGGTAAAAAAGAGGAAAAATCATTGGGTCCAAATGTTTGGATAGGAACTTAATTCACTTAATGCTTCTGCTATTGGTAGGATAAACTGCAAAATCGATTTGGGCGGGTATGTTGCCATCACGATCGGGAACATCAATTAACGCAACATCATTAGCATTTGTAGGTGCATTGATCATCCTGTAAATTTCTATAAAAAACTAAGAACACTTTATTTATCTCGCAATTATTTTGGGCAGCATATGCTGATTCGGTTTCGAATGCTTCTCGAAGCTTTTGATAACTTCTAGCGTATGGTAATATGTTATGCAAAACATTACCAATTGTTGCAAGATTTCTTTTAGGCAGGCTGAGTTAGAATGATTATTCATACGAATATTGACAGCAGTATCAGTATCATAAAGAAATAGTTCAGCATACAAAATATTGGCATCAGCAGTGTGTACGTTTCCCATATTCAAATTTAAGTCAATTGGAATGTTATCAGCAGTTTTGTGGTAGACTTCACCAGAAACTTTTAAGCAATAAACACTGCCATGTATATTATGTATATTGGCTCCCATTGAAGCAAAGGCGTTAGAGTTGTTGTATTGCCTAATGAACTCACGGAAATTTCGGCTTTTGCGATCAGTACCAATGTATAATTCTTTAATTTCAATTGGAAAATGTGTGTTGGAAGTAGATAAATTAGACAACTTACCATTGTGGCAACAATTCGATTTAAGCTCACTTTTGAAGTGAACTGCAGCGCAATGGATGCATGTGAACGAAAGCGGTCCAAGATCATGTGTCTGAGGAAAAAATAATTCTGAAGATCCCGAAATAGCCGACTTGTAAGTGGATTTGCAATGTGTTCTATTAATATCCACTTGGTGTTGTGAACGCCTCACTCGTTGCCGTTTATTTATTTCACTATTTCTTCTACGACGATAGCTTGTAAAATATTCTTGTCTATTTCGTTTCATACTAATATTTCGGAAAATTTAACTCTCTTAATTATACAATACTATTTGTAATCCCGAAAATCACATTAATTATTTAATCTAATTTCATCGAAAGTCGAACTGATTTGATGATGCGCAAAATTTTTGAATATTTGTTTTATTTATCCCGACGTGTTTAATATACATAATACAATACGTCATATTACAATACTTATACATGTATGGTATATTAGTATTTTATAATTACTGTTTTAAGTCAATGTAATGGTGCATGTATATTAAAATCACACAGCTAGCTATAACTGTAAATTTTTTAATAACACAGTCGTGTGGGTGCAGATTGCAGAAACATTTTTATCTATTTCAAATATTTTTGTCTTTTGTTCTTAATTGAAACAAAAATTGTTTCTCGTGTATAGCAACACATAACATACTGACAAACATATACACATAATATACTAACTAACACATTGTGATATACATTATGAACAAAAGGAAAACTGAGGAAATAAAAAATTTTGTGAACGAAGTATTTTATGTAAACGAAAACACACGATGGTTGCTTCAATCGGGTAGGTATGCTTGTATATTGTAATATAGATGTATTTCTTAATACTAAGGTAAGTAAGGTAGGGAAAGAAAAACAAGAACATTTCGTTATGTATCTTTATTTAAGTACCCTTCAGTCAAATATCATTAGTCGGGAAAAATCAAAGTTTTCGTAGTAAAACCAGAACCATCCTGATGTAAATAGAGTCGCCATGTGAAAAATGAACTTAAAATAAGAGACATAGAAACACTAAAAAAATAATTTATTTTCATAGAGTTTGTATGAAAAAAAGAGATTTCGATTGACGATAAAACATGAATAAAAAGTTTAACTCTCTCTAAATAACTCAATGTCTTACTCATTTAAAACACAGGTTCTTAAATTTCCCTATTTTCCAGCAATAATCAAAAGAAATAAGGGAAATTAAATTATAAAACAGTCTACAACAATAACAATATGTATAAAAAGAGAAAATTCAATTTAATGACGTCATCACTAATCCACATCTAAAATCAAGAAAAAGACAACACGTCTTCGCTCAACAATTGAAATTCAAATAAATCAAAAAGAGATAAACAGAAAAAAATGAAATCAGGACAAAGAGCGCGAAGAAAACAAAAAATCAGAACAATCTAGCATTCTTTGCAAATTAAAAATAACAATAGAAAAGATATTCGAATTCAAATTTGAATGATGGCAATTGACGAATGGAACGGTGTGCTCCTCCAGCGGACAATAGTGAGATATGTGATATGGAAATAGTGTCTATTTAAATTAGTAATGATTGCACAGTTATGGTACAGCTGAAAACGCCAAAGTAGAATTTATTCCTCCGAAATAGCAAAATCAGCACTGGATGGATGATGTAGCAGATAAATAAAAAATCCGCAAGCCAAGTTTAACAATTTTATTTTATTTATAATTTTACGACGAATAATTTTGTAGTTTTTGCAATTCTGATGTTTCTCGATCGATCGCCAAAAAGAAAAGAGAGTGATTTTAGCCTTTTCCAAACTAAGCTCGACTTAAATTTTGCTAAATATTATGGCAAGCAACATTTAAAATTTGCACAATTATGGCATGTGTAAGTATTAAATATAAATTATCATTGTTTACAATGTTATCCGTTGTATCGGATTTATGTATAAATTTAATTAATTAAAAGGTTACCGCTGGTGGGGTCTTTTAATTAATGAGAACAAAATCAGTTAGTGTCAATTAAAATTCTGCCTTATTTTATTCAATGCTACGCTTTATATCTAATTTTAAATTTTCAATGTCAGCGCAAAAAATGTAAAGTATAAATCAAAAACATTTATAGTATGCACATTATTACAAATTAAGTTAAGTGTCAGCACAATAGATACAAAAAAAAAAAAACAAACACCAAAACTTTATACTTTGGTGGAAATTAAACGTTAAAGTTAAAATGATAAGTCAACACTTGACCCTATCGTCAACTTAGTCCCAAATCAACTTTCAACACAACACAATCTCCAACTTAACCCCAAACTTGCTCCTTCAACTTATATTTTCCTAGTTCAGTCTCCTACCTCCAACTTCCCCCCCAGCTCCAACTTTGTAATGACGCCCACGGTTGTTGTTGTTCCTATCCTTGCGTTTTAAAAAAATTTCGCTTTATTTATAGTTCTGGGAATTTTTATTGACCTAATAGAGGAAAAAGTTGCTATAAAACGATTTGCAGACGATATATAGCTTAATGCTTCCAAAAACAAATATTAAGTAGATCAATCTTTCATAATACATTTTCATGTGACTATTTGAATATGTAGCGCAATAACTTGAAAAGTAAAAATCTGTAGTTTTAAGTAACGTAATTTTATATTTTGTATTTCCAGAACTTCTAGAGCCCTAACTTAACCTTCAACTTGTAGCGACTCACAATATATTCTCACAATATATAACTACCAAACCATTTCAATTGACCAAATCAAACCGGCATACGGCATACTCAGTTCACTTGATCAAATATCAGGCATTCGCAAACATAAAGCCGTACACTTGGCCGAATAGTTCAAAATTTTCAAGGAGGGGATCTTCAATTGCGGGGGAGTCCTGTAGCGACTCACAATATATTCGTCACTACAATATATTGTTATAGTAAACGCACACAATAAATTCATTGCAATTCATCTGGTTTAAATTCAACTCCAACGCAACCGCTGAGACAACCATAACAAATACTGTCATTATCACTACCAATCAGCGCCGCAGGCGCCAAAAGAGAATACGATAATGTAATATATCGCAGCCATCACGAAAAAAACAAAATCACATTTTAAAAAATAGTTCGAATAGCAGTGTCAAGAGACAACAAATTATCAAATTTTATTAATTTTAATGCAACCTCTTTTAAGTCGTCCAAAAATAATTAATTTTTACGCCCTCGCACAAGTAGTGGTAATAAATTAATTAATTAATTAAAATCAATGAATTATAACTTTAGTTTTAAGTGTGAAAATTGTATATAAACCGGGTGGTACTCACAGGTGATCAACATACCATAAACTCAACCCCAAACTCAATGCCCAACTCAATATTCAAACCAGTATATCTAAAAAATTGGTAAATATTTCTATAACCAGGTATTTTGGGTCTATTCGTATGACAGGTATCCGATCCTCTTGACGCACAGGTTCCAAAAGATTCTCAAATCTCGGTCTCGACCATAGAAACAGATTGACAAAAAAAAAAAAATTCTAAATCGAACAAGCCGTTCTCGAGATACCATGGGTAGAGACATACAGACATCCAGACATCCAGACATCCAGACATCCAACATCCAGACAGGAACTTTCAAAACGTCGAGAAAGGTGGTTTTGAACCAACCAAATTTTTGATCATATATGACAAGATTTCAATACTTTGCTATTTTTAGACTGTTAGGTGACTGTTTCTTGTACAAGATTAAAGCTGCTTACATCTTTTATAATCTATGCTGGTTTCTATTTTAAGGCTTGTTAAATTTAGTGATTAATTTGCTGTTGTTGCAATTTAGATGCCTAATTTAATTTATTTTTAGGGATTTAGGGTCTGATTTTTATTTTAATAATTAATTTTAAAGTAAATTATGATTTCGGTTTCATAAAATAGGAAACGAACTAGTTGGTTATTAAATAGGAAGAATACAACGACCCGTAGTTTAGAAATTAGATTGTTTTATGCTACCTAATATATCGAATATTGGTAACAAAAGATTTTTGGCGGATGCTGCGATTTTGACTTATATAAGTTAAATTCTATTAACTAAGTAGTAAATATAGTATTTGATAATAATGAGTAATTTTAATTTTGCTTTCAGAGATTCCCGAGAAATTTAATTCAGCTTTCAGAAATTTCAAATATCCAACGGATGGCGGGTAATTTAGAAATTGTGTTGTCTTAATTTTTTCAAAAAGGCACTTCAGTTCGGACTTCATACAAATAATTAGCGTCTTATTATTTTAATGTTGGTTACTGGTAGCATTAATTGTTATTCATAGTAGTTTCAGCTAAACTGTATTATGGCGGAAATAATATAATACTAATTATATTTATTATGTTAGGTCGTCTCTGAGTTACTGTTTATATGTTTAAAGTGAAATTTAAATTAAAAATAATTACGATTTTCAGAAGTGCCCATAAATCTGACCAAGCACACAAATAAATGTTATTTCAGAATGCAGTTTTAATTTTGATAAACCATAAAATAAGATTAGAAATGTACCCATTGTCATTGTGTTACTAACTACTGGCTATACTTAGGTGTCTGTAACCAGGTCAATTTCTTTTATTACTAACTAAACCTATCCAAATCATCTTTATCGAAAACAGTTAATCTATAGAAATTTAGCGGCATTTTATAGAAAGACGATTAGTTTATAATCCGGCTAAGTGGAAGGTCTTTTATTAATTTATTTACCTGGAAAATTACAGTCTCAAAGTTAAAACAGTCGTTACAACTGTTTTAATTGATTTACGTGTGAAACAATCCCTGGCAACATATTTCTCACTTTAACTGAGTTTTCAATAGCAAGGAAGATAATAAATAATTTTTTAGCTAAATTTTTAATTATTTCCCGCTAATAAAATAATATTCGCGTTTCTCATTATGAGACTATTACGTACCCCCACACCAACACCATACTTACAACTACTAACTAAATCGATAAATATTTCATTAACTGCATAAAGTAGCAACAAATTTTTATATTAAATACCAAACAAAAGTGTCGAACATAATTAGAAGTTCTCCAATCGTTTACTAACCACATTCCGTGTAATAAAAAAATCGTGAAGATGCCATTTTTAAATATTCAAATTCCTCATATACAAGTTCGCGAAGGTTCAAATGTGGTAGCTAACAAGTATTTCGTTGGACTACTCAAAAAAATATTGAACGCTGTTGGAATGAATGTGATTGACCGGTTCACATTTACACCACAATTCGGTATGGTGATTTTTGTGACACATGTTTTGATATTATCCTTTGTTTTTATGCTATTTACGAATGAGCCGCTTGAAGCCAAGTTAGAAGCCTTCTGTCTCGCCAGTGGTGTGTATCAGGTATATATAAGCTGAATGTATAGCTAGCTGAATAATTATTAATATATTTCTTTTTTCTTTTTCATTTTTTTTTTTAAGGGAATCCATAAATTGTATACCGGCTTTGTATCCAAGAAAGAGTTCTTCAATTTGTTTGCACAACAACGTAAATTACATATCATGTATTGTGATGACCCAAATGTTGCACCGGTTCTCAAAAAAATAAGTTTGTATTGTGCTTACTATTTTGAGCTAATCGTCATTGCGGGTTCCGCTGTGGTAATTGCTTATACCCTATTGCCGATATATTTGTGGAAACAACATGGCTTGCTAACAACTATATTTCCAATGCATATTCCATTCATTGATTGGCACAAACCCTACGGCTACACAATTAATACCATACTTCATCTGTATTGCGTTACATTTGGTGTAGCTGGTTTAGCGGCGAGTGACTGTACCTTTATGTACTTAGTTATTCAATCAATTGGATATAAGGAAATTTTTAAAAGTCGTGTCGATAAATTAAATCGGTTGTTAGAAAGTGAACCACAAGATTTGGAGACAATTGAAATACAATTTAATGAATGTGTTCGAGCTCATCAAGATTATATTACGTATATTGAATCAGTGGATCAAATTTTTTCACATGTGTCTTTGATGCAACTAGTTACCAGTGAAATATTTTTAACAACCTCCCTAATATTAACGCTTTGGAAGCAATATGCTGTTGGTCCATTTATATCTTTTGCCGGTCTATGCCAAATTCTTCAGTATTGTATATTAGGAACAGTTATAACCGTTCAAGTGAGTACTAGTATTAAAATTAGTTCACTTATGAAATTACATCATTGCCTGTTTTAATTTCAGAACGAAAATGTTTCGGATATTATTTACGACATGAGATGGTATTTATTGCCGGTCCGCCTTCAAAAACTTGTAGTAATAATTATACTACGTGCACAAAATCCAGCAGAACTAAATGCTGGTAAGTTTGCTAAATTAAATGTCGCAACAGCTATGCAGGTTGGTTATTTTTTGGTTCTGGATAATTCAAACTTGTTTCATTTATACAATATATATCTCCATGTTCTAGTTATTAAAGACAACATACTCATTTGTAATGATGATGCTTGAGTTCCTCGCATAAAATGTTGAATCATCTGTTCTGCTGTGGTTTTTTTTTCTTTTTTCCACCAATTTATTGTTATTTTTGCACCAATGTTACAAGAAAATTGTGACTTAATACCAATTATGAAATAAAGTATAGTTTATTGTGTTTAAATTTCTGGTTAAATAAATCAATGTGTTTAAATTCAAATCCTCTAATCGCTAGAATAAACTGATGAAAACATAAACATTATGCACCATTGGGCAATCCATGAATGTCGATGGTGGAATGGTACAAAGAGTGTATTTATTTTGGTAAAACAACATATTCGCATTCTGAAGTTCGCAGATTGAACTGTATCGTTTTACGCTGCTGCTTCTGCTTATATTGTATGCGTATTGTTCACTACACAACTATTTTTATTTTATTTTTTATATATATAGTTATAGGTTTGAAGAAAAATAAAAAATAAAAAATAATATTTTATTTGAACCTTTATTTTTCAATCTTACTTTAACAGAGTTTAAACTAAAACTAAACTTACAAATTATATCTTAACTAGTTCTTCTGAAAGGAAAAATGTCTATTTAGCAAAAAGTTGAAACTCAACTTATAGAACAGGAGCCGTAGAGTAATAAAAATGAACGACATGGTACACGGTTTCTCTATACGAGATTCAAAGGATAATAAAATTTCGAACTGACGCGTAAAATTATACATTCAAATTGACTCTCAAAGTGGTAAGTGTCGTTGTTAAAAAAAAAACGACAAGGTACACGGATAGTTATTTGACTAACATACGTAATGTAGATCTCCAATCATAAAAAAAATCATTCAAGCGTCGAACAGTTTTTGGTGACCTTCAGTAAGAAAATGAGATTTGAAACAGGTGTTGTCGTTGTTAAAACAAAGAATAAGGTACACGGCAAATTCGTAAATCATTTGAAAGGTTTTAATGCGAGCTTTTCAAATATATACTTGGTTTTTATATAGGCGATGACAAAGATGGTCAATTTCACCAAAATTAGACAGAAATTGGTGTTTTTTTTCATATATAATTATTAAGTAACGTTAATTTATTTTCTCTATTTCGGTTTTAGTTTTCAATAATATATGTGGGAATTATGATGGGTAGTCGAGAATATAGAATACAAATCTATATATGTTATTGTAAATGTGTGTTCGTCGGTAAATGTGCATATTTACCGATGACAGTTTGGTGAAGGAAAATTTGGTTTTGCGCTATCTGAAGTTTTGGCCATATGACATTTGTGCCTATTTATGTAAATACCACATTTACCAAGGTGGTCTAGGAAATCGCTGGGGTGGTCAAACTGACATAAATTTACGTGTGAAAGTTTGATAAAAGTGGGCTGAATGTACTATTTGAATGTACTATGAATTACCATAAGATATATATTGTATATATAATTGAAATATAATATTTTGTTTAAATTTAGTTTAGTTAAAACAATAGACAAATTATAATTTTCAAAAAAAAAATTAATTTAGCAACAATTGGTTTATAGTTAAAAAGTATTGTCTTCCTCATCACTCGAATGTATGCCAATTTCATCATTCTCTTCGTCACTGCTTTCATTTTCATCTAATACACCCAAAAAAATAATCCGGTAATATTAACGGAATGAATTTCGTTAAATTTTAACGTAATTTTGGTGTACATATAATGATCGTTAATAATTGTAATAGTAGTTTACTTTAACTTAACAAAAAATCATTAAGTTTATTAATGAAAAATATTTCTTTTAACTAACTTCTATTAATTTAACCTATTTAAATTCGTTATTAAAATATTTCATATGTAATGATTTTGTTGAACAGAGTATTTCTGTATCTTAAATGTAATGATAATCCGTTAAAATGAATTTTTGTGAAGAACGAAAATCACTTTAATTTAAAAAATCTTCTTTAACAATTTTATTTTCAGTTATCTACATGCCGAAAATAAAATTGTTAAAGAAGATTTTTTAAATTTAAATTGATTTTCGTTATGCACATAAATTCACTTTAACGGATTATCGTTGCATGTAAGACGTAAGATTTACCGATGTCATTGTAATAGAAAAAAATTATAAATCTGAATCTAGAATTTGTTTAGTTCAAGTATTTTTCATCCAACCATCCTCAGAATGCACGACAACCTGCTCAAAACCTATAAAACAAAACTCTATTCTTGTGTATGGAATCCCAAGCTTTTTTATCAAACGAAAATGAATAATGTTCAGTCCTTAACAATATAATTAAGCTGTACTTATTATTAAATGTAATAAAAATATATAGAACAGAAAAACGGTTACAAATATTTGACCGTTTGGGTAGACCGGGGCACTTTGATACATGGGGCAAGTCGTTACAGAGCAATTTTCTCAAAAACTAACGGTAATATTAATTCGGCGTAAATGAGTAATTTTATCTTTACTTAATTCCTCAGTCGTGTTCAAAATTTCATAGTGATCGGACGTGTTTTACGTTAGCGAGAGTGTAAAGTGTGTTTTGACGTGCGGTAAGTAAAAAATTACTGTTGTAGATTGTTTTGTATTGTTGCTTAATTAAGGAAAATTCGGAACAGGACTCACGATAAGTGTGTGCAATAGGTATTTATTTGTGATTTAGAATAATTCTTGTATTGGCAAAACATAATGTTCGCACAAAAAATGCATCTTTTTCGGAAAATACACTCTGGGGCAAGTTGTTACATATTTATCGGGGCAAGTTGTGACATGTAACAACCAGCCCCATTGAGAAATTGAAAGTGTTGAAACAAACATTTTTTCTAATCAGTTTTAGAATAATGAGGAATTATAAACGTAAAACAAACCGGGGAGAGACGTCGGAAACAACGATGGCAGCTGCTATCGATATGGTCATCTCCCAAAATCTCAGCATTAGATCCGTGGCTAAGGAAAATGGCATTTCCCATCAAACATTGTGGCGCTATGTCAAAAAAGAAAAAAAAAACAAACTCGTCAGAAGTGTTCACGACAGTACCAAAAAGTGAATTTGGATACAGCAGAAACTCAATTTTTAACAAAGAGGAAGGAATAAAGCTGACGGAATATGTCAAGTACGCATCAAAAATATATTTTGGTTTAAAACCTATGGAATTGAGGAAATTTGCTTATCAGTGTGCTGTTTCCTTAGAAAAAAAATCCCGGAATCATGGATAGCAAACAAGCAAGCAGGCCCTGATTGGCTTTCCATTTTTTTTAAAAAAACATCCCGATTTGTCGATTCGGATCCCAGAAGCGACCAGTATTGGCCGCTCCACAGGGTTCAATCGTATTCGAGTGAATTCATTTTTCGACTTGCTGGAACAAGTGAAAGGCAAACATAAATTTGCCGCATGTGACATTTGGAACGTGGGCGAGACCCGTGTTTCAACAGTTCAAAAACTGTGTAAAATTATTGCCGAGAAGGGAACGAAGCAGGTTGGAGGGATAACCTCAGCTGAACGAGGGCAACTGGTCACTGTATGTGTTGCTGTAAGTGCTACCGGTTCGTTCATAACACCACAATTTATTTTCCCGCGAAAACGGTTTCATGAATATTTTATCCGAGACGCACCAAACGGTTCAATTGGCACAGGCAACAAATCTGGTTGGATGACTACGGACGACTTTTATCAATTTATGAAACATTTCATTCATCATGTTCGACCATCTTTAGATCGACCGGTTCTTTTACTTCTCGATAACCATGAGTCACATTTAGCCGTTAATACTATTAACTTGGCAAAAGCAAATGGAGTTATTATGTTGTCATTTCCACCGCATTGCTCGCATAAAATGCAACCTCTAGATCGAAGTGTATATGGTCCATTTAAGCGATATTTATCGACCGCGCAAGATGCATGGCTGCGGCATAATCCTGGAAAATCCATGACCATATACCACGTTCCACAGATGGTAGCTGAAGCTCTCCCGAAAGCACTTACACCAAATAATATAGCTGACGGTTTCAGAGTTAGTGGAATCGAGCCACTGAACCGTGATATATTTAGCGATGATGAGTTTATGGCATCCACAGTTACAGAACGTCCCGAGCTTGGGCAAGACCCTATTCATCTGCTGCCAAATCAGTTATCACCGAGCGACATATTTTGTCAACAGGTGGCGAATATACCAACAGGCTGTCTTCCACAAGAAGAAAACCAAAAAATGAGACTCCGGAGATTCTATTGTCTACGGATAACAATGAACAAGAGGTAGGTACCTACTGAGCAAATCTATCTATACCTACGCTGTATTAATTGAAATTGTCACAATTTTTATTCTTTCTTACAGTTTCAGCTTGACAACGTCTCAATAATCATCGAAGTTGATGCAAATATAACATTTGAAGAAATTTCAAATGCGATAACTCCAAATGAGTTTGTGCCACCATCCATAATAATAGGTACCGAGCCAATAGGGTTTCAACCAGAACAAATACGGCCATACCCAAAAGCAGGTCCAAGAGCCACGACAAACAAAGGACGCAAAAAACGAAATTGCGCGATATTGACGGCAACACCTGTAAAAGATCAAATTATTGATGTCGCAGAAATTCCACCTCTAAAAATAAGAAAGGCAACCAAAAAATTGAATGATAACACAGAATGGTTGTGCTTGATTTGCCTGGATCCTTACAGTGAAAGCAAACCGGGTGAGGATTGGGTGCAGTGCTGTAAATGCAAATTGTGGGCACATTTTAAATGTGCAAACAAAAATCCACCATACAAATGCTACAAATGCAGCGGAAATTAAAGACAATATTATTATTTATTAGATATATTATATATACAATTTACTAACTACTCTGACTATTAATTGAAGACTGAATTAAGATATTACTCGTACCTAAGAATAAATGCTGTGAATTAGAAAAGTTAATTTTATATTTTAAATATTTTAGTTTTAGAAATCTGTAATTATTGTTTTAATAAGCAATAAAAATATCTTTCTTAAACTCTTAATAATTGTTTTATTAAATACATTTTTGGGGTAATTACTAGAGAAAATTGTTTTTATATTTGATGTAACAACTTACCCCATTACATGTAACAACATGCCCCATAAATGGGGTAGGTTGTTACAATCGTATACCATTTCTAAAACTAAGTTAATTCATATTTCGAGTCGTTTTCACACTTTAAAAGTATAAAAATATTGTAGCTAAAACATCAAAATACCTGTTTCAATAATCTAAAGTTGAGTGATATATCAACTACATGTGCTACATATCTTTAAGCAAAAAGTGTAACTAATTGCCCCGGTCTACCCTATATATTTTTATAGTGACCAATACGTCACCTGGCAGGTGATATTTTTAGCAATGTTTCTCAAGAAAACTAAATTTTTTGCTAGCACGCGGTATGTGACTATTTAAAAATAACAACTGTTATAGGTGTATTGGTCACTATATAAAAGACATATACAAAAGAGTTTAGAAGTTTGAATAATCGATATTTAAATAAGTAAACACAATATGAAAGTTTAGGAGACAGCTTTATGAGAAAATCAGAAAACCATAATTTCATTTGAAGGCATATGAAAATATTCAAACTGTAAAAGCTTCAACATTTTATAGATGTAAAATTGGGCACACCAATTAAACGTTTTACATAAGATTTCAATCTGAATCGAAATATTATATGAAATTCAGAGAATATAAAAATTTTAAATTTGAAAATTTCCAAGAAAATATTTCTTATTCAAATTGGCACAAAATTTCAAAATATGATAATTTTAATTTTCCAATTTGAAAACTAATTTTAATTTAAAAATGAGAATAATCAATATTTCGAAATTCGAATTTTGAGAATTAGGGTTTCTATACCGATATACATACTTTTAAATTGCAGATAACGCAGTTCGATGAATCGTATGGAAATTTAAAATCCTCAAAATACTTAATTCTCAAATCAAAAATTAGAAATTTCAGATTGGCAATCATAAAAAATCAAATTCAATTATTTACAAGAACATTTTGTTAGACGATTTTTTTTAAAAAAATTGAATAAATGCTAGAATGTGTTTCCATATGGTTCCCTATTTTTACTCGATTTTGTCTGCTTCAAAATTAACAAAAAAATCTTCATCAATTCGTGATTTACTTAAAATTTTAGGTAATCAAATTGTGAAGTCTTAAACACAGTTCTGCTTTTCTACTTAAGGGCTTCGATAGAATATTGTCGCATAAGTTTGAATTCTTCAAATATTAAAAATCTGTGAAATTCGATAATCTAATTCGAAATTTCAAATATCTCCTACAAGACAAATAATACATAAATTTAAAAATTTCCGTAGAGTTTGGTTCCAATCTGAAAATGTAAAAATATCAAAGCTCAGCAAGTAAAAACCTCAAACAAATCGAAATCCCAATTTATTATCTGAATTATACATTAATTTAGAAAACGCAATTTTTCACAAACATGACATAACAACAAAGCTTAAAGAAATTTACCTTGTTGCTGAACAACAAAAAAAGTCACACCGTTATAAATAAAACAAACTATTTAAAAGCTATACCTCATTCCCACAACAAGAGTTTATCAACCACCTCCCCCTTTAAAACCAATATAAATTTGCCATTTCTCTTTAAGTGGATTTTTAGTAGAGTGCACAGTACATATATAAAAACGTAAAAATTTTATTGTGGGGAAAACAGGACAAGGAAAATATGGTTGATCTTGAACTCAAAACTATATAATAACGGTAAATACAAATACACAGACTAGTATCCCTGAATGAGGGCTGCATCGATCGATAATTTAATTCTATTATTTTCCATTTATGTATTTACGATGCTCTATATAATTTTCTTCTTCGTTATTTTCCATAGTAACATCTTCTTACATATGCACATAGCCGACTACGTAGTTTTGCACAAACAATTTTACACAGGCAAAATAAAATGTCGGATTTATTTAATGCCCTTGACATGACCGTCAAAATAATCTATTTGCTGTACTGAAAACAGTGAGAGACAATAATTTACATAACAAACAATAAAGTTAAGACTTTAACGTACAGTTGTACTTACTATGTACAGTTTCGTTTCATGAACTTTTTTTTTGTACTTTTGTTGTTCTTTACAGTTGGTCGTTTTCAATGTCAAAATACTAAGAGGTTGGAAATGCTTTAAAGTTTAAACATTTATCAGTCATTTGAATAGCGTAACATAATTGGTAAGAAGCTATGCTTAAGTGTTACTACTTGACTACTACTTGGAGATTTTTTCTCTCGATGCTGAAGTGCAATCGGATAATGATGGCGTCGATGAAAACTATTATTTTTGCGTAGCCACATTGCAACGACTAATGAGATCGAAGATTCAAGGTCCAGCTGGTGGTTTGAATGACAGTGTCCTCAATTCAAGCTCTTCAAGTGCTGCAGCACATTTTAAGCTTCCGCGTTTAACATTACTAACCTTCAGCGGCAAGGCTCGTGAATGGCAGTCATTTTACGACTTGTTCAAAAGCGCCGTATATGAAAACACAAGTTTGTTGCCTACGCAAAAGTTTCAATATCTGATAGGCCAATTGCGGGGTCCAGCTGAAATACTAATCCGCCACGACGCTAGTTATATTGAAGCGTTTCAAAAACTCGTCAAACGCTATGACAGAAAGCGATGCATAGTAAATGAATTCATAGAGACCTACATCAAGCAAGCACCAATTACCAAACCTACTGTTGAAACGGTAGGTCAAATGTACTAAAAACCCTTGGACCCTGGCTGAAAAAAAATTGGATGACGTTTCATTGCAGTTATGGCGACAGGAATCGTCAGAGCAAGATTTCCCAACGATCGAAATCTTTCTCAATTTCTTGAACAAGCGCATGAATTCACTAAAAGGTTTCAAAGTTCAACCCAAACCGGCCCAAACTAAGCATTGTTCGCCTTCGAAAACATTTCACACCGATACCAAACCGCTACCGAATTGTACACTATGCATCAATCAACAGCACCGTTTATGCGATTGCCCTAAGTTTATCCAAATGAACTTAGAACAACGCAGGCAATACATAAATAAGAGTTCCAGATGTTTCAATTGTCTAGCGGAAGGGCATGGTGTCTTCAAGTGCAGATCTAACGGAAGATGTCATCAATGTCAAAAGAGGCACACTTCACTAGTTCATTCTGAACCAATCATTCCAACAGTTTCGTCGGAACCAGAACCATCAAGCAGCACAAACATTACCACACTGTTATCAATCTTTGATAATACTAAACCAGTCGATGCAAATATAGTCAAGAGTTTGCATTTATCACATCATGGTAAACATGAAGATACATTGCTACCGACCGCAATGGTTGAAATACCCGGCCGCGCTCTGCTGGTTCCGCATCAACGAGGTCATACATCACTGAAAACTGTGCAAACCGTTTGAACGTTTCACGATCCAACGCTAGATTCAACATCAACACGTTAAATGGCGGAAAGGCTGGCTGTTCAAGAGGAGTATCCTCACTCTTGATGAGATCCAGAACAAATACACAATTCACCATCGATCTTACTACTTATGTAATTTCAAAGATAACGTCAAACCTGCCCTCTAAGCCCATTAACCGCGACCAATTGACATAGTTAAATCAATTGCAGCTAGCCGATCCTAGTTTCCATATGCCTGGCACAGTTGACCTTTTAATTGGGTGCGACAGATTTCTAGTTCTCTTATCTGATGGTCAGATAAGAACTCGAGCAGATCAGCCTATTACCCAAAACACAAAGTTAGAATGGATTATAGGAGGCATATACGATTGTCCAAGATGAAATTAATATCGACCGAACATTGAAGAAGTTTTGGGAGACGGAAGAACTACCAGCCGTCGAGCAATACACCGATGAAGAGAAATTATGTGTTGAACATTTCGACAAACACTTAAAAATTGAAAGTTCGGGAAAATTCACAGTCTCATTACCTTTTAAGCCTAACAAACCATTGTTAGGAGATTCATTCGCCTAAGCACTCAGGCGGTTCTACTCGCTGGAGCAAAAACTGTTGAAAAGCCCTGAACTCCATAACAACTATATCAAATTCATGACCGAATATGAATCGCTCGGTCATATGGAGCCGAAACCAATAAATCAAATCGACCTACCAAACCACAAAAGGTATTACTTACCGCATCATCTAGTAATAAAAGAAAATAGCACGACTACCAAGCTGCGCGTAGTTTTTGACGCATCAGCGAAATCAACTTCAGGGGTATCGTTGAACGATTCATTGATGGTCGGACCGAACTGTACAACAAACACTGCTAGAGATTTTCACAGCAGACATTGAAAAAATGTTCCGTCAGCTGTGGATCGAAAGATCAAACACGGACTACCAGCGTATTATTTGGCGTGGCTCACCGGAAACTTCCATCAACCAATACCGCTTTCTCACCAACACCTACGGCACGGCATTAGCCTTGTTTCTAGCTACTCAAGCTCTCAGGAAATTGGCACAACTACATCTCAAAAGCCATCCGAATGCATCGAAAGTGTTACTAAGAGATTTTTACATGGACGATCTCATGTCTGGGGCAGAGACACTCGAGGAAGCAAAGTTAATACAGATTGAATTGAACTCCCTTTTAAGACTCGGTGGATATTATCTTCGCAAATGGGCGACTAATGATGCAAAACTCCTAGAAAGTATACCAGAAGACGATCGCGAAATTTCAATACGAGAAATAAACGAAGGAACCAAACGAATATCAGTTCTGGGAATTAAATTTAATCCACGAGCCGATAGTTTTTCTTTCAAGGTTTGCCTGCCATCCACATCCAATTTTACGAAAAGAAATTTGCTGTCCGAGGCTTCATGGATATTCGATCCAATGGGATGGTTGTCGTCCGTAACAGTCAGAATAAAAATTTTATTCCAGAGTCTGTGGTTGCTGAAGCTCGACTGGGATGACCAAATTCCTGCTGATGTCAAAACCCATTGGGCAAGCATCCATAGTAAATTGAATGTGCTGGAAGAGTTGACCATACCAAGGTGGTTAAACTCAGCTACAACATTGCAGCTGTGTGGATTTGCTATAAACTCTGAAGGAAAAGTACTAATGAACATCGTTTCCGCGAAAACCAAGGTCGCACCAATAAAGTACATTACAACTGCGAGGCTAGAGTTATATGCGGCTCTTCTACTCACCAGAATGCTAACACTGGTTATCAAATCGCTGGAGCTCGCAACGCCTCCAAAGGTATCCCTATGGTCTGATTCCACCATCGTGCTTAACCGAGTTACCGAGATATTAGATTCTACAAATGTTCAGCAATGGTCTTATGTTCCATCCAGAGAAAACCCGGCGGACTGCGCCTCCCGTGGAGTGCTTCCTGATGAACTTCTTCAAGATTTGAGGTGGTGGCAGGGACCAGACTGGCTGCGACACGAACCAATTCAACCTCCAAAGCTCCGAAAAAAAAAAACAGAAGAAGGCGAGGGTTAAGCAACAACTAATTTTACCAAGGTGGAACCGGTAGACTTCAAAACTAAAGAAAACTCCGTAATCTCGGAACTTATTGAAAGGTTTTCAAGTGTCAACAAGTCAATTCGGATTTTTGCCTGGTTAAATCGGACCAAGCACAATTTTCGCAATTTCAAAGCTCGAGATGTCGGTCCTTTAACAGTCGCAGATTTGTGCGAGTCATACAAAATGATGGTGAAGACGCACAATTTTTAAGCTTCCCTGCCGAAATTAGCGACCTGCGCAATAACCTACCTTTGAACAAAGCGAGTACTATTTCATCACTATCCCCATTCCTAGACAACGCTGGAATTTTACGAGTGGGTGGACGCCTAGAATATGCAAAGGAACAATACGTTCTAAAACATCCGATAATCTTGTCTGGCAGTCATCGTATAGCCCATAAACTAGTCCAAGAAGCACACTACAAGCATTTACATGCAGGACCAACCTTATTAACGTCAATTATCAGGGAACAGTACACCATAATCCGATGCAAAAATTTAGTCCGACGAGTGATACACGACTGCATAAAATGCTTCCGGCAGAAGAAAGTTACACAACAGCAACTAATGGGACAATTACCACCACCACGAGTCAATCTAATCAGGGCATTTTTGCAAACAAGCGTATATTATGCTGGCCCATACACAATCAAAACCAACAAGGCACGGAAGTTCTCTACCTATAAAAGTTATCTCGTAATATTCACATGTATGGCAACCAAGGCTATACATCTCGAATTGGCTACCGACATGACCAAAGATACGTTTCTTGCAGCATTTAAACGGTTCCAGAACCGTTCCAGAAGTATATAGCGACAACGGAACCAATTTTGTAGGTGCCGCAAACGAATCAACGAAGAAACTTTCAACAACTTTTAGCACGGGAAAAAGAGCAAATTACCAACTGGGCGACAACAAATAACACAAAATGGCATTTCATACCTCCGGCGTCGCCGCACTTCAATGGCCTGTGTGAGGCAGCAGTAAAGTTTGTCAAATTTCACTTGCGATGTGTGCTCGGCCAAGCTACACCGAGATATGAGGAGTTAAATACACTTTTGACCCAAATTGAAGCTCTGCTTAATTCTCGACCTCTATGCGAGTCACTAGAAGAACACATTGACGTGTACTCCATAGGAAAAACGAAATAGAAGAAAGGAGAAAATTCTTTTTAGTTTTACTACTACTCGTTTTCGGGTTAGCATCGTTGTACAGTGCATGAGATGCCAACACCTCCCTTTTTAGTAGAGTTGGTAGTCCTTGAAGCGATTTGGAACTATTCACTTCCTTAATGTGGTGGTTCCACTAGTTTATTGAATCGGACTGACTTCATTGTAGTTTGATGTAAGAGGAGCTGGAACTGTTGTTGTTGTTGGTGGTTCATCTGGCAATGCAATGAGTGTGAAGTTTATGCTAAAAAAAAAATAACAGAAAATTACACTGTTAAATTAGCTATTTTCCAATTGGAATTTAAATTATATGAAAATTTAAATTTTTTTGTAATTTTGGATTTTTCGTACCACCAGACAGGTACTTTTCATCAGGAAACAAGTTCTTTTCATCGTTTTCAGATGTAGGTAGAACGAAAAATCCAAAATTACAAAAAATTTAAATTTTCATATAATTTAAATTCCAATTGGAAAATAGCTAATTTAACAGTGTAATTTTCTGCTATTTTTTTTTTTAGCATAAACTTCACACTCACAATTGGTTCACATATTGTATCACCAGCTGTTGTTGGTGTAAGGGATCCTAAACCATCTTGACTCGATACTGGGACAAAACTGAAAGCATCAACTATAACGTTTTGCGACGGTTTCTCTTGTTCCGATGATCGCGATCTGAACTGGTTAATGTATGCTCGATGTACCCGATCGTCATTTAGTAGAATTTTATACAAAACTTTACCCATGCGCTCGATAACTTTTCCAGTACACCAATAATAATGATTACGGCGATGAACCTTAGCATATACCCAATCGTTGACATCAAAACTTCGTGAGCGTGCTGAATGTTTTTTTTTTGTCAAATTGTTCGCTTTGATTTTCTCTTTGAACAACCATATTTTTCGGTGTTGATGATGTGGCTGGTTGTTTTTTCATTAAATCTAAATGAATCCTCATCTTTCTCCCAAGGTGTTGCTCGGTAGCTTTGAAGAAATTGTTGCAATGTACCTTCCATCTTTTCCCCCCCAAGAGATTTTTTTAGTACTCTCTTCAAGGTATCGACGAACCGCTCTGCCAGTCCGTTCGACTGCGGATGATAAGGTGCAAATCGGATATGCTGGATACCGTTTGACAAACAAAATTTTAGAAAGAAGCTAGATACAAATTGTGTGCCATTATCCGATACAATAATTTTGGGGAATCCAAATTAAGCACATGATTTGTTGATCATGTTGGCTATAATGGAAGCGTTGCTGGATTTTGTTCGGTAAACTTCTGGCCATTTGGAATACGCGTCGACAATAACCAAGAAGTATTGATCTTCATATGGTCCAGCATAGTCTATATGTAGTCGTTGCCAAGGACCTTCTGGAATCGGCCATGCTTTAAGTTTGGCTTTGCTTGGTGATCTTGCCACACTCATGCATGAACTACATCCAGAAACAAGTTGTTTGATGTCACTGTCGATGTTTGGCCAGTATACGTAGCTTCTAGCAATGGATTTCATCCTCTTCATTCCTTGGTGACTCTGATGAAGCTGACGTAAAACTTTTTGTGAAAAATTTGAGGTGCAACAATTCTTTCACCAAACATAAGACAATTGTTCACAACCGACAGACTCTGTTGTCTTGCATAAAATGATTTAACCTTGTCGTTGCTGATTCCTTTCATAGTCTCGGGCCATTCGCACTGAACGTAATTTATAACTTCTTGTAGAATCCTACACTTTGCAGTTTCACGCTGAATCATCGGAAATGTCAATAGTACACCTTCAATGGACTCGGCTAGAGTGTGGTTTATGTCTTCCTCCATTTGAATGGTTGCAATAATGTAGTCCTCTTCTCGTCCATATCCGCATGCCCAAATTTAGTTGTAGATACATATATATTCGATATCGAAATCGTATAGTAACAGTCTGGAAAGTTGTGAAGAATGCATGCGCCGATGCCGGTATTAAATGCATCTGCCGCAACTATTACATATATCCAGTTTGGGGTTGTAATGTGTGAGCATTAAATCCGATTTGAGAATATCTTTGAATGAGTTGAATGAATCTTGACATTCTCGACTCCAGTTGAATGAAGTGCCTGAACTAGTAATACATCCAATGGTTTTTGTAATTCATGCATATGCTTTATAAATTTCCCGTAGTAATTGATGGCACCCAAGTAAGATTGTAGCCGGGTTGGAACATCTTTCGGTTGTGGCATATTGGAAATTGCATGGACTTTTGTTGAATCTGGTCGCAATCCATTCTTATCTATGATATGTCCCAGATATTTTATTGATGCCATGTAAAAACTGCTTTTCTCGATTTTCAAATGAAATCCGAACTCTTGTACTCGTTCTAAAACCTTACACAAGTTTTGATTATGCTCGGCAACGGTTTTTCCTGAAACGATAATATCGTCCAGATATGCTGCTGTACCATCAATGTCATCGACCATAGCACTCATGATTTGCTGGAACCCGCTGGAAGCTGATTCAATACCGGGTTATAGTCGATTATAACGAAACAGTCCTCGTTGTGTGTTGATAGTGTGAAGTTCGCGAGATTCTGGAGCCATTTCGACTTGCAAAAATGCGTCGAACAAATCCAACTGACTGAACATTACGCCATTGGCAATCTTTGCGAAAATGTCCTCGGGCAGTGGTAGAGGAAAATTGTGTGATTCCAGGGCACCCTTCAACCCAGTTGAGTAATCCGCACACCTCCGTTACTTTTCTTCACAAAAATGGGTGCTGCCAATTCGGAAAAGCCGATTGTGGTTATGATTCCTAGCTATCTGTGTTAGAGCAGAAAAAGCAACTGGCCCGCTTTGCCTTGAATTCTGGAATGGCATTTGGATTCCTGTGAAGGATGATCTGCGTTTTCTTGCAACATCCCAATGTATCGCTGAATACGTCCGGAAACCGTCTCCTAAGCTCGTCAATGCTGAATGTGGTTGACTGAACCTGCATGCACACGCTTGTGATTGGAATGTCCCACAAGTTGAACTCTTCAATCAAGTCTATACCCAAGATGTTCAAACTAGGACAGGTTGATACGTGGCAAAGCCCTTCTTTAACATCGTTTTGGAATGCCATTTTGCAGCGGAATTGTGTTACGAGTTCCATTGGTTGACCTGACGCCGTGTGAGCTGTGTGCACAGTTGGAGATAAAACAGGTTTACCTATCGTATTCCATGTATCCTGTGAAATGATGGTGATGTCTGAATCAGTATATATTTGAAGCTTTACAGGAACATCATTAACGCTGACGCTTACAAATTTGCGTTTCGAAACCACATCAATGCTGTTAATGGAAAAAATTCCTTTAGAGTATCGCTTATTATAGTTAGAAGGATTTTTGGTTTTTAATCCTTTAAAGTCGTATAATGGCTTTAAGACTATTTGTAGCTTCTAATGGAGAAATTGGGCTAGAACGACGAATACCGGATTTTCGTATAATGTGAATGAAGCGGAAAACCCGGATTCCTCCAAGAAACCTTAATTCATTTCACCACAAATTAGAGAGATTCAATTGCTCTGGGAGTAATCCAAATGAGATCAAATCGACCAGATTGAGTTTAGAATTAACATGACGCCAATTACTAGTTGCAATCAAAAATTTAATATTTCAAGCACGGTTAGCAATGAAGGTTTTAAGTTACGCTTGATTTTTGCAACCAGCTTTGATCATAACTGATCAGTTAGAACTTGAAGTCGAGGAAAAGTCGTTTGTTTAAGGGGAGCGAATTGTAATTTCGAACACAACAGCACCGTAACCTCGTTGACTAGCATCTGCAAAACCATGTATTTGGCTGTTATTGAATTTCGATAAAAATGTTCAGCGCTTGAAGGTTTTGTAGATTTTGGTCACAATCTAGTTTAAGTTGAAACAACTCCGTAACTTTTCGGTAGGGTACACATTACGCGAGCTGTTCTGGTCATGTTTTAGGCAGCTGGCGTGATGGGTGCAATTGTGGAAGGGGTAACCTGGTCACAATTCGCAAGTGTACGTACTGCCTCCTCGTGGCAATTACCGGTAACTGAGGCCGTTTGGTACTTCTGACCATTTGGCACAGGCTAGCGTACGGCGTTAAAGCAGAAATCCTTGATAAAAACCCTAATCTAAGGTGGAACAGCATATGACGATGGATGAAGGGCTGATAGGTTAATCAGTCTAAAGTATGCGGACTCTGGATACCAGGCGTCCTCCAGTTTTAATAAGCCTTCCTGTGGTAAAGCTGGGTGTCCCACAGGCGACTTTCTCTTCCCAACAACTCGTGGGAACAATATGTTAAGATCAGTAAATGAAAATAAGGATGGTTACGCTCCTAAACCGTCACTCACCAGCGATAGTTCCGCGGTGGTTTCCGAGGACCTCGGCCCTCTTTCCGCTGTGGGGCACTCGATGAGTGGTCCATCAGATGGGGAGTTCCGTTCGGGGCTTGAGAAACTAGTTCTCAACTGCGATATGGACACCTCAGGGGATGAGAACTCGGCCCGCGAAAGTGAGGGTATCTCCTCTGTGAAAGCAGGGGGAAGTATAGACGTCGGGGAGGACCCGAAAGGTAATGTCAGCATCACTGACAAACCTGTCGCGGCTCGTAGTGTGAAAATGTGTGGGCCCGCGGAAAAGCGGTATAAGAGGCTTCTTGCTGAAGGCAAACCGCCCGGAAGCGAGACAAGGCTTCTGACAAGGCCGCCACAAAGGGAGTCTTTACTCCCACAGAGGCCCCACCCCCCAGAGAAGAATCTGTACCGGGGGTTTCGGGTTCTGCGGTCCGGTCTGAACTTGCCTTCAGGCAGGCTGCGGGGTCGGAGATCGTTGAGATCTTGCCCTCTGGTTTTCCTGAGGTTTTCCTTACTGGAGAGCAGCTTAAGGCTGTCCAGGAGGGCATCCTAGATAAGGTGCTAGAGCAAAAGGCCAAGGAGATTAAACCCAAGTTCCTTGGCAGCAGTCAGCTTCGGCCTGGTTGGCTGGTACTAACCTGTGCTGACCGGGCCTCTGTTCAGTGGCTCATGGAGGCCATTGAAAATATCAAGCCATGGGAGGGTGCACAGCTGATCGTGGCCGAGGCGGAAAACCTGCCTCGAGCCAGGACTGTGTTCGGCACCTTCCCACATTTTTGGTTATATCAAAACCCAAAACGAGCGCATGCAGGCGATCAACTGGAGAGTGATCAGGAGAGAGGCGAAAGGCTCCTCGGCCTTTTGCACCTTCTCTATGGACCACTCTTCAGTTGAGAAGCTCAAGCGGGTTGGCGTTAAAGTCAACTATAAGTTTGGGACTGTCCAATTGCATCCCAAGGGTGGTCAGGGTGGTGCTAAACCGGCTTCTGTCGGCGGGACCCAAGTGCTCAAGCCTGTGGAAGCTACGGTAGCGGCACCTGTAGCCAATACCACTGGGGTGGCCGCCCTCACCAGGAGACAGGTGAGGAGAAGGCTAGAAAGAGAGAGGGAGGCGCCAGGGGTTCCACGGGGAAGGCCCCGCAAGGGTTCCCCCGCGCAAGCCACTGGTGAGGCCTGGAGGCTCTCAGGCAGCGGGGACCAGCAGAACGGCGTTTGGGGACACTGGTCAGCCATCGGCCGGGCAAAAAAAACATGTGGGTGGTGGCGGTGCGGAAAAGTAGGCTGAGGGGCCTTCAGAAGAGGCCTTCGAAAAAATGAAGGCGTACATCGCCTGCCTGCAGATAAACCTGCATCATGCAAAGGCATCTTCGGACGTCCTTTGTCGTAGGTTTATCTGCCAAAATATTGGCATGGCTCTAATCCAGGAGCCTTGGGTGATAGGTAACCAGATTAGAGGTACACAAAATCAAGTGGGTATGCTGATTTATCATAAAGGAACTCAGACCAAGAGCGGCTATTTTGGCCAGTTCGCAAATTAAGAGTTCATCTCTAGGGACTTGGTTGCAGTAATGGTGGAGGTTCTGGGTGAAAGATGCAAACAGGAGGCTATAATGGCCTCCGCCTACTTTGCTTGAGACTCAGAGTTAATACCTCCACTTGACGTTAGGCGGCTCATAGCTCATTGCAAATGAAATGGGCTGGCCTACCTGATAGGATGCGATTCATACGTGCACCACATGGTGTGCGGTAGCACGGACATCAATAACAGGGGTGAGTACCTTTTTGAATTTCTAACGTCAAATAATGTAGACATTGCCAATAGGGGAAGGAAACCTACTTTTATAAATGCGACTAGGCAAGAGGTCCTAGATTTGACACTTGCTAGTCCGCATTTCAGCGACTTGGTCAAAAACTGGCATGTGTCTGAAGAGGCCTCGTTAGCGGATCACGTGCACATCAGATTCGATTTGGCGGCTGAGACCATGCATGCCGCTGCATCGAAATCAGAATTCCAAAACTGACCGACTGGGACTCTTATAGAGTCTCACTCGAATAAGAAATGCTCTCGGCTGTGGGAAACATAGAGTCTCCAGAGGGTTTGTAGATCTGTTCAAACCAGCTGAATAATTCTATATACTTGGCTTACGAGAACAGCTGCCCGGTTAAGCGAAGAGAGCCCACAAAGATGGTCCCTTGGTGGAACGGGGCGCTGGATAAACTGAGGAAAAAATCGAGAAAATTATTCAACAAGGCTAAACGCACCGGTAAATGGTGCGAGTATAAGATGGCCTTGACGGAATATAATCTCCAACTAAGAAGATCCAAGAGGGCTACCTGGAGGAATTTCTGTGAGGGAATCAACGAATTGCCCTCTGCAGCTCCTCTCCAGAAAATCCTTTCCAGGGATCATTCAAATGGTTTAGGACTTCTCCAGAAGCAAGATGGGAGGTTCACTGAAAACCGGAAGGAAACGTTAGAGGTTCTACTAGAGACCCACTTTCCGGATTCAGTAGTGGTAGGAGCCAAAGAGGACTCCCATTATCCCTCAAGTGATGTCTGGAGTCTTTCTGGAAAAAATTTTACACCCAGCAAAGTGCGATGGGCTATTGGGTCTTTCAAACCTTTCTAATCCAGTATCTTTCCAGCTTTACTTCAAAAAGGTATTAAGGAAATATTCCCCAGCTTGATCCAGATGTTTCGGGCAAGTTATGCTTTTAACCATAT
The DNA here is from genome assembly GCA_958295665.1 of Tipula vernalis. Taxonomy (NCBI): domain Eukaryota; kingdom Metazoa; phylum Arthropoda; class Insecta; order Diptera; family Tipulidae; genus Tipula; species Tipula vernalis. The sequence continues at coordinate 377,223,265 of OY282559.1, forward strand.
TCCGAAACTGTGGAGGAAAGTAAATATGGCTTTTATACCACAGGCGGAGGGGGGGTGGATGGCTCGTCCAGACACCCAGGCCAGGGCATATCGGCCAATTAGCCTGACATCGTTTCTATTGAAGACGATGGAAAAAATCTTGGACTATTAAATAAGAAGTGAGGTCCTTTGAAAGAATCCGCTGCATCGGGACCAGTTTGCGTATCACACTGGTAAATCCACGGTGATGGCCCTTAGCGGTCTAGTCACGAGGATTGAAAAAGCAGTGATATATAAAGAAATTGCCCTTTGTCCCTTTGTGGACATTGAGGGGGCGTTTGATAATACCTCCTTTGAATCTATATAGAGGGCAGCAATGGGAAAAAGGGTTCCGCTTTTTACAATTAGGTAAATCCGTTCCATGCTGGAACATCGTGAGATTACTGCCAGACTATATGGCGTGTCAGTAACCATCAAGGCCGTAAAGGGCTGTCCCCACGGAGGCGTACTATCTCCTCTGTTGTGGTCATTGGTTATTGACGGACTACTGGTCCTTCTGAGTAACCATGGGTTTGATGTCTAGGGCTATGCGGATTATGTGGCTGTCATCGGGTCATTTCTGATCGTATGCAAAATGCACTCAATATAATATGGCAGTGGTGTTACCAGAAACGACTCATTGTCAATCCAAACAAAACTGTCATTGTTCCTTTTACGAGGAGGAAAATGCTTGCGCTTACATCTCCCTCGTTAAACGGTACTACTGTTCCTTTTTCCAGCGAGGTTAAATATCTAGGCGTTATCCTAGATCAAAACTGAACTGGAACAACCACCAAGGCTTTCTGGGCCTGTCAAAGACTCGATGGGCTTACTTAGGGACTACAACCAAAAATGATCTAGTGGTCATTTCTTACAATTATTAGGCCTATGGTCACCTACGCATTGGTTATATGGTGGCCTAAAACTGAGCAGAGAAGGCAACGCAAACTTAATTGAATAAGGTTCAGCGTATAGCCTGCGTCGGTGTTACGGGCTCAATGAAGTCATGTCCAACCGCGGGGGTGGAGACACTTCTAGGACTGACACCGTTACACCTGGATATTAAAAAGGATGCTGCAATTATGGCCCTAAAAATGCAGTCGGAAGGCAATATCAAACCAGGCATAATTGTGGGTCACCTGGAAATCCTTAAGGAATTTCAGACTGACCCTACCATAGGAATGCCTTCCGACTGTATGCCAGCCAAACTGGACTTCCACAAACCATTTTGTGTTAGGTTACCTGACCGGGATGTGTGGAGTGCAGGTGGACCATCCGTTGAGCGAGGGTCCATGGTATGGTTTACAGATGGATTAAAAACGGAAGATGGAGCGGGGATAGGAGTACACGGGTGTGGCACTACCCTCTCGAAGTTCTTGGGTACCAATGCTACCGCTTTTCGAGCAGAAGTACATGCTATAGAACTTTGCGCTAGGATAGGCATAGCAAAAGGCCTAAACGATGCAAAGATTTATATTGTATCAGACAGCCAATCGGCCTTAAAGACTCTTAGGTCTTGTACCATTGAGTCAAGGCTGGCATGGGATTGTCTGAAGGTTATTAAACATCTGGCAGGCTCAAATAAGGTAACACTTAAGTGGGTGCCAGGTCATACTGAGGATGTTCAAAAGTCCTGCTACTGGCGCAGAATTCCAGGTTTACGACAGGCGAAGAAATTTATATCACCTTCGTCTGTCAGGATTAAGGAGTGTCTTGAACTTAGGAAACCTGAGTTGAGGCTGCTTAATGGCTTCCTCACAGGTCATGTCCCCTTATGGTATCACCTTAAGAAGATGGGCCTAAGTACGACAGATGGATGCCGCTTCTGCGATCTGGAAGCGGAATAAGCGGAACATGTTCTGTGCCATTACCCAGTCATTTTCCAGCAAAGACTTCAACATATAGGAGGGAGAACAATTAGCCCGGATAGTATGTATCTTGTACCGGCCAGTAGTATTGTCAGATTCATTAAGAGCCTGAATATTGACTGGACGTATAATTAACTAGGGTCCATCACAATAGGTCTTTTAAGTCGCGGTGCGAGGTGGCTTATCGCCGAAGGCGAAGAATTGTCAGATTGTCGCCTACTTTAATTTGACCAACACACTGTAACGCGATAAACAATTCTGCGCCGATACGAGATCCCAAAGATTTAATTGCTCTTAAACCCAATCTGGTTATGCTAGTGACTTTTTATATGCTATGCTAGTGTTTTGTCTAATGGCTACGTTTGAGCTTTCGAAGGAGGACATTAGTCAAAATATCTACAAATTTAAAGCGGCGCATAATCGAATGTCTCGTTTGATTGCATTTGATGCACGAATAAGTTTTAGAAGCATGGTGTTTGGCGAAAACCACCAATAGGCTCTTTGGAGAATGTTGGCGAACACTACCAATAGGCTGATGAGCTGTATTTGATCTATCGGTTTTATGGCCTATAACTCCTTTTCTTTATAGATTTGGAAATGTCTTTGAACGTACGAACAGAATTTACAGAAGATTCTTCTGCCCACCTTAACCTTGTTTCCGAATCCAATTTTGAAGCAATTAAATGAGTAACCCGATCAACACAGTAATCAAGAGCCTTAAGAGATCGGATTTGTGAGTTAAATTTATTGAGAAGTTCGAGTAGGATGACAAGGAATTCTAGATTCTTAAATGGTTTAGCACGAGGACCTTTGCGGTAAATATTGACATCTCGAATTTGGATTTGGCTTTAGTAAAAATTTGTTTATTCGGGAATTTCAAGTTTCGAGTCAGATTTTCAAACTGCTTAGCAAATTTTAAGCTTGCGGGTATCATTCTGATAATTGTTTGGTTATTCTACAAAGTTTCTAAATTTTTGATATTCAAATTTCGAAACAAAGTGTCAACCAAATTTTATGCATTTTTTAAATAATTCTGATTAAGAGAGATAAGGTGCTACCTCAGCAAATTTCCACATTTTTCGTATTCCAATTCAAATCAGATTTGCGAAAAGTATTAACCAAATTTAAAGCGTTTAAACAATCCTCAAAATTGTAGGCAATTTTCGACCAAATTTTAATTCATACAATTCTGAACGTTGACCAATCGGGGACAGTTGTAACTGGAAGGTGACAAAGGGTCTAAGATTATCTACAGCCTTGTGAAGCACGATGATCCGAATTGATTGATTTCATGAGGATACCTTATGAAGCAAGGGATACTTTATAGCTATCATAATAAGGAAATGGTATAGAAGGCGTTGCCACTCGATGGATTGTTCCTCCTAATTTCAGAAACCGGCCTGGATTATACAAAAATGTTGATTTACAACATACTCATACTACTTGTTGACTCATCATTTTAACTCATCAATATTTCAACGTTAATTTCCACCAAAGTATAAAGTTTTGGTGTTTGTTGTTTTTTACATCTATTGTGCTGACACTTAACTTAATTTGTAATAATATGCATACTATAAATGTTTTTGATTTATATTTAACATTTTTTGTGCTGACATTGAAAATTTAAAATTAAATATAAAACGTAGCATTGAATAAAATAAGGCAGAATTTAAATTGACACTAACTTATTTTGTTCTCGTTAATTAAAAGACCCCACCAGTGGTAACCTTTTAATTAATTAAATTTACGTAAATACGATGCAATGGAAAACATTGTAAACATTGGTCCTTCGAGCGATTAAAAACAACTGGCAACAACCGGCAACAACCGGCAAATTCAAGTAAAATACCAAACAACAACCATAGAAGCTGCACCACGAAAGACTAGTTCGCATTAAAAATTGTTCCTGCCACTTGCCGCCGAGAATATTCGCCAAAGCCTTAACACACCAAGTTTGCCATCCACACCACTTCCAACGTCAGATGCAGCAGAAACAAATGAAAAATTTAACTTTATCCCATCTGAAGTGGTCAATAACAATACAACAGAGCCTGGGACATCAACAATTGAAGTTAAGCACAGCCGACTACCCGAGGCGTCGACCGGGGAGTCAAACGTTGCATTCAGCCAATTGCCAAAATGCAGGCAACAGTTGAAGCAGCAAGACATCCGAATGCGGGATTTATATCGAGAAATTAGATTAGCTGAGGGACATACTGTCTAATAACAACAGATCCAGACCACATTTAAAAATCAAATTAAAAAACATGGAGAGAATGATGATGCAGATCACGGACCTTCATGAACAAATATGCATAGAGACTTCCGAAGAACAGGAAGTAAATTCAAAATATTTCGTAGACCAACACTATGAAAATTTAAACAATGAACACGAGAAGATTGTTATACAATTAACAACATTATTGGAAGAAGAGAAATTAGGCAAGATAAAACCATTAGAAATTCGTCTACCACCAGTAGAAATCCCACATTTTCATGGGGACTACACGAAGTGGATAGCTTACTCTGATACATTTAAACGTTTAGTTCATAACAATAATCAGGTCACCACGACACATAAAATGAACTACCTTAAAAGTCACATAGAAGGGTGAGCTGGAAAATTATTGAGCCATTTAGAACCTAGTGGAGACAATTACGATGCAGCTTAGGAGATATTAGAGAACCGCTTCAACAACAGAAGATTAGTCGTATCTAATTTGTTGAACACTTTATTGAATCAGCATACGAGCAACACGGAGTCGGCTGCTGCGATCAAACACTTGCATGACAGAACAACCGAGTGCCTATACGCCATAAGGAATACAGGCATAAATATTCGAACATCAGCTTGTTAAAAAAGTTGGACAACGAGTTACAATGGCTATACGAAAGCTCACTTGAAAACCCAAGAGAATGTCAAGAAACAAAGCAATTCTTGAAGTTTCTAGAAAGGCGTTTCCAATCTTTAGAAGCGATTGGTAACAACCAAGTAATATTTGCGAATGCTGTCAGAAAAACCACAGAACCGAATCATGCCAACGTTTCAAAGATTTAAGCATTTCTGAAAGAAATCAGACCGTCATGCTGCACAATTTGTGCAGAAATTGTCTCAGCCAAAACCATTCGAGTTGTTTTACCTGCAAAGGCAGACATCATACGTTGCTACATGTAAAAAATCATGAAAACAGTATTGCAAAGCTGAACATCTCAACACTCGACAAGGATAGTGGCCCGGAACTTTTAGCAACAGCCCTAATAAAAGTACAGAATATGTTCGGTAGTTTTACTCTACTATGAGCACTGATCGATCCAGGCTCACAGGCTACTTTCATCACAGAGCAAGCAGCACAACAACTAGGCCTGCCAAATATAAGGGTTCTAACTGAAATTTCCGGAATTTCAGCAACAAAAGGACGAGCCCATCAACAGATAGCGATAGAAGTAAGTCCAAGATTTCCATTGATTTTCAAGATCAAAGTTAATGTTTTAGTTCTGGGAACTATCACTAAACCACTTCCAGACAAGAACTCATCGGGTTTAGACAGTGAACTACAAAAAGAAGTAATCCTAGCCGACCCTACTTTCGATACTCTCGGACCTATTAATCTTTTAAAAGGTGCCGACATATATGGGGAAATCATGTTAGAAGGCATAAAAAGGGATCCGCATCATAAGTGCATAGCGCAAAAATCAGAGCTAGGATGGATCTGGTCGTCTAACTCAAACCAGCAGCATTTCAATCACCCGGTTAAAAAGCCACGTCCCATTAGCAGAAATAGAAAAGCAATTAAAATACTTTTGGGAATCCGAAGAACCGCATCCTAAACGAAGCCTAACTACTGAAGAGATCGAATGTGTGCAGTACTATGAAGAGACTCACAAGCGATTAACAAATGGACGATACGAAGTTCGAATGCCACTTCACAACAACAAGCTCAAAGAAGTGGGAATAGGAGAATGTAAAAATTAAAGCAGCAGCTAGATTGCTTCAAATTGTAAAAAGATTCAAGAAGGATGAAGAGTTTAAGAATCAATATCACAATTTCATGAACGAGTACATCCAGTTGAACCACATGGAACTAATTAAAGATGATACGGGAAAAGATGCTTTTAGGGTTTATTACATGCCACACCATTCTGTCATAAAAGAAGATAGCACAACTACGAGATTGAGGGTAGTTTTTGACGCTTCCTGCAAAACAACATCAGGAACATCACTAAATGAAATGATGCATGTAGTTCCAACATTACAAGACAACTTAACAGGAATATTGATCAGATGGAAAAAACATCATTATGTGATTGCAGCGGACATTGAGAAAATGCTTAGACAGATCAGAATAGCGCGCGAAGATCAAGATTTTCAACGAATTCTCTGGCGATCTGAGACACATAAGCCAATGCGGAGTTATAGATTAAAAACTATCACATACGGAACAACGTCTGCAACTTATTTGACTACAAAAACGTTACAACAATTAGCCATTGATGAAGCGTCAAGATATCAAATTGGTTCAAAGATTGTTCAAAACGATTTCTTTGTTGATGATCTTCTATCTGGAGCTAACACAATCGCAGAAACAATCGCTGCGAAAAGGGAACTACTAAATCTCCTTTCCAGTGGAGGTTTCAACCTCAGAAAATGGTCCAGCAATGAAAAGCGTTATTAGAAGAGCTTCCAGAAATTCTGAAAGAAACCGGACTCCACACTATTGAATCTAGTGATTATTTTGCTAGGATCTAAAACAACAATATCCAAACGAACAATCTTATCAGAGGTATCATGGCTTTTCGATCCGCTAGGATGGTTAGCACCAGTGGTGATCCAGGCAAAAATTCTACCGCAAGATTTATGGACTTCCGGTGTAGGATGGGACGAACAACTCCACATAAGTCTTGAGAAAAGATGGTTAAACTACAAAATGGAATTACCACGTTTAGAGGAAATCAGAATTCACCGTTGGATAAATTACAACAGTGACACCAAAATTGAACTACATGGTTTCTGTGACGCCTCGAATCAAGCATATGCTGCAGTGGTATACAGTAAAATAAAGAACCAAATCACAATAATTGCAGCCCAAAACAAAGGTTGCACCGTTAAACCAAACAATATCCCTACCTAGATTAGAGCTGAACGCGCATTGCTACTTTCTAAATTGCTCAAAAATGTCAAACATGCGTTGAACATCTACAACAATATATCAACATTTTGCTGGAGCGATTCCACAGCAGTTTTGGGCTGGATAAAAGTGAACCCACAATACCATACGACTTTTGTGACGAACAGAATAACAGAGATACAAGCCATCACCGATCCTAACCAATGGCATCACGTGGTCTCTAATGAGAATCCTGCTGACTGTGCATCTCGAGGATTAAACCCAGGTTAATTATTAACCCACAAAATATGGTGGAAAGGGCCAACATGGCTACATGATTTGAGCTATCCAATAATAAAAATCAATAATGAAGAAATGGAACAAGCGGCCAGCATGGAACGAAAGTCAATAAGAACATTTACAACAATAGTGAAGAAGCCTGTGATTGAATTCGATAGATTCTCTTCGTTACAACGGCTTGTTAATAGCATTGCATACTGTCTACGACGAAATGCAAAATCAAAAACTAAAAACTCCCATTTCAAACCAGAGGAACTGAACGCTTCGCTAAGGGCGATAATCAGAGTCGCACAGCAGGAAGTTTTTGAACCAGAATTAAAGAAGTTAAAAGTGAATCAAAACCTACCAAAGAATAGTACAATTATAACGCTAACTCCATTTCTAGACGGAAATGACCTACTCAGAGTCGGAGGTAGAATAACAAATTCTAATCTCCCATTTGAAGAAAAACATCCGATAATAATGCCCAGAGGTCACAAATTGTAAAGTTTGCTTATCAAAGAAGCTCATATAAAAACACTACATGGTGGCAATCAAGCAACTTTAGCACACCTAAGAACTATTCATGAATGTATAGTCTGTACGAGAGCAAGGAAACTGGCGTAACACCAGCTAATGGGCATGTTACCAAAAGAACGAATAATACCAGAACCACCGTTCACTAACAGCGGAGAAGACTATGCTGGTCCGATTAATATAAAATTGTGGAAAGGCCCCTGTAACAAAATAACAAATGGATACATTGCCATTTTCATATGCCTAGCCAAGAAGGCAATTCATCTAGAACTTGTAAGTGACTTATCAACAGACGCTTTTTTGTCCGCATACCGACGATTCATATGAAGAAGAGGAATTTGTCTGAAGATATTCAGTGACTGTGGTACAAATTTTGTTGGAACAGACAAATAACTGCAAAGGCAGGCAAAGCAACAGGAAGCAGAAATTAAGGAACTGAGTGGCACTTTGTACCCCCGGGAAGTCCTCACTTTGGAGGAATATGGGAAGCCGGAGTCAAGTCAACAAAACAACATCTACGCAAAGTAATTAGAAGTCATACATAAACTTGTGAGGAGCTCTCACACTTGTAGCTCAAATAGAGGCATGCTTGAACTCTAGGCCACTAGCTCCACTCTCAAACGATTCAGATGATGACGGGTTTTTAAGTCCAGCACATTTCCTGATAGGCAGGGCCATCATATCATTGTCACAACCTGATATGGAGGGTATTCAAACTGTTACAAGATGGAATTTGCTCACAAAGCTCAGGCAAGGATTTTGCAAAAAAATGGCGTATGGAATATCTCTCACGACTACAACGAATGCCAAAATGGTTGCAAAAACCACCTAACATCCAATTGGGAGAACTAGTAATCCTCTAAAACGAACAACTACCTCCTACGCACTGGCCACTAGCAAGAGTCGTTGAACTTCATCCAGGACAAGATGGGCTTGTTAGAGTAGTCACACTGAAATACAGGAACAATACGATTAAAAGGAATATTACCAAAATATGCCGCCTACCGATATCTAACGAGCCAAAGGACTACATTAACATGCAAAACAAGAAGAATGATCCCGTTCATGCGGTAGTAACTAAAGATACAAGCACAACTCAACAACTACCAACCCCACAAAGCCTAGACGAAACAGATTCAGGAAAAACAACCACGCAGATGAACAGTCCGCAGTTTATAGAAAAAAGACTACCGCTGCCCGGAAAGGGCAACCAAAACCAAAGAGTGCAGCCTCACAGACAAACAAGGAATTTAAGAAAAGTAAATTATCTTGCACTAGCATTACTTTTAATTTGCTGCATTCTAGGACAGGCACAACAAGCTCAGATCAAGGTTGCCCCATTTAACTACTCAACAGGAATATATTTCGAGAATTTAGGCAAACTTGAATTGGTAGCCATGAAGTAGACATTAGTGATCTATTACAACATAACGAACTATTGGGAGGAGTTCGAAACTTTGAAACAAGCCCAAGGTGAACTGGGAGCAGCTTGTAAAGGATTGTCTGGTTTTAACTGCGACATAATCCTGCAGCAACTTCAATGGCAGCTCAACAACTTGATTGCAGACAATGTTTTACTATTAACAAGCAATAAGGAACGTCGACGAGTGAAGCGCGATTTAGGAGACACAACAGGCATTATCTTAGGAGACGTGTTTGGAATTCTTACCCAGCGCGAGGCCAATCAGTATGAAACCCAATTCGAGAATATCAACAATAACGAAAGGCATCTAAGGGCATTAATGAGAAACCAAACACCGGCATCAATAACCATTCCTGGCCATAACATTCATGACCTCATGCACATAGGGTAACACAACGAAATGTGATAATTGAGATTATCATACCGTTATCCTTTGCACCGGATTATAACCTGTTAGCTGTCTTCCCAGTTCCGGATATTAATCATAACGGCACTCAATCACCACCAAGTGTGAGGCCACTGATACAATTTCTGTCTTCCTAAAGTTGCGAACGCTTGAAGATGTCAATAATGACCTGCGCGAAATTATTCAATCGGAAAATTTCATGCCACTAATTTCCCCGTATTTGTGAAAATTACAACGAGTGATGAAAGATGTTCGTGAAGCAAGATCCACGAAAATGGAGGGGAGAGGCTGTTTACTTTTTGTTTTTTTTGTTTTTTTGTGTTTAGAGCAAATAATAAAATTTTATGAGTCAGACGATGTTGCGCTAGGGTTAGAAGCTCTCATGGCTTCTAATTTAATTTAGCTGTGAGCCGCGAGCCAGTCTCAAACCACAAGGTCAGTTCGTTGTAATCAAATTGAAAATAAATTTTTATCAAATTTTTTTTTTTTTTAATTCAATTTTAATTTCTCTCAAGGCAAAATTTTATCACGTCGAACCGACGAATTTCATAATCAAGCTGATAATGTTTTTGGGGTTTAATTTAATTTAAATGCACCGATATTGAAATCTGTAAAATTGGATAATTATTGGCCTAATGGAATTGATTCATGTACATACATATAAACGTATATTCATTGTGATGAACAAATTACATTATTTATATGCTTCATCCTTAACATGTCAAACCAGTATGTTACCAGAAAACTAATTTGATTCTGTAAAAGGAAAAAAGCAAAAAAATATTTTCTTGGTACCATATCATTTTGTGAACCACTCGTACACCATTTTCTGCGCACAATTTTTCCAAAAACAAAAATCAGTTGTGATTTTGAATGCGAATGTGTCGAAGCTGTTAATAAATCTTTTATTTGTTGACCTTCCCAATGTACAGATTTACTTTATGTTCGCGCGACCTTTAAAATTATCAATTAGCAAAAATTACCTTTACACTTGAATTAGTATTCCAAAGTGAAAAGAGATCCGGAAATTTTTAAAACCCATAAACAATTTATAAGATAAAACACTTAACCTTAAACTTCTACTTATTATTGATTATGTCAACTTTATAATTCTGTACATACGTGCATACATATATACACATGCATACATTCATAAAAAACAATGACAGTTCGAGAAGAAAAAAAAAATCGGTTAACCTTCAATATACTACTGTCCGTACTTAAGAATTACAATTATTTCATATTTTCTTATTCAGCTCTTATATTCTATGTTGCGTTTTTCAAAATGCTTTGTTAGATCACCATTTGGCGCCCACATACTTAAAAAAAAAAAAAATTTACTCGATGAGATTGGGATACAAATTAGCAATATTGTCGATTTGCTCGCACGCAAGTGGCACATGTTTGTATGTAATTTGCGGTTGATATTTTTAATGTATGTATAAAAGAAGGTTAATTCGATAAAATTGGAAATTTAAGTTTTCATAATTTGAGTTAGCTTCGGTCCACAAGGATCAAAATTATTGAAATACTGTGAAAAATGACCAAACATTTTTTTTTTGTCCAAAACCACGTACCACGTACCAGCAACACATACCGAGGCCCAATAAATATCAACTTATTAAGAATTTAATTTGTCTGTCTGTAATCAGTTGAATTTTCGGCATTCTTTATAGACAAATATATTAATTGTTCATGGCAATCCCAATATTTTCGATTTGGTAAATCAGAAAAATACAAAGGTCAATCGCTCATAACATATATACTGAAAAAAAGTAGAATATCTTCCCCCCTCCCCGTAATTTTGGCTGAAGGCCCAAAGAGTTATACCAATGTAGTAATACATTGGTATAACTCTTTGGGCCTTCAGCATGCAGATCGTCGTAAAAAGCCAAAAATGACCATCATCAAAATAGCCATATGGAATGCAAACGGCCTAGCACAACATAAAGCGGAGGTACATGCATTCCTCACTGAGCACAATATTGACATAATGTTAATATCAGAAACACAATTCACCAAAAATAGCTATTTCAAAATTAATTGGTACTCGAATGGTCTGGAAACTGTGTCATATCGGCAGTGTACTGTCATTTAAAACATGCTATAAAAAAACACCAGTTCTTGGATTATTTCAGACAGCTGAGTAATACATTTCTTGCAGGGGGTGATTACAATGCTAAACATACTCATTGGGGTTCCAGATTAACATCGCCGAAAGGCAAACAACTTTATGATGCTATAGAGGCACAGTCCCTGGATTATTTATCTGCCGGTAACCCAACTTACTGGCCCACGGATAGAAAAAAAATTTCTGATTTAATTGACTTTTGTGTAACTATCTAAGGGCATTCCACGTATATATGCTAAGGCCACCGATTGCTATGATCTGTCTTCTGATCACTCACCGGTAATAGTAACAGTGAGTACCGATGTCTTAAGGAACGAAATTCCGAACCGTCTTACAACCAAGCAAACTAATTGGGATCAATATAGGAGTCTAGTCGAACAAAATTGTCTACTTAATATTCCTCTGATCACACCAGCTGATATTGATCCGGCGGCAGAAAATCTAAAACATGTCATGACATTATCCGCTGAAAGGGTTAGCAGTTCTGAAAAAGTTAATAAACTGTCACGTAATATACAGGAACTAATCCACGAAAAGCGACAAATTCGCGGTCAATGAGCAGCAAACAAAATCACCGTTATTGAAATGGAAATTCTAATCGGAATCGAGCTATTAAGGCCCTAAGATTTGCTTTGCGGGAAGAAGGAAACCAGCGCATAAAAAACTATTTAAGTGATCTCTCGGCAACCGAGAGGACAGTTTATTCTTTGTGGAAGGCAACAAAAAATGTAAAAAGGCCAATAAATTCGAATCCACCGATTAGACTACTAACTGGAAATTGGGCGAGAAGTGATGAAGAAAAAGCCAATGCTTTCGGCCAGACTTGCCGCGCTACATTGCATGTTATGGTGTTAGTCCACCTCTTATGTGTCGAGGCTATCGCCTCATTACCAAGCGCACTAAAAATTGCCGCTATGGGCCTCCCCCAATTTGCCCTTTCCGTTTTCAGTTGGAGAGTTGTACCTTACCTTGCCAGTTCGTCCGCCCTGCAGTTCCCCAGTACTTCCGAGTGACCGAGGACCCAGACTATCTGGATATTGAACTGCTCACTCATATCATTAAGAGATGAGCGGCACTTCAATGCCACCACGGATGTCAGAGAAACTGATTCCAGCGACTTGATTGCCGCCTGACTCTCCACATATATTGTTATATCCCTTGTGGATGTGACATTATGCCTCAACCAAGTCAGTGCTTCCTCAATCGCTACCACCTCCGCCTGGTACACACTGCAGTGATCAGGAATACGAACGGATAAATTCACATTTAATTTGTCACAAAAGACTTCTGCTCCGACTTTGCCGTCTAGCTTGGAGCCGTCAGTGTAAAATTGTATGCAACCAGTTTCTGCTATTGACCTGTTCCCCCAGGATTCCCATAAGGGGAGAAGAGTCCGGAAACCCTTTTCAAAGCATACAACCGGTATTGTGTAGTCACTATTCTCCACATCTGCCTTTAGCGACCTGCCAATCGTCGAGTGGCCCATCTGAAGGCATTTCCACTCACAAACGGCAGAGAGTCGTGCAGCCGTAGTTGCCGCTCTCTGCTTACCAAAGATGTCGACAGGAAGAAGGTAGAACATAGCCTCCAGAGCAGATGTAGGGGTTATCCTCAGTGCCCCGCTTATATGCAAGCAGGCCGTTCTCTGTACCTTCTCTATCTTATTCTTATAAGTTTTCTTGTCTAGTGCTAGAAACCACACACTCACCCCGTACATCAGAATCGGTCTGACTACAGCAGTGACAAGCCAGTGTACCAGCTCTTGTTTTAGACCCCATCTCCTACCGACGGCGTTCCTACATGAGTACAGAGCCATGGTAGACTTCTTTACCCTCTCTAAAATATTTAGCATCCAAATTAGACTACTGTCCAAGATTATGCCCAGAAACTTTGCCTTATCAGTAAAGGCCAGTGCCGTGCCATTTAAGGTAGGAGGGGCGATTACCGGAATTTTATATTTCTTGGTGAAGAGTACCAGCTCTGTTTTGGATGGATTTATACCCAGCCCACATTTGCTAGCCCACTTTGTAATGATTACGAGCGCGTTTTGCATGACCTCCTTAATCGTGCCTAGGTACTTCCCCGAGATCGCGATCTCCACATCATCTGCATACGCTATCACTCCTATTCCCTCCCTCTCCAGTTCCAAAAGTAATCCATTGATAACTATGTTCCAGAGAAGAGGTGATAGGACACCACCTTGCGGAGTTCCTCTAACTACCAGCCTCCTAATGGTGGTTTCCCCTATATCCGCGTTAATAATCCTGCCTTCTAGCATCTGATTTATCAATCTCCCTAAAGGATCGTTCACACCTAAGAAAGACAGTCCTTCCCGAACTGCCTCCGTCCTGACATTGTTAAAGGCGTCCTCTATATCGAGGAAGGCTACCATACAGTACCCTTTCGAGGGGATTGCTTTCTCAATTGTTCGCACCAGGGAATGCAGAGCCGTGTCCACAGATCTCCGTTTCCAGTACGCATGTTGAGAAGTCGCCCAATTACTGGGTTTTATTTTTGCACGTACGTACACGTCGATCAATATTTCCAATGTTTTCAACAGAAAGGATGATAGAGTTATCGGTCTTAGGTCCTTTGGGTAGGCCTGTAAATTTTTCCCCGTTTTCGAGATGAAAATCACCCTAACCTCCGTCCATTTCCTAGGAATATAATTCAGTTTTAGACACCCCCTGAAGATCACCTCTAGCCATGGGAGAATGATCGACGAGTGTTTTTGCAGATCCGCTGGGATGATACCGTTCGGGCTTCGATTTAAAGGGTTTAAAGCCGGTTAGTGCACATAGGATCCGGTTCTTGCACACGATTTCCTCCGGGCACCCCGACGATACTTTTTCTCCCTCCCCGCCAAGCTCCGTCGACACATCCACACTACCTGGGAAATGGGTATCCAACAGAAGCGCCAGTGATTCTCCAGTAGACGTTGTCCACAGCCCATCAGGTTTGATTAAGTAACTAGGGCTCGTTGGACTCTTAGATAAGGTTCTCCTGAGGCGCGCAGTCTCCGGAACACCTTCCATTTTTTCAAAGAATAGTCTCCAAGACCTCCTCCGCGCCCTCCCTAATTCCTTTTTATACTTTTTAAGGTGCTCCTTATAGGAGTCCTTGTCCTTCTCTGTGGCTGGGGGCTTCGAAGCATCGGTCGGTAAGAGTCCTACTAACACTTCCCCGTATTTGTTCCAGTTAGTCCTTCCAGGATTCCTGAAGTATTTCCGGGTAACAGGGTGAATGTCAATATTAAACGTCACGTAGCGATGGTCCGAGAAGGAGTGCTCCTTCGCCACCCGCCATTTTTTGACCATATGTATAATGAAGTCCGATGCAAAGGTAACGTCCAGTACCTCCTGCCTGTTACTAATAATAAAAGTGGGCGCTTGCCCCAGATTACACACTACAAGGTTAGTACCCGATAAGTAATCAAATAAGTACTCACCCCTTTCATTGATGTCGGTGCTACTCCAGATTGTATGGTGCGCATTTGCATTACAACCCAGTAATACTCCGATCTTTTCCCGTTCCGCTTCGAGTATCAGTTCCCCAAGGTTATCCTGCGGAACCTCCTTCTCTCGGTCCATGTAGGCTGAAACCAGCCATAGTAAGCAGCCTCCCGTCTCCAGGCCAACTACCGTTACGTCTCCACTACTATATTGTGGAAGAAGAAAAACACTCAAGTTATTTTTAGTTAGAATGCAAGATCTGATCTTATCGGGCTTAGAAGAGTATAAAATTGTATATTACTAATCCAGCGTTCTTGAACTAGGATTATGTCCTCATACAATTTGGTCAGTCTGAGAATCAAGGCTGCCGCCGAGGCAGCCTTAGAATGGTGAACATTAATCTGAACCGTGCTCAGCATGCACATATCAACTTACCTTCCTTCATATACCCTCCGCTGTCGCGGCAGGGTTTAATCTGCCGGTCCCAGGGGGACATCATCACTCCTGACGCTCCCTTCCGGTGCTAAGTGTTGGCTCTTTATGCCACCCTCTTCCTCCATCGACTCGACCCGATCCTCCTCGTTCGAGTCCAGGGATAGGTGACTACCCATGGCCGTCAATCGCTCCATCACAGAGCTCCCAACGTCCTGTGTGTCGCCAACCTCTCCCTGCTCTTTCCCTGGTAGGTCTTCCACAATTGCTTCGGCATCATCCTTTTTGAACACCTTAAGGGTAATCGACCCAAAACCGAAGTTGATTATTTATTTATTTATTTATTTATTTACTAACCAACAGCATGTATATGCAAAAATGGCTTACATAATTAAAAAACATTATAAAAAGTTAAAAAAATGTATACAATAAAAGCATAAAAGATATAACGACATCAATAGATCAAACAATTAACAACAAAACAAACAGACATTTAAAACAAAATCTTAGCGATTCGTTTTTTAAATTCATCCCTGGAAATATTGAAATCGAAACAATCTGCTACGGCGTTGAGATCTCGTTGAATGCGCACTATAGGGCCATGGAAGCTGTAGTTGCTACTTGCAGTCGGAATATGAAGAAGTTCCCGAGGGCGTAAGTTGCGTTGAGGAGCATAAATATTAAAACATGAAAGAATGTCAGAACAGTCTATTTTACCACAAATGATGTCACGCGCAAATGTGGCACTTGCGCATGTACGTCTAGCACTTAGAGATTGGAGATCCAGAAAACGGCATCGGTCTACATATGGTGATAGTCTGAAATTATTGTTCCGCTCGAAAGACGGTAATTTTCTGAGAACAAATACCAAAAACTGTTTCTGAATACTTTCAATTCTGATTGAATGAGGCTCATAGAACGGAGACCATATGACAGTCGCGTACTCAAGCTGTGAACGAACAAATGAAGTGTACAGTGACTTGAAAGTTAATGTGTCGTGAAAATCCTTCGAATTTCTTTTAATAAACCCCAACATCGAAAAGGCTTTATTAACAACCGCATCGATGTGAGAGTTAAACGTTAAATCCGAGCTAAAGATAACGCCCAAATCTGTAACCATATTAACTCTCTTCAAACTAACATCATTTAGATAATAGTTAAAAACTACAGGAGACTTAGATCTGGAATAGGTGATCACGTGACACTTATCAACATTCAGAAACATAAGGTTAGTAACACACCAACCGCAAAATGTGTTGAGGTCCCGCTGAAAGTGATCCCGATCCAATTCACATGAAATATTTGCATATATTTTCATGTCGTCAGCAAATAGAATACATTCTGCGAATTTGAAGCAATCAACAACATTGTTAATGAACAATAAAAATAATAATGGACCCAAGTGACTACCTTGAGGCACCCCAGATGTCGCAATAAAACATTCTGAGAACGTATCGTTGATCTTGACAAACATTTTGCGATCCGATAAATAAGACATAAGCCAATTTAAGGGAATAATGTCGCAATTAAGTTCACTGAGCTTATTCACTAATAACCTGTGATTAAGTTTATCGAAAACTTTAGCGAAATCGGTATAGACCACATCGACTTGAACTTTCGAGGCAACAGAATTAATTAGATTATTTTGAAAGACCGCTAAATTTGTGACCGTTGAGCGGCCAGGAAAAAATCCATGCTGACGTGTGCTAATAAGTTGCTTGGAGTGGAAGTAGATCACTTTGTTGACCATTGACTCGAATACTTTAGGAATGCAAGACAGTATTGCAATTCCACGATAATTTGTTACATCACTGCGGGAACCGCTTTTGTGGATCGGTATGATACTTGATGTTTTCCACAGATCAGGAAATTTGCCTTGGCTGAGGCTCAAATTAAATAAATGGCACAAAGAAGCGGCAAAACCAAATGCACACTGCTTCAATAGAGACACTGGTAAACCATCTGGTCCAGGACCTTTAGAAACGTCCATGTTCATCAAAGCCGTCATCACGTCAAGTTCTGAAAAAACAATTTTTGAATTATTGGTGTTAGCTACTTTAGGAGATAATGGACTATCCTTAACAAAAACACTGCTAAAATATTCAGCGAAAAAACCACAGATTGCCTCTGGATTATCTGATTTTCGACCATGGAATTCTAAAAATGGCGGCAAGCCGTTATTATGGTTCTTATTTTTGACAAATCTCCAGAAATTCTTCGGATTACATCGCAAATCGTCTTCAATATCAATTATGTAATTGTTATAGAGGAATCGGTTGAGATAGCAAAACTGCTTGCGCAAAGACTTAAACTGGATAAAGTCATGGGCCAACCCCCCTTCCTATGACATTTATTACGTATGACTTCAAGTTGTTTCAGTTCTTTGGTAAACCATGGGACGTTGCGGGTATGAGACTTTCTAATTAATTTTTTAGGAACAAATTTTTCAAAAGCAACCTTCAACAATTCATTGAAGGTATCTAATGAACTGTTGATATCAATGTTTGACAGTGTACCAGCCCAATCAACTTCAGCTAAAAAATCATTTAATGAGCTGTGATCGGCGTGCGGAAAATCAAATACTGTACAATTTTTGGTAAAGTTTAAGTTATTAGAAGTTTTGTAGAACAACTGAAATGAAACCGGGGTATGATAAACACTCGAAGATCCGGCAAAGTCGTCGCATGATTCTAGTTTAAAAGAACTATTATTAGTGTAGTAAACCAAATCCAGATAAGTGCCGTGGCTGTTTGGTACACTGTATATTTGTGAAGTACCCATGTTTGCCATAAAATCACAAATTAAGGCGGAAGAATCATTTGTATTAGCAGGAATGAACATTACCTGCTAGCCTAAATTATCATTAATATTTTCCTGTTTTACTTTTTAAAGGGAATCCATAAATTGTATACTGCCGTTGGATTCAACAAAGAGCTATTCGATTTGTTTGCACAACAACGTAAATTACATATCATGTATTGTGATGACCGAAATGTTGCACCGGTTCTCAAAAAATTAAGTTTGTATTGTGCTTACTTATTTGAGATCTTTGTCATGGCGGGTTCCGGTGTGGCAATTGCTTACACCTTATTACCGATATATTTGTGGAAACAACATGGCTTGCTAACAACTATATTTCCTATGCATATTCCATTCATTGATTGGCACAAACCCTTTGGCTACATAATTAATACCATACTTCATCTGTATTGCATTTCATTTGGTATGGCTGGTATAGTGGCCGGTGACTGTTCCTTTATGTACTTAGTTATTCAATCAATTGGATATATGGAAATTTTTAAAAGTCGTGTCGATAAATTAAACCGGTTGTTAGAAAGTGAACCACAAGATTTGAAGACAATTGAAATACAATTTTATGAATGTATTAAAGCTCATCAAGATTATATTACGTATATCGAATCGGTGGATAGCATTTGTTCACAAATGTCTTTTGCGCAACTTGCGACCAGTGAAATATTTTTAACAGTTTCCCTACTATTGACAATATGGAAGAAATGGATTGTTGGTCCATTTATATCAATTGGTGGTCTAGTCCAACTTCTACAATATTGTATATTAGGAACGGTTGTTACTGTTCAAGTAAGTACTTGTAGAAAAATTAGTTCTCTTATATGAGATTATATAATTTTTCCCCTAATTTCAGAACGAAAAAGCTTCGGATATTATTTATGACATGAGGTGGTATTTATTGCCGGTGCGACTTCAAAAAATTGTAGTATTAATGATATTACGTGCACAAAATCCAGCAGAGCTAAATGCTGGCCCGTTTGCTCAACTAAATGTTGCAACATGTATGTATGCAGGTAGGATATTTTTTTGGTTCTGAATAATTCAAACTTGTTTTGATTTATGTTTATCCATATTCTAGTTATTAAAGACAACATACTCGTATGTAATGATGTTGCTTGAGTTCCTCATATAAAATATTGAATCATCGATTCTGATCGGATTTATTTTCTTGTAAGTTCAGTAGTAATTAATTCTTAAGTATTGAATATCGTTACTTTTCACCAATGTTGCAAGAAAACTGTAATGTAATGCAAATTATAGAATAAATTAGTTTATGTTTATTGTGTTAAATAAATCGAAGCCGTTTAATTTCCAAATCTATTTTATTTTAACTCATGTTTCAAGTGACCAGTCTAAACTGATATGAAGTTTAATATTTGCGATGGAAATGAGATTCTAAAATGAATTTTAGATGAACTTTTGGAATATGGCCCATTATAATGAAATTCGACAGTCTTCCATACACGATAGCTAGCCACAACTACTCATTCTCATACGATGGTATAGAAAAAACGGAAGTAGTTACGCATAAAATTTGGGCTAGGTGGATTTTAGTTGCGAAAATTTTACGATATTTTGCGAAAGTTTTTTATTATGTTCGAGTTTTTTTTATTTTTTGGTAATGTTAAATGTTTTAATACCAAAATGTTTACTTGTTGATGTTACATTTTTAAGAAAAATTGATTTAAATATCAATGCTATCTCGTCATTATATGCCCAATTTTTTGTCATATTTTCAATCTAATTTTATTTACCGCCTTTACTATAATATACAACCATAATAGACAAAAAAACAAAAAAAAAACAATTAAACAGATTCTCAGATTCAATTTCTCGGTCCATTGGGTATCTATAATCACAAGTAAAATGTATTACCAGCAGTTTCAAATTTTCAGAGGATTATTTAAAGTCAGAAAGGAGTACAGCACATGAAATACAATAGTTATACCTTAAATATAAATAATTGTTGGTGTTTTGTATTAAAAAATATCATCTTCCGTACCAAGGCTTCGAGTTCCGCAAACAAAAAGAATCCTGGTACGAAAATGATGATGAGGTAGGATTGCAGGTGGTAAATTTTTCTCCAATACAAAAGTCTTCTTCTATAATTTGGATACAAAATGGTAGAATATTTTATTTTTGCTTTAACAATTTATTGAATTTTATGATTTATTTTAATGGTTTTCCTATGGTGGTCAGCGATCAAGAGAGCGAACAAAAAATATTTTTATTGCAAGATTTAAAAACTAACATTTGATAGGTTTTGTGTTAATTCTAACATTATAGCACAGATAAGAATAGACAGATGTGGATCTTGTATGGGCCATATTTACATTCCAATCCAATCTGTTTAGACATTTTTATCCTTTTTACACATGACTCAGTGATGGAAAATAGATTTTTCAAATTGTACTGAAATTTGAAACTCAATTGTACTAATTTGGATTGAATTGTACTAAAGTTTATTTTTACGTTATTTAAATAAAACTGGTAAAACATAATGTTTGCAAGCGAAAATTTATTTCAAAAATTATTTTATTCAGGTTGATTTTTATAAATTATAAACAAATCCAAAACTAATATTTGGTAAATTGTATCAGAATAATAATTCACGTAAAAAAATACCACATGGTGTGGTATTTTGTAATCACAATGACAAAATTAATAGGCAAATAATAAATAAATCATATAAAATTATAAATAACTAATTACTCCTATAATAAAAATAAAAAAGAATATAAAAAATCATAATTATTATTTTAAAACTATGACATGTTGCTGATTTGATTAAGTCTTTAGTTTGTATTAATGCTGAACATGTTTCAAGTTGTAGACGATTTCATGTATGTGAAGTTATCCCAGGATTTCATTCCAGCAAATAAAAAAATTGAATCTGGCAACCCTCGAAAAATTGTATACATCAAGCATTCTTTTGTGAAATTAGCCCAGCCCAGAATTTAATTATTTTTAATTCTAAAACTTAATAAAAAAAATAGCTAAAAATATCTAAATTAAATAAAAAATATTGTATCGCTTTCAAAACATCTGTACATAATTATTGAAATATTTATTCGCTTTATGAAATAACATAGAATTTTCGTCTGTAATAACAAAAGTTAAAATTTGTCAGATTGAGGCTCAATGGTATTAAAATGAACATACACCTAGCCTATTTTTGGCCAAATTTAATGAAAATCGTACCGTTTCAACTTGCGTAATTTGGCCCTGGGCCAAAAACCTCTATACAATTTTTGAAGTAAAATTTGATTTTTCGTCTGTAACAAATGGTTTTTAACCTTCACTCTATGTATAGCTTACTATCACGTTGTCTGTGTATAGGGGTCAATCTGACCCCACAGATATATTCATGTATTTCATAGGGAAAGTAAATAAAAATTCTTTATTTTCTACAAATATAATTACGTTCAAGATTCAAAACACATATAAAAAATTAACAGTTGAATTCACTGAAAATCACATTTTAATTAGTCATATTTATGTTTTAATCAGATGCGTAATCTAATGCCACTTCCCCTTCATCCGAAACCGTTTCCCGTTTTTTTATGCATTCTATCCATATGATTTTGGTGTGGTTGGGACAAAATTGCTCATTACAAAAATGGCATCTTCTTCTGGTTTTCATATCAGATGATTTATGACTCAAGTAATATCTTCGTCGTTTGCTAACTGTCTTAACCGTAACTTCTTCGCCTGTTGATTTCCGCCTTATTGGTAATGCTTTTATAACCTATTAAGTCGATACCTGTCCTTATTTTTATTTAACTTTCGAGTGTTATAGAGCCGCTCCAACACGTTGGCCTGCACCAGTTGCATAGCAAATTCTTTTAGAAATGATTTTCTTTCGGATGCTTTCCAAGTTTCATACAAAGGGGCGAATAGCGCTTTTATACAAAACGTAAATGCTGCAATATCAGCGAGGTCAGTAAGATTAAAAAATAACACCATCGGCCATCGTTGAGTTTTCCTTTTGCATGTACAGGTTCTCACTAATTTATAGAAGGTGTCTAGCCCTCCTTTTGTTTCCATATCCACAAAGTTATATTAGACTCCTGGTCTACTCCGTTATTGTTGTGTAAAGTTGATAATAGCAAAACGTTTTTATTTGGTTTAGGAATAAAACGCACAAGTGTTTGGTTGATATCAAAACAAAATTTTGAAGGTTTTAGTTCTCGTGTTTTTAATTCCACCTTACTACTAAACTCTTTTGGAAGATCGGTTTAATTTTTTTCTGCAAATGTTAATCGGCTAAAGAACAACAAGTGGAAAAGTTGTCCATGGTAATTATTATTTCTTATGCTCCCTTGGTTGCCTACCAACATATACTTCTGCGTCAATGGGTAAGAATTCTTTGAGTCGCATAGCCAGAATATTTTAATTCTAAACTTCTCTGGCTTCGAAAGTACCAACATACTGTGGGAAAGAATTTCTCCCTCGACCTAGAGCCAATTGTTGATCAATGATTAAATTTCATGATGGTTTACGAGTTTGCCAAGGAGATATTCCATATATATTGGAATGCTGCCAATCTATCGATTTTTCGCCGCTCCTGTTTTAGACAGCTATAGTAACTGAGTGGTTTGATTTATTGCTGTTTATACCGTCAATTCTACTTTTTCTCGCAGTAGGAGAAAGTTGCGTGTTTTGGTTACAATCGCAGGTTTCAAGCTCCACTTTCTGATAATTTTTTTATTTTGGGCATAGTAACACATACCAGTGTTTGTTTCTTTATCCTCAACAGTCACATTATCAACATTTTCTTATTCATTTCCTCGATTGTAAGCGACAGGTTGAAAATGTTAATCGTTATAAAAATTTATCGGGTCAAGATGCTCATCCTCATCGTAGTTACAAATGTTTATTGGCGCAGCTTGTTTACGCTCTTGGCTGCTCTGTCTTTTCCGCACCTTAATAACAATATCTATAACCAGGATAAGCTATTTTTACTACTAAGCACCTTGAATTACAAACAAAAACTAAACCAGAAATTTCGTTCAACGATCATTCAAAATATCGGTAATGGTAAAATAATACAAAAGTAAAATGAGGAAAAATCAGGAATAGGTATGCACAGATATGCCAGATACGGGTAGTGTCGAAAACTAGTATTTGTGGCACAGTTTATGTTACGTTTTGACACGAGTTCTTGACAGTCTTCTAAAACCTTTGTTTTCGATATTTTTGACAGCAAAAAAAAAATGGAAAATGTGAAATTTTACCTTCATTAACGTTCAGAACTCTTTCAACCAGTTAGAACAGTTTCTAAATTAACCGGTATATTTCAATAATGTACTCACGAAACAATAAGAATATTTTATTTCCTCTTTTTTCCAATATCACACGCACAGTTTTTGACATTTTTCGACAGATTTTGGTCATAATTTAAGGTTCTTCATTCATTTTTGACAAAATTTTTAACAACTCAGATTTTTTAGCGTTTTTATGTATAATACACATACAAGAAGTGAATAACAAAGCAGTTTCTCTCTCCGTCTCACTTATTAATTAGCGGAAAAATTGCCCAACACATCACAGACATATACAATACAATCACAGATATAAAAAATAAATAATTTTTTGATTTATATAGAAAAGACTGCATGGAAGTAACTTGGGGTCATTTTGACCCAGTACACAGAAATGCGCTTGGTTTATTTCAGACTACGGTAATTACAAAATTTACAAGTAATTTGGGCCTGATTTTCATTGTATTCCGTGTTTGAGACATTAGTTGAGGCTATCTTATAGGGCATGGGCCATTTAAATAAAAAGAAACGTATTTTTTTAATTTCAAAATCGACTGGAGTCAATTTGACCCCAATACACAGAGAGAAGGTTAAATAGACATACGTACAGCTTAATTTTGGCTAAATTGAAAGAAAATCCTAAAGTTGCAAGAAAGCCAACGTTTATTTATAAGTGTGTTGATGGCTTTATTTTAGGTTATGAGATTGACTCGTTTGACTGTATCGAATAGAATGCTCAATTCTATTTCCAACCTAGCTCTCTCATTTATAAAAAGAGTGTTGTCTCTAAGCGATAGCAAATATAAGTGACATTATGTAACTTCGGTAACTAATATTTTTTTAAGTAATAACTATCCGGTGAAATTAATTCAACAACTAATAACTAAAACACTTATAATAACGTATAATAAAAAGCAGAAAATCGCTAATACTTCAACCAGCCAGTTTTTGGATCCATACCGTTGTAGTATATTTAAAAACACATGTTACTAGAATAATGGCCTTTTGACTGACATTCGATTTAGAGATGGTTCGATAAGGAATGGAAACGGTTCTTTAGAATAAACTCAATTTTCACGTTAACTTATTTATTTAATGTTTATTTATTTATTCACTATTTATTGTTAGTTTTAAATCTATAATATTATTTTTATTTATTAATCAGATTTATGTACATATTATAATTATAGTGTAACACATAAGTTACAAGATTTTTATGTTATTTATTTATTTAATTTTTATTTTCACAATAATTTACAATTTTAGACCTTGTACTTTTAGATTCTTGACTGACCTTTTTGATAATAACAATTGGGTTTATATAGGCTAATTTTATTGTTTTTGTTGTTCAAATTCGATATTGAAATATAAAATTTCTTAAAACTAGTACATTGCTACACAACACCGTATATTCCTTACTTATCATTGAAACTCAAGGATATACATACTAGCATCCACAAGGATCGATTTTAACAAACCGATAACATTAGAATATGAGACTTATAAACCAGAAAGGTTATTTAAAAAAATGACCCACATATGTTTGGAACACGACACAATAAATTATAAAACGGATTGTAATAAATTATACGGAAATTATCTTGTTAAGGCTTCGGACAAATAAAACACTCAGTTTTTCACAACATATCTGGGCCTAGATTCTGATCAAGTGACAAATGATAAATGCCAATTTTTTGTGACTTTGTACTAAAATTTTAACTGCTATAAAATGACAATATAGTTGTGAGTTCTAAAATGCGATTCTGATGAAGTGACTTTTTCAAAATGTCACAAGAAAAAAAATGACAAATTAAACAAAATTGTCATTGATTTGGTTTTCCGTGACAAAAGTCAGCTGCATTTTTAAATAAAATATGTGTGAGTATATTTTGTTAATTTTTAATAATTCTTGTTATAAATTTTAATTGTTTAAATTTTAATTAAAATAAAACAATATTTTATCTATTTTTAGATATACATATATAAAAATATAAACAATTAAAATTTATAACAAGAATTATTAAAAATTAACAAAATATACTCACACATATTTTATTTAAAAATGCAGCTGACTTTTGTTACGGAAAACCAAATACAGACTATTACAGACGAAAATTCTATATTATTTCAAAAAGCGAATAAATATTTCAATAATTCTGTGGTCACAAGGCGTAACCGCTTAAGTCAAATTTGATAATTTTTCTAGAGACGTAGAAAAAGTTGAAATTAAATTTATTTTCGTTTATGCCGACTAAAGCTACTACGGCTCGCGACCACAGCATTTGGCCACAAGGCTTTACCACTTAAGTCAATCATTTAGTGAAGTTAGAAAAGAGCTAGAAAACGTTACACACTGAAAATTATTTTTGTCTTAAGTCGACTTAAGCGGTTATGCCTTGTGACCACAGAATTATGTACAGATGTTTTGAAAGCGATACATACTTTTAGATAATTTTTTTTTTGTAGGAATTATTGTTTAATTATTTAATTTAGAT
Source organism: Tipula vernalis (assembly GCA_958295665.1). Classification (NCBI taxonomy): domain Eukaryota; kingdom Metazoa; phylum Arthropoda; class Insecta; order Diptera; family Tipulidae; genus Tipula; species Tipula vernalis. The sequence goes on from OY282559.1 coordinate 377,249,486, forward strand.
ATTTTTAGCTATTTTTTTTTTATTAAGTTTTAGATTTAAAAATAATTAAATTCTGGGCTGGGCTAATTTCACAAAAGAATGCTTGATGTATACAATTTTTCGAGGGTTGCCAGATTCAATTTTTTTATTTGCTAGGATGAAATCCTGGGATAACTTCACATACTTACGATTTCGGCATTTTGTTTTTATGAGATTTTGGAAAGAAAATAATCTTTCTACATTGGCTGATGAATGGGGTATCGATATACGCCTTGTGCAATTCGGTAAATGTTGCTAAGCATTGGTTCATTTAACTTATTTTTAATTGTACCTACTTTTGCCCAAAATTCAGAAATAGAGGAGTTCTTTAGCTTCTGAAGTTTCTCGCAATCTGCAAGTGCTCGGAATTCATCATTTATTGATTCAATGTGGCTTTGTTCATCGTCGGGGGAAAAATTTAATATTAAACTCATAATTGAATTTGTTTATTATTAAATCAGCTGGCAAGTTTTTTTGAATATAGTAAATTTCAGCACTGGTGCCACAATAGATCTGCTCGATTGGAAGATGGTTTTCTTTAAGATTAATATTGGAAATGTCAGTTTTATCAAAAACCTTTTTAGATATAAAATTTCGGCTGAAATTTCGAAATAAATGTTTCATGCGTGGTATGAACATATGAATTCTTGTATCTTCGGACTACATTTCCAAATTAATATCATTAACTATTTTTAATGCATAGGATAAAAATTAATAATATACATGAATTAAATTATCATTTAAATTTGTGGAAATAAAAGAAATATTCTCATTTCCATACACATTCTCAAATTGACCAACGACAAAATATGCTTGCAGCGCAGTCCATTGTTCGAGTAAACGATCAATTGCAGCCTGTAATTATTATAAAATTTGGTTTGAATTAATAAGTAAAATATAATTTATGTTTAATGTTACCTGACGCGACAACAAGCGTGTTGCGGCGAATTTCAATATGGCATAAGAAGCCGAAATAAGATTGAAATTTTTTGAATTCAAACTTTTTTTGAAAATTGTGTTTGGTAGAACGGAAGCTGCAGCTATCGACACTAAATTCAAATTATGGCAAACACAACCGTTAACGATTAACTAAGGAACAAGTTCCTTCAACTTGGCCTACTGCACCCCGTTTTGTTTGCCCATCATCAGAGAGCAGTTTACCGCTGTGAACCCTAGTAAAATTTTGAAAGGAATACCATTTTCTTTTAGAACTTTTATTGACGCATTGAAAATTCCGGCCGCCGAACAATCTGTAATTGGAGTAAGTGTCAAAAATCTATCGTGACATTGTTGATCAAATACCCTGATGATGATAGCGAGGTATTTTTCCATTGTACTATCAGTACTTTCATCTACAGCTATGGAAAAATACTGCCGTGTTGCTATATCAGATATAAGTTTGGTATTGTGTGGTCCTGTTATATTTTTAATTATTTTTTGACTTTTGTGGCGATTGATATCAAATTTTATTACTATTTTTGAATCCGTCACATTGGATTTTAATAGCAAGTTAAGATGGTCTAAGATCGCAAATGGTAAATTATGTTCTGCCACAAATAACCCCAAAGAAATTTCAAACTTTTCTACATTATCAGAAATAATTTCGGCCTCTTTCTCCAAAAAGTTTTCAATTAGAGGTGTTTCATTTGCATTTCTCCAAGCTTTTTTATGTGTTTCATTTGAAGCGTGTCGTTCAATATGTGTTTTATCACCTACAATTGAAGTGTTATAAATCGTACACTTTTTTCCTTGTCTTGAATTTTCCGGGATCAACCACTTGTATTTGGCTTTCCATTCGTCTCTAAATAAAACTGCATATTTTTTCTTTTTAGTTGTTGGTTCATCATTTGACGAATTTGATTCCCTTTTTAAATAGTAAGTTAAAAGTATATATAGTAGGAGTATATATCTATATATACAGGGTGTCCGCCGGGAAGGTATACTACTTTGTTTTGCCGCCATTTTGGTAAACGTTAGTTTTGACAGTTCATATTTGGCAGTCGTGAAGTAGACACGTGGCAAATTTATTATGGACAAATATTCGATAAACCAACGTGTTTTAATCGTTAAAACATTTTATCAAAATCAATCATCGATTACTGTGACGATGAGAAAGTTACGTGAAATTTTTGGGAGAAACAACGTGCCAACAAAACGCACTATTTATCGTGTAGTGAATGATTTCGAAGAAAGAGGGTCTGTAAGTATAGGCCCAAGCATGGGCCACAACGTACTGTAAGATCGGCTGAAAACATTACTGCTGCTCAAGAAAGTGTTCAAAACAATCCATCAACCTCAATTCGACGCCGTGCTCAGGAGCTTGGTCTTCAAAGAACAAGTTCGGCCACAATTTTGCACAAGGATTTGCATTTGTTTCCATTTAAGATTCAGTTGACACAAGAGCTTCTTCCACAAGACCATTTACGCCGCCGTACTTATGCCAATAGGATGTTACAGCTCGCCCATGACAACCCCGATTTTCATGAAAAAATCATAATGAGTGACGAGGCACATATTCATTTAAATGGATATGTGAATAAACAGAATAGTCGGTTCTGGGCAATGGAAAACCCTCAAATTATTCATCAGTCACCTTAACATCCATTAAAAGTGACAAATTTCACGTAACTTTCTCATCGTCACAGTAATCGATGATTGATTTTGATAAAATGTTTTAACGATTAAAACACGTTGGTTTATCGAATAATTTTCCATAATAAATTTGCCACGTGTCTACTTCACGACTGCCAAATATGAACTGTCAAAACTAACGTTTACCAAAATGGCGGCAAAACAAAGTAGTATACCTTCCCGGCGGACACCCTGTACTTTAAACGTGGGCATAAAACCTCCATCCTTAACAATTTGGGTTGCTCCAAAAGATGTCATTTGAAAGGATGAGTTGAATTTTCGAATATTTTGTAGAAAATGTCTGGATAACTCAGTAGTTCCGGAGACGTAAGCTAGAAGAGGTTCAGGTGGATCATCCAGAGGAGGCAAATTCACTTTTCCATTTGAATTTTTCCGTTTGCGTGCTGGCGTCTACACTTCCCGAGGGCTTTTGCGTGGCCTGTCGGAACATCAATTTCATTTGGACAACCATTTTCTTTATCTCATGGTGGATGTTCGTCTTCCCCTTTATGAACTCTGCCAGCTCATTAATCTGTTTGCCAATACGCACCCCTGACTGTAAGGTTTCCGGAGTCGCCGGCCTTGCCATAAGATTTGTTAGGGACCGAGAAGTCTGGCGGTCCAATATCCTTACCGGCGAGTGCCGTATGCGTTTGCTCCGTTAAAATATTTGTTCTTCCTCTATTTGGTCACCGAGCGTGGGTGACGCAATTGCTCCAATTACAACACTTGTAATTTTATCTGCAACAACAGCCAAGTTCCCAACTGTTGAGACATTGCGGTCGCTGGATCTCGACGGTGTTGAGCCCGCTTGCTCACTCAACAATTCCGCCGGTACTGGGTTTCCGACTCCCTGCACCGTAAACGTTCTCTCCTCCTCGCTTAACATTGTGTTTTTTTTGACAGGGTGTCTTTCCCCTGGCATTTTTATACCTACTGCCAGGTAGGGGTGTGTGTTTTTTGTGTGTATGTATGTATGAATGTGTGTGTATGTGTATGTGTGTGTATGTGTGTGTGTGTGTATGTGTATGTGTGTGTGTGTGTGTGTGTGTGTGTGTGTGTGTGTGTGTGTGTGTGTGTGTGTGTGTGTGTGTGTGTGTGTGTGTGTGTGTGTGTGTGTGTGTGTGTGTGTGTGTGTGTGTGTGTGTGTGTGTGTGAGTTTGATGTATGTGTTTGTGTATGTTCACACATGTCGCTGCCATCCCAAACAATACAATTACACAAAAGGTGGTTTTAGGAGATGGATGGAAGCAATGGATTGTAAGTCCATTTATAACAATTATTGGTCTATGCCAACTTCTACAGTATTGCATATTAGGAACGGTTGTTACTGTTCAAGTAAGTAATGGTATAAAATTTAGTTCTCTTATGAGGTTACAACATTTCGATTTTTAATTACAGAACGAAAATGTTTCGGATATGATTTATGACATGAGGTGGTATTTATTGCCGGTCCGTCTTCAAAAACTTGTAGTAATAATGATATTATACAAAATCCACAAAACCCACAAACCCGTGCACAAAATCCAGCAGAACTAAATGCTGGCAAGTTTGCTAAATTAAATGTCGCAACAGCTATGCAGGTAGGTTCCTTTTAGGTTCTGGATAATTTAAATTTGTTTGATTTATGTATATTCATGTTTTAGTTATTAAAAACAACATAAACTTTTAAAATGATGATGCTGGAGTTCCTCGCCTAAAATGTTAAATCATCTGTTCTGCCGTAGTTTATTTTCTTCTATTTGTATGTTCAGTAGTAATACTGTAGTGTTTAATATCACCACATATAATTAATTATTGTTATTACTGCACCAATGTTGCAAGAAAATTGTGATTTAATGTAAATTATGAAATAAAGTAGTTTATGTTTATTGTGTTTCAATTCCTGGTTAAATAAATCGAAGCCAGTTTAAATTGACTTGAATTTTTGGTCGTTTATCTTTCAAATACTCCTTTTATAAATAATTCAAATTCCAAGATGCAGCGTTCCCTGTACGCCTTCGAAAGAGGTGACTGTATTTGTAACTAACGGAATATCAAAAATATAAGATATACTTCCATTAACTGTATGGCCTCTCATTCCTACGGACTCAATTTTGGACCTTTTTGGTCAAATCAACAATATCCTTGGCTTACTTCATTTTTCCAGCTAGCCCCGATTAATTCTTTATAGTTCATCAATGATATTATAGACCAACGCTCAGATTACAGTCGTCTTTTGAAAATTTTAGCGCTATGGCTTATAAAAAACTAGAAATTGGTCGTCAACAATGATGAAAGTTGCTGAATGAAAACTCAATAAAGTCTGAAAGGTAAACTGTTTGTTTATAGAAGAAAAGCGAAATAAGACAATTTAATATTGTTGTAAAAGTACGGTTATCATTTATTATTGCGCCTTAGTATGAGCAATTGTTGATCAGCACTTTAAGGTTCATATTCGCATTAAAGCACATAAAGCTGGCCATGAGCAAAAACATGTTCGGCAAAAACACCCCAACATTATCGAACGATTGTTCCTGAGCCTTGTTAATCGTCATTGCAAAAGCCAACAAGATGGGAAATCATCGTCGCTTCATTCGAAATCCTAAGCTGCTCTCGGTTGGTTCCAAGGCGATTCGGTAGATTCAAACTTCCTCTCCCTTGCTTTGATGCAATTCCTAATCCTGGTGCTATAACCCACAAGTTTTTGGGCGGCAAAAATCTAAAATGGTCCGATTACGATAGTTGATACCTTTATCAATAGGTTTCGGGACCTGTAATTGCTGTGACAATTTTCATTTTGATTGCTCGAATATTTCTAAGCATTTCTTAGAATATTCAATTTTATTGAAAATCAACTGTGCTGTAGCCCACAAACTTTTGGGCGGCAAAAATCTAAAATGGTCCGATTACGATAGTTGATACCTTTATCAATAGGTTTCGGGACCTGTTATTGCTGTGACAATTTTCATTTTGATTGCTCGAATATTTCTAAACATTTCTTAGCAAATTCAATTTTATTGAAAATTAACTGTGCTATAGCCCACACGTTTTTGGGCGGCAAAAATCTAAAATGGTCCGATTACGATAGTTGATACCTTTATCAATAGGTTTCGGGACCTGTAATTGCTGTGACAATTTTTATTTTGATTGCTCGATTATTTCTAAACATTTCTTAGAAAATTCAATTTTATTGAAAATCAACTGTGCTATAGCCCACAAGTTTTTGGGCGGCAAAAATCTAAAATGGTCCGATTACGATGGTTGATACCTTTATCAATAGGCTTCGGGACCTGTAATTACTGTGAAAATTTTCATTTTGATTGCTCGATTATTTCTAAACATTTCTTAGCAAATTCAATTTTATTGAAAATTAACTGTGCTATTGCCCACACGTTTTTGGGCGGCAAAAATCTAAAATGGTCCGATTACGATAGTTGATACCTTTATCAATAGGTTTCGGGACCTGTAATTGCTGTGACAATTTTTATTTTGATTGCTCGATTATTTCTAAACATTTCTTAGAAAATTCAATTTTATTGAAAATCAACTGTGCTATAGCCCACAAGTTTTTGGGCGGCAAAAATCTAAAATGGTCCGATTACGATGGTTGATACCTTTATCAATAGGCTTCGGGACCTGTAATTACTGTGAAAATTTTCAGTTTGATTGCTCGATTATTTCTAAACATTTCTTAGCAAATTCAATTTTATTGAAAATTAACTGTGCTATTGCCCACACGTTTTTGGGCGGCAAAAATCTAAAATGGTCCGATTACGATAGTTGATACCTTTATCAATAGGTTTCGGGACCTGTAATTGCTGTGACAATTTTTATTTTGATTGCTCGATTATTTCTAAACATTTCTTAGAAAATTCAATTTTATTGAAAATCAACTGTGCTATAGCCCACAAGTTTTTGGGCGGCAAAAATCTAAAATGGTCCGATTACGATGGTTGATACCTTTATCAATAGGCTTCGGGACCTGTAATTACTGTGAAAATTTTCATTTTGATTGCTCGATTATTTCTAAACATTTCTTAGAAAATTCAATTTTATTGAAAATTTAATTTGCTATAGCCCACAAGTTTTAGGGCGGCAAAAATCTAAAATGGTCCGATTACGATAGTTGATACCTCTATCAATAGGTTTCGGGACCTCTTATTGCTGTGACAATTTTCATTTTGATTGCTCGATTATTTCTATACATTTCTTAGAAAATTCAATTTTATTGAAAATTAACTGTGCTATAGCCCACAAGTTTTTGGGCCGCAAAAATCTAAAATGGTCCGATTACGATGGTTGATACCTCCATCAATAGGTTTCGGGACCTGTTATTGCTGTGACAATTTTCATTTTGATTGCTCGATTATTTCTAAACATTTCTTAGAAAATTCAATTTTATTGAAAATTAACTGTGCTATAGCCCACAAGTTTTTGGGCGGAAAAAATCTAAAATGGTCCGATTACGATGGTTGATACCTCTATCAATAGGTTTCGGGACCTGTTATTGCTGTGACAATTTTCATTTTGATTGCTCGATTATTTCTAAACATTTCTTAGAAAATTCAATTTTATTGAAAATTAACTGTGCTATAGCCCACAAGTTTTTGGGCGGCAAAAATCTAAAATGGTCCGATTACGATGGTTGATACCTCTATCAATAGGTTTCGGGACCTGTAATTGCTGTGGCAATTTTTATTTTGATTGCTCGATTATTTCTAAACATTTCTTAGAAAATTCAATTTTATTGAAAATTAACTGTGTTATAGCCCACAAGTTTTTGGGCGGCAAAAATCTAAAATGGTCCGATTACGATGGTTGATACCTCTATCAATAGGTTTCGGGATTTGTAATTACTGTGACGATTTCCATTTTGATTGCTCGATTATTTCTAAACATTTCTTAGAAAATTCAATTTTATTGAAAATTAACTGTGCTATAGCCCACAAGTTTTTGGGCGGCAAAAATCTAAAATGGTCCGATTACGATGGTTGACACCTCTATCAATAGGTTTCGGGACCTGTAATTGCTGTGACAATTTTCATTTTGATTGCTCGATTATTTCTAAACATTTCTTAGAAAATTCAATTTTATTGAAAATTAACTGTGCTATAGCCCACAAGTTTTAGGCGGTAAAAATCTAAAATGGTCCGATTACGATGGTTGATACCTCTATCAATAGGTTTCGGGACCTGTAATTGCTGTGACAATTTTCATTTTGATTGCTCGATTATTTCTAAACATTTCTTAGAAAATTCAATTTTATTGAAAATTAACTGTGCTATAGCCCACAAGTTTTAGGCGGTAAAAATCTAAAATGGTCCGATTACGATGGTTGATACCTCTATCAATAGGTTTCGGGACCTGTAATTGCTGTGACAATTTTCATTTTGATTGCTCGATTATTTCTAAACATTTCTTAGAAAATTCAATTTTATTGAAAATTAACTGTGCTATAGCCCACAAGTTTTGGGCGGCAAAAATGTAAAATGGTCCGATTACGATGGTTGATACCTCTATCAATAGGTTTCGGGACCGATTACGATGGTTGATACCTCTATCAATAGGTTTCGGGACCTGTTATTGCTGTGACAATTTTCATTTTGATTGCTCGATTATTTCTATACATTTCTTAGAAAATTCAATTTTATTGAAAATTAACTGTGCTATAGCCCACAAGTTTTTGGGCGGCAAAAATCTAAAATGGTCCGATTACGATGGTTGATACCTCTATCAATAGGTTTCGGGACCTGTTATTGCTGTGACAATTTTCATTTTGATTGCTCGATTATTTCTAAACATTTCTTAGAAAATTCAATTTTATTGAAAATTAACTGTGCTATAGCCCACAAGTTTTTGGGCGGCAAAAATCTAAAATGGTCCGATTACGATGGTTGATACCTCTATCAATAGGTTTCGGGACCTGTAATTGCTGTGACAATTTTCATTTTGAGTGCTCGGATATTTCTAAACATTTCTTAGAAAATTCAATTTCAAAGCCCACAAGTTTTTGGGCGGCAAATATCTAAAATGGTCCGATTACGATGGTTGATACCTCTATCAATAGGTTTCGGGAGCTGTAATTACTGTGACGATTTTCATTTTGATTGCTTGATTATTTCTAATCATTTTTTAGCAAATTAAATTTTATTGAAAATCAACTGTGCTATAGCCCACAAGTTTTTGGGCGGCAAAAATCTAAAATGGTCCGATTACGATGGTTGATACCTCCATCAATAGGTTTCGGGACCTGTAATTGCTGTGACAATTTTCATTTTGATTGCTCGATTATTTCTAAACATTTCTTAGAAAATTCAATTTTATTGAAAATTAACTGTGCTATAGCCCACAAGTTTTTAGGCGGCAAAAATTTTAAATGGTCCGATTACGATGGTTGATACCTCTATCAATAGGTTTCGGGACCTGTAATTGCTGTGACAATTTTTATTTTGATTGCTCGATTATTTCTAAACATTTCTTAGCAAATTCAATTTTATTGAAAATCAACTGTGCTATAGCCCACATTTTTTTGGGTGGCAAAAATCTTAAATGGTCCGATTACGATGGTTGATACCTCCATCAATAGGTTTCGGGACCTGTAATTGCTGTGACAATTTTCATTTTGATTTCTCGATTATTTCTAAACATTTCTTAGAAAATTCAATTTTATTGAAAATTAACTGTGCTATAGCCCACAAGTTTTTGGGCTGCAAAAATTTAATATGGTCCGATTACGATGATTGATACCTCTATCAATAGGTTTCGGGACCTGTTATTGCTATGACAATTTTCATTTTGATTGCTCGATTATTTCTAAACATTTCTTAGAAAATTCAATTTTATTGAAAATCAACTTTGCTGCCCACAAGCTTTTGGGCGGCAAAAATCTAAAATGGTCCGATTACGATGATTGATACCTCTATCAATAGGTTTCGGGATCTGTAATTACTGTGACGATTTTCATTTTGATTGCTTGATTATTTCTAAACATTTCTTAGAAAATTTAATTTTATTGAGAATTAACTGTGCTATAGCCCACAAGTTTTAGGGCGGCAAAAATCTAAAATGGTCCGATTACGATGGTTGATACCTCTATCAATAGGTTTCGGGACCTGTAATTGCTGTGACAATTTTCATTTTGAGTGCTCGATTATTTCTAAACATTTCTTAGAAAATTCAATTTTATTGAAAATTAACTGTGCTATAGTCCACAAGTTTTTGGGCGGCAAAAATTTAATATGGTCCGATTACGATGGTTGATACCTCCATCAATAGGTTTCGGGACCTGTAATTACTGTGACAATTTTCATTTTGATTTCTCGATTATTTCTAAACATTTCTTAGAAAATTCAATTTTATTGAAAATTAACTGTGCTGCCCACAAGCTTTTGGGCGGCAAAAATCTAAAATGGTCCGATTACGATGGTTGATACCTCTATCAATAGGTTTCGGGATCTGTAATTACTGTGACGATTTTCATTTTGATTGCTTGATTATTTCTAAACATTTTTTAGCAAATTAAATTTTATTGAAAATCAACTGTGCTATAGCCCACAAGTTTTTGGGCGGCAAAAATCTAAAATGGTCCGATTACGATGGTTGATACCTCTATCAATAGGTTTCGCGACCTGTAATTGCTGTGACAATTTTCATTTTGATTGCTCGATTATTTCTAAACATTTCTTAGAAAATTCAATTTTATTGAAAATTAACTGTGCTATAGCCCACAAGTTTTTGGGCGTCAAAAATTTAATATGGTCCGATTACGATGGTTGATACCTCCATCAATAGGTTTCGGGACCGGTAATTACTGTGACAATTTTCATTTTGATTTCTCGATTATTTCTAAACATTTCTTAGAAAATTCAATTTTATTGAAAATTAACTGTGCTGCCCACAAGCTTTTGGGCGGCAAAAATCTAAAATGGTCCGATTACGATGGTTGATACCTCTATCATTAGGTTTCGGGATCTGTAATTACTGTGACGATTTTCATTTTGATTGCTCGATTATTTCTAAACATTTATTAGCAAATTCAATTTTATTGAAAATCAACTGTGCTATAGCCCACAAGTTTTTGGGCGGCAAAAATCTAAAATGGTCCGATTACGATGGTTGATACCTCCATCAATAGGTTTCGGGACCTGTAATTGCTGTGACAATTTTCATTTTGATTGCTCGATTATTTCTAAACATTTCTTAGAAAATTCAATTTTATTGAAAATTAACTGTGCTATAGCCCACAAGTTTTTGGGCGGCAAAAATTTTAAATGGTCCGATTACGATGGTTGATACCGCTATCAATAGGTTTCGGGATTTGTAATTGCTGTGACAATTTTTAATTTGATTGCTCGATTATTTCTAAACATTTCTTAGAAAATTCAATTTTATTGAAAATTAACTGTGCTATAGCCCACAAGTTATTGAGCGGCAAAAATCTAAAATGGTCCGATTACGATGGTTGATACCTCTACCAATAGGTTTCGGGATCTGTAATTACTGTGACGATTTTCATTTTGATTGCTTGATTATTTCTAAACATTTTTTAGCAAATTAAATTTTATTGAAAATCAACTGTGCTATAGCCCACATTTTTTTTGGGCGGCAAAAATCTAAAATGGTCCGATTACGATGGTTGATACCTCTATCAATAGGTTTCGGGACCTATAATTGCTGTGACAATTTTCATTTTGATTGCTCGATTATTTCTAAACATTTCTAAGAAAATTCAATTTTATTGAAAATTAACTGTGCTATAGCCCACAAGATTTTGGGCGTCAAAAATTTAATATGGTCCGATTACGATGGTTGATACCTCTATCAATAGGTTTCGGGACCTGTAATTGCTGTGACAATTTTCATTTTTATTGCTCGATTATTTCTAAACATTTTTTAGACAATTCAATTTTATTGAAAATCAACTGTGCTATAGCCCACAAGTTTTTGGGCGGCAAAAATCTAAAATGGTCCGATTACGATGGTTGATACCTCCATCAATAGGTTTCGGGACCTGTAATTACTGTGACAATTTTCATTTTGATTTCTCGATTATTTCTAAACATTTCTTAGAAAATTCAATTTTATTGAAAATTAAATGTGCTGCCCACAAGCTTTTGGGCGGCAAAAATCTAAAATGGTCCGATTACGATGGTTGATACCTCTATCAATAGGTTTCGGGACCTGTAATTGCTGTGACAATTTTCATTTTTATTGCTCGATTATTTCTAAACATTTTTTAGACAATTCAATTTTATTGAAAATCAACTGTGCTATAGCCCACAAGTTTTTGGGCGGCAAAAATCTAAAATGGTCCGATTACGATGGTTGATACCTCTATCAATAGGTTTCGGGATCTGTAATTACTGTGACGATTTTCATTTTGATTGCTTGATTATTTCTAAACATTTCTTAGAAAATTCAATTTTATTGAGAATTAACTGTGCTATAGCCCACAAGTTTTAGGGCGGCAAAAATCTAAAATGGTCCGATTACGATGGTTGATACCTCTATCAATAGGTTTCGGGACCTGTAATTGCTGTGACAATTTTCATTTTGATTGCCCGATTATTTCTAAACATTTCTTAGAAAATTCAATTTTATTGAAAATTAACTGTGCTGCCCACAAGCTTTTGGGCGGCAAAAATCTAAAATGGTCCGATTACGATGGTTGATACCTCTATCAATAGGTTTTGGGACCTGTAATTACTGTGACAATTTTCATTTTGATTGCTCGATTATTTCTAAACATTTCTTAGAAAATTCAATTTTATTGAAAATTAACTGTTCTGCAGCCCACAAGTTTTTGGGCGGCAAAAATCTAAAATGGTCCGATTACGATGGTTGATACCTCTATCAATAGGTTTCGGGATCTGTAATTACTGTGACAATTTTCATTTTGATTGCTTGATTATTTCTAAACATTTTTTAGACAATTCAATTTTATTGAAAATCAACTGTGCTATAGCCCACAAGTTTTTGAGCGGCAAAAATCTAAAATGGTCTGATTACGATGGTTAATACCTCTAACAATAGGTTTCGGGACCTGTAATTGCTGTGACAATTTTCATTTTGATTGCTCGATTATTTCTAAACATTTCTTAGAAAATTCAATTTTATTGAAAATCATCTGTGCTATAGCCCGCAAGTTTTTGGGCGGCAAAAATCTAAAATGGTCCGATTACGATGGTTAATACCTCTAACAATAGGTTTCGGGACCTGTTATTGCTGTTACAATTTTCATTTTGATTGCCCGATTATTTCTAAACATTTTTTAGAAAATTCAATTTTATTGAAAATCAACTGTGCTATAGCCCACAAGTTTTTGAGCGGCAAAAATCGAAAATGGTCCGATTACGATGGCTGATACCTCTAACAATAGGTTTCGGGACCTGTAATTGCTGTGACAATTTTCATTTTGATTGCTCGATTATTTCTAAACATTTCTTAGAAAATTCAATTTTATTGAAAATCAATTGTGCTATAGCCCGCAAGTTTTTGGGCGGCAAAAATCGAAAATGGTCCGATTACGATGGCTGATACCTCTATCAATAGGTTTTGGGACCTGTAATTGCTGTGACAATTTTCATTTTGATTGCTCGATTATTTCTAAACATTTCTTAGAAAATTCAATTTTATTGAAAATCAACTGTGCTATAGCCCACAAGTATTTGAGCGGCAAAAATCTAAAATGGTCCGATTACGATGGTTGATACCTCTATCAATAGGTTTCGGGACCTGTAATTGCTGTCACAATTTTCATTTTGATTGCTCGATTATTTCTAAACATTTCTTAGAAAATTCAATTTTATTGAAAATCAACTGTGCTATAGCCCACAAGTTTTTGAGCGGCAAAAATCTAAAATGGTCCGATAACGATGGTTGATACCTCTATCAATAGGTTTCGGGACCTGTAATTGCTGTGACAATTTTCATTTTGATTGCTCGATTATTTCTAAACATTTCTTAGAAAATTCAATTTTATTGAAAATTAACTGTTCTGTAGCCCACAAGTTTTTGGGCGGCAAAAATCTAAAATGGTCCGATTACGATGGCTGATACCTCTATCAATAGGTTTAGGACCTTTAATGATGTGACAATTTTCATTTTGATTGCCCGATTATTTCTAAACATTTCTTAGAAAATTCAATTTTATTGAAAATTAACTGTGCTATAGCCCACAAGTTTTTGAGCGGCAAAAATCTAAAATGGTCCGATTACGATGGTTGATACCTCTATCAATAGGTTTCGGGACCTGTAATTGCTGTGACAATTTTCATTTTGATTGCTCGATTATTTCTAAACATTTCTTAGAAAATTCAATTTTATTGAAAATCAACTGTGCTATAGCCCACAAGTTTTTGGGCGGCAAAAATCTAAAATGGTCCGATTACGATGGCTGATACCTCTATCAATAGGTTTAGGGACCTTTAATGCTGTGACAATTTTCATTTTGATTGCCCGATTATTTCTAAACATTTCTTAGAAAATTCAATTTTATTGAAAATTAACTGTGTTATAGCCCACAAGTTTTTGAGCGGCAAAAATCTAAAATGGTCCGATTACGATGGTTGATACCTCTATCAATAGGTTTCGGGACCTGTAATTGCTGTGACAATTTTCATTTTGATTGCTCGATTATTTCTATACATTTCTTAGAAAATTCAATTTTATTGAAAATCAACTGTGCTATAGCCCACAAGTTTATGAGCGGCAAAAATCTAAAATGGTCCGATTACGATGGTTGATACCTCTATCAATAGGTTTCGGGACCTGTAATTGCTGTGACAATTTTCATTTTGATTGCTCGATTATTTCTAAACATTTCTTAGAAAATTCAATTTTATTGAAAATCAACTGTGCTATAGCCCACAAGTTTTTGGGCGGCAAAAATCTAAAATGGTCCGATTACGATGGTTGATACCTCTATCAATAGGTTTTGGGACCTGTTATTGCTGTGACAATTTTCATTTTGATTGCTCGATTATTTCTAAACATTTCTTAGAAATTCAATTTTATTGAAAATCAACTGTGCTATAGCCCACAAGTTTTTGGGCGGCAAAACTCTAAAATGGTCCGATTATGATGGTTGATACCTCTATCAAAAGGTTTCGGGACCTGTGCGTGCAGAGCAGTGTCCACAGATCTACCCTTTGTGTACGCATGTCAAGACGATGCCCACTTCCTGGCACCTATTTTATCTCTTATGTATACATTCAGCTGCCTTTCCAAGGTTTTTAAAAGAAAGGATGATAGAGTTATTGGTTTTAGGTCCTTAGGATATACATGTGAGCTTTTCCCCGCTTTCGGTATGTACACCACATTGACCTCCGTTCAGTACCTAGGAATATAGCCCAGCTTCAAACACCCTTTGAATATAGCGTCCAGGTAAGAAAGAATAATTACTGAGTAGTTTTGAAGTTCCGTTGGTATAATTTGATCCGGACCAGCCAATTTAAATGGTTTGTCGCTTAATCCCGTGAATGAAATTGCTGAATACCAAGAAGGCCGGTATATAAGTAATAATGAAGCTGCGTGGCGTATTTTTGGGTTTCCAATTCACGAACGCTACTCAACTGTGATGCACCTTGATGTACATTTGTAGAATGGCCAGAGGGTTTACTTTAATGAAAACAGTCTAGAAAACCGCCTAGCAAATCCACCAAAAACTACTTTAACAGAATTCATTGAACTGTACAAAAGAGGCGACTTTGCATTGCTATATTTTGAAATGCCGCAGTATTTTACATGGGACAAATCCAAGAAGGTCTTCTATCGTCGCAAACAAAGGCTCAATTTTTCGCGTCTATACAGTCCATTTGAGAAACTTAAAATGTTACTACACACGAATGCTTCTTCATAAGATCAAGAGACCTACAAGTTTTAATGATTTACGGACCGTAAATGGAGATTTATGTGTGAGACATATCACGCTGCATATTTGGCTATAGTGCTTTTAGAGAATGACAACCAGTGGGATGAGCCATTGAACGAAGCGAAAGAATCAGATTCATACGTTCAAAAATTCGAACTCTTTTTGCTATCTTAATTTCATGCTGCGAGGTGTCCAATCCAAAAGCTATGTGGAAAAAATACAAGGACTGACGCATAAACAAGGATTGGAAGCTTTAAATCCTTGCTGGAAATTTTCGTTAAACACTGCTGAACGACGAAATAAAAGCCTGTATCAAATCATCGCAACTGTGGAGATTTGTAAAAAACATGCAACTCCAAACAAACTTGCGGTTAAAACAATCAAATAAATTCGACTCACTACAATTTTCCAGGTATCTGCTGAGTGTGGGCAACGAAAAAGATGAATTGTAAATCACGGTTGGCTTCAAGAACGACCAATACTTACACCAATTAATGCACCAAGTCGACGAAATCAATTTCACCATTCAAGAAATGATTCCAGTTGAATCGAAGTCATTTTACTCAATTGACAAGATGGTAGACGAAGAAGAGGCCACCTGTTATCCAGTTGAGTTCTTAAATACGCTCAATCCAAGTGGTATACCACAACATAAAATCACACTCAAGATTGGAAGCCCTATTATGTTGTTAAGGAATTTGGATACTTCAAAATTATGCAACGGAACGCGTTTGGTTGTGAAGGCGATGAACCCTTATATAATTGAGGCGACAATTTTGGTTGGACAATTTAAAAGGGAAAATGTGTTCATTCAGTCGGATGAATGCTTCAGTCATGGATAATTCTACGTATAGCAATGTCACGGTCAGATTGGAGATTTACTAATCTCTTTCAAGTCAATTTGGACTGGATTCGATTTATTTAACCAAAAATTGAAATACAATAAACATAAACTACTTTATTCCATAATTGGCATTAAATCACAATTTTTTTTCAACATTGGTGCAGTAATAACAATAAATTATTAGACCTGGTGATATTCAACACTAAAGAATTACTACTGAAAATTAACTGCGGCAGAACAGATGATTTAACATTTTAGGCGAGGAACTCAAGCATCATCATTACATAAGTGTATGTTGTCTTTAATAACTAAAACATGAATATACATAAATCAAACAAATATAAATTATTCAGAACCAAAAAGTAACCTACCTGCATACATGTTGCAACATTTAATTTAGCAAACTTGCCAGCATTTAGTTCTGCTGGATTTTGTGCACGTAATATCATTATTATTACAAGTTTTTGAAGGCGGACCGGCAATAAATACCACCTCATATCATAAATCATATCCGAAACCTTTTCGTTCTGAAATTAAAACAGGAAATGATGTAATCTCATAAGAGAACTAATTTTTATACCATTACATACTTGAACAGTTACAACCGTTCCTAATATGCAATATTGTAGAATCTGGCATAGACCGATAAATGTTATAAATGGTCCTACAATCCATTGCTTCCATAACGTTAATAGTAAGGAGACTGTTAAAAGTATTTCACAAGTCACCAGTTGCATTAGACATAAATGAGAAAACACGCTATCCACCAATTCAATATACGTAATATAATCTTGATGAGCTTTAATACATTCATAAAATTGTATTTCAATTGTCTCCAAATCACGTGGTTCAAATTCTAGTAACCGGTTTAATTTATTGACACGACATTTTAAAATTTCCACATATCCAATTGATTGAATAACTAAGTACATAAAGGCACAGTCACCCGCCATGATACCAGCTAAACCAAATATAACGCAATACAGATGATTTACGGTATTAATTATGTAGCCAAAGGGTTTGTGCCAATCAATGAATGGAATATGAATGGGAAATATAGTTGTCAGCAAGCCATGTTGTTTCCACAAATATATCGGCAATAAGATATAAGCAATTACCACACCGGAACTCGCAATGACGAAAATCTCAAATAAGTAGGCACAATACAAACTTATTTTTTTGAGAACCGGTGCAACATTTCGGTCATCACAATACCTGCTATGTAAATTACGTTGTTGTGCAAACAAATTGTAAAGTTCTTTGTTGGATAAAACTGCGGTATACAGTTTATGGATTCCCTTCAAAAATATAAAGCAGGAAAATATTAATCATTATTCAGGTAGCAGAATAAATAAATAAATAAATTCTACTTACTTGATATACGCCACTGGCGAGACAGAAGGCTTCTAACTTGGCATCTAACGGCTCATTCATAAATACCATAACGAAAAAGGATAACAACAAAATATGTGACATAAAAAATACCAAACCCAATTGCGGTGTAAATGTAAGCCGGTCAACCATATTCGTTCCAACAGCATTGAACATTTTTTTAAGTATTTCAACGAAATACTTGTTAGCTACTACATTTGAACCTTCGAGAACTTGGATATGGGGAATTTGAATATTAAAAAATGGCATCTTCACGATTTTTTTTTTATCCACGGAATATGTTTAGTAAACGATTGGAGAACTTTTAATTATGTCGAACATTTTAAATTGGTATTTATAGGAACTTTTTGCCGATATATACAGGTAATAAAATATTTAATGGTTTGCTCAGTAGTTGCAAGAATATTGGATGGTTTAAAAAGTTTCCGCCGTTTTGACCATAGTTGCCGATAAAGTTAAGTTCTACAATCAGGTCAAACGAGTGAACATAGACATCTATGAGACATGCTAAAAATTAAAAGGTTGTTGTTTTGAAGTTTTAATGCATAAGAGTCCGGATGGCGGAAACTTTTTAGACCATCTAATAGTGTTTGTGCGTATAAAATGTGCTCAGCGAAAAATAATTAAAAATTTAACTAAACAATTATCTTCCATGTAGGTAGTCGTAAACTAAATTCAAGTGAAAAATGTAACAATTGCAAAGGATTATTTCCCACGCATTAATTAAAAAAGTTGTAACGATTATTTTAAACCTCAGACTGTAATGTTCAATTAAATAAATTAATAAAAGAACTTCGATTTACTCGTGTTACATAGTAAAATGTCCCTGAATTTGTATGATACCGTTCGATATCTTAAGGATTCGAACTCTATAAGGATTTTTTTTGTCTAAAGAACTATGTGGATAAGCTAATAAGAGAAATTAAATAGGATGCCCCATATTGGTCAACACAAAATTAATAAATCGATAAACATGGTTAATTAAAATATAAAATATAAAGGGCTAAAACCTTATAAGGTGATCAGAACTTCGGTCTTCGTTAAACGCAATCACTCAGCCATCAATTAAATCACCAAATCAATCCTTAATTCACTTTCAAATCAACCCTTAACCGAACTCCAAATCAAATTAAATCATTTATCAACTCAACTTAGCTCGACCCAAATCTCAACCCTCGAAACCTACATGCATGTATGAACTCAACTCAATCTAATCTCACACTAAACCCTAAATTCGATCTCAAATTTATCCCTAACCAGACTTCTCTTTCAAATACAACTCAATTTCAACTCAAACCCTACTCACCATCATACCAGCATACATATTCTGATTTTGACTTTCAAGTCTGTCGGTTGTAGATTTTTTTTTTTTTTTTTATAAAACTAAAATGGTGAAATTGCTACAACCGCGGGACATACTTGAATTCAGTGATCGGTGGTGCTGAATCAAATAAAATCAGGAGTATATTTTTCTGGATGGTACTGTCCGGAATAGTCATAAAATTAAATCCTTCGATTAAATAAAACAAAAACGAAACTATCTTTTCAACTTGAAAGGTTTCTCTTGCAAGGTTTAACTTTCAACAACAAATAATAATAATGATTACATTCATAAATTAATTAAAAAATATTTATAATTAATTAAATGATTAAAATGTTTAAATATTTTTAGTAAGATTATAAATTTTTCAATATTTGTGGACTGTATATAAACCAAATTCTTAATTGTTTTATATTATGTTAAAATTCCTTAATTCTAATTATGCTAATACATGTTACTTATTATTGAATTCATTCATTGATTCATTCGATATTGGTAATTTTGACAGTTTTGTTATGGCTCGTTTAAATATACCGGATTTTGTCTTAACATCAACAACTCGTACTTTATTATCTTGGCCTGGGGTACACTTTAACAACAATTCCCATTAACCATTTGGTAGAAGGTAAATTAGTATTAGATAGCAAAACAACATCATTTATTTCAATATTTGGCAAGTTTAATTTCCATTTTGATTTTCGCTGTAGTGTATGAAGGTACTCAACAGAATATCTCTTCCAAAATTGTTGAACTAATTGAGTTACTAGTTGCCAATTTGCCAACCTATTTTGAGGTATTTCATGTAATAAGGGTTCAGGTGTTGATATTATGGAACCACCAGTTAAAAAATGGCCTGGTGTTAGCGGTTCAGGTTCATTTGGATCATTAGAAATATGAGTTATTGGTCGGGAATTAATTATCCCTTCTATTTGGCTAATCAGTGTGTTCATCTCTTCATATGATAGTATGTATTGTGTTTGATGCAAGTTTCTTGATAAGACGCTTGACAGATTTGATGTTACTTTCCCATAAACCACCAAAATTTGGGGATCTATGGGGAATAAATGTCCAGTTAATCTGTTCATTGGCACAAAATTTTATAATTTTATTAACGGGCGTGGTATCTTGGAATAATTTGAACATACGTTTAAGTTCATTATTATGCAGCCTATGAAATTACCGGCGTTGTCTGTCCAGATAGTGCTGCATTTACCTCTTCTGTTTAAAAAAACGTTTGAGGCAATTAATAAATAAGTCAGCTGATAAATCTGACACTATTTCTAAATGGATAGCTTTTGTAGAGAAACATATAAAAAGAGCAATAAAAATTTTTTGAAGTAGACTCTTGCGAATTGATCTATTTTTAATATTAAAAGTTCTATGCCGGTTGTATTGAATGGTTTTGCTGGCGTAACACGATCTACAGTAAGATTACCCATTAATTGTTGAGAAATAATTGGCTTAAACTTAAAACACGTAACACAGGAACGACATATTGATTTAGCTGTGTTTGCTGCGTTAATTGCCCAAAATTTTTGGCCAATGTGTAAATTTTTTTCATCTTCATGTCTAAAAACAATAAGTTTTGTAAAATAATGATTTTTAGGTAGTAAAATTTGATGTTTTGTGTCATACGCAACATTTGCGTTTTTTATTCTACCGCACCAACGCGAAGAATTTTATTGTTATCTAAAGATGGTGTAGGGGACCGGAGATGGCTATTGTTGCAAATTTTTCCAGTTTTAGAAATACTGGTAATTTCAGATTTGAAGTATTCTGTCTGAATGATTTTTATAATGATAAATAACGCTTCCATTCGATACCCAATGCCTTGATTGATTCTTGTGAACTGGTTTCATCCTTGTGAAGTGTTTCGCGAAATTCGGGTGGAATAATTTCTAATAATGTTGTGAAATTTGAGCTCCATTTATGAAGATCAAATTTCCCTCTTTTTAACAAACCTATTAATTCATTTTTTAATTTAATTACTTGTTTTAAACTGTTTCCTCCGGTGAGCACATCATCCATGTAAAAATCGTTTTCCAAGACTGTGGCTGCCATTGGAAAATGGTTGCGTTCATCGTTTGCTAATTGGTTAATGGTTCGTGTAGCTAGGTAAGGGGTAGACGCGGTTCCATATGTAACTGTTGTCAATTCACACGTTTTTATTGGTTCGAAAGGATTGAATCTCCATAATACTCGTTGAAGTTTGGAATTGGATGGATTGACTGAAATTTGCCGGTACATTTTACAAATATCAGCAGTAAATACATACTTATACTTCCTAAATCTTAAAACAATTTTAAATAGATCTTGTTATACCTTAGGACCAACTAACATAACATCATTCAGTGAAACATTTGTTGAGGATTTAGCGGAAGCGCCGAACACTACACATAATTTGGTGGTGGAACAACTAGGTTTTAATATAGCATGATGTGGCCTATAATACGAAATTGAATTAGGATCATCTAAATTCTCGTGAATAATTTTCATATGGTTTTGTATTAAATATTCACTCATAAATTGAAAATATTGCGATTTAATATCGGGATTGCGATTTAAACGTTGTTCTAAATAATTAAAACGTTTCAATGCTTGGGCTTAGCTGATTTGGCGTCTACTGGAGGGTAGGGATCAAAGTTGAGTAGAGTAATCTACCAGCTCCGTAACCTTTCGGTAGGGTGCACATGTCATGGTCATGTTTTAGACAGCTGGTGTGATGGGTACAATTGTGGAAGGGGTAACCTGGTCACAATTCGCAAGTGTACGTACTGCCTCCTCGTGGCAATCACTGATAACTAAGGCTCTTTGGTACTTTTGACCATTTGGCACAGGCTAAAGTACGGCGCTAAAGGAGAAATAATTGATAAAAAACCCTAATCTAAGGTGGAACAGCATATGCCGAATGATAAATGGCTGATAGGCTAATCAGTCCAAAGTATGCGGACTCTGGATACCAGGCGCCCTCCAGTTTTATTTAGCCTTCCTGTGGTAAAGCTGGGTGTCCCACAGGCGACTTTCTTTTCCCAGCAACTCGTGAGAACAAAATGTTTAAACTTAGTAAAAATAATAAGGATGATGACGCTCCTAAAGCGTCATGCACCAGCGATAGTTCCGCGGTGGCCTTCGAGGACCTCGGCCCTCTTTCCGCTATAGGACTCTCGATGAGTGGTCTATCGGATGGGGAGCTCCGTTCAGGGATTGAGAAATTAGTTCTCAACTCCGACATGGACACCTCAGGAGATGAGAACTCGGCCCCCGTAAGTGGGGGTATCGCCTCTGTGAAAGCAGGGGCGAGCAAAGTCGTCGGGGAGGACCCGAAAGGAATTGTCAGCATCACTGACAAACCTTCCGCGGCTCCTCGCGTGAAAATGTGTGGGGCCGCGAAAAAGCGGTACAGGAGGGCAAACCGCCCGGAAGCGAGACAAGGCTTCGGGCGATGCGGCCACAAAGGATATCTTGTGCTCCCGCAGAGGCTTCACTGTCAAAGAGGATCCGCTCGGATGAGGGTACTCCACCGGCACAAAAAATGGCCAGGGGAGAAGAATCTGTCCCGACGGTCTCGGGTTCTGCGGTCCGGTCTGGACATAGCTTCAGGCAGGCTGCGGAGTCGGAGATCGTTGGGATCTTGCCCACTGGTTTTCCAGAGGTTGTCCTCACTGGAGAGCAGCTTAAGGCTGTCCAGGAGGGCATCCTAGATAAAGTGCTAGAGCAAGAGGCCAAGGAGCTTAAACCTAAGTTTCTTGGCAGTCAGCTTCGGCCTGGTTGGCTGGTACTAACCTGTGCTGACCGGGTCACTGTTTAGTGGCTCAGGGAGGCCATAGGCAGTATCAAGCCATAAGAGGGTGCGCAGCTGATCGTAGCCGAGGCGGAAAACCTGCCTCGAGCCAGGATTGTGTTGGGCACCTTCCGAAACAGTGCTGAATTTCCCACGGAAAAGCTTTTTGGTTTTATAAAAAGCCAAAATGAGGGCATGTAGGCGATCAACTGGAGAGCGATCAGGAGAGAGGCGAAAGGCTCTTCGGCCTTTTTCACGTTCTCTATGGACCACTCTTCAGTTGAGGAGTTCAAGCACGTTGGCTTTAAGGTCAACTATAAGTTTGGGACTGTACAATTGCATCCCAAGGGTGGTCAGAGTGGAGCTAAAACGGCTTCTGTCGGCGGGACTTAAGTGGTGAAGCCTTTAGAAGCTACGGTAGCGGCACCTGTAGCTTAGACCACCGGGGTGACCGCCCTCTCCAGGAGACAGGTGAGGAGAAGGCGGGAAAGGGAGAGGAAGGCGTCAGGGGTTCCGCGGGGGAAGGCCACACAAGGGCTTCCTCCGTGCAAGCCAACGGTTAGGCCTGGAGGCTCTCAGGCAGCGGGGGCCAGCAGAACGGCGATGGAGGACACTGGTCAGCCATCGGCCGGACAAAAAAAGCATGCGGGTGGTGGCGGTGCTGAAAAAGAGGCTGTGCAGGGCCTTCAGAATGGGCCTTCGGTAAATTGAAGGCACACATCGCCTGCATGCAGATAAAAATGCATCATGCAAAGGTGTCTTCGGACGTCTTTTGTCGTAGGTTTATCTGCCAAAACATTGGCATAGCTCTAATCCAGGAGCCATGGGTGATTGGTAACCAGATTAGAGGCATACCAAATCAAGTGGGTAAGTTAATTTATCATAACGGAACTCAGAGTCCAAGAGCGGCTATTTTGGCCAGTTCGCAAATTAATTTTATTCCCATTTCAGAGTTCATCTCCAGGGACTTGGTTGCAGTAATGGTGGAGGTTCTGGGTGAGAGAGGCAAACAGGAGGCTATAATGGCCTACGCCTACTTTCCTGGAGACTCAGAGTTAATACCTCCACTTGACGTTAGGCGGCTCATAGCCCACTGCAAACGCAATGGGCTGGCCTACCTGATAGGATGCGATGCAAGCGCGCACCACACGGTGTTGGGTAGCACCGACATCAATAACAGGGGTGAGTACCTTTTTGAATTTCTGATCTCAAATAATGTAGACATTGTCAATAGGGGAAGGAAACCTACTTTTATAAATGCGATTAGGCAAGAGGTCCTAGATCTGACACTTGCTAGTCCGCATTTCAGCGACTTGGTCAAAAACTAGCATGTGTCTGAAGAGGCCTCATTATCGGATCACTTGCACATCAGATTCGATTTGGCGGCTGAGACCATGCAGCGGCAGGAAATCAGAATTCCAAAACTGACCGACTGGGACTCTTTTATGGGGAACATAGAGTCTCCATAGGGCTTGGAGATCTGTTCAAACCAGCTGCATAATTCTATACACTTGGCTTATGAGAACAGCTGCCTAGTTAAGCGAAGAGAGTCCACAAAGATGGTCCCTTGGTGGAACGGGACGCTGGGTAAACTGAGGAAAAAAATCGAGAAGATTATTCAACAAGGCTAGACGCTCGGGTGAATGGGGCAAGTATAAGATGGCCTTGACGGAATATAATCTCGAACTAAGGAGATCCAAAAGGGCTACCTGGAGGAATTTCTGTGAGGGAATCAATGAATTGCCCTCTGCAGCTCGTCTCCAGAAAGTCCTTTCCAGGGATCTTTCAAATGGTTTAGGACTTCTCCAGAAGCAAGATGGGGGGTTCACTGAAAACCGGAAGGAAACCTTAGAGGTACTGTTAGAGACCCACTTTCCGGATTCAGTAGTGGTAGGAGGCCAAGGGGACTCGCATGATCCTTCAAGTGAGGTGGCCTATGCGCCTCACAGTAGGATCTGGAGTCTCTCTGGGAAAATTTTCACACCCAGCAAGGTGCGATGGGCTATTGGGTCTTTCAAACCTTTCAAACCCGCTGAAGGGGATGGTATCTTTCCAGTTTTACTTCAAAAAGGTATTGAGGAAATACTCCCCAGCTTGATCCAGATGTTTCGGGCAAGTTATGCTTTTAACTATATTCCGAAACTGTGGAGGAAGGTAAATGTGGTCTTTATACCAAAGGGCGGGGGTCATCCAGACACCCAGGCCAGGGCATATCGGCCAATTAGCCTCACATCGTTTCTTTTGAAAACGATGAAAAAAATCCTGGACTATCAAATAAGAAGTGAGGTCCTTGGAAAGAATCCGCTGCATCGAAACCAGTTTGCGTATCAAACTGGTAAATCCACGGTTATGGCCTTTAGCGGTCTAGTCACGAGGACTGAAAAACAGTGACATATAAGGAAATTGCCCTTTGTGCCTTTGTGGTAATTGAGGGGGCGTTTGATAATACCTCCTATGGATCTATAGAGAGGGCAGCAATGGTAAAAAGGGTTCCACTTTCTACAATTAGGTGGATCCGTTCCATGCTGGAACATCGTGAGATTACTGCCAGACTAGGTGACGAATCAGTAACCATCAAGGCCGTAAAGGGCTGTCCCCAAGGAGGCGTACTATCTCCTCTTTTGTGGTCATTGGTTATTGACAAACTACTGGTCCTTCTGAGTAGATGGGTTTGATGTCCAGGGCTATGCGGATGATGTGGCTATCATAATCAAAGGCAAATTTGATGAGGTCATTTCTGATCGCATGCAAAATGCACTCAATATAATATGGCAGTGGTGTTACCAGGAAGGACTAAGTGTGAATCCAAGCAAAACTGTCATTGTCCTTTTACGAGGAGGAAAAAGCTTGCGCTTACAGCTCCCTCGTTAAACGGTACTACTGTGCCTTTTTCCAGCGAGGTTAAATATCTAGGAGTTATCCTAGATCAAAGACTGAACTGCAACCAACATTTGTTGAAAGTTCAAAATAGAGCCATCAAGGCTCTCTGGGCCTATCAAAGACTCTATAGGCGTACTTGGGGACTACAACCAAAAATGATCTACTAGTCATTTCTTAAAATCATTGGGCCTATGGTCACCTACGCATCAGCTGTATGGTGGCCTAAAACTGAGCAGAAGACAACGCAAACTTTATTGAATAAGGTTCAGCGTGTAGCCTGCATCGGTGTTACGGGCTCAATGAGGTCATGTCCAACCGCGGGGGTGGAGACACTCCTAGGACTGACAACGTTACACCTGCATATTAAAAAGGATGCTGCAAGTATGGCCCTGAAAATGCAGGCGGAAGAAATATCAAACCAGGCGCAGAATTCCAGGTTTACGGCAGGCGAAGAAATTTATATCACCTTCGTCTGTCAGGGTTAAGGAGTGTCTTGAACTTAGGAAACCTGAGTTGAGGCTGCTTACTGGCTTCCTCACAGGTCATGTCCCCTTAAGGTATCACCTAAAGAAGATGGACCTAAGTACGACAGATGGATGCCGCTTCTGCTGTCTGGAAGCGGAATCAGCGGAACATGTTCTGTGCCATTGCCCAGCCATTTTCCAGCAAAGACTGCAACATCTAGCAGGGAGAACAATGAGCCCGGATAGTATGTATCTTGTACCGGCCAGTAGTATTGTCAGATTCATTAAGAGCCTGAATATTGACTGGACGGATAATTAAGTACGGTCCAGCACAATAGATCTTTTAGGTCACGGTACGAGGTGGCTTATCGCCCACATGGCCCTCCAGTAAATAATAATAATAATAATAATAATACTATCGTACCATCATACCATTATACCAACATACGATCATACCATCATACGATCATACCATCACACAATTATACCTACATACATACAAGTTTTACAATTCAAATTGATCCATTTACACTTCAAACGGAACTGTTTACATTCCAAATTGAACTCTTAACAAATTATATGAATGGCAATTAGGATGTAGCTTGGCTCTTCCTTAACCGATTATGATTTTATTTTTAGTAGATACTAGCTGAGTTACCCGGCGTTGCACGAGATTTATATAATTCAAACACCTTGATTGTTATGCTAAAATTCTCTCTTTACATCGCTGTAGTTGCAATCACATATGAAAAGAAAATTATAAGTAGGTGTATTCAGTAACGGGTGCCTCCGTCAATGCATCCAGGCAAGCTTTTGTAATGATATTATTGGACATCCTGTTTGTGAGGATAGTTAATTAATTTTGGTTTGGTATTTGTTACCAATTGCCAAATAATTATACTCCATTTTTACAAACCTTCAACCAGATCAAAGTGAATAATAAATATAAAGATATTTTAGTTAATAATTTTTTTTATAAAGCCTTTTGATAAACAATATTTTTGGTTTTTCCATTTGGTGTGTAAATAAATAAATTTGTTGGCGTTCCCACTCTGGAGCAAGCAACATACAGTTTGGCCATGTGAAAAGCATGAATTTCACAAAATAACACCAGCTATTTTCAATGATTGCCCCTGGGCTTTGTTGATTGCCATTGCAAAAGCAAGGCGTAATGGGAATTGTAGTCGCTTGAATTTAAACGGCAAATCGGTAGGAATCATAGGAATGCGCGGAATTAGCACATCTTCTCCTTTACTTTTATCGGTAATAATCGTTGCTTCAATCACATTCGGCATCAATTTTTTCACACAAAGCCGTGTTCCGTTGCACAATTTCCGTGGATCTAAATTTCGGAGCAGTATTATTGGTGAACCCTCTTTTAAAAATAATATGTGTGGTGGAATACCAGGTGGCTCCAATGAATTAAGAAACTCTATTGGATAATTGACGGATTGATCCACATCAGTAACCGTGTCGATAGATTTGTATTTCATTAGTGGCCCGGGTAGTTGCGATTGAATTTCATTATTTAATTTATTAACGCCCTCATTTTTGGGAGCTAGGAGCATTTGACAAAAATTAGGCGGCAACGATATCTCACATGTTACAGGGTCATTTGGCAATTTCCCATTACCCATGTCCAAAAGCTGCCTGGAAAATGTTTTAGCTGTACCATCGTGATGTAAATTCACACGCATGTTTGTAGATAGTGTGATTTTCGTAACGTGTTTCCAAAGATGAGACGCCTTCAGGCAGGCATTAAGTTCAGCAGCGGGTGTTGATCGTGAAATGACTGGCAAAGTTTGACGAAAATCACCTGCTAGTAGTGTTAGAGCTCCTCCCATTGGTCGATTATTTTGTCGCAAATCGCGCAAAGTACGATCAACCGCTTCAAATGCTTTTTTTATATTGCAAGAAAAATTATCCGCTTGATTCAAATTCAATGGTAGTTTAAACGTTGAATGTGCTGTGCGTCCTCCATCGAGTAAAGTGGATGCAATTCCAGATGATGCAACAGCGAGGCCGACTGTATTCTGCTGTCTTACTTCAGCAAGTATCAAATTAAGAAGAAATGTTTTCCAGTGCCTCCGGGTGCATCAAGAAAAATAATTCCTCCGTTACCGTTTGCTATGTATTGCATCACTTTAGTGTATGCCTGCCTTTGATCATCCACTAAGAGACTTTTTTGAGTCTCAGCGAAAACTCGTAACTGACTAACGTCGTAATTTTGTTTTCGTAATAAAACTCTATCACGAACAATGTTTCCATGGCGTGTCGGTGCTGGCAACCCAAGTTGAGAAATGACTTTGTTATTAATGTATAAGCATGCATTCTCGAGTAATATAAGTGCTTCATTAAATATGTCTGCTGAAAACTGTATTTCCATATCGGGATTTGTTCTATGTGCTTGCCTAAGTATATCTTCACTAAGGCTTTCTTTGTGCTTTTCCCAAAGACCTTTAGGATCGGAAGGTGTGCATGTTGTTAATATGATTGCAAAGAGCTTGCGTATCTGTGCTGGACGACACATAAGACATGCTTCGGTTAGTGTTCTATCCCAGTGTTCATCATTTTCAAGTAAGCCCAGTTTAAGACATGCCTCTCTGTAGGTTTGACATACTTCGCCATTTACAGTTCTCAGTGCTTGAAAAGACGTTGGTCCTCTTACTTCATGAAGCAGCATTCTCAGAAAATAACACTCCGTATTGTTAAGATGAACATTATAAACTTGACCCAAGGCATCAGAACCACGTATTCCAGGGTACTCCCGAATAATTGTGCCTTACTTTCTTCTGAAAAACTGCTTCTTCGACGTGTTCCATGTATAATATTTTGGAACTTCATGATACAGCAACGTTTTTACGAATGAATCTGTTCCGCACAATTGAAAAAAGGCTGTTAATGTCGTATTCGTTGGTTGCGCAGCTCTCTGTAACAGATTTTCTTCCGTAAAGTAAACTCGTTGTCCATTTTCTAAGTGTACACTAAGATGTACAACTGTTGGATAACGCTCGTGAATATTAAAACTCAGAATTCGCCAGACAGCTTCATTACTGCTGATGTAACGTCCTATTTGAAATTGCGTGACTTCATCGAATGGTGAATTTGTATTCGAAAGTCCAAAAATGGCCTTGACTTAACCGAGTTGCAGTACTCAACGTTAATATGGCCTTTAAATATTTTCGACAGTAACGGAGTGTAAGGAACAATCCAGCTATTATCTACCTCATGATGCACATTGTTTACTTTGCTAGTGGCTGTGTGTCCTCCGTCATCGGGTTTTCGTCTCCGGTATTGTGGATATCCGTCGTTACCAGTTTGTGTTTCCTGATACATTTTTCGGGGATATTTTTTCGAACACTTTCCGTCTTTCATGCAAGTTGAATTGGGATTCACGGCTCCACATGGCCCATGTATCATGTTTTTGCTAACGATTTCAAAAAGTATCGGATCTTCTTGGGGATTGAGTAATTCAACTGATATAACACTATCAATTTGAGTCGGAGTAATCTTGTCCTTTAACCAAATCAAAATGTGAGCATGTGGTAGGCCTCTTTTCTGCCATTCTATAGAATACATCCAGCAGCGAGTTTCTCCATAAATATGATTTTTAGTTATGGGGTTCATGAAATTTATGAGTTTCTGTTTGAAAACTCTAGCTGTCATATCATGTCGATGGGTCGATGATTGCCCAATTAGAAGTAAATCTATAATCTCTGTCCATGTTGGATTACACGTAAACGTTATAAAGAGATCAGGACGTCCAAATCTTTGGACATACGTCATGGCATCCTGAGCGTATTCGTGCATGTGCCTTGGACTTCCCGTATACGTAGCTGGTAATATGACCAATTTCCCAATGTCAGCAACGTTTTCATCATTTGCAATTGCATCGCGCAAGTGAATATATTCCTCGGAACGAAGTTTTTTCTGATTTAAACGAATGAAAAGAAGTCAAGTTCACTTTCGATTTTAGCATACATATCAACAATGAATTGGTGAAAAAGTTGACGGTACGATACGCATAAAAATTCATGCAGGAAAACCTTTTCGTCATCGCAGCACTTGTTGTTGGGTTAGTTTGCATCACGTTGAATTGATACCAATCTTCTCCTTGCCAAAACAGTATTGGATACTAAAGAGCATCATACGATCTGTATGTTTCAGTAACACGCTGTAGGCTTTCATTTTGTCTATGGATAATAATATCACGTCGGTTGAAATCCGTTCCGACCATAACAATAGCAACTTCGTTGATTGTTGGAGCATTGAATCGTCTTTCATGTTGACCAGACGGTGTTTTGTCTGCTCGAATAACTACTCTGTGGTCATCTGATGGCATTTGCTCCAATGCAGTTTTGAATAAATTTACCAGATGATTGCGTTCATGGAATAAAATCTGTAAACTTGATGTGTTCCGGGACTAATATCACAACGTTGATAAGTCTCCGCCTCCTCGTTGCCCATGAAGAAAATTTGTAAAAACTTGGAGTCGTTGTTAGAGAGAGGAAGAAGTGATCCAATTTTATGATAAATTTGTCCTTGTACTTTAAACGTGGGCATAAAACCTCCATCCTTAACAATTTGGGTTGCTCCAAAAGATGTCATTTGAAAGCATGAGTTGTATTTTCGAATATTTTGTAGAAAATGTCTGGATAACTCAGTAGTTCCGGAGACGTAAGCTAGAAGAGGTTCGGGTGGATCATCCAGAGGAGGCAAATTCACTTTTCCATTTGAACAACACATTCCAGGCGATTCATTGTGAACTTTAAAGCATGACAATACAAACAAATGTTTTCCATTTGCCCAATTGAAACATTGTAATCATAGTCTTTCTCGTAATTGAATGCTGCTAAGTTTAAATCATCTCTAAAAGTTTCTATTAATCGTCCATATCGTAACCGATCGACTTCCAGCCGGGCCTCACGATGTTCAATGGTTTCAGTAGCTCTATAAGAAGACATCCTGCTTCGAACGTTTGCAAGTCGTGTTTCGCGCTGTTCAGTTGTTTCATTAGCTCTAGAAGAAGACGTACTGCTTCAATCATTTTCAAGTCGTGCTTCACGCTGTTCGCTTGATTCAGCCACCCTTGCGGCTCTAATCTTCTTCGACCTTGCAGTTACCTGCCCAATTGATCTTTTTTTCGGTTGCATTTTTAAGCAAAAATGGAACGTGTATCAAAACGATTTTAATGTTCCCTTCGATACGTTTCACCGCGAACTGTGTTTGATAATGTCTTTACGGAATTTTTTTAAGCAAAATCAAATGTTATCTACAATCAAAAAGTAATCATAGATTAACACGTTTATAAACTGGAAACTTAAATCTAATAAGAATGTATATTCACTTGAAATAATATTTAATACCTGGAAAATAATCACCAACAATTATTTTATTGCAATATAGCTAACTAAACGAGAACAACGGTATCCGAAACACAAATTAATATTAATTTATTCAAAACGATTAAAACTACGTCCACTTCGATACGTTTTACCGCGAACTGTGGTTGAAAATGACATTTCGAAAAACAAAAGAAGTTTTTTCAAACTAAGGCAATTTTACACGTACAATAATTTGAATCCAAGGATGTTTCTCGTAGAAGATGCTATTTTCAAATGTAAAACGCTAGGTAGTACTTTTCAAAGTTTATACGTACAATGTTTTTTAGTACCTTTCCTAGAATTGATTTTATGAAACAATCATTGATTATTTAAGTAATAAAGTAAATATAGTAATGAACTATTGGCGTTTAGTGTGAAACTACTATTTTCATTAAAAGTCGCCGGTTGCAATAGTGGATTAAAATAGAATGTTAATTATTTCTGAAGTTATGTGGAAATTAGAACTCGCTGACTATGGTACATTTCAAAACAGGATATGATAAATAGGATATCACTAAACAGTACATGTCAAACCAGTAAAAATGGATTATTAGTATGGATAATATAAGTGTTCAGAGATTTGTCTTCAGTTAAAGTGATGAAAGATTGTCTTAAATTTAAATTAATAAAATTAATTTGAATAATTAAAACAATTATAGTAGAGGTATGATTTGTGTATAACAATCGCACGCTAGATATCCTTTTTGGTGTCTAAATTTAAATGTGCAGCAATCATTCAACATTAGAAACCTAAATGTTTTCTCATTCTAAGGGGAAAGAAGTTAAGGATTAAAATATTTCTGTGTTTTACTGCAGTTCCAATTCAACATACAATAATAACCAAATAGCAAAATAGTACAATAAACTTCTAAAAATATTCGGAATTTCTTGTGGAACGCCAAGTCACCGTAAGTTTGTCTAAAATTGTTTCTCTTACATAAAGTCGTAAAAATGAATTCTTATCCATGGGATGGACCCGTCTTATTCAAATACATATTTCATTAGTTTCATATAACCTTCTTCCTAAACTCATTACCGAAAGAAATTAAAAAAAAATTTAAATTGTAGAAACAATTTGTACTGAAGCCCTTATACCCTCTTGATCCTGGGGTAGTAACTCGCATTTGAAAATAACATTAATTTCATATAACCCACTTCCTAAACTCAAAAAAAAAATTTAAAAAAAATCAAATTCTAGGACAAAATTGTACCGCTGCCCCTAGACTCCGGGGTCCAGCCCCTTTAAAAATAACGCTTTAGATTGGCAACTTAATATGGTAAAAATTTCTTGGCAATCGGTTGAGCAGCTGAGACGCCATTTCGAAACAATCAGATAATTGTATATATATGTATATGTAAAAATGAATTCTTGATCCAGGGACGGACCCTTCGGATTCAAACATGTCACCAATTTCATATAACTCCTTTTCTAAACTAATTCCCGTGAAAATTTAAATTTTAGACAAAACTTGAACTAAAGACCCTAGACCCCGGGGTCCAGCCCCTTCTAAAATATCGTAACCTGGGTCCTGAACATACAACTTAAACATGGTAAAAATTTCATGACGATCGGTAGAGCGGCTAAGGCGCTATTTCGGAACAATCAAATAATTGTACCTTTACATTTAAAAATGAATTTTTGATCAAGGGGCGGACCCCCGAATTCGAACATGTCTCTTATTTCATATAACCCCTTTCCAAAACTCATTCTCGTAAAAAAATTTAAATTTTTGAAAAATTTTGTACCATGGCCCCTAGACCCCGGGGTCCAGCCCCTTTCACAATATCGTAAGATTA
Source organism: Tipula vernalis (assembly GCA_958295665.1). NCBI lineage: Eukaryota > Metazoa > Arthropoda > Insecta > Diptera > Tipulidae > Tipula > Tipula vernalis. The sequence goes on from OY282559.1 coordinate 377,282,851, forward strand.
GTCAACATGCTACATTTGCATGGTAAAGATTTCATGGCGATCGGTTGAGCGACTGAGAAGTCATTTTGGAATAATCGTATATTTGTATCTATACATGTAAAATTTAATTTTTGATCCAGGGCTGGGCCCCTCGGATTCGAACATGTCAGTAATTTCATATAACCAGCCCCATAAACTCATTTTCGTGGAAAAATTTAAAGAAAATTAAAATTTTCGAAAAAAATTGTACCGCAGCCCCTAGACCCCGGGGTCCAGCCCCTTCCAAAATATCGTAAGGTTGGTTCTGGATATGCAACTTGTACATGGTAAAAATTTCATGACGATCGGTTGAGCGGATGAGACGACCATTCGGAACAGACAAACAAACAAACAAAATATTCCTCTAGTATTATGCGGGGGTAAATGGAGGTTCTTTTATTAATTGTCTTAAGGTTAAACTTAACAACTGTTTTAATTGATGCGTGGGAAATAAACCTCTGCAACTGTTACATATTTTTCACTTTAATTGCACTTACAAGTACAAGGAAGATAATTGTTTAGCTAAATTTTTAATTATTTAGTCGTTGATGAGTATATTTCATACGCACAAAACACTATTAGATGGTCTAAAAAGTTGCCGCCGTTTTTTACTAAGTTTTTTTTAAAGGAGTTCTGACAGTGCAAGATCAGGGCTCTTCGATGGCTGTTTCCTACTGTAATCTTCTCAATTATTGACAACAAAGAACATAGTCAATCGTTTGACCTGGTTGTAATACTTAACTTTACCAGCATCTATGATCAAAACGGCGGAAACTTTTTAAACCATCCAATATTTGCAAGTACGGAGCAAATCGATAAATATTTCATTACCTGTATATATCGGCAAAAAGTTTCTATAAATACCAATGTAAAATGTTCGACATAATTAAAAGTTCTCCAATCGTTTACTAAACATATTCCGTGGATAAAAAAAAAATCGTGAAGATGCCATTTTTTAATATTCAAATTCCCCATAGGCAAGTTCTCGAAGGTTCAAATGTAGTAGCTAACAAGTATTTCGTTGAAATACTTAAAAAAATGTTCAATGCTGTTGGAACGAATATGGTTGACCGGCTTACATTTACACCGCAATTGGGTTTGGTATTCGTTATGTCACATATTTTGTTGTTATCCTTTTTCGTTATGGTATTTATGAATGAGCCGTTAGATGCCAAGTTAGAAGCCTTCTGTCTCGCTAGTGGTTTATATCAAGTAAGTAGAATTTATTTAGTATCATCTACTACCTGAATAATGATTATTGTTTTCCTGCTTTATATTTTTGAAGGGAATCCATAAACTGTATACCGCTCTGTTATCCAACAAAGAACTTTACAATTTGTTTGCACAACAACGTAATTTACATAGCAGATATTGTGATGACCGAAATGTTGCACCGGTTCTCAAAAAAATAAGTTTATATTGTGCCTACTTATTTGAGGTTTTTGTTATCGCGTGTTCCAGTGTTACAATTGCTTACACCCTATTACCGATATATTTGTGGAAACAACATGGCTTGCTAACAACTATATTTCCCATTCATATTCCATTCATTGATTGGCACAAACCCTTTGGCTACATAATTAATACCGTAAATCATCTGTATTGCGTTATTTTTGGTATGGTTGGCATAATGGCGGGTGACTGTGCCTTTATGTACTTAGTTATTCAATCAATTGGATATGTGGAAATTTTAAAATGTCGTTTAGATAAATTAAACCGATTACTAGAAAGTGAACCACAAGATTTGGAGACAATTGAAATACAATTTTATGAATGTATTAAAGCTCATCAAGATTATATAACGTATATTGAATCGGTGGATAGTATTTTTTCACAATTATGTCTGGCGCAACTGGTGACTAGTGAAATATTTTTAACAACCTCCTTACTTTTGACGCTTTGGAAGAAATGGATTGTAGGACCATTTATATCAATTGGTGGTCTATGCCAAATTCTACAATATTGCATATTAGGAACGGTTGTAACTGTTCAAGTATGTAATGGTATAAAAATTAGTTCTCTTATGAGATTACATCTTTTCCTGTTTTAATTTCAGAACGAAAAGGTTTCGGATATTATTTATGACATGAGGTGGTATTTGTTACCGGTCCGCCTTCAAAAACTTGTAATAATAATGATACTACGTGCACAAAGTCCAGCAGAACTAAATGCTGGCAAGTTTGCTAAATTAAATGTTGCAACATGTATGCAGGTAGGTTACTTTTTGGTTCTGAATAATTAAAATTTGTTTTCATTTATGTATATCCATGTTTTAGTTATTAAAGACAACATACACTTATGTAATGATGATGCTTGAGTTCCTCGCCTAAAATGTTAAATCATCTGTTCTGCCGCAGTTAATTTTCAGTAGTAATTCTTTAATGTTGAATATCACCAGGTCTAATAATTTATTGTTATTACTGCACCAATGTTGAAAGAAATTTGTGATTTAATGCCAATTATGGAATAAAGTAGTTTATGTTTATTGTGTTTCAATTTCTGGTTAAATAAATCGAATTCGGTCCAAGCTGACTTGAATGAGATAAGTAAATCCCCACACGGAGAAAAAAAATGTGGTAAATTCAATCACAATTTGCAGTAAACATAATATTTTTGAATTTAAATTATTTTTCATTGTATTTCAGTCATTATATTATAGGTCCTAAACATATTAACTTTGAGTATAAGCATAATATGATTTACCGTTCAACAAACTATTATTGTATTGGGTGTGTGAATATGACTCCGCCCTTTTTTGTTAAAATAAAACAGCTTTGCTTGTTTAAAAAATGAAAGAATTATTTATTGAAAGTAATGATCCATTTGGAGCTACAACTTTCCCCCATTTTTCAGGTAGTTTACGGATTCCCTCTCTGAAAAAATCTTGGTCTTTGGAGGCGATCCAATCATTAAGCCAATTTTCGATCTCTGTGCGAGAACCGAATCACTGTTCAGAAAGAGACGACTGCATCGACCGGAATAAGTAATAATCTGAACGAGCTATGTCTGGTGAATAAGGCGAGTGGGGTAAAACTTCCCAGTCCTGTCCTTGTAAATAATTTTTCACAACGTTTGCAACGTTTGTTGTGTCTATTCACCCATTCTGGTCGTTTTTCCTCTATAGCTTATTTCAAACGTATTATTTGTCGTCGGTACACATCGCTATTGATAGTTTCACCTGATTCCAGCAGTTCACAATATATCACACCTTTCTGACCCGACCAGATACAGAGCATAACCTTATTGCAATAGATATCTCGCTTTGGTTGCGATAGATCATCTTTACCACGCTTCACCCAAGATTTTTGGCGTTTGGGATTCTTATAATAAATCCATTTTTTATCTCCAGTAACTATCCGATGCAGAAAACGTTTTCTTTGAATCAATATTTCACAATTGGTTTTTCGACGTTCAAGGTCTCTTTCTTTTAATTCATGTTGGACCCAGTTGTTAGCTTTTTGCACCATTCTGATTATTTGAAAACGTTTAACAACAGTTGATCGATCAACATTTAATGCTACATCCAATTCTGTTTGTGTTTGAAAAGAATCTTCAGCCAATCACGTTTCCAATTCAGCATCTTCAAATTTTTTGGGTGGTTTTCCATGTTCTTTATCTTCAATGCCAAAATCATCATTTTTAAATCGTCGAAACCGTTCTTTGCACGTTGTATTCAATGGAGCATGCTCACCATAAATTTCCACAAGTAAACGATAAGTTGCCACTGCATTTTTCTTTGCAATAAAATAATGTAATAAAACTTTCCGCAAATAATGTTTATTTGGAATAAAATTCGACATTTTGAAAGAGTTATAAAAATACTATTTGTTTACACTTCAAATAAATGTCGTATACTGCGTTTGATAGCTGACATCAAGTACTATAGAATACAAGTATTGCGCATTTATAGTTTACGTAAGCAGTAAATATAACGACACCAATTGAGAAAGGGCGGAGTCATATTCACACATGACACACCCAATAATGATCATTTCCTGAAACATAATATTATGTTTTTTAAATATGTATATTGTCATTGCTTGTTAAACATAATATGATTACAGTAATTTAGATCCTTAAATATTTTATTTTTTATGACGCCTTGTATTTACGTGATGCTTTTTATTCAAAAAACTCGAACACATTAATAAAGACTATACAAAAATTACGGTAAAATATATATTACAAAAGCAAAAAGAAAGAGAAAGCAATATATACACCAGTTTTACCCTTTATTACTATTATAGTAGTAACTAGAGGGTACAGCCCGTCCTAGGACGGATACAATTTTGTGATTAACTTTAGTTTTTTGTGAATAACTTTAGTTATGTAATGTTTTGCTAAAGATATTACACCTAATGATGATGTCCAGCGGCCGCTGCCACAATTAGCATTTGAACATTTTGATGTAAAAGTAGTTCGAGATTAAAGGCTTTTAAGGATGATTTTACCTTAAATAAACGTTAAACCAAAGAGTAAGGGATTTTAAGGATGAATTGGTATTTGCTAACTTGCTGTTAACTTGGTTTTGGGCGTTTTGAAAAAATTTTAATAATTCTTTTTGATGACTGCTAAGTTATTTTTACAGTGCCCAAAAAAAAAATTTTAAAAAAAATCAAAGTAACCTTTGGGCGTTACACACAAACATTTCTGTTTAATTGTAGTAGTAATTATTATTTAACGTTTATAAACTACAAGAGTGCCATCTTTTGAATAGCACGCGCAAATATTTCAAATAAAATTCGTTAAATTTAAATAATAAATTATGTTCGTAAATATGTACAAAGTCCATTCCTCACAATCACAAATTTTTGAAACAAAATATTTCATTTGAACACTTTTTGTATTTATTTTATAATATTTCACTTTCTTTTATTTATTAATAATTTAATTTAACAAAATACCGTCCTCAATCATTTAAGGCAAATCATGAATTAACGTGGTTTTATAGAATTAAAATCATTTGTCTAGCGCTACAATAATTATGGTTAAGTTTATCATAACTTATTAGAATCTAACATAATGCGATTAGAATCTCTTACATTATGGTAAAAACGAATAATAATTTTAATAATAATGTCGCACACGTATTCGAAAAGTGACACAACTCCAAAAAAAAAAAGGTTTTTTGAGTTCTTGTCATAAATTAATTTGATTCTCATTTGTCTAAAACTCTCTAAAATATTTAATAACGTATCTTCTCAATTTTTTCCACACGTGCTATAAGTGTCACTTTTCAAGGTTGAAACACAATTTCAACACCTGCAACAAAAGCAGTTGTGTTTCAAACTGTAAGGTGAATGTTTGTCTTAATGAGAGTACAAACCCGTATTATTTTGAGTTGTGTCGTTGATATAAATCAATCGCCTAGTTAATTTAGTAATATTTTGACTTAAGTCGGTTCAGTTAATCAACGTGTAATTTGAAAGCAATTTTACTTCGATTTACTTCAATTTTATTTTAAGTTATGTCATTGTACAAGACACATTGTAATGCATTTTGAATTATGACACTTTTCACGTCAAAGAATAGTTTTTTTTATTTTGGGCTTCGATGAGTTTAGAATGACATTAATTTCTAGTTGAGTCATTCTAGACTATTAAAGTGAACATTTGCTGTTGGTTTTAATTTTCAAACAGCTGATTTTGGTTGCTTTTTATTCTTTCTTCGAGAAATTCATTTTCTGTATTAAATACAGCAAAATAATGGATTTTCGAGTCGCACAAGCATCATGGTGCAAATGGTAACCTCAACTTTAAGAAAGGAAGGAAATTCCACGAATGCACATTCCCATGTGCATGAAAATAATCTGACGCTAAACACGGATTCCGCTCCAAATGGTGAAATTTACCTTCAATCTGAATCCGGTTTAACCACGGCGCAAGCCGAAACTGATGTAACTATAAGCATGCCTGAAATCGATTTCGGCACTGATTATACAGCACTGTTAATCTCTGATGGTCCCATAAAGATGCGTTTGACTAATGGGAAACAAAAAACGTACTCAGATGCAGATCCTAACTTTAATGATAATTTAACCAGTGCAAGTGATTCTTCCGACAGTGTAGATGAACAAAATATTCCTGTTGAAGTGCAATTCGAAGGTGAAAATACGAATATAGAAAAATAAGGAAGAAAAAGGCAACGAAATCTGGAAAATTGGGTGGGAAAAAAATAAATTACTAAGGAATTCAGGAAAAGCGTATGTATCGGCATCAACAACTTTTACAAATTATTGGAACTTAGCTGACTTACAAAGGCAAAGAGAATTTATCTTACTAAGCACTGAACATATAAAATCCAAATATCGATACTCTACCACTCAGGACTCCAGAAATTTGAATTCAGCATTTTATTTCGAGGTAGGTGAAACACGCATTAGAGTATGTAAGTTATTTTTCAAAGCTACTCTTGATATTAACGATCGTCCTATAAGGAAGACATTGTCGAAGAAAAGTGATACCGGAATCCTTTAAGGTGAGACGAGAGGTAAACATGGCAAACAAATTACTGTTGACTGAGTTCAACGATAGTTCTAAAAGTATTGCGGATCTTTATCGTGACTATAAAGACCACCGTGAGAACCAGAATCTTCAATTTGCACATGTTAGTATGTTCAATCGAATATTTCGCGAAGAGTTTAATATTCCATTTCACGTACCGAAGAAGGATCAATATGACCTTTACGAATCGTTTAAAAATGCTGATGATGAGAGGAAAAACTCATTGGTAATTAGTTATGATGCTCACCAAAAAGAAAAAGAATTGTCGCACAAGGAAAAAGATAGCGACAAAAAAACTCAAATGGTGCACACGTTGCTGTATACGAGTAGGGGACAAATTTCTTCCTTTTATTATAAAAGTAAAATGAATTGTTACAATTTTACCATAAGTGATTTAAATGTTAAAAATGTGGAATGCTATTTTTGGAACGAAACAGAAGGGAAACGCGATGCAGTGGAAATCGGAAACTATGTGCTGAATTACATAAAAATGGTATCTTATAAGGCCAATAATTCAGAAGTGGATATTGTGTTTTATTCAGATAATTGTTGCGGGCAGCAAAAGAATAAATATCTAGTATCGGCCTAGTCATATGCGGTTAAAAAATACACCATTCGGAGCATAACCCATAAATTCCTCATACGCGGACACTCTCAAAATGAAAGCGATAATGTGCATAGCGTTATAGAAAAGCTGATTAAGAGACATCAAAATTCTTGCCCAATCTATGTACCACAGCAATATGCAACGTTAATTAGAATGGCCAAAAAGATGGCCCGCCTTATATAATTATGAAAAGTTCTATGATTTGAAAATCCTTCAACTAGAATGGGGAAATAATTTCACGATTATCACTGATAGAGCACAGGTTAAGGCGCATGATATCAAGATATTGCGCGTTAAGAAAGAAGAGCGTATAGCATGCCTTATTGATAAAAATATTATTCCGAAAATTTATTTTGATTCGTTATTTTTGAAACTGTCCTTGAGTTGTAATTTCGATTGATATGCTTTTGATTACCGTTCCTAATCCATTCCAAATACCGCGTTTAGTTCTTTGCTTATAGGTAGAATACTTAATAAATCTTTTTCTAGTTTAGAAAATTTTCTTTTTGCAATAGTTAATTTGTAGTTCGGCAGTGTTTTATTACTGATGACGGTTCCTACTTCTAGAATATTGCGTGCTATTGCTTCTAGATTTCCTGTTAGGTCACCTAGTTCAATAATATGTTTTAATTTAGAATATCCGAAGATTATCCTAGCTTTTACCCATGTCTATTCCCAATATCCCCGATAGGTCGAATATTTCTATATTATGTGTGAATGACACTGGAAAATACCTGTAACGAAAAGTTCAGTTTTTTATGTGTTGTTTGTGTACAGTACGTTTGTTAGTGGTAACGTTAGCTCTGTTATTCGCTACAACCGTATGTTTTATGTATTTTGGGGTTAGTTTATCCCTAGTTGTACTTTTTCCAAATATAGTTTCTACCGGTTGAAAAGGTTTAGGGTTACTTTTATTTTGATTTAGTTTTGCTATTGACCTTTCTTTCAATTGCTTTGCTTGCCCATCTCAGCGATTAATTTTTTTACCTCGTCATACCTTTCTCTAATGGTGTTTAAATAAATATCATCTTGTGGAGTAATAGTTTTAGGGAAATTTGAGATTGTTATATGACCCTTATGTAACTCAAAAGGAGTTAATTTTGTTGAAGCGTGTATTGAGCTATTATATGCTAGCACCGCTTCGTCCATAAGATCTGATATTGTAATATTATTATTTTTAGAAAATATAATCCTGGTCAGCTCGGTTAAGGTAGAGTGCACTCATGCTAGATTTAGCCGGGGTAATGTGCAATTTTACGTTGTACACTTCCAGGAACTTGGAGACTAGTTCAGATGTGAATTCTGCTTCGCTGTCTAGTACTATTTCCTTCGGTATTCCCTATCTAGAGAAGAATTTTTTGAATTTGGAAATTATTGTAGTCGACTTTCTATCCTTTAATTTGTACATAGTCGCGAATTTTGAAAATGTATCTACCAAAGTAAGGAAGATTTTGGTTCGTAGAGCGAACGTGTCACAGTGGATTATTTCCATTGAACCTTGTTTGGAAATTCAGGTTAACAGGATTTCTTTCATATTTTGTTAAATTGCATGTTTCGCATTGTTTAACGTATGTTTAGGTAATTTTCGTTTATACCGCGATGGTGAAGGTTATGACATTGGATGATAATTTCTGCTTGTTTTATCACGTCACTTATGTCTTCGCGTATAGTTTTCGTTCGAACCAGTTTTAGTCCTGAGTCTTGGAATCTGGTTTGGAAACTTGTTGTATTTTACCAAATGTATGATCGTGTGTTTGCATAATTTTTTTAAATATTTGTGATATCGTCATCCGTGAAGGATGCTTTACGAATCATATGTCTTTTAAACTTACCATGCTTAATGAGGAAAGTTTCTTTTATCAGTGTGTGATTGATGTCGACCTCGATCACTATCTGATTTTTGAATTTATTAATTATCGTTTTGGAATCGTGATTTCGTTTTAATATAGTTCCAGGCTCCGCGATTCTGTCTTCCTCCGGTTCTATATTGAAAAAATGATGAAGTCATCATAAGTATCAAATGTTATACGTTGAACGTCCTCGTGTAGATTCAGTTCTTGTGCATGTATACGTGCACTTTTAGAGTTTCGTTCTCTGATTGAGTCAATTGTACTTGGGTAGTTTAACTTTCCTTGGCTCAAATAATTATTGATTTCTAACCGTGATAAGGGCGTCCGCGTTTGTATTTGACGTCCATTTTTAATAAAGAATTGTGTAATCGTATTCTTCTAGACGTAGTCGCCATCGAAGAATTTTGGAAGTGGGATCCTTTACATTAAATAACCATACCAGCGGTTTATGTCGGTTAAAATGTTGAATTTTCGTCCATAAATGTATGGACGGAAATATTTGGTAGCCCATATGATTGATAGGAGTTTCTTTTCAATTGTGCTGTAGTTTTGTTCGCTTTTATTCAACGTGCGTGATGCGTAACATATTGGCAAGTCTTTGCCTATTTCGCCTTGCGATAATATAGCACCTAACGCGTAATTGGATGCGTCGGTTGTTAAAAGAAAACTTTTATCATAGTCGGGATATCTTAATATGGGTTCCGACGTTAAAATTTTTTTGCATTTCTCAAAGCAGGATTTGTATTCTGCATCTATGTAATACGATTTTGGCGGATTTTTTCAAACATGAAGTGAAGGGTTTTGTAATGCTCGCGAAGTCTTTATTGAACTTCCGATAATAACCTATTAAGCCTAGGAAGGATTTTATTTCCTTCTGAGTTTTTGGAATTTTGAATTGGAGAATTGCTTCTATTTTTGAAGGGTTATGTTTCACTCCATCGGGTGTGATAATGTGTCTCAGAAATCCTATCTCTTTTCGCAAGAAATAAGTTTTCCTCAGCTGAATTTTTAAATTAGCTGCTTGGAGCTTATCAAATAACTTGGATATATCTTCAAGGTGTTCCTAAAGACTTGAACTAAACACGATTAGGTTATCCATGTAACATAATGTATTTTTTCCTTGAATTTCGCCTAAGACAGGATCCATTATGCGCTGAAAAGTACTGGGAGAAAGCCGTTTTTGGTATGTCTTTTTCGTTTATTTCAATTTGGTGAAATCCGGAGGCTAAGTCAAATGTCGAAAAATATGTTGACTTGTTAAGCTTATCCAGTATGTTATTGATATTGGGGAGAGGATATAGATCCTCGATTGTTTGAGAATTTAATTTACGGTAATAAATGACTAGTCGCCACTGTTTTTTACCGTTGGCGTCTTCTTTTTTTTGGTACCATCCAGACTGGACTGGACCATGGTGAAAAAGACGGTCTGATTATTCCTTTAAATAATAACTTTTGGATTTCTTTTTGAATTTCAGTTTTTTATCCTTCAGGATGCCGGTATTGCTTTACGTATACTGGCCTCTCGCAGGATAAATTAATGTCATGTTTTATCGTACTTGAGAAATTTAATGGTTCATTTTCGTTGTAGAAAACTTTTTGATATTTCCTACACAATTTTAATAATTTATACTTCTCCTCTCTGTTGAGGTGGTTAGTTACAATATTATTGTCGATACTATGTATCGTTTGATGTTCCGATGTTCTAGTTATTTTGAACAGTCATTTGTAACAGTCATGAAATGGTTTGACGAATAGAGGTTGTAATAGAAAAATTTCGTTTGGCTCGTTAGAACAGTTGATCATTTCTACATTGAATTGAATATATACCCTCTTGAATGTGAACGCTTTATTGCAATGTAACAGGTTTAGTATAAAACTCAAGTGATACGAACCTTAATTGACAAGACAAAAACGTAACAATATTGTTACATTTTTGCCTTGTCAATCAAGGTTCGTATCACTGGATTGTGAATAAAACAAAATCAATTCAATTTATCGCCAACGAATTTATTAATGTAGCACAAGAATTATTATAACACAATTTCAATACAATTTATTGATAAAAAATTCACAAAATCATTTTATATAAATTATTCTCAAATTTTACTGTACACTTATAATTTTTATTTTCACTAAAACACTTTTTAAATCACTTTTTAATTCCTTTTTAATCTTCACACTATCGCTTACCAAATACTACTGATCCACAAACCAAACTTCTAGAAATCTCATGACTTTTCCAGTAGGAATAGTGTAGAAACAACAATTTTATTATGGAAAATTCTATTTTAGTACAGTAAAATATTGAGCTATTAATTTAATTAATTTAACTTATTCTATTACACACTAGGTGTCATCGTCACAATATTAAGGTTTTAAAAACACTTCAGTTATATTATTGTATGTTAATAGATTATAATTTTTTAGTTATTTCAAATATATTATAATTCCTTTTGTAATAAGCTATTTTAACAATAAAATATTTGTAGATATGTAATTGTTCAAACATATTTATGATGTATTCAAATATATCTGTGATAAATCTGACCATGTGAAACCATATTTCTTTTCTCCGTGCAAGGGTTTTGTATTTTATTACACAACTAGCGGATACCCGGCGTGCGCTGCAACGCCATTTTGTAGCAAATGTTAATTATATATGCAACATAAAGCTGATAAGTTTTTTTTATTGAATAAACGAATGTTTCATTGATAATTATATTATTGTAATGCTCGTGGATAACAATATTTTTGTTTTTACCATTTGGTGCATACGTAAATAAGTTGGCCGGTTTTTCGACGTGTGAACATGCCACGTATAGCTGCCCAAGTGAGAAGCACGGATTTTGGTTGCTGCATGGTTACTGCAAATGCGAGTCGCACTGGAAATTGCAATCTTTTAAATTCGAATGGTATATCGGTTGGTATCATTGGTATTCGCGGTAATAATTTGCCATTCAATATTGTTGCATTAATTTTTTGACTGCAAGCCTTGTCCCGGTGCACCAATTTTCAACATCAATTCGTGTGGAGGCAATCCTGGTAAATCAAGTGAATTCAGGAATTCGACCGGATAATTGACATAATTGACGACTTCGTCTTGATTCATGACGCAATCAGCTGACTTAGACGTTGTAGAATTGCCAGATATTTGATTTTGAATGACTGTATTAATAGCATTATATAGTTAGTTAGTATAGTTTTTTGCCGCCAATATTGCACGTTCGCTTAGCCATTGGTGATTTTTGTAATTGTAATTGATATTTGGAAATACGTTGTTGATCAATTATTGGTAATGCAATTTGTGGTGTCATCGATTGGCATCTTTCTATTTCGGAGATCTAAAAGTTGTTTGGCGAATCGAGCAGCGGATTCGTCTTATTGCAGTCAATATAATTTTCTGAACATTATGCCAAAGAACAGATGATTTGAGATATGCGTATAGTTCATCGGTTGGCGTGGAACATGGTATAACTGGTAGCGTCTGACGAAAATCATCAGCCAGCAAAATGATTGCACCTCCGGTGCAACCGGATGGCTTTGTATTACTTCTTAAATCTTGTAGCATCCGATTGAGTGCTTCCAATGATTTTTTGTAGGCCATTGTGAATGGTTGCCAAAATCAATGATAAGAGAAAAGTTTTGCCTGTTCCACCGGGTACATCGAGGAAAAACAAACCGCCGATTTGTTGGGAAATTGCATTCATAATACGGTTATATGCGTTGTGTTGTTGTATCGTCAATTTTGGCAGATTTGTTTGAATTAATGTCTGCAGCTCATTGACATTGAATTGTTGCTCTCTGCGCAAATCTCAATCGTATACATCGTCTGCTAATCGATTCGATGCAACCATTCCTAATTTCGAAGAACGTCGAATATGTTTCGATGTCGAAGAGCCAGCCAGCGTGTCATTTTCCATGACATTTTTCTTCCTCGACGGTCCTGGTGGCTTAAGAAAAACTTACCTTTACAACACTTTAATGAGTTATGTAAGAGACCGGGAAAAAATTGTTCACGCTTTCGCGATGACGCCATAGCGGTTTCAAAATCCCACATTCTGCTAACGAAACATCGGTGTAATCTATGAAGATCTCCTCGCTAAAATCCATTAAATTACTTCAACATCGATGAGGTTTCAATGGTTTCTTCGCAATCTCTTCGAGTGATTGTTCTGCTTCTACGATAAAAAGATTGTAGAAAACTTCTCATCTTGGCGCTGACTTTCGGTGGTACCTTTGCGTGAAAAATTCTTCTTTGTGGCGACATGTGAAGTAGCGAATATTCATCACCAACATGAGAGCATTTTGAGAATGAGAGTTTCAACGAATGGTTCAAGGGTTTAGTCGAAATCGATAGGTAGTGGAGAATTTTTAATTATGTCAAACATTTTAAATTGGTATTTATAGACATTTTTGGCCCATATATAGTATAGGTAATGAAATATTTATCGATTTACTCGGTAGTTGCAAATATATTGGATGGTTTAAAACAGTTTCCGCCGTTGCGACCATAGATGCCAGTAAAGTTAAGTATTACAACCAGGTCAAACGATAAAATATGCTCATCAGCGACAAAATAATTAATAATTTAGCTAAACAATTATCTTCCTTGTACTTACTTGTAAGCTCAATTAAAGTGAAAAATATGTAACAGTTGAAGAGGTTTATTTCCCACGCATCAATTAAAATAGTTGTAACGATTATTTTAACCTTAAGACAATTTATAAAAGAACCTCCATTTCCCCCCGCTTAATACTAGAGGAATATTTTGTATGAACGACAAATATCCACCAAAAATAAAATCATAATCGGTTAAGGAATTATCAAGATCCATCCTAATTGCCATTCATATAATTTGTTAAGAGTTGAATTTGAAATGTAAAAGGTCCAATTTGAAATGTAAACAGTTCCGTTTGAAGTGTAAAAGGATCAATTTGAAGTGTAAAACTTGTATTTAATTTTAATTGTGTGGTGGTATGATCATATGATGGTATGATGGTATGTTGGTACGATGGTATAATGGTATGATGGTACGACAGTTATGTTGATATCGTGGTAAGATGGTATGTATGATAGTATGGATGGACTGAAGTCTGTTGGTATGACGGTATTTATTATAGAAAAATGGTGTGATGGTATCAGGGTACGATATATGGATGGCGTAATGTTATGATGGTGGGATGGTACGATGATATCATGGCCTGACAGTATGATCGTATGATTATATGATGGTACGATGGTACGTTTTTATGATGATATGATGGTATGGAGGTGTGAGATAGTTCGATGTCACTATGTTTTTTTTTTTGTAAGGATCTGGGGAAAAAATTCATTTACGAACCCCTGGATAGATATTGACTCCAGGGAGTGTGGCACTCCTTTCGACTACGCACTAAAATACCCTAGACCTCCCAGGAGGACTGCTTATTGGTTATTCGCAGCTAACCTATATATCAATATGCCGTTCAGCTATGGTCGACGTCACTATGGTATAATGGTACGATTGTATGATGGTTTATTGGTATAGTGTCTTGATGATATTATAGCGAGACTTACTAGAGCAAGCGCTCATTACAGCAGAGCAGGCAACATAACCAAACAAACATATTATTGTTATATAAAACTTCGAGACAATTACATAAACGAGTCATTACATTATACAATGCACCGTACCATCCAGAAAAATATACTCCTGATTTTATTTGGCTGGGCACCACCGATCACTGTATTCAAGTATGTCCCGCGGTTGTAGCAATTTCACCATTTTAGCTTTATAAAATAAAAAAAAATCTACAACCGACAGACTTGAAAGTCAAAATCAGAATATGTATGCTGGTATGAAGGTGAGTAGGGTTTGACTTGAAATTGAGTTGTATTTGAAAGAGAAGTCTGGTTAGGGATTAATTTGAGGTCGAATTTAGGGTTTAGTGGGAGATTAGATTGAGTTGAGTTCATAAATGCATGTAGGTTTCGAGGGTTGAGATTTGGGTCGAGCTAAGTTGATTTTGATAAATGATTTAATTTGATTTGGAGTTCGGTAAAGAGTTGATTTGAAAGTGGAATAAGGATTGATTTGGTGATTTAATTGATGGCTGAGTGATTGCGTTTAACGAAGACCGAAGTTCTGATCAACTTATAAGGTTTTAGCCCTTTATATTTTATATTTTAATTAACCATGTTTATCGATTTATTAATTTTGTGTTGACCAATATGGGACATCCTATTTAATTTCTCTTATTAGCTTATCCACATAGTTCTTTAGACAAAAAAAATCCTTATAGAGTTCGAATCCTTAAGATATCGAACGGTATCATACAAATTCAGGGACATTTTACTATGTAACACGAGTAAATAGAAGTTTTTTTATTAATTTATAATCGTTACAACTTTTTTAATTAATGCGTGGGAAATAATCCTTTGCAACTGTTACATTTTTTACTTGAATTTAGTTTACGACTACCTACATGGAAGATAATTGTTTAGCTAAATTTTTAATTATTTTTCGCTGAGCACATTTTATACGCACAAAACACTATTAGATGGTCTAAAAAGTTTCCGCCATCAGGACTCTTATGCATTAAAACTTCAAAACAACGCCCTTTTAATTTTTAGCGAGTCTCATAGATGTCTATGTTCACTCGTTTGACCTGATTGTAGAACTTAACTTTATCGGCAACTATGGTCAAAACGGCGGAAACTTTTTAAACCATCCAATATTCTTGCAACTACTGAGCAAATCGATAAATATTTCATTACCTGTATATATCGGCAAAAAGTTCCTATAAATACCAATTTAAAATGTTCGACATAATTAAAAGTTCTCCAATCGTTTACTAAACATATTTCGTGGATAAAAAAAAAATCGTAAAGATGCCATTTTTTAATATTCAAATTCCCCATAGGCAGGTTCTCGAAGGTTCAAATGTGGTAGCTAACAAGTATTTCGTTGAAATACTAAAAAAAATGTTCAATGCTGTTGGAACGAATATAGTTGACCGGCTTACATTTACACCGCAATTGGGTTTGGCATTTTTTATGTTACATATTTTGTTGTTATCCTTTTTCGTTATGGTATTTATGAATGAGCCGTTAGATGCCAAGTTAGAAGCCTTCTGTCTCGCTAGTGGTTTATATCAAGTAAGTAGAATTTATTTAGTATCATCTACTACCTGAATAATGATTATTATTTTCCTGCTTTATATTTTTGAAGGGAATCCATAAACTGTATAGCGCAGTTTTATCCAACAAAGAACTTTACAATTTGTTTGCACAACAACGTGATTTACATAGCAGGTATTGTGATGACCGAAATGTTGCACCGGTTCTCAAAAAAATAAGTTTGTATTGTGCCATAAAATAATGAAGTATAAGAAAATTCAAGCGCATACAACAATGAAATTCAATCAGCGCACGAATAATGTGTACGGCCGAAAATAAAACTAACATTAGGTGTCCACCGATGGAAACAAAGTTTTTTATAAACGTAATGAAAATCTTTATTTGAAATGGAATATTTATTTCCTTCACTGAATCTACTCTTTAACAACAAAAAAACAAATTTACCTCTCTTGCTTTTACGAACATTTTTGTTTCCTTGTTTTTGTTTTTTTTTTTGGTATAATACGAGTATTATGTAGATGTACGTCTGTATATTATCTTGTACGTACATAATTGAGTCGATTGTTGTCGATTAGTTTTAGTTTAGAAAAAAAAACTTATGAACGTCGGTCGTGCGATTTTTTGTATCGCGAAATAAAAAAGATGAATTATGGGTTTTCTTAATTAAAATACCCATTTTTCGTCTAATATGAATGAAAACAAATTGATTTTGTTTCGTAATAATACGGCCCAAAACCTACATAGGAATTCAAACATAATATTTTTCAAAAAATCGATTTCTCTATAAAGTTAGCAGTTGGTTGAACTAATAAAGCTTTATTCAAAATTGTTTGGGCAAATTAAAATTTAAGACAAAAAACACATTTAAAGGAACAAACAATTACCCGCGTCATGATGTGTTCTTTATAAATAGTAGATCTACAAATAAAGAAAAGTGAGTTTTCCAAATATGCCATTTTTCCTTGTATACTTGACGAAAAATACCCAAATTAAACAATCACTGGAAAACTTTCACTTTTCCTTACTTGTAGAACAATCTACTATTATTTGTGTAAATTGTCCCTTGTAAAGTGGAGAAAAAAAGAAAAACTGATTTTTTTGTTTTCTTTCAATTTTTATTTATATTTCGATAATTGATGAATGGCCATTAACGGGACAAAAACCTTTTCACGCGGTTCGACGACATCTTTATAACAGTTTTTATTTTTGAAAATCGCAGAAAATATTTCTCTCATTTAAGATCGCCGGCCCGCGCGTTGTTTTATTATTTATAACTCGGTAAGGGTTGAACGGCCTTTAGTCGACCAACACCATTTAATTTGCATGGAACGATCAAACTATCCTAATTCATATACTACCAAACTATCCTATTCCATGTGACCTCTTACTTTATACTCTAGGCGTATGTAGTTCTACATTTAAAAGTCGTGTCTCACAATCTTCTGTTTTTTTGTCTTAAGTTTTAATATGCACAAACAATTTTGAAGATATATTTTAAGCAGTTTTGAATAAAGCTTCATTATTAGTTCAGCTAACTTCTCTAATTTTACACTGAAATCGATTTTAAAGGAAATATTTTTTGAATTCCTATAGATTGTGTGCCGTACATGACGTCAAAATATAAAGTGTACGCTGTTTAATGCGGGACACCCTTAAAATTGTATAAGCATCTGTAGTGATTCACTCATGCAATCAATTTATTACAATTCGTTTATCCCTACAATTATTCGAAATGCAACTCATTTCGACTATAAAATATAATTGTATTTGAACAGCCTCACTCAGCTTAGTAGTGACAACTATAGAGTAGATTTGGACCCAAATCTGTTACTCTGTGGTGGAAATCCATACTTAAATACATTCCACACATCACTACTTTGTACTGAATATCTTGGACACTTCAGTACAACAATCAAAAACAATTTCACCACCATCTTTTGTGGTTATTCACAACTAATCACAAATTATTTCTTTTAGCTGAATTCTTACTTCTATTTTAGTGCGTTGTTTTTACATCTAAATTCATCTCAAAAATTGTTGGTTCATCGTCTCGAACAACATTAAACAGACACTCTCGTTCTGCTAGTAACGTACAACACATCGTGTATAAAAATTAAAAAATTCCTTGTGCACAAAAATCAAATACAAAAAATTATAAAATAAATTTCCGTGACGACCTATTTTTACGGAATAAAATAATTATTAGAAATTAATTCTTGTTGTTATCGGCATTATAATAATAATAATCATAGTAGAGTCGCGCTGAATTTCTCGTTGCTGCGATTGAAAATTCACCGCGTTTGTCGCCTTCCGCGAAGAATAAATAATAACATTTTCGGAACTCAGTGAAGTGCGGTGGTGATAATTCGCTAAACATTGTAAACTATTTTAAGTGTTAAAAATAAATTACGGCCGCATAGCCAATATTAATTGTGCGGTAAATAAAATATATAATTATATTCAATTCATGTACCCCAAACATTTTCAACGAAAATAGAACAATTCTATACATCCCATCTGCACCCTTTTCAAAATACTTAAACTTAATTTCCGGCAGAGATATGTGGTACAGTGTTCGTTATGTTGTGAAAATGGACACGCGTTTTCCAGTAGTAAACTACTTGTAATTGTTTACTTATTTAGTTGTTTACTTATTTATTTAGTTATCCTTATCACCAACTTATTTAATTGTTTATATAGTTATTTATAACGAACTGGTTACATTATTAAAAAATTTAATAAAATTATATCATTAAAATATTTAAAAAAAATTTTTTATTCAAAATTTACTAATAATCTAAAAGATGCTTTGGCACCAATCTTAAATGGGTCTCTACGAATAAAGAGGTGCTAGTATTTATTAATTTGCATCTACCTCGATATGCTGGAAGTATGAAAGCAGGCAGGCTTACATCTCTAGGTAGCCTTGGGAGAGCTTACATTTAAAAGCGCTTTTACACTCTATCTATGCGATCTGAGTAGTTATTATAAAACAGATTCCATATGGCAACACCACATTCTAACAATGAACGAGCAAACGGGATGTATACAATTTTAATCACGCAAGAATCCTGAAAATCTTTGGAAAACCTTTTAACAAACCCAAGCATAGAATTCGCTTTAGAAATGCAACCCTCAATGTGCTTGTGAAATGATAGATTCGAAGTAAAAGTTAGACCTAAATTCTTAAACTTATCGACACTTTCAATAATGCAATCGTCAAAAAAGTAAACGTAACTAGCGGGTGAGTGTAATCGGGTAAAGCAGATTGTTTTGCATTTGTAGATCTATAGCATCAAATTATGCGATGTACACGAAGCTTTGAAGTTTGTCGGATCAGATTGAAAGTCAATTGCATCATTGACGCAAGAAATAGTTGTGAAAATTTTAATGTCGTCCGCATAAATTACTCAGACAATTTACCACATCATTTACGAAAAGAATAAAGAACATGGAGCCAAATGACTACTTTGATGGGCTCCTGAAGAACTCTTGAAGTGAAATTATACCAATTTTCACCATTTGAGTTCTAAATTCCAGATAAGACCTAATCCAATTAATTGGCGCAGCAATTCATGATCGATCTTGTCAACGGCCTTTCACAAATCAGTGTAAATGACCTGTGCAAAATTACCATTTATTTTTTATATTTGTGCATATAAAATACAATTTGAAAACAAAACTAAGTTAGTTACAGTTGACCTATCAAGGAAAAATTCAAGCTATCCTGTGAAAAATCCATGGGAAATGAATATCTTAACATAAAACCACAATTTCCCTTTAATTAGTTACACACAATGCTTTGTTAAAACTGATATAATGCAAATACCTCTATAGTTCTCGACATCGCTTCAAGATCCAGATTTAAAAATTGGCTTAATAAGTAAGCGTTAACATAGAAGAGAGAGACAACTAGGGAAATATGGCCAGAAATTGCACTACCGGCTAATTTTAGAAAATGAGTGGAATACAATCGAATCCGGCACTTTCATTAATATCAAGATTTGACAATTCAGATAAAATAGTATCTACTTCGAGACGAAACATAGAATATTTTGACTCCCTTACAACATTATTCAAAATACATAGATTTTGAATTATATACAATGTCCAACCAATTAGTTGTCCATTAGATTTGTTTTTGTAATAAACAAAATGCGAAAAGTTATTCGGCTTTGATTTAGTTGATGATGCAAGCTCCAGAATATAACTGCTGTAAAGAATATATATGTACATATATACTATATTTATATATGTATTCTTTAATAGAGTTTCCCAAAATTTGGCTCTTTCCAGCGCCCCTCCTCTCCCCCTCCACGAGTAATACTTTTTGGAAGTTAAGACCATTCTACTTAGGTTGCTTTATTTTAATGTTATAGGCATCATTCTCTTCGTTTTTTATTGAACTTTCATTTGAAGTCAGTTTCAGCCTCATATTTAATATTGGCTAAATGCGACAGCAAAAGGTACAATCTTATTTTTTTATTAGAAAATGGCATGTTTTAAAATTTTCGCTAAATCAGTGAATTTTTACTAAAATACATAGACTCAGTTTTTTCATGTTTTCATGACCATTACAAATTTTTGAACCACATTTAATTTTTTGAAACACTTTTAAAGTTGGATTACAAGCGTACTTACAAGCGTTTGATTGCACCCAATTTTTCGGAAATCGTAATATTCACACCTCTGTAACTTTTCTCGTTTTACTCTGAACGACACTAGCTTTTGGAAAGAAGCTCATCGTTTTATCCTCACAACACCTCATGAAATACTTATTTGGATATTGAGATCCTAACTGCGTTATAATTTTTTAAAACACCTAATAACTCGTTAAAAAAAAATCAGGGGTAGTAACGCACGTTTTAATTCTGTATTTCACAAATATCTCAGCTTCTGTTTATCATGTTAAAAAAAATTATGTACTACTTTATTTATTTTGAGTTTGCCTTTAAATCGAACATTTTTAACTTAATATTACAGTAAACAAATTAAAATCTCTCACATCAATTTTGATTTTATATAGATCATACCAAAATTCAGAAGCATAAGGAAAAGCTCAATAGTAGGTTCAACACTGTTAAAAATTCACAGTTGTGATCCCCTTGATGAAAAAAGGTGTAAATTAACTTGTATCTACTACTAAACTTACCCCTACTTATAATTTTAAAAATGTTAGATTTAAAGGCAAACTCATAATAAATAAAGTGGTACATACTTTTTTTTTAATATGATAAACAAAAGCTGAGATATTTGTGAAATACTGAATAAAAACATACGTTACTACTCCTGATTTTTTTTTAACGAGCTAGCTATTAGGTGTTTAAAAAAAATTATAACGTAGTGGGGCGAGAAAACGGAGAAAATGAGGCCTATAACTTTAAAAACAAAGCAACCTAAGAAGAATGGTTTTCTATCTGGGCTGGGATGTTCTAACGTCACTATTTTCGATATTCGATACGCTTTATGTCTCTTTTTTCATGAACAAAGTTGCCCATTATTTCGCTTCCTCAATTACGCTCATCTATTGCGATCTCAGCCTATTAGAGTAAATTTCTTTCCTATCATTTTTCAACATAATCGACAAAGTATCACAAATAATTTTTGTAGTGATAAAGTGATGAAGAAATAGCAGGCTGAATCGAAAATACTTAGACAATAATTGTGAAAGATAATGCGATTTTGTTCTTGAAAAAAGAGACATAAAGCGTATCGAATGGGTTAGCCCCATAATCTTGCAATACATAATCTTGCAATACAAAATCTTACATTACAAAATCTTGCATTATAAAATCTTGCATTACAAAATCATGCAAGTACAAAATCTTGCATTACATAATCTTGCATTACAAAATCTTGCATTACATAATCTTGCACCAAAAATCTTGCATATAAGAATTTCCCGTACATTTATAGAATCGCGCGCGCGATTCTATAAATGTACGGGAAATTCTTATATGCAAGATTTAAAACTACACTGTGTTATGATATGAATATAATTTAATCTAATCAAAGTTGCATTTTCCACCTCATAAACATATATAAAAACAAAAGTGGGTCAAAAGCTACACGTACAAGAAGCTGGAGTTTATAAGATTATAAAAAAGTTGTCAGATGAACTTATTGTAGCAAAAGCTCAAATCGAAAAAGTGAAATCCGGAGAACGCCTTCCAAAGAAAAGAAAAACAATAATTAAAAATAAAAAAATTAAACGGATTCTTAAAAAAAGGGAAAAAATCTGTAGACTGATTTTTTAAAGAGAATCGCGCACAACATGATACTTTTTTAAATTGCCATATAATTTATTTTATGTTATGTTTCTTTATTTTTAATGTTGCCTATTAATTTATAATTTTATTTTATTTTTAATAGCCATGTATGTGTTTTTAATTGATGAAATTAAAATAAATAAATACTCGAAAATCACTTAAGTGTGTATTTAAATTTATAATTGAGAATTTATAAACTTTTAGGAAAAGCAAGATTATGTTGAAATTAATAATTAAAACTGCAAGATTTTGTAAAGCAAGATTTTGGATTTGCAAGATTTTGGATTTGCAAGATTTTGGATTTGCAAGATTTTGTAATGCAAGATTTTTATTAAATGCATGATTTTGTAATGCAAGATTTCGGGGCGCTCCCGTATCGAATATCGAAAATAGTGATGTTAGAACATCCCAGCACTGTTAGCCTAAAATCACTCAATTTCTTAACTTCAAAAAATCATAGCTTGGCCAGGAAGGAGTCAAATTTTGGGAAAATCCATTTTTCATCGACTAATTTTCTGGAAAAAAGTTACAGATAAATCGGTGAATGCAGTAAAATGCATGCGCCCGGTTTTTTAAAAAGTAATGGATAAGCCCATATATACTTCTTACGCAATTAGGATGTAATTTATATTTTTTGTGAGCCTTGTCCCTTCTATTTTTTGATTTATCAAGTCATTATTATGCCACGGTTCCTTTTTTGTACTTGAAGCTGTTATCCTAGGGATAAATCTCTCCATACCTAAATTAATGTTTCAATTGAAAATCCGGAAATGCATTTAAGGAAATGTAATCATTACAAAATTTAAAATTCATGAGTTCACATTTTCTTCAACTAACTCGCAGCTTTTAAAAATATAAAAATACATATTGTATATTAACGAAATTCGTAATTTCGTATGAGTTGAGTTAGAAAAATCTGTTTGGCTGGAAAGTTTATGCCGAGACTGTGCGAGGTCTTTTACGAGGTGTAAATTTCCATGGCAGAAACGCGAGATAAAAACATCTTATTCATAACAATAATATAAAAAACACGATTAAGGTGTACTACTTCAGCATTATATTATATTCTCAGATGAGAGTAACTTTAATATTTTTGGCTTCGAATCCAAAATGGAATGATGAAATAATATTCAATCAATTCAACGCTGCCGTACGTAACTTGATTTACATAACGAAAGAAAACGCATTTTGGGGAAAATCGATGTAAAAGTTTTGAAAATATTATATTCTGCACCAAAATTGAAAACAATTCTTTTTAAGCGTTTCTTAATCTAGTTTTATGTAATTATTTTTGTTAATTTTAATGATAAAGTACATATATTATTAGTTATCGATTGGCATCAATAACTGAATTCGGCCGAAAATATAGTTCTGTAAAATATGCAGTGAAACATGAATGTGGACATGATGAAATGGCGTGGGGTATATATCAGACGGAAATATGGACCGATTTCTCAAGGACAATTTGATTCCAAGCTTTTTAACCCATCGAGTGTTAAAAAGCTTGGAATTAAAGATTGTTTCGAAATATATCAGGAGAACGATCCGATACGTTCATCTTATATCGTCCAATAATGACTTTTGTTTAATTGTCTCGAAGTTATGAAAATACCACACATCACTGGGCTTAAATATTATTGAAAACTTGTCGCTTAAGTTAAAACTCGGAATTCGAAATCACCCCATTTCCAACAAAAATGTACCAAAAAAGCGTTGGCTGTTTGGTATTGGCTATCTTTTTGTTTTGTATTAATGTATTAATAAATGTATCTGCAATTAACAATTAAGCAGCTATAGCTGAGAGATGGAAACAAAAAATTAAATTTTTCATAATTCTCATTCAGATCGAAACTGAACTTGCAAAATTCTTGATAATTTCGCTCTTCGTAATAAAAGTATTGTAATATTACAAACCGATAGAAATCTTTATTCAACTATTTTAATTATAACTATTTTAATTATTAACTACAAATATTTTAAATATATTATAATATTATTTAATATAGTATACCTAAAAAATATTTTAACTATTTAATTAAATATTTAATTTTATAATATTTGTTTTTTTTTTTCAAATTAATCTAAAACTAATTGTCATGATTATAAATATTAAAATGAACTGAAAATTGTTAATTTAATTGTTCAATAATTATATTTGGTTAAATAACCGAAAGAAATAATTGAATTAAAAATTTAAACAAATAAAATAAGTAAATTAGCAAAAAAAATCGTTTTTTTTCATGTTTAACCTGGAAAGCTCATTGTTTCCACCAGAAGTTCAACATTTCATATTTGGTCTAGTTAAATAAAAATGCTATGTTGAAAAAGTTAACAATTTGTAAAATAATTAAAAAGTAGGTAGAAATGAAGAGTGTTTTCCCATTTTAAGGTTGTTCCGAACTAATCGATATCTCATTTTTACCCTTTTTTACAGATTAACTGGACTATATTATCTGTACTTTTCTCTACAATAAAAATTTAATACAAATTGTATTGATTATTTTCCAAAATGATTTTAAATTTCAAACCGTTTTTTAATTTAGGAATACCGTAAATCACACACAATTTAAAAATGAAAGTTTAAAAAACCACCAAATTTTACAAAATATGTAAAAACATTTACATATTTTAAAAATTTATGCATAGTGCATATCGTGAACAAAAATTCGCATCATCAGTTGCTTTTATTTACTTCTTATTGAGTAAATAAAAAGCAACTGATGATCTGAATTTTACTTCACAAAATGCATTTTACACAAATTTCTAAAATAAATGTATTTATTTTTTATTCGTTTTGAAAATCAAAGTTTTGTGATTTTTTAAACTTTCATTTTTAGATTGTATTGAAATAAAAAGCTTAGATTATTTATTTATTTAAAATAAAAACAATCTTAAAAAATTATTATTTGATCTATTTTTAATTTCATAGGATTGGGTTACGCTGTAGTACAAGTTTAGCCTGCACAAACTACCTATTTGAATATTTTGAATGCAAGGAAAAATAAATAAAACTTCGTAGAAGTAGCACAAAATTAGATAAAACCATGAATGAAATATTTTCTACGTTTTCAATTCCTTCATTCATAAATTAAATAGTTCGATGCCGAAAATATCTAAAATATATATTGTGTTATGTATTTGTGCATACTATAATATGTATGGATAAAAAATCTACATAAACAAAACTATGTAGATATGTTTTCTTTCTCTTCTCCATACCAAATGTGGCTAATGGAATGGCATGTTATGTATGTACATAATTACGAAAATACAAAAACGAAGTCAAAACGAATGAAAAATACATGAGAAATTGAGAATATGCTTTACAGTGAAGGGAATATATATTCCATTTAAAATACAAAATTTCATATCATATGTAAATGAATTTGTTTCCCTTACTAGACACCTAATGTTAGTACCAGAAAACAATATTTAAAGAGAGGCGCTAGGTTCGCACCGGCTTAACATTTTATTTCAGTATAATCTTTCTTATACTTTTGTGTTTTGTGATTGTGCCTACTTATTTGAGATTTTCGTCATTGCGAGTTCCGGTGTGGTAATTGCTTATACCTTATTGCCGATATATTTGTGGAAACAACATGGCTTGCTGGCAACTATATTTCCCATTCATATTCCATTCATTGATTGGCACAAACCCTTTGGCTACATAATTAATACCGTAAATCATCTGTATTGCGTTATTTTTGGTATGGTTGGCATAATGGCGGGTGACTGTACATTTATGTACTTAGTTATTCAATCAATTGGATATGTGGAAATTTTAAAATGTCGTGTCAATAAATTAAACCGATTACTAGAAAATGAATTGCGAGATTTGGAGACAATTGAAATACAATTTTATGAATGTATTCAAGCTCATCAAGATTATATAACGTATATTGTAATCGGTGGATAGTATTTTTTCACAATGGTGCCTGGCGCAACTGATGACTAGTGAAATATTTTTAACAACCTCCTTACTATTGACGCTTTGGAAGAAATATGCTGTAGGACCATTTATATCAATTGGTGGTCTATGCCAAATTCTACAATATTGCATATTAGGAACGGTTGTAACTGTTCAAGTATGTAATGGTATAAAAATTAGTTCACTTATGAGATTACATCATTTCTTGTTTTAATTTCAGAACGAAAAGGTTTCGGATATTATTTATGACATGAGGTGGTATTTGTTACCGGTCCGCCTTCAAAAACTTGTAATAATAATGATACTACGTGCGCAAAATCCAGCAGAACTAAATGCTGGCAAGTTTGCTAAATTAAATGTTGCAACATGTATGCAGGTAGGTTACTTTATGGCTTTGGATAATTCAATTTTTTTTTCATTTATGTATATCCATGTTTTAGTTATTAAAGACAACATACACTTATGTAATGATGATGCTTGAGTTCCTCGCCTAAAATGTTAAATCATCTGTTCTGCCGCAGTTAATTTTCAGTAGTAATTCTTTAGTGTTGAATATCACCAGGTCTAATTAATTTTTATTATTACTGCACCAATGTTGAAAGAAAATTGTGATTTAATGCCAATTATGGAATAAAGTAGTTTATGTTTATTGTGTTTCTATTCCTGGTTAAATAAATCGAATCCAGTCCAAGCTGACTTGAATAAGATAAGTAAATCCCCAAGGGTTTTGTATTTTATTACGCAACTATTATCGTACCCGGCTTCGCACAGGTTTATTTTTAGTATCTGTTTCTGTAGTATCAATTATCAGTATCTGTAGTATTTTAATCTGCCAGCACATATAAGTTTGTAGGTGTCTTCGCCCGTGACATTGCTATACGTAGAATTGTCCATGACTGAAGCATTCATCCGACTGAATGAACACATTTTCCCTTTTAAATTGACTAACCAAAATTGTCGCCTCAATTATATAAGGGTTCATCGCCTTCACAACCAAACGCATTCCGTTGTGGTATACCACTTGGATTGAGCATATTTAAGAACTCAACTGGATAACAGGTGGACTCTTCTTCGTCTACCATCTTGTCAATTAAGTAAAATGACTTCGATTCAACTGGAATCAGTTCTTGAATGGTGAAATTGATTTAGTCGACTAAAGCATTAATTGGTGCAAGTATTGGTCGTTCTTGAAGCCAACGGTGATCTACAATGTGCTGTGTTAGATTTGGATACAGGTGGTCAAATCTTTATTCAATTTAATTTTTCCTGTTTCCACATCCAATTCATCATTTTCGTTGCCCACACTCAGCAGATATGTTGTGAACACACATCAGGCAACCCTAATTCTTTTCCATTTATCCATGTTTAGTTCTAAAACAAACGAAAAAAAAAATGAAATGTATAAAAAAAAACAAAGAGAAGAGCAAGAGGCACGATAAAAAAAAATATGAACGAAGTTCAGTTGATCGTCGTCCTTCAATAAGTTACATAAGTTAAGTGTATACACATATTAATATAAAAGAAATCAATATGTAATAAAGAACGAATGAAAAATTAAGTAAAAATAAAAATTATAAACTGTTTCATTTCCTCACCAAATTAATTACAAAAGTAACTAAAAAAGTAAATTATGACAAGTGGTGGCAGCGGAAAAGATTTTGTTGTATGTATACACATTTTGGATATCGTTAAAAAAAAAAATTTAATTACGTGATCTACTATGTCGTCCATGTTGAATTTTTAAGTGAAACCTGTTTTAAAGAAATGTAGAATTGACGACGATTTTCAGAAAAGAAAATTACATATGCATCTATGTATCTATGTGCATAAAAAAAAAATATATATATATATTTATTTAATATTGCGTATTAATATTTATAATAGAAAATACCAAAAATACGCATCACCAAATAATTCACAAATAATTCACCAGCGACATTATACGGCGAGTAGCAACATCATCAAATAAATTCAGCGTTATCAAGGATCAAAACCACAATACTAATTCAGCATTTATATACCAACTCGTGACATCATGCGGACAATTTGGAGATGATGAAATTATTTTCATAATTTTAAACACATGGGGGCCTATTCTCGAATTTCACATCCATTTTCCACATGTGGACATCTGTCAAAGTTGTCAAAAAATGGTTCGAAAATTGTAATTCGTATATAAAACACATGCGGCATTGACATTTTCCTATATGGGGAATTTTTCCACATGCTTATACCCATTCGGAAATATTCCCTTAGTACCGAAAAAATTCAATTTTTATGAGTTTTGACAGATGTCCACATGTGGAAAATGGATGTGGAATTCGAGAATAGGCCCCATGGTCTGTTTATTTTATATTTGTGCGTAACTTTTGATTTTAATTTATTACAATTTATATAATTTGTTCCTTGGATATATTTTGTGACATTTTTAAAGTTTTGTAATTTTTAAATTTTTTTTTGTTAGTCACAATAATAAGTAATTTTGTTATCAAATTGTATTTCGTAGTTTAAATACGAAATTGATTGTAATTTTTGTTCCATTTTTATTGCTATTTTTATTGTGATTTTTGTTTCATTTTACAAGTTAAAGAAAATATTAGCTCAATATAAGTACCGTCATTCACATAATACGAGATTACGGAAAAAGAAGGAAGGTACTATACCGCTTGATGTGACAGCTGATTATAAAAAGCTTAACAGTAAAATTCAAATTAAAGTTTCCAAAATGGCCCTTAATATTGATCAAGTGCTAAAAATTGTCCCAGAATTTTCAGGAAATGGTGACGATCTTCATAGGTTTTTATCTGCGTGTGATTTAGTTAGTACTCCATTGAAAAATGACGCTGACAAAACGACGCTTTTGAATTTAATTAAAATACGCCTTAACGGCAAAGCGTATAATTCAATAAAATATAAAACGATCAATACTCTTGATGCTTTGAAAATAGAATTAAAAAGCCAATTTGGGCAAGCGTGTTCAATTGAACAGTTGCAGACCACGTTGTGTCTTATTAAGCAAGGCGCAAACGAAGAAGTTCAAACATATGCGAATCGAGTTGAGGAAACTCTTTTTAAATTAAACGACGAATGTGTTTCTGGGCAAGGAGAGGCACATCAAGAGGTCATTGTGGCCTTGAATTCCAAGACGGCATTGAAAGCTTTTGTGGATGGATTACGAGATCCCATAAGAATTTTTATTAAGGCGTGTCGATACAATAAACTATCAGACGCCATTGCTAAAGCCGTCGAGGAAGAAGTAGCGTTGAAAGTTAGAAATTCTATTACACGAGCAACAAATTCGGTATCACAATACAATGTCTCAACGTCTTCTAACGGACGAAATAATTCAAATAATCAAGGATTCAGTATTAAATGTCAGATTTGCAATAGAACAGGCCATACGTCAAAAACATGTTTCTTTCGTTACAACCAGACTGAGAAAAAATCAGTGAAGCAAATTTCGATTCAGTGCAGTTATTGCAAAAATATCGGGCATCACATTCGTGATTGTCGCAAACGGCAATATAATGAAAAAGAAAAAAACAATGAAAAATTTTCACAGAATAAATTTCAGAATCGTGATTTTAGACCATCCGCTAAAGATGTAAAGAGCATTACAAAAAACATGTCAGAGCTCGTCAATTTCGCCAATTATTTTCTAAATTTATGTCAATATTTCTAGTGTTCCACGTTATTCTAAATTTTATTTCACTGTCGATAAACGATATAAAAATTTATGTTACAAATTTTTCAATTTCAAAAAAACATTACTTTTAGATACATTGATGATATTTGTTTCCTGCTATATTCTACAATATTCCTATATTCTAAAAAATTACCAATTTTTTATTTATTACTATTTTCTGAAACAAAGCTCTCAATACTTGAACCGAAAACACATTTCCTACATTATAAAACCGATTTGTCGACAAATACTAATAATCATAAGTATATCAAACTAAAATTGAATATTTTAAAAAACGGATCCTCCTATTTTTTAGTTGATACTGGAGCAGTTGTTTGCGTTTTGAAGAAGAACCTAGTGATTCCTGAAACAATTTGCTTTCCGGCGCAAAGTTGTGAAATATCTGGAATTACTAACCAAGGAATCAGAACTCTAGCAGCCTGTCCAGCAAACATTTTATTACCAAATTCCGAAATCATTCAACATAAATTTCAGCTTGTCAAAGATATACCCATTCCATGTGGCGGTATTATCGGTAAAGATTTCCTTTCAAAATATCAGTGTAGAATCGACTACCGTAGAAATAATCTTGAAATTCGATCAGAAAAACCAAGTATATTACCATTAGAATCTACAATATCTGAAACAGTCATTCCAGCTCGATCTGAAAAAGTTTGTAAAATTCCAGTAAATAGTTTACGTGGCCGAGATTTCATTTATAAATCGCAAGAAATTTACCCCGGAGTTTTCGTAGCAAATTCAATTTCTAGAGTAGAAGGTGGCTTAGCTAGTTTTAGTATAGTAAATACCAGTGAAATTTCAGCCGATATTAGACATTGTGAAATCAAAATCGAAGATATGGAAAACTATAATATATTTGTCTTATCAAAAAACGAAAATGAACTGTCAAACAGATTACAAACATTAGAATCCATACTAGATGTTTCTACATTAAACGAGGAAGAAAAACAATCAATCATCGCGATTTGTCGTGAATACAACGAATTATTTCACCTTCCCGGTGATAAATTATCTTGTACCAATATTCTGTCTCATAAAATTCCAGTTTTGCCAAATACACAACCTGTACATATTCGACCTTACAGATTACCTCAAGCGACAAAAACTGAAATGTATAACCAAATTTCAGAAATGATGGTCGATGGAATCATTCAGGAAAGTCGTAGTCCTTGGAACTCACCAGTGTTAATCGTTCCGAAAAAATCAAATTCCGATTAAGAGAAATTTCGCCTCGTCATAGATTATCGAAAGTTGAATGATTTGTCAATCGCTGAAGTGTACCCTCTTCCTAATATTGTCGAAATACTTGACCAACTTGGGAAATCCAATTATTTTAGTACATTGGATCTTGCCAGTGGATACCACCAGGTACCAGTTGACGAAGCAGATAGAGAAAAGACAGCTTTTTCTACATCTAGTGGTCATTTTGAATTTGTACGAATGCCGTTTGGCTTAAAAGGAGCACCGGCAACATTTCAACGCATTATGAATACCGCATTGTCAGGCCTCACTGGTTTGAAATGTTTTGTTTACTTAGATGACATAGTTATCTATGTTTACAACTTGGAAGATCATAATAAAAAACTGAAAGATGTCTTTAACCGACTAAAAACATTTCATCTCAAATTACAGCCGACAAAATGTTTGTTCCTTCGAAAAGAAATAGGTTATTTAGGCCATATTATTACAAAAGACGGTGTAAAGCCTGACCCATCGAAAATATCAGCGATCGAAAATTATCCCACACCGACAAATCAAAAAGAGCTAAAGTCCTTTTTAGGGTTGGCGGGATACTACCGCCGGTTTATTGATAAATTTGCTTGTGTTGCACATCCTCTAAGCAAAATGACAAGTTCAAAAGTAAAAGTTTCATGGAATGAGTTTTGCGAAGAAGCGTTTATCAAACTAAAGTATGCATTATGCACCCTCCCAGTCCTAATTTATCCTGATTTTGCTAAACAGTTTGTATTAACAACCGATGCCAGTAACACGGCAATTGGCTCTATATTATCCCAAATTCAGGAAAATGGTAGTGATCTACCAATCGCTTACGCCAGTCGAATATTGAACGAAGCCGAAGTAAATTATTCAACTACTGAAAAGGAGTTGCTGGCTATCGTCTGGTCTGTTAAGAGGTTTCGTCCCTATTTATATGGTGTTAAATTTAAAATCGTGACAGATCATAAGCCCCTAGTGTGGTTATGCAAGTTAATAAATCCAACATCCCGACTTATTCGATGGCGAATCTTACTGGACGAATATGAGTACGAAGTAGTTTACAAGCCAGGAAGGTTTAACCACAATGCTGATGCCCTAAGCCGAGTGAATATTACCACAGATACCAACATTTTCGCCGTAACTCGGTCTATTTCGAAAAAATCACAATATTTTACAAACGATGCTGATAATCCAGAATTTAATTCAGTACCAAAAAATTCACAAACAATAACTACAACTTCAGTTTCCGAACCAATATCTCAATCACAAATTTCGCATACTCCTACTTCCTCACCATCAAACAAATTTCATACATTAAAACAACCGATTCAGATTGTTCAGGATAATATGGAAATTACCAGAATTATTCGTGAATTCCATGATAGCCCAATCGGTGCTCATCAGGGAATTGCTAGGACGCTGAAACGCATGTCGCAATACTATAAATTCGATGGTATGTTGAATAAAGTAAAAAAATACATTAAAAATTGCGAGCTGTGTCAGAAAAACAAGTGTGGTCGTTCAACCAAAATGCCAATGACGTTAACTACAACATCGTCTCATCCGTTTGAAAAAATCTTAGATATTGTAGTTCTCCCAACCTCGTATCAAAACAACAAATATATCTTATCATGTCAGGACGATTTGACAAAATATTCATTAGCCATGCCCATGCCAAACCAAAAAGCAGAAACAATCGCTAAAATTTTTTGTGAACAATTTATCTGTAGATTTGGCACCCCTGGAATTATTCTGACGGATCAAGGAGCGAATTTAATAGGAGAAGTGTTTAAACAAATGTGCCAAATACTGAAAATCAAAAAGATAAAAACAACTGCGTATCATCCGCAGTTGAACGGAGCGCTAGAAAGGTCGCACCGAACTTTAGGTGAATACCTGAGAAATTTTACGAATAGCGATCCCAATAACTGGGATTCGTGGCTTCCATACGCAATGTTCGCATATAACTCGACTCCGCACTCGTCAACGAACTTAATGCCGTTCGAATTGCTACATGGTTTCAAACCACAATTACCAACCTCGATTTTATCAAACACGCCAATTTACGATTTTGATGATTATCTATCGCAATTGAAGCATAAATTAAGAACATCATATGAAATAGCTCGAGAAAACCTCCTCAAACAAAAGCTAAAATCGAAATTAAACTATGATCAAACTCTAAATCCGACTACTTTCAATATTGGGGATTTGGTTCTTTTGAAAAATTCAAAGTCAAAAAACAAATTAGAGCATTTATTCACGGGTCCATTCAGAGTGGTATAGAAATTATTTCCAACGTAAATACCCGTATTAAGATTGACAAAGGTACTCGAGTTGTACATAATAACCGTTTGAAGCAATTCAATGATTCTTGATTGTGAAATGAAACAAAATAAAAATCAACTAAATAACATAATATTATTAAATAAACTAAGTACCTACATAAAAAAAAAAAAAAAAAAAATTATGTATAATTCATATACATAATTCATTAGTTCATTAGTATCCAAAATATCTGGAAATGAATTTTATAAATTTAAATAATTTTTTTGAAATTGACTTATTAAATTAAATTAAAAAAAAAAATTTAAAAAAAAAATTCTTTTTGAATAGAAAAAAAAATCATTTTTAGCATAGAGTTATTATTATTATTATTATTGAGGGGGCCATGCGGGCGATCAGCCACTTCGCACTGCAACCTAAAAGATCTATTGTGCTGGCCCCTGCTTAATTATCCGTCCAGTCAATATTCAGGTTCTTAATGAACCTGACAATACTGCCTCCCGGTACGTGATACATACTATCTGGGCTTATTGCTCTCCCTCCTAGATGTTTACTACAGCATGTAGTTCCGCTAGAAAGACGGTAGCATTGGAGCTCAAGGACCTCTAGGGGGTTGTCCCACTCCCGTATATTCCTACTCCTGCCCCGTATTCCGTTTGATTTTACTCTTATGAGTTGCTGGGAATTGCAAATCACCTGTAGGTCACCCAGCATTACTACAGGAAGGCTAAATAAAACTGGAGGGTGCCTGGTATCAAGAGTCCGCATATTTTGGGCTGATTAACCTATCAGCCATTCATCTTTCGGCATATGCTGTTCCACCTTAGATTAGGGGTTTTTGTCAAGGTTTTCTCCTTTAGCGCCGTACTTTAGCCTGTGCCAAATGGCCAAAAATGTGCCAAGTGGCCTTAGTTACCAGTGGTTGCCACGAGGAGGCAGTACGTACACTTGCGAATTATGATCAGGTTACCCCTTACACAATTGTACCCATCTCGCAGCTACCTAATGACAAGACCAGAACAGCTCACGTGATGCGCACCCTACTGGAAGGTTACGGAGCTGGTAGATCAATCTACTCAACTTTGATCCCCCCCTCCAATAGACGCCAAACCACCTAGCATAGAGTTTAAATTCAAGAAGGGAGGTGTTGTGAACACACATCAGGCAACCCTAATTCTTTTCCATTTATCCATGTTTAGTTCTAAAACAAAAGAAAAAACTGAAATGTATAAAAAAAAACAAAGAGAAGAGCAAGAGGCACGATAAAAAAAAATTATGAACGAAGTTCAGTTGATCGTCGTCCTTCAATAAGTTACATAAGTTAAGTGTATACACATATTAATATAAAAGAAATCAATATGTAATAAAGAACGAATGAAAAATTAAGTAAAAATAAAAATTATAAACTGTTTCATTTCCTCACCAAATTAATTACAAAAGTAACTAAAAAAGTCAATTATAACAGATACTTGGAAAATTGTGGTGAGTCGAATCCATTTGATTGTTATACCCGCATGTTTTTTTGAAGTTGCATGTTTTTTACAAATCTCCACAGTTGCGATGATTTGATACAGGCTTCTATTTCGTCGTACATGTTACATCTAGGAATGACTGGCAGTGTTTGATGAAAATTTCCAGCAAGGATTTAAAACTTCCCATCCATGTTTATGCATCATTGCTACTTCGCCTTACATTCTTTTAATACCTCCGCTTTTCCAGTTTCTTTCTTAATTCCGCATACTGGCGTCTCGTCGTGTATGAGGTCAATTGGAAGCGATAGTGTAGCAAGCGATGCCTGAAGAGGCCGTTGCGAGTGCAATTTTCTTTTCTCCTCTGATTCTAGCAAGTACTAAGTTAATAAGGAAAGCTTTGCCAGTTCCGCCAGGTGCATCTGCGGTTCATTTATTTCGACGTATCTGTTCATTTTGTCAGTGTCATATAAAAGTCTGTCTGTTGTTTTACGTGATGGGCTTGGAATTCCAAATGCTGATAAAAGTTTTCCTGACATATCAATAGCTTTGTCTCCGATCATTATTAGTGCTGCGTTGTAGATTTCATCTGTGAAATCAGAAGTTCAGATTGGGATTTTCTCGTTGCAGATGTCGGAGAATTTGTTGTCGCAGTCCTTGTATTTTTCCCACATAGCTTTTGTTTTGGACACCTCGCAGCATGAAAGTAAGATAGCAAAAAGAGTTCGAATTTTTGAACGTATGAATCTGATTCTTTCTCTTCGTTCAATGGCTCATCCCACTGGTTGTTATTCTCTAAGAGCACTATAGCCAAATATGCAGCATGATATGTCTCACATAAATCTCCATTTACGGTCCGTAAATCATTAAAACTGTTATAATCTTGCACTGTATTTGTGTATTATACCTCGCATTGTATTTGCTAACATATTCTATTGTATAATTGTAGAGTAGTAGATGAATAACCTGTTTGATTGTACGGTAGTTACTGTTACTAAATGCGAGGAACTCTTATTCTGGTTGCTGAACTATCAACATTGTTGTCATTATAATTTATTTTGGAACACAATATTGGCGACGAGGATATAAACGTAACACCATATATTTGGAATATAAAAGGCTGAAATACATACTGTTGTAAGTAAAGGTGATAAACTTAATTTTTTTTTTGCGCATTCTTGGGACTGTGAGCAAGTGATAGTGTGGTACATTAAATTCGTAATAAAGTGTCATTTATCGGTACTTTAGAATCGTTTGATGTCAGTAAATCTGATTTTGAGACATATTTAGAACGCTTCGAACAATTAGTTAAAATCAATACTGTAGAAGATAAAAATAAGATGTCGTTGTTTATTACCTTGATGGGTGCAGAGACATATAATGTCTTGAAAAATCTATGCGTACCCGACTCGCCTTTAAATAAATCGTACGATTTTATTACCAAATTGTTAAAATCGCATTTTAATCCGGAAAAATTAGTTATATTTGAACGTTTCAAATTTAGTAAGCGGGACCAATCGGCGAACGAAACCATAGCTGAGTATATAATAGAGCTTAAACGGCTTACCAGAACGTAAGAGATAGGCTTATTTGTGGGCTGAGAAGCGAATCTATTCAAAAGAAGCTTTTGTCTGAAGGAGGAGACCTTACATTTGAAGATGCATGCAGGAAAGCTGTTAGTTTAGAATAAGCTACCATAGAATCCAAAACTATTAGTAATAGCTCAGTTTCAAAAATTTGGAGTTCAAGGCTGAACCATCTTAATCCTAGTGTATCAACCAATTTTAATCAAAATGACAAAAGATTTAATAACAAACTGTGTGATAAATGTGGTATAGGAATCATAGCGACAAATTTTGTCCGGCCAAAAATTGGAGATGCTTTTTTATGTAATAAAAGATGACATGTAAAATAACTCTGTAGGAATAAAAAGAAAATCAATAATTTGGAAGAGGAAGAAGTAGAAGATACTTTAGAGAATCTTAATTTAATTGGAATGGTTGCATCTCGGAAAGCTGAACCACAAAAAATACTATTAAAAATTAATGACGTTCAGATCAAGGTAGAAGTAGATACAGGAGCATGTGCAAGTGTCATGGAGGAAAGTTATTTCCATAAATATTTTCAAAAGGCAAAATTAGAAAAAGAAGACCTGAAGTATCGTTCCGTAACCGGGAAGAAATTAGTAACACTAGGCAGATTCGAAGTGCTTGTCGAATATGAAGGTAAAAATTACTCATTGACGCATTGGTTGTAATAAGAGCAAAACAATTATTTACAACGCTTATACGTCGGAACTGGTTAGATAAACTAATTCCAGACTGGCGTAAGGCATTCGAAACACGTAAATTTATTAGAGAAATCATTGGTAGATAGTAGCAGGCGTATGGTAGAAGCACTAAAAATTAAGTTTCCGGTTGTATTTTCGAGTCCCAGTGAGCCGATAAAAGATTTCGAGGCTGTCATAGTTTTGAAAGAAAATGCGAAACCTATATTTTGCAAACCGTACAGTGTGCCATATGCTGTAAAGGCAAAAGTCGAAGAAGAGATTCATAAAATGGTAAAAGCCGGTGTTATTTTTCCAGTGAAATATAGTCAATGGACTAGTCCTATTGTAGTCGTGCCAAAAAAGGATAAATGATTACGAATTTGTGTCGATTTTAAAGTCAGTGTCAATAAGTGGGTTGAATTTGAACACTACCCTTTGCCTTCTATAGAAGATATCTTCGCAAGTCTGGCAAATTGTAAAGTTTTTACGGTACTAGACCTAGCTGGAGCGTACCAACAGCTAATAGTCGCAGAAAATTCCAGTTCCTTGTTCACTATTAACACTCACCTGGGGCTATTTAGATTCACGCGCTTAACATACGGAATATCAAGTGCACCGACCATTTTTCAAAGCGTGATGGATCAAATATTGAAAAGTATACCAAAAACCATGTGTTATTTGGATGATATTTTGATAGCGGGAAAGGATATAGATGAATGCAAAACACTTGTATACAATGTATTAGCAAAGCTGTCAGAGTATAACGTTAGAGTTAACTTGAATAAATGCCTGTTTTTCAAAGTCAAGTGCAATACCTGGGGCATATTATATCAAAAGAAGGAATTTTACCAAGTCCGGAGAAGGTTGCTGCTATCGAAAAGGCCCCAGTCCCCAGAAATGTAACAGAACTAAAGTCATTTTTAGGTTTAGTAAATTTCTATAGGAAATTTGTTCCTATGATGGCATCGGAGCTTTCGCCATTGTACAGGCTAACTCAAAAAGAAGTAAAGTTTAATTGGAACCGAGCATGTGAGCAAGCATTTCGGAGATGTAAGGTAATGTTGTCTAATGGTAATATTCTTTGTCACTACGATCCCGCAAAGGAGGTATATTTATCGTGTAATGCAAGTGCGTTTGGCATCGGTGCTGTTTTAACTCACTTTATAAATGGGTTTGAAAAGCCAGTAATGTTTGCATCCGCAACATTAAATGAAGCAGAAAAGAACTATTATCAGTTAGAAAAGGAAGCGCTGGCAATAATATTTGCTGTAAAGAAATTCCACAAATTCCTGTTTGGTCGCACATTTTATATAATTACGAATCACCAAGGGTTGGGGTCACTTTTGAATTAAAAAAAAAGAAAACCTAACACGGCTGCTTTACTATGTAACACGAGTAAATAGAAGTTATTTTATTAATTTATAATCGTTACAAACTTTTTTAATTAATGCGTGGGAAATAATCCTTTGCAACTGTTACATTTTTCACTTGAATTTAGTTTACGACTACCTACATGGAAGATAATTGTTTAGCTAAATTTTTAATTATTTTTCGCTGAGCACATTTTATACGCACAAACAGTATTAGATGGTCTAAAAAGTTTCCGCCATCAGGACTCTTATGCATTAAAACTTCAAAACAACAACCTTAGAATTTTTAGCAAGTCTCATAGATGTCTATGTTCACTCGTTTGACCTGATTGTAGAACTTAACTTTATCGGCAACTATGGTCAAAACGGCGGAAACTTCTTAAACCATCCAATATTCTTGCAACTACTAAGCAAATCGATAAATATTTCATTACCTGTATATATCGGCAAAAAGTTCCTATAAATATCAATTTAAAATGTTCGACATAATTAAAAGTTCTCCAATCGTTTACTAAACATATTCCGTGGATAAAAAAAAAATCGTGAAGATGCCATTTTTTAATATTCAAATTCCCCATAGGCAAGTTCTGGAAGGTTCAAATGTAGTAGCTAACAAGTATTTCGTTGAAATACTTAAAAAAATGTTCAATGCTGTTGGAACGAATATAGTTGACCGGCTTACATTTACACCGCAATTGGGTTTGGCATTTTTTATGTCACATATTTTGTTGTTATCCTTTTTCGTTATGGTATTTATGAATGAGCCGTTAGATGCCAAGTTAGAAGCCTTCTGTCTCGCTAGTGGTTTATATCAAGTAAGTAGAATTTATTTAGTATCATCTACTACCTGAATAATGATTATTATTTTCCTGCTTTATATTTTTTAAGGGAATCCATAAACTGTATACCGCTCTGTTATCCAACAAAGAACTTTACAATTTGTTTGCACAACAACGTGATTTACATAGCAGGTATTGTGATGACCGAAATGTTGCACCGGTTCTCAAAAAAATAAGTTTGTATTGTGCCTAC
The DNA here is from genome assembly GCA_958295665.1 of Tipula vernalis. Classification (NCBI taxonomy): domain Eukaryota; kingdom Metazoa; phylum Arthropoda; class Insecta; order Diptera; family Tipulidae; genus Tipula; species Tipula vernalis. Next base: position 377,322,495 of record OY282559.1, read on the forward strand.
TTATTTGAGATTTTCGTCATTGCGAGTTCCGGTGTGGTAATTGCTTATACCTTATTGCCGATATATTTGTGGAAACAACATGGCTTGCTGACAACTATATTTCCCATTCATATTCCATTCATTGATTGGCACAAACCCTTTGGCTACATAATTAATACCATAAATCATCTGTATTGTGTTATATTTGGTTTAGCTGGTATCATGGCGGGTGACTGTGCCTTTATGTACTTGGTTATTCAATCAATTGGATATGTGGAAATTTTAAAATGTCGTGTCAATAAATTAAACCGATTGCTAGAAAATGAACCACGTGATTTGGAGACAATTGAAATACAATTTTATGAATGTATTAAAGCTCATCAAGATTTTATTACGTATATTGAATTGTTGGATAGTATTTTTTCACAATTATGTCTGGCGCAACTGGTGACTAGTGAAATACTTTTAACAGTCTCCTTACTATTAACGTTATGGAAGCAATGGATTGTAGGACCATTTATAACAATTATCGGTCTATGCCAGATTCTACAATATTGTATATTAGGAACGGTTGTAACTGTTCAAGTATGTAATAGTATAAAATTTAGTTCTCTTATATGAGATTACATCATTTCCTTTTTTAATTACAGAACGAAAGGGTTTCGGATATGATTTATGACATGAGGTGGTATTTATTGCCGGTCCGCCTTCAAAAACTTGTAGTAATAATGATATTACGTGCGCAAAATCCAGCAGAACTAAATGTTGGCAAGTTTGCTAAATTAAATGTAGCAACAGCTATGCAGGTAGGTTACTTTTTGGTTTTTGGATAATTCAAATTTTTTTCATTTATGTATATCAATTTTTTAGTTATTCAAGACAACATACACTTATGTAATGATGATGCTTGAGTTCCTCGCCTAAAACGTTAAATCATCTGTTCTGCCGCAGTTAATTTTCAGTAGTAATTCTTTAGTGTTGAATATCACCAGGTCTAATTAATTATTGTTATTACTGCACCAATGTTGAAAGAAAATTGTGATTTAATGCCAATTATGGAATAAAGTAGTTTATGTTTATTGTATTTCTATTCCTGGTTAAATAAATCGAATCCAGTCCAAGCTGACTTGAATGAGATAAGTAAATCCCCACACGGAGAAAAAAAATGTGGTAAATTCAATCACAATTTGCAGTAAACATAATATTTTTGAATTTAAATAATTTTTCATTGTATTTCAGTTATTTTATCATAGGTCCTAAACATATTAACTTTGAGTATAAGCATAATATGATTTACCGTTAAACAAACTATTATTGTATTGGGTGTGTGAATATGACTCCGCCCTTTTTTGTTAAAATAAAACAGATTTGCTTGTTTAAAAAATGAAAGAATTATTTATTGAAAGTCCCAACTAACATTTTGCCTTATAAATTATCTTTTAAGAATATTTTTCACTTAAAAGAGCCCTAGAATAACATTCTCCAAGAATGTTTAAATCTGGGCCCAAATCATGAAATCCGGTACTTGTAAAATTTTGACGGAAATAGTCCGGTTTTACAAAAACCGGTATCATGAAAACCGCTATCGCGGAAAATTACCGTCAAATCTTGTCCGGTTATAAATAGTTGACGGACGATGTTTTTATTTATTAAATCGGGTGTCAAGATGGCGGACCAAAATTTAACAACGTAAGTAAATTTTTTTTTATTTATGTTTTTGGTTAATTTTTATAATGTATTTAATTTATTATAGTATAAAAATTCTTACGAACCCAACACAAAAAAAAATTATGATCAATTTTATGAACGATCATCCCGATTTGGCCAAAGGATTATTAAATACTAACCAAGGGCGGCAAAAAAAAAAATCGTTATGGACGCGACTAAAAATAATGTGCAATGCGAATGGTCCACCTAATAAATCGGAGTTAGAATGGAAAAAGGTATTTAACGTTATATTAATTGTTGTTTCAACATTTTTTAAACAATTACTAATCGTCATTTTATATCATTCACGAACACTTAGGTATGGCAAGATCATAAATGGGCAGTGAAGAGAAAACTGCAACATAATAAAAAGGAAATAAATAGAACCGGTGGTGGACCTTGTCGTCTGAGAGATATCTCAGTCGATGATGATATCATATCACGAGCAACTGGTTTAGAAGCTAGCGTCAGTGGGTTAGGTCAACGGAGGTTTGGGGCCAGCGTAAGGCCAACTGTAATTTCGTCTGATGAAACAGTAATTTCGTCTGATGAAAATACAAGTAATAATATAGAAAGTAGTTTAGATGCGCAGGAAGAAGACGCTGTATTGAGTGTGGCAGAAGATTTTTGCGATAATTCCACATCAGCTAGTGAGCCTAATAAGGTGGAATTGTGTAACGTGCCACACACACTATAGCGGTAGTTGGTAGACAAAAGTACAAAAAAACACAAATTGGGCGCCAGTCTACCGGCACGTAATTTTCCCGGACTAAGCTCGATGAGCAGGTGGACTCGGGAGGGGTTACTTGCAGTGATAACCTACCGCTTAGGATGACCACGCTTTATTCAAGTCGGGTGAAACGAAATGGGAAAAAAATGGAGCAAAATTGCGACCACAAAACAAAATAAATGAATAAATAATAATAACAAAAAACAGAAAAAAAGGAAGGAAGTGAAGGATGACTCACCGTTTTCCGCTTGGTTCTTGTGTATTTCCTTTCTGATTGCTCCTCCAGTTACCACGGCACCATCGACTCGTTCTTCAACCAGCTCCTGCTTTCGTTTATTCTATTAACTTTTTTTAGCGTTATTTTCGCTAACTGTTTTTCCTTTTGGTTCTTTTGTTTATTTTTATTTTATTTTAATTTTCCACTATGGCCTCTTTTACTTTTTTTTAGTATTTTTACGATTTTTTCTGTTTTAACAAATGGCCGTTTCACTTATTGTTTTTTTTTTATCACACTGATCACACACTGCCAACAATTACTCCCCGCACAAACGAACAAATAAAAAGAAAATACAGTTTAACGGGGTTTAGGTAAATTCCCAAAAATGACAAACACCATAGCATTATTGCACAACGTTTTACTTTGATATTTTTTTAGATTTTTTTTAAGTACATTATAAAAATGAAATCTCACTCATACAAGAAGTTTATTAATTTATACAAACACAAAAAAAATGTGAGCTAACAAACATAATCTCTTATTATTTTTATCTATTAACCTAGTTTTTTTTAATTTGGCAAAACTTAAAACAATTACCATGCGAGTATGCCCAATACATTTAACGCCATAACTCGCTTAATTTACCAAAAAACAAAAAAACAAAAAAGAAATTATATATTTTTTTAGGTCCTTATCTCGACCTCACCAGTTGGTTGTCCAAACTTCACTGTCCCCGTCGTCGTTCGCTGCTCGCCACCTTAACCAAAATTGCCCATCACTGATGATACCATTTACTGCCATTGCTGCCCTCTTTGATGAAATTTATTTCTTTTATTCAGCTATCTGATGGACAGTAGCCCATCTTTCACTCAAACTCAGATCATGAAAAATAAAAAAAATTCAGGCGCATTACCAATTTTATTTATTTTTAGGTCGTAAATATTTTTTTTAAATAATTATATTGAAGCAACAACAACGACGCATGTTGACATCAAACGATGAGTCAGTTGGAGGGAATTAATAAATTTAACATTAAATCGGTTGGGTATATACATTTTATAGGCAAGGGCTTAAATAATAATAACGTTTCTTACCAAACCAAAACAATCGCTGATTGATTCCCAGCTGGCACCCTCTCCCACTCTGCTCTTAGCCTCGTACACTACCGTACGGAACGCTACAATTGTTAAAAAAATCAATAAAAGTTAATGAAAATTTACTAAATGCTTTTACCAAAATTGAGAGTCACTTTAAAACAATGGTGGACCAAAACAACCAAATAATTACTTTAAAAACGGAAAAACTAGCCATCCTGAAGGAAGCAATAATTTAAAGCGACAAATGATTTTTGAGCAAAGATCAAGGGATGATATCAATTATTATTAACTTTTGATATCAGTTTTTCTAGATTTAGTTTTTTTATTTTAATAATTTATGTGATAACATGTGATTAAATTGAATTGAATTTATTGTTAAGTTAAGTTACGTTAGTTATAAGCTTTAAAAATTACCCACCTTTAGATATAGTTATTGTTATACGAAATACAATGTGATAAAATTTAATGAATTACCTGAATATTACTATGTAGACTCATTGCTTATATATAAAATAAAAAAACATGAATTTATTTAATTGATTTTTTTCTAATTTATTAATGAATCTCTTATTCTATCTCTAATTCTTACTGCTAAAGCTCGCTGTCTATTTGATGGCACAGTTTGCTCTGATGTAGGTGTATTTTCGTCCTCCAAAGTTACATTACTCTCAATCTCAGCAGATGTTATGTTAAACTTATTACAAATGTTGTGTAAAGCGGCTGTAACATTGCACATCTGAACGACTTTGTGAGGTTTGTACCGACATTGCCTTTCCGACAATAAAATTCGCCATCGACCTTTCCAAACCCCAATGCACCTTTCTATAATACACCGTGCTTTGCTATGAATACTGTTAAAATGTGTTTCTGGTGAGTTTTCTGTTGCAGCCCTATAAGGTGTTATGAGCCAGGGTTCTAACGGATAACCTGAGTCACCTGATCAATTATTCGCAAATTTGTTTGTAGAACGAATTTTTTTAAACAAATTGAAAAAGTTATTTAATTACCTAACAGAAAAGAATTTGGATTATCCTGGGTGTATTGCTCCATATACAGCCTTTCCTCGCTATTTGCCCAAACAAACGAGTCATGATTGCAACCTCCATAATTTCCATTGATCGCCATAATCGTCATATTTTCATCACAAATCTGTAAAAACGAAAATTATATATTAAAACCGAACACTCTTATTTAAATATAATTAAGTGAACTTACAACCATGACATTTAAACTATGGCGCTGTTTTCGGTTTAAGAAAGAATGCTCATTCTCAGTTGGTTTTAGATGATAAACATGTGTCCCATCTACACAACCAACAATACCAGGAAAATTAAATTGCTGATAAAAATTGGTTTTCGTTCTTTGCGATGGTTCAAATTTTATAAACTCGCTACATAAAGACCGTTCCATAATATCAAGCGTTTCGTTAAATATGGTAGACACTGTACTTTGCGCCATTCCAATGAGGAACTCACATCCTACTCCTGATTGGTAACTACCACTACTTAAAATCTGTAACGTTGCACACAACTTTAAAATTGGCGGTATCGAAGCAACAGTTTTGCCCCATTTTAAGTGTAGTTTCTGTTCTACAAACTTAAAAGCTTCCTTCGTTAATCGAAACCTTTGTTTAAATCTATAGTATTAAATTAAAGAAATTATAGTTATAAGTACACATAAGTTTAAATAATTAAATAATGCATTACTTACATAACATCTTCAAGTTGCAAAGGATTACTATTATCTCTTAGTTGACGTCTAATGAGGCGAGTGTCACGAATTTCATGAAATTCTTCTTCATCGGAAGAGTCTGCAAATAAAAAATGCTCGATAAAATTCCTAAAACAAACAAAAATATAAGAATTCCCATACATTTTGTTCAAAAAAGAAAAGTAAAACTTTGACTTACATTTTTATAGCTCTATACGACTAGACTATAAACACTTTATGAGTAAATTACTTAAATAATATTTTAATCAAAATTTAATTAACGCAACCTTAATTACTTATTAAAACACTTTCCAAAATTTAACCTTATGCCAAACATAAAACCATAAACTAGTAAACAAATTGAAATTGTTTTTGACAGACAAGATATTTTGACAGTTTTAGAGAAAATGTACACTGAACTGAAAATTGCTTAATATTTTATACTAATAGCTCAATAATTTTACCGACCGGATTACATGATACGGTATCGTTACCGGTCGTTCTATCTGACGGTGAAATTTTATAAACGACCGGTATTTCCGACCGGATTTCATGATCCGGGCCCAGAATACTTATTAGCTTCTTGTCAAAGAAATGCCGATTTATAAACGATATTATATTCTTACATGGCATTTTTACACCTTGACAGATTCTGTTGTAAGGCTGTTTCTTACACCACACTTAGTATTATACTCTATTTGTTTTTAGTGGAAAAGTTTTCTTAGCCAAGACATATTTAGTCTTACAGTTCTCTTAATTTCTTTCTTTATGAGTGTTCTGTAGGATTTCTCTTGACCAAGAGTTTTGTAAGATTAAAACATAAACAAATCTTTATAGAGAACGCTATAAGATTACATATTGTTAAAATTCTTTAGCAAGAACCTTTAAAGTGTGTTTCTTTTAGAAAATATGACATTTGTTTGAGTACCGCAGAAAACAAAACTTAGTGATTGACTTAACTCTAAAACTAATTAATGTTAAAAATCGAGTGTCAGATATATGGTATTACAGTTTTATTCAGTTTTTTTATTTAAAATAATATAGTAAATATGTCTCTAAATATACAGGGTGTCCGGGTTTGGGATGCTGATCCGTCATGGGGTGATTCCTTGGTTCATTCTGAGAAACAAATCGTATGTGGAGGGGGGGGGGGGTCCATTTTTGATATCCTTTGAGATACAGGGTTCCAAAATATTTATCGGAGAGCAACCAACTTAGTCTTATTTGGTTGGTAATCGTATAGGCTATTATTAAGGTTTAAGTGGTTATCTTGTATCTGCATCCGTTTGAGAGCTATGGTGATTTAAAGTAAAAAAAAAAAAATATTTGTTTTTCATAATATCGAGTTTTTCTCAAAAAAAAACCGTTATAATTTTTTCTTTTGTTTATTTAATTTTAATTTGTCATGATCTCCTGTACAATCCCTCAATACAAAATTTGGGTCGAGGAGTTATAAAAGGTGCTCAAAATGTCCTCCTTGTGATTGAATACATGCTAATATTCGTTTAAGTATGCCTTTGGTTATTTCAATTCTTGGTAATTCTTCCCTTATCTGTTGTGCTGCTGTGTGTATTCGTTGTATAAGTTCTTCTTTTGTTTTAATTTCTTTGGAGTATACAAGCGCCTTCATCC